>OZ001659.1:10816740-12305466 GCA_963924145.1 Pyrausta purpuralis | reverse complement strand
AAAAAACGATATTATCTTGGATGCCAACTGGTAAGACAGTTTTAGCTTCGATGCAGTTGCAATGCTAACGCGTGTTAGCATCGATGCAGTCGCAAAAAGAAAACCTTTACACCCTGCGCTATTTTTAGCATCGATGCAGTCGCGATGCTAACTCGCGTTAGCATCAGTCGCGATGCAGAAGCTGTAAATTGTTAAATTATGATGTACTAAATTTGTAAATTGCGTGAGTCGTGATCTTGGATGAATTAATTCGTTCAAGGTCGTGATGCTGAAGCACGTTTTGAAAACGCGCGACTGCATCGATGTTAAGTACTGACTGAATGTAACTGAAGTGACCACCTGACTGGTAAAATCTTATTTTAGCACCTTGGTATCACGCAGCGTAGCTATGCTATATTCTCTGGTACTACCTTACCAGTGATACACATTAATCTACACAAATAATACTGTCCTACCTTAAAATGGAAATGTAAAGGGAAAATTTATTCACCACTACTCCATAAAGTGGGCCCACACGCAAGTAAACGCCGTAGGACAAAATTATGACGATAAGAAAAGATCATATAATGAGCTTAGAATATCTTAAAGAACATGACAATTGCTCAAATGTACGGGAAATTAGGGAGGCTGGCTGAATAATAAAATGCCGAAGGCAGGGAATCACAGTTGACAGGTAATGCCAACGATTATGTGGCTGGCTAGAAATGCTCGTTTTCTTCATTTTATGATTTGATTTATTTTAAACAGTGGCTTTAAAAAAATCGGTAAGCCGTTCGTTTGTTGTGCCTTTAATTAAGAATGTTGATGCCACAATTCATGTTAATATTTCCATGGAACGGTTTCATTATTGACGATTATGCCGTCACATAGATTTATGCCTGTGAGCTATCTGATATCTGCTTAGCTTAAGTTGAAATCAATCTAGAAACCTATCGATCTCATAGAATTTTGTTTTCTGTCTGTAACGGAACACTTTTATACCTAGTATTAACAAGCCTCGTATTTTAAAACCGGATACAGGTTTAAGCTAATTTTTATTTTATTGGGTTCCACAGTTTGATATTATATTACCTGTTTGATATTATATTATCAGGGGTTACGGGTTATTTTTCTTTGTCTATAAATCATAGTTTACAATCCAATTCAATGTTGTAAAAGGAGACATTAAAGATAGTTTGGTGTTAAATTAGTTCGTTTTGTTGTATTTACTGAGGTAATAATCAACATATTTTTAACCTCTGCTATGTTTATTTTATTAACTTCATGTAATTACTATACATGGGATAAACAGATCTTAAAAAATAATTAAGTAGGTACTAGAATCACAGACCCCTAAACTATCTAGACTAGAGAAGTTTATAGGGTAACTGACCCCTTATTTACAAAACTAACACGCTATCGTGACGATTTCAACGCGAAAATTATGCGGTCGACGACCTCACGAATCTGATTCCAGCTTTTCTGTGCTATGTCTACAAAAGTAATTATCCATCTAAAAACCACCATACAAAATTGGCTGACTAAATAAGACGAGTTTGCTGGTTCGATCAACCAAATGCGTGGGTTTGGCGATTACCATCTTTATTTTAATGATTTCCGGCAAAATAGAGATATAATACGGTTAACAGTGTTTTTGAGTGTTTTTGTTTGTTTATTTTAATCATACATCTACCCTCACAGACTAAAATCCAATTCGATAGATGTGTAAATAGAATTTAAAAAAAAGTACACAGGTATAATCATAAACAAGGTATAAATTGATACAAAAATTAAACCTTTATAGAAATATAGTCATACATAATTCAGGATTTTGTATTCTATAAATTAAAATCCGATTTTAATAACGTCAGATAAGACTTATCGATCTGAATATGTTTAAAACGATCGATTTTAAGATATAATTTACATAAATGATTGCTGACAAATAGATGACGTTTTCAGATTAGACGTTATTATATTCAACGCATATTCCATATTTGACGTTGGTAAACTAGAACCTTGTAGTAGTATCAAAGCTGACCGGTGTTAATTGTAAGTTAAATAATTATTTATCACTGTAAATAGAGACCAAAAGTGAGCCAGAAAAGTGGGTGTCATAAAATACAAAATTGAGATTCTTATCTTATTTATCTAATGGCAATATCACGTAGCATAATGTCGTGATATATTAATAACGGTCAATGTTGAAATTTATTTCATTTTATATCTTGAATACGACTCCCTGGTATTGTTTGTATTAATATCCCAACTAGCACAATAGTGCAAATAGCAGCTTTTTTAAGCTTTAAGCTGTACAGAAGCACTTTAGGGGTTCAGAAAGTGGTTTTAGGTTCTACTGTTGTTTCCGTAACTATTCTAGCTGTATATCCCTATAGGTAGCAAAAACTGAAACAAATGCCATCTAGGCTTTATAAGAGTTCATTTTCCAACGCTTTGCTGTCTATAGCTTTAAATAAGAGTTAAATATACATATATGTTAAAGCATTAAGCTGCTAAAAAGCTTCTATTGCCGCTGCTATACGCTTCAGAACTGCACAAAGACTTTAATTGCAGACTATTTACCGGAACTGTATAAAATATATATTGATCACTGTTTTGCCACTAAAGGTTTCATTGAAGAAGTGATTTGTACTTTTGCGCAGACTTAAGTAGCAATTTGATCGACTCTTTTACTAATAGCGATAATGATAGCGTTGGGCTTCACAATAGAAGCAAGTGCCTAATGGACATTGCCTACTCATTGGACACATTCTACTATTTTTATTTATAAGGGTTCCGTAGCCGAATGGCAAAAAACATAACCCTTGTAGTTTCTTAAACTCTGTCTGTCTGTCGGTCTGTCCGTTCGTATATCACAAACACTTAATTCTTACTCTTTTCTTTTGAAGAAACACATTTAATAAAATATTTGCGCCAGCTTAAATTAAATATGGATGGAAGTTCAAGTATAAAGAACGGAGATTTTATCAGAATATGTAGATATTAAAAAGGACCATTGTGTGATAATTCTGTAATTGAAATAGCACTAAATCTAACTTTACTGTAAACTGCTTGTGAACAATTTCGAACATAATGTGGTTCTTTTTTTTTAATTTAGTTTATTTTAGTCAAGTTTGTATGTGGAGTTGATTCTTCTATTTTCCATATTTTTTTTCCTTTTTTTGCTCGGCCAGTGTAACACTCCATGTTGTCCCCTCTTCGATAGATAAATGGAAAATTCTTGTTTATTTTGTTGTTCACTATAAACATATAAGTTTAAATCTATACTATATTAATATTATAAAGCTGAAGAGTTTGTTTGTTTGTTTGTTTGAACGCGCTAATCTCAGAAACTACTGGCCCGATTTGAAAAATTATTTTTATGTTAGATAGTCCATTTATCGAGAAAGGCTTTAAGCTATATAACATAAAGATACGACTCACAAGACCACAGCAGCAATGAAAAATGTTACGAAAACGGGAGAAAGATATTCCTTTTGAGAGCTTCCGCTGCGTACGCTGCGGAAACCGCTAAAGCTACACAAAAATCATGTATCACAAGATTATTTAGCATTAAAAGTTCTATAATAAAGTCCGGGACAGCATAAGTCTATCTTTTATGGTTGACTTACTACAACCTTTTTTATGTTAATAAATTTGTAAAAAAATAATGCATCATTTTTAGAGGTGTATTATACACACAGGTATTTATTCTTATCAAAATAAATACATTCATCATCACGAGCATTTCATTTAGAACAAAGTTGCCCATTATATCATTTGATTCCAATAAATATCTTAGGAGCTATCACAGTTTTAACATAACTCCGCACCAAAATAATGTTCGCAGCTTAAGTACAACGTGCGCTTGCGCTAATTTAATATTATAAAGCTAAAGAGTTTGTTGGATTGAACGTGCTTCAGGAACTACTGAACCGATTTGAAAAAATATTTCTGTGTTAGATAGCTTATTTATTGAGAAAGGCTTTAGGATATAAAACATCACGCTGCGACGGGAGGGGAGGGAGCAAACTCAAAACGCGCGGACGAAGTCGCGGGGGACCGCTAGTTATATTATAAAGCTGAAGAGTTTGTTGGTTTGAACGCGCTTATCTCAGGAACTGCTGAACCGATTTGAAAAAAATATTTCTGTGTTAGATAGCTTATTTATTGAGAAAGGCTTTAGGATATAAAACATCACGCTGCGACGGGAGAGGAGGGAGCAAACTCAAAACGCGCGGACGAAGTCGCGGGGGACCGCTAGTTATTTTGAAAGGCGTTCTGAAAAAATACAAATAGAAGTGTAAACAATTGAAAGAGCGAAAAATACATGAAGCAGTTACAAAAGGTCATCGTATTTCAGGGTTTTCAGCGAGTTCTACGGATCTCTAAACAAATTACCATAAGTGTTGTTCGATCCCTGCAGTAATTACGACATAAAAGTGATTGTCAAAGAAGACAATCAAGTTGTGCCCCTTTAGCTGCAAAGCTGCAGCTGCTGCATTAAGTCTGCAGTGAACGCTTTGGCGCTTGAGCTTGGTGCCTTTGGTAATAATCGGATTGGCTCCAAAGCTCTTAAGCAGCTGGTTGTGTAGCTATTTGTCGAAAAAACACCAATTGTGTTTTATGACAAGTTATTGCATCACGATTCTTTATTTATTCCTATCATGTAAAGCTTGCTACAGCGGTCATCAAACTGTATACTACGATTTAAGTAACTCGACGACTCATTCAACTCGTTAATGTTCTTCTAAATAAATACTTCTCAAGATTTGATTTCTTTGTATCTAGATATGGTAAGTGATCACGGTCACGTTCAGACGGTCGCCCGTTCGATGCCCGGCTCAAGTCAACCGTTACGGGTCTCCCGCGACGAATCCGATGCGATGCGAACCTTTTACCTTGAATAACAACAAAAACTGCAACTTAATTATGTGGGTTGTTAATTTTGAGTATATTTTTTTGGTTTTCTTCGACTTGATTTTAAACAACGTCAGCATTGATGCTTTTTTTGGTGATAAAATAAATTGATAAGATGTTATTATTAAAAACACGTTATTAGGTCTGCCATGATAAGAGTCATCATGCTTATATAAAGCTTGTATCAAATCATAATTCAATTTATTTCAAATCTTATTATTCAAGGATTAGTAGGCAAGCTCAAGGGTATCAGATTCAGTTCAATTTTAGGACTAAGCAAAGCAATTCAAATCTAGATGAATTCATTTCTCTTTTATTTAATTTTCACATTACGCGATCCTTAACGCCAGCAAATGGTACGGTTATACCGGCCTAATCTAAATTCAACATCCAAAACATTTGACAAATTATACCCGAGCAAATTTCGCATGAATAAAACGCGTTATACGTGATCTGTACCCGTAAAAACTTAATTTCATTGTCGGCGAAGCGAAGGCGCGACCGGCGCACCACTCCACATTAAAAAGCTCTATAAAAACATCAAAAGAAAACTATATCGTACAGTTATTTGGCTACGATTCCGAAATAAACGAGCAGATCGGTACAAAAACAAGCTTGTTATCTGCAATTAGTACCCAAAGAGCGCTACCGGCCTAGAGTTGGGCAGGTAAGAAACAAAATGGTAAGTAATGAAAAATACGGTAATTTATGGTAAAATACTCGTAATTTACCAAATAGACCGTAAAATACTCAGTTGCTATATTTATTTATTTTATAATTTGTGCATGATTAAAGCTTTAATCCAAACGGTTGTTGGCGGTGTTGATGGTAGAAAACACTTCAAAAATTGATTATTTTTTACGTTACTTCACCATATAAAACAGAAAACAAATTCGTGCGCGTTGCGTAAATTCTTATTAATTTTCTTATTTCTTAAATGGCATTTAACATTCGCGCTCGCTTCTCGTCTGGTTATTGACGAAACGATCGAGGAAATATTCGTGCACGAGAGCTGACGCGAGCTTGCTTGAACTCACATTGATGTTCACACATCATCATCATCATTATCAGGCAAAAGACCTCCACTGCTGAACATATCCAGTTTGATCCTTCGATCTTTACAAGGTCGTCTGTCCATCTTGTCGGTGGACATCCCACGCTGCACTTTTGGTCGAAGGGTTTCCAATCTAGAACTTTTCTGCCCCAGCGGCCATCAGTTCCCTGCTATGTGCCCTGCCAAAGTGCCCACTGCCACTAGAGCTTACTGATTCGTAGGGATATGTCCGTTACCTTAGTTCTTCTACGTATCTCCTCGCTTCTGATTCGATCACCGAGTATAGCCCACTCCATTGCTCGTTGTGTGATTTTAAGCTTCTTTATGAGGCCCATAGTTAGAGACCACGTAACGGATCCGTAAGTCTTCACTGGTGGCATACACTGGTTGAAAACTTTCGTCTTCAGACACTGAGGTAATTGACACGAGAGGACGCTCTTATGCAGTTTCCCGAACGCTGCCTAGCCGAGTTGGATTCGTCAATTGACCTCTTTCCCAAGTTGGACCTATCTAATTGGATCTTTCATCTAAGGTAGACGTACTCGTCGACAACTTCAAGAGTTGAGTTTCCAACGGGTACTGGAGTAGATATAACACGGGAACTTGACGTAATTTTCGTCTTTTCCATGTTTTTTTCGAAGACACACCTGTTGGGATACTTGGTCGAGCATAGTGCCAAGATCATTCAGCGTCTTTGCCACAACGACTATATCATAGGCAAACCGGAGGCATGTTATGTATCCGCTATTGACGCAGATGCCGAATCCTTCTCATTCCAGGAGCTTAAAGGCGTCTTCCAATGCCGCTGTAAACAGTTTCGGAGATATAACGTCTCCCTGTCTTACACCTCCCCGCAATGGAATCGCCCTCGTATTTTGTTGGTGGCGACCATGGTAGTTGTTATACAGACACTTTAACACCTATCGTCTATGTGATACCACTGAAGAGGCCTAAGCACCGCCCAAGTTTTGATCGAATCAAAAGCCTTCTCATAGTCCACAAACGCTAAACATAGAGGCATATTATACTCGTACTTCTCGGACTTCTGTATAATTTGCCTTAATAGATGTGGTCTATGGTACTGTAGCCTTTTCAGAATTCGGCTAGTTCGGGAGGCTGGAAGTCATCAAACCTACGTGCGAGACGCTTCGTGATTCACACATGCGCGAGATTAATCATAGCATTTGTTGTACATGAAGATGCCGAAGGTTGAATTAGTTGTGGCTTGCGCTTTGCAACTCGTTACTTCAATATCTTGAGTAAGAAAGTGAAAAGGAACCGGCGACGCAGACGATGGTGAGGTGAATGATAAGCTTAGCTTTTAGGTCAGTTTGATAAGGAGGCATTTTTTTCAAAAATTGTACCCTTTTTCGTGATTTTCAGTTATTAAATTAATAACCTATAAAGCGAAAACTACTGGTTTTGATGGAACTTACACTGTAGGTACCCTAAGTAGCAATATATCTGATTGAACAAAAAAAAAATCATCTCGCTATGACTTCTCGTTTCCAAGAAATCCGTGGTGAAAAAAATATTAAAACACACATACACTTACGAAATTTTGAACACGTGTTTGGAACTTTGGAAGCCCTAATAGATTACCCCACTCAGACGATATAAAATTCTAACAATATCACATACCATATAGGTCGAATTGATAACCTCTTTTTTTAAAATAAACATTAATATGTTTATGTTACAAACACAATATCACTCATAAATTACAAAGTACAAAACAAAAATAAATCTAATAAATATATTTTTGTGTGATGTGAATCCAGCTCAAAAGTTCGTGTTCGTATTGGCATGTAAAGAAGTATCATCATGCTAAGACAGTAAAAATGAGTGAAATGTTATTCATGGTAATTTGGTAAAGGATTTAAGTATATTTATACATAAAGTTTTGCTAATTAAAATCATTTGAATATTTTCCCAGTCATCGGTAATTTTACCGAGTAAATTACATGTTTTTGGTAATTTATTCGAAATTGAGTAAATTACCGGCCACAAACCCAACGCTATACCGGCCAGATTCATAAAGAAAACGCAATATACGTAGTTGGAGCAGGAGAATGAGAATCCGGTTTAAAAACACGGCTTGCGGTCCAGCGGTCGCTGCGAGCCGAGAAAAGGAAAAAGGGTTGAGTTTCTTACCCACTACGTTAGCGGTGCAACCCTACACCGAGCGTAGAACATCCTACAGATACACTTCGTACAGCGAACCTACACCACACAACTCTCCATCGGACGAAGGAAAGAACACACTCACACGTTCAGCCGTCTGACGTTCAAAATAAAGCCTAATTTACAACAAAAGTATTAACGAAAGTGGGGTTGACCGTACCTTAATAAAGGTCAAACCCTAACCGAGGGAACTGAATATTTTAGCGTGCGCGAGGATCCCTCCAAATGCAAAC
Source organism: Pyrausta purpuralis (assembly GCA_963924145.1). Taxonomy (NCBI): domain Eukaryota; kingdom Metazoa; phylum Arthropoda; class Insecta; order Lepidoptera; family Crambidae; genus Pyrausta; species Pyrausta purpuralis. The sequence goes on along the minus strand of OZ001659.1, from coordinate 12,297,096 downwards.
CGCCACCGATATAAGTTTAAATTAAAAACAGCTAACGCTGAAATAGCGATAGCGATACACAGTTGCAACTTATTCTATTTTATAACGGAAAGTTCATTAGAACCTGTTAAGTGCATGTCAAATGCTCATTATATTAGGGTTCCGTAAACTAGAACAGCGAACAACAGTCTGTTTGTTAGAGGTAGAAAGAGAGATATATCGAGTGCAAATATTGCCCGAAGCCTCGCACGATTCAGTTTGCACTCGATCCAGAATCACCTGGTAGTACTCTAAAGTCCTCGAGTCTGTAATCCTCTACAGTACTTACTTTTCAGGCCAAATGTTTGTCCCACGGTTTTATACTTGATAAATTGTCATTATTCAGTCCATTTCATCATCATCATTATAAGCCAAAGGACGTTCACTGCTGAACATAGGCCTCTCCCACAGTTTTTCACAGTGACCGAAAACAAGCGGTCTGCATTCAGTTTGATTCTGTGATCATTACAAGGTCATCTGTCCATCTTATCGGTGGACGTCTTAAGCCGCGTCTTTGGTCGATTTGGTCAGTCCATTTAGAAAAAAACAATTATTTTGAACCCAAAGAACCAACACGGATATTGAAAGCCCATGCGTTACTAACTTGTCAGTTAGTGTTAGCCCGTACATTCTATCGCCTGTGTTAACAAAAATGGAATCGCAATACGGAACCCTGGGTGGATCGGTTGACTTCTGCCTTATAGCGCTGTCGCAGCAATTACAACTTTTTGCAGCCGCGGGCAGTCATGTGTTCAGTTCCTTCGCTGCGACTGCTTTTTTCTCCGATATTTTATTACACAGCCGTTGTGCGGTGTAACTTACGAGTAGGTACCATGGCTACCGAGTGACAAATTGAAACTAGGGACATTCCGATACAAGTAAATACGAGTAGGTATTCGATACTTTTGATTCGATACCAAGTAAAAATAGCATCGCATCAATCTTGCGATACTTACTTGGTATCGAAACAAAAGTACTTGGTATCAAATCGAATCAGCATATCGTCCTTTAAAAAAACCTAAGACAACTAAGTAGCCCTGAGTAAGTCAGAACATGATGTCCCGTCTACTGCAACACCTGCATACGATTTTGGGAAACATCATATGGAGTTAGCACATGGGCACAAGAAGAAAAAGAAATTCATAAAGATGAAATAAGAAACCACAAATTTGCGCACGGGTGGGACTTGAACCAGCAACTTCTGGCTAACCGGGCCAAACGCTCTACCAATTGAGCTACCGTCCTGTCAGTCCGACCTTGCGAAATTTGTGGTCTCTTATGATAAAAGGTTGTCTCCAAAATACCTTAAACAGATACTGTTTTTGGGCAATCTTAATGCTCAAGAGTTTTATGTTTAAAGTAAGCATGTGACGCAAAACATTTTAAATTAGTAGATTAATTTTCTTCTCATATTTTAAAAAATATTGTCCTTCAACGTTCATTGTGAGCATCCTCAAAATAAAAAATATATAATAGTTTTTCGTAAAGTATCGATATAAGTAAGTATCGATACTTTAGGAGTATTTGTTTAAGTAGTATCGAAAGAAGATTTGTGTACTATCGAAATGAGTAGGTATCGATACTTTGATGGTATCGAAACATCCCTAATTGAAACAACGCTGGTCATTGACTTTGGAACTAAATAACGAACTTAACGTAGGTATGGGCGGGTAACAAATGTATTTTATTAAGCTTATTAATCATTTTCATGCCAATTGTTATTACAGTCCAGTCAATCTGGTCACGAACTGAAGTTAAAGCAAACTGTTAAATTTTCTATACTACAACACATCATTACATACGGTCACATGATTCCCATAACTAAACAACACTATTAATAACCTGTAACTTCGCTCCTTGAAAACGTTTGTAGCCTTTTTCATGATAACAATTAGATCAACATTTAAGTTTGATACAAAACAAAGTAATTTGTGAAGTGGCTGCGCGGATCAACTGAAAAAGCTTCCCATTAAATAAAAACTGACTCTTTCGCCATTTCGAAAGTTCGTCGGCGTCTGCCGGAGGTTGACTCAGTGCTAGTGGCGCGACTTTCGTGCTGCGATCGCGTTCGTTCTGGGAAACTGATTTAATAACTTCAGTTGATTTGTGAATCACTATGTGACTAAAAGCGCTCAAAAACTTAGCAGATTGTGTTCAACAGGTAAAAAATTGGTAGCTTGAATTTGCCAATGATTTACTTAGTTACTTTTATTTAAAACGTATCGCTTGTTTAGGTACATGCTTCGTGCTTTGATTGAGATACCGCCGCCTTGCAACCTTAAGAGCCAAAATTGCTTGCATCTTGCATCGGTGACGTCCGTGTTTACTGGAAGCTATTTTCGTTGAAAAGTGGTTAAGTGCAAAAGACCACGACTGTCCATTGTAATCAATATGGCTATCGAGCTCTTAATTCATGTGCGGAGTCTTTTTAACTTTAGACAGTTTGTTTCACTAATCTTTTGTATAAGTAATTAATTTAAATTACTCAAATACACAAGTACTTACATAGCCTTCCCTGAATACATAAGCAATTAACTAAAGCAAGAAAATCTTTTTCAGCTCTCAAATGTTGTTCCTGTGCCGTTTGAAGTGGTAAGAGTATGCTTATTTATTTCTTTTTAGAATACAGACATAACAACAGGTAAATAAATAATACAAACCGGTCTATATTTGGAAAAGTACTGAGTGGCTGCTAAAGGTCATGAATATAGAAAGTTTTGAAGTAGACACTTGTTTTTAATTCTATAGAACAATCACGTTTTATACTTGAGAAGGAAAAACTGTTATTTCAGTATTTGGCATTGTAAATAGCGTTCATTCATAGATATCAATTCAAATAATACTCGTAATTATTGGTTGTCATTATCACATTGAAAAAACAACATCTATTTTCGAAGAAGTTTTTAGCATCGAACCATGATCTCATTGTAATGAAAAAGTTAAATCAAGGTCATTAGATCGGAGACGAGCAAAAACCGATGATTAAAAATAGATTTTCCGTTGCATTTTCTCTTTGGTAGTTAAAAACTGATTCACACGTACATGAAGTGAAAGCTTTGACGTATTATGATCCATCCTTTTAAAAAGTTTTTCGGGTCATCAATACTAAATTTACCTAAGAATGGGTATGAAATAAAGGATTACAGCATTACTAATGCTGTAGAGTTTTGTCAAGTTTCCATATAAAAAGTGTAAGATTACATTATAGTGTGTTAATTTAAGCTTAAGTCACGAAGAACGACTGTTTGTTACGAGTTAATCTCAAAAACTAACAGACCCATTTCAAAACGCTGGACCCTCTGTTGGCCGATGATATTTGTTGCTCAAATATTTGTACTTTACTCGTTATTTTTATACACAGACGTAAATGTAGAAAAACAGGTTGTACCTACAGCAAGAACCAAATCTATTTTTCTTTATAGCAAAGTTTTCCTTATCTTTGTAAGCAATTAGTAAATTAAGTATCTGATGTTTTAAGACTGAAATTTTAACTACTATCAAGTACATGCCTTCTGTGTACTGTATTTTTGTTTTTACTACCTCCTGATTATAAGCACACGATCATTTAAATCACAAAAAAATAATTGGAGGCTTTAAATTTTCCCATCGTTGTACTTATTTACAATATTTATTTTAATAAGCCGCATTTCACACAACTTATCTCCCGTTGGCATATTTCAATTACAACTGTCGGTGGATAGTTAAAAAGCTAACTGTGCTCATCAAACCCGTGTAATTGTGGGTAGAGCGATTAGTCCCGTGGCCAGCGCGGTCGCGGCGAATCCGTGAGGGAACCGGCGAGGTAGCCGTTTCCGCAATTCAACCATGACAGCAGTTTGCTTAAACTTCTCTTTATTGTATTTTAGACCGCTATTTGAATAAAAATTAGGTCCCTTGTTTGTGGTTAATATGCAATCCTAGCTACAGACGACGTTTATATCGGCTAATATATGTATAGGTTAATATTAGTCGTTAAGCCTAGTCAGAGGCCTTATGGGCGGATTGATAACATCTGACAGCAGGGTTAGTCGCTTGCCTAGCAAACACCCTACCACCAAACCGCACTGAGCCTGCGTGATGGAGTATGGCTCAAAATACCTCATTACAGGCTCACTTAACTTAACTGACGACGTTTGCTCTTTCTTCTAACGTAAACACTTAGGTTCTTACACCTGGCACGATTTATTAAAAACTCATTACTTACATACCTATATTACTAAACTGGATCTAATTCAATCTAAGCGCATATAACATACTATTTGAAGTACTTTCGGATAATTGCGATGGGTTATTATAAACTATGAACACCATTATACTGTACCAGGCACCAATAAATTATTGGTTCCTATACTCACATGCATATTCCATTTTACACATTTTTTTTAGTACTATGGTTTTAACGTTTCTACATATCCAACTAAGTTTCCAATCATGGCTAGCAAAGCATTCCTAAGCCGTACCAAGCCGATTGTATCATATCAGATTTTCCAGTTCTATCATGAGATTGCTTTGGTACTCGATACGCCATCTAGTGTTGCCCCGAGGAATCTGCAGCTTACATTCGAATTTCTATGCAACTGAACTTACAAGCTCCATAAGTCTCGCTTTAATATGCATAAACTTGGAAAGTTAGATGTCTCAATCGTTATATATTACCGCTGTTTTCGATATAAACCAATGGCAAGTCATTTACATTCAAAATTGGTCGGTTTACATGTTGCCCAACCAAATAACGGTCTATTTTGTTTTCACCGGTTATGTATGCACCATAGTGCACTTCTTTGTATGGCTGTGAATTAGGTTGTAGAGCAATACGGATTATATTAATTTACAAGGCTTTTACTGAGGCGCCTACGCAAGCCTCCCACTCATATTCGCTTTCGTTAGGCTCGTACACAGTAGAAGAAAGAGCGAATGAGAAGTGAGTAGCGGTAGCGGGCCGCGAGTGATCCTGGGGCTTTATACCGCTATTTAAATTGTAACAAAATCGTATAAGAATGGCTATTATTAACTTTTAGCCTATAATGATACGCTATGTTACGATTCAAATTGCAGAATAAGGCCTCTGTTAGGAAACCGCGAACTATACTCAACTAACAGCGAATATTATGATTAGAATTTATCTATTTATGCTGGTATAATCTTTTGAATGTGTGACAGTACAGTAGACAGTACAGTTATAGCCCCTCATTAGCCTTTTCTTAATTTCATTCCCAGGACATGGTAAGTTTTTAACCCTCCACCTGGCCAAGAAGAGTGTGTGCAATTCAGTGCATTTTTTTACGCGGCAAAAATGCGTTACTTACTTACCTACTACCGTAAAAAAAAAATATATAAAATTGAATTTGAATAAAACCGCTCTCAAAAGCTCAATCCGCGTTCGCGAGTTACTCAGTTCCTAGTCTCAGCGATCTCTTTCTTTACTTCCACCACTTGAGCTGACGGCCTGAGCAAACACTGAGCACAAAAGATGAGAATCTGTACGGTGTTTACCTCCACACGGCGATTCCTCTTTGGGGTTTCTAAGTTTAGAACCTTTTTTAGGGTTCCGTAGCCGAATAGCAATAAACGGAACTCTTACAGTTTCGTCAAGTCTCTCTGTCACACAGCCACTTTATTCTGTAACTATAAGCACCACTCTGTTGAAATTTGGTAGGAAGATGTATCCTGTTAAAAGAAAAAGATATTTAAGGGAGGGCTCCCATACATGAAACATTTTTTTTTGTCAAACCTATGCATGTCTATGAATAGGTCTTTTAAAATGACTTAGAGGTTCCTATTATCATTTTCTTTTAAAGTCTAACGTTGGATAGATAGACGCTTCCAAAGTGGTAAAATGGGCGTCTTCCCCCTTTCTAACCAAAATTGTTTTGGACGGGATCGAACTACAAGTTTTTGAGATATAGCACATTTTCAACAACCGCAAACATAACTTTGTTCTTCATACAAATACTATCGAAAACAAAGTTATATTTGCTGTCAACAAAATATTGTGGTATTTTAGCTAAGAGGCAGTAAGGGGATTCTCTAATTCAGTTAAAATAGGCACGGAACCCTCAGTACGCGAGTCTGAGTCGCTCTTAGCCGGTTTTTTCTTGACGTTACGTAGGTAAAGCTATTTTTATTTTCACAAAAGACAGATTAAGAAGACGTTTCTCCATCCTCGTGTACGTACTGGTTATATATATATAACCAGTACGTACATATATATATATATATATATTGGACACCTATCAGTGTTATGGAAATCAGACACCAAGACCCGACACAATATAGAAAAGATCGTTTTCTACATTGACCCGACCGGGAATCGAACCCGGAACCTCACGAGATGGCGACGCTTGAAACCAGCTAGACACTCGACCACGGTGGTCATCATAATGGTCGTTATAATGTCACTATCCTACTATATACATAATTATTTAAAATCGTATCCTACTACTAGTGATAACATGATACGTCCTCGGCCACATTACGGACACCACCACTTCCATCGTAGGATCGTGGACTAACCCTGGGCCTCGATTTTGATGGAATTCGCATAAAAAGTTCACCGATCGAGTTTTCTTTGTCGAAGAATATACAGTTATTGCTTCATCAGGGTTACGATTTCGATGTGATTCGTTTTGAGGGTTCCGTAGCCGAATGGCAAAAAACGGAACCCTTATAGTTTCGTCAAGTCTGTCTGTCTGTCTTTCCATCCGTCCGTATGTCACAGCCATTTTATTCTGTAACTATAAGCATTACACTGTTGAAATTTGGTACGAAGATGTATCCTGTTAACCGCTTACCGATTCTCATACAAAAAATAAAAAATAATGACATTTAAGGGGGGCTCCCATACATGAAACTAAAACAAAAAAAATTTTTTAGTCAAACCTATGCGTGTGGGATGTCTATAGAAAGGTCTTTTAAAATGACATAGAGGTTTCTAAAACCATTTTCTTGTAAAGTCTAACGTTTCATAGCTAGACGCTTCCAAAGTGGTAAAATGGGCGTCCCCCCATCTAACTTCTAAACCAAGCAAGAATAAATTTTGAAAAAAATATGTAATGTAGATCTTAACAAATACTTTCAACGAAAATTGTTTCGGACGGGATCGAACAAGAAGTTTTAAAGATATAGCATATTTTCAACAACCGCAAACATAACTTTATACTTCATACAAACTCTATGAAAAACAAAGTTATATTTGCAGTCAACAAAATATTGTGGTATTTTACTAAGTAGAAGTAAGTGGATTACCTAATTCAGTTAAAGTTGGCACGGAACCCTCAGTGCGCGAGTCCGACTCGCACTTTGCCGGTTTTTTTTACGTGTATGGATATATTACTTGATTAAAATAGTAAAACTCATAATCGAATAAACACACATAAAAAGTTCGATTAACGCGAGCATCTGCCCCGTCAAAAATAAAAAAAACGTTGTATAGGTACGTACCTACTAGGAATAATTGTAATATTCTCTGTTGTTAAAATACGTATATTGAAACCGTTCTGCTCAAATTGTGTAGCATGAACAATGTACATCTTTAAAGCATGAAGTAATAGGTACAAACAATGAAGTATCATTACAGTCGAATCAAGCAGGTTAACAATTTCAAATTAGATATGCATAGTACATTCCTCTGTAAGTGGCTGAACTAAGTACTTGATATGATATTCGTGAATTCAAATAGCCCCTTTCGACTTAAAATATTGCAATACTTAACTATTTAATGTCCCCAATGCATTGTTATATTAACAATCTGATTAACCTTTACTCTCCACTGTGCCCTGAGGCAGTATCGTGAGACTGTGTGTTTTGTATTACTTGTGGCAATTCAATCAATTATGTATGTAAATAAACTAACCCAAATTATTTGCAAGGCGGAAATAGAAAGTAAGATAAGTCTTGTCTTCTAAACAAGGTGACACAATAATGCCAGACATGCAGAATAATTAGTTGATAGTATTTAAAATATATTTATTTTCGATAATGTTTACGGGTCTTCATTGTGGTCAGCAATTTGGGTATTTAACACTCGTGACGCGGGCTTTAGGTAAGCGAAGGTGTGAAAAGAAGTGTCCGAAAATAATTATTTTCGTGTGATTCGGTACATGTTCAGAATCACTGCTTTTTGGAGGAGTGCTATTATTCTGTCTGAGACGTCCAGTGCTTGGAGGCTTCTGTTTAAACTCAATGATAGGTATTAATTACTACTTATTATTATTAATCCCTTGTCTAATCAAATGCGTCCCAACTCCTTTTCCACTCTTCACAATTTAGGGTCTATCGCGTGGCCGCCTTCCATAAATAAAAATACTAAGTTTAATTTTTAGGTAATAAATGAGGGATTTTATACATACTTACTTTTTAGATTCGTTTGTTTTTGCTTCTTTTAATAGATTCCTCAATAAATTACTTTAATAGCAAAGTTTTGTATTTTAAAAACGTTTTTTATTAATTATTTATTACCTACAAAGCACACTACCTACCTATTAATCACAGTTACACACAAGTTGTAACTAAAATAAGGTGAGACGTAGATCCTGTAACAAATAGCATGGAACAAAATGTCAACTCTCGTCCGAACTACGTAACGTATTGGAAGTGTCACAAAAACAACGCGAAATATTGACAGAGTATTTATTTGCATATTTACTGGACACGGTCCTACGGCCGAAATCTAGAGCATTCGCAATTACAAAGTTTTTGAAATTTCGCATTGTTAATTTCAATTTTCTGATTTTTGTTGCATCAAATTTCCTTTTCACTCATATTTTTACGCTACATCTTTAATAAATCTTAATTACAAATATTTTGTACGATTTAGTAAGATAACTTAGGTTGAAATGGTATTTGATGCAGCAGAAAATCATACAATTTAACTTATCACGGCAATGTCAATTTTTTTACATTTCGTGTGTTTCAGACTTCAACCGCCCGAACAAAGTCACAAACTTATAATCTAGCTGCATCATTTATTACTATGGGGTAAATAATATCTCAGTATTTTGCAGTTAAATTCGTTACCGCACTACCTACCTAAGTTTATGTCAAAATAATTTAAATTCGCGTAAACTACCACGACATTTTTAATACAAAGTAGCCAAGTAGTTACGCGACCACTGTGCAGCCCATAAGCGCTTGATTACTAGCTAAGATTAATTACTGTGGGTCTTAAACTTTGTGTGGTATTTTATAATTTTCGTTTAAATTTTATGTTAACGACTAAACTTAATTATTTAACCCCACGAACGCGCACGGCGAGTTTCACGCACGAGTTTATTATTTTATTCAAAATGTGTTTACATTCAGCTTGATTGATAAATGTTTTCGCATTGTAGCGGGCTATAGTAATTTCTATGCTAATAGAAGCACGTATAACATGCGCGGGTTCCTAATTAAACAAATCCTACAAGTTTATCCAGTGCTCTATCCTCCGAAGGAAAGGTTTGACCCAGAGGTCAAACTTTAAAAGTCGACCCTGGAATCTCCCGGGCATGCCTTTGAACTTGTAAATGTTCTCATAGGGGGGATACACACTAATTAAACATGATTTGTACTTTGCAAGATTACGTCATTACACGAAAAGTGACGTCACGTTTAATAATGTAGCATGCAAATCGCGTTTCATCGACTAACCTCGGCTTGTGTACGGTTAACCTATATTAAATATTATACGAGAGAAAGGACGACCTACTTGTCTTCGCCACTTAGACTGGATTTGCTGAAAAGGTTCTTTGAGGGATAATAACTTTGAAGAAGAGTAATCATAAAAAATGGAAGTACCGATTGCAGACGAAATTACAGCGGAGTGCTGCCTTTGATGAGTCGTATTCGCTATCATTTTACATCTATTTTTATGAACCACTGGCAGATATAAGCATTACTAGTGGTTTCTCATGACTTCGATCGCATACTTTTTTACTTCTTTGACATACTCTACTTCTTTTACATACATCTCTGAGTCATTCGTAATACCGCCATTTGATTTAGGTGTAGTTATTGTTTTACTATCATCTAAATTCAATTCTAAATCAAGCCTAAACTGTCAAAATAACGACACTTTGAAAGTACTCTACGAGTATTTTGTGCATGATTTACTATAGTTTTGAAAGAGGCGTTATACTTATCGCTTTGTAATTATTGTAATTGTATATTTTTTAAACGTATTTGATCTAAACTTATGTGATGTGAAATAAAAAGTTATCTTGTAAGAAATTAGCGCCGAAATTATTACAAGACGCAATATGTTATAGAATGCTCAATAAAACTTGGTAAGAGAAAAAGTGAAAGCCATAATTTGTACAGTAGGTTTGTTTTGTATAGTATATATTCATCCATCCACAAATCCATCAAGTCATATGTGTAATTATAATAATTTTCTGAATAAAGCCTTAAAGAGCCTATAACAACCGGGTTTTTAATACCCACTTACATAATATATCGGGTTCTAGTTATTGAATAAGTATCAAAGTTTCAGGACTCCTCACCCCATCACCCCGGCTGGCCTATCTCCATTAAGAACTGATTTCCATTGTAACTGAAACTTACTCCATTATAAAATTTACTAGATAATTTATCATGGTAATATGAATAATGGTCCGGACTGGAACTCTATATCTATGAACATTGCAAGTTAGGGTCTGGAACCGCTTAACTGCCATAAAATTAATAAGAAACCCCTTTAAAATTTGTAAAGACTACACAATTCGTTATAAAGGGTAATCGACAGTAAGATTTTTTTTCTAAATACCCCCAATATTTAAAAAAAAAACACTCCCCTCAATGTGCTAGTGTTTGTGCTATATATATTAAACATCTTGTATATTTATTTATACTTGAATGTCGTAACATAATACATAGCTACAACTAAAGAAAATTATTTAACACAAACAAAAAGCATTATGCCTTATCTAAAGTGACTATGATAATAAATGACGATCTCCGTGGTGTAGTGGCTAAGCACACTGGGTTTCAAGGCGTCACGACGCTCCGAGGTCACGGGTTCGATTCCCGGTCGAGTCAAAATAGAAATCAAAATGTTCTATATTGTCTCGGGTCTGGGTGCTTTAACCACCATTTTGTCTGATTTCATAACTCAAGTGCATTAGCAACTTAATTTGGGATTAGAACAATGTATACAGTGATTGGTGTGCAATATTTACTACATCAAAGATGCGGAGTTTTTTGTATGTTTATCCTATGAGCACCTTGTGATAATTTTTTTCAAAAATCCCACTCGCTCACACACTCTAAAACACCTTATGTGAACTATTGCGGAGGCGGAGACATAGCTCAGACGAGTCTCTTGCAAATTGCGCGCTAGGTCAAATACATCTAGGATACTATGCTCAATTTGAACAAATCAAGGCAAGTGGGACACATTATTGTATGATGACCGTTTATAGTGCGAGTAATCATTTTTCGTGCGCATCACGTTGAAAGACTAATTTCACATTTTAGTCACTTCAAATAATGTATCACAAAAAAACATTCATTACCCGTATGAGCGGGTTATTACTATAAAAAGCGGTCGCTGTCGATTAGAATCATGTCTTATTTTTAACACGAGTAAAAAAAAACAAGAACCAAATCACATAAATACCACAAATCCTTAAAAACTAATCATAGTTTGTACCGCTTCGTAGGTCGTTAAATTAATGCGGAAATATAGGTTAGCTAAACGTTAAAAGAAGTTACATTGTAGGATTGAAAATTGGAAATACTAAGGCCCAGTTTCGTGATCGATAATTAACTCAACTAATGGTTAAAGCTGGTTATTAGGAACGTTTACGATTAAGAGTGAGTGTTTTAAAGAAAAAATAACCAATTCTATCAGAATGGCTATTTTAATGACCAATTGCTATTGTTATTTTTCTGCAAAACTTGCACAATCGTAAATAATTAAACTTTGGTAACGACATTTAGCTATTAGTTGAGTTAATACAACTGGGTTTAAGAAGGCTCGTAATTTTAAACGGCATTCAAAGTCAAGCCAAGCGTTTGCTCAACGCTAAAACTTCATTTAAAATTTAGTGGTTGCCGACCGAATGGGTGTAGCGAATCTTAATAAGGGCTACATAATGTAAAGAACCAAAAAACCTACCAATAAACGATTAATTTCATATGTAAGACTAACGCCCAATTTCTTTATCGATGGTAATGGTAGAGTTTCGTTACTACCGGTTGAAGATTTACGATTGTGTGAAGAAGAACGTTTGTTTTTAAGAAAAACAACCTTTACCAAACGGCATAATGGCTATTTTAGTGACCATTGGTATTGTAGCGACGTGAATGATCAACCGCTGTCTCTACATACCATCGCAACACGCTGACTCAGCTCGACGCGAATAGATGGCGCTATCGTCGATGTATGGAGACACAACCGCGATATTAAAGATTCAGAGCGGTCCAACTACATATATAAAAAACAAGACGGTGATCATCGGACCTTGGTCGGGGCCATAAGACCCAAACAAATAAAACATCGCGTAGAAATAATGTAACACAAATTAATTCAAAACCAAAACAAAGTAATAGGATAAGAGGAGGATATCTCGAAGGGTTCTGTGGTTTCAAGGCCTCAATCGCAAACAGTTTTTTACGATCTGTAATTTTGTTATTTTATTACGGTCACATTTACTGTCGAATATAAACACGCGCGTGCAATGCCTAAAAAGCTTTTGTCATCATATTTTTCATTACACAATTTCTTTTCTTCACGTCCAAGACAAGTTAGCTTGTTGCCATGGTCATTTCTTTTCTGAGAATAGGTAGTAGAAGTAGGTCGATTACATAATTTAGGTTGATTTACCCCATTTAGAGCCTTGTTCACTAATAAAAAATATGTTAAGCACACCATGCCTCTGTAAGTACCAAGCCAAATAATTCACGTACCGTCCCTTCATTATTATAATCTCTGAGCAGTAGTACAAAACATGGCTTGGTTTTTGGCTCATTTTCTTCAGTACCTACCCTAGTTCAACACAGTTTAAAGCCGCAAGCAACCCACCGGCATAGTCACAGGTCTCGGCCGTTTACAATAAACTGTTTTCTATACTATGTACCTGCTATAAAATGCATGAGCTACCACAAACCATACAGAATTCATATGCAATTCGTCGAACCCAGATTGTTCGTGTTAGTAATATAAGTATGAATATTAATGTGTTCATGTGCCCATCGCAAGTCAATGAGCCTTTTGTTCGATGTCCTTCATTGCCATAATGATAGTAGGAAATGCGCGTCGTAATGAAAATGGCAAGACTACTTTGCAACAACTTTTTTGGTGCTCGATTTGTCGCAAAACCTCATAGGTATGCAGCAAGCAACTCGATAAAGCAAGAGTGCGTAAATAGTGAAAAATAAAATTATAACTTACGACAAAATTATATAAAAGAACTGTTCAAAATAATAGAAAAACTCCCAAGTTGCATTTCTACTCTTTATTTTAAACTCCGAACAAAAACCAATAGCTGATTTATAACCTTCAAACTTTTTCAGTAAGTTCTTTAGACAAGGATTTTCCGAAGAAAAACTGTTGCAGTAGTTCTTGAAAGTTATTGATCAGTCGAAGAGCAATCGCACAACAAAGAAAATTTAAGATGAATGAACCAAAGCATAAACTTCTAGTCCAGCAAGCCTCTTCCTATGCCTCAAGAATATAAACAGATGATACTCGTAGGTATATATCTAAACATGCGTTACTCATTAATCACACAATAATGTCTTATAAAACTCGCAGTACCTACATGAATATAGATAAATCTTATTTAAAGTCCGTTTTTCTTTGCTAGTCGAACATAAAACAATCATGCCCTTTTTTTAACGAAATGATTTTATAAAATAAACAAAAAACTTCAATCCTACATGGGCAATTATCTTTAAACACTGAGGTAGAACTGATGGTCGTTGGGGCAGGAAAGATTGGAGACCTTTCGACCAAAGACGCAGCGTAGGACGTCCACCGACAAGATGGACAGCCGACCTTATAAAGATTGCAGGATCAAACTGGATGCAGACTGCTAGTGATCGGTCGCTGTGGAAAGCCGTGGGGGTGGCCTATGTTCAGTAGTGGACGTCCTTTGGCTGATAATGATGACGATGATGACTGAGATATTCTTTAATTAAATAGTAAATATGTTTTATTTACTGATCTTATTATAAAAGTAATGAAAAGATTGTTAACCATATTTGACTAGCTAAGAAAAACGGAATTTAGGTACTTTCAAGACCTATGCCTTAATATACATGTTTATTTATTTATTATATTTCTTTGTTTAAACGTTGTTAAATTCATAATTTGTACATTCCATTAGAATGGCATTCTCTACCAGATAACCACTTGAGAATGCAGAATTTAAAATAAGTAGCGGTTTAATCAAACAATAACATTTATTTTTCTTATAGTCATCTGTTGTTTCTTTAATCATATGGTTCGAAATGTATTGACATCCAACTCTTAATATATCGTCTATCTTATTCACTTTATTCTTTCCGAAAGCAGTACACGTCTGGGACAATCCATATAAATCATTGGCTAACGATTTGTCTTTTGCACTAAGAGCTGGTTGCGTGATTCATAGTTAACTCTACTAAACGTCGTCACGTAACGACATGTATCCATTAGTTGAGTTGACTATCGAGCACGCAACTGGGCTTTAGACGGATTGTATGGGAATAGCAGAACCAACCCCACGGAACATTCAAATGGATGAGACCACATAGACAATGCGATGATATATATCTCTCGAACTTGACTCGAGTCACGCATAGTTTTGCATAACTACTGTATGACATCGTAATGTCGTATTAAACTAAGAGCTTGTACCTACTTACTATATTAGTAATAAAAAAACAAACACTTAACTGGCGTTAAGTCCACCTTTTGTACAAAATTTTATTATTGTACAATAAAGTATAAATAAAAAAAGTACACTTTCGTAGGATTTTTAGAAACGTAGACGAGAACAACAAAATAATTATTGGTTTTGATATTTTAAGATTACCCTCTTTTCTCTGTAAGTAGTTCTACAAATTGCTAATGACGGCTCTAATCCATCTAAAATTCATCAAGGCCTCGGAAATCTAGTTCATCGTAATTTGCGGTTTGGATTACAGAGGACGACCCACTGTTTTGATGTTTATTTTGACATCAGTACCAAGATTGATGGTCAGGATCGCTGCGCCGGCGTCGGGATCGCGGACTAGGAGAAAGCAGTTGTTTGAGGTCACCGCTATTAATCTTATCAGACACGCAAATTTACATTAACCATGGCTCATCTTAAACATAGAGCCGCTCGATCACAAGCTTAGCTGTCTACTAAGTATGTATAACCAGACTCCCTACTGCGCGTACGCAGGTGAATTAACGGTGCTGTCAGAATACGTGATAATTTTAAAATGTGGACTAAGACGGTGCATTGAAGGATATTGCGATTACAACTCGAAGTCGGCTAGCACTTTAATTATTTAAAAGTTTTAAGATAAATAAATATATCACAATAGTTATTGGACAATGTTTACCATCGATTCTACGATGAAATTATATTATTATTTGAGGCTACCTAACACATTATATCTTCTTGTTCAAGAATATAAATAAGGCTTTGCGAATAAAACCCAATCCCATGTATCAGCCAAGCAGGGAGTGACACAATACATTTCATACACGTTGTTGATGTAATTTCAAAAGTGGGCTTCAAGATGTCAGTCGGCTCCTCCATTTCTTCAATATCAAAGCGAAATGCACATGGAATAAGACGACAAAGCATAATAAACGTTGGACAAGTTTATGGACGTAAAGCTTATGTGGAGACGTGGACGAAATTCTGAGCTGGTTTCTTAACTGAATTGAAGTGGCCAAAAGTCGCCCAAAGGTCAGTAAACTGGCAAGTCATGCGGTATAAAAAGTATACATGTATGCACTGAGATATGGGTTATCGATTTAACTCTTTGGGCTAAATGCATGCCATCTATCTACTTGCAGTGGTGAATTACTCTATCAATAGGAACGGTAGGTAGAGTTACCTACACTTACAATTTGTTTGGAAATATAAAGAAAAATACGCTTGTGTTCTTTGACAACACTCGTTTTTTCGTTAATATTTTAAAGAAATAGGTAAGAAATTTCTTGACAATAGACATCATAAACACACACATACATAAGAATCAAACAAACACATGGACTTCGATCAAAGAAAAATAAATAAACAATCAAAAGAAAAATATGCCTCACAATGTCAAAAAAAATGTGTATTTACTTTTGCGTAAAACGCTCATCATTGCATCTTATGAAATGACCTCTATCCTCTATCATTCTTCTATTTTTTAAACTGCCTATGCAGCTGAAACCGTTTAGGTAAGTATATACTCAAGAAAGGCGCCAATGAAGGTAAAATGATGAAAATGCCGAGCACTTCTTATCGAATGAATAGTCACAGTTCCGCGAGGAGGTCGCAAATGAGTCGCGGCCCCCGGCCATCGGACCCTTCCGCCCCAAACGAGCCGTATCAGCGATATCGAAAAAACGTCACGGAACTTCCAAAAACTCCTTTTCACTACCCTTAGTCAATAAACAGCCCATTTTCTTCAGCGATTTCATGTTTTTTTTTATGTCACAAGAAAAATCCAACGAAAATGGACAATCAACGATTAAACGATCCACTTCATCGGATTTTGTGACAAAGGCGGCTTAACTGAGTTCTTCCGCTTAAGCTAATATGTAAACACGCTTTGTGTATTCAAACGCTTTACCTTGCAAAGTTCACCCCACACGTGCCCTTCTCTCCGCGATGTGGGCAGAGAAAAATGACTGCTCCTAATCTTTATCCCGGAATTTGTTTAGCTCGCAACTCCTACCTCTTTTCGCCGCACGTCCCGGTTTATAACATTCCGCAAAAAGAGGGCAACTAGAAAAATCCCGGTAAAACAGTGGTCAGATTTAAAGCGGTCTCATCCTTTGTCCGGGTAAGTTTGCGCGGTACCCGTGTAAACAAAGCGCAGGAATGACCCCGCAGACAAAGCACTGCCTGGTCAAGTTCGCCAATTTGCAGCCAAACGGGCCGCGGCGGCAATATCTCCGCCGCATTGCGACCGGCCATTGTTGTGCTCACCCAAACACCATTATGCAAAATAAATCGCTTTTGACCTAAGTAATGAATGTGGTAATTATTACATTACCTAGCGGAATAGCGCTGGTTAATGCTGCGCGGATATAGCATAAGTTATATTAGTAACGGAAGAAGGGTGTATTTCATGGCGAGTGGAGGCGAGGCGAGTGCAGCTCATTAATCGCCGGATAACGAATTCGCAACATGCGACAATGGTGAGATTGCAGCGGGACATGCCGCCTGAGGAAATGCGAAAAGTTGCGAACTTAGCCGCTATCCAAAAACGGTTCCGGGCATCTGCCTCGAGAACGTGCCAAATGTGTAAAGAGTGGACTTTAATAGTAGCGCTCCGCAATCTGTATTTCACTTAAAAGTTAAACTGCGATCGCAAACATTGAACGGAACGGGGTTTTATTCTTTCTGTGAAGGATTTAGAGTTATGCAGCCATCCACTGAATGTGGATAAAGGGATTTCTATGTATTTAACATACTTACACGTGGGTTTTTAAAGTGTAATAGATATGAAAAAATACCTGCATAGGTACATAAGGTGAAGAATAACTGGGACTAAATAAAATTTATAGGAAACCCTAATTCGTAGAAATCATCTCGCTTTGAGAAAAATAACTCTGAAATAAGATATAAGTAGTATTTATTCCATATAAGACGAATCCACGAATTTTTAAGAAATAAAAATATTAATTTACTCATTACTGTGAGGCTTTCTTACTCGTTAGTAAACCAAATCCTGTTTGAAGTACTTACACTTAAATTTTCTACTCCTTATCTCATTTGTAAACACTTTGCGGCTCACAATCTCGGGTGTGTAGATAACAAAATACATCACTTGCACTAACGACTTGACGGGTAAAGTGGGGCGGGTTTTTTATGGTACAGTCGAAAGGAAAAATAATATATTGTGTTAGCGGCCATATTTCCTATAAATTGATTTTGCCTAGGATAATCGCTGAGACCTTCTAATTTCGACAATTTTAGTGATGTTGTAACCCAATAAAATTAAACCGATGTTTATCGTACAAAGAAATCGATTAGTACAAATCAGTAGTGAAACAAGAACGACTAGGATATCACTAATTTAAATGAATATAGCCACATACATAATCGATAGTGAAAATATTTTTCATAGGGTTTTCATCAATAAGTATATTGATGGATTATTACGGCCATACCGATTATTCGGACATACAAGATTTTAGGCTGATTGGGTTTCGTCAATCACTGCTGTAGTTCAAGTTTTGATACTACATGCGCAATTTTTGATGTTTTTTATAAGAAAAAAAAAACGAAATCATTAGTGATGGATCAAATTAAATGAGTTTATTTATTAAGACATTATTTTGTTAGATTTTGGCAACGATATCAAAACTATATTCGATTTATTTTGTACAATAATATTTTCGTTCTTGGAATGTAGTATACATGAAACGGAAGAATGTGTCATGTCAAAAACTTTAAAAAAAGTAAAAACCGACTTCAAAACCAAAATGCACTAAAAAGTCTTAAATAAACTCTTCACCATTGAAAGGAAAGGAATCCGTTTTAGGCAAACAATTTCTTTTTGGAGTCGGTGCTGTGATAGTTGATGCTTGATGGTCAAAGTGATGGCACCGACTCCAAAAAGAAATTGTTTGCCTAAAACGGATTCCTTTCCTTTCAATGGTGAAGAGTTTATTTAAGACTTTTTAGTGCATTTTGGTTTTGAAGTCGGTTTTTACTTTTTTTAAAGTTTATTTTATTTCTTTATATTTGACGACCCGTCTGGTGTATTGGTCGAGACATCGCCTACTACGCAGCGGGTGTGGGTTCGATCCCCGCACAATACAAACATTTGTGTGCATGAACATGTCTGTTTGTATTGGTCTGGGTGTTTTCTATGTATATCATGTATGTATTTACAAAAAAAAAAAAGTATTTAAGTATTATATCCGTTGTCTGGCACCCATAACACAAGCTTTGAGTAGCTTACTTTGGGGCTAGATGGCGATGTGTGGGAATGTCCATAGGATATTTATTTATTTATTTATTTTTAGTGATTACATAAGAGGGGGGGGGGGGGTTGCACCTTGTGATTCTTTTTTTTACGAAGCTACAAATTACCTATCATAAGTTTCGTCATTATTATTACTGAACTCCTAGGCGTTAAGGAGTTCCACCATCAGCTCAGCCCCACAAGATGTTGACTATCAGACGTAACAACACGTCAACATTAAGATTCTAGTAAAGAAACACTATACGTGCCTTTAAAATTTGAGGGTTTCCCTCGAATACACCATGATCCCATCATCAGATCCCAAAATGGAAAAAATGGGACCAACTAGAAGGTATACCCTCTAAGTAGGTGAAAAAAATTTTCGATTCGGTCGACAAACGACTGAGATATGAGGTAACATACATACAAAAAAAAAATAATGATAAAAAAAAAACATACAGTCGAATTGATAACCTCCTCCTTTTTTGAAGTCGGTTAAAAAATGACTCAGCAATCATCCTAAATAAAATTGACTACTACTGGTCCACTTCCATAGTCCAGAGATAGCATTCAGCTAAGTTTCAGGGTTGATATATTAACGCTTTATGTATCTGTTAACAGTCAAAAATTTGACAACAACAGAACTATTTAACCCAAAGCTAAGCTAATCCGTGCAATTGGACCTTACTCTTTGTTTATTTAAACTGTCTTTTAGGTTTTGAAAGTATCAGTAAACATCGTCTGCATACACCTTAGTCTGTGGTCGATGGTATAAGTATGATTACAATAATAGACACCTGTTTCTTAGACCGAGTGTCACTGATCTTATGATGTCTTTCTCCGTTCTTATTTCATTAATAATAAGGCGTAAAATAAAAAATACCAAACAGGTTCCGTGGGCCAGATTCTGATTCCCCGTTGGTAACAAAAAATACGCACCAGATGCTCGATTGTTTTTAAGTGTTCTAGTTTTTTGGCGTATGATTTTTATTTATAGCACACAAGTACCTGTGTTCATATGCTAAAGCGTTGTTAGATACCACAATTGACTGGGATTCTCATCGAATTCAATAGCATGAATAAAAAATAAATTCACGGGGCCTTCCCTCCGTCATTACCCTTACAAATGCGTGAGCTTAAAGCTTGTTTTGTGTTAAAAAATTACGGCTCCGAAGCAGGAAGACGAGAAATATTTCGGGGCTTAGCAGCTCTTACATCGGAGCTATCCCAAAGTATCTTATTAAAAGTAATGTCCTATAGAAAATGAGCTTCGGAATAAGGTTTTCCCGTTTGGATTATATGGGGAATATTTCTTTATAGCCTACACAATGTATTACAAAAGATTAAGAGCAGGCGGAAACCATAACTCAGTTATGAACGGATTTAAAAAGAGATTATTGTAAAAAATCCATCATCAATAATATAATGTGTCAATATTAATTCTCAAATGTTTTGAATAAAAGTTAAAAATGGGTTTAACCAGTAAACTAACTATAACTAACAATCACAAAATAATTAGGCTAACAAAACCAATATAGAAGTTCAGACACGCAGTCTACAAAATATATAAGTATGCGTAGAGCGCACTTGGCTAATTTCGCTGGCCAGAACTTAGTCCATATTATTAGTTAATGAAATTATAACGTAGGTCCACCATTGTTAGCGGCAGCTATTCATTATAGATTACAATCAAACACCTATGCTATGCAAATTTTGGAAACGTACCAAACAACCTACAATTAGTTTTGACGACCCTATTAATTAACTTTACAATCCAATTGGTTCGCTATTTAGCGGCTATTTTAGGTCTCCATTATAGTGCAGGTACTTTTTATTAAAAATATAATTAAGGTATTTTTCTCATTGTATAATCAAGCCTATACACGATTGCGTGCCTGTACTTTTGAAAGTTAGAAATTATTTAAAAATAAAAGGTTTTAAAAAAGGTTCGTTAAGAATAAGAAACAAGTATTATAATTTAGCCATTTAGAGAACGCTGATGTATAGGAAAATTTTGAAAGTCAGGTTATTAATATATGAAATTCTTATCATCATCTTTGTGTCAAAGTTGAAAACGTCATATTATCATCCTCTGAACGACTTAACTATAGTTACAAGGAGATTTTATTAAACAACTGCTAAAGAAGACTATTTTTGAATCACTCGCGGTTATATTGTGAGTGATTGTCGTTCAACAATTAATTAGAAGTCAAAAAAAATCATAGCAACTTAAGACTTGAATAGTTACAAAATTGAGTACATTTCATTCGCAAATTACATTAAACACATTAAATTCAGACAATCACACGCCATATTGACGCGAGTGATTCACAAATAGAGCTACGTATTTTTTTTTATTATATGATAAAAAATAAACGGACTCTATTTCACACATAACAGTATAAAAAAATATTGTAACGTGATTGAGCAGAATGTGCTGGGTGTAATGCCACATAATAATATGTTAATATTAAAACGCCGCCTTCAGATCTTGATAATGAGACACCTATACTGTCTGTGGTATCGTATCTACAAACCGATCTGGTTTTTGTGACTGTTTATTGATTGTAATAACGCTATTCAATAATAGCATTTGGACACTGACAATAAAATTCAAGTCTTAACGTATTATATCTATCTTTCCATAATGCATAGGGATAAGATAATAACATTGCTCATCACATGGCTCAGTTGCAAATTCGTTTAAAGCATTAGTGTATTTGATTTACAGTTGCATAAAAAATATCACAGGCTTAAGCGGTTATTTTCTAAATAATCTGGCTCAAATCTTAATTGATTATATTACGGAAAATCTCGATAAGATACAGAGCGGTACCCACTTGAAAGAAGAGGAGTTGAGGAAAATGCAAAAATGAGATACGTTTATTAATAAAGGTAATTGGGCTAGTGAAAGTTTGAATCTGACAGGCATTAATGAGATTTTGTTACTATACTTACTTGAATGTGATACTCGGCTCTCTCTTAATGAACTTTGGTAACAAAGAGCTTTAAATCAGTATGTAACAATCCAATGACTACGTTATTTTGCAAAAGTTTTAATCAGATTTCAAATTAACACTTTTATACATATTTATATGTATTATAAGACTCATTTATTGATGCCTTTAAAATATTCGATATATTGTGTGGTATACTGATATAGAATGCAATATTAGGCACTTCAGTACATTTAGGTGTATCTATTTAAACAGTGTTCTCTTATCACGATCGCCATAACCAACGTTTTATGGCGGCATTATATTATTTTTCATTTCTTATCACAATAAACTTCAGAACTTAACTGCTCATTAGCATGTTAATGACCGAGAACTTATTTGAATATGATATTCTCGAGAATAAATAGACGTGTTGCAGTCAAAGATAAGTTGAGCTATAAGCTTTACGAGTATTATTTTGACGACCTCCGTAGTGTAGTGGCAAAGCAGTCTGGGTTTCAAGGCATCGCCACTCCGAGGTTCCGGGTTCGATTCCCGGTCGGGTCAATGTAGAAATTCAAATTGTCGATATTGTCTCGGGTTTGGGTGTTGTGGTACTGATATGTCTGATTTGCATCTGCTGTTGTGCTGACACAAGTCCATGTGATTGGTATACAATATTTATTTACTAAAGAAAAACTATATTTATATGAAATCTTTCATAACTAGCAATTTATTTCCGTTCTACGTAAATAAGGTACCTATGGCATGTAGGAAAATTGGTAGGAAGATGTATCCTGTTAACCGCTTATCGATTCTGATACAAAAAATAAAAAAAAACATGAAACTAAAACCAAAAAAATTTTTTTTAGTCAAACCAATGCGTGTGGGTGTCTATAGATAGGTCTTTCAAAATAACATTGAGGTTCCTAAAACCATTTTCTTTTGAAGTCTAACGTTTCATAGCTAGACGATTTCGAAGTGGTAAAATGGGCGTCCCCCCATCTAATTTCTAAACCAAGCAAGTGTAAATTTTGAAAAATATATATAATGTAGATCTTAATATATACTTTCAACGAAAATTGTTTCGGACGGGATCGAAATAGTAGTTTTAGAGATATAGCACATTTTCAACAACCGCAAACATAACTTTGTACTTCATACAAACACTATGAAAAACAAAGTTATATTTGCAGTCGACAAAATTTTGTGGTATTTTACTTAGTAGAAGTAAGTGGATTCCCTAATTCAGTTAAAGTTGGCACGGAACCCTCAGTGCGCGAGTGCGACTCGCACTTGGCCGGTTTTAAATTAATGTCGCATTTTGATCGGATTTCGATATGTCAGTTCGGTAACAAATATTGTATTGTATTGTATAAGACACCAATCACATACATTGCTCTGATTCCAGTAAGTAGCTAATGCACTTGTGCTATGTAAATCAGACACAACGGTGGTACCACAACACCCAGACCCGAGACAATTTAGAAAATTTTGATTTTTATATTGACCCGACCGGGAATCGAACCTGGGGCCTCGGAGTAGCGACGCCATGAAACCATCGTGCTTAGCCACTACACCACGGAGGTCGTCTATAATATAATAAAAGGACATAATAATATATGCAATTGCATTGGATAAATCCACGTTATTCTAATTTTATTAGTATGTGAAAGTTGTCGAATCGTAACCGAATCCGGAAACGAATGGTTCTGAATTGGGAGCCTGGTTCGCCACACAGAGAGACGGCGCTGGTAGTCGTTTTAATGGGAAGGACTCTCCCTTCTGGATAGGATAGCCCCACATTACCCTTCGACTGGCTAAGCGGAGGGAATGCAGTGCAATGCATTTTTTCCACCCTAAAATAGGATATGGCATGTAGGTATGAAGAATAGATAGATATCTGCATTCAAAAGATATGGAATGCCACAAGGAATTTTCCTTGGACTAAGTACCTTTTTCACCACCGACCACTAAGCACAACCAACGAATAATTCGAACACAGAACGTCATCTGACGTTTTGAGGTATTGGACAGATAACGCTAACTACAACCTATGAGGACATGGTAAAACTGGCTGTAAATAAAAAACCGCGTTTCTTTTTTCTATTCATTCAAAAGGATTAAAATGCCGCAGTTACGGATCTCCCACGATCGCAAAACCGACCTTTGCCACTCACAATTTCACTGTCATTCAAAGCCATTATGTCCGAAATTGGCATGTTTACAGAAATTTGGTTGTGGCTTCGTGATACAACAGTTAAGTGAATTTCCATAGTCGATTGTCACGACCCGCCAAGTTTCGCCTCGCACTAATTAAGTTCCAAATTCATTATTCTGCAAAATAACCCTGGACACGATATGTCACTAAAACAAGCATGTCGCAACTGATCCAATTTTTAAAGTTCACATCCTTGCTTTTACTTTGAACTTTGGCACGTGATTTTTGTTCTCGAAATAATGTCACCAACTTTTTTGTTATTTGTAACAGTTTAATAAATACGGTACTTATCTTTAATGAATGTCATGTCCTTTCAGTTATTTTAACAAGCTACTAACTATTGCATGAATGTACGTGTTTAAACATAACCTTTTCATCTTGCCATAGTCCAGTAAAATGAAACGGTTCTATTTTTACGGAACTTGCCGATGCGTCAAATACGATTGTGACTATTAGTACCGATCATATAAAAAGGAAAGGCTCTATTACCGCTCTCGAGTTCTCACAATATTTCCAGTGGCCACTAGCGTCGACGGCAGGCCATCTCGAGCGCGGAGGTAATTCAGCCCTCCGCAACGTCCTCAGATGTATTACCTCTCGATAGGGTCCGTATTTTTGAATCATTCGTGTTAATATTACGATTTTACAACGATATTTATTGGATATTAAATTAAAATTCAACGAAAATCACTCATTAATAGTAAATTATAGTACGTGACAAAATAGAGTTTTTTTTTTTTAAATTAGTGCTCTGGGATTACAATAGTAATTTTAAGAACATTAATTGAAGAAACCACTCGCCATACAAACGCGAGTGATTCAAAAATAGGGCCCCAGGATCTGCGGCCGAGAGCTCCGTAAATTCACCGCTTTATCGCCGATTCGAACTCCTTGGACGATTCGGCCCATGTTTTCAATGTCAGATCCGTTGATTTATACATACTTAGAGCGTGAATATAGAACGAAAACTACTTTTATAATATGTAAGTACGACTGTAACAAAAAAAGTTTCTTCAAATCATTTAATATTAATATTAAAAATAACGTTACATGCGAGCTCAAAAAGTGTTATTTTTCATCCGCGAGGATTATCATATTTATGTGGAACGAAATAAATAGAGTTATTTTCGCCACCCGCGGTTTTCCACTTCATCTGATTCGCCGTTTATAGCCGGGATAGTGCGAAAACACTCGTAAAAACTCCCAATAAAAACGGTTCACCAAATCCATACTTGGGCGGTTACGTTTCTGTTTCCGTTTTGTAATTTGTTGCGACTGCTCCAGATTCGAGTATTCTCGATAAAAATCCCATTGAAATTTCAATGAGTTCTAAAATAATCCAAATGGATTATAATATTTCAAAGCAATAAAACCCATTAAAGATAATTTATATCGGCCATTGTAGAAGATAATTCGCCCGTGAATGCTCCCGAACGCACCCCGAGTCACGACGATGGCGAGCGCGGCCGAGGAGAGCTCTCTAACCTCGTTACTTACGAGAGGTAGGTGGTTAGGTACCTTTAGATTCTGCAAGCAAGCAATGGCTCGGTAATTCATTATCTGCAACCAGCGGCCGATCATTTGTGCGCTCTCGGTCGTGATTACGGAACACTCAATGGGGAACGATTTCCTCTCGTGCTATCCCTTTGAACGCCAATTTCCGAACGCGTTATCGCACCAATGTATCACTTCTATAAATAGTAGGTACTTCCATGCAACCGCAACACTTGCCGTGCACTGCAATTTACGACATCCGTGTTCTTTTACCACTTATTCATTACATATATCGAACGCCTGTGGTTCTCAAGTGTCTATATTACTATGGAAATATTAAATAGTATTTTATTTCATTAATAATAACTATTCTGTTTCAGTCAGTACCTATTGTCCAAAAATATAATATTAGTTTCAGATTTACGTTATACTTTTGTCATAAGTTTGATGAATCAGAAATACAAGTTAACTAGCGGTACGGGCAAAATCACATCATCCTACTTTGAACTTACTACAACTTGAGATCAATAAAAATGCAACCACTCCGAGTCAAAGTTTAAATAACGAATGCAGCTACTTCACACAGCCTTTATGGTACGTTAGCATGTGATAATGAGTTAGCTAGGGCAATTTGTTGTCGTGAGCCTGTTCGTACAGGCGGTTGAGATCGGCTCCTGTCTGTAGTTCAATCACAAGCCTAGCACGATTAGCTTCCAATTGAGTTTATCTTTTATAAATATTAAAAGACTCACCAAACTAGACGTAGTCGCGTACACCGCTTTTAACTTTTACAAACCAAATTAGCACGTGACTAGTTTTTCCCAATTTGCGTAATTACATGGCAGTTTCTAGGTAAGAGTAGTGTCCCTTAGCCTCAAATCATGATTGACAGAAGCAGTTTACCTACGTTAATCGATAATGAACTAGTTTTAAGAAGTGAATAGTAAATACTTCTTTATAACGGCTCAGCGATCCCGCAAATTAGGATCGTATGCCTATTTAAATGATATACGCGAGGTTGATAGAGTTTGCCAATGTCTGTGTCGATGCGCATTTCCGAAACATTTAACCTCATCAGTCAGTCGACGACTGTCTGGCTAAACTACAAATATGTGTAGTAATATACACGGGTGGAGTTATTGAGGTCCATCCATCGAGCGGGCTGCGCCGGCATACATTTGGCGTGCACTAACAGAGCGGATGTCAGGGGATGAAAAATGCAGTCGCGACGCGCCTGCCGGCGTCAATGCGACTGATTGCACCGCGCAATCACGATGCACCACCGACAGACACATTTTTAATATCGACCGCTGTGATTCTGAAAATGAATGCCTAAAAATACCTAGGAGACAGAATACTTACTATTCGTGTGCCAAGATAAGCACAGGATTCGATTTAGGCCCGGTTTAGTGATCTCACGATCGTAAATATTTGAGTTAACTATCGATGATGAAACCGGACCTTATAAGACTCATATAAGTTGGAAGTCACTAATACTTACATACTATAAACAAAACACCATACTTAAAGTCTTTGCTACAAATAGAAATATAAGCGTTCATAAAAATACCCTATGATTATTTCAAACTTTATTCTCTAAAAAAACAAACGGTATAGTACCGTGTGTAGTTACTTACCTGACTCCATTGGAAGACAGTAAAAATTCAATGGTCTCCGTACGACTGCGTTCTCTTTGAGTCGACAAGCCCTTGTTTAATTGAAACAAACACTCTCGCACCTAGCCCCTCACGCTGATTGCTTCAGTGTGCGTCAATATCTACCCATTGTCGACGTAGGGTGGGAAAACTGCTGATTTTTTAAACAATAATTTAACAGTTTTCAGACTTCTGATTTAGGAAAATAGATTTTATTATCTTTATTTAACCATAAGTGTGTAAAATTTAAAATCTATATTTACCCATAGATGTGTAAAACGCAATTAAGTAATTTAGCTTTTAGAACATTTTAATTGATCAAGGCTCTTGTGATATACTATATATAGGTGTAGCCTGTAATAGGAACAAAAAATATAAACTCTTTAAGCAAACCAATACTAAGTGGTTTAAATTTATTGTAATGTAAAGTAAATATATTGTTATTTTCTAACAAAATAAATCTAACCAGCAATGTATTGCAAACAAATGTGTCCAACTTACAAAGTCAAGAACTTGACATTGTAATTTACCACATGTTAGCGATTTTGATATAAGTACATTGATTAGGGATTATTACTTTGGATTACAATATCTCGGTGTTATTAATGCATTTTAGAGCACTATGACCAGGTCAAGGTAACAACTACGTATACTATATCTATAGAATAATTGATTAACATTTTTGGTCCTATTACACGCTGTATAGAATTATGGAAAAATATGACCCTACTCGCATTAGATAAGCTATTGTGGACGAAGACCAAGACAAAAATACAGTTTCATTTTGCAATCAAATAAATATCTAAGAAATAGTACAAGCTCTAGACCTAGAATTAGTTTTTCTGTGAATTAATCAACACATTTCTTTAAATGAGATGTCGGAATTGTCTCTCATTTGAGGAATTCCTTTGCGAAGAAGATTTTCTTTTAAGATTCTTGGTAAAACTTCTGTGCCGTGGGAACCAGTCTTTGATATAATTGTACATTTGTTTGCGAGATTCGTAATAATAATTTGTCTTTCAAAGAAAAATAATTTAAAGCGAACTAGCGCTTTCCCGTAGCTTGGCGCAAATGTTGGCTTTACCGTAAAATATTCTTACTTGCAGAAATATTGTGTACAACACTACCGCGCGGGTGCTCGCACGATCCTTCATATTGGATGCTAATATAATAACAGCACAATCAAATCCCTTCAGGCACGATGCTGCTCCAATGAGGGATTATTTTCAACCATTATGACTCATAGAAATGAACGTGACTCGCCCCAAATTACTCATACGTCTAGTCGTAAAATTAGTGCAATATTCTAGTTCGATCGCATGCTATTGCAGTGTAAGTGTAAGCCACACCTATATTGTTTGAAAATATGGAATTTTTACAGGTGCGTTTGATTGTTTTAAGAAAGGTACATTTTAAGTTTATTTGCATGCATAACATATCATTTGTACTTACATAGATTATTTTATAATGTGTCCTACTTACCTTATGTTGTCCTACGTCGCTCGCGCGTATGCCATCGTCTTGTTTAAGAGGTATTTCTACCGCTAAACCGCTTTGTTGATCTTGTTAGATACCTACAAACGTTTCAACAACTATGATACAAGACTCTCTCTGCTCACCATCAGTTTGTTTACTACCTAACGGGGTTTGAGGCCGAGAGCCTTCAATTCCTTCGTCTCGCACACTTGTTAGAGCTGTTTGCTCCGAGCAAACCCGGACAACAAATACATGTAAAGCTGGGCTACACTGAAGGAATTAATCGTAGACGAGTGGTCGACTGAGGTCCCTTTATTTGCCAGTGGCACTACGCACCGGTAACCCTCAACGCTTTCATGAAACGAAGCCGTCGCTGATGTAACAATATACGGAGCTTTGTGTTCGGTTGAAGTATGATACGGAACACAGCAAATGTGCATTTTAGATGAGCAAAAACTGAAATGTCTTAAGTTAATAGTAAGTACTTTAAAATAAGCTTTATAACAATCTACCATCTGGGGTGCGATTGTGTAAAGTCATCGTATTCATTTGACAGTTCAAAACGTACGGTATGATATGTCAAACGGCAAAGAACAAAGGGTTTGACAGATCAAACCGTACGTTATGATCTGTCAAATGAATACGATTGCTTTACACAATTCCAGCTCTGACATAAGAAATTGTAAGTCTTTGAATTCCTTTAAAAAGAAGCTTAAGCATCATATTGAAGTGGGTACTGGCCGCCAGTTAATTTAGTATCTATTTATTTTTAAATCTTATTCTATCTCATTTTAAGTGAAACTAGTATTTCTTATGAGAATAAAGTTCTTTAAACCTAAAATATTGATAGCGTCAAATGATTCATGAGAAAAAAAAGGCTAGTAAAGGTAGAAATACGCAGTTTCTCAAAGATTTGCTTTATTCAGAAAACAAAAAGGTCCGAATAGTTATTAGGTCTTTATTGCTAGTATTTCTCCACGAATACCCCTGACTCGGCCGAGATCGGTCCGTATTGTTACGCTACTCCGTCTGGGCATGAAGTAAATGTGCGTTTTATTGGAAAACTTCAATCGCCCACACCCGATTGTTTGATCAATTATTTACTGTCCTTGCTGAAACCCTAGATATTGGAGTAATTGGAAAAGTCCCGAACAAAAATTGTCTTATTTATCACGTCCAATCGCGAAGGGTGAAATCTGTTTATTGAAAAAAATGGGCACATACAAGTACTATAGGTAAGGTATGTTTTTGAACAATCAGATAATTTATATTGTGGTGTAAATGGCCGGTTATGTATTGATAATTGTCAGCTAGGTAGGTAGGTAATGACGATTAGCTTTCAATAATAAAAAATGATTTCAAAAAATAAACCGCCTTTGAAAATATAGACCTAAAAGCTTAAAATACCGCAATCGTCTTCTATTTAGGAAAAACAAACTCTTTTGGAGTCGGTGCATGATGTCAAATGATTACGTACACGAACAGTCTAAATACAAGACAGATGCGTTATTTAAGCTTTTCAGGCCTGATTTTACCAACGACATATAATGAATATTCGTCGACAAATATACAATATCTGTCGCTGTTGAAAGCCGTGGTGGAGTCCTATGTTCAGCAGTGGACGTCCTTTTGCTGAAAATGATGAATATAGAATACGCCTAATTTGAAAACGTCTTCTATTTATTAGCAATCATTTACGTAAATTTCATTTTAAAGTCGGTCGTTTTTTTACTTATTCAATCAATAAGTCTTATCTGACGTTGGTAAAATCGACCCTTAGTCAGTTTTTTAAAAGCGATATATTTTTGTACGTTAACCTATAAAAACTGATCAATCAATTACCTTTTTAGTACATACTTATACTGATTTTAGTAGGTAGCTATCTTACCGTAATACGTAACTGAGTTTCATTTACAAAATCGCGTAAAATAACAGCGCACGAACAAAACCAATCCCAGTTCGGAAATTCGGTTTTCCTTAGACATGCCTGAAAAAATGATTTTTAAGGAAGAATTCCCCGTTGATCTGAAGCTAGATTCGGGTGCACTGTCTGTCAATTTCCTCAATTTTTTACGTGAACCTGTATTCCTAAAAGTATTTGTTTAATCGCTTAAGAACCTAGAAAGGCACTTACATACTACTCAGGAACATTCATACACCAAACCTATGGTTATTTATTTTGCTTATTCCAGTATTTGATGAACCATTTCTGAGACTGCCTTAACAAAATTTAGTATGGCTCTGATATCTTGACCAAATAGAGTTAACTTCCTCCTTTTTTGAAGTCGGTTTAAAAATGTTACTTAAAAATGACAAATTGTATCACCGTTAATCTCTTATAAATATAAATAAATATAAATATAAATATAAATATCCTTTAGACATTCCCACACATCGCCATCTAGCCCCAAAGTAAGCTACTCAAAGCTTGTGTTATGGGTGCCAGACAACGGATATAATACTTAAATACTTTACTTGAATGAAAATAACAGAAATACCGGCCGGTGCGAGTTGAACTTGCGCACGAAGGGTTCCGTATCTACTATGTCTAAGAGCATTTTCATTGTCCTAATTTTATGTCCTGTAAAACATGATTCATATTGCATTAACGTTTTGATGCCCTTGAAACAAAAAGGGGCTTTATCTTTTGATGACGCTGACTCACAACTTTGATTTATTTACAGCTAAAAGAGACAATCAAAACCAAAATTTGACTACAGTTTCAGTTTTATATGTAAACGCGTTTTGGAGGAAAAAAGGTCCACTAAAATTTATGGACTACAACTCTGTAATTTGTTATGTTATCATAGCCGTGATAGTTTTTCTTCTAAATTCGTCATATATGCTACTCTGCTGTGTTTTTTTTACGTATCCACCTAGGTTTAGTTGGGACATGGTGGAGAGATTGGACTCTAACAAAAATGAGCCCTTTAAAACTTAATGTTACGAAAGCAGGCCACTTTATCGAAAAATTATATTAGCTTACGGAATGTGTAACTGTTAGACTACTGAACCTTAAAAACAATGACATTAGCACCATTTTTTCGTCGAACACAAAAGTGAAATGATATCGAAATCTAAATCAACATTGCGGTCAGTATCTGTTACATTCAATCAAGCGATTGGCTATCTGCTAGCTGCTCCGAACGGGGTCGGTTTCCTGCCGCCGACAATCATAGATAATTCAATCCATTATTTACGGCACTTACACAAATTGTAATCGGTCGTTATACAACAGACTTATCCCACCGAAATGAAGAAATCCATGCTCTAATTTAAATGCCTCGCTTATTTTGATTCGAAATCTTATTTCGAAATGAAGGAGTAAATTATTAAAAAATCTTATAGCTACACTGACATTACTATGAAAACAGTAGTTAGGGCCGGATAGTAAGGAATATATTTTTCGACCCTTCGAGGCACATTTGACTTATGACACTTTAATTAGCTGGTTATCAAACAAGTTCATTATTTTGTCTTCGCGAAACATAGTGTGAGTCAGATTAGGTTAGGTAGGCGGTGAGCGGTGTTGCATATGATTATTTCATAAAAAAAACGATTATAAAATGTATCCGCATCTGTTAATTCGACATGAATAGGTGCGCGGTCTTCTTTCATCTGCAATTCTGCATATGGTAATTTTAAATCATGTTTGTGCTAGATTACGCAAAGGTGAAAAGGTCGACATTGTCCAAGGTTGCAGCTCTAGACATCAAACAAAACAAATAACATAATTGATTCGATTAACTTGTAAGGCGTCTTAGGTGTCACGGGTCATTGCTCAAATTTAAATATTTGAGCGAAAGTCGCTATCAAATATTTTTAAATGTCTTTCATTTAGGTTAATGGGGAAAGTTTCAACATTTATCTGAGTTTGAACGTTCTACCTTTTGTTTTTCCATAAACAATTAAACAAGTATGTTCGTTATTTACGTACCATCAAAGATGCTTCATCTGGATATTTTGTTTTGGAACTTTTAGATTTCTAAAATGTCTATATAATAACGAAAAACGGTACGATGTGGTATAGTGTATGGAGATGAATTAATTAAACTCTTGAATGATCATTAAAAGCTAAGTTCAATGGTCACAGTTGGCCTACGGGGCAATGGTGAGAATAACAACGACGAGATGCACTGAATCACAGATCACTGGTATCTCTCTCGGATGCCCTTATAACAATAGTGCCACAATAGTTGGCGACCTCAGATCATCGGCAACGCGGCACTTCAATCAGCTTAATATCAGATTATGCAAACGGCAGAAATGTCAGACAGACGTGTTAACATTCCGTAAGACCATATTCTTAACTTTGAAAAGGTAGTTACATTAATCACGATCACTTTTAAGCTAGGCCTAATTCGTCACATTGCGACGTCAGAAACATGCCTCTAATAATACTCGTATACCAACTCCTTGTCATAATCAACTCCGAATTAAGCCATAAGCTTTTGCTTGAAATGCCGCAAACTAACCCTTGACGTTTGTTGTCACCATTGTTTTCCTGGCTAGATCGGCTTTACTAGTAACTTTAATCTTAGTTAACGTGGTCCGGTAAATGAAGCGTTAAATGCAGAAGCCGCAAAAGCATTACACTACTTACAACAAGCTTGTTAAAAACCTACAGCGGTCAAACGGAGAACCTTCTGTGTAACCATTATTTCAGCGCCTAAATGCTCATTTGCCTTCCACCCATGTCCATTACATCGCACAGTCGAGTAAATAACACCCTTTTTAAAAGAGAAATTGGCCTCTTGAGGCATTTTGAACACTTCAAAGTAGGGTCACATTGTGTTCAACGCCCGTACGACCGACAAAGTATTCTCAAACGTTTATTCACTAGTTAACGTTTTTATGCGAAGCCGTTGTAACGAGTCAAAGCGATTATCGACTCATCCAAAATCACAAAAATCAATAGAAAGTATAGACCATAGAGAATCGTTAAGCACACAATTTTACAATATACTTACATGTTTTTATTTAGGTAACCATTTATTTAAATAGCTGATTGTGGAACAGTAGAAACTACTTGCTTACTTTGACTGAACTGTCAATCAACCACTAACTACAAAAACTACGGTATTATTAATCATGTCATTTGTAAAATTTCACAGCAATTTTTGAACTCTGAATTATCGGTATTAGCATACAAAAATAGTTAAAAGTATTTTCTATAGTTCAGTTTTGTTAATATTGTTACCCGTGCTGGAAAAAAATGCTATTCAGGCACCTACGTAAAAGTAGGTTCATTTATTGACGCGTAACTTGTCCGCATAATATCAAAGATTAACTTTTATAACTAGTACTCAGCAGTAACAAGTTACCGTTAGCTTAAGCACGTGAAAACTAGCCCATAACAAACACAACCTTATCACAACAAATGAACGGAAAGTCCGCGAAGCACTAATAACACTACGTGACTGAAACACTGAATTGCGTGAAATTGTACAGAGTCCGTGTTAATTATCACTAAAGCCTGTGTAATGAAGTAGATTAAGCCCCACGTTACCCCTGGCCAGTAAGCGCGGTCGGGTTCGGTACAAATTAGCAAATAATTTCACTAATTAATGTACGATGGCCCCGCTCGACAGCAAATTGCCTACGGACTGGGCGCCAAGTGTAGCGCTAATCTAACTGACAAACTACTTTTACACACATTATATAACCATTGTGTTAAACCTAAAACTCCAATATATTGGCAAATATTTCTACTCGACGAGACGACAATTCTAAATTCAGCTTTAAAATCCCTTATTATTATAAAACTTACCTGCTTACTGGAGAACTTAAAATACATACTATAACAAGTAAAAATCTTACGAGACGCCTCCTTGGAGTCGGAGAAAATTCCTCAAATATTTGCTATTGTTAGATTTATCTTCGCACCTTGGCATTTGACCTTTACTCATCGTAAGATGTTGTGAATAATCTTAATTCTGAATAAAAGAAGATCCATAATATTAAAATCGTTCTGATCACATGACGTATTGACATGTCAAATAATAGTAGAACGTTCACTTGGGCATCCACTTATTATTCGAGAGTAATCGTGAACATACTTAGCGCTTTCCAATATTGCTCAAAAGCAATTGACTGCTCCGTTCATAACTCAATTAGAGGCCCATGACCCTCGCTCGAAACACTTCACTATTACCCGTTCATTATAAACCTATTTACTTTGAATAATAGAATTTGTCAATGATCCTCTGGAATGAACCCGTTTTGTGTTAAAGTTTACAATGCTAATCAATTTACGCTACCTAGCTACGGAGTTTCTAAAATATCAAACTCTATCTTTGCCTCTTAGGCTCTTTAGCTTCGTGCTATGAATTTTAAGTTAGGGTATTTTTCTGTACATATTTTGTAGAAATAACAATGATGTCCCAGCTAAAGTTACCATTAAGTTTCTCAGCATAGCTACGGTTCGTTACTTCATTCATGCCGCATAGTAATAAGCACTAAAACCACTAGTTGTGCGAACGTCATTTACTTCAAATGGACATGCTTCCATTATGCATATCATTATGTTTAGTCTTGCGCAGAAATAACAATATTTCAAATATAATCTATCTAAATTAATCTTAAAAAATTTAGGTTAAGGTCATGTATCAAATCATTACTTTACGTTTCCTAGGTGTAAATATACTAATTAACTAGGTTATACTTTCGATAAACAAAAGAGAAGTTCATGTATTAGTAAAATGCTTATTTTTACTTCTGGGCAATTCGACGCAGCATAGACAATATCTGCTTTGGGTATTGATCTGCTTGGACCATGATAATCATGAATGATATTATTTATTGCTCTTCTGACATTCGGGATAATATTGTTTATGGTACTTTTGTATATTTCAGAATCATACATATTTCAGAATTATATTCGTAATACGCCAGACATTAATTTGTTGAAGACGTGATGGAGTAGTGTAAGCACTTAAACGCCCTAGAGCCGTCCCAGTATGATAAAATCAATATTAATAAAATATTCCAGACCAATTTTGTAAAAAGTACTTCAGCAAATAACTGTGAAAATTAATGGTACTCTCAGTAATTTAGTTTAATAAAACATGGTCACGGTCTCTAAGTTGAATTGATGTAGTACGAAGATTATAAAAATGTGGTAAATTCATCACGTTCGCACTGATGTGCTGGTATAAACGAATTAAAGGCAGTTATTTGAAATTCAAATGGTATTCCTGCTATTATTTAGTTCACTGCCTCTGTGGCGCAGCGGTTAGAGGGTCGCACTTTAAAACGACGGCGCCAGAGGTCGCGGGTTCGATCTGGTCGGGCCAAAAATATGTATACCTGCGTTTTTCTGTTCAGAAATTCTCATTGTAGCCCGTTTTGAAGTTGGCGGTGTTTCACCCCCGTGCTTCGGAAAAGCACGTACAGCCGTTGGTCCTGCGCCTGATCAGATTGCTGTCCCATCGGACTATGAGAGTGAAAGGAATAGAGAGTGCACCTGTGTTTGCGCACTCACTTGTGCGCTATCACAATATGTCCCGCGCAGTCGGTTAGTCATTGTGACTGGTTACCATAGTCGAAATCGGCTTGGGGGACTATTATTACTTAGTTCATATTGACGAATTTTGTGGATTTCCTCGAGGGTCTCCGAATTAGGAATATTATAGGGTTTATCCGAGACGTCATGTGGTTGCTGGATGAGTCTAAGAGATTATATAGACTAGGAAGGAAAATATTATAGTTTATAGTAATGGCGATGAAAATGTTCCCAGCATGAAGTAATCTCCTTACTCGTAAAACTAGACATGTTTGAACAAGAATTACTCGTACATTTATTAGATTACTAAAATGCAACTTTTACTGTTTGCAGGTGTTGTTAGCTCACATCATGTACTCAATTCAAGTACTACCTATTGTGAAAGCGATAACGCAATCTATGGGTAAAACGGATGGATGTAGTGTGTTTAAAGTGATTTTATCTTTGCTAGTCGAGTATTGTGAGCAATCGTGATATTCCTTTTTAACGAAATTAATTGTTTAAAAATAAGATGAACACAAAAATGATAACCTACATGCAATTCATCGTTGAACATTGAGATCTTTTTTTAGTTAAACCATAAATTTGTTTTATTTGCTGATATTAGTTTGTTTGCAATATTGGACTAGCAAAGAGAAATGGATTTTATGACTGTTATAATATAACTCGTAAGTGTAAAGAATATGGTACGAAAGTTTTGTCGTTTGTGTGAGCATAATAATTAGCCTGGTAAAAAATCTTATTACTCAAAGTACTAAAGTACTTGACACTATGTGTTTTTTTTTTAAACTAAAGGTATATTTTCCATACTTGTACCATGACCGTGCTAGGAACGTGTCAGGCACGAAAGTCAACGCGATATCTACCTTGCCCATCTGAACCCGAATGATACTTATTGGAATATGTTATTTGTTGATAGTGAGCGATCCGCGATTCGTTTAATTGTTGGCAAGGTCTACCAAAGACTCTAACCGAGAAGTGTAGTTATCAGTCCCGTCTGTATCAGCGGGACTATCAATGCAAAGACTAAGGGACGGCGACGCCTCTATGATGGTCATCAGACAGACGCGGTTACAATCCGTATGCTCACCGATTTAGCAAAGTAGCATGTCATGCACAAAGCATGATCGTACCGGCAAAATTACGCTTGCATAACACGCAACGGTGTCTTTTGGGCAAGGTGTCATAGTTTTCAATACAAAAAATATTTTTTGCCGGACACGTTCCTAGCCCGGTCATGGTACGGTGTACTATGCAAAGACCTTCATTGGTCGGCTGAATTTGAGGGCTTATTTTCCAGCAGCAGATATGCAGAAGTTGTTCTACAACATTGTGGAATCTAACCATCAATTTTTGAACACGGTAGGCATCTGTTTGATAAAAAAGTTGTAGTTTGTGTTTCAATGATTGCGAAATATGTTAAACTAGCGGTCCCCCGCGACTTCGTCCGCGCGTATTGAGTTTGCTCCCTCCCCTCCCGTCGCAGCATCATGTTTTATATCCTAAAGCCTTTCCCGATAAATAAGCTATCCAACACAGAAATATTTTTTCTAATCGGTCCAGCAGTTTCTGAGATAAGCGCGTTCAAACAAACAAACTCTTCAGCTTTATAATATACTAGCGGTCCCCCGCGACTTCGTCCGCGCGTTTTGAGTTTGCTCCCTCCTCTCCCGTCGCAGCGTCATGTTTTATATCCTAAAGCCTTTCTCGATAAATAAGCTATCCAACACAGAAATATTTTTTCAAATCGGTCCAGCAGTTCCTGAGATAAGCGCGTTCAAACAAACAAACTCTTCAGCTTTATAATATTATTAGCGCAAGCGCACGTCGTACTTTAGCTGCGAACATTATTTTGGTGCGGAGTTATGTTAAAACTGTGATAGCTCCTAAGATATTTATTGAATTTAAATGATATACAGGGCAACTTTGTTCTAAATGAAATGCTCGTGATGAAGAATGTATTTATTTTGATAAGATTAATACCTGTGTGTATAATACACCTCTAAAAATAATGCATTATTTTTTTACAAATTTATTAACATAAAATAGGTTGTAGTAAGTCAACCATAAAAGATAGACATATGCTGTCGCGGACTTTATTATGGAACTCTTAATGTTGAACAATCCTGTCATACATGATTTTTGTGTAACTTAAGCGGTTTTCGCAGCGTACGCAGCGGAAGCTCTCAAAAGGAATATCTTTCTCCCGTTTTCGCAACATTTTTCATTGCTGCTGTGGTCTTATGAGTCGTATCTGTATGTTATATAGCCTAAAGCCTTCCTCGATAAATGGACTATCCAACGTAAAAAGAATTTTTCAAATCGGGCCAGTAGTTTTTGAGATTAGCGCGTTCAAACAAACAAACAAACAAACAAACAAACAAACAAACAAACAAACTCTTCAGCTTTATAATATTAGTATAGACTAGCGGTCCCCCGCGACTTCGTCCGCGCGTTTTGAGTTTGCTCCCTCCCCTCCCGTCGCAGCGTCATGTTTAATATCCTAAAGCCTTTCTCGATAAATAAGCTATCCAACACAGAAATATTTTTCAAATCGGTCCAGCAGTTCCTGAGATAAGCGCGTTCAAACAAACAAACTCTTCAGCTTTATAATATTTTAGCGCAAGCGCACGTTGTACTTAAGCTGCGAACATTATTTTGGTGCGGAGTTATGTTAAAACGGTGATAGCTCCTAAGATATTTATTGAAATCAAATGATATAAAGGGCAACTTTGTTCTAAATGAAATGCTCGTGATGATGAATCTATTTATTTTGATAAGAATAAATACCTGTGTGTATAATACACCTCTAAAAATAATGCATTATTTTTTTACAAATTTATTAACATAAAAAGGTTGTAGTAAGTCAACCATAAAAGATAGACATATGCTGTCGCGGACTTTATTATAGAACTCTTGATGCTGAACAATCCTGTCATACATAATTTTTGTGTAACTTAAGCGGTTTCCGCAGCGTATGCAGCGGAAGCTCTCAAAAGGAATATCTTTCTCCCGTTTTCGCAACATTTTTCATTGCTGCTGTGGTCCTATGAGTCGTATCTTTATGTTATATAGCTTAAAGCCTTCCTCGATAAATGGACTATCCAACGTAAAAAATTTTTTTCAAATCGGGCCAGTAGTTTTTGAGATTAGCGCGTTCAAACAAACAAACAAACAAACAAACAAACAAACTCTTCAGCTTTATAATATTAGTATAGATTAGCGCAAGCGCACGTTGTACTTAAGTGCGAACATTATTTTGGTGCGGAGTTATGTTAAAACTGTGATAGCTCCTAAGATATTTATTCAAATCAAATGATATAAAGGGCAACTTTGTTCTAAATGAAATGCTCGTGATGATAAATGTATTTATTTTGATAAGAATAAATAACTGTGTGTATAATACACGTCTAAAAATAATGCATTATTTTTTTACAAGTTTATTAACATAAAAAAGGTTGTAGTAAGTCAACCATAAAAGATAGACATATGCTGTCGCGGACTTTATTATAGAACTCTTAATGTTGAACAATCCTGTCATACATGTTTTTTGTGTAACTTAAGCGGTTTCCGCAGCGTATGCAGCGGAAGCTCTCAAAAGGAATATCTTTCTCCCGTTTTCGCAACATTTTTCATTGCTGCTGTGGTCTAATGAGTCGTATCTTTATGTTATATAGCCTAAAGCCTTCCTCGATAAATGGACTATCCAACGTAAAAATAATTTTTCAAATCGGGCCAGTAGTTTTTGAGATTAGCGCGTTCAAACAAACAAACAAACAAACAAACAAACAAACAAACAAACAAACAAACTCTTCAGCTTTATAATATTAGTATAGATTAGCGCAAGCGCACGTTGTACTTAAGCTGCGAACATTATTTTGGTGCGGAGTTATGTTAAAACTGTGATAGCTCCTAAGATATTTGTTGAAATCAAATGATATAAAGGGCAACTTGGTTCTAAATGAAATGCTCGTGATGATGAATGTATTTATTTTGATAAGAATAAATACCTGTGTGTATAATACACCTCTAAAAATAATGCATTATTTTTTTTACAAATTTATTAACATAAAAAAGGTTGTAGTAAGTCAACCATAAAAGATAGACATATGCTGTCGCGGACTTTATTATAGAACTTTTAATGTTGAACAATCCTGTCATACATGATTTTTGTGTAACTTAAGCGGTTTCCGCAGCGTATGCAGCGGAAGCTCTCAAAAGGAATATCTTTCTCCCGTTTTCGCAACATTTTTCATTTCTGCTGTGGTCTTATGAGTCATATCTTTATGTTATATAGCCTAAAGCCTTCCTCGATAAATGGACTATCCAACATAAAAATAATTTTTCAAATCGGGCCAGTAGTTTTTGAGATTAGCGCGTTCAAACAAACAAACAAACAAACTCTTCAGCTTTATAATATTAGTATAGATATGTTGTATGTATATTTTTAGTTATGTATGCTTTTGAAAGTTATGTATCTAAACTCTTTTATACTGTTTATTTAGTTATGTATATAATATTATTATTATACACAATAGTATTTCTTGCAATTTTAATATCTATTCACAACATTCTCCTGCACCCTTACCAATCCCTCTGCATGATCAAAAGGTATGACTGGGAGAGAATGCTATTAGTATTAAGTCCACCTTTTGTACACTTTTATTTGTGCAATAAAGTTTTTAAAAAAATAAATGAAGCAAGTAAATTAATCGTGTATCTATAACTTCACAAAAAAACACTTGAAATAGCATTTTTTGCTAAACTTATGATTTTCACAATATTTCACGCTTTCAAGTAAATCCAGCGTCCTTCACTCCGTGATTTTCTAAATAATATTTCTGCTTAAACTGACAGACAATGGAATGCAACTTTCTATGCAAATTACTGTCCAAAAGTGCTATGGTCACGCGACCGGCGAAGGTTATTACATGTAAATTCGATAGAATGTTAATAAGCATTCAGTAAATGAGTAGATCCCATGAGTTGTGCTAATCACGGCAGGACCTAATGCCATGCACACTGCATCAGCATAATGAGATTACAATTTGGCATGACTAAATGGAAGACTCCATAGACCAAGTGCAAACCTGTTATCCTAGTGGGTTGATGTAATATTGCTGAAAATAAGTACATTCAAGAATTGATTTGCTTTAAATTAACAACAAATATTATCTAACAACTGCCTGAAATGAGTACCTAGCATAGGTAGTCTAAAACATTGATAATACCACTTCATAATTTTAATTTTGATGGCAGTGGTAACTAGTCATTAGTCAATTGAAACGTGTTATGAAGTTTGCTGTAACTTACATAACTACTTACCATAATTCACCTCCACGACACGACAGGGCTAAAGTTTGCTATCCCACCTCCTCGCCTAACACGGCTGGTAAAATTTTAGTGTAGGTACCCTGACGAAGAGTTACATACTCAATTAAATTACAATTTACGTCAGACCTGTCCCACTTATTAGTTTGACCTTAAACTTCTTCAGCTAAGTTTAAGGTCAAACTAATAAGTGGGACAGGTCAAAGCTTAGACCGCTTACACACTGCGACTTTTAGCATCAATACAGTCGCGCGTTTTAAAAACGCGCTTCAGCATCGCTGCTCACGCAATTAATAGTGTTACGGACACCCAATCATGTTTTAGTCATAAGTTTAGTTATATTTATTTATAAGGATTTTTGATGAAAATAAATATTTTCTGTTAGGGCCATAGCGAGTAAGCATTGTAATTAGGTTAGGGCTCGTTTTATTTCAAAAATAAGAAACCTGTTAGTTAGGAATTCCCATTTGCAAATTAGGTAGGCAGGTAGGGTAACAATTAACTAGCTAGGAAATATTAAGAAATATGTAGGTAGTTTGGTACCGGCCTCGCTCCCTGTCCCCCCATATCGCACTTTCTGAGGGTAGGTAGGAAACCCATAGAGTGGATTGTTGCGAATGGGAATTTTATGACGAATAATGTAGGTAGGTTACAAAAACGTAAGAAGGAATACGCAGATGTTGTTATGTGTCCGTCCTTGTTTTTAACTAATCTGTATTAATCGATAAGTCAGACATTTATTTTTGGATAAATAAAGGGCCGTGAGTGGGCCAGATCGTACGCGCTCTCACGGTCACCGATCTCAAAAAGAAGAGTTTTATTTAGAATCTACAGTCTACACATCGAAGGAGAGATCGTCGGAAAATTGACTCAGCCTGCCTGTATTCAATAAATAGATTTAATTTAGCATAGATTGCATCTCAAGTGTCGCAGTCAAAATCGCAGTCGCAAAATGTCAACCTTTACACACTGCGCTACTTTTAGCATCGATACAGTCGCGGTGTTAACGCGCGTTAACAGTCGCGATGCAGAAGCTGGAAATTGTCAAATTATGTACTAAATTTTGACGACTGCAGCGATACTAACACAACTTTTAGCATCGATGCAGTCGCATTTCTGCATCGATGCTAACGCGCGACTGCATCGATTCTAAATTAAATATTTTCATTGCGGGAGTCGCGATGCTGAAGCGCGTTTTTAAAACGCGCGACTGCATCGATGCTTAAAGTCGCAGTGTGTAAGGGGTCTTTACCGTTATTGACGATTGGTTTTGTTGTGGGTGTCGCAACAAAACGTTGACGTCAAGTGTGACATCTGTTTAGGCCTCAGCTGCACTCAAAGTTAAAACTTTATAAAATATTATATCAGAGGTAGAAGATTTAACAACTTAACATCAAATGCGTGCGTTTTTGCTTTATTTCGTTTCATCTGAACTTTTACATAGAACAATAATTAGTAACACAAAATATCGTAAATTTGAATTTTTCTAATGTTGTTCTTCTAAAGATAGGTAACTAGGATCGTATTGTCAATGTATAAGAAACGTTTATTACTATTTTTTTTAATACAAAAGAGATGACAACAAATACATTATCCCACGAAGCAACTACATTCTTGTACTATTTTGATCTTAGAGTTATCAATTAGAATTTAAACGCAGCATTGGACGGCAGGTGTGTATAACTGCATTCCAGGGTGCTAGAAAAACTGGATTCGAACCCAGTCCCCGACCAACTACAGAGATTAGATGTTTTGAATTGATAGGAGATTTATTTTACAATCGGCGTTAAGGAGCTGAGAATTCGAGGCGAGCATGAAACAAAATACTGTGGATACTGCTTCTTACGATCAGTGATAAATATTTCCGGGAATTCGGAGATATTGAAAAGATATAAGTAAAGGCATTAAAGATGCATCATGAATTACGTGCGATAGGTTAACGCTATCCTATATCGATTAAAGAAGTGCTGATATGAAGTCGTAATCATGTCTGTTTACACTCTTTGAAATTCTGCCTTATTCTCCTAAAAATCTTTCAAGCTGATAAATTATGTGATTGTTTGCACGTTGACAGATACAAATAAATGGAAGCCATTCGATGCCTCATAAAATAATATTAAAAGAACTAACCGTACATTTTATTCACAGGATAATAGTGTAACTGCATTTCGTGATTCGAAAACAAACTTTGTAGAGTGGTGCAGTTATCATAATTTATGTAAGGCTTTATTAGTCGAATCTTGTCATGGGTCGGTTTAAAATCGATTGCGGGGGTAAACTCGTTGCCGCATAATTATATAATTACATCACGAACACCGAACTGAGCCTTTGTGTTCTGAACGATCTTGACTCGGATCAATAACTAGTTATGCTAATACCAGCCTTACAGCCTAAGCGTTGCCTATGCAGCTGCTTTTTGGCCTGCATCGATTACTGTGGCGATAAATTATAAGGTAAGCCGACAAGTGAACTACACGTTCCCTGAGTGACGAGTTTAATTCTGTTTCGGTGAGTAGATTGAAAGATGAATAACTTCAAAGTTCGTTTCATTTTTATAAAGTTAGTAGAACGATTCATAAATTGTGTATAATGGTTATAACGAACAATAAGTTAATTAAGCTCACATTGATTGCATTCTCGTCTAAAGTACAAATATCATCAATTTAAAATTTAAACAAACAAAACTATTAGAAGTTACTAAGTGCGCCTTCACAATAGAGCGACCAGCGCGTCTCTATAATGTGAAAGG
The DNA here is from genome assembly GCA_963924145.1 of Pyrausta purpuralis. NCBI lineage: Eukaryota > Metazoa > Arthropoda > Insecta > Lepidoptera > Crambidae > Pyrausta > Pyrausta purpuralis. The sequence goes on along the minus strand of OZ001659.1, from coordinate 12,252,623 downwards.
CTTACTGCTGTCATTTTATGTATGAAATTGACAGCAACGCGACTGCCGCGCGACCGTCACGCTACTAAAGTCGCCTAAGTGTGAAATCGCTCTAACTGAAACTGTCAGCGATCATAACTTTAAACTTTTGTATTCGTTTACTTTCCACGTCGCGAATTGAAACTCAAAACCGTCCCGGGGGAAAAAACTGTTCAAGTTGAGACTTCGCCAATTTATTTTTTGCCGCCAACTCTGTGGAAACTAGTTTAGTTGTAAACTCGTTAACTATTAGACTCGCGTGTAGCGTCAATACATCATAAATAAAACTGCTCGCGAACTCACACAAGACATTACCATGATATTGTCTCACGCGCCCTGAATAGAGATGGCGTGATGACACCAGAAACCATTTTAGGATTTAATGGCGAAAAGTTTTTATTGACAATGTAGGTTATTGTTAAGGCTGTATTTGACACGTTAAAGTTCAAGGTTTGGCAACACTTCTCAAGACAATAATGTATTAGGTAACCAAGGATACTGTGGGTGTAGGTGGGTAGTTTGTAATAAGTAATTTTTGACTGATCAAAAGCCGCATTATTTCATAAGTTGTTAATAAATGTCCAAAACTCAGTTCTTTAAATAATCTACGCCAAATGCCAGAATTTCGGCAACTTGTTAACTAACTTAAACTTTATTTTCCAGAATACACAAGAGTATGCAAGTTACAAACTGCAGATCTTAAAAAAAGGTAGTAATTATATACCAGCCTACTGATGTGCTAGTCGTTTGAACGATTGTGTTGTGTATCATTTGGTGTTCATAAAGTGGTGCGACCTGGTCTACTTCGTTTAATGCAGGCTTATCTGTCTAACAAATGCCTAATAAAGGCCGGTTACATAAGGCGGCTCTTTGGCTGCCATGTCCTGATAACGTCTCTGACAGCCGTTTGCCTGAGTGTACGAGAGAACAGCATGTGACCCTGCCTTGAAATGATATTTTTCTCAACCAATTTTTATCTTAACGACTAACGAAATAAAGCTTAGTTTCAACTTAGATAATTTGAAGTTTTGTGATACGTCAAAATGCTGGTCGTGTACATTCATTTATTAGATTGTTTAGTAGTTTGCTTGATCGTCTAATAGATTGTTTATTACGACCCATCTGGTGTAGTGGTCGAGAAGTCGCCTACTACGCAGCGGGTTGCGGGTTCGATCCCCGCACAATACAAACATTTGTGTGCATGAACATGTCTGTTTGTATTGGTCTGGGTGTTTTCTATGTATATTATGTATGTATTTACAAACAAACAAAAAAGTATTTAAGTATTATATCCGTAGTCTGGCACCCATAATACAAGCTTTGAGTAGCTTACTTTGGGATTAGATGGCGATGTGCGGGAATGTCCAAAGGATATTTATTTATTTATTATAAGCTAGTGCAACTTACATCTGCGGTTGCTATTTCGCTAGATAAACGTGTAGAAACTATTGACTAGGTGACCCCCGTGGTAAAACAAAAATACAACATCTACCTGATGTAATGAAAGGATTGGGAGGTTTCCTCTACATTTTCCGGACACTAATTTATCTAATAAGTTTGTCCAAAAAATAATAAAATGGTCAATAAGTGACGGTTTTTAACGAGCCTGTTTATTTATTTTATGCTGCCTGCAACTTCACTTCCTGAGTGTTACAAAAATAAACTTAAATGAACCAGTATTATCAATACAGCATCGATTTCCATTCTTAGTGGATTGAGCTCAAGTAGTGTTCCAGAATCCTATTAATCTAAGCACAGTACAGAAGCAAAGCGATCTCGATTAATTACCTACTATGCAAATACAATCTAAAAGCAAGTAGCTTATTGTCTGACTGTAGGGTCGCAGACTAAGTCACTGTAACGATGCGACTGGCGACAAAGTAAATAAAAGACAATTTAACCTTTTCCAGCTTAAGTTTGACGGTAAATGTGCCGAATCACATCACGATTCCAAACTCTCAAACGAGAAATGAGTTAAAATCAAACTCGTACAAGGGTTGGGGCGGATTTTCTAATGATAGGTACTTAACAAGTGAGTTACAAAGCTGCTTTAAATAAATTTGTGGATTTTGTCTAACTTTAACGAACATATAAAAATATTGAGTTCCACCACAAAGATAGAACTAGACTCTGGAACTCTCTTCCCTTTTGTATAAAGAAGACTGATTCGAAGTTATCTTTCAAGAATAAAGTTTGTAAATTTCTGAAAGAGTTAATATTTTCATAATATTCTTATTACATGTATGTAGCTTTTTCTCTGTCGTCTACGTGATGCTTAAATGTCAAGGTTTATTCTTTTCTGTTTCCCCTATTATATATTATTTTTGTTACCTGGTATGTATAGATAAATGTAAATGTTTAAGTATGTTTATGTAGGTTTAAAGTAAAAAAGTTAGCCGAATATCCCACTGGGCAAAGGCGATCTATGAGGTAGTTTGAACCATACTCCACGACGCGGGCTCAGTGCGGATTGGCGGAGAGGTGTTTGCAAGACGAGCGACCAACGTTGCTATCAGATGTTATCTAGCTGCCCATCAAGCCTTAGACTAGGCTAAACGACTAATATCAACCGATATTGTGCAACGTGCCTTTTGTAGGTTTATTTTAAGTATTTATAAATGTTAGTATATACGAGGCACGCTGACTTCGAGGTCCCGGGTTCGATTACCGGTCGGGTCAATATAGAAATCATAATTTTCTATATTGTCTTGGGTCTGGGTGTTCAGGTACCACCGTTGTGTCTGGTTTCCATAACACAAGTGCAATTAGATACTTACTTTGGGACCAAGCAATGTATGAGATTGTTGTCCAATACTTTGAAAAATATAATAATTTGTTGCTTTTAGGGTTCTTTTACGCCTCCTCAACCGTTTCTGCTTCACCCAATGGTTGACTCGTATAGAATTATTTAAGCATTAAATCCGCCATTTGTACTTTTTTATGTCAGTGCAATAAAGAATCAAATAAATAATTTAAAATAACGAAGCGACACGAACGAAACAGAATTCTATAACAAGTTTTTTCATTACATTTAAAAACATACCAAAAAAGCCATTGAATCATTATTGTGGCGATACAGCCAAGTGCGGTAACCAGTGGGAACTAGTTAAATTAATAAACCACACCATAGTTAGTAACTTGTGTATGTCTTCCAAGCTGCGGGTAGCGGTATTATTCTTCGACAACTGCGTGTTCCTAAGGTGAACGGGGACCACTATTGTTTCAAGTTTGCAAACTAATAAATGTTTCTAATTAGATTTTCATGTTAATCGAATTGAACAAACATTCGTGGCATTGTAACGGGCCGGTTGTACAGATAAAGTTCAGATTACTTGAGCAAAACACAAAGTAAAGGCGGCGACACACATGCCTGTAGCTGGGGCACTTGCATGCTAGCTCCTTGCACGTGCCACCTACTTCAATGTGGAGGTTTACGCTACTGGCATGCAATGTTAGGGAGGGGACGCAGGCGAGTGTAAAACTGGCGCGTGTGATTATTAACAGTATAAATTTCATGCAAGGACTCATAAATTAAATGCTAAACATTCATAAGCTGGGTATCCATTTGAGGCAGCTTTGGGCCGAGCTGCCTCATCTTGAGTGTGCCGCGGGCTGTGGAAAGTACATGCGTCTCCACTTGAACTTACATAATATCGTATCGAGCGGCAAGCCTCAACCCGAGCCACGATTGTCTCATTTTCTCATTAACCACCATCACGACACACGTCCGTCTCCACTGAACGCACGCCTCACACTGAGGCGTCTTTGAGCATGGCCATTTACCGACACGATTTGGCTCGCTGCGGCCGCACCTCGTTTGGTTCGCTGCGCGGCAAGCCTCGACTCGTGGCACGGTCGCCACTAGATCTGCCTCGGCTCGAGACAGCCGCTCGGCCCGAGGCTGCCTCAAATGGATACTATATACCCAGCTATATACGCCAGTGCAAGCTACTGACCCGTTTTACAGGCGTAAATCGCTGTGTATCGCTGCCTTTATTTCAAGAATCAGGTAGGTATAAGACCGCAAATTTAGCATAACTGAATACTTTGTTCTGACATTCTCCGTTCTCATGAGTATTTGTTTACACACACAAGTTGGTTTGTTTATCTCACTTCGTTGTTGTTTTTAGGGTTCCGTAGCCGAATGGCAAAAAACGGAACCCTTATAGTTTCGTCAAGTCTGTCTGTCTGTCTGTCTGTCTGTCTGTCTGTCTGTCTGTCTGTCTGTCTGTCTGTCTGTCCGTCCGTATGTCACAGCCAATTTATTCTGTAACTATAAGCATCACACATTTGAAATTTGGTAGGAAGATGTATCCTGTTAACCGCTTTACGATACTTATACAAAAAATAAAAAAATAATGATATTTAAGGGGGCTTCCATACAAGAAACTAAAAGCGAATAAATTTTTTTTTGTCAAACCTATGCATGTGGGGTGTCTATATATAGGTCTTTTGAAATCACTAGAGGTTTCTTAAACCATTTTCTTTTAAAGTCTAATGTTTCTTAGCTAGACGCTTCCAAAGTCATAAAATGGGCGTCCCCCCCTATCTAACTTCTAAACTAAGCAAGTGTAAATTTTGAAAATATATGGAGATCATAACAAATACTTTCAACGAAAATTGGTTTGGACGGGATCGAACGAGAAGTTTTTGAGATATAGCACATTTTCAACAACCGTAAACATAACTTTGTACTTCATACAAACACTATGAAAAACAAAGTTAAGTTTGCTGTCAGCAAAATATTGTGGTATTTTACTATGTGAAAGTAAGTGGATTCCCTAATTCAGTTAACGTTGGCACGGAACCCTCAGTGCGCGAGTCCGACTCGCACTTGGCCAGTTTTTTTAACCCTGTCAGATTTTGTACTTCTGTAACCTCAGCTCTCACGACCCACGCTAGCCAATCCTTTCAACCTTTCCCTGGAGGCATAGCATCCGTGCTGCCTACAAAAACCTGCGGCCTGCGTCGAATGAAATATGTAACTTTCAGTTGTTCAGTCTGCCATTTTGTGTTATCAATTCACTGTATATCAGTGGACAAAAATGTGAAATAGTGATGGAATCGTTAACTTAGCACCATCAAACCATTTAATAATAATCATTTGGTCGAATGGTTGGTCGGTCGTGGCGGTTAGAGTTACAAAACTCAGGAAGTGCCAAATGCAACGGTAGTTACTGTCCAACAACCGTTACTTTAACTCGAATAATGTTATTTATCATCACTGACGTCGTATGCAGTACTGCTTAGTTATGCCCATACGTGTTATACAGCAAATTACAAGCATACTAAAAATACCTACCTTACAGCAAAAAATAAAGAAAGCATAAAGAGAATCTTCATATTTTTTAAGCATTGTAAATGTACCTATGAACCTTAATTTATTATGCAATCGTTACTCTACAATATAAAGTCTCCAGTTAAAATAAAAATTGGAATCCAGTAAAGTATTAATATTTATAAAGAAGAAGAAAAAAAATAATGATAATTGTTTTCTCAGAAATACTTTAAGAACTCGATCGAGAAGGAAACTGGTTTCGAAATTTCCAAGAAAATTGTTTTGTGACTAAAAAATAGTTTAATATAAATTGCGGTTACAATATTTCTCTAAAATGTTGTGCCAGACTCTACAATCTTATATATTAATGCTTTAATACCCGAGCGGTTGCAGGCAACCGCATAACAATAGAATTTGCATTGTGTCTCGTTCACATACGCTTGAGGGATTTAAACCCTAAGTATAGTAATAAGTAGCTTGTAACTCAGTAGGTTTTCAGAATTCAGTAATACTTATTATTTTTAATTAACCACCGTCAGTTCTGTCTCTCTACCACGCTAAGATTAGTATCAAGCAAGAAATAAAAGTAAAAATAATAAATACAACAGCTTGTAACTTATGTGGAAAATACTTCGAGGTCGTATGCTGAAACGATCTATCAGATACGTTAAAAAGTTACAACTCGCTATTTCCCTAGTATTTAACCTCCATTTCTCGGAAGAAAATGTTAATAAAATAGTAAAAACCACTAGGGCGTCGTTGAAAAGTGTAAAAAACACTTTTAATCGACGTCTAGCTAGATCGTTCGCGATCACGGACAGCGCTAACATCGTTGGGTTACCTCCCTTGGATTATGACCTACATCCGACGAACACGGTACAGCCAGGCGCAGTAATTCTATAACTTGCTTAAATTTCAGCTGAACTTACCGCTAAATCAAATTTGCTACACAATAGAAAATAATATTGATATATTTTAAAATGCCCTGATTATAAAAAATACCTTTAATATTTAAGCGGCGAATGTTAAAGGCACTAGCGACTTCTAATGGTAAGAAATATCTTGGGAACAGCTACTCAAAAAACCTAAGAACTTTGAACTGCATTCCACACGTCAGCTACAAAAAAAGCGTGTAGCAATAAAACTATGAACACTATTTAATTATGATGATAAATAAAGTAGTGAATATTTAAATTTACTAGATTTTAGTTATGTTTAATTTTCAATGTTGTGTAGTGTATAATAGGTGTATATAGGAATCCTATGAAAAAATTGACATATATATGTACTGTTGGTGTACCTTATCAATATAAACAAAATAAAAGAAGCAATATTTAAATGCGGAATTACCCGCGCAAAACGAAAAATACATGTTTTAATAAAAAATGGTACCCGATTATTCGAACCCGACTGTACGCCGTACACTGCCGCTCGACGCAAATGTTTGAATTACTACCGCAAATAAACTTTGCCATGTTCTGTTTACTTTCATATTTATATTCTTTCTAATTACTTGCTTCGATGGGACCGCTCTAATAACCTAATTACAAACTATTAAAATATTTCGGGGACGGGTCAATGTTCAATAACATTTTTATTTAGTCAACTTTGTCTACTCTGTATTTCACAAACAACCTATACTATGTTTGTATTTTTTTAAAATTAATTGCGTCATCATCATCATCATATTTTTCAACCAAAGGATGTCCACTGCTGAACAGCCTCCCCAACGGTTTTCCACAGCGACCACAAGCGGTCTGCATCTAGTTTGGTCCAGCGATCTTTAGAAGGTCGTCTGTCTATCTTGTCGGTGGACGTCTTACGCTGCGACTTTGGTCGAAAGGTCTCCAATCTAGAACTTTTCTGCTCCTACGGCTATTAGTTCTTCGCGATGTGTGCCCTGCCCATGGCCACTTGAGCTTACTGATTCTCAGGACTAGTAATATTTATTTAAAATAAATAAATTCAAGAGTAGCAATTTGTGATTTAGCACTATATTGGTTCGTCGTTGCTTCGTTGTTGCTTCACTCTTGTAAACAAAACAATAAAATAAATAAACAATATTACATACGTACACAGTTTGTCTCTTATGAAGATAGTATGGTTTAGTTATCATATTTTTTTTTCTAATCCGTAAATTACTACTTGGTCGTTAATGGTACATTTCATAAAACGAGATAATGTTAATAAATTAACAACGTCTTAGCTTTTATACAGAGTGTATCGGGCTTACTGAAGGTACGAGATAACTAAACTATGCAAAGTTACAAGGGGCTATCGCAAATAATACTTAGCGTCCCAATTTTAAAATTAATTTGCCTGTTAAACTTTGGATGTGCAATATTATTTTAGTGAAGGGTAAGGCCAGAATCATTAGGTGAGATTACCTTTAATCGTCGTAAGATAACACAGTTTAAATAGATCAGTAAGCCACTCCTAACTCTATTTTAAATGATGTTTGAGATATTTAATGTAAATTGAGTTTAGATATAAAACACTTTTAGGTTTTCTTTGGTCCTATTATATGATGCAGCATCAAAAATAACCTGTTTTATTTTGGTAAACGTGAACCATGTACTTGATGATCGGTTTTCGGTCCGACCATGTTTTCCTTGGGCTGTACAGGGGGCGCATAATAATCAAATTGTTATCAACCAAACCCCACTCGGCTAGCCGCTTCTAATGACGCCCTGTATATGCTAAGACACGATTCTGTAAAGCGTTTCATTACCTAATTTATTCCGATCTTTTTATCTGAAAGCTATCTAGAACACAGTAAATAGACTTACATAAATGACTTAAGTTAACCTTCTTTACTAATATGTTCTTGAGTACCTGTTGTTTTTTACAAAAAAATCAAAGGTATATATATGAAGAGTAGATATTTATCTGATACCTATGATGAAAACGTTCACTATTACACTTAAGCTAGCTAGACCATTTGATTCATCGAACACGCACACCCGTTTTCAAATGCAAATAGGATTATACGAGATTTTTCTGATAAAAATAAAAAGCTTAGGCGTAAGCTTATGCTCTCAGGCATAAGCTTTTTCGCGTAATTGATTTACTGAATAATATACATATAGTACGTAGCTCGATTTGGAAAGATCACCGAGAGCTTTGTCTTATTTATTAAATAAACATAATGGGTAATGAAATCTTCATTAAAAAAGCATTGCAAACAAACTAAACATGTCTAATTCATGAATACGAAAACAATGTAAATGCCCATTGTACTGCAATCATAGAGATTATGCACTCTAAGCAGGCCTATGTTGTATTATCGCAACTGGCATGTGTTCTAATGCGATTTACGGAACATCTGAATCGTAGACTACTTACCCAAAAAGATGTCTAGCATAAAAAACAACTTTTTTTCAGTTTCGTTCTACTTTATTCAATGAGCATGTAGATATTACTTATTTATCCCTTTTTACACTTTTTTCCCGTTTCCTTTTGGTTAACAAATTATCCACACATTATGTCAAGTAGTTTACTAAGGGCACGTCACTCAAACGGCAGGCTTAAACTACATGCCGTTAAAGAATTTGGTTTTATGCTAACTTCACACTTAAGTTTTGTTCCTGTTATCTTTGTGTTGATACTATTTAGCTTAATATTAATTAATTAATCCGTCAACGGAAAATCGTGCGATTTAGTCACCGTTCACTGACACGACGATGCGCATTTGCGCTTCGTGCATTTTATTTGTTTTTTCTTTCCTTTTTATACATATGTTTATTAATGGACCATCTATCAAACATAGTGGTCTACTCCAGACGAGCGGCTCTGCCGTCGCCCGCGCAACATTGTCATCGTGTACACCGTCGACGTTGCCATTTGCGCTTTGTGCATTTTATTTGTTTTTTTTTTTACTTTCATACCTACGTTTATTAATGAACCATCTATCAAACATAGTGGTCTACTGTAGACGAGCGGCTCAGCTGACGCCCGCCCGACATTTTCACCGTTTGTTCACTGTCGACGTTGCCATTTGCACTTCGTGGATTTTATTCGTTATTTCTTATTTTTATACCTTAGTTTATTACTGAACCGTCAATCAAATATATTGGTCTACTCTAGATGAGCGGCTCAGCCGACACCCGCGCGACATTGTCATCGTGTGCACTGTCGACGTTGCCATTTGCGCTTCGTGGATTTTCATTCTTCTTATTTTTTATACCTACGTTTATTAATGAACCATCTATCAAACATTGTGGTCTACTGTAGACGAGCGGCTCAGCCGACACCAACGAGACATTTTCACCGTTTGTACACTGTCGACGTTGCCATTTGCGCTTCGTGCGTTTTATTTGTTTTTTCTTACTTTTTATACCTATGTTTATTCATGAACTATCTTTCAAAAATAGTGGTCTACTCTAGACGAGCGGCTCAGCCGACGCCCGCGCGAAATTGTCACCATTTGTACACTGTCGACGTTGCCATTTGCACTTCGTAGATTTTATTTGTTATTTCTTATTTTAATACCTAAGTTTATTAATGAGCCGTCTATCAAATATATTGGTCTACTCCAGACGAGCGGCTCAGCCGACACCCGCGCGACATTGTCATCGTGTACTTACACTGTCGACGATACCATTTGCGCTTTGTGCGTTTTATTTGTAAGTTTTCACTTAGGATTACACTTCAGATGCATATGAGTCAACTTGCCCTTTTTAGCTGCAATTACAAACAAGAAAAAAATAAAACTAAGACATGCACCATAAAAAAATAACTTATAATCTACCTATCCAAAAACGAAACCATTTCCTTGCGGCAAGGTGGTTATGATGCTGGGCGCGTTGCCACATTGGATAGCTATGCTAATCCTTTGAGCTAGGAACCAGGCAGCTTTATTATTAACTGTTACAGAATTTAATTTAGGCGCAATTATTCTAAAGAGCAATTTAGCAGAGGGTCCTCACGGCTCAAATGTTTCAACGCCCAACGGCGCAAACACATAATCACTTGGAAGTGAGACGTACTTGCGACGCTTGGCGTTTTCAGCCATCTCCGCTGCTGCTCCAGCTTTAAGGGCTGATTCTCTGAGATGAGAAGGGGCCAAAGTATCGACACAAGTTGCATCCCAAACTAAGGACCGACCCCGTTTCCAGGGGATAAGCGTGAGGCCATCGGGTCTCTTGTCATCGTTACGGGCCAAACCACGTGGTTCCAACGTGGATGGAACATTAATGGTGGCAAAAGTTCTTCTGATGGCGTTATTAAGGGTCGCGTGACGGGCGAGACGCCCAGCGCTTTGCTGGCAACAAAGGCAGTGGAGACCAAATTTGTCAACCTCCCTGCCACAGGGACACGTAAAAATTTCACATATAGGGGGTACCAAAGCGGAGGCCCACACACACCCGGAAAGACTAACTATCTCACAGAACTACTATCTAACAGAGTGCCTAAATTTTTCGACGGTAAAGCATGAAGCCAGCGACCAGAATCTTTGCAGGAAACTGCCAAGAGCCTTGCACGACCACTGTTACTGACGGAATTTTGAAGTAAAGAATTGAAGGTCTCTCTCGCAAGAGAGACATCCAAAAGTTTTTGCTTGTTACGTTCCTTTGGGAAGTCTTTTCTAAGACAGAGACATTGCCAAAACTCCACCGCCTCTCTCACCACAGAAAACTGGCGAAGATGCTCAAAGATTTTGCCGGCTAAAACGGAAGTGCTATGCAAAGAGGAGAGAAAAGCGGGGAGGGCTTAACTAGAAATTTGCCGAATTCCAATCCCATTAAAACGAATAGAAAGCGAAGCCTGAGCCCAAGAATTATTACCAAAATGTAAATTTAAATTTGTTTCCAAACTATTTTTAAGGGTGGTGTCAAATAGTTTAAATGTATAGTTATAATGTAGCTGTTTCTCCGAACGAGTTTAAATATTTTTTTAACTAACTTAATGGTGATATACATATTTTTATTTGTGTAGCGTTAATTAATTAATCACATTAATCGAAGTTATTTGATCATATCGTAAACGGACTTTAATAATAATTGTGGAGTTGTTCACCTAGGCTATTATGTTTTCTTCTTCGACATCTGAGGAAAACTGAAAAATCAGCAGCATGCAGCAGCATGTTATAAAATTGTACCTTAAGCTGAAAACCATTTCATACGCGAATGAATGAAAAGCGGCCGGTAAACTTTGCATAACCTACTACCTCCATGGACTCTTTATATTTCGAAACGCAATAAATAATTCATACAATAGACCTAAATACATAACAGTGTCAAACGTGGCAATTTAGTGCCCTCCTACGCGTACAAAGGAATCGCATACAAAATCTGCCAGGTGCAAAGTAAGTAACCGAGTTGAATAACGGAAGGGATCATGATATATTACTCTATAGATATAATAATAAAGATCTCAGATTTGGGAGCTTTAACCCTTTAATTTCCTACGGATCATACATTTAATCAGTTTTTAGCAATGGACACGATTTACAGTCCGATTTAAAGTAGTCCTGGTTACTCTGCAAATACAATTAAGCTTTCTGCTTGGACTTATTACTTTTTATTAAACAACTTCAAAAAAGGAAGTTGTCAGTTCGATCACCTCGGGTTTAGCTAAACCGATTTTGATGCGGTTTTCACTCATATTATGATGATTTAAGAAAGCTTGATTATCACTGAGCGAGTATGCACTACGTTTAGAATACCTCTTACCCTACCTCCGAATAAATAATGCTGCTATCTAAAATCATATCGAACTAAGGTAGTTAATCTATGCTTAGATAGGTAAAACATGAAGAACATAAATGCATGTTAGACTTCTTTATTCGAATCTTAAAACTTCTTACAGGGTGATCGGTTACTCGTGAAATAGGAAACGTTCTGTAGAACCAACTGCTTATTTGCTTTTCGAGCGAGAGCGTCTTATAAATATTCCATCGCAACATACCCGTCTGCACCTGAACTGCAACTCGTTAATATTTACTTCAGTTGTCATTGAAAGTTTCTCGGCAACCGGTTTAATCTTATTCGGTGGCAGTAGGGCTGCCAGATATGTAAGTAACTGTCCTTTAAAAGGCAAATAGACTCTAGCAAGAAAGACAAAGTCAGTCTGCCATCTCAGTGTCAAAAGCATACTATCAACATATACATGTGAATTTTGTACACCTTTTCACTTTTACGATTACAATGTAACTAGCAGCTGCCCGCGGTTTCAGCCGCGTCATGTGAGATTTTCCTTCAACCCGTTCGGATGTCTACATCTCCTTTTAGATTGGTCCAGTATACTATATCCTCCAATGAAAATAATTTATAATATTTAGTTAAATATTACGTTTAGTAGTATAATATTACGTGAGAACCTAAAAACGCATTTTTGATTTCTTTATTATTCACACGCGCGTAATGGTAAAGGTTAAGGTAAAACATTTTAATATCTCTAATATAAGGGAATCTTTATCAGGTTTTACAGGTCATATTTAGGGGAATTAAAGTGCTTTCATATATAGTAGATACGGAACTTATCGTGCTAGAGTTCGACTCAAACTTGGCTGGTTTTTTTAGCTTCCCATACTAAATCGTCACGACTCTCGACGAATCAGACGGATGTCGTCTGATTTCTACGTAGAGGCTTTTTTTTTGCATATTTTATTATTTTTATAATATATGTTTATACAGTCCATTTTTCTTTGCGAGTCAAATATTGTAAAAAAACGTGACTTTCCTTTTTAAAGAAATGATTAATTTTATACTAAGATAAACACAAAACTCACAACTTACATGGATATTTCATCATTCTATACTGAGATCTTTTTAAATTAAATACTTTAATAATTTTACTCACTGATATTTCTTTAGATAGAAAATTGTTTACGCCATTAGACAAGCCAAGAAAAACGGAGTTTAGGAGAAAGTTACTTATTCTGAGTACCTTCCTTCATTCTTACGGGTAGTTTTAACACATCTTATATATAGGGTTAATTATATTAATGTAGATGAGAGATCGTTAGCGTTATGTAAGTTCAGTCTACAGTTGTTATTATAGACCTCAACTGGCTTATAACAACTGCTTTACGATAGATATGTTCCTGTAGTCAGACGTCAGCACGTTTACTGCTGATATCCGTCAAGTCAAGCTCGTTGCGTTAAGCCTGTCGAGAATAACGACAGACAGAATTAGGATTCTCTAATTCTATATGTCAACGGCATTTCTCTCAGAAATGCCCGATTTAGTTTAACGTGGGAGCAATATACTCGATCATTTATTAGTTATAGACTTTAGTAATCATGAACAAGTCATAGAGTTCTTATAAAGGTTTTTAGTTTTGGTTGTCAAGCAAAAATTGTAGTAATCTTTATAAACCGCAAGACGTCCACGGCTACAAGCCTTTTAAAATGCAGAATATTACTGAGAATAAGTATGCAAAAACCCCTTCTGTTCTTTTATCATATTCAAAAAGAAAATTCTTCAGGAAGTGTACTGTTTCCTTGTTTCTTGAATCCGGAGTTTGGCAACCCTAACCGCCATAATGGTTTGACCTTTTATGCACGCCTCGGCAACTCGTGTCACCGTCTTTGGTTTCTCTTTTTTATACCCACCCGAGTTTTCCTTAACCATACAAAAACATTGTTGATTAAGCCCCATTTATCTTTTATGAATATCATGCAAATTGAGGTAATTATAAAAAGCGGTGACCCTACTTCGCGAGGTCAATTAATTCTATGAACGAGTTTTTGGGATTGAGTGTTTCTATATTTGAATTTTAGCAAATGTCTTGCTTCATAAATGTATTCTTGAACGCTTATGTATTAGCAAATTTATTAATATTTATATCTTCGTCACCTCGTTTTTTGTAAGTTTCATTGACAAACTTTTAAATTATAACCAGAATGAATGAATATAGCCTGCTAGGTTCAAATATTTTTAATCACGCACATTAAACTTGAAGTTGAACATGGCTCTTAAATTGAAGAAGAACAAGATAATCAACGATATGCCGAGCCACGAACCGAGAAACTGCTGTCTAGTATGGCAAATGTGAATTTATTGTGTAGTTTCTGTATGTTTTGAAAAACAACAAACTAAAAACAAAGAGAGCGAATCAAAGGTCGGCTGAAGATATCAGAAAGATAGCACCAGAAGATTGGTATTAAGTAGGATGGAGGAACAAATAAATGCTTGCTAAATACAAATAAAGCACAACCAACAGCTAAAAATATACTACGCCCCGGTACACCAGATTTTAAATTCGATGTGGGTGGCAGAATAGCCGACTGTCTTTGATTCGGAAATCACACGCGGCTGACAATCGGGGCAAATGCAATAAATTATAAGTACCATTAGTGCCGCTATATCAATTAATGTTGGATTTAATTATCGTGACTGCAAAGGGCGGCAGACCACGACTGGCGCTGCGCTGTAATGCTGCGGACTCTAGTATCGTACTGTTCATGTTCCCCGTACTGTACTAGGAACCGCATTAAAAATATTATAATAATTATTTTTTTTCGGGAAGAACCCTCTTTGATTAAATAGAGTCTATTTTCGTGCGTTCGTGACTTTCATGAGTCTATGTCGCTGCACCTCAATAAAGAAGATGTATATTTAAAAGATAGTAATGTATGGACTTACATGATCACTACACATTGTAAACCTTTTGAAAAGAGGCATTGACAATAGTGCGCAGTTTCTTCTCAGCACTAGCCCAAAATTGTCCCGAAGCTGTGGTAGGGTTTATATTGGAATGAGTAAAAGTGTCCTCAATAGGCCTATTTGCATAAATAAATGACTGTTATGATGATTTTAATAACAATTACTTCCAGTACTTACTAGTTAAGTACTTTACATTTCCCAGCACTAGCTACTGACCGCCGCACGCATAAATCAAACAAGCGCAGCCGCTTCACCTCAGAATGCATTCGATGGCGCTGCCACTGTATGAAAGCATATTGTAAATACTTTGTGTACTTACAAAATGCTTTCATTCTTCTGTTAGATTATTATTTTAATAACAATTACTTCAAACACTTTACACTTCCCAGCACTAGCCACTGTCCGCCGGTCGCATAAATCAAACGAGCGCAGCCGCATCACCTCAGCATGCATTCGATGGCGCTGCCACTGTATGAAAGCATATTTTAAATACTTTGTGTAGTTACAATATGCTTTCATTCTTCTATTAGATTATTATTTTAATAACAATTACTTCAAACACTTTACACTTCCCAGCACTAGCCACTGTCCGCCGGTCGCATAAATCAAACGAGCGCAGCCGCTTCACCTCAGCATGCATTCGATGGCGCTGCCACTGTATGAAAGCATATTGTAAATACTTTTTGCAGTAACAGTATGCTTTCATTCTTCTGTTAGATGATGAGTTTTATAACAATTACTTTAAGCACTTTACACTTCCCAACACTAGCCACCGTCCGCCGGTCGCATAAATCAAACGAGCGCGGCCGCTGCACCTCAGCCTGCATTCGATTGCGCAATCGGTTGTGACCGATCGTGATCAGCCTATTTTTAATAGGCTGCCATTTTTTGAATGGCACCAGTGTAGCTATCTGATTGCGTCACTACCATTTTGGAGCGATTGCTGAATCGGCACTCAAATTTGAATTCTACATCGCAAATGTTGAATGAACCGTTTGCGATTCAATAAATCAAGTGATTGGTTAGGTTTGAGACAAGATTCACAAATGATTTTAAAAAACGTGCCTTAAAAGTGCATCTTATTGAATTGATTATAATTTTTGAATGATTTTATCCTTCGTTTTGATCTATTTAGAGGTGAAAATAAATGACGTCAAAGCTTTGCGAAGGTGATTAGGTGGTTTATTCTTGTCATTTGTTCAATAATATATTTAGTTTATTTGAACTGAAGATTAGTATTATTTATTTTACAAAAACAAAACCGTTTTCTGACGACCATTAAATAATGCTATTGCAGTAGCTCCCATACAAGTATATGGCTACAGTAAAGTTTATTAGGCAAGTAAGACGCCGTAAACCAGGAATTCGTCCGCATAGACTGTTTCCCACGCATCGCATCTATCTACACAAAAGTAAAAGAAAAAACAAGTTTAAAATAAAAAACAATAAAAATGGTACCAGCTGATCATGAAATAACTAGATTTTATTCTTGCTCGCTTTATACTAGGAAATCATCATGCTAAATAATGTGCTCATCATGAGATCGAAAGAAGGTGTAATGATACGTGCATATTCAGGAATGCGATTAATTTAAAATACTTCTATTAAAAAAGGAAATACAAATAACCCCATTTTAGGTTTCCGTAGCCGAGTGGCAAAAAACTGAACCCTAATTGTTTCGTCAAGTCAGTCTGTCTGTCTGTTCGTCCGTATGTCACAGCAACTTTATTCTGTAATCATAAGCTGATCACACTGTTGAAATTTGGTAGGAAAATGTATCCTGTACACCGCTTTACCATTTTTATACAAAACAAAATATTAAGGGGGGCTCCCATACATGAATCTAAACCCGAAATATATTTTTTAGTCAAACCTGTGTCTTTATACTTTCAAAATACTTTCAACGAAAATTGGTTTGGACGAGATCGAACTAGTAGTTTTTGAGATATAGCACATTTACAACAACCGCAAATATAACTTTGTTCTTCCTACAAACACTATGAAAAACAAAGTTATGTTTGCTGTCAACAAAATAATAAATACCACAAGTATTTTGTATACGTGGAAGTAAGTGCATCCCTAATTCAGTTAAAGTTGGCACGGAACCCTCAGTGGGCGAGACCGACTCGCACTTAGTCGGTTTTCTACTGTGCATATTAATGCACTTTTCGAAATAGGCGTTTTGTATTCGACGAATATTCCTTATCTGTTTTTTTACTAAAAGTCACCTATTTGTCAGCAATCATTTACGTAAATGTCATTTTAAAATCGAACGTTTTATACTCATTCGGTCGGATAAGTCCTATCTGACGTTGATAAAATCGGCCTATAAAGTAAGGAGTGGGTTAATACATGGACAAAATTAAACGTTAGCAGCCTCTTTAACTATAGTAATGGTTGCCCAATAAATTATTTTGCTAGACCTTGATCAACCTTAAAAAATGTTTTACGTTTTTTTTTACCACACATGTTGAAACTGCTAATTAGGCGCCTATTGAAAATATATGAATAATTTAACACCGAAAGACTAGTAGCGATTAACTAAAACTCGTTATACATAAATGTAAGAAATATACATATAGTTGTTGGTAAAAATACTATTTATATACATCTGCACGTCGAGGCTGTGAAACACTTAAATTATTGGTATCCATATTCATGAAACATAATTTGTATGTCTTGAAGTTTCTGCATTATTAGGTACCCGGTTTGTAATAAAAATAAGAACCCTCAAAATTGTAGGTACCAAACGTCATCTGTGTGTATTCTAGTAACATACTTCGTGTACTAATTACTAAATAAAATTAACGCAATCAAACAGGCAAAAGGATTATGTTGAGTGTTCCGGCAATTATATTGGAATCGCTATGAATGAATACATGCCGCACTGTTTTAATTTGTTCATTACCCAACTTGCTATTTACAAACCCGTAGCAACATCTAGCGGTAAGCGCAGTAAGCACACCACACCGTCCATCTCGGCATTTGCGTTATTTAGTCGAACCTAGTGGTATTATATTATCTGGGGTCGAACCAATGCAATACATGTTTTGTTAGAATCTGAAGAACACTATTACTACTAGATGGAGCCACATAAGTTACTTGATTAGGGCAAAGCTGAATTTTTTTTTTGTTTTTTATGTTTCTTCTTAGCATGGCCTGCTAGGTGACACATTTAAAGGCTGTGGATAAAATTTTCAGTAATGGAACACAGTCTACATATTATATTGTCAGCCGACCTAGATATATTTATACCCTCTGCGGGTTTTCCACACGCTCGGAATGGTCCCTCAAAGAAGACTTACTCAGGCATACAATGACATTCATAAAAACATCTTAGCAGGCATACTATTATATTTTCTGTTCTCCAGGTCTATAGTGACCTGTTTGAGAGAGTCGACTTGGCCATGCTTCTTTCACACTTACTTTTCTATAACCAAAACATTATTGACTAGACTAACTTGCTGTAAGAACCCCCACTGGAGGCAACTGGGAATTTGTAAAAAAAAAGGCCCAGTTGCCAGCAGTTCCATATTTAGCTTTTAATCATATTCGAAACTGAAGACATTAAAGGATCACAAATCTTCCCTTTAAAGCATTTTTTAACATATCTGTTGATACCAGTGGTATCCTAATTTATTACCTTTTACATATAACCTAATTTATTATCTTTTACATATAACCATCATTAATTTGTCCACTCATGTGCCTGTGCACTAGCTGCCAGATTTCTAAATATTCAGCTAGAATGTTTCAATTAAACCCTAACTTTTAACTTACCAAACAAACACACATTTATCAGTGCCCCTGCTTGGTGGCCCTATTTGCAAACTGGCAGTAATTCTAAACAACAAGTTGTAATCTTAATTTCCCTACGTTTTACCTTATAATTATAAAATCTTATTTACCAGATCTTCCCAACCTACCTAGTTAAGCTAGAATGCCAGATTATATCTTAAAATTACCTACCTTTTACCGTAGCCTCTTACCAAACCTTTATACCAGACGTAAATTCCTTTAGGATTTCTAAACCTCAGCTGGAATGTCAATTCACTTACCTTTTATTTTTACCTCTTACCAAAACTTTATTTGCCAGACTTGCCTACTAGTAGTAGTTGTACTACTAGGTATAGGCAGTTTGCCTATACCTCTAGGTATAGGCAAACTGCCTATACCTAGAGGTATAAGCTGCCGAGAACACAAAATATTAAACAATAAAAAATGATCTTAATTTACCTACCTTTTACCTTACATAGACTTTACTAGAGGGGTCCGCCGCGACTGCGTTCGCGCGTGATATTTTATATGTGATGGTATTTTAAATCAGTTCAGTAGTTCCTGAGATTAGCGCGTTCCAACAAACAAACTCTTCAGCATTATAGTATTAGTATAGATTGATCAGACCTACCTGCCTAGGTTCTAGCTGCAAACTGCAGCATTTCTAAACCATTAGCCGGAATCTTATTTTACTTACTTTACCTTTACCACTTACGAAACCCTTTATTTTCCAGATTCCTAAATAATCAGTTTTAGAAGCCGCTAATGTCAAGTAGAGAAACGTGCCAGTGAGTTTCAGCTCCGTAAAGGTAATAAGCATGGAGTAAATAAATTACTTCGAAATCAAACACATTAAACAGAAAAACCTTTAATAACCTGATTAGGTGCATAAACTCGACCAGTAAAAAATTACTAGATAACTACTTATGTTTTAGAATGTTTTTAACACAGTGTCATCTATACTAATATTATAAAGCTGAAGAGTTTGTTTGTTTGTTTGTTTGTTTGTTTGAACGCGCTAATCTCAGAAACTACTGGCCCGATTTGAAAAACTATTTTTATGTTGGATAGTCCATTTATCGAGGAAGGCTTTAAGCTATAAAACATAAAGATACGACTCACAAGACCACAGCAGCAATGAAAAATGTTGCGAAAACGGGAGAAAGATATTCCTTTTGAGAGCTTCCGCTGCGTACGCTGCGAAAACCGCTAAAGTTACACAAAAATCATGTATGACAGGATTGTTCAGCATTAAGAGTTCTATCCCAGATAATATAATACTAGGTTCTATAAAAAAGTCTGCGACAGCATAAGTCTATCTTTTATGGTTGACTTACTACAACCTTTTTTATGTTAATAAATTTGTAAAAAAATAATGCATCATTTTTAGAGGTGTATTATACACACAGGTATTTATTCTTATCAAAATAAATACATTCATCATCACGAGCATTTCATTTAGAACAAAGTTGCCCTTTATATCATTTGATTCCAATAAATATCTTAGGAGCTATCACAGTTTTAACCATAGAAAAAATGAATTTTTTCTGTGGTTTTAACATAACTCCGCACCAAAATAATGTTCGCAGCTTAAGTACAACGTGCGCTTGCGCTAATTATATTATAAAGCTGAAGAATAAATTTGATTTTGTAGTAGGTAATTTGATTTGATATTGTTCTTCTTATTCTCTGTAAAGTGATTGATTACATTAGGTTAATGCTTAATTAATAGGTTGGTTGACTTAATTTATATTTACCAATCTTAATGCAAAATTTGATTTCATTGTAATTTGGTATTGTTTTGTTGTATCTCTACAAAGCTTTGACGTTTTGGACATTTTTTAGGACGAAATTGTTAAGTTTTGTTTATCTTCTCACCATTTTTAAATTACCTACCAAATTATAATTTTTAATAAAAAAGTACCTACTGAATTAATAAGTAGAATGCCTAGAAAAAGGACTCAGCTTTCTCGGCAGTCTGCCACGTCTACAACGTCCATACTTCTCAAACTGAATGCTATTATTTGAGAATATTGCTGCAACATATTCGCGGTATATATTATTTGTAAAATAATTAGCCTAAATAATTAAAAAATCTACCCAAAGTCACTATTCCACGCGGACGAAGTCGCGGGCACAGCTAGTTATATTATAAAGCTGAAGAGTTTGTTGGTTTGAACGCGCTAATCTCAGGAACTGCTGAACCGATTTGAAAAAATATTTCTGTGTTAGATAGCTTATTTATTGAGAAAGGCTTTAGGATATAAAACATCACGCTGCGACGGGAGGGGAGGGAGCAAACTCAAAACGCGCGGACGAAGTCGCGGGGGACCGCTAGTATTTTATATTCAGGAAGAAGAAATAAGAAACCAAAAATTTGCGCACGGGCGGGACTTGAACCAGCAACCTTTTGGCTGACCGGGCCAAACGCTCTTACCAATTGAGCTACCGTGCTGTCAGTCCGACCTTGCGAAATTTGTGGTCTCTTATGAATACGTCATTGCGCGACGCTTAGCGCCATCTAGCCGTCTGTATATGGAACAGATGGCCCAAGCAGTTATTCTTTACAGAATAAATTCAACTTGGAAATTGATGACGCTTCAGCACTTTCTAGCTAACCGGGCCAAATTACTTATATCTTTGGTACCTACACATACCCAAAACAGGATATTGGTGTAAGTACATTTCCTTTAAACGAATATATAATTCATCTATTTAATGTGCAATAAAGAATTATCTTATGTTATCATAACCTAAACATACAATTAGCTGCCATCATTCAACATAATCAATCAGCCAAAGGACGTCCACTGTCGAACATAGGCCTCCCCCACGGTTTTCCACAGAACGACTGATCACGAGCGGTCTGTATCCAATTTGATCCTGTGATCAATGTCGTCTGTCCATCTTGTTGGTGGACATCCTAGGCGTCTTTGATCAAAGGATCTCCAATCTAGAACTTTTCCGCCCTAACGGCCATCAGTTCATCGCGCTATGTGCCCTGTCCATTGCCACTTGAACTTACAGATTCTCTGGGCTATGTCCGTTACCCTAGTTCTTTTACGTATCTCCTCATTTCTGATTCGATCTCGTAGAGAAACACCGAGTATAGCACTCTCAATCGCTCGTTGTGTTAGTTTGAGTTTGTTTATAAAACCCTTATTTAAAGACCATATTCGGATGCGTATGTCATCATCACTGGTAACACACACTGGTTAAAGACTTTCGTCTTTAGACTCAGAGGTAATTGAGATGAGAAGAAGCTCTTGCGCAATTTACCAAACGCTGCCAGTTGAGTTGGATTTGTTGAATGACTTCTTTCGCAAAGTTTGACCTAACTTATTAAATAACTTGTCCCCGGTAGACGTGCTCGTCAACAACACCTAGAAGTGAGTTCCCCACAGACACTGGAGTGGGTACAACAACGGAGCTCGACATGATTTTCGTCTTCTCCGTGTTAATTTTAAGACCGCATAGTGCTTAGATCTTCGAGCGTGTATGCCACAACGACTTTATCATCAGCAAATCGGAGGTAAGTTATGTATTCGCCATTCACGTTGATCGCGATTCCTTCCCATTCCAGGAGTTTGTAGGTGTCTTCAAATGCCGCTGGTAACAGTTTTGGAGATATAACGTCTTCCTGTCTCTTACCATTCCGATATGGAATCGCCCTCCTGTTCTGCTCGGGTATCTATCATAACACAGAATTTTTGTGATATCGAATTTCATTTTACAGAAAACTATTCAACGAATGTTAATAGCTTTTTTTCTTGATTAATCGAATAGTTAATAATCGTCGTTCGAATAACAGTTCACCAAAAAAATGTTTCGCAACTCTTTTGTTAAGCAGAATAACGATATATCAAACTAATGTTTCATAGAATTATTAAGTTATCGATATAACCTTTCATAAAAACTTGTTTTAATGCGTAACGGTCCCCTTATATTTTTTCATACGCATGCAAGTAAGAAGGCATGCGCATGCATACGCATGCAAGTAAGAAGGCATACATGCATGCAAGTAAGCAAGCAGGCATGCATTAATGCATGCATACAAGCATACAGGCATGCATGCAGCAAGCAAGCAGGCATGCAAACAAGCAGCATGCATTAGGATTTCCTCGTCTCCGGCGCTGCGGGAATAGCAGCCTCGTCGCCCTTGCGTAACAAGGCGCAGTCACCCACGCTCGCCTACACAGCTTCAGGTTGCTGGTTGTCTCGCCTACACCTTGTTACCAATGTTTGAAGCAATCCATAGTTACTCCAGTGCACAAGTGTGGAAGCAGAGATGATGTTAATAACTATAGACCAATTTTGTGTTTTATGTTCGGTATCTAAAATAATAGAAAAACTTATAAATAAAAGGCTAGTTTCGTACATAAATAAACATAATATCTTATCTAATTCTCAATACGGGTTTAGGTCAGGCAATTCTACTTAAGATGCTATCCTAGAATTAACTACTACCATAGTAGACAATTTAGACAAAGGAGAAAAATGCCTGGCGGTCTTTATAGACTTGACAAAAGCTTTTGAAACCGTCTCTGCTTCCACTCTTGTGCATAAACTGGAGAACATTGGCGTCAGAGGCCTACCCTTACATCTTTTTAAGGAATATCTCACCGATAGAAGGCAGAGGGTCAAGCTGGGTCCATATCTTAGTGAAGAGGCTAGCAGTACCTACGGCGTCCCTCAAGGATCTGTCCTCGGGCCCACGTTGTTTCTAATGTATCTAAATGATCTACTCAATATTAAACTTAAAAAAGCTCGTATTATATCATATGCTGACGACACAGCTATAGTCTTCCATGCTCCCTCTTGGGATGCTCTTAAAACTGTAGCTGAAGCGGGTATTTCCAGAGTCGCACAATGGCTTCGACTAAACTTACTCACTCTAAACCCGGATAAAACTAACTTTATATGTTTTTCAATCTATAACAGCTCACAGCCAAATACAAACTACGATCTAAAAATACACGTATGTAATGAACACTCACACAACACTTGCACTTGCCCCACGATTAAGAAACTAGAGTCTACTAAGTATTTAGGTATTATGATTGATCAGAGGCTCTCCTGGCACTGTCATGTAGACATATAACGAACCGCATTAGAAAACTTATCTGGATCTTTAAAAACTTGAGACATGTGGCAAATAAAGAACAACTTGGCAAAATATATACAGTATTAGTTCACCCAATCATAGCATACTGTGTTCCAATCTGGGGCGGGGCCTCAAAAGACAGAATCATCGATGCTGAGCGCGCTCAGAGGGCGCTGCTGAAGACTATGAACGGACGACAGCGCGTTAAGATAAACACAGCGGTATCTTATGTACTTGTGATAGTTGGGTCAGTTTTCAACAAAAATGTATAACCTGATGCGCTGGCGACTGTACTTTAAAAAGCGGAGGTTCTCAACGGCAGATTTGAATGCCATGACTAATATCTTGACTGTGCGAAAGTCATACCTAAGCGTATATGGATGTAGTCTATGGTACTATACGCTTTTTGGAATCCGACTTGCTCGGGAGGCTGGAAGTCATCAAACCTACGTGCGAAACGATTCTTGACGACCCTTGAATACAGCTTGTAGACTTGACTTAGGAGTGAGATGGGTCTATAGTTTTTCAACAACGTTTTGCCTCCTTCCTTTAAGAACAACACTACCATTCTCCTGTTCCATAGGCGTGATGCCCTCTACCAGAATCGAATTAAAGAGTCTCGGTGTTCCACCCGCTTTCAAAAGCTCTGCTCTGATTCCGTATTCTCCAGGTGGCTTGTTGTTTTTGAGCTGTTTAAGGGCCATCCTAATCTCGTAGAGGCTGATGTCCGGGATGTCTTTGGTGAGGTGTCAGGGCAGGATAGCTCTTGGATCTCTGGCCGAGCTATCAATTGGCTTGGCAACTGAGGTGTACAACTATCCATATCCAGCTTTGGGGGTCCGTGGTAACATGGTGGCCCGCAGGTTCGCTCGTTGTACAGAGGAAGTCAAAATAATTCTTCTCTATAAGGCATATTGTCAGAATCTGTACACGGGCGGTCTGTGGGTCTGTTGTACTAAAAGGTCGTGTAACACTCTCCGTATCCAATACAACAATATTTTCAGGATGATGTTGGGACTTCCTCGCTTCGGTAGTGCGTCTGAAATGTTTGCACAATACAATACAGACGGTTTTCAGGCTCTTATTCGAAAGAAGGTGGCGTCACTGATAAGTCGAGTGCGGGGAAGTGACAACAGCATCCTGAGGACTGTGGCAGATGATCCGCATGCGCCTATAATGAGGCACTTCATGCAAACGATGACCGAAGTCGCAACCAGTACCATTTCGGGGGCTCGTCCGCACGGAGTGCCACTTAGGTACATGGTACAGTAAAAAGTTTTGACGTGACAACGTCTTAAATTAGGTTGCGGCTGGGAGTCACTTATGAAAAAGTGTAACGCTCGGTAACGTTACGATGAGTCACCGAACGAGAGAGAGGCCCGCGCGCGCAGCACTGAGAGCGAGTGAGAGGCACGCGTAAGAACGAGAGAGACAGACATAAAAAGTCGTTGTCACGTAAAACTTTCGCCCGTATACCGACTTTACAGGCAACCAATTTTTTTTTATTTAAAAAATCTATTATTCTCGCGTTAAATAGTATTTACTAACCCCTATTTTATAATGCTTCTTATACTAACCCATGGACCTATGTAGTCTGTAATAAATTAATTTTGATTTTGATTTGAATATTTATTTATTTTTGTTTTTTAATATCTATTTTTGGATTTTTAAATACTAAAAAAAATTAAAAAATTAAAATAAAAAGTAAAATTTTCGTCACTTGCGTGACACAATTTTCGTGGTTAATTGCCCACGAAAGATACAAATCATACCACGAAAGGTTATCAAAGTGTACTGATCTCACTAGAATTTATAATTTGTGGTTTGTAAATACCGTTAAAATAACCGCCTTAACGTTTTTAACTTGATTTATTCTACTGAGACAGTTTCCAGAGGGACAGACATGATTTATAGAAATAATGTAGCTTTCTAGAAAAATGTCTAGGGTCGTCTTATATCTTAATTTTCATTCGGCTTTAAATGGCCTGACCAATCTATTTACTAACCATGTAACTACGGTAAGTAATCACGCTAAATTACTCTCAGAAAAAAGCATACTCGTTAATTAATGAATTTTCGCGCATTATTCGTAATTGCTCCAATTTGTGTAGTTTACAAATACTGAATATTTATATTCAAAAGCAAATCTTGAAAAAAATTCTTTGCCACTAATTAGAATGACGGCAGTTAATGCCAGTCGTTTTAAAAGTCAACCAAGTGGCATGGCTAAAATTTAATATAATAAAAAAAACTAGACCGATAAAAGAGTCTACTTTGGGGCTACTAGATAATACTTGAAATCATGATTTTGTTTCACGGGAAAAAAACTACAATGAACACTGATGCTAGAACATCCAGGGTTCACCCAAAAGCGCGTGACGTCTGGTGTTTATTTCCAAAGATGCTTAAGAAATAGTTTGATTCTTTATTGGATAAGGAAAGGTCATATTTAAAAACGCTCCTACAACTATTATCAAGCAGCTAGTAGTCTAAATAGTCGCACTTCAGGCAAGAAAAAAATGTCTGGAAGACTCATTATTTCTTGTAAAGTTTACGAAGGGAATAATTAGACTTTGAAAACGAGTTGATCTCTTCTCATGATAGCTGGCTTATATCTTGCGACTAAAATGCAAGGTTGCCTATTTGTAATTCACTACACTACACGCACTACTTTGTAATTGTAACACAACAATTTTTACAAGTTCGAAATTATAAGAGTAAAGAGTTGATTTCTACAGATTTTGCTACGACGTACCTTATTATTCATGAGTTTCTTATAATACGGCACTAGTGCACATGCTTTATTTAGATAGATAATATTATCTATCGGAGTCAGGTCCAAACCATTTATAAAAGTTTCATAACCTCAGATAATTTCGACAGAATGCGACTACCTACCAAGATTGGTCAGGGAAGCGATTAAATTACAAAATATTAAAATTCGATTTGAGCATGGGTTTGAATTGTCGAATGTCAGAATAACATTTATCCGAAAGTGTGAAACTGTAAAATTTAACAAGGTATCCTATCGCTGACAGATACTGTCAGTGTTGTGTGTCGAGAACAAATGCGAGTAAATAATGAATTTGTGGTTAGTGATACCACAAGTGAGTGTAACAAAAGACTTTAAAGGAGGGTAGACCATAAAACCTGCAAATAACAGCTGACTCGCAAAAGTTTTAAGTACCCCGTGATCATGGCACTTGCAACAGTGTCGAAATATCGGATTCTTATAAATAATTTGGTACATGGTAGCAATGTCGTAGGTAACAAACTATTCTTATGTTAGTGATCATAATGAATATTTGAAAATAAACGTTATAATTTACTACAATACTCTTTGTTTCATCTATATTTAAATTAATACTCAATCGCTGTAAAATAACCAGTCACATCATTGATATGTACTTAGGTTTTTACTAATGATGTTTGTAAATATCAAATGATTTTTTAGCAGCAAGTATAATAAATGCAGGATTATTTTATGTATAAAGTGCAATATGAGGTAATATTTCAAGATATTGATAGTGTTAGTACCGAATTATCTGTCCAAAACGATGCTGCGTAACTTTTGTGACACGGTGAGTAACTTTCGTGGCTGACGAAATTTCAAGATTAAATATTTAATCTTGAAATTTCGTCAGCCACTACATAAATATTGAACCGATTTTCATGATTTTGACAGATTTTGTTACAGTATGATAGCTTTTATAAAGCAGTAATTTTGCCACGAAGGTGACGAGAAGAACACTTTCTGAAGAAATGCCCATAGCATATTTTATAAACTACTGTACCGTAAGTTACACTATTGAACTAAAAAATCATCTCGCTATGACTTCTCGTCTTTGAAAAATCCTGAGGCAAACATACAAACTTACATTCACTTACGCACTCGTGTTAGAAAGCCTTAATAGATCAACATGCAAAAAATTTACCGAAATCTAACGATATCACATACATCCAGGTCGAAATGGCACTTCATTTATTGAAGATGGTAAAAACTACTCACAGAAGGCGTTAGCTGTAGTTTATATTCGTCATGATAGTATAGGAGTAAGATAGTAAGAAGATTAAGGAATAAAACAAATTTGTTTTGTAGTTGAACTGAAATTTAAGGTTGAAGCAAATCTACCCACCCGGCTCAGGAACAGCATCAACCATACGGGAGCTTACGTAACGGGAACAGCAACGCCTCGGATGGGATCGACACCGGGTAGCGAACGCCTTACCTTGAATCGTGTTTGCTACAACTTATTGTACCGTTGTACATCTATAACGTGTAATAAATTGAGTACCTTAATATTTTTAGTATTCATCGGATCCACATTAACATTCTCATCACATTATCTTTGTTTTTCCATGCTTTCATTTCCTTTTTGCTGGTTCGTTTGCTGTAAACACGAACATAAGAGTTAATCATAGATTCTATCTACCATAACGCAGTTCGTATTTTCTCCCTAAAAAGTCGTACTGTAGACATTAAACTATAGGCATTACCTGCCTTTCTACTCTTCTTATTACTATTACTCTGTATTTTTGGATTATTGATGTTTTCTAATCCTTTTTGAACAATATTTATTGTGAATCTAAAAATGTCAAACTTTCAAAGCTCTGTTATTCTACTTTTCTTTACATAATACTGTAAAAATAGCTGTGTTTTACCTTTGTTTGCAATTTTCCTTTAATTTGCATTGGGTGATGATTCGTTTTCCTGTATTTTCGTTATTTGCTTACTTTTTGACAGTATTTTTATCTTTATTGACATCGTTGTTATGACAATATCTTTCAAAGTCTGACAACTTCTATCAAAGTTTATTACTTTTTCGGGTTTAATCCTCTGTAAACCACCAGTATTCATGTTCTATTTTTGAACCTACCTCGATCTAAATTTGAACGGCCCCGGCCCCCTATATAAGCATTAATTTTTTTTATTCATTTCATTCGATTCCGAGTTCTAAGCTCGAACAGTTCTATTACACTCCAATAAATAAATACTCTACATCTTCCCTCAAGAAGTCTTGAAGAACCGCCGGTGACTACTGAAACACCTCCTCACGCTAGGGGAGAGACCGGACACCGGAGGAGTATCCAAGCACATTGACTGCAGTAACACCTCCTCGCTCTAGGGGAGGGACCTGTCTCCTTCTCGGAAGAGGATCCGAGACCAAGTACTTCTGGCACTCCAACTGATCACCAATCAACTTGTTGGCAATCAACTTTTAGTCTTCAGTCTTCCCTCTTTCTTTCTTTTCTTACATCTCATTCTTTTCATCTTCTATCTTTTTCTAAATTCAAAAATAACACTTTATCTAGTGTTCTTAACCTTTTCACCCTCTTTACCTTTTCACCCTCTTTACCTTATCACCCTCTTTGGCTATCTCTTTTGGATAACATATTATTAACTCCTTCACTATCTTCATATCTTAACCCCTTCACTATCATCTCATATCATCTTAAATCTTAACACCATAACTATCATCTCAGAACTTAACCCCTTGAAACTCGGAGATAGTAAAATTTTGTTTTAATGAACTTAACTAAATCTACCTCAATTGGTCTTAAGTTAACTTTGTTCTTTTAACTTAACTTTGATTTAAATAACTGTTCTCTAATTGACTTAACTTGAGAATAATTAACTTAACTTAATCTTTCTTAATTGATCTTAAGTTAACTTTGTTCTTTTAACTTAACTTTGATTTAAATAACTGTTCTCTAATTAACTAAACTTGAGAATTATTAACTTTACAAAATCTACCTTAATTGGTCTTAAGTTAACTTTGTTCTTTTAACTTAACTTTGATTTAAATAATTGTTCTCTAATTAACTTAACTAACTCGGAACTCTTATTTTTCTTAAACTCTCTACCTATTTATTTTTACTCTCCGTTTTTCTTTCTCAACCTATATATTCACTAATTCACTTTTCGCACTATTTGAAGAGGAATTAAGGTACTCAATTTTATTTTTAACTTTTTTTTTTAACTTTTTAACTTTTTAATTTTTTAACTTAAGGGACTCTAAATCCCTTACGTTAACTCGGGAGGCTCTAAACCTCTTCTCTTTACTTAAGGGACTCTAAATCCCTTACGTTAATTTGGGAGGCTCTAAACCTCTTCTCTTTACTTAAGGGACTCTAAATCCCTTACGTTAACTCGGGAGGCTCTAAACCTCTTCTCTTTACTTAAGGGACTCTAAACCCCTTAGTACTAACTAGTACGTTCTTTTGAGCGGTTGATTACTCGTTAAATAAGCCTTAGGTCCGAGCGGTTGATTACTCGTTAAATAAGCCTTAGATTGGAGCGGTTGATTACTCCTTACGTAGGCCTAGAATCAAACTTTTTTTTTCCATCTATGGAGCGGTTGACAACTCCTTAAATAAGCCTGTCGTTATTGAGGAATTCTTTTCTAGAGTGGCAGTCATTGAATGTGAACTCCACCCTTACGGTATGAAGATGATAGAATGCTAGAAGAAGAATAAATATTTTTATGTAAGGTTGTATATTAGGCGAAATAGATTCCTAGGTTTTCTTTAGGTCTTCTTTCAAAAATTTTCTCTAAGTCGAAAATTTTTCTGGGGTTGTGGGGGAAATGTACCGTTGTACATCTATAACGTGTAATAAATTGAGTACCTTAATATTTTTAGTATTCATCGGATCCACATTAACATTCTCATCACATTATCTTTGTTTTTCCATGCTTTCATTTCCTTTTTGCTGGTTCGTTTGCTGTAAACACGAACATAAGAGTTAATCATAGATTCTATCTACCATAACGCAGTTCGTATTTTCTCCCTAAAAAGTCGTACTGTAGACATTAAACTATAGGCATTACCTGCCTTTCTACTCTTCTTATTACTATTACTCTGTATTTTTGGATTATTGATGTTTTCTAATCCTTTTTGAACAATATTTATTGTGAATCTAAAAATGTCAAACTTTCAAAGCTCTGTTATTCTACTTTTCTTTACATAATACTGTAAAAATAGCTGTGTTTTACCTTTGTTTGCAATTTTCCTTTAATTTGCATTGGGTGATGATTCGTTTTCCTGTATTTTCGTTATTTGCTTACTTTTTGACAGTATTTTTATCTTTATTGACATCGTTGTTATGACAATATCTTTCAAAGTCTGACAACTTCTATCAAAGTTTATTACTTTTTCGGGTTTAATCCTCTGTAAACCACCAGTATTCATGTTCTATTTTTGAACCTACCTCGATCTAAATTTGAACGGCCCCGGCCCCCTATATAAGCATTAATTTTTTTTATTCATTTCATTCGATTCCGAGTTCTAAGCTCGAACAGTTCTATTACACTCCAATAAATAAATACTCTACATCTTCCCTCAAGAAGTCTTGAAGAACCGCCGGTGACTACTGAAACACCTCCTCACGCTAGGGGAGAGACCGGACACCGGAGGAGTATCCAAGCACATTGACTGCAGTAACACCTCCTCGCTCTAGGGGAGGGACCTGTCTCCTTCTCGGAAGAGGATCCGAGACCAAGTACTTCTGGCACTCCAACTGATCCTAACATTTTCTATATAGTGCCCGTTACCCTCATTACTGCACATCGGCGTCTCTGCTCTTCACGGCGCCTGTCACCGCTGCACATCGGCGTCACTGCTCTTCACGGCGCCTGTCACCGCTGCACATCGGCGTCACTGCTCTTCACAGCACCTGTCACCGCTGCACATCGGCGTCGCTGCTACCTCCGCAGTGTCGGCTCTGCACTCCGACGCCGCCCTTTGCTGCCTCCAGGACAATACTTATTGAAGATTTGAAGATACTTACTCACGCCCACTGCACTTTACTTACATTCATACAGACATCACCTCATCTTATTTTTCGGTACTGTATTCTTTTTGTTGTAATATAAATTCTATTCCCTCTTCTACCTCTTTCTTTAACCTTCTTCTACCTCTCCACATTTGTCGCTTCACGACATTATGACAGTTCTTCTTGTGAATGACAGCCCGTTTGATAGGGTAGACGGTGTCCTCAACCAACGGGCGAGAGTGGGTCCCGAGTTGCTCTCGATCAGAAGTCACGAGTTGATAGATGTGCGTTGAAATATGGAGTTTTATACAAAGAATACTGAACGCTTCAAGTTGATACGGTGCAGTCACAGTGACGGGTTGATAAGTGAGCTGCAACCTTAATGGCTATTTAAAAAAATTGGCAACCCCTTCCCTACAATTATCCGCAGTGCTGGAATATCTAACTTTTTAAGGGTTTTGAGTACATTTTGATACATTGTAAATTGACGTCACTGTCGGGTTTTTACTATTTTTGTAAAAGATTAGTTTTAAACTTTTAAGATGAGAGTTATAAAACGAGGCATCAATTTAAAATACCTAGGATTTTTAGTTTCGTCAAGTCTGTCTGTCTGTCTGTCTGTCCGTCCGTATGTCACAGCCATTTTGTAAGAAGATGTATAACCGCTTACCGATTCTCATACAAAAAATAAAAAATAATGTCATTTAAGGGGGGGGGGGGGGGGGGTTGGTCCATACATGAAACTAACTAACTAAAATCTAACTTCTAAACTAAGAGAATGTAAATTTTGAAAAAAATATATAATATAGCTCGTAACAAATACTTTCAACGAAAATTGAATTGGATGAGATCGAACCAGTAGTTTTTGAGATAAAGTATGTTTTCAACAACCGCAAACATAACTTTGTACTTTATACAAACACTATGAAAAACAAAGTTATATTTGCAGTCAACAAAATATTGTGGTATTTTTATAAGTATAAGTAAGTGGATTCCCTTATTCAATAAAAGTTGGCACGGAACCCTCAGTGCGCGAGTCCGACTCGCACTTGGCCGGTTTTTCAAAATAAGCCAAAACGTATTCCAAAATGAACTTAAACAATATCAATAGTTTTATCAAGCTATAAATTTGTGTATTTGTAAGTGTGTAGGAGTTAAATCAGAAATTGCGTAGGTACGAACGAGACTTGATGGAACCCACTACCCTTGAGGATACCACAGGCACTACTCTATCAAATGAATCCTAAAACGTACAGATATGGACCGTACGCAATTTTTGTTTTTATATTTAGAAAGTTAAATGCATATTTTATAACAATGTTATAGCAGATTGTTATACAAGGGGAGAGCGACCCGTGAGAGCGCCAATAATTCGAGAGTGAAGTGGGTGCTTCTACCCAAGCTATACATACTATTTTCCATTTCGACTATGAGGAAAAAAATAGCTGTGAAGTTATAGATGTGATGATGAGTTATTATGTGGTTCGGCGAAAGATCAAACTTTAAGTGTGTGCACAACATATTATCAGTTTATTTTACTGTCGTTATACATACCTACAACACATGAATAGGAAAGTAGCTAACGGCACGGAGAAAACAGAGAACAGAAAACGCGGACGATATCAGATAATTCAAATCCTTCTTAAAAATATCGATCGGTTTTTTCTCACAGACAATAATAACAGTAAAAGAACGCAACCTTAACCTTGTCTGTCACGATACGAACGACGAAAACTACCACAGGTTATTATCGAAAAAAAAAACGTTTATTTATTTTATTCCGACATTTCGAACACTTTACAGCGTTCGTGGTCACGAGTAGACCGTTGGGATAAAATTAATAAACTGGCGAAAAGTTAATCCGTAAAAAAGTGTTTCATTTCGATGAGTAATATTCGCGTAAACTTCAGAAACAAGTATACCACAGGTTATGTCAAATTGCATATTCGATTTTGTCTCATGAGATAGCGCTATGAATGAGTGACAGCTAAAGGTGGGAGTAAGGATATGATTTTAATGCACACCACCATTCCGGCGAGTCGCCTCCGTTTGCTTACTAATCAATCATGGAATAATAGACAAAACTAAAAAAAGTAATGATGTAAAATGAAAAAAAGTGTCATGATGACATTTTGTATGGCGGGCACCCGAATATTTTAATTGAAGATTTCATAATTGAAAAACTAAACCAATGATATATTTTTTAGATCACTGATCATAATATATTTTTTTTAATATTTAGTGAAGTAAAAGATAATGGAAAGCTCCTTTATTTATTAATATAATGTAACTTAACTTTGACATCATGTGTGATCGTAGCAATTAAAACTAGATTACTTTCCATGGATGGAAAAACTGTATTTTCCACCCGGCTCGGCCCGGCCCAATTTCAATTTACCGAACAGGAGTGATGAAAAATTACTTTTTGGTTGGAGGTTTAAAAGCTGAACTTATTTTCCGATTACAATACTGTTTTTAAAACATTTTAATGAGTACTCAAATATTTAGAATGTTCCTAAACTTCGTTAGCCGCTTCCAAACCGTCATTCAGGTCAGCAAGCCGTCGTTGCGAGCAGCCAGGCATGAAGTGCGGTACGGGGCGGAAACCCGACACCCACGGAAGCCACTGTCAAGTTAAGTCGCCTACTCCTACTCGTATGACACCCCGGCCATCGACCGGTAATGAGCTACGGGAAAAAGCAGAGAAGCAGCCCAGAATCGATATTATCAATTCTTATAGCAGACCAGCCTTATAATGTTTTACACTTTCATGGTCACTAAGATTAGAATAGTTAGATACGGGATTCCTACAATGTACCTTACTAGATCAGCTTTAAGGGTACCGTAACACCGAAAGAAAGAAAGAAAGTGTTTATTTGCTCATGAAAAAGGATACATTTGGATGGTATAAATCTATGGTTAGCTCAGCTTTTTCAGCTATCAATTTATAGCATGCAAATACATATTTTAATAATAAACAATTAATAATTATCAATTAAACTAGTCAGAATTCATAATATTAGTACACATGTCAAAGTTTTCAAGAATATTAATACAATATCAATTAGTTTCAATAATAATAAAACGGCTCAAACATCATGACTTCAAATTTAAAAAATCATCAACTTTATAAAAACAATGGTGAATTAGCCATTTGTAAAGTGCACTTTTAAATCTGTTGAACGGTAGGTCTTTTATATTATGAGGTACTTTGTTATAAATAAGAGTACACATCCAGTAACAGTTTTTTTTCAAATTTTGCACTTTTTGGAGTGATATCTGCCACAAGCTCTATATCTGCCACGAGATCATGGCGCTTGCAAAAGTGCCGAAATATCGGATACTCATAAATAATAGGGTACATGGTAGCAATCCCGTATCTTACTATTCAGAACAGCCTTGTCTGACACTATATGAGCTAAATCTTATACTGGCATGGCTTTTGAAAAGCTGCCATACGTGGCACTAATATAATATTCTGTGATGCTATGTGAGTAGATAGTTATTTAGGAGTCAAGATGATTTTTGAAAGTATTCTTCATGACATTAGTGGTCAACTTTTGAAACTGATCATCGGAGGGGTGCGGTACATGCATGATCGTGTTGTACTATGCAACGATGGTTCGGTGTCAAATCTTGACCATCTTCAGTAAACCACCAGTACCACCTATCGAAACATTACGTAGAACTTGTCATATGTGTAAGAGATGTATATGTGTAATTAGTTGAGGCTTTAACTATATCATTGAGTGATGCATAATAATCTATTACTTGCTTTACTGAAACATAGTTGTCTGAGTAAGCGCCGCAAGACAGTCTCTTACCACAACTCATTTCCCGGTGATCAACACGATCGTCTGCCATTAGGTTATTTATGCTATTGTCTTTCCCCGTTGATAATAAGTCTTATTTATACGACTTTAAGTGAGTGATTGGTCCTGTTATACTTCAGCGTAGGTGCTTAAATGGGTAGATCCTTGGCAGACAAATTATGCGGAAGTTCTCTTTAACGAAGAAATAATTAGGTTAAATAGGATTTGGGTTGTTAAATCGATCACTAATATGGAGAAATCTTAAGACATGTCAATTCAATGCATGAACTATCAGAAACTAAACGTAATTAACCAATAGAGGCAGAGAGACTACATACTTTCTAGATTAGCTTTAAGGGTCCAGACCAAAGTTCAACTTTGCATACAAAGTCTCGTATCGTGCGCTAGTTAACTGGCAATGCATTCATGTATTAAAGTGGTCACAAGCTGGTCATAGTATATCTTTTTCCCGATGACTGACGACGGGGTAGGGCTAATCCGATGTCACAAGTCTTTAGGCCTGGCGTCGTACACACGCGTCGTAATTTTAGAGCCTAAATTTAATTTATGCGGTATGTAGGTCAGTTTGTGAAATGAGTTTTTCAAATTACTGAAACTAATGTGGAATCAATTACGTGATTAGAAGGATTTTTAACAAAATGAGTGCGACTTACGGTGCTACAGAAAACCTGGTTGAAAAGGATATTCAAACGGACGTGGAAACTCCTCAAAGGTAATCAGTGTATTAGCGTTTCTCATCAAGGCATTATCTACTTCAAGAGTGCTCGTCTCGGACAATTGCACCATTTGACATGCTAACTGAATTAGGACACAAAGAGGAAGTTTATAGGTCTAGATGAAGAGTTCTGGTCTCTCAGTTGCCCAGTACTCGTAGTAGGTACGATATTAATAACAGCGATTACTTTTACCGATAAATATTTTTACAATAATGCAAGTTCTGGAAACTGATAACGACGAACCAAAAAGGTGTGTTATTCGAGTATAAGGTATTTAGCGAAATTTTAATCTCTTTTCATGAATTTGTAACAAATCCACCGCAAGAAAAGCGTGCGACTCGATCTAACTGCGATTTACAACTTCATGCCTCATTAAACATTGTTATGTTACCGAGAAAATTAGACTTCAATGTGTGTATAGAAGTTGTATAGAAATGTAATCGAAACAAATGAATTGTGGTTTGGGCTGATTCTATGATAGCAAGGCGTGGGTGGGCCACGAGTTTTTTTTTTAATATGGCGCTTTGGTTGGACCAAAAAAGGTACCTAACATAATTCTTAAGGTCTTATTTACATTTTGTAGTGCTGTACTCAAAGACATTTTCACACATTTCTGACCTCTATCTCTACCATTTTTTTGAAAGTTTCTGCTTGCCTGACTCCCAACCACGTGTTTTATTTTTTCAGTGACGTATACAGACGAAGACGATGGCTGGTCAGCCAGAACGTGTTGTACGGGCTGGGGCACGTATACAACGACCTTTGTGCAGCCATGTGGTTTTCCTACATGATGCTGTTCTTCCAAGCTGTGCTCGACATGCGCGCTGCGGTCGCCGGCGCCATGCTGCTTTTAGGTAATAGCTACCCTTTTCGCAGCCACGTGCTTTTCTAAGACGTATAGGTACAGAAAAAGACTATGATTGGTCAGTCAGAATAAGTTATACGGGCTACGGAACGAGACAACGACCTCTATACAGCCATGTGGTTCTCGTAAATGATGCATTTCTTCCAAGCTGTTCCTTTGATTGAGACCAGTAAAAATTACTAGTTTTACTTTTCCTTAATTTCATTTTAGGTCCTTTCATCTATGATCATAATTTATAACGCTGTGTATTATACACTATTTATGGATAAACGTCTAGTCTTAAGAGTAAATATTGAATTATATCGATGTAAAGTGCATGTTTTGATTGTAATCTGTCAGTGTAATATATACTAACAAATAAATAAGCCACATGTTTTTTTTACTGACGTGCGGTTGAGGCCTCTGGCCCATTACCACTTTAAGTCACTTTAAACAAAAGACGACGCGAGGTGCAAGCTATTTTGGCTCTTAAACTGGTAAGGCGGCTCTGTAGTACCTAACAGCTTCAAAAGTACGGCTAGTTTTAAAAAAACGATTGGAGTCCGCGTTGCCCTCCTAGGAAACAGGGCAAATGGCGTGTACCTATTTACTGGCATATTCCTTAGCAAATAGATGTACATCTCCATCTTACATTTCTTATGAGAAGACAATATGAAATTACAATTTTACTGTTTTTTAGGTATTACCTATTTCAAGGCTAAGATATTTCGATTCCAATACATAAATAATAATGAAAAAGTGTCCTTTGTTACATTTCAGGTCAAGTGGTTGATGCTTTGGCAACACCGGCTGTGGGTGTTCTGGCAGACAAATATGGCACAAAGAAGGCTTGGCATTTGACAGGTAGGATAAAACATGTACCTTTCGTTAACTGTTAACATCCACTTTTACCAACTTAATATCTTTTATGTCATACAGTATGGACTCCCAATACTTCACCCACGTATTCTACGCCAAATTTCATCGATAATAAATTAACTATACAAAGGATGGCCATGGTCGCATACCACCACCCCCACCCTTCGTAATGAGAGGCATTGTAAAAAAAACTATTTACAAAACTTTTTTGCCCAATAAAATTCGTATAATGTGACCTCATTTTAAAGTGATAAAATTTGCGTTTATTTCATACCCTAACTGATTTAGAAATTAGGTAATTTAGAAATTACTAAACAAACAATACCTAATGATTCTAAAAGTTGCTCAATGGTCGTGTATTTTCAGAGTTATTGAGCTTGGCATATCATTATTATCCATCCTATTTGTTTGCTCAATATTATGATCGTTTTTCACGTTAAAACTAAATTTAAACATCACGCCGAGTTAACTTCTTTCAAACGTAGGTAACTTTCCATAAATGTTTATACGACAAGGGTACTTGTATGATGAAAAGTTATGTTTCAGCTTAGTAAAGAGAAGCAAAAACAACAAATCATAAAATAGAGTAAAAGTAGTATTATTGCGATTCACATTTGATAGGTAAGCAGCTCAGCTTTACTGTCAAATTAGCCTTTCGTAATGCCATTTTGCATGATACTTTGACATACATTTGATACTTATAATAATATTATAATAAAACATCATAAATATTAATATTCGTACTATTGTAGCATTATATAATATTATTATATTGATAATATTCGTTTACACTGAGTCGGAATTGAGCTGCCTGGAAATTGATCGCCTAAAGTTGGATGCAATACGCCCCCTGTGTTGTTCCGCTTTATCTTTATTAAACTAGCGGTCCGCGCGTTTTGAGTTTGCTTTCTCCCTCCCGAAGCAGCTTGATAAAGTCTTTCGGAATAAATAAGCTATCCAACACAAAAACATATTTTTTAATTGGCCCAGTAATTCCTGAGATTAGCGTGTTCAAACAAACAAACTCTTTAGATTTATAATATTAGTATAGATTATTAACGTTAATTGGATGATCAAACGAACTTACCTTAAGTGAAGTTCGATCCAAATTGTCCTGACTTCGACGAAGAGATTTAATTGACCATGTAGTATGCCCTACTACGCGTCCATTCACTCGCACACAGGTTTAGCGCAAGAAAGAGAAGGTAAATGACCTCACTCCCTCCCACGCCTCACAGCACTGCCAGCCGCCTGTCGCTCATTCATTTCAGAGCAAGGAGACCGATGTATGAGATGTACAACATTGATTATACTTATTGTAAGGGTGACGATTATTTTTGCATAAAAAACGTACACGGGAATTGGGAAGGGTGGGACCTTAAATCTCTTCGTCGAAGTCAGGACAATTTGGATCGAACTTCACTTAAGGTAAGTTCGTTTGATCATCCAATTGTCCTGCCTTCGACTCTGAGATTTAATTGACCATGTAGATGTTTGGAGTAAAATCAATGTTGTTACAATAGAATAAGTTGACATCTCTGATGTTAGTAGTGATTGATCATTAAAACGATCATATTAAACAACAATTCATTGTTCATGTCGCTATCTTTGGCATATACATGTATCACTATTACTAAAAAACATTAGTTGTATGATAACTATGATAAGTTATAACTAATAAAAATATCTTTATTAGAAAGAAAGAAGATATTTGTTAGTATTTTTTATTAAATGATTAACTAAAAATTGATAATTTATTTATTTTAGTAATTTTAAGCTGAAATAAAGCATTTCTGTTTAATTGTGGCATGTTATAAAAATTGCAAACAATACAGAAGACGTATTGTTGGGCTAAGACGGTTTGCGAATAATGTAGTTTTACACACTGAATTTGGCACGTAAAACAAATGATAATTTTATTACGAGGAAAGCCACATACAGAAAACACTTTTTAGTTAGCGCCTTATCTTTGGTAAGATAAAGGGCGTGAAGGTAATGTCGTCTGAAAAATCGTTATCTTATTCTTGCAGTATTTAGCATATTTTATAATTATAGTTTTGAAATACGTATGTACATGCTATTCTATTGCTTTTCAGTACGGGATATGTAGGTATTAATGCGACTGTTTGAAAAATATTCGATCGAATACCAAACACATAAATAATATTTTATAAATTAAAATTTCGAATACCTGAGAAAATTTATATACTTAATTAATTTTATATTTATATTTATTAATACTTTAAAAATTAAAAACGTTATAAAATGTGTTTATGATTTGTATAAAAGTAATTGATTAAAAGATTCATTCTTAGGAATGTAATTATTTTAAGATCATGATTATATTCACGGGTGTCTATCAATGATATATGATTATTTGCTGTGTAAGAAAAAGAATACAATAATTCAATGGCTTTGAAATATTATCGTTATCAGAAAGTTTAAGGCATAGGTAGGTAGGTAATGATTTTTTATGTATTATTTATATTTCATTAAGTATATTAGTTTTTTTTAAATAAGATTTAAAATCGGCTTCTGGGAGCTTTATAAGGGCAAACGACCGCAAACGATTTCTCCGATATAAGTTTTGGTACCACCCGGCCCCGACCAAATACGTTTGCCTAATATTCGACTAATCGACCAGGAATGTTCGCCGAGTATTCGATAGTCGGCACATGTTCAGATTTATATATATGATGTATATGATAAATTTAATCATAATTTTATTGCCTGGGTAAATGTCTGGATTACTTTTAAGGATTACAATAAATATCAATCCTATGTTTCAGGTTGGTTGCTATGAGTTTTTTATTTATATAACTTTATGTATATTTTTAAGTTTGACAAATATTTGTAACATATTTGGCTACAGATGAGACTTGTTTCAATATTATGAGCTGTGTCAAAAAAAAAACTGATGATGACTTAGAATAAGGGTACCTATTTTGACACGAAATCCAAAAATAAACGGATATCGTATTAAAAGTACCTATGTCATATCGAGATCCCAAGGGTAAACTGGTTTTATACATATTTAAAAACATCTTTACATATGGTTAATAAAAAACATAGATAATTTGGTTTGAAATAATTAATTGATTCAAATTTTAATAGATAGTCGAATCACATGACGTCCTCTGGCGTAAGAATTAAGGAAAAGTCCATTAAAAAAAATCATTTTCAAAATAAAATACTTTTTCTCAACCATACCACCCGACCTATTTTATTATTAATTTTTAATTTTCAATTGTTCCACCGTATGTAAGTAACTGGTGAATATCAAGACAAAATGTCCTTTGAAAAATTATTAAACACAGTATATCGAATACTATAAACATCAAACAATAAAATGCATATAATAAGTACCTATTTTATTGCTTATTAGAGCAACGTTTTCAAGGAACAGTTCCTTAATAACTTAGTGGCTTTCTGGGAAAGATTGTTGGGGAGTGGGTGGATGTAATTGATTACAAAAAACTGATGATTAGAGAATATATTTACTTGATGTACTTTATTCTTAAATCACAGAATAAATAGTAGGAAAATAAACATGGTTCATATTTCCAATAACTCGAATTAGATTATTATAGTGCAATTTGATTCTAATGCTGCATTGCATTTAGGATATGTCAGTTTTTTTTAAATATATATATATAAATAATAATTTCCTAGCCTTTTGTTAAAAAAATATTGATAGTGATATTTTTGTAATAATGAATATGGCTTGTATTTATTTCACGTCAAACGTAGGTGTGTGTGTAAATGGCAAATAAAAATAACCGAATTATATGAAATATTGTAATAATACTTGAGAAAATAAAATTGTGTCAATTTATATGCTTTGCTTATGCATTTCCATAAAAAGCAAAAAAGGCATTATCTTCATAAAATGAGCTTGTTTCAATTTAATAGCTACCTACTCTTATGGTATATCTAACAATGTGTCGATAAGTTTTGGTTTATGCTATCTGCCGCATACTTCAATACAATAGAACGTTTGATTTGAATTATTCTTAGGTGGTGCTTGAAACAAGGTCATAGAAACAAAGGTCAATTCCAGGTGACCAAAGGTTGTCACAATTTTTACTGGGCGTTGGCTGGCTTTTCCAAAGATAAAGGACACAGATCTTTATTAAGTTTTCTCGACTCGAGATTAAGTACCGAACTTGGCGACGGTTAAATGAACGTATTCATAAAAAAGCATATCACTTTCACAGCATATTTTTTCGAAAAACGAAATAACCTCTAAAACAATGGAATACAGCGCACCCTAATAAATCTTATATGACGGTAGTACTATATTGATTTCGGGGTTTGATAAGATGTCTCATTGGCATATTTAAATAAAATACGCTTTCCAGGTAGTTGTTATTGCTTCAGTAAATAAGCTTTACCGAATTATTTACTGAGAAGTTGATTTAATCTTAGTTGGATATAAAAT
This sequence comes from Pyrausta purpuralis, assembly GCA_963924145.1. Taxonomy (NCBI): domain Eukaryota; kingdom Metazoa; phylum Arthropoda; class Insecta; order Lepidoptera; family Crambidae; genus Pyrausta; species Pyrausta purpuralis. The sequence continues at coordinate 12,210,347 of OZ001659.1, read as the reverse complement.
AAATACGGCAAATTTCCTACCATTCAGAATCATACATTTGCCAGGTATTTAGCAAAGCTCATTCTCATTTTTATTATAGCTGTTAAAATTAAAAGCATTTAATGGAGTTTTTAAACGGACTGGTTTTTATATGGACCCAACCATATTTTGGTACGTCCTGGGCAAGCTTACAGCTTGCTTGCTTGCTAGTTATAATCAAAGAGCCAACCACAAGCTAAATAGCTATAGGTATGAGCAGAAAGCAGAATTGTATGTAGAAAAATCTTGCTTTCTTAAAAAGTACATTGTTTTCTTTTTACAAAATCTATTAAATTCAATATTTTAAGTAGTAATATTAAGTAATTTATGTTTACCATAGCATTGTCTAGTTAGACAATTTTATAGCCATTGGCAAGAAATAAGTACAAAAGAGTTGTGATCAATGGATAAGGACCCAAACCACCCATAACTATGTGAGCTATGGTGGGATGCCATGCTACCGTTTTTAGAGCTTTGTGGAAAACATATTAGGAACGTGTACTGCAGGTTGCAGAGTACGTGTATTTATGATTAAGGTCTAAGTTGTTAAAGTGTTTTTGAGTCATGTTTACTCATGTTTACTATTCTGAGTAAAAATTTACAAAATAAATATTAATTTATTCGATTTGAAATAAATCTTCTGCCACTATTATTACTTGGTAAACCATTTTATTGCTATTTTGGTTTGTACGTGTGATAGCTCACATTATGCTCCATTTTAATATTTGCCTAAATATTGGCTGAGACAAGTGTTCGGTCGTGGTTTTGCCACGAGTGGAATACGGTAGCCCGTAATAAGTACATGTACGTACGGCCTTAAGGTGATATAACAAAGCATTCATAAGAACACATACCTTTTTTGGTCGGATTCTGATTCCGAGTGCGAGACGTTTAAAACACGCTGGAGTTGTGACGGTAAATCACCGTTGCGAAGCAATTCGCGGCGCGTCATGGGCCACACACATCACAGGTATGGCCGGATGAGTGCGGGCGAGGGCCGCTGATTCATACTCAGAGGCCATAGTGGCGCATCGTCAGCGCTGCTTAATATTAATCATGAATGTCTTTGGCTGTAATTTATTATTATAGGATCAAAGAACAATTGGCTGTAACCTCAGCTAACTTGTTTCCCTTTTCTCGCAATGAAAATGAGGGTAGGATATTGGAAGCAACGCATACCAAAAGTCTCAGATAAGATCTAGAATAATCTAGATAATTAGGACTGGCTGACCTCACGTGTCAGCTCTGCCAGTATTTGCTACAGATCAATATCGCGTATTGATTCGGAGCGGAAAATGCGGACTGGCTAGCATCGCGTGCTAGCTCGGCCGCGAAGCGTAAAGCATGCATGGTGCAGCCACGCTGGGTAGTGCGTTTTACTTCACATTCACTTGTTAAATTAGTAACAAAAACATTTTTGAACTAACATGTCACTATAAGATAAATTTCGTTTAGCACGAAATAAAAATTAACGGTTATATACTGTGGTTACTGCGTGCGTTGGAACGGCGCGCGCGCACGGACACGAATGAGCGACAGGCGGCTGGCAGTGCTGTGAGGCGTGGGAGGGAGTGAGGTCATTTACCTTCTCTTTCTTGCGCTAAACCTGTGTGCGAGTGAATGGACGCGTAGTAGGGCATACTACATGGTCAATTAAATCTCAGAGTCGAAGGCAGGACAATTAATATCCGTTAACGTTAAGTAATTTGAGATCTTGATCTTTAGGTGTAAGCTCAAAAAATCAACAAAAAAAACACGAAAAATAAGCATCATTTTCAAACAAATCACCGGTTTTGCGTTGTTAATTATTTGGTAGGTATGCCTAGTTAATTATGGTTTCAAATGACAAAAAAAAAAACATTAAAATGGGGTGTCATGTACTAATAATAATAATCTATTATATTATAATTATTCCAGGTTCAGTGCTGGTAAGCTGCACCTTCCCTCTACTCTTCATTCGTTGCTGGGGCTGCTGGATCAAATCTGACGACAGCTACCTATCCTGGTGGATGCCGTTTTACTACGCGATCCTCATCGTGTTCTTCCAGATTGGATGGGCTATCGTTCAGATCTCTCATTTGGCCATGATCCCTTCCATCACGGATAACTTGCTGATCAGATCAGAGTTAACCTCTATAAGGTACGCATCCTACATCCTACCACGGCATTCTGGGTTGTGTCATTGACAACTAGGCAATAGTGCTTAGGTAGGCACTATTATGACGAATATACTCGTAATTCAGTCTTAGGTTCGGTTTCATCATCTAACTTTAACGGAACATTAGCCATCAATTAATGTTTTCTTAAAGTTTGACAGCTAATTGACGCTTGTGTATTGTAATGGTAAAGTAAGAACCGAACCTTTTGGATTTATGTTCCCACGAAGCTTTAATGGATGTTATTTAATATTACATGTAAACTGTATCGCTCTGGCGATTGGACATATTTGAAACATCTTCCTGGAAATACAAAAGCTTTATACAAGTTGCTGTGCTTTCTAATGGAAAAAAATATTTTTTGTCTTTATTACAGGTATATGGCCTCAGTGATATCAAGCTTGCTGGTCTACCTCATTACGTGGGTGGTGTTAAGAGCCACTAATTACAGCACTTTCATAGGTCCAACTGATGACTACAAGTTTAGGGTACGTTTGCTTTTTTTTCTACTTAACTATTGTCTTTAGAATATCCCTCAATATTTTTTTTTTACTAAGTAAGAATAGTCAAAAACCTTTTTTTAGGTTTACATACTGCGCATTGCGTTAAACTTTAAATAGTCGTTGTTTATTTAACTAATCAACATTCATATAAAAATTAATCTTACCACTGACGACTATACCACTTACGTTATAAGGACACATACAAGTGATAGCAACTAAATAATATAACTTTTCATTTTTCTATATTTCAGGACGTGTCTCTAATAATATCCAGCATCGGCATAACTGCGTTCACTTTTTTTCATATTTTCTTCAAACTGAGAGGCAACAAAGAGCCCAAAACCAACGGTCATACTGGCAACGGCGCCACCACTCTGATGAATGAGGTGGAAGAGGGAGAAACGGTTGTGAAAGTCGCGAAGTCCAAAATAATGCACTTTCTTCAGATGCCGTTGTTGTATCAGACCAGTTTATTGTAAGTGCCTAGCTAACTGGATGGAATACACCTCACTTTGTATTAAGATGTGCAACGTTCCAGTTAAGTAGTTAGTACGACCCAAGTGATACCGTCTATTGATTGAGATAACCACAAACTATCTACTTAGATACTGATTGTAGAATTTGTGAAACCGTAATGAAACATTCAGTGACGATATTGATAAAGGGCGAGAAAAAGATAGTTACTTCATCTTTTGCTCAACGAATCAACTCTTTTTTTTTCTAGATACGTTTTCTCCAGGCTGTACTGGGCTCTCAGTCTAGTGTACGTTCCACTATTCCTCGAGGAACGTCTATCTGTCAATCCCAGCGCTGGCTCAGAGCTGATCGCGAGCGTTCCCCTGGTGCTATACATATCGTCGTTTTTCTTCTCACTACTCCTTAAGAGCAAGATCAGCAGTTGCGGTAACCAGGTACCTATAAACTTAATAAATCGCATTTGGTCAGCATTTATTTTAAGTATAGAATAGGAAGGGAGACAATCGGGCTCCTTTAAAAGAATGTGCCCTTTAAACAAAGATAATAAAGCACCTATCGATGTGACGTGCCTGTCCGCCCACTAAGGGCCAGTTTTTTGATCCGTAGTAATGCTAAGGTTACGTTACCAGCGGTTGAATATTTGCGACTGTATGTGTTTTAAAGAAAAACTTCCTTAAGACTGGCTATTTTAATGACTATTGGTTACGTCATTTTTTCTTTAAAACACAAAAATCGCACCCTCAACACTGAATCACACTGGTAACGCAACCTTACCATTACGACGGATCAAAAAACTGGCCCTAAGAGTTAGTATCAGCTTACCTTTTGTTCATTCCATTAAGAGAAGGTTCGTGATGTCATTAATCTTCCACGAAACTTGAACTTAGAACATATTTTCTGGTTTTTTTTCCAGATAGCCTATTTAATTGGAAGTTCCCTCAGCCTGATCAGCTGCCTTTGGATAGCATTGGCTATCGATCCGGAAGCAAGCATCGTACAGATTTATCTCGTTGCAACACTTATTGGTAAGAATTATCACTCGCGCTAATATTCCGAGTCAATGTCGTTTGAAAATCTATTAGATGGCAGCGAAAGTCAAGCAAAACCTATGTTTTGCTTACGAAAGTCAAGCACACAAATAAAACTTAAAGGTCAATAATTCTACGATGAATTTCATCGAAGAAAATACCCCATATGGGGGTCAATTCTAATACATAGTACTGCATTGATTTTTGTTTTTATTTTTACAAAAAATTACTCACGTCATGTAGGGGCTTGTTTTGGGTGTTATTTTAAAGAAAAAGGTGTGGTTCAACAGGGTTTAACTTATTAACGGTCGATCGGAGAAAGAATTATTTTTAAAGTTTTTTTACGCATTCGGGCATTTCAATCTTTGACGACCCGTCTGGTGTAGTGGTCGAGAAATCGCCTACTACGCAGCGGGTGCGGGTTCGAACCCCGCACAATACAAACATTTGTGTGCATGAACATGTCTGTTTGTATTGGTCTGGGTGTTTTCTATGTATATCATGTATGTATTTACAAAAAAAAGTATTTAAGTATTATATCCGTTGTCTGGCACCCATAACACAAGCTTTGAGTAGCTTACTTTGGGGCTAGATGACGATGTGTGGGAATGTCCAAAGGATATTTATTATTTATTAAAAAAAAACAGTATTAAAACGAGACCATTTACCTACCTTTTTTTTTAAATAACCTAAAATAATTTGAGCTACTTATCAAATTGATGTAGCGATCACTGCTTTGGGTCTATTACTTTAATAGTCTTTAACGATCAAAAATACATTTACCTACGTAAAATGGCCTAAGTTATTACTACATAGTAATCTACGCTCTCTGGAATCCCGTATCTATGGGGGTCAATTCGAAAATCTCCACCATGCGGATATAGGTATGAGATAACATAGATACAAAAAAAACATACAACAACATTTTTGAATTCGGTTAAATACAAACCTGTCTTCTCTTTCTATCAAAATGGAAGTGATGTGTACAGCAACAGAATAGGTAGTTATTTTGGTCTCAGCATTGGCTCTGATTTAGTTGACATCCTCCGTAATAAAAAAAGAAAACATTTCATTCAATCGGAATGTGTAAAAGCAGATATATCAGTATGGTCAGTGCCACTATTATCATCACTTGTCCTTCCTTATTTTATTCAAATTCCCTTTGTATGGGTTGGTAGATTGTCTTTTGTTTTGTCACAATATTTTTGACCTCAGGTGCTGGGAGCTCTATAACACTAGTGTCCAGCCTATGTGTTACGGCGGACATGATCGGTCCTCATTCACATCAAGGGGCTGCTATTTATTCCATCGTAACATTTGCGGATAAACTTGTAACAGGCATAGCTGTCGTCGCGATTGAAAACTAGTAAGTACCATTTTTCTTCACCGACCAAATTGATAGACAACCTATTTTTATTATCATATACACCGTGAACTAGACTTACCCTCGTATTCCAAAATATGTACCAAGCTTAGAACCGTGCTACTAAAGTATTTACCAACCAATTAAAAATAATGTTATAATCACAGTAATCATTAATGGAGGTATACTTACTTTTTAATTAGTCTAGTAACTGGTGCTTTTTTTGCAATAAGGCACTTAGTCCTAGCTAATGTTTAGCAGTAGACGTCCTATAGCTTACTAATAGAACTTATTTTTGGTAATAAGTTACTTAGTTAATGTTCAGTCAGCAGTGGACGTCCTGTAGTTCACTAAGATAACTTATTTTTGCTTTGTTCAAAAAGGCCCATTAATGAGTTGGTATGCCTACCTCTCTCTTTATTTTCAGTGTTATTGAACATTGCGAAGTATAACTCTTTCAATTTTGTTCCAGCAAATGTGAGGATGCGACGGATTGCCCGCAATATTACAGAGGAGTGCTTACCTACGCTTGTGGCGGAAGCGCTGCGCTCGGCATCATGTGCCTATCACTCACAAAATTAACTAACAGGCGAAAACAAGACCAGTCAAATAAAGCTTGATATACGATTTATTAAACGTGTTTCATATTATTAACTCACGTAATTTGTGCGCGCGGTCTGATTGCGTCTACCGCTGGATCCGATAGAGACCATCATGTGTACAAAAAGTACCTACATAATGTCGAATTATTCTTCTCACACTGTCTGGGCCTGGGCCCCTATTTTTAATAGGTACGCGCACCTTTTATCTCATCGTGCGGTAAGACGATAAAGAGAGGAACAATGCTACAAATAGAAAATAATATCCTACTCGTGATATGATCGATAAATTTATTAAATCAAGCAAAAGAATTTAATAAATACTCCTCTATAAATACGGTGGAGAGTACGTTATACTCGTATTACGTATTGTTTATGATAGTAAAGTAGTTTTCAAGGTATTTATTAGGAACGACGAGTCTTTTCAATAAAAGAGGCATAAAAAGGATAAGCCAGGTTTTATTGGGTACACATTAAAGACATCAATATATGGTTCATAGTTAAAACCATCTCTATCATGCGTTAAAAATATTTGGCATAGTTTTATATCTAACTGGTACATTTTTAAAGTGGACTTGGCATTGTTAAAAATACGCATCATTTTCCTTTTTGTTTCATTGGACATACACGCCTTAATGCAAACGCTATACAAATTAGCACAATTTTTAAATAAAGTACTTGGATCGGCCAAATTGGTATTTTCTGAAGAACGATCGAGTACATGAATATTTTCCAGTGTTTTACACTGACTTAGAGACTGGAAAAATGTATTATAATCAAATCTTCTATCAATCAGACGAAGGTTCTTCAGGGTTTTGCTCAACGGAACGGATCGCGATATAGGCGAAACACATGGAGATATGGATGGAGCCACAATATCCAGTGTTTCAAGATTACCACAGCATCGAAACAAAACGTTGAAAAACTCGACACTGTATCGTACTGTGCCGTTTAAACTAAGGAAAGTTATTTTTGACAAAAAATCACAACTCGGTGATATAGATACTGGATTAACATAGTTCACTGTGAATGCTAGACTCAACTTAAACCTAGTTTTCTTCCTAAAAACATCATCATAATTAATTACAAAGTTAGGATTTCCCATCCTCTTTTTCTTAAATTCTATACTGCCATCTCCTGTGTTTTGCTTCATTACTACTTCAGATACTGTTGGAGTGGTATAAAACCAATTATAATTATCTGGTGCAGGAGTCAGGCTATCTGCGAGGAAAAACATAGGGAAACAGTCTTTCAACCTACAAAACAATTTCGAAAAGAATATATCATTAAAATTTGTATATTCTTTATTGAATATCATAATACCCATGTTTCCGGTGAGATCATTATTAAAATCAGTCAACTTTTTGGCATTTATCCTAAACTTTTCTTGGAAAAATTCAGCAAATAATGGTGTAACATAAACTTCGATTTCATCTAAAAATGCTCCATTTGCAATTATTATAAACTCATATTTGGTAGAATTGAACTTATTAAATATAGGCATGTCTTTGAAAGATCCATAATTTACTTCTAGATTCATAAAATATACATACATTTGCCTGAATTTGACAATTCCTTCATATTTTCCCTCACATTCCATAGGGCCATAAGTTTTCTGGTGAATTATAGTATACTTTAATGTATTCAAATTCGCTTTTTGCAAAATATACCTTGCTATATCAGAGTACAATAAATTTGAGGTAGTGCCAACAAAATGAACATTTTCCATATTCTTAAAAATAGCTTGGGCTCTTAATATCAAATGTTCTGGCAACTTGGTTTTGCTTTTTTCAAAACCAAAATTGATACATAGGTTCTTGATACTAGGACAAGCATCATACATATCAAAGAAATCTAACATGTCAATATCTGTATATGAAACATCCAGGGTTTTTAAGTTTTTTAACCGCCTTAGGGCTGGCAGTACAGTAGTTTTGCATGCATCAATCACACCACACATATTGAGGACCTGCAAGTGCCCAGCTACATCTTTGAAAAGATTTAATTTGAATGATTGTATAGTTGCCATAGAATTAAGTGACATTTGCCATTCCCTAATTACCCCAGGTATGGCTAAAATCTTTCCAATAACTTCAGATGACTCATATAAATTATTGATAGATTTTAAATCTAATTTTCTTACAATTAAAAGTATTACATCCTCGGGTAAATCAGTTATATGCATATTGGTTGAAGCTAGCCTTCTGTTTAAAATTACAAAAAAATGCCTGCAGCCATGGGGTTCTCCAAAGTAGATGTAAGTATTACACTAAGTCCATAAAAAGTATGTTCTTAGCCACTAAGCTGCTTCAGGTAGCAATACACCAGGCACCAACTAAACTAGGCAGAATGCATCCACCCTTCCCCCTGTGGAAATAATACAAATACTTTATTTACGTAATAATCAATTAGAGCAGAGCAGAACTGCTGCATCAACATGCAGCTGTTGAGCAGTAAACAGCAGTTAGTATTATAAAACTTTGACAACTTTCAGAACAGAACTGACGTAGTATTAGCGTAGTATTTACAGACAAAATACAATACAACTTTACTGCTGAAGTGTCAGAAACAGGGAAAAAACTTACGTAGGTATTGCCTCTTCAACAGGTCGGGATGGAGGTGCAATTAAAATAGTGTAGGTAATGAACTTTAATAATAATACATTAACTAAAGCCTAGATACTAGCAGACACCTTATAAAACACTCTAGGCTCAATTTAAAAAAAAAACTGATTTCAAAATAACAATTTACAGCAGTTTGCACATTTTTTTCTCGAATCAAAATTGATATGAGATACGATCGATGAATTCATTTTCATTGATCCACAAAATTTGACATTTATAATACCACAGGTTATGTATTTTTTTTTGATTTACAAGTCTAACGTCCTCGGACAGAGCCATACAGACAATTTCTTCAGTAACATGTTCAATATTTACACCCAACACTAAAAAACTAAAACAAAACTTGCCTAGCCTAACCTAACTCATTGAAATACGGGGCTGACGTTCGCATTTCAATGCTCAAGAAGGAAGTTTAGCACGAGAATATCGATCCGAATCAGAGGGCGCGATCTGCGATCGGAGCACGCTTTACTTTGTTTCCTCCTTTGTTTTCATTATTTTCTTCAATAGCACACATTATTATGATGATTCCAACACAAAATCACAATCATTTACTAGAAAAAAACAACTACTAAAATGAAGAAACAAAATCCAACTTCCTATTCCGTAAAATGGGGTGAATAGGGTCCAAGGGGTGAATAGGGTAGAAACCGATTTTTTCTTTGCTGACTTTTGCTGTGCCTACTCTAAAGTCCAACTATTGTCAATTAGATTTTTATGACAGATCACAAATCATTTTTCGTACTGGTAATAAAGGAATATTCGTAAACCATAGGCAATATTGAAAAAAAATCCATTTGAATGTAAGCGCCCAAACTGCCCAAATTTTAGCTCATCAAAACTTTGATTTTGTCATTAAATTACACAACTTTGAGTGTTTTCTGTGATTTCATCAAATTAATCATTTCATAAAGGTGCCAAGGAAACAAAAATTAAGTAACGTTTATTGCTGGTTAAGATGTAATCCATGAAATATGTTGCACATATAAGTTTTTTAGATTTTTGGGGTTATTAGGGTCTTCTAAGGGGTCATTAGAGTTGTAGGATGGGGTGGATAGGGTCATATTATGGGGTTAATAGATTCAATAGCGAGGTGAATAGAATCAACAAAGGGGGGAAAAGGGTTTTTAATATAGGGTTGTCACAAAAGAAGTTTGCGCTAATTAATTTATCATTTGGGGTTTAAGTAAGCCAATATTAGTACAGCTTTAATTTAAAAAATCATTTGTTAAAATGTTAAAAGATTCAAGTTATTACTTGCAACAACACCGAAATGTTGTTCACCTTACGACTCTGTTCAGAAGCTACAAATAACCTATCATCAATTCTGTATTTATAATCACTAAACTCCTAAACGTTAATAAGTTCCACTATCAGCTTAGCTCCACACAATGTTGACCATCAGACATAACAACACATCAACATTGAGATTCTAGTACAAAAACACTATATGTGCTTTGAGGGTTTCTCTCAATTGCACCAAGATCAATATCATCAGATCCCGTCTTGGAAACAACTAGAAGGTATAATCTCTAAGTAGACGAAAAAAAGTTCAAATTGGTCTACAAATTACTGTGATATGAGGTAACATAGCCACAAAAAAAAAAAAACAATTGATAACATCCTCCTTTTTCGAAGTCGGTAAAAAATATGTTTACAAATTTATTTATTGTCAACCCTAGGTATAAACTCTATTCTCCCCAGTCTCGATTCTATAGACCCCGTGCCTGGGGTGAATAGGGTTTTGAAGGTTTTTTGCGATTTTCTCATAATTTTGATATGGGAACTTATGAAGTATTATACATCAATCAGAAATATAAATATCCGGACAAATAACAAAGTTCTCAAAATTCTCATTTTTTACTTATACTTAGGGTACTTCTATCTCAAAGTTGGAAAGTTACCCTCCCCATTTTACGGTTCTCGTTAACTCGTTTCCCGCGCTAAACTCCACAGGTTATGTAGGTATGCGGACCATAGGAGACAGGTAGAGGTAGGAATGCTTCAAGCTCAAAAGACAGCTGTCTAGATCATAGGGTAGTATGGTATAGATAAACAATATCGGATTTTCAGCGAAACTAAAATGTTAACTGACATTTGTCATGCATGACAATAATAATGTATTGAAGGTAGGACAAGTTTTTTCAATAAAGCTACGATAAATTATCTAACAATATCGAAGAAAACTCTGTTTTTATTAAATATTTGTTTAATTCCTGACGGATGAGTTTATCAATAGTCTTTTGTTATGCTTATATGCGACCGCCAGCGGCCTTATGATCCGTGAGCGTCTAATTAATATTTTGATAACAATTTTTATGTATCAATATTCATAATCTCTATTTTTTGTGTTAATAAGCCATAGATTTGTATAACAAATGAAAGGTAAAATTATACGACTTCATAAAAAATCACAAAATGTTCAAGTATTGTGGGTATAGTTTGGGAAATTCTGCTATGATCCAATTGAGATTATGATCATCATCAACATTATTAGCCAAAGGACGTCCACTGCTGAACGTAGGCCTCCCCCACGGCTTTCCACAGCGACCGATCATTAGCGGTCTGCATCCAGTTTGACCCTGCGATCTTAACAAGATCGTATATCCATCTTGTCGATGGACGTCATACGCTGCGTCTTTGGTCAAAGGGTCTCCAATCTAGAACTCTTATGCCCCAACGGCCATCAGTTCTTCGCGCTATGCACCCCGTCCATTGCCACTCGAGCTTACTGATTCTCAAGGCTATGTCCGTTACCTTTAGTACTTCCCAGTAATTCCGCATTTCTGATTCGACCCCGTAGAGAAACACCCAGCATAACCCTCTCCATCGCTCACTGTGTGATTTTGAGCTTCTTTATAAGGCCTTTAGTAAGCCACCATGTTTCGGATCCATAGGTCATCACTGGTAACACACACTGGTTAAATACTTTCATCTTCAGACATTGAGGTAGTCCAGATGAGCAGACGCTATTGCGCAATTTCTCGAACGCTGCCCAGCCGAGTTGGATTCGTTGATTGATCTCTTTCTCAAAGTTGGACCTACTCAATTGAATCACTTGTCCCAGGTAGGCGTACCTACTCATCGATAACCTTAAGAGTTGAGTTTCCAATGGATACTGGAGCTGCTTCAACAAAGGAGCTTGACATAATTTTCGTCTTTTCAATGTTCATTTTAAGACCCACTTGGTGGGGTAGTCGGTCAAGGTCTTCGAGCAAAATGCCAAGATCGTCCAGCGTCTTTGCCACAACGACTATAATTATCATCGGCAAATCGGAGGTGTGTGATGGATGTACCTATTCGCCACTAACATTGATGCCGATTCCTTCCCATTCTAGAAGTTTGAAGGCGCCTTCCAATGTCGCTGTGATCAGTAGGGAAGATATAAAATCATATCAATAAAATCTCCTTTGTCATCCGCTTTATACATATAATCTATGTGGCACAGCTGCAGACACTGAAGCACCGCCCAAGTTTCGATCGAATCAAAGGCCTTCTCATAGTCCACAATAATTAATTATTTATTTTTTGAGTAACGCAACAGAATGACAATTTGTTATTATTTAGTTAGAGAACGCACCTTTCACGAAAACTAACACAGATTATGTCAAACTGCAGATTCGATTGTACCGCATACATGAATGAGTTGATATCTCAATAAACAACATTTTATTTTTATATCACCATCCAATTTAAGAGCTAGGCTCTTGTCGGTGGAGTTTTTTCCATTCCTCTCTGCTTTCCGCCTTTCTCTTAACCTCCTGATACGACCCGACATTTATCTTTTCCTTTATTTGCTGCATGTAGCTTATTCTTGGTCTTCCTCGCTTCCTTTTTCCTTCTATTCTTCCTTCAATTATCGTTTTAATAAAATTGTCGTGTCGAATCAGGTGGCCCAACATTCGTCCCCTCCTACACTCGATTGTTTCCATCAATCTCCTTTTTTCCCTAACCATAGACAAAATTTCTTCATTTGTTTTCTTCTCCGTCCAACTGATACGCTCCATTCTCCTCCAGCACCACATCTCGAAGGCTTCCAGTCTCTCTCTGTCCCTCTTTGTAAAAAAATTCATCATCATCATTATTCTCAGCCAAAGAAGTTCCACTGAACATAGGCCTCCCCCACGGCTTTCCACAGCGACCGATCACTAGCGGCCTGCATCCAGTTTGATCCTGCGATCTTTTTAAGGTCGTGTGTCCATCTTGTTGGTGGACGTCCTACGCTGCGTCTTTGGTCGAAGGGTTTCCAATCCAGAACTTTCCTGTCCTAATGGCCGCTATGTGCCCTGCCAATTGCCACTTCAGCTTACTGATTCTCAAAGCCATGTCCGTAACCTTAGTTCTTCTACGTATCTCCTCATTTATGATTCGATTACGTAGAGAAACACCCAGCATAACTCTCTCCATCGCTCGTTGTGTGATTTTAAGCTTCTTTATGAGGCCCATAGTAAGAGACCATGTTTCGGATCCGTATGTCATCACTGGTAACATACACTGGTTGAAGACATTCGTCTTTAGACACTGAGGTAGATGAGATGAGAAGACACACTAGCGTAATTTCCTGAACGCTGCCCAGCCGAGTTGGATTCGTCGATTGACCTCTTTCTCGACGTTGGACCTACCCATTTGGATCACTTGTCCCAGATAGACGTACTCGTCGACAACTTCGAGAGTTGAGTTCCCAATGCCTAGCATAAACAATGTTTTTATAAATATCAGATATCATAAGATTCGTGTGTTGGAACTTAAATAGGAATAAACGGACGACGCAAGATTAACAGTCTTTCTTTATATAGACCGTATACCTCCCGTCGATGTACTATAGTCTAAAGCCTTCCTCGATAGAAAAGCTATTAACGCAAAAATATTGTTTCAAATCATTCTAGTAGTTCCTACGATTAGCTCATTCAAACAAACAAACTCTTCAGCGATATAATTTTAGTATAATGACTGATATTGTCCAAAAATAATCTGCTTTACCGCGATTAAGTTACAGCGCCATCTAGAAAATAGAGACAGGATATTGACTTTTTCATTGGGCGCGAGCTGTTGCAAATAATTTCAAAATATTATTATCATGATAACTTAGTAATGGTACCTATGTCTGATTTTAATTATTCAATAAGTTCTTTACAGGTATTTAATCAGAATACAATGTAATTTATTTCGATAAGGATTAATTCCGAGGTATGAAATCTGTTGCTTAAGGCTTACTTTGTACTGGCGCTAATATTTCATACTTTTATTGCTATAGTATGTTTTTAACACTCAGTGTCATATTTTATATTCCTAGAGATGAAATTAGAAACCCACAAATTTGCGCACGGGCGGGACTTGTATCAGCAACCTTTTTGCTGACCGGGCCCGTGCGCAAATTTTTGGTTTCCTATTTTTGCATATATTTACTTAAAAAAAGCCGAGTACCAAGTGCAAGTCGGACTCGCTCACCGAGGGTTCCCTGCCAATTTTAACTGAATAAGGAAACCACTTACTTCCACTTAGCTAAAATACCACTATATTTTGTTGACAGCAAATATAACTTTGTTTCTCATAGTGTTTGTATGAAAAACAAAGTGTGTATGTGATAAATCTCAAAAACTTTTTTCCAAACCAATTTTCGTTGACAGACTGGACAAAACTATTAGGATTCCATTTTTCGCCATTCGGCTACGGAACCCCAAAAAAGGGTTATTGTGACAAAACTGAAAAGTTGGACATCTAAGTTTTCATACGAACCTCTTTTTAAATAGTACATGGGACAGGATCGTAAATACAATAACGAATTATGCGCGCGAGCAAATGTTACAACGCAAAGCAGCGATTAGCTTAAAAACATCGATCAGACTGACGTGCATTCGCCGAAGGGAGCGCGCCGGCCGCTTCGTATATGTATGACGTAGCTACGCTACGCACAATACGCTCGGCTACGAAACTATCTAATAAAATAACAAATGCGGCCGTACGTTTGTTTGTTGATGAAACTAAAACTCGATTTAAAAATTAGTTTATATAATTTGCTTGAGTTAAATTACATATCTTAAGATAGTTATTATTTGTGTACATACATATAAAAAATATTTAATTTTTAGAAAGTAAACAATGTTAAAGTAATAAGTTAAGGTTTAGATAAAAGTTCTAGTTTTACGGTTAAGGTTAGGTAAGTATATGTTACGAATTTAAGTTGTACATAGATAATTAGTAGTAATTTAATTTTAAGGTTTTCTGTTGACAATTTATATTGAAATGAGATATTATTTCTTTTTATACAAACTGATGAATTGAAAATGATTTAATGTGGTGGCACGCCACACTTACATACTCGACGACAGTAAAAGCGTGTTAATAAAAATAGGCATACAAATGTAAATGGGAAACAATACAATTATGAATTGTATTTGAAATTTTGAATTGTAAACAATTCCTAGAAAATGTATACAATTACAAAGCTATTTAGTATTTCTTTAGGAATTCATAAAACATTGATTGAGCAATCATTTAATTGCACATATCCTATTATTCCATAATTATATTGAACTCAAATATTGTACTTTAAATGTTAAATGAACGCATCCCTTTCTTGTGACAGTCTAAAGCAGGATGTGATTGTGACGTTTCAGAGTTCACAAAAATGACGTTATGAAGTCTGGAATAGTGATGTTTGTAACTCGTAAAATATCCGTATGTCACTACCACTTGATTTTGTAACTATTTGCATAACACAGTTAAAACTCGGTATTAAGGTGCACTAAGTACACCGCTTTACGAATCCTATACAAAAAATAAACAATGATGACAGTTGAAGAGCATGGAACAAAAACAAACAAAAAAATATGGTTAAACTAAGGCGGTCTTACTACAAATAAATAGACAAGGTTTAAACTACAGTTTAAATGTTATGCGGCTAAAGTGTAAATGTACGTCACCCTTATGTCATTTGACTTGATTGACGTTGATTTTTAACCAGCCGTATCATATTTAAACAGTTGTCCAAACCTAGTTTAATTATTTGTAGTAAAGCTGTTAGTCTTTAAGATAGACATGTTTCTAAAAAAATATGAAAGTCAAATATTTGTAAGAAAGACGTTTCCAAAGTGGTAAAATGGGCGTCTCCACGTCTTTAACTAGAAGCAAGTGAAAGTTTTAAGAAAATGCACGATGCAGATCTTTACAAATGCTATAAGGAAAATTAGTTTTAACAAGATCGATTGTGTAGTTTTTAAGATATAGCACTTTTTCGAAAATCGTTTCGTAGATGACTATCACTAAAGAATTTGCAAAATAAAGTACCAAATGTGACATAACATACTCGTACCATGTCTCGCAATCGTTTAATAGTTGAAAGAAAAACCTATTTTCTGTGACTAAGTATTTGTGTAAAAACAATAATTTATTTATTATATATTTTAGATGAAACCTATTGAACTAAAAATAAATAATAGTCACTATTTTAGTATAAATAACGTTGATTTATTTCCAATTCAGATTTACTTTTCACAAGAATAATTCATCATTCAAGAACATTTATTTCACACAAAAATAATTCATGATACAATAAATGTAATCTACGAAAGCTACCGCACCTTAAAAAAGGATTCCGAAGTCTGCCGTAGTGTATCGGAATGCTACTGCACACTTTGGTAGGATACACTGAACTTACAACTGTAGCGATTACGACGTGGGACCGTCAATTTCAAGATTTAGGCGATTTTTGTTAAATTTAAAACGAAAGACACTGCAGTATGGCGGGGTTTTGGTCTTGACTTCCCCCATACGGGGTATTTTTGTTAATGAACACAATTTATTACTACACCCCTATTTTTCATAGTGTTTGTATCAAGAACAAAGTTATGTTTGCGGTTGTTCAAAATGCTATATCTCAAAAACTTCTAGTTCGATCCCGCCAGACCAATTTTCGTCGAAAGTACTTGTTAAGGTCTATATATTGTTTTCAATATTTACACTCGCTTAGTTTAGAAGTTTGAGGGGGGGACGTCCAATTTACTATTTTGGAAGCGACTATCTATCAACCGTTTGACTTTATAGGAAAATGGTTCTAAGAACCTTGATGTCATTTTAAAAGATCTATCCATTGACACACGCGCATAGGTTTTACAAAAAAATATTTTTTAGATTTTACCTTCATGTATAAGAGCAGCCCCCCGTTAAATATCATATATTTTAAATTTTTGTACAAGTTGACCTTTTAATCGATTGAATGCGTCTGTTCGATTACCATACAAACAACACTAATTTAACTGGAGTTGCTGGCACACGGCAATATGGCTGCAGCTTTCGGGTTTCGCTGGTAGTGTGCGGTGCTTACATCGTTTTCCATACAACATAGTATTTCCGACGGCTGTAAAGTTTCGTTTTTAATTTTTTTTGTGATTATCGTAACTTTTTAACTTGTTTTAACTTCAAGTGCTTCGGGAAATTACCAATTTTTCATTTCCATCGTCACCAGAATTCATGCGACGACAAAATGGCGTCGCTTGACAAGATTTTCCTGCAAAATATTTTGTCGTGTTTTACGGGTCTAACATAATAATGTGTTGAAAAATATATTATCAACTATTTTATTACCTATTTTCTCAATGAAATATTTAATTTTCAAGGATTTTTCCCTCCTATGTATCAAGTTATAGTGTATTCCTTGTAATTTCTTCAAAATGCTCCTGGTAAGTGTTTTAAAGCTTTATTCGGTATTGTTTTGGTGTATTTATTTACTAAATTCATGTCCTGTGACCTCAACTATTCAGCGAACGTTCTAGATGTCTTGGGTGTGGCCCTGGATCAGGGGGAATTTTTAAGACGTAATACTGAATTTTGGTGATTCTGTGATTGTTTACAATACAAAAGTACTATTTTATGTATGAAAATATTCTTGTCCCACGATCAAAAGCGTTCCCAGTGTTTCTTGGTTACGTAATCTACCTATAGAGACCATTCAAATGAATTTTGGAATAGGACCCATTTTTACAATTTAGCTTTGAAAATTGGTCTCACTGATGTGTAGAAATGTTATAGAGGTTATGTTACACCTACCTGGGCAGTAACTTTTGAAATAAATCCCACAGAACAGCTTTAGGACTCCAGAGATTCCTTTGTTTTATCTATAACATATTTTCTTCAATTTAGGCATCTTTTTGAATATTTTGACTCCGTGCAATGGTATTATTGAGGTTAGGTTTTCAGTAAAAAATATATTTACTTGTAAAATAATTTAAAAATGTTTAGAAAGCTTGCTTGCTTCATTACAGCAGTTATGGACTAACTTTGTGCATGGGTCAGTTTGAGTAATTTTCTGTGATTTTCATCTTTTCTTTTCAATATGCATATATCTGGCACGTCATATCTGAATCACAATCATTTGGTGTGTTCTAGTGCAATTGGGTTTTATTAATAGTGAATTTACTCGATTTTACAACAATATTAATCCATTTCTGAGTATGTAGATTTTCTTCATAATTTTTAATTATTATAATGGCATGAAACAGTATTATACATTTTCATTATTATTTGCTTATAGAAAGGATTCATGCATGAATCTGGGAGCGAGTCTACAAGTGAAAAGGGGGAAAAGAGTGAATCTGGTTCAGGCAGTGGTTCTGGCTCCGGAAGCGAAAGGTAAGCTCTGATTCTTTTAGAATATATTCTTTGCATTTTTCAAGCAAATATTCAATTTGGTTTAATTCAATGAGTACAATTTTCAGTGAAAGTGGGTCTAGTTCATCAGGATCAGGATCCGGTGGGAGATCAGGATCAGAGAAATCTTCAACAGCTGACAGGTCTCATCATAGTGAACGTCACAGTAATGCCAACTCTTCAAAATCTGATCATCACACAGACAAATCACATGACTCTTCAGATGATGACTCACCCTCTAAACCAAGGTCTAGAAGTAGTCATGGTCGAGTCAAGTCAGATTTATGGGAAGATAATCCAGACATATATGGCATCAGAAGGTCTAGCAGATCCAGAAAAGAACCTGATCGACTCAAAATAGCAGATAGTGACTCTAGTGATAGAGGAGACAGAGGCCGATCGCATAGAAAAAGTAGAAAGAAAAGGTAGGTACTGATTTTCACTAATATTCTAAATTCCTTTACCACTTTTCTGCTCTTGACAATGTGTTCATCTTTTGCCTTAGTGACTCATGGAATTCAGATTCATCAGATAGTGATAGTGATATGAAGGGGTCCCCACCACCACCATCAAAAAGACCAGGCCAAAGAAGTGTACCATTAAGAAAAAAGAAACCAGCCAGAAGAAGAAGATTTACTAGTGAAGAAGATGAATCAACTGAAGCATCAGATGAAGACACACGGAGGTATTGAAATTATTTAAAATTCTATGTTTTTTTTTTGACATGGCATGTCACTCCAAAATTTGTTAGACTCATCTATTACTCTTTTGCTATAGTCGAACGGCAACACGACGTACTGGCGCAGCAGTTAGTTATAAAGAAGCTAGTGATGAACAAACTGACTCTTCTGATCTTTTGGAAGTGGAAGGAGAGGGTGAGCCAGAACCAGAGCCTGAAGATCACAGTGAGACTATTGAGAGAGTTCTGGGCCATAGAAGAGGGAAGAAAGGAGGTGAGTTTGTAAGAACCTTTAAGAAAAGTGCTTTGTATTTTTTGGATGATATTTTGGATAAAAGTTACATAAATTTGATTTCATAGTGTTTAATAAGCAATATTATTTGTTTTTCATTTGCATTTTTGTGCAAATATAATGTTAAATTTTAGCTAATAACTTGTTATCATTATGCAGTCACTGGGAATGTGACTACTGTCTATTACATAGAAGAACACGGAGATCCTAATGAAGGGTGTAATCCTGATGATGTTGAAGCAACTGAACCTCAGTACCTCATAAAATGGAAGGGGTGGTCACATATTCATAACACATGGGAATCTGAAGCATCACTAAATGAACAAAAAGTAAAAGGACTTAAGAAATTAGAAAATTATATTAAGAAAGAAGCTGAACTATCATGGTGGAGGCAACAAGCTGGACCAGAAGATATAGATTACTTTGAATGTCAGTCTGAACTTCAGCAAGAATTAGTTAAAACATACAACAATGTAGAAAGGATAATAGGTTGGTATCATTGGAAAGAGAATAACTTTGTGCGTTTTTTCTGTCTTATTATGTCAAATAATTAAATATTGTAATATTTTTGGTAATAATGATTTTATAATTTGTCTCTCTCTGTACAAACGACAGCTGAGCAGACAAGAGAATTGGAAGGTGGTGGAACTGCTCATGAATATCTTTGCAAGTGGGAGTCATTGCCTTATGCGGATGCCACATGGGAAGACTCCTCATTAATAGAAAGGCGGTGGCCTACGGAAGTGGAACACTTTAAACAAAGAGAGGGAGCTAAAACAACACCTTCAAGGCATTGTCCAGTTCTAAGAAGAAGGCCGAAATTCCATCAATTGAAGGAACAACCAGAATATTTGGGGAAAGATCAGGTAAGTGCCTCACTGAATTGCTTGGTCACTGTTTATTGATATTAGTCTGATATAAGTAGAGGAGTACTTCACTTGCTAAAATAAAATTATATGTTTATTTCTAGCTGTTTTAATAAAATATTTTTTCTGATAAATGTAAAATGAAGCATGCATAAAAAAATAAAAATTCACCAGACAACACACAAGGATTTTTGTTCCTTGAGTTACGAATACCAAGAAAACCACTTTGATGGGGGCGACTGAGCGTCTTCCATAAATACTTAAATACAGATGAACATCCATGACTCAGGTACAAATGTTCGTGCTCATGACACAAAAATTTGCCTCTTGCGGGATTCGAACCCCCGCCGGCCGGCATAGTAGTCAGGAGCTCTAACCACTACACCAAACATACATACATACAAACTGTATTTTATACATATTTTGAAAACAATAAATAAATCTGTGAACTTGTTCGTGATCATAGATGTTAAGTGCACATTTTGGTGTGAAATGTGCACTCAATATTATGAGTACTTTTTTAAAAAAAAACAGCCAGCCAGTTAGTTTTTATCCTGATGGTCGAATTATGTTCCACAAAAAATATACACGTGAGAAATGTGCACTTCGAATCAACTCAAAAAACACGTATTTTAATTAGGCAGAATGTGTTCCGAGTGTTATATTAAATGAAATAGTTCAATAATTAGAAATCTGAATTAATTTGAGAATTTAACATGAAACGAGTCTAATAAAAACGAATTAGAAATATGAGTACATCGGCTTGGTGGTCGCGAGCTAACTGATGCATCGCGGAGTCATCTGTGCAGGCGGCTGGAAGTTGCTTCTACTACCCGCACAACGCTCGATTATTAACTAATTCGTTTGAATCAACATTTTTACTACATAAATTAAGCATATTTAACTGTAATAAAGATAAATAATAAATAAATGTATTAGTAATATTTTTACTATTTTTTTAAATTAAGTTGAAAAATAATTCGTGATTGTTTCTTTTTATTTTTGGACAGTGAAATTACTTTTATTTCAAAACCTAGCAAGTACTGAAATAAAATAGTATCTGCAGTTATTATAAAAATCATCTGTTTATTTTTATAAAAAGTTGATTTAACAAAATTACCTTCCTTTTCTACATTTTTAAAAGTACATGTTGTTTTTTATGACGACGACTGGTCTGGTGTAGTGGTCGAGAAATCGCCTACTACGCAGCGGGTGCGGGTTCGATCCCCGCACAATACAAACATTTGTGTGCATGAACATGTCTGTTTGTATTGGTCTGGGTGTTTTCTATGTATATCATGTATGTATTTCCAAAAAAAAGTATTTAAGTGTTATATCCGTTGTGTGGCACCCATAACACAAGCTTTGAGTAGCCTACTTTGGGGCTAGATGGCGATGTGTGGGAATGTCCAAAGGATATTTATGCTATTCGTTAGTTATTTTCATTTCAAAACCAAACAAGTACTGAAATGAAATGGTATCTGCTGGTATTACATATTTTTTTATTATATTAAGAGTTACTGTGGCAACTTTAGTTATCTTTCCTTATTACAATTTTAAAATACACATTATTATTTATGATATTGTTAGTAATTTTTACTTAAAAAAAAACAAACAAATTCTAAAATAAAATTGTATCTGCTGTTATTCTAAAATTTTTTTTAAAAAAAATTATTTTATTAAAAGTCATTGTGGCAACTTCAGTTATCTTTCTTACAATTTTAAAAAATACACGTTACTTTGTATTCTATTAGTTAGGTTATTAGAAACTTAAGGACTAGTCTTGATTTATGATAAGTGCACATTATACCCCAAGTGCACATTTTGCTCCAGAACAATTTTTTGTCCATAGAACTTTTGATAACAATCACAAAGCAAAATAAATTAAGAAAATTAATAAATTAATCGAACAAAGTATAATCGTTAACGTATACTTTAGTATTATCCTAAGTTATACATTTCTGCATTACTAAAAGCTCATATGCAATGACGTAGTTTCGACCATGATTTCTGTTCATCATTCTGGTGCCAAACCGACAAAATGGCGGCTTCATGTCTTACGTCATCAGTAGATAGAAAACAATTTAAAGATAAAGTGATGTAATTTTAAATTATTAAATATAGAAATTATTTTTGGTCTTTGTGTCTACTTTTTATTTTTTGTATTAAGTACATACTAATCTTAATTATTATTTAACAATGTTTGATTATTATTTCCTGATCAAGTAACATTTTGATTTTATGAAGAGTTATTTTTGTCAGACATATTATTGGTTAAAGATGCTCTGTTACAAGGAATGAACAATATCACTTCGGTAATTATTTATGTTTTTACTTAAAATGTAATACATTTAGATATTTTCAAGAGCACAGGCTACAGTAGCGCCATCTTTTATCATGTAGTTAAATTACGTGGGACTTTGAATTAGTCTGCTTTGGTTTGCAAGTGTAAAGCATTTCAAAGCAAAGCATGCTTTTCTGGTTATTTGCTGGCGAATGAAAAGAACATTTATAAATAATATTTAATTACATATTTTATAATCATTATTATCTTCATAACCAAATTGATACCTCTATGTTCGGTGATCGGAGAGCTTGTTTGGTTTTAAAAGAATCAAATGACAAATGCTAACCATTAATGTTTTGATAAAAACAAGGTATAACCAACCAGTAACCAAAAAAAAAAGTTGGTGTACTACACACACTGCATCAAACAAGATTGTTTGTAAGGAGGATAGACTACGATTTTGTAAACAAATATATGATACCTGCCATTTGAATGATTAATTATAATGTTGATGATTGATGTTGTCCTTTCTTTTCAGACTTATTTTTTAAGAGATTATCAAATGGATGGATTAAATTGGCTAATACATTCCTGGTGTAAAGACAATTCAGTCATTCTTGCTGATGAAATGGGTTTAGGTAAAACGATTCAGGTAACTAGATTTACAAAAGCGTGATTATTATATCATCTTTTTTTCTAATTTATAATGATATGAAATGTATGTTTACCTTAGGTTTGAACTTTTCAGACAATAAGTTTTTTATATTATTTGTTCAAAACTCAACAACTGTATGGGCCATTCCTGTGTGTGGTGCCTCTGAGTACTATGACAGCTTGGCAGAGGGAGTTCCAGCAGTGGGCACCAGATATCAATGTGGTCACTTACATTGGCGATGTGGTCAGCAGAGATATCGTAAGTAAACGAAGATAATGGCTAATATATCAACCAAAATTCATCAAAAATTGTTTTGCCTATGTTATATTGACACTTTTTTTTTTCAGATCAGGCAAAATGAATGGAGCTTTACTAGCAATAAGAGGCTAAAATTTAATGCTATCCTAACAACATACGAAATACTGTTAAAAGACCGTCAGTTCCTTAGGTCGTTCAGTTGGGCGGTCTTGTTAGTTGATGAAGCTCATAGACTGAAAAACGACGACTCGCTGTTATACAAAGCCCTAAAAGAGTTTGAAACCAACCATAGGTTACTGGTTACTGGAACACCTTTACAAAATTCGCTGAAAGAACTGTGGGCTCTTTTACATTTTATAATGCCATATAAGTAAGTAGTTTGATGATTTATGACGTGACCATTATTATTACAGTGAATGCTTAGTTAAATCTAAATTAAAATTTCAGGTTCGAGTCTTGGGAGGAATTTGAAAAAGATCATGAGGACGCAGCCACTAAAGGATATGAAAAGCTACACAAACAGTTGGAGCCATTTATATTGCGTAGGCAAAAGAAAGATGTTGAAAAATCATTACCTGCCAAAGTAGAACAAATATTGAGGGTAGAAATGACCTCGATACAAAAGCAATACTACAAATGGATTCTAACAAAAAACTACAGCGCTTTACGAAAAGGCGTGAAGGGATCAATAAACACCTTTATAAACATTGTGATAGAACTCAAAAAATGTTGTAACCATGCGCTTTTGACAAAACCAGAGGATTTTGAATCCAGAGCGTCACTAGCTACCACTGACGCCGTCGAGGTAACAAATATTTCTTTTCAGTGTAATTAAAAATGTGAGGATAATCATAAATTGTGTACCAACTTTATATTTCTTTTTTTTTTTCAGAAACTTCTTAGAGGTTCTGGGAAACTGTTACTATTAGATAAACTTTTATGCAGGCTGAAAGAAACCGGGCATAGAGTGCTTATATTCTCCCAGATGGTGAGAATGTTAGATATACTGGCAGAATACTTACAAAGAAGACATTTCCCCTTCCAAAGGCTCGACGGTAGTATCAAGGGCGAAATAAGAAAGCAAGCACTTGATCATTTCAATGCTGAGGGGTCAACAGACTTTTGTTTTCTGCTTTCAACAAGAGCCGGTGGACTAGGAATTAACTTGGCCACAGCTGATACTGTGATTATCTTTGATTCTGATTGGAATCCACAGAATGATTTGCAAGCTCAAGCTCGCGCTCACAGGATAGGACAGAAAAATCAGGTAAATATTTCATAAAATAATATGCTTTTATGATTTACATTGTTATGTACAAGTATATGTATTTATTTTATCGTTTGTGTTATGTATATTTAATAATTTATTAGATCATATAGTATTTATTATAAATGGTATTCATTTTGTCTTTTATTTTATGATGTATTTTTTTTGTGAATTTAACTTTTTTTTTCTTTAAATATTACTCTTTGGTTGTGCAATAAAGTATAAATAAATAAATAAAATTGTTTCATCTAAAGATGACTTCTCTGTTCATTGTTTATCACCAGCTTTACTATCTTTTCAGGTAAATATTTACCGGCTCGTAACAGCAAGATCCGTCGAAGAAGACATAGTTGAAAGAGCCAAAAGAAAAATGGTGTTGGATCACCTGGTCATACAGCGGATGGATACCACAGGCAGAACTGTGCTGAACAAACGCGACGGCTCTGCCACGACGGCGAACAATCCTTTCAACAAGGAGGATTTGAACGCCATATTGAAGTTCGGCGCCGAGGAATTGTTCAAAGATGACGATGAGAATGATGAGGATCCTGTCGTAAGTATTATTTACTGATACATTTTTCGTAACATTGTGCAACGTTATAATGAAAATTCGCAAAACCTGAAACATTTTAACTTATAATTATAATAAGAATTATGTCAATTAATAAATTTCAGAGTCGCGGATTATTTACAAAGATATTTTTTTGTTTAATTGTGTCGCGCTGTGTAGCCGCAATTTAAATTCAGTCAAACTCAGATTGCAACGTTTCCCCGTCATGCGCCATACGCAGTTCGCCTCTGATAAATAGAGTTAAATAATCAATTATTAAACCAAGTGCTATAACCGAATTCTTTGATGTAAAAATAAAATTATTTGTTGACAGTGTGATATTGACGAAATCTTACAACGTGCCGAAACACGGGACGAGGGCCCGGCGATGGCTGGTGACGAGCTGTTGTCGGCGTTCAAGGTCGCCAGTTTTGCCTTTGACGAAGAAAAAGCTGTCATGGAGGTCAAAAAAGAGAATGCAGAAGAGGACACCAGAGATTGGGTAAGCAGAATGTAGAACAATGTATCTTATATCTCATGGAATATAATCTAAAAGTCAAATTGAAGAGGCTTCTTTTTAGTAAGCTCGTGCTATTGTTGACTCTGTATAAGCCACAGTAGGTTTACCTGTATCTATTGTTCAATTAGGGACTTGATTCTTGAACTTTGACAACTCGTAGGCCAAATGCGCAAATCCATTTCACGTGCAATCAAAGTCACGGTAATGTTATCTACAGTATTGTAACTCGGCCGACTCTTTAAAATAAATACCTACAGCCGCGCGGTACCTAAACGTGCGATAGGGCTGCCTGCCCGCCTCCAGCATTTTACAATTGCCTACTTTAGTGTTTACATTTAGTTTTGTGATCTAAATGTAAACACTAAAGTATTAGCATAAGATTGATGTGTTTACAATATACTTTTTTATATAAACAAATAATATATTTTGTGGCTTAAATAGGTAATCAATAAAAAATGGGTGTTGTTTTTTGCTTGTTAGATTTAATTAAAAACATTTTTATGTTTAAATGACAAATCGATCTTATAAATTTGCTACCGAAAAATATTTAAGCAACGACTTGACGTATGGAATGCTCAATTATTAAATTTTAAAGTATAAAAAATCCGAATTCTCATATAAAGCTTTATTAAAAATCAAATCAGCACAATATAGCCTATTCGTCTTAATAAAATGTACTTAAACTTATTTTTCGAGAAAGAAATCGCGCGACTATTGTTAAAAAACCAACGCACCGTATGTTCGTCATTGTGGCACAGTCGCGACTGTCTGCATGCCGAACGCATGCCGAAGTCGAGGCGCGTAGGTATAGCTCGCGTTTCGTCCGTTTGTATGGAGTTGGAATACTGTTTAGATAACATTACCGTGTCAAAGTGCTGTCAAGTGTAATGAGTAATTGTTTAGAATAGACTATAAATGCGAGTGTTACTTTAGAGCCATGAGCAATCTAATTAAACGAAAAAAATATTAATAACTCCTCTTTACTTGCAGGACGATATCATTCCTGAGAATGTCCGGAAGACCATCGCTGAGGAAGAGAAAAACAAAGAAATGGAGGATTTGTACTTACCACCCAGAAGAAAGAACTTGAACCAAATTAATTCTGATGCGAGTAAGTTATACTTTGCTGTATTTTCATATATAGGAAATCATATAAATAGTCTCATGGTATTGGTTGTTTGTTGTTTTGAGCATAGAAGATGTCAAATATATAACCAATATTCCTGAACGCTGAATGACTCCAGCAGTACATCGATTGATATTAATATTTAATTATTAAATTTTCATGAAATCATGGGATATTATTGATATTCCACATTGCCTAGAACACAGTTATAAAAGAAATAATGTAATAATCGTACTAAGCTAGGTTGTCAAAAGGGTTTAAATGACATTAAATCGAGCAATTGTTGGGTTAGGATGGAACCAAACATAGCAATCGATCAGGTTATTACGTAATCATTTTTTGCCGAACCGATGTACAACAAATATATAAATAAACTAGCTATCCCCTCCGACTTCGTCCGCGCGTTTTGAGTTTCCCTCCCCTCCCGTCGCAGCAAGACTCTCGAAAAATATGCTATCTAACGTAAAAATATTTTTCAAATCGGTTCAGTAGAATCTGAGATTAGCTTGTTCAAACAAACTAACTCTTCAGTTTTATAAAATTGATATAGATAATGTCGCCGTTATGTACAGAAGGCGGTCGCAAGCGTCGCGGCCGCGGCTCCGGGTCGGGCGACGCGGACGGCGGCGACGGCGGCGACGGCGCGGACGGCGAGGGCGACGCCGAGAGCGACGCGTCGGACGGCGACGCGAGCGCCGACGACGACCGGCCCCGCAAGCGCGGCCGCCCGCCCGCCTCGCACCGCGAGAAGATCAAGGGCTTCACCGATCAGGAGGTGAGCGCGGTGTTGTGACGTTGTACCTACCAGGCCATTCGTCTCTGGAATGCCCTTCCGGCAAAAATTCAACAGGCTCACAGTAAATTAAGAGACTCGTCCGTGCACATTTTCTACATATGTATATCGGAAGCATCAACAAAGAGTACTCCATAAACTTCTAATACATCCGTCATAGTAAATAATTATTATAGTATGTACAAGTATATGTATTTATTTTATGGCTTGCGTTATGTATATGTAACATTTTATTAGATCATATTGTATTTATTGTAAATTGAGTTATTTTGTTTTGTTTTATGATGTATGTTTTTCATTTATCTATTTTTTTATGTGTGAAATTTATCGTATTTTCTCTTTTAAAAGTAACTCATTTTCTTTTTGTCTGTCGCACCGCCTACAATCATTTCTACTTAGCCCAAAGGTATGACTGGTAGAGAATGCCATAATTATGGCGTTAAGTCCAGCTTTTGTACAAATTTTTGGTTGTGCAATAAAGTATAAATAATAAATACCTGACTGTCAAGGCGTTTAACCTTTCGTATGCTATCAAGCCGCGCAAAAATGCACCCTTGTCTGCTGAGGTTTCGCGCCACAATAGCACGCGCGCGCACAGTCGTCGAAAAAATCAAATTCTTCAAAATAATTGTTAGGGCTCATACCAAACTAGTTAGTGTTCCTTAAAGCTAAATAAATACCACATCCTATGCTTTGTATGCTAATCATTAAATGGTTTTATTTATTTTCTACAGACCCTCGAACACAAACTTACGATCAACATTTCACCTATCACCAAACATGAACGATTTTCAATAAACTGTGCTAACCAATTCTTGTTTTACTTTATGTTTTACATACTAGAAGGTCTAAGTAATTCGTTAATCAAAACGTTTACTGATTTCTATCTATAGAAGACCAAATAATATCACTTTGAAAATAGCAAATAAGATTCATAATTTCACCATTTTGCATTTCATAACACTGTACTTTGGAATTATATTTGTACGTATTTTTTTTAAAACTAGACTGCGTATATGCTTTTAGATTCATAATTATATATCGATATTCACATAAAATATGTAAAAAGTGCTTATTTATAGCATTTAATTAGAAAAACAATCTAAAAACTGAAGAGAAGGCACTTTGACACTACCTTTTTTCCGGATTTTTTTTCTCAGTGTCTTTAGAGTCTATGGTGTAGTATGGGGATTGTGTGGCAAGCTAGAAAAATGGGCTTTCCTATCATATATGACACTACTACACGTTTCTTAGACAATATTATAGAGAATCGGTAAAATAATATCAGATTTTATTTAGATTTTGTGTGCATGTGTGCGTGGCTTGTCTGCATAGCTCGTCTGCTTAGTCTTAGATCTAATCCAAGATGGCGTCCTTTTGTAGCTGCCAATTTGCTTTGTCTCAGATCTGGGCATAGCAAGTATACGCCTGTATGCTTTGGCGCAGATCTGGGCATACAGATGTATACAGGGTATTCATTTAGAAAATAAGACACGGAACAGCGTAATATCCAGCGCAGACGGCGGCTTTTTGTCCCCGGAAACCTGTTTCATTCGCACTATAAGAAGTAGATAGGGACAGATATATTATTTTCGGTGGACTAAAATAGCTTAAGTTTTTATTTTTCATGATTTTAAAATATAGATTGAGAAATAAAACCGTTCAGTTAAAAATAATGCTGTATTTTTCACAAGTAACCATGAATAAAATATCGCTAGATTTATGTCGGAGCTGTTCACCGTTGAGGAGTTCCCTGACGGAAGGACTATCCTGGCTGCGGCAGAAGGGCATGACACAAATCCGGTTCCACTGTCTATACAGAAAGCGTACACAAAGTTTTATGTCGGAGCTGTTCACCGTTGAGGAGTTCCCTCGCGAGAAGACAATCCTGGCTGCAGCAGCAGGTCGTGACACAAATCCGGTTCCACTGACTATACAGAAAGCATACACAAAGTTTTATGTCGGAGCTGTTCACCGTTGAGGAGTTCCCTCGCGAGAAGACAATCCTGGCTGCAGCAGCAGGTCGTGACACAAATCCGGTTCCACTGACTATACAGAAAGCATACACGAAGTTTTATGTCGGAGCTGTTCACCGTTGAGGAGTTCCCTCGCGAGAAGACAATCCTGGCTGCAGCAGCAGGTCGTGACACAAATCCGGTTCCACTGACTATACAGAAAGCATACACAAAGTTTTATGTCGGAGCTGTTCACCGTTGAGGAGTTCCCTCGCGAGAAGACAATCCTGGCTGCAGCAGCAGGTCGTGACACAAATCCGGTTCCACTGACTATACAGAAAGCATACACAAAGTTTTATGTCGGAGCTGTTCACCGTTGAGGAGTTCCCTCGCGAGAAGACAATCCTAGCTGCAGCAGCAGGTCATGACACAAATCATATTTAGCTTACTAGACGGAGCGCGAAAGCTAGAAAAAAAAATGTTTGTCGAGTATAATTTGAATTCCAAAACCAGCCTGTATAGATCCCTAACGGTCCGTTTCAAAAAGTCGTGTCTATACAAGAAAAAATGGCGGACTTCGTTTCCATGTGTGCGTGTAGTTCAATGCCAGTTTCATAAAAAATAACGATTTCTGACAATATTTTGTACTTATTGCAAAGAAAACTAGTGTAAATTACAATTATAATAAACATCGATCAAAACTACAAAAGAATTTTGGTTAGTATGTTATAATTACGCGTAAAAACACTGAGAACATTATTGTACTTAACATCTGATAGGGAACACCTAATCTTTATTTGTCATTAGCATAATTGTTTTAGAGAAATCATAGGAGATTTTTTAATTTATTGGTTCTAGAGAACATAAAGAATTATAAAAAGTTACATTTACTTACCTTTCTTATAGATTTCCCATAAATAACTAGGTTTTTACCGGAGTACTGTGATCGCACTTTACCGTACCGGGTTCGCAATTTTAAAAACACTTTTTGACTAAATTACGGTTTCAATTTGACCGGATGATTGGTTTTTATGGTTGACTATTTTATTGGGAAGCGGAAATTAGGAATAAAACACGTAATTGATTTATAGTAAGAGTTATTTTTGCGTAAAAGATGACCAAAGTCATCTTGTCTTAGATCTAAGACAAAGCAGTTTACGGGGGTTGCACAGATCTGAGACTAAGCATACGAGAGGTTAAATTTACACTGAGGGCCGATTTTTCATTGGTCAGATAAAACTTATCAGACTGATAAATTATAAGGCGACAGATTTAAAAAAAAATGAGAGTTGCGTATATAATTGCTGACAATTAGGTGACGTTTTCAAATTAGCCATATTGTATTTTATTCAACGAATATTTCTTATCTGACTATTGAAAAAGCAGCCCTGAAACGAAAATCGTTTGTGCACATATAAAAACTTGTGTCAATTTGAACGAAAGATTTTGCGAGTTGCGAGCGATTTTGGCTCTAACGTTCTCTTTGATCTTGCAATAATCGTTATGCACGTACGATTATTGCAAGATAAAGATAACGTTTTGATATTCACTTATTCGGAAAACTGAAGACTCCCTTTCTCTCCACACAGTTTGATATCTTTTTTCAGTGAACTAAGAATATTAGTAATGATTGCCTAGGCTAAAAGATCTTTATTTCGTTTCTTCGACGCATTTGACGTCTTTCGAATTGATATTAATGCTTCAACACCCGAGCGGTTGCAGGCAACCGCATAACAATAGAATTTGCATTGTGTCTCGTTCACATACGCTTGAGGGATTATTATTAAGTGTGAAAAATTGGAATTATTTTCTTATTCAGCATTGTTGGTTTTCCAGATTCGAAAGTTTGTCAAGAGCTACAAAAAGTTTTCTGCTCCTTTGAAGCACCTGGA
This sequence comes from Pyrausta purpuralis, assembly GCA_963924145.1. Taxonomy (NCBI): domain Eukaryota; kingdom Metazoa; phylum Arthropoda; class Insecta; order Lepidoptera; family Crambidae; genus Pyrausta; species Pyrausta purpuralis. The sequence goes on along the minus strand of OZ001659.1, from coordinate 12,178,794 downwards.
CAGTATAGCTTGTGATGCAGAGTTACAAGAAAAACCGCTAGCGGAGCTGAAGAAGCTGGGAGAAATCCTCGAGGAGAGGTGTAGAGCTGTGCTCAATGACACTTCTGAGCCAACTGGTGAGTCAATTATATTTTTAATCTGTCTGCCTGTTTCTCAAGTTTATTATACTTATTTGACGCTGATGTAAAAGGTCCTAATTAAGATAGTGTTTTGTGATTGTTCTTATATTTAATGTTTGTTTTAGCAGAACGAAATGAGGGTCGCAAGAATACTAGAAAGAGTTTCAAGCTGGGTGGTGTACCTGTGAACGCAAAAACGTTGTCCGCTTGCCTGGAAGAACTTGCGCCGTTAGATAACTTTTTACCTCAGACAAAAGAAGAAAGGTTAAAATGGCAGTTAGATTTCAGGTAAAGAAACTATGCATACTCATCAGCTCCATTCAATTTCTTGCCTACAGCATCAAGTCTTACAATCTTTGTTTCTTTTAGAACGAGACCGGCGAATTTCGATGTGGAATGGGGAGTCGCTGACGACTCCAAATTACTTGCTGGTATCTATCAGTATGGAATGGGTTCCTGGGAAGCTATCAAAATGGACTCGTCATTTGAGATCGGTGACAAAATTCTAACCAATGAAGATAAGAAGCCTCAAGCGAAACACTTGCAATCTAGAGCAGACTATTTACTCAAATTAATAAAAAAATTACTAGATCAGAAAAATGGCAAACAGAAACAGAGAAAGCCGCGAATGAAACGCGGCAACAAAGAACCTGTTACAAAAGATATTGTTGAAGATGATATGAGCTCAGGGGATGATAAGAAATCGAATAATAAGAGTGTGATAAAGAATGAAAATAATAAGGTATGTACATTGTAGCTAATTAGTACACTTAGGGGTTTGGTGTATGTTGGATGAGGTGTAATTATTGATATGTTTTACAGGGTAAGCTAAAATTAGATGACATATCGACGCACGACGAAACTTCCAACGATAGGAAAGACTTCAAGAAACGCACAAAGAAAGAAGGCAAAGACCGGTCTAAAGGTGAAAAAGTCAAAGGACGGAAAAAACCTGCAGGTCCAATGCACTTCACTGCCAATAATGAGCCTAGGGCCTTAGAGGTTTTAGGGGATCTGGATCCATCTGTGTTTGAAGAGGTAAGAACATAATTGTAATTTCCCTTATCCATAGGGAACGTGTTACATTCATTGCATATAACAAAATTTATATTTTGTTACAGTGTAAAGAAAAAATGAGACCTGTCAAGAAGGCCCTAAGAGCACTTGATAATCCTGACCAAAACTTATCAGAATCTGAACAGGTCACTAGAACGCGTACGTGTCTTACGCAAATAGGTACACAAATAGACATATGCCTTGAAGCTTACCCTGACCCTGAGAAGAAAGTTGAATGGAGGAGTAATCTCTGGTACTTTGTATCAAAATTCACAAATTTCGATGCCAAGCAATTGTATAAATTGTACAAGTATGGCCTGAAGAAAAATGTTGATTCCAAACAAAAAGGTGGCAAACACAAGGAAAATGTCAAAGTAAGTTACTATGTTTTTATTTATTAAATTTATTTACATCATCTAATTGTTATGGTGATAACAACTACATTTTACTATACGAAAATTTAGGAAACATTCAGTTATTTTAGGAAAAATATAAATAACACTTACGTATACTTTAAACTTTAATTTTTTAGGCGAATAATAAAAACAATCATAATTCAAATAATCATGTGAAGGCAGCCAAAAAAGATGTAAAAAAAGTAGATAATAACGAAAAGAAAGAAAAAAGGTCGAAAGGCGACAAGGAGAAATCGGATAAGTCAAATGATAAAATACCACACACTTCAGGAGTAAAGAGGAAACTAGAAGAAGGAGAATGTGATCCCGATCCTAGCGAGAGCAAAAGGCACGAGAGGTAAGTTATTTAACTGATTACAAACGTAATTTATTGTTGACACCAAAAGCTAATTAAATCATATACCACCCTATTTACTTCCTATTCTAATAACAAATATTTCCATTGTATTGGTCTGAGATAACTTTGGTATATACAATTTACTAGTCAATTAACCTAGATCTCAAAATAAATGCGTAACAACAGTCTCTGTCACTGGCCCCGCTCACCCCGCTTCTTACTCCTCGTTTAACATTTCATTTCTTTTTCATCGCTAACCTCCCCCACGTGTGCTCACCGCCATATCGCTTCTTCCATCCCGGCAGACATAAACACAAACACAAGGATCGCAAGGATAGGGATAGCAGCCTGAAGCGGGACGATTTGATGTACAGTTCACGGAGCCGGTCGGAGCGCGAGAGGGACCGGGATCGGGAGCGGGACCGGGAGCGGGATCGGGACCGGGAGCGGGATCGGGATCGGGAGCGGGACCGGTCGGACCGCGAGCGGTCTCGGACGCGGCGCGACAGCGGGGGCGTGGGCCCGCCGCGCGTTCGGGCGCCGTACTCGATGCCGCACGCCGCCGCGCCGCACGCGGAGCATGCCCACCCGGGATGGACCCCGCCCGCGTACCCCGGCCCTCGCCAGTATCGAGGCGACAGGAACGCACGACCGCACGACAAGAGGAGGTAAACATTACCTTTTTACGGCTAACAACTCGGTACAAATACTAGCTTTTAAAATATTGACGTAATTTAGAGTCTTAATAGATAGCAATGGTATTATCATATGTTACATTTTTAGAAGAATTAATTCCCGAACAGTAATCTTAGTTCACGACACTAGTGTTAGTGTTTCTTTACAGTAGAAGGTTGAATTAGCATTACCTCTCGATGGTCCACTATTCATACTTGAGAAAAAGTAATAGTATCGATACTGTCGATAGTCCCCTCATAAGCTTCGATACTATTGTCATAGCAATATTATCAATACTACCGAAAATTAATAAATAAATAAATATCCTTTGGACATTCCCACACATCGCCATCTAGCCCCAAAGTAAGCTACTCAAAGCTTGTGTTATGGGTGCCAGACAACGGATATAATACTTAAATAATTTTTGTTTGTAAATACATACATGATATACATAGAAAACACCCAGACCAATACAAACAGACATGTTCATGCACACAAATGTTTGTATTGTGCGGGGATCGAACCCGCACCCGCTGCGTAGTAGGCGATTTCTCGACCACTACACCAGACGGGTCGTCAATTAATATCGATATTCAGCTGCAATTGTATCGATACTAACGAGTATGTATGCTCCTGTTGCTGAATATGAAATAGTATCGATAGTTATTTCCAAATCTATCTTCAATACTATCGTTTAGGCCTTTCGATATTATACATAGAGGATTTTCGAGGCCAGCTATCCATAGTTTGGCAATGCTACGTTGAACAGACGATAATTTCTTATCTATTCCAGTAGATATGGTGGGTTTGGCGCGATGGCCGGCCCGTACGGCGGGTACTACGAGGGCGCGGCGATGCCCAGCGGCATGGGCTTCCCGCCCGTGCGGCCCTACCCCGAAGACTGGCGCGGCTACGGCCAGTCCGACTACCAGTACGAGGAGCGCGACTATGAGCGCGAGGTTTACCGGAGGGACTACGACAGACGCGCCCCTCCTACGTAAATTCCTCCACTGGGAAGGGTAGACCCTTCCCTCCCTGTAAATACTTGTAATCTAACTGTAAATAGCCTTAGGAGATCTCTTTCCGTGGACACTGGTCTGTGAAAACTGTAAAGTGTAAGTGACAAAATAGTGCTGTGTTTTATCTATGTGATGATATGAGAAGCGCATGGATTTCAAATAGACATTATAAAATAGTGACTGTGTTTTGTAAGTGAGACTGTATAGTAAATTTATTTATTACCAAATCTGTCGACGATTGATTGTTGATGTACAGAATTTAGACAATACCATTAATTTTTATATTGTTTCAATTTAGCTGCCGAAACGGTTTTCAATATTATTATTTTTAACTAAAATCGAATTTCCTATTTATTTGATGCCTCACAATGTAATTTACAGACATTTAATTTGACCGAAACACAGGTGATATGATTAATTATACATAGTTCATAGTAAATGTACAAAAATAGCAATTTGTTAGTATGCATATTATTCAAAAATCATGTGCAATTTCAAAAATTGTGTATAGCTTTAAACGAGAGGGGCACATACATTTGTCATTGCATTTTAGCAGTGTACGGGAAAGAGCGTTTGATTTGTGCATTCATTTCTCATTCTATGTGCATTTCCGAGTCATGCGGGGCTCGTACAGTCCTATTTTTATACATTATGTAAAGTCTTATTCTCTGTTACATGCGATTGAATGTAATAAGGGTGGATCGTCTTAAAATGGTGTATACCATGATAATAAACATATTAAAGTTATATCCTGTGTATTACTAAAAAAGTCCAGTGTAAACCAAAGAACCGCCAATGCCAATCCCTTTGTATTATCCATTTATTTTGTTCATGATTTTTATCTAATGCCCATATCTCAGACCCCCTTATTTACTTAGAGATTTTGATGAAACTTAAACTGTACCTTAAGTTGTAACATACCTAAAGAATAAATAAATACCATAAAATTAATATTCCTATCGGAAGGGATAATAATTTTATGATAAATACTAAAAAAATCGTTTCGCTAGGACTGCTCGTTTTAGAGAAATTCGTGAACAAAATATGTAGTTTTTAACCGACTTTAAAAAAAGGAGGAGGTTATCAATTCAACTGCATGTTTTTTTTTGTGGCGCTGTTCCTACCTCATATCGCAGTCATTATTGGACTGATTTGTTTTTTTTTTTGCCTGCCTAGAGGTTATACCTTCTAGTAGGTCCCATTGTTGCAAGTGGGGATCAACATCGTGTGGAGCTGAGCTGATGGTGCATGTCCTCAACGCTCTGGGGTTTAATCATTATAATGACATAATTTATGATAGGATTTGTAGCTTCTGAAATAACAGAATCATAAGGTACAACTCCCTTCTCCCCCCTCTTATAATCACTAAAAATGAACAAATAAAATTAACTTTTAAATCAGTAAAAAAAGGCTTCAAAACCGAAATGCACTAATAAAAAGGCTTAAATGAACTCTTGACCCATTAAAGGATCCATTAACAATTACTTTTTGGAGTCCGAGCTCTGATAGTTGATACTTGAAATGGTCAAAGTGATGTCAGGAAATGAAATGGGTGGATTTCAACTTTGAAATCTTTTTTTATTCTGAAGCTGAACTGACCGCCGTATTAGATCAACATACTCCAAAATTATTACATTCCAACAGTAAATGAATACATACATAAACAATCAATCAATTTTAGTAGAAAAATAACGTAGCCGTGTGCAATATAATTAACTAGCAGCCCCCTGCGGTTTCGCCCGCGTCACGTAAGATTTGTCATAGAAACCTTCACCCCGTTTGCATTTGCACACCTCCTTTTAGAGGTCTAATATATTATATCTCCAATGGAGATGATTAATTTAATTAAATTTGCTTTTTTCTATGTTAAAAAAGTAAAAACCGTCTTCAAAACCAAAATGCACTAAAAAGTCTTAAATAAAGTCTTGACCATTGAAAAGGAAAGGAATTCATTTTAGGCAAACAATTTTTTTTTGGAGTCGGTGCTATGATAGTTTAATGATTGATGGTCAAAGTGATGGCACCGACTCCAAAAATAAATTGTTTGCCTAAAATGGATTCCTTTCATTTTCAATCGTCAAGAGTTTATTTAAGACTTTTAGTGCATTTTGGTTTTGAAGTCGGTTTTTACTTTTTAAAAGTTAATTTTATTTCTTCATTTTTAGAGTTTACTGGAGAGGGGGGGGGGGGGGGGGAGAAGTTGCACCTTATGACTCTGTTCTTTAGGAAGCTACACACAACCGTTCATAATTTTTGTCATTATAATTACTGAACTCCTAAGTGTTAAGGACTTCCACCATCAGCTCAGCCCCACAAAATGTTGACTATCAGACGTAACAACACGTCAACATTAAGATTCTAGTAAAAAAACACTATACGTTTCTTTAAAATTTGAGGGCTTCCCTCGGTTACACCAAGATCCCATCATCAGATCCAAAATTGGCAACAATGGGGCCAACTAGAAGGGATACCCTCTCGGTCGGTCGACAAACGACTGAGATATGAGGTAACATAGATACAAAAAAAAACATACAGTCGAATTGATAAACTCCTCCTTTTTTGAAGTCGGTTAAAAAGGATCACCTGTTTGAATAAAAACGGATCATACGTACCTACAAACACATTTTCGATTTCATTATTAGTACGAAAGTAAGGTTAAGGTCTGATTTTCTAACGTCGGATAAGGAATACCAGGCCACCCAGAAAGTATTGGGAAAAAAGGTTTTTTATACATGGTAGACTGGCCGGTTAGAATCTTTTTCGAAAATATGATAAACAAGTGATAAAGTAAAAATAGGTGTTCCATTTTCAAAATTTCTCTACATTTTTTTGCGAGACAATTCAAAGTATCGTGTCTGACTGAAAAAAGAATCTGCGCCGGGAACATTTTAGAGCAATGATTTTTAACGATTTCAAGTGTCGCCTGAAACCGAAAGGATTGTTTGACAGACTTTAAATGGCATTTATGGATTAAGGCTCCCCCAAGGACACCGTGTATCGTTGGTATAACGAATTCCAGCGCGGTCGACCAACCTTGGGGGATGAAGAACGAAGCGGTCGCCCTTTGACATTTAGTATTTAGTTTGACGGCTATTACTGAAGAAAACTTGCTAGCAGTGATAAATTTAATCCAAGATTATAGGCCGAGTACATATCAGAAGATTCAGCATATATTGAAGATTGGATCGGGAAGCGTTCACGAGATTCTACACGGGCATCTACGCGTGAGGAGGATAGTATCACGCTGGGTGCCGCACTACCTCACCGACGTTTAGAATCAGGCCCGGGTGGAATGGGTGCCGTGATATGCTGAACAAGTTTGAAGCAGGCTCGTCTCGGCGTGTTTACGACATCGTTACTGGTGATGAGTCCTGGATTTATCAATACGATCCAGAAAGCAAGCGCAGGTCACACTTTGGGTTTTTCAAAATGATCCAACGCCTACCAAAGTGAAGCGATCGCAGAGCGGGGGAAGATTTTGATCGCCAGCTTTTTTAATTTCACTGGCCACTTGGTGTCGATTCCCTTACGAGATCAAAGAAGCATCAACGCTGAATGGTATACTATCAAATGTTTACCAGAAGTTTTGTCTGTTGTGAGCAACAAGCGATCAAACACTGGGCTCCGCGGACTACTGCTCCACAACAACAATGTCTGCACACACCGCGCTCAAAACGAGGGTCTTCCTAGAAAACACGCCAGTCAACCTTTTGGGTCATAGCCCTCCTTACAGCCCATATCTAGCACCGTGTGACTTCTTTTTATTTCCAAAAATAAAAAATCTGCTCAAAGGGAAAGTGGGAAAGGGATAAAAATAATATGTACCTACCTACCTACCTGTAGAACAATTTTTAGCGCTGCACAATTTATTTGAGTGTCCCACGTTTTCGTCAAATAAAATACAGTACGTCATATTAGAAGTCACCTACTTGTCAGCAATTTGATGACACACCGATCGGCTATATTTATTGATGACACACCGATCGGCTATATTCAACCAGAATGAATCGAATGTACTAGCTGCCACAGAATACTTTCTGTGCATTCTCATGATCATTATGTACATTTCACGTTTCGTGTCAGCCCTAACAAATTTAGGGGCCGATACAATCTAAACTGAGCAGTTTCTTAACATAAGTTTGTCCTAGATGATAAGTCAACATGTGGAAACCACTAAAACAAGCTAACCTCAATTAAAGACGAAACCAAGAGCCTAAAATTTCTTTTTTACAAATCATATGTTACAAACTTTCGTGGACGTAATGGTTTTGAATGTTTCTGATTTGACCTTTTTACCCGATCCTACAGTAAGGAGTTATTTGGGATCCTGTCACCATTGTTCGCATCGTGTTTCCGTGTTTCACAGTATAATTTTATTTCATACAAATGATACAAGTACTGGCGACCTGTTTTTAAAGATTTTTAACGCGCATGTGCGAATGTGGTTCATTCAGGCAAATGCGTCCGACGTCAGTTACCCCCCCGACTTTGGGGTGGGAAGTCTTCAATAGGTTCCTCTATTTTATTGACGTTACTTTTGTTTGTACACTGTTGCACCACTGATACCTGTGTTGAGTCAATTCAACTTGTGTGAATCTGAATGTGTCCTAGGTGAGTCTCAGTTTATTCTTATTTTGTTAATTACCTAAGCGAATGTTAGATAATTTAATTTACAATTCTAATGACACCTGTATGCTTTTATCGATTGGGATTAGGTATCATTTGATATTTTTACTTGACTGCGGAGTCATTTATATGGCTTTCATGCCTATGTCGTTGATACATCTACCTATCTTAAATTCATTGACCTATAAAGCATTTATGCTTTAATGCAACATAAATTTTGTATTTTTTCTTTGTTCTTTGTTGTGTGTGCTAAGACTAAGAGACACATCAAATGAAATGTTAAGACGAGCTACAAAATCGCGATACTTACAAAGTTAAATCATTAAAAATAACTGCATGAATTTTCAGGAGTGATTTAGTTTTATAAAGTAACTATATGGAATTATAACGTTTTCTTATTTACCTACTGATTGATATAATTTTTCGCCCTAGCTATGGAAGTTGTCCCGGTGAACGATGTGTGATGGTTGTAGTGGGGCTCCGAAGCGGCGCGCGGGCCGCAGTATGCTGACCGCGACGCTGCTTGCTGCGCTGGTTGCTGTCGCCAGCGGGTGCTACCTGTTCCCCAGCGGTGAGTGGCCGTAGTGTGCTAAGTATGATGTGTGATGGTGGTAGTGACGCTTCCAGGCGGCGCGTGGGCCTCAAAATGCTGATCGAATCGTTAAGTATACTGTTTGAAATAATTGTCAGTTTGCAAAATTATACCACGTCACGTTGGGCGCCAATGAATTAGAATGGCACCCAACGTGGTGTCAATTACATTAATTGATGTTGATATGCATATTCTTTTTTTAGTTTCTGTACCTGCTATGTGTTTTACGCAGTTAATTTAATTAATACATACTAGTAATGTTATAAACGGAACCTTTTCCGAACCGGAATTCACAAACGGTAATAAAGAGAGATTGGTTCTAAGTTCCCTCGAGACTTTCCGACAAGCTAACTACGTGTGCTGGTTTGATTGAATTGTAAGTCAAATATAACTATTCAAAAAACTGGAATAAGATTCAAAAAAAGAAAAATTGAGCACTTCTAATTCATGTAGGTACAATACTGAACCCATAGTTTTTCCATCCAGACGTACCAGACCCTTGTCGCGGTGTGAGTTGCGGGCCGGGTGCGCTGTGCCGGCCGACGCCCGATGGCCGCGCGTACAACTGCGAGTGCCCCACCTCGTGCCCCAGCTACGGAGACCACGAAGGCTCCCGGCCTTTATGCGCGAGCGACGCGCGAGACTACCCCGGCGAGTGTGAGATGCGCAGATCTGCTTGCGAGTCCAATACAAATATCACGTTCAAGTATTATGGGAAATGTGGTAAGTGTTAATTATTTAGTTTTATAATGTTACACACCAAAAGACAGAAAAGGCTGCAGTAGTGATGATAATCGTTTAAAGTACTTCCCTTCTAAGTTTGCTTTTTGCAATTATATCATTCAGTTTGCTATAATGCTAATAAATGATTATAAATATTGGTCTGCTACATTATGTGATAGTTATAATATTAAGATCTCTATCCCTTTTGCATATATGTTTATGGTTAGCAGATCTTGGACAGCTGCAGTAGCTGTCCAAGTATCTGCTAATTGTATAGACTAGCCTCGTAGTAGACGTCACTTTGCTTAATCAAGCCCTTTTTCAGATCCGTGTGCCGGCGTAACCTGCCCAGACCCAGAAGTGTGTCAGCTAGACGAGCGACGCGCCCCGTCCTGCCGCTGCGCTGAGCCTTGTCCACTTGAGTTCTCGCCAGTTTGCGCATCTGACGGAAAGACATACTCGAACGAGTGCCAGATGCACCGCGAGTCCTGCCGCGCTAGGAAGCAGTTGAAGATAATATTCAAAGGGCAGTGTAGTACAGGTAAATAAACGAATTTTCTAGAAGTATAAAATGAACTTGTAAAAAGCATTTTTTTACTTTGTGTAAAATTTATATTGAGTGCCGCGATAAATTGGACACCAAGCCACATACATTGCTCTGATCCCAAAGTAAGTAGCTTATTGCACTTGTGTTATGGAAATCAGACACAACGGTGATACCATAACACCCAGACCCGAGACAATATAGAAAATTTTAATTTCTATATTGACCGACCGGGAATCGAACCCGGGACCTTGGAGCGGTATTTGTTCTTATAGTGACACAACACTAATAACAAAATATAGAACCTCATGCTACATATTTTTTGCGTTAATTTATTTTAATCATTTATTTTTGTAATAGCAAGACATTACAGACAGTAACAGGATTCCAGTGTTTGTGTGTAAAAAGCAGTGTCCAGAATGTTTCTAGTTTTTGTGTCCGTTTGATAATGATGATGGTTATGACGACTTGATTATCTAACTCCATGTTGGGCGTCAAAGTACAAATTGGCGCCCAACGTGTTGCCGTGGTAAAATGATAAATGCAAATTTATAAAATGTTGACTAAAAGTGGCCGCAATACTTAGATAAATAAATTACATTGCTCTGATCCCAAAGTAAGTAGCTAATGCACTTTTGTCATGAAATCAGAAGCAACGGTGAAACCACAACACCCAGATCCGAGACAATATAGAACATTTTGATTTCTACATTGACCCAACCGGTAATCGAACCCGGGACCTCGGAGTGGCGACGCCTTGAAACCTTAGCTACTACACCACGGAGGTCGTCATACTCTTTTCTATTTTGAGGAGAAGGATTTCGACTTGTGAAATTTTTACTTGTATTAGGAGTGAACCCATGTGCGGAAGTGGAATGCCGTCACGGCGCTGAGTGCCGCGTGGAGGGCGGCGGGGCCGTGTGCGCGTGCCCGCCGGCCTGCGAGCCCGTGCTGCGGCCGGTTTGCGGCTCCGACGCGCGCACGCACGACAGTGACTGCGAGCTGCGGCGCGCCGCGTGTCTGCTGGGCCGCGAGCTGCGCGCGCTGCACGCTGGCGCTTGCGGTATACATTATACTAGTGCCTATATTGCAAGTATTGGACCCTGACACTAATGGTGTGGGTACTATATATAAATAAATAAATAAATATCCTTTGGACATTCTCACACATCGCCATCTAGTCCAAAAGTAAGGATGCCAGACAACGGATATAATACTTAAATACTTTTTGTTTGTAAATACATACATGATATACTTAGAAAACCAATACATACAGACATGTTCATGCACACAATTGTTTGTATTGTGCGGGGATCGAACCCGCAACCCGCTGCGTAGTAGGCGATTTCACAACCACTACACCAGACGGGTCGTCGAATAGGTGATTAATAAGTGATTAATAGGCGACAACAAACTGGTGGATGATAAGCTTCATAGCTTAGCCCATCGCCGCAAGGTTGTCAGCTTAGCTGTATTTTATAGGCTTTACTTTGGCGAGTGTGCGAAGGAGCTCCGTGAGCTCATCCCACCAGCCCCATAGCAAATATTGGACCCTGTTACTAATGCTGAGGGTACTATAAATGAAAATAGGTGATTAATAAGTGATTAATAGGCGACGACAAACTGGTGGATGATAAGCTCCATAGCTTAGCCCATTGCCGCAAGGTTGCCAGCTTAGCTGCATTTTACAGGCTTTACTTTAGAGAGAGTGCGAAGGAGCTCCGTGAGCTCATCCCACCAGCCCCCTTTTTCCATCGTACGTCTAGGCGTACCGCGGGATACAATCCTTACCTTGTCGATGTGCCGCTGTTCCGAACTAAGCGCTTCTCATCAACATTTATAATACGCACGGCAAAGTAGTGAAACTCGCTGCCCGCGTCGGTGTTTCCTAAGGATTACAATACGAATCTTTTAAAAGTTCGAGTAAACAGGCTTCTTCTGGGCAAGCTCGTTTTATCTTCGACTTCGTCTTAGTCGTACTAGGCTTGGACTGGAGTCAAGAGCGAACTCATACTAAATAAAAATAAATAAATAAATGAAATTCGTGCGGTATTCTACCTTTGTTAATGCCATCATCGACGTCTAAAGAAAGAGTAGTACCTAAAAGGTCGAAAAAGAACGCGACAGTACTTAACAATAACTGCTCATTTCTTAACTTAGTAGGTATTGAAAATATCTCTACCCAGTAGTACCTAGTCAAATAACTTTTGGTTACTGACACTAACTTTAAAACTAAAAAAAACTTTGAATGTGTGAACAGGCTCTCACTAGCTTTTTCTCTTGCAGGTTCAAACGGAGTCTGCGCGGGCCGTGTCTGCCCGCACGGCGGCGAGTGCGTAGCGTCCGGCGGCCGCGGCGTCTGCCGTTGTCCTCGCTGCTCCAACGAGTTCGCGCCAGTGTGCGGCTCCGACGGCATCTCGTACGGCAACCGCTGCAAGCTGCAGCTGGAGGCTTGCAGGCATAGACGCGACGTGCAAGTGCTGTACGACGGCCCTTGCAGTAAGTAGCTAAGGAACTTACCTCACTAGATATAGCGAGATTTATAGCGGTTCATTTGTCTCGTACGGCAACCGCTGCAAGCTGCAGCTGGAGGCTTGCAAGCATAGGCGCGACGTGCAAATGCTGAACGACGGGCCTTGCAGTAAGTAGCTAAGGAACTTACATCACTAGATATATCGAGATTTATAGCGGTTCATTTGTCTCGTACGGCAACCGCTGCAAGCTGCAGCTGGAGGCTTGCAGGCATAGACGCGACGTGCAAGTGCTGTACGACGGGCCTTGCAGTAAGTAGCTAAGGAACTTACCTCACTAGATATAGCGAGATTTATAGCGGTTCACTTGTCTCGTACGGCAACCGCTGCAAGCTGCAGCTGGAGGCTTGCAGGCATAGACGCGACGTGCAAGTGCTGTACGACGGGCCTTGCAGTAGGTAGCTAAGGAACTTATCTCACTAGGTATAGCGAGGTGTTTAGCGGTTCATTTGTATGGCAACCGCTGCAAGCTACAGGTGGAAGCTTGCAGGCATAGACACGACGTGCAAGTGCTGTACGACGGGCCTTGTAGTAGTTAGCTAAGGAACTTATCTCACTAGGTATAGCGAGGTATTTAGGGGTTCATTTGTATGGCAACCGCTGCAAGCTGCAGCTGGAGGCTTGCAGGCATAGACGCGACGTGTAAGTGCTGTACGACGGGCCTTGCAGTAGGTAGCTAAGGAACTTATCTCACTAGGTATAGCGAGGTATTTAGCGGTTCATTTGTATGGCAACCGCTGCAAGCTACAGGTGGAAGCTTGCAGGCATAGATGCAACGTGCAAATGCTATACGACGGGCCTTGCAGTTAGCGGCTATCGTGTACCTTACGTCTTAACATTTAACAGTTAGTGTACGGCACAGATTATTCAATGGTGTGCGGCTCCAACGGCATCACCTGCAGCAACCGCAAGCTGCCGTTGGAGGCTTGCAGATATCATCTCCAATTGCAAGTTCTGTACGACGAGCCTTGCAGTAAGTAGCTATTGTAAACTCTAGATATAGCGAGGATTACGGCAGTTTAACAGACCACGCTATCAGCTGATGCGAGAATGCATTTCATTGTAGACTTATAAGTGGGAGGGTATATTGATCAGGGTCAAGTGTATAAAAATAATATGTTTCCTACTTTCAGACGGTTGCGAAAATAAGAAATGCGAGTTCTACGCTGTGTGCGAAAGTGACGGAGTTTCGGAAGCGAGCTGTGTTTGCCCTAAGCACTGCGAAGAAGGCACTGTAAGTAGTTTATAATCATATTTTAGAATGTCAATAAACTCTCAGTGTTATTTTTGTATTTTTATGAGGTGAAAATAAGAAACCTAAAATTGCGCACGGGCGGGAATCCAACTTACATCTTTTCTTCGTCTGTTCATACGTTCTTTTCAATTGAGCTACCGTGCCCTCGGTTCGACCGTGTGAAACTTCTGGTCTCTTTTTTTATTATAAATAAATAAATATTGGAAACCAATCACATACATTGCTCTGATCCCAAAGTAAGTAGCCAATGCACTTGTGTTATGGAAATCAGACACAACGGTGGTACCACAACACCCAGACCCGAGACAATATAGAAAAGATCGTTTTCTACATTAACCCGACGGGAATCGAACCCGGAATCTCACGAGATGGCGACGCTTGAAACCAGCGTTAGCTAGCCACTCGACCACGTAGGTCGTCTTATAAGATTTTTGAGAATGTTTTTTACGCTATCATAGCTGAATGTCATATGGCGCTATGTCTAACTTTTGTACAAATTTAGTTGTGCAATATCGTATAAATAAATAACTGCACTATCATGACTATCATGACCTTATTCATTTTTTCTATGATCATGACATTACAATGATCTTTACAGGAGACGGAAGAAGTGTGTGGCAACGATAACCAGACTTACAGCAGTGTGTGCGCGCTTCGCGACGTTGCGTGTCGCGAAAAGAGGAGGCTCCATATCAAGCATATGGGGTCTTGTGGTGAGCTGACTATTGATTAAGAATCTTTACTAATACCTCTGAAATCCACTATTAAATAAATTCAGCCAGAAGACTCCGGAAATATAGTAGAGTCCATTGAATGATCACAGATATTAATTATGAAGTAAAGTAACATAACAAGAGGCAGAAACATTTGAATTCAATTCGCAAGAAAAAATAATAATAACAACATGTATTAAAAATTTGTTCTTTATTAATTTGGTTTTTGGTTTGTAAAAAAAAACACTTTACAAAAACAATTTATTCATTCTTGGGAAATTGTGTCAATTTTTTCAATAAAATACTCATAATGTTATCGAACTACCTATTAATAAATTTAAGATACACGTCAAAACTACCCTAATGTCGGAGTAGTAATATAAAATTCAAGACTATCTTAATGACGAGAATATATGGACAGTCCAGCCTGCACCAAACTGATGTGCCTACCTGTTTATTTCGATTTGTATAATTTTTGTGGCAGATAGTAGTGACTTCTTCTCAGCACTTGCCAGATTGTCTGTGTCTTGTCTCGAAGCGCTAGTAGTGCCCAAAAGACGAGGAGACATGTTCTGGCCCCATATGGGCCATAATTGATTGATATTAAATATTGACATTCATAAGTGGTATTTTGTGTCCTAAATTAAATAAATGATTTTGACTTTGACTTTACTCACACCTTGTATTGAAGATGAGAGTATGATGCTTTATATTATATAAGACGACCCGTCTGGTGTAGTGGTCGAGAAATCGCCTAATACGCAGCGGGTGCGGGTTCGATCCCCGCACAATACAAACATTCGTGTGCATGAACATGTCTGTTTGTATGGGTCTGGGTATTTTCTATGTATATCATGTATATATTTACAAACAAAAAAAGTATTTAAGTATTATATCCGTTTTCTGGCACCCATAACACAAGCTTTGAGTAGCTTACTTTGGGACTAGATGGCGATGAGTGGGAATGTCCAAAGGATATTAATTTATTATTTATTTATTTATATTGCTCTCAAATGTATTATGTCGTCAGAGTCCTGCGCCGGGATCCAATGCCCGGCGGGCACGTGGTGTGCGCGCGGGGCGTGCGCATGCGCCACTCCTTGCGCGGACGCACCGCGAGAACCCGTATGCGCGAACAATAAGCAAACATTCGTCCACGAATGCGCGCTACAGAAGGCTGCTTGTGAGGCGCGTATGAGAGGCGAACCGCCCTTGCACGTGGCGTACTATGGAGAATGTGCCGACTCTGCAGATGAGAATGGTACAGCAGGTAAGAACATACGGTTCAAAAGTTGGAGATGGAGATGAATTAATTGGAGTAAGAAAGAAAGAAAGAAATATTTATTTGCATTAAACATGGTATACAAAGATGTTAAGTTTTTCACAACGAATCTCATATTCAGCCAATGAATTTTGACATGCAAATAAAATTCATTTATTACATAGTAGTTTTTTTTGGTATCTACAGTCTTATTTGCAAACTGATTAGTACTTTAAATGACAAATATCTCACCGCATACCTTTATTCGTTTACGAGCAATCGGCTAACTTAGCAGTAAATCCCATGCAGTCTAGATTAAGCCTTTAGCAATTATTTTTCATCAAAAAGCTTACAACAAAGTTGTATGAAATTTTTTGGATATATTTTCTATAGTCAGATAAGAAATATTCGCCGAAAATACAATATGGCTAAATGTCAGCAATCATACGTACGTAACTGAAAATTTAAAAAATCTGTCGCGTTGTAATTTATCAGTCTAATAAGTTTTATCTGACCATTAAAAAATCGGCCATCAGTTAAATTAAAGTTGGTCAACTATTTAATCATTTCGATAATTGCAGGTACTAACAAATCAGTGCGAATACTGGACAGCAACGAGATCCGGACAGGCGACGAAGCAGCGGAGAGCTCGAGCGAGCCGGGCACGAGCACGGCGGTTTGCGCGCGCGTGCAATGCGCGTATGAGGCCACGTGCGCAGTCGACGCCAGCGGTCAACCCAGGTGAGGTCTACTCTTCTCTTCTGTCTCCTCTTCTGGTTCCATTATTTGGAAGATATCCGGCTCCGAAAATACGGCTGACTGGGACGACGTCCGTGGTGTAGAGGCTAACCACGCTGGTTTCAAGGCGTCGCCGCTCCGAGGTCCCGGGTTCGATTCCCGGTCGGTCTATATAGAAATCAAAATTTTCTATATTGTCTCGGGTCTGGGTGTTGTGGTACCACCATTGTGTCTGATTTCCATAACACAAGTGCATTAGCTACTTACTTTGGAATCAGAGCAATGTATGTGATTGGTGTACAATATTATAAAAAAAACTTACGTAATTTGGGGGAGTCGTGGGCGTATGGTCGACCGTCGCCTTACCACTTTCAGAGGAACACGGCACTGAAACGGAGGAGCAATGCAAGCATTTTGATTTCTTAAACTTTTGAGGTGGAGGTGTCCTAGAACTGGGTTAGAGCTTATTATGATACAATATTAACTTTTAAGAGTAGATGGTAATCAACAAAATGGTATCTGAGAATATAAACACGTGTTTATGTATTTTTAGAATGGTATACACAGCGTAAAAAAATCTAGTGATAGATGAAAAGACCCAAAATACAATTAAAGACATGAAAGGCTAGACTATTAAATACGGCTTGCCCACCACTTCATTGTAAGTCCTGCAGATTATACATACCTAATATCTATTTATTTATCTTTTAAAGAACTTTTTGTTTTTACCAGATGTGCCTGTTTATTCGACTGCGCGGCTGCAGCGGCTGCAGCAGCGTCATCGGCTCCTGTCTGCGCGTCTGACTTGAGATTATACCCAACGCTGTGCCACATGAAGCTGGAAGCTTGCAGACGTCAAGAGGACCTGCGTTTGCGACCTCTGCCTTTGTGTCGAGGGTTGGAGGTACGGAGAAATAGGGTATTTGACTATTTTGAAAATTATGTTTTAATTTAATTATTCATTCCAATCTAGTCTAAGTTATGGTTGCTACACTTTTGAACTTTCGACAATGAGTGCATTCAAAGTTCAGATTGTAGATGAAAAGATAAAGATGAATAAATCTGTGATCGTTTGGAGAAAAAAACAAATCAAGCTACAAAAAACAATTGCGTAAACAATATCTACGATGAAACACAAAAAATAAAATTCAAGTAAAGTTTTGCCGCGCGAAACACCTATCGTCGTCACATGGTCTGCCTGACGTCACGTCTCACTGAGGGCGTTCCATTTAGAAATGAAAATTTCCGAAAGTTTCCTAAACTGGAATATTTCAGTAATACTTCGAACTTACAAAAACTTTGGAAGTTTAAAAAAACTACCTTAAATCAGGTATTATAATTAGCTTATATTTAGTAAAAATAATAATTTACTTGATTGTATTATAGAATAATATCCATAATCGGTTATAAATTGCGATTTCCTCTATTTTTTTTCTTTTTTGGACAAAAAGCCGCTTCGTAGTAATTTTCGTCGTGTTTTCAAGTGTCTGCCTATACTACATTAGCAACTTATTATTTTATCAAGTGAATAGCAAAAAATCCGGAAGTTTTGAAAGTTTTTAGGAATACTTCCTTAGAACTGCAATGATTCCTCGAAGTTTTTACCTCTAGTTCGATTTGACGTCTGCAAAAGTAGCGTTTACGGACGCCACTTAGCGGGCGTGGCGGTTGTCGCGTTCGTCAAATGGAACGCATACATAATATAACAACATTCCTGCGAAAGTATGGAAGCAACATTGTTGTAAGTTGCCGGCAACTTAAGCAATTAATGGAAACATTACAATTTTAATTATTCTTTGATTGAAATGTGAATATTTGAATGCAAAGATAAAAAACTTAGTAATTTTCTCTAACATTTCCAAATTTGCCAGCTGTTTAAACTGTATTGTTTAAATTTGTATGACATGGAAATGTGGCCGGTAACGCGGTACATCTATAATACATAGAGACGTGACGTTCCACTCCGTATCATAACTTTATTTACTAAATATATCAAACGTGTGGATTTTTTTGTTATAATAATATCTTTTTTAAATTCTTGGCATAATGCAAAACATATTTTCCTTTTAAGACTACAGGCAAATACCCTATTGTACTGTGACAAATAAATTAAATAAAAAGTATCTATTTCGGTCAATTGTAACCAAGAAATCGTTAGTATAATGAATAACTTAATGACTATGATAGTAATTAATTGAGTAAATAGATCTAGTTCTGTTGATCACGTGACCGATCAGTGGACAGTCCCCACTGTCGGCTATCTCCTTGAGGACGCTGTGCTGCCGCGTTTTCGGTGCAGCAGTGACTAAAGCTAAGAAGAATTTCTTTCTGCATAGTCCAATCTGTATGCATTTACTCCTTAATAGGTTAAATAAATAATAGTTCTTTACCAGTAAGAGGTTATCTCGGCTTGCCATTAAATCACTGGAACAGAGTGCGAGCCACATATCTTTCTTCTGCATCCGGCAGTCGGCAGAAATTATGTAGGAGATTTTTTAATGGGTAACATTTTTCTTTCCAGTTCAGGCCCTGTGGAGATGACGAGTCGGTGATGGATGCGGAAGGACGCCCCGTGGACTGCGGAGGAGGACCTCACCGCAAGGACTGCCCTGTTGGAAGCTATTGCCATCACACCGCTAAAGCTGCACGCTGTTGTAGAAAAGGTACCATCTGAATATCGTCGTATTAGTGGTGAACAGAGCTAAGCCACACTTTTCGGTAAATAGAACTATTTACACATTTTAGTTCAGAAAAGACCAAAATTTAGCCTAGTGAAAAGATCTAAGTGATACTCCATCTCAAACAGTTTTTTCTCTGACTTGTGAAGGAAAGCTATCTGATTCTATATAATACTTTTTACGAAGGAGGAAACTCCTAATCCGCTTAGATTTCTTCACTTCTATAAAATATACCAAAAACAAAAATGGTGAAAAAAGCTAACCCACATAGATCAAACGCGTTTTTGAACGAAGCCTAAAGGTATGTATGACTTGACATCTGTTTGACGGTTGTCAACGTCAATCAAATTTGCGCGATTATTTCACTTTTAGCGCCAACTTGTTGCTTGGTTTGGCTTGGTTTTCACAAATGAAACAACTTTTTGTTTTGATGATTAAATGTAACATTTACTGTAAAACAAAATAGGCGATGGTGGTTTTCGTTCTGGCAGAGCCAGAAAGATGTTACAGCTTGTGCAACAATCAGGTAAGTTTAAGATAAATTTTTTGCTTCGGACATCCATAGTTTTGAAACGATCATTACATACTTAATCATATTTTAGTTGATGTAGCCAGGCTGAGAAACTCATAAGAAATAATCAACTGCTTATGCAATTAGTCTATGGGTAAAACTGTACAATAAAGGACGTGGGGTAGGGGGAAGGGAGGGGGTTGAAGGGGGGTACCCCCTGATACCCTCCCGTCTTGAAGCAAGCTTTTGGTTTCTGACATACCTATTCATGATTGAAGTTTGAGGTTATGACTAGACTAAAAGTGTTAAAATTCACTTGGATTTGATCATCGTTTTTCACCCCTTAATTTGATTGGATCATCAAATTAAGGGGTGGGGGGAGAGGGAGTGGAGGGGAAGGTGTAGGGATATACTGCACTTTAAAGGAAGCTGATTTGCGTTTCATATTTTTTTGTGAGAAACTACATGATGCAAGAAGTCTTTTGGTGAAGTCGTTTTTTGAAGCAACCTGGTAGTTTTCGAGAAATAAATTTTTAAAAATCGCAAAGTTATAACAAAATGTATGATTATTTTACGTCACTATTATGATTGACTACTAACCTTATAAAATTACGATCTGTCAGTTGTGTTTTGTTACGTGAATGTTGTTTCTGTACATACCGTCAATGTAGACATCAAGTCCTGTAGGCCACGTGATAGGTTAGAAATTCAATTTCGAATATCGTGGTTTTTTTTTTAACAGACAACAACCATCTCTCTAAACCCCTGAAAATAGGCAATTGCCCACCTTTGCCAAAGTCCTGTAGGCCACGTGATAGGTTAGAAATTCAAGGCGAGCGCGAAGCGTGAGCCTTGAATTTCGTGGTTATTTTTTATTAACAGACAACAGTAATCTCTTTAAACCCCTGAAAATAGGCAATTGTACACCTTTGCCAAAGTCCTGTTAGCCACGTGATAGGTTAGAACTTGGTGTTGAATTTGGTGTTTTTTTTTAACAGACAACAGTAATCTCTTTAAACCCCTGAAAATAGACAATTTTGTAGGGCAAGTCCCCCTCTTAACTACACCTTCCCCTCCACCCCCTCTCCCCCCACCCCTTAATTTGATGATCCAAAACTGAATTTTAACATTTTAGTCTAGTCATAACCTCAAACTACAATCATGAATATCACAGAAAACAAAAGCTTGCTTCAAGAGGGGGGTATCAGGGGGTACCCACCTTCAACCCCCTCCCCTCCCCCTACCCCGCGTCCTTTATTGTACAGTTTTACCCTTTTCATCAGTGTAGATTCACCACAAAATAATATAATAGTGAAAAGAGCTAAGTGCAAAATACCTAATATCTCTTAAATAAAATTATTTGAGTTGTTTTTTTTTATTATAAGCATTATTTATACACAAAATAATCAATTTGGAAAATTTCATATTATTAGCTGATATAACATTAAAGTTATAAAAAAAAACATTTTTTTGTCAAGACTTCACAATTTGATTGCTCATTATTTCATAACAATGGTCTAGTGGGTTAGATCAGTTCACCTCTAATACGACGATATTTGAATAAAGGAATATATCACACACACACACACGCAGGCCTGATAACAGCCATATAATATAATAATAGTGCTGCGGCTAAAGACCTGCCTTGCTATTTATCAAGAAAAAAACAAGCAGTACGAAGTAAGTGGTCCATATTTTTTTCCTGCATTTGTTTGGTTAGTAAACAATTTGGCTCACTGACTGCCTTCTGCGGTCCGGTCCATACAAAATTGCCCGCATCCGGTCAATTTTGTATAGACCGGACCGGAGACCGCAGTCAGTGTGCCAAATCCTTAATGGTACACTATATATTTCCCACTACTGATCCGGGATTCGAACCCGGAACATCTTGGGTGTTCAGTGACCAGTGATCTGTATGATACTCATCCATCAATTGAACTCATCGTTTGCATATACATTTTTGTTGCAGAAAAGGGTTTGGTAGAGACCAAAGGCTGCCAAGAGTCGTGGCATGGCTGCTGCTCAGACGGAGTGACCCCAGCCCGAGGCCCTGGCGGTGTAGGGTGTCCATCTCAATGTGGATGTCACAGACTAGGCTCTGTGTCGGAACAATGTGATGAAAGTGGCCAGTGCACTTGTAGACCAGGAGTCGGTGGTCAAAAGTGTGACCGATGTGAGCCAGGTTACTGGGGACTGCCGAGGATTGGCACTGGACATATGGGATGTATTCGTAAGTATTTGTTAGGGTTATCAAACACTATTTGAAATTTCGGCATGCAATCGAATAGGCTCCATGTCAGAATAATGTTGTGAGAGCTGGTATTAGCTGCGAGCCCAGCTTCTGCTGAGAATTAATCTATAATCAGACTATTTGACATTATTGGCAGTATTGTGGTTGCCATAGATTGTGTTCTGTGTTCAAAGTGGCAAGTGAACGTGAAGACTAGGTGTGTGCGGCATTCTAAAGCTTATATATCTAGCTAGTCAAATTAGGTTTTAGTTATGTTCTCGTAACTGTGTGTTGAAAACTTTTTTTTAATTTTTTTAATCACATGTATTATTTATCAACCACTAGGGGCTACTTATCTTGGTTATATTTCCAGCGTGCGGTTGCTCCGCGTTCGGCTCAGTGCGAGAAGACTGCGAGCAGATGACGGGCCGCTGCGTGTGCAAGCCCGGCATACAGGGACAGAAGTGCACCGTCTGCTCCAACCACGAGCACACGCTCGGACCGCACGGCTGTTTTGATCGTACGTACTTGTATGTTACACTAGACTCGTACATAGTAACTGCCTGGGTGGCGCAGCGGTTAGAGGGTCGCACTTTAAAGCGACGGATGCGCCAGAGGTCCCGGGTTCGTTCCCCGGGTCGGGTCAAAAATATGTACCTGAGTTTTTCTGTTCAGAAATTCACAAGGTAGCTCGGAGTTTGGAAGTTGGCGGTGTTTCACCCCGTGCCTTGGAAAGCACGTAAAGCCGTTGGTCCTGCGCCTGATCTCTCTCCGTTCGTGTCAGATTACTGTCCCATCGGGCTATGAGAGTGAAAGGAATAGAGAGTGCACCTGTGTTTGCGCACACACTTGTGCACTATAATATGTCCCGCGCAGTCGGTTATTCGTTGTGACTGGCCATCGTAGTCGAAATCGGCTAGAGGGACTACTACTACTACATAGTATCACAAAATTATTGTTATCAGCCATTAGACATCCGCAGCCAAACCTAGTTCCATTTATCTTTCCAGTGGACCTCCTACGCTGCGCTTTTTATCGCAGGTTCTCGAATCTAGAACTCTTCAGCCCCATCTTGCCACTTTAGCTTACTGCAAAAATTGTTGCCAACAGCGGAGTCAACGCAACTGCCAGCAACCAACTGTGACCGCATGACGTGCTACTTCGGCGCATACTGCGTGGTCCGCAGTGGACTGGCCACCTGCGAGTGCGGCGCTACCGAGTGCCCAACCGACGGGACCTCCGTCTGCGGCAGCGACGGCCGCACCTACCTCTCCACCTGCCACCTCCGCGCGCACGCCTGCCGTACCCAATCAGACGTCGTCGCCCAAGCCTTCGGCCCCTGCGCCCAAGAAACGCCCCACGTCCGACGAGGTAGCCGCTCCGTCATCAAACGCCAGCGCTCACCGATCCGAGAACCCGTATCGATACTCAAACGCTCCGAACACTCATCCACCAACTCTCTCCAGTACACCGACGCTTCCGTAGACACCAGCGATAGCGGCAAGCCCGACAGCCCCGACCCCGAGCTCAGTTGCGTCGACATCCTCCCGCCGGTTGGATACCGCTAGAATTAGTCCCGCTAGCTCAGTAGTCTGCACCCATCGTTATCTTAGTAGTTACGGGCACATTATTATAAGTCTTTCTAAACAGTCTTTAAGATATTTGCATTAATTCGCAGAGAGTTTCGTTATGGAAGAGAGTAAAGGTAAAGATGAGCCAGCTAACTGTGTGGTGAAGCCGAAGAATATGGATTTGGAGGACCCCGATGATCTGACCAATGAGGTAGAAGAGGATTATTTACTGTACGATGAGTATATACAAGAAGAGGTGCATGATATGTATAAGGTGCCGTTGTTCGATGGCAATGCGCGGATGACAGCGCGGACGCATTTGCCAGCGAAGCGATTTGATATTTGGGCGGAGGTGTCTGCCGTTTGTGGTAAAGGTGCGCTGGTGAGTGCGTCTGGTACGAGGGACCATTTGTGGCTGGGTTTCGTTGACGACAGGGCGGTGTTGCGTTGGGACGCTGGCAGTGGACCGGCGGAACTGCATACCGGGAAGGTGAAGATAGACGGACGGACAAAGGTGTCTGCGAGAAGGTACAAGAAAGATGCAATGCTGCGCGCTGGACATTCGACGGCGAGAGGCTCAGCCGCAGGACGGATGACATCACTAGACGTTGACCCTTTTATCTACGTCGGCCATCCACCTGATAATGTTACCAAGTAAGTTGAGAAATTTTGGAATAGCTATCATAAACATAACATAACTGTGTAATAATCACTGACTTCTATCACACCTGAAAATTTAATTTCTTCCTGATTCCTTCTTCAATCACGAACCAGGGAATTTTGGTTTACCTTGGCAGTGATTCTTAAGTCCAGGACTACTGTACATAACTGCCGCGGAGGCGCAGCGGTTAGAGTGTCGCACTTTAAAGCGGCTGCGCCAGAAGTCCCGGGTTCGATCCCCGGGTCGAGACAAAAATATGTTCCTGGGTTTTTCCGTTCAGAAATTCTCAGGGTAGCCCGAAGTTTGGAAGTGGCAGTGTTTTACCGGCGTGCCTTAAAAGCACGTAAAGCCGTTGGTCCTGCGCCACATCTCCCTCCAGTCGTGTCAGATTGCTGTCCCATCGGGCTTTCGGATTTACTATGTTAATATCTGGTAAAGTTAAAAAGTGATAGCCTGTTTATGTTGTTCAATGTCATCCAGGTTATTAGGTGCTTCCCTCCACGGGTTCGTAGGCTGCGTGCACCGTCTGCGCGTGAGTGGACGCGACGTGATCCCCCCCTCCCGCGGGCTGCATGTCACTGCGCACGGACTGCGGCCTTGCACGCCACACAACCTGGCCCGGCTCGTATGCCCTTGAGTTACTTCAGTATTTGTCACTATAGTCGGCGCGTTGGCAACACTGAGTCGTAATCGTGAACAATATCCATAGAGATAGGCAGCTTCTTGCTTTATCGGTAAGTGCAAGCAAGAAAGAAACACTGACTGAACTCAGTTGATAATGCGCTGACTTTTTTGAGTATTTGCTATTCCCAGGTTTAGAAGGTGTGCAAGTCTATGACATTAATTTACAAAAAATGCGTATTACCTTTATATATTGGTGAAATTTGTAGAATGTATCAAGGGGTCGATGCTTTGTGCGCTATGTGCGCCAATAGCTTATGCAACCTAGTTCGTCTGGTTTGTGCATGGGTTTACTTATATTAACTGAGTTTGACACTCACAAAGACCCAAAGGATAGGCTTTTAGCCTATGCGGAACAGCTTTAGTACAATCGAACTCTTAGAACTCGGTTCTACTCTGAATTCTTTGCAGTTGCATAAGTTTTAGTTATTTCATCTTTTGTAGGAAGCTATACGATTCGCAGATAGTTATAGCATAACCTCCAACATGCAACAAAAATAACTCGGAAATTGCACAAACGCTCAACGTGTAGAAGGAAGTTATTTTTCTATAACTATTCATAATTGCCGTCATATGTATTTATTATTTATATGCAGGGTCAGTGCTGTTCATTAACGATTCTGTTTTTTGAAAGTTTTGTAGGGCAACTTGCGAAAGATTAAACATTGTAGTTAAATTAAGGTTTAATGTATTGTTGTAAATAATTTGAATTCAATATTGTATCGAAACAAAAAAACTATTTCCTATCAAACTACCTACTTGTAACTGAAACTATCGAACTTCATTGTGATACTTTTAAACTTAACTTGAATTTTCTAAAATATTGTTATCTTTAACATATCCATGCGTTTTGTAAGGGACTACCTAAAATATACTTACAGTTAAAAATATGTCTTTTATTTACAAAACAGTTTACATT
Source organism: Pyrausta purpuralis (assembly GCA_963924145.1). Lineage (NCBI taxonomy): Eukaryota > Metazoa > Arthropoda > Insecta > Lepidoptera > Crambidae > Pyrausta > Pyrausta purpuralis. The sequence continues at coordinate 12,152,938 of OZ001659.1, read as the reverse complement.
TACATAAAATTATTCTTTGAGATATAAGCAAGTGGCTTAAGTGTTGGTACGACACCACGTTGTGTTTTAATGTTGTAGATTCAAATCGCTTTTTTAATGTTGATACGTAATAAAATTACGGATAAATTTCCAGTCATTTCTCTCAGTTTTCATCGCCGCCCCATTATTTTCTTATCTGCACTTCGCCCCTCTTTCCTTTTATAATCCCTCTTATCGCTGTCTACTTCATAAAAGCCAAAGCTTCAAAATTTAAAGCCATTATTCTGTTAGACGAACAACTGAAAGCAAGCCGTAAAAAGTTTTTTTTACAAGACTTCCTTATCAGTAATGGACTGGCGAGAGCTATTAGATTGTAATCGGGATGCCAATAAAATTATACAAAGCATTAAAATGAAAGTAAGTATCTGGTTTATTGAGGACCTTAAGACAGGCTTGGACAGTGGAAAAACGTTATCTTAGCTGAAGAAAAGAAAGAAGGCACACCATGGAAACCTATTTTTGTATTATATGTAGTCTGAAATAGCACATACTAAAACCTACATAATTCCATTCGGATAAAATATAACATCCAAATTCATCGTAGTTGTGGACAACCTAGTTACGATTGACAATATTGTCCTGCGATTGTAAACTTAAAGAACTTAATTAGTTTTTCTAAGGCCCAATTTCTTCATCGATAGTAATGGTAAAGTTATGTTACCTGTGGTTGAATATTTACGATTGTGTATGTTTTGAAGAAAAAATACCTTGACCAAATGTCAGAATGGCTATTTTAATGACCATTAGTTAAGGTATTTTTTCTTCAAAATACATCATTATCAGTCAAAGGACGTCCATTGCTGAACATAGGCATCCCCCACGATTTTCCACAGCGACCGGTTGTGAGCGGTCTGGATTCAGTCTAAATCACACAACGAGCGATAGAGAGGGCTATGCTCGGTCTCTCTCTACGAGATCGAATCAGAAACGAGGAGATACGTAGAAAAACTAAGGTAACGGACACATCCCTACGAATCAGTAAGCTCAAGTGGCAGTGGGCAGGGCACATAGCGCGTAGAACAGATGGCCGTTGGGGCAGAAAATTTCTAGATTGGAGACCCTTCGACCAAAAGTGCAGCGTGGGACGTCCGACAAGATGGACGGACGACCTTGTAAATACCGCAGGATCAAAATACACACATATGTAAATATTTAACCGCTGGTAACGTAATTTTACCATTACTATCGATGAAGAAGTTGGGCCTAACCCGGTGAGTTAAAAAGGTATTCGCTAAACTTCCTTTAAAACAGAAATATGACCACTGTTTAATTATGTTTTGTTATTCGGCTCAGTTCACAAAATTAAGCAAATTCAATCAAACAATTCAAACACCGCAGTCGCGGTGCGACTGCGGTGTTTGAATTGCCTTCTTTGGACGTGTAATCGCGTCGTTTGCTTAATTGAACCACCTCGGAATCTGTTGTTCACTGTTATGACTACAGACGCGGTTGGCAAGAACAACAAGAAAACCAAGATTATTCAAGATAGATCAGTTTAATTATAAGTTTCCTGCTCTTGAGTTAACCGTTTTCTTTGTTGAAATAGTATTATGCTTGGCACGTTTATTGAATTTTAAAGATTGCTTCCCTCACATTGTGTTTAAACCGAATCCATTATTTTTTAAACTTTATGTAAGTAGGCACATAGAGACCTTCTTCGCATTAGTCCGATTATTTGTTGAAGTTGCTTCGTAATTTCTGACAAACCAATCGCTCACAGCAGTCTCTAACCTCTTTCACATTCGTCACTCAGAGAAACGACTTTAACCTTTCATTAGTTTGATTGTGTGGGGTTGTTGTTTGTGTGCGTAGCATTAGAGCAACGTGCCTATGTGTATCACCGCATTTGTGGTCACAAGAAAATAAGATGTAGTAGGTTGCATACCTACTACAGGAAGACTGGACAAGAAAGTAAAAAAATATATTTCGTATTATGAAGGACATAACTAAACATCATTCATCAAGGCAGCAATAATATGTTGCCTTGTAAGAAAAATGTGCGTGTGTTTCATAAGTTTTGGAAAGTTACAGCTAGCTGTTTGTTTGAATTTATGTTCGTTGTGGTTATGGTTTCCATTCCTTTGCATGGTGCACGTTACGTACTCGTATCTACCATGTCACTTATACCTGCGTAACCAACAGACCTTCTTCGGTCCACCTCAATTTAGCTCTATGAGGCCGCAAAGCGCCTTCGCATTTTGCCATATATTAATTAGTGCTCTAAATAATATGCGTAAAACTAATTTCTCAGTGTTGTTGCTCGTTTATCTTAATGTTTTCACACTTGGCGTTGGTCTGTCGTTGATTGATGTTCTACAATCATACATTCTTTGAATAACCTTTTTTCTAGATTAGTGCATTCATAATGGTGCTGCGTTTAGATTCTCCATTGTCTTGCGTAGACTCTTTTACTGGGAGTTGCATTTTTTTCTATTTGTGCATTAGTGTTATTTTATTTTCGTGTACCTAGCCAAATGACTATTTTATATCTATGATAAGTATTCATATTATTACGAAGCCAGTGCTTTGTATAGCACTCGTTTAATAGAAAGACTAAAATTACAATATTATTTGGCCTTTGCGGTAACACTGCCTCTAAAATAGAATTACATGTAGCTTCTTTATAGGGGCAGCATTACTGCTAAAGCGCCATAACATAGTTATAAACTCCAAAATACAGGGTGGTCTAAGTAGTGACGTCAATAATTTTTTTTTAGATTCCTCTCACCTGGGGGTATCCGAAAATACCCCATGTATGTTCCGCGATTTTTTGTAGTTTTCGAGTTATGATTTTTTTTTGTGTTTTTTTTAATATTCTCTACCCGCGAGGATTCAAAAATTCATATCTTTTTTTCTATTATGTATTTTGCAATGATTTTTTTTGTGCCGTGGTCGTTGTTAATGCTGTCTTAATAATAAAAATAATGCATCTTTTTAAACTTACTAAAAGGCACTAAAAAAAAACTTGAAAGTTCGAACTCTGATTTTTATTAGGATTTAATCAAAAATTCTACTTCAATTTAAAAATACAAAAAGTAGTTTCCATAGCTTCTGCTTAGGTTTAAAAACTTTGCGGGGTCCTAAGCTCCTAAGATCATTTAAAAAAAATGGTACTTAGTTGGCCTTTTTTTGTTGTAATCGGCCTTCGAAGGCGGATAGGCTAAAAATCGTTGAAATAAAATTAAAGCGTTAAAAAATCTTTTATCTACTTTTTATCATTCTTATGGTAAATTTAAGTTTAAAAAGATATTTTAAAATCATCTTAATTTAAAATCCTGTAATTTTTTTTATTGAAAATCAAAATTATTACTGAATCAATAACAACAGGTAGTTCGTCACCAAAATTAATTAAATAACTAATTAATTAATTAATTAATTAACTAATCAGGGTCCGAAACACAATTAAAGTAAATCTTGAGGCAAATCAGAGTCCAGTAACACAGCGTAAGTAGTTCAAGGGAAAGAAAATAACGTCAACGAGAGCGAGCAGTCTTAACACGCGCGATGGCAAGAAACGACTAAAATAAAAATGTACCTTTGAACAGAATAGCACAAAGAGCGGGTCATGTAGCAGATAAAAACCGGTCCCATTGCTACCTGATGGCATGTGCGCGACTATTTCACAAACATCACAACTTGAAACATAAAATTTACTGAGACCGAAATTATTGTTAAATAACACGAGCTACCGTAATTTTACAGGATTTTAAGTTAAAATTGACTTTTAATCACATTTTTAACTTAAACTTACCATATGAGTGATAAAAAGTAGATAAAAGAATTTTTAACGCTTTAATTTTATTTCAACGATTTTTAGCCTATCCGCCTTCGAAGGCCGATTACAACAAAAAAAGGCCAACTAAGTACCATTTTTTTTAAATGATCTTAGGAGCTTAGGACCCCGCAAAGTTTTTAAACCTAAGCAGAAGCTTTGGAAACTACTTTTTGTATTTTTAAATTGAAGTAGAATTTTTGATTAAATCCTAATAAAAATCAGAGTTCGAACTTTCAAGTTTTTTTTTAGTGCCTTTTAGTAAGTTTAAAAAGATGCATTATTTTTATTATTAAGACAGCATTAACAACGACCACGGCACAAAAAAAATCATTGCAAAATACATAATAGAAAAAAAGATATGAATTTTTGAATCCTCGCGGGTAGAGAATATTAAAAAAACACAAAAAAAATCATAACTCGAAAACTACAAAAAATCGCGGATCATACATGGGGTATTTTCGGATACCCCCAGGTGAGAGGAATCTAAAAAAATTTATTGACGTCACTACTTAGACCACCCTGTATTAAATTATGTCTCTGTACGTAGGTAACATATGAATAATAAGATGGTGCAATATGCGATCTCGCTAGGTAAATGGGTGGAATAAAATTGCGAATTCCCAGTAGCCAAATGACCGAGTGCATAATGAAGGTGTCCCAAATAATATCAACAAATATCCAGTTCTTGCTTTATTACGGGGCCCTAATAAGGTGTCACATTAAGCCAGAAATGGCTGTACCGAGAAAATGAAGGCTTCCGGGAGTTACGGACCGGACTTTACATTGGTTAAGTGTGAGTTGCTGTTATCTTATTTGTAGAGTTTTCATGCCTAGTATGATTTTACTTTATGCCTATAGTAATATAACGTTAACATTCATTATATAGGTAACCTCAATATGTGTTCTAAATTCGTTACTTGACTGTTGAAACAAATTAAGATGAAATGTGTTGGAAATGAAACTTTACAGTTCACATTTCCTGAGTAAAAATGATGCCAAATATTTTACTTTTCAAAATAACTTTGTATTTTTTATATGAACCATTTATAACGAAAACGCGATCAATTTCATACATATTCTTGCTCATCTGTGGACTGAATAGTGACGTATGCAGTACCATAGACAAAAAAAATATCGCATCGAGTTGTTTTATTTATAATATTTTACTTTCCAAAAGTTGTCAAGTAACTAATTTTAAAATTCAAACTAGATAACAAAACTTTGTAAAGCTTAAACGCATTGCATGAATTCGTATATGACCTTTTAATTTATATCTAAGCAAGTTTATTAGTAATTCAATTCAAAGTTCTAAACCTAATCAACACCACGATTTAAAGTCTGATAATGTTTTTATTCTCAGTTTAAAGTTTAGATTAACAAAAAGAATATACATGTCACCCGAATACTGTCCACAAATAAAAAAATATTTAGTTTTTCCACAAACAAAAGAGCGTCATAAACAGTTACGAGTTTATGAGTAATAACTTTTTAAGACAAGCGCGGCCCGTTGATATTATGATTGAGCCCTGCCATATGGGCACTCACTTAGTAGAGACATTAATTTCACCATAACAGTCGTTAACTTTACCGCGTCAGTAATATTGCTGAGAGCTCTATCCATTTCCCTTTTCTGTTGCCTTTCAGAACCTATTGATGTTTTCAGACCAAGTCACGTGGAATAAACGCGAAGGAAACGTGACAAATTGTTTCGATTGAACACTTTTACTCGCAAAATAATAGGAAATTGGGTACCTGTGTTGAGGACGCCATGAATGTTCTCTTCAAAACGAAATATAACATTTGTATGTTTTCTGTAGTACCTACCTACAGTTTTAAATATTTAATATGCCCAGCTTCTAAGATTCCAATGTAGCTCTCTCTCATGCATACTATTAAATATTGAAGGACCTAGTTTTCAAGCTTTTAAACAAACTTTGCCGCTTCGTTTTGGCAAAGTTAAAAAAAAAAGTAGCGGCAAGTAAGCTAACTTTTACTGGTTCCAGAAAAAAAAAATCAGGGTTCGGGAGGATAATAAGAGTCGATGGAAGACAAAGGAGTTTGATGTACCTACCTGGTAGATTCAGTTGTTATGAGTTTGCCTATCCTACTGTATTATTCAAGGGCTTCATATAAGTCATCTCGTATGTGTCAGTTTATAAGCCAATGCGTGTAAAACAGCTATTCTCGAGAATGTGAATTTTTTAGAGGATCCTTAAATTTATTTATTTAGGGATCAGTTATTGGAGTGGAATGGAAGAGTTAAATTCCAAGCTACCTACTACATAAATAATTATATGTGTGGGTGAAGGAATAAAGTAGAAAGTTAAATCAAATAAGAGTATTAATGTCGTAAATGTTTTTTTTTTCAGCATCAAGTGTTGATTCTTGCTAGAATTGGAATTTATTTTCGCAAAGCTATTTACAAGAAATTCCTAATTGGCTGACTTCGTTGACAACCGCGAGGTACATGTTTAATTAAGAAATTACTATAAAACGGAATTTCGCGTACGAATATTATCGAGATGGCGTTGTGTAACCACTTAGCTTGTTCGTCGTCACAACGTTTTCATAGGAGCAGCCTAGCGGGCGCATAGTTAGAATTTTCAAACGGGTTAATATTAAGCGATGGAATGTTTAATTACCGTTTTGCCTGTGACATTCTGGGAGACAGTTGGCGCCAACATGTTCAGCCAACAATCAGCAGCCTAGGGCTACCGTCTGCGTTAGACAGAATTTGTTGACAACGTGAATTTATCGTACAATCATCTGAGCAGTAACGTGGTAATTTTCAACGAAAATCACTTCAGTGAGATGGTGTCGAGGAGCTATATGTCCTTGTTATGATGTGTACTTACTGACACTAATTTATTAAATAAATCATTGTATTTTAATGGGTTACTGAGAGTTTTGTGTGCGATATGTATACAAAACTACGATAATATTCTGAGGGGTGTTTGTAAACTTTTTATCTATAGATATAAATTAAAGAACTGGCCAAGTGCGAGTCACACTCATACGCAAAGGTTTTCTTATCTGCAATGTATGTAAGCATTTTTATTGACCTAATAATGTCCTGGATTAAATCTGATTACTTAAAAGGTTATGATTCCCTTAAATCAATAAAATATGAGATTAAATCGGTTGCATTGCATCTTTTGATAAATCTAACGATAACGGCTAAAAGAAACAATTATAACCAATATTTGTTTCTGTTTCACATCTTCACGCGTTTTGGAAGTAATATTTTTTTAAGGGAAAATTGACATGTAAATTATTTTGCTCTAAGTTTATGGATTACGATTCTGTAATTTGTTTACTTATCATACCCATGATAGTTTTTCTTCTAAATTAATCATATTATTTGGTAGTGATGAGATTTCTTTTACGCATGCACCTACTAGTTTAGTTGGGAGAGTGTGGGGACATTGACATCTAAACAAAAAAAAAACCTTTAGAACAGAATGTTACGAAAACTGACCACTTTATCAAAAAATGATGTTAAAAATCTCAAAATAATTCTAAATTACCTATTTATCGAAACCCCACACGATGGGTTTTGCAAGAAAAGGAAAACATCCTCACGTTACTTGCATGAGAGGTACCCTAACTTTACTAAAAATGTTAGCAATTTGACTGGAAATTTAGATATATACTCATGCTAAATTTTAGTTTTCTACCATCTGAGGTTTCTACGCTGAACTGCGGGCAGACGGACATGGCGAAACTATAACAGTTCCTTGTTGGACTACGGAACCCTAACAATATGATATTCATATGGGTACGTACGACCCAATATTATGTTACCTGCAGGCTTGTTATATAAACAGTAAATATTCCGTTGCCAACCCTGAGTTATATTCATCCTCGTACGCTTGTATAACGGGTACTTTTACGAAGTAAATAATTACTGTTTAACCTAAGTTGTCGCAAAGTTACTAACTTGCTCTATACCCCTACCTAGAAACTACACTAGTTTTAGTTTCTGAAAACATGAGACGTTCTCGGCAAGCTTCATAAACGAACTACTGCAATGAAAGTAAGAATCTTATGACACTTTACAATTATAGCTCCACGTTCTTTAAGAAGTATTCTCCCGACGGAATATTATGAGCGTCTTTACGATGTTTGAAGTGTTGTTCGTGTATTGCATTTATTTTAAAACAATGGAGCCATTTATCTTTGTTGAATATACTTATATCTAAGTACTTAAGTAGTCCAGGTTTTATTATGCCGCAGTTTTGCCTTAAAGCAGAAACGTGTCAGCCGGGTGAGAGACAACAGCGGTGGAATTTCAATTACAGCAAGTTTTTAAAATAGTTTCCGTAATAAAATTCTAAGCGCTCACAAACAACGCAACAGGTAAACCAAACTTTTTGCAGCGCGAGCGATCTCATAGATTTCGCACTGGCGAGGAATTAGCGCAGAAGCTACGACAATTATTTACGACATTTCCACCGCGGAATTACAGCCTGCTGCCGCGGCCTTTTATGTTTATTCACGGGTTATAATTCCAGAGCGCGGGGATTATTTGAAACGTAAACGTAGGTGCGCTCATATTTCACGCAGCCGCCGCCGCCACTTGCGAAAGTAATCGCCGCGTTATGTCGGAAATTATCCGTCAGCTCGGGCGGTTATCCTCGCTCTGCGATGCGCCAACAGAATGCAATAGCAGCTGTCCGATCCTGCCAGACGACTGAGGCAGCCACTGCGGTGCGTACGCACTTTGAAGTGCAGCCGAATATCCGCAGCACGTCACCCCGACGTTATTGCCTTAACAACTAATACCTGCATGTCGGCTGCCAGCTAATTCCGCGTTATTGGACGCCGAAGGAGCCAGCGTGTATTCGCAGTCGTAAATAAACCTGCGCCCGACAAGTGTGGCCTGTCGACAGTAACAAACGGAGCCTATTATACTTCGCGTTCGCAACGAGCCATTACAGGAAACTCGAATGATCAAGTGTCAAAATAGCGACCATTAAATTTGGATAACGCAGCTTACGTTTATATTTCGCACGTAATCCCTGACGTGTAAAATACGAGCCGTCAGTAAATATTAAACTCTGCTATAATTTCGCCTCTGCCAGTATCATAAATATTGTCCAGAGATTTTCATATTAATTGCAACTCCACTAGAGCGCCTTTGTAGGCATGAATTTTAATTTTATGACCCTTATGTTAACATCAAGCTGAATTAATCACGCGCTTTGCCACTTTTTAAATCATTGTTTTATTGTTTGCATTGGTGAAAAATAATTACGGTCGGGTACAGAATTTCACAGGAGGTATTAAATCTGAAACTGCTTACTCAACGTTCACTGCAAACTTTAGCGATATTCAAAATTGATTCTAATTTATTAAATTGCGCTGTTCCCTCAGACCTGCGCCTAGATCTGATAGATTGATTCGAGTGGTAAGTTTGCGCAAACTGGTAGTCTGCTATAGACTTTAATAAATTATGTTCTTCAAGGGATATTTGTTTCGTCCAATCGCAGACAGTCGCAGCGCAGCGCAGAACGTAAGAAACAAATTGATTTTTGATGTCGCGTTAATGATTTTCCATGGAAACGCCCGCGCGCGCGGTCGTGCGGCAAAAACTTTATTTATCGACAAAGTTTAATAACGCCCTATGCAAAAGGATCTTTTACTCGATGTCATTACCAGTGATTGATTGAATTAAGTTCTCCGTTAGTCGATCTTTAGTTGTAATTTATCATCTCAATGTGGGCGTTGGGGACGCTTGGCGCCTTAGTAATAATTTCCCAATTTAATTGTACATATATATCGATGATATGAGGACAGTGTTATAGTTGACAATAATTTTCGTAATCTATGGAATAGAGGTCGCGAGCTGCGCCCTACATAGAATCAAAATGGTGAAATCTTGAATGCTGTTGTAAAAGCTTATTATTTCGCAGGAAATGCGTTGGCAGAGCTTTATGCGTTCGTGTAGGTTATAATTGTAATTCAGGCGTGTATTAAACACTTACAAAATAATTCCCTTAGAAAGTAATGTTGATGGAGTATGTTGACATCAATTTAATCTTTCGAATGTGCTTCCTACATATTACTGAACGAATCCGACATATTATGCTTGTGAAATAAGAGACAGTTAATAGAATAGGTAAGAATACGTAAATTACATATTTAAATTATGAGCCAGACTGATTGTCACATTAAATGAAATAATGTGGTACTCGTGGGTAGTATTATTCCATTTCTTTTTTAAAAACGTCACGATCTCATAATAGATCACTATTGCGCGTACTATTACACTTTATAGAGACGTCCATAACAAATGGGCTTTCTATAATGACACAGAGGGACAAATCAAGATGGTGTCTCGATAAACGTCGCGTCCAATCACTAGGGTACTATTACAAGCGTAGTGTTATTTACGCGAGACCAATCAGTATGTAAATATGTAGGGTAGGTGCATAGTCGATGGTGGGTGAACGCTCTGGAGCGTGTGGGTGCGAGCCTGCGCGGCGCGACAGCCTCCGGCGCGCCCCGGGCCTGCGCGCACGCAACTACAAATCCTTACATTTACACGAGCCATAGTGCCGTGACGGAAATAAACGCGCACATCTCACTCGCCCATCATGGATCTACTCGCCCTACTGACAGTTGCTATTCTAACCACAGTAGCCAATTCAGCTGTTTTAGAACGCGTGAAAACTTGCGACAATGTATTGGACAAAGTAGATCTCAAACGAGTGACTATGATATCCAAGTATGTGTTTACAGGAAAAGTGTTTAGTGTTAGCTCTGTAAATAGCACAAGAGTGTATAAAGTGAACATACGTCGGGTGTTGAAAGGTGATTTGAATGATATAGGAGTGGCTGTTCGGTTCGGGACATCCAACTCGCTGCGATTCAGCGATGCTACTGTGATGGTGGAAAGTTCTCATTTGTTCCGTTGTCCTCCGTTGCGAGTTCGTACCTATGCGATTTTTTTGACTGAAAAACATTTGGATAAAGGGGCATTAAGGCTGAGCTTGGTGGTGGAACCGGTGTTGCTTAGTTTGAGGAGCATTGGAATCATCGAAGCTGCTGTTAAAGGTATCTAGTTTTTTTTTTATTATAATGTCAATGAAGGCCATTTTTCAAATCAGTACCGTTCTATAGTAGATTAACATTACTGTTTTCTTTATTAAAGGTAGTAAATAAATATGGTCAAATGACCCATTATTTGCAGGAAATCTCAGTTTCTCTCGACCGGTCCGACAATGCGATGTAATTGAAGGTAATCTAAGATCATTTTATTGCTAGTAAATCTCGCGGTAGAAAGTTGTAATAAAACCAACAAAAATAGGATGAGATATGAATCGTACACTTGCCTATAAGGACTGATGATTTATTTTTGTTTTTATTGGCATTATAGTTTTTATAAGCGCGTTTAAATTCTTTTGTTATCGTTGCCTGGGAACTTAGATGTTTTTATGGTAAGTAAGAGTTAGTTCAAAGAATCAGTTTATTAAATGAGATACTATGTAGTAAAAGGTATGCTTTTATAATAAAATGGTATATGTGTTACAGGAAATGTATGAAATTTAGGAATTGTATAGAACACCTAGGAAATGTATACAATTCCTAAACAGCAATCGGAAATGTAATTAATTTAATTGCCGGTAATTTTATAAACTGTATATAATTCCTAGGAATTGTAAGGCTTCGTAGAAAATATGGAACATGGGCGGGCAAGACAAGTTTGTCAATTCGTTGGTCGATTAATTATATTTTCACGGTCTCTCTTAAAAAAACGATTGTTACCGTTTTTCTTTGCTAGTCGAATATTGTAAGCACTCTTGACATGCTTTTTTAACGAAATGATTAATTTTTAAATAAGATAAACATAAAACTCATAACTTACATGGGTAATTCATCGTTAAATACTGAGTTCTTTTATAATCAAATAGTAAATTAATTTTATTCAATGATACTATTTAAAAAGTTACAAAAGATTGTTTACAATATTGTACTAGCAAATTAAAACGGATTTTACTTACTATTTACTGTAAATAACGAGTCCCGAACATCAAATTTTTGCGTTTTGTTTAGCAAACTGGTTTAACTTATCTATCAATTTACGCTACGCTACTATCAGCGGAAAGGTTAGTCCGTGAAGCATTTCCAGGGTATTTAATAGGAGCACGTAAATAAACAAGTAGGCGGCAATTAGTCTCAGGGCGGATCACCTGTCTTTGCGCCGCGGTAGCTGATCGGCGTAGTGATGGGAACGCGTTCAAGGGATACCTAGTTTTATTAGATAATGGGGTATATTGTATACTATATATGTATGTATTTATTATTATTATTTGTAATTGTACGTACTTAGGAAGTAATTTATTTATTAATTTATATTCGCTCTATCGTCTTCAATTTTAATTACGCTAATATTATGTTATTGTAATAATTTGGCTACTTCTGTATTATGTTTCTTCTATTGTTAGATACCTTATCATGCTATGTGCACGTATTTTGGAGTTACAGTGTATTAATGCTAGCATACCTAAGATACTATATAATGTAACTATCTGTAATTCTGTTTGTGTACTGAATAAATAAATAAATAAATAAAATATTGGCACCGCTTGATTACGTTACACAGTAAGAGCCTAGCCACATTGACGTCGGGATGCACTGACTCTGCGACATCGGAGCCGAGCTTCTTCGTTTTTCATACAAATATAAAAAGACATTTCACACGGTGTGTGTTGTCGGAGCTCCTTAGCAACATCTGTCAGTCTATAGAACATGGAGTGCTATAGACCGACGAAACGCAACGCTTAAGTAACTTCACTCTAACGCCCTTTAGTTTCATTCCCATAACGATGTCCAGTAGTAGCCTGGGTATCTAAATATGACGAGTTGCGTTTTGATGAGCTTTGCAATGAGAAATTAATATGATTTACAATTCATACTTATGATCTAACGAGTATCTGTCGAGATGCGTGTGATCCATCTCTGATTCTGTCGATGCATCCACGTCAGACCATTCAGCTTCATAATTATAAAAAATATATATGCAATGGTAAGTCTGTTTTATATAAGTTAATATTTACTTATTTAAAGTACCTATTGTAAGCGTACATGAGTACTTAGTACCTTATTGGAATCCAACGAACATCCCTAGTAAGCAAGCCACAGACCGGCTAGCCACTTTTCAATAGTGAGATTCAACTGTTCATCGCCTAACTGTTGATAGCAGAATAATTATTTTACAACGAACTGCAAAATATTTAACTGACTTTAATTGACAGTTTTAGGGAACATTGATGAATAGCGCGAAACTGTTATAATTAGTAAATCAGATTTATACATACGAGGTCTGTAATTCGTTAACATTATTAGACAGCAAGTTGGCAATTACCGGTTTTTTTTTGTATATTTCATTATACAATTTAAAGAGTAGTATTTTACTTTGTAGTTAAATACTTACCTAAATACTAACTTTTGTAAAGAAAAAAAAATTCGAATCCTAATCAAAAATACTGACTGCACAGCAAAATAACTAGGTACCTCGAAATATTAAAATTTATAGTAATATTATAAAGCTGATATGAGAGCGAGAGTTTGTTTAAACGCGCTAATCTCAGGAACTACTGGATCGATTTAAAGAATACTTTTTCGTTGGATAGTTTATTTATCTAGGAAGGCTTGAGGGTTTAAAACATCACGCTGCAACAGGAGGGGAGGGAGCAAACTCAAAACACGCGGACAAAGTCGCAGTGGACCACTGGTCTTTGCAATAAATTAGCATTTTAGCGTCGCTTTTCCAAACGTTAGACTTTTCGAATAAATAGTTTTAGGAACCTTTATATCATTTTATAAGACCTATCCATACACCCATAGATTTGACCATCAAAAAGTTTTTTGGTTTTAATGTATGGGAAGCCCCCCATTAATATCATAATTTTCATTTTTTTTCCTAAAGCGGTCAATAGGATACATATACCCATCAAGTTAGTGTGTGACATAAAGATGGACAGACAGACCGACTTGACGAATCGAATCTATAAGGGTTTCGTTTTTTGCCATTCGGCTACGGACCTCTAAAACTCCTTCAGTCCAGTCTTTTTCTTGTTACTCTAACATTCTCGCACAAAACATCCTAATTAAACACTCTGTATGAGCAAGAACGTAACTTTCAAAATAAATGAAAATGCCTCTTCACTTAATTATGTAAACAAATAAAGAATGGCATGTTATATTTTGCCGACTAAACGAGCATAAGTCATGTTTTTCTTGCCTTTATTCCTTTCAGTATTAAAGAGCGAGGTACTGCCGTCTAAGGAATATTATTTAGAGGCGATAAAAAGCCCTTCTTGTACTAAGTAACCAAAGCTGTCTAACTCCTAGTATATCACTTTAACACGCTTTTTGACATAAATCTTGTACCTGGTAGCAGCTTCTTGCCCCAAGATTGTACTGTGTTGTTTTGTTGTGTCGATAACGAGAGTTCTTAGACTTGCAGACCGGAAGATTTTTCAACGTAATATTACTATCCGTATATAAATGATATTATGTCGAGAATATTGACTGATCGAACATAAAAGTATATGACTGGAGAAAATTTGCTCTTATCAGCGGAGTTTTCTCTTCTCTCTTCAATGATATCACTTTGTCCTCTTGCTTAGTATGACTCGGCAACTTTATGTTTAGTAATCAAATTTTTAAGCCCATAATCTAAAACTTATTTACGTTGCAAAACTTACATTAGTTCAGCCGGTACGCAATAACTTCAAGTAGGTTACGCGGTTGCATTTTATTTTTAATTCCAATAAGATACCTCCCAGCTCCTAACATGAAGTAAGTACATGCCTAGGGAATATTAAATTTTCTGCTTTCATGTCTCCAGAAAGTTCGCTTCACGTCCCGAAGTTGGCGTTTACCTGTTCACCGCACCACGAGATATTAATTTTATGAAAACACGAACTAGAGTAGTAAACTTTGTTGGCAATGGAAGAATTTGTCTACTTTGCGCTGTTTGCTTTCAGTTTAATCATAATGGGCTTTAAGACTTCAGGGGCAGATTCTCGTGCAGTTCGTATACGAGAAAAGTTCACCGATCTAATTTTCTTTGTCGAAGAAAATAGAGTTTTTGATTTCTCAGTGCCCCGATTGATTACGTTCGATTCGATTATTTACGTATGTATATATTTCTATTTTTGTAAAAAACTTTTTCTGAATAAAGCTATTTTATTATTATTTATTTCTTGATTTTTTGGTTGTTGGCGCCATCTATTATTTCATCGCGCAAAAGACGTACACAAGTGAAGTTGCAACAGTTGCGGCGTGTGACGTCACCGGCTGCATCGGTGGGGGCTAGCAACCAACTTCGCGCTGGACATCATTACTAATTCGTTTTTGCTTTGTCACTTCGGAACTGATCTGTTAACCGACACTACCAAACTCTGTATATTTTTTCATTCTTTCAATAAACGAAGATTTTCATTTTAAAACAATAAACGGCTTCATTGGAGAAACCTGATCCTGACCGACACAATCGATACACGAAAGACTGAGCTCGAACATGGTCCTTCGAGCCGGATGTAAGTATCGACGTGAGGTCGATACAAATACCCGAGCATATTCAACTCGCCGATCCTAACTACAATATTCCTTCTGAAATCGATCTATTAATAGGAGCAGATATTTTCTGGGATCTTTTAAACGAAAACAAAATACGATTATCAACAGGTTCATATTTACAGGACTCAAAATTGGGTTGGGTTATTTCCGGTCCGATTTATACGAATAAATTGCCAATGCGAAATTCTAATATTCAATGTAACTTTGTACAAAATATGGACAATATAGATTTACAATTAAAAAAGTTTTGGGAATTGGAAGATCTATCTAAAGTACATACCCTTTCTAGTTCCGAGCGGAAATGCGAAGAAATATTTATAAATACGACTAAACGCGAATTAGATGGTAGATTTTCAGTTCGAATGCCACTAAAAGAACCAGCTGATACGTTAGGCGAGTCCTACACGATCGCTTATAAACGATTTATTGCCTTAGAGCGTAAATTAGATCGCACGCCTGAATATAAACGCATGTATTCAGATTTTATGCGAGAATATCGCGAGTTAGGTCACATGACAAAAGTAGATACTTGTTCGTGGCCTCATTATTTTCTACCACATCACGGGGTGTTTCGCGAAAATAGCACAACCACCAAATTAAGAGTTGTTTTCGATGCTAGCTGCGCAACCACTTCAGGGCAGTCGCTTAACGACATTCAGTTTATTGGACCTAAACTTCAAAATGAGGTTTTTTCAGTCTTGTTACGTTTTAGACAGTACCGGTGTGTAGCATGCGCAGACATCGAAAAAGCTTATAGGCAAACACTTGTGCAACCTGATCAACGGAACCTCTTATTAATACTTTGGCGGGAAAAACCCTCAGACCCGATTGATATTTATCAATTGAATACTGTGACGTATGGCACTGCATCGGCGCCATACCTATGTATACGTTGTTTGCATCAAGTCGCACAGGAATGCGACGACGAGGTAGTCGCACGCGTCATTCGAGAAGATTTTTTTGTAGACGATCTTCTAACATCACATGATGATCCGAAAAAGTTAATCGATATTTGTAAAAGGACGTCACATATTTTAAGGGAATACGGCTATCCATTGCGGAAGTGGACATTCAATTGTGATGAGACTGTAGAGGCTCAATCTAAAGACTTAGCTATAGGTGAACATACGCAAACAAAAACACTCGGGTTAGGTTGGCATAATAAACGTGATGAGTTTCATTACACAACAAAATTAAATTAAGTAGATACGTCACGGCTAACTAAACGAAATATGTTATCAGTAGTCTCTCAAATATATGATCCCTTGGGTTTTCTTTCACCTGTTGTTATTGTTGCAAAGATACTTTTGCAGAAACTATGGCTTTGTAAACTCGATTGGGATGATCCCGTTCCAAATGACGTCACAGTAAAATTTTATGATTTTGTCAATTCCATAAAACAGCACTTATACGAAATAACTATTCCACGATTTATAAGAAGTATTCACACTAAACGTTTGGAATTACACATATTTTCTGACGCGTCTCAAGAAGCGTATGGCGCTTGTGCGTTCGTTCGTGCAATAGCAGACGATAATTCAATTTTAATAAATTTACTATGTGCAAAGAGTAAAGTAGCACCTTTGAAAACAATAACCATTCCAAAATTAGAGCTTTGCGGTGCGTTGCTAGGTGCCCGATTATATAAAATGATTTTCGACTCCATGAGCCTAACATTCGATTCTGTTTATTTTTGGTCAGATTCAACAATCGTTATAGGCTGGCTTCGTATGTCAAATCATTCACTTAAAACGTTTGTGCAAAATAGATGTTCAGAAATCAATGATATAACAGGCGATGCATCTTGGTTACACGTTGAAAGTCATAACAACCCAGCTGACTTGGTGTCAAGGGGCCTTGACATTAAAGACATTAAAAATAATAATTTATGGTGGCATGGTCCGAGTTACCTACATTCTTCTGAGTGGTCACCTAGTAAACATTCGACGCCAATTTGCGAAAATTTACCCGAAATAAAAATTAAAACCGTAAACGCATTGTGTACTAATTCAGAAATATTAATTGATTTTAATAGGTTTTCTTCGTTTAATCGATTGAAACGCACGGGAGCCTACTTACTCCGATTTATTTATAACGCACGAAACAAACACCTGCGGCGGCTCGGTCCCTTATCAGTCGCCGAGTTGGCCGAGTCGCAGCTGATGTTATCGCGCTTTGCGCAGATGCAATCATTTCCTTTATTATATAATAGTTTACTTAAAGGACTATCGTTAAATAAATGCAAGGAAGCAAATCAAGTCTTAGGTCTTAACGTATTTTTGGACGAGAACAAAGTGATTCGCGTTGGCGGACGATTGAGTAATTCACCTAATTTTGATTACAATAAACAACATCCGATATTGTTGTGTAGTAAAAGTCGATTTACATTGCTTTTATTTGAATATCAACATAAAATATTATTACACGCGGGACCTAAACTCATGTTAAGTACTATTCGCGAAAACTGGTGGCCGCTTGCGGGCAGGAACCTCGCAAGAAAAATAGTTCACCAGTGTATAATGTGCGTTCGAATGAAAGGCAAAGTTCCATCACCAATAATGGGAAACTTACCCGCAGAAAGATTAGAAGCTGGTTTTCCTTTCATGTTTACAGGCGTAGATTATGCCGGGCCAGTTATGATATTAAATCGCAAAGGACGAGGAGCCAAGTTAATTAAGGGGTATATATGCTTGTTTATTTGTTTTGCAACTCGATGTATTCACTTAGAATTAGTAAGTAGCTTATCTACAGCTGATTATATTTTAGCGTTAAAACGTTTTATTTCTAGACGGGGTAAACCTAAAGAAATATTTTCCGACAACGGAAAAAACTTTGTCGGTGCGGAAAAAGAATTTCCGATTTTTTTGAAACAAAACTATAATAATATAGTCGATTTTGCTGCTAATGAGGGCATCATATTTAAATATATAATTCCTTACGCGGCTCATTTTGGCGGATTTTGGGAAGCGGGGGTCAAGTCGTGTAAACATCATCTTAGACGCATACTAGGCAATGCTAACTTAACGTTCGAGGAATTTAACACAGTACTAGCACAAATCGAAGCCGTATTAAATTCCCGGCCTTTATCTTGTTTATCCACAGATCCTTCTGATTACCTACCCTTAACTCCTTCCCACTTTCTCATCGGCCGACCTCTGACCGCTCCGGCCTCCGCAGACATCACCGAGGTGCCGCCTACCCGCCTGACACGCTACGACAGGATCGAGCAGTTACGGCAACACTTCTGGAAACGCTGGGCTACAGAATACGTATCAGAGCTGCAAATTCGGACGAAATGGAAGACGCACGTAAACGATCTGCAACTTAACAGCCTCGTTTTACTCAAAGACGACCAGCAACCTCCTCTCAAATGGCGTTTGGGAAGAATCACCCAGATTTTCCACGGAAAGGACGGAATCGCACGAGTCGCTAGCATTCGTACAGCGACGGGAATAGTTCAACGAGCTTTCTCCAAAATATGCCCGCTGCCATTATTTACACCAGCAGAAGACAGTGGTAATCACGCATAGAAGATTTTGGAAGCTAAGATGAAGCTTCCAAGGCCGGCGGTATGTTGGCGCCATCTATTATTTCATCGCGCAAAAGACGTACACAAGTGAAGTTGCAACAGTTGCGGCGTGTGACGTCACCGGCTGCATCGGTGGGGGCTAGCAACCAACTTCGCGCTGGACATCATTACTAATTCGTTTTTGCTTTGTCACTTCGGAACTGATCTGTTAACCGACACTACCAAACTCTGTATATTTTTTCATTCTTTCAATAAACGAAGATTTTCATTTTAAAACAATAAACGGCTTCATTGGAGAAACCTGATCCTGACCGACACAATCGATACACGAAAGACTGAGCTCGAACATGGTAAAACGGTTAAACTCGCAATCGAATTATCACACGAAAAAAAATCGATTGACGCGAGAAAGAAGAAAAGCACTCAACTTAAGGTTACATAAAATCTTCACGAAAGTGAGAGTGCTTCTAAATGTAGATACCTACTTTCTATACTTATGTTTTCTATAGTTAAGCTATTCACGGATTGTAAAGCTAGGTATTCGTATCAAACCAAAGTTAAGTAAAATAAAAGGTACATTATCTGTGTACTCGTATATTTCTCAAGCTTTTCTGTTTAATCGACGAGACCTCCTCGGCACTTGTGCGAAGCAGACACGTTACTGTGTGTTCCGTCAAATTTAAATAAAAAACCTGGTTAAAAGTGCAAGCTTAGTGAAATAGAGTACATACCTAACGTTATAAAGGCAAAAACAAAGTGCAAGCGAAAAGTAGCTGGCTTTCATGAAGTAACTTTGGAGATATCAGTGTTTTAAATTCAAAATAATTACTCAACGTACCCCGACCGTGACCTACGACAACCCGCGCTGCGCCCGATTCTATGCGTCATCATCGCTGCTAGTTCGATCGCCGTGCTGTGTTCAAGCGCTACTCGACTACTTGCCTACGGTGCCCCGTTCACTCTGCCTATCAAAAGTTCAAAACCATATAACCACCACAACATATAAAGATGAATTGTGCCGGATGTCTTCAAACTATAAAGGAAAAAGAAATCATAAAATGTACAAATCGAAAATGCGCTAAGAAATTTCACATTCAATGCGCTAATACAGCGCACCTTACACAAGAACAAGTACAAAAATGGATCTGCCCTGAGTGCAACGCGAGCACCAAAAAAGGTGGGGATAATACACATACCCCAATCCGCCAGATCGAAAACGTTACTTTCCGAAAAAAGACTTGTAATTCCCCTGGGTTCGTTTTCAGTGCCCCCGCAGAATCCCATGAGTACCCTGATATGAAGTCAGTCTTATCTGAAATCCAAGGTCTAAGGCAAGATATGGCTAAGCTGCAGTCTGACTTTGTAAACCGGTTTGATGATTTGTCATCCAAACTCGTCACCTATGACAGTAGGCTGCAAGAGCTCGAAGAAAAAGAAAAGGAAAATTCTGCGCTGAGGACCCAAGTAACAAAATTGGAAGAACAAGTGCACAAACTGACCCACGATTCTCTGCGATCTGAACTAGAACTACTGGGTGTAACTGAGACTCCAAATGAAAATCCTTTCCATCTTGTTCTTACCACGGCCAACAAGATAGGGGTTGAACTTGACGAACGTGACCTAGATCATGTAACCCGCGCTGGTCCACTGCCCAAGGTTGAAGAAAATCCAGGTACTCGACTTCCTAGGCCTCTAGTCATATCTTTCACTCGTAAATCAAAACGGGAAGAATTTCTTAAGCAGTCCAAGAGTCGTCGTTCACTGGACAACAAGGACATTGTAAGCGATGGCCCCTCGAGAAGACTTTACATCAATGAGAGACTGACAGCTGAGACCAGGAGGCTTTTTCGTATCACAAGAGACTGGGCTAAAGAAAACCAATTTAAATACTGCTGGGTTAGAAACGGACTCGTTTACGTCAGAAAACGTGAAGGCCGCGAGGGCAGCCCTCCAATTCAAATCAGAAACCAGGAAGATCTCCATCGAGTGCTCAAACCAGCTGCAACGAAGGTGTGTAACCCTGGACACTAACCCTCTACTGAATTACTGGTACTTTAAATGTTCTCATTTGATTCACCTTTTTTACTTATCTTGCTTTTATTTTGTATTTAATTTGATTGGGCATCAACTCACACATTCTCACCTATACAAACAATCGACACACATAAAACTACATTTTCATATAGCGGCCCACGGTTGTTACTATATCTCAAAGACAAACTCCACACAAAACAGATCGATTCATTCACACCTTAAAAATCTCGATGGCATTCTCCTTACTAAGATGAGTTCTACTTCCTATGCTATCAAACTATATTTTCCCAAATGGCCACTTTAGAACTTATAACTGACATAGACAAATCTCTGAACATAGAATGCCACAGTATTTCAGAACCGGAAAAGTGTGGATCAATAATAAACAAGTACCCTGTTAAGATAATACACGTAAATATTCGAAGTATGCAGCGCAACTTTGACAGCTTTCTAATCACCTTAGCCAGACTTGGTATAACATTCGATGTCATAATTATGAGCGAGTGTTGGATAGGTCCCTCTTCAATTATTAAACAAATTAACGGTTACCATTCCTATCGTACTGAAAAACATATTAACAAAGCCGGCGGGGTGATCGCTTACGTAAATGACAAGTGGTGTCCAAATGTGACTGAGCCTGACCTGGACGAAGCGAATTGCCTACTCATTGAAGTCCCAGAGGTCTTTACTGTGTTAGGCATTTACCGATCACCATCTTTCGTGAACACTACACCATTCTTATCGGCACTGGACGGTAGCCTAAAGTCTCTCAGCAGTTGTCCGGGGCCGGTTCTAGTAGGAGACCTAAACATAAATACCTTGGAGTCAACATCGGATGACGAAAGTCATTCAACCTACCTCACACTACTCTCTGAACACGGCCTGATTCCGTCTATCAATATACCCACCCATAACAAAACTTGTATTGACCACATCTGTGTCTCAGCAGAGACATCCGCAGAATCTGTAGTGTGTCCAACTGACCTTACGGACCATAGTGTTGTTATGCTAGGTTTGGCACGAAGAACTAGGAAACCATTACAGAGAACTCGCCTAAAAATGGATATAGACGTAATCAAAGCCGAGCTAACAGATATTGACTGGAACTCCACTTTAAGCGATAACTCTCTAAATGGAAATGTAACAAAATTTACATCAATTCTATCAGAAGTTATCTCAAGACACTCCAAGACAATCAAAGTTAGTCACTCAAAATTTAATATTAAACCTTGGATGACTCCCGGGCTTATCCGTTGCTCAAAACAGAGAGACAAACTCCATGCTGAACACAGGAAATTCCCGCATGACAAATCCAAGAAGCTCATCTACACCAGATATCGTAACTTTTACACTTCGTTGCTTCGAAAGCTAAAATCTGATTATGAAAGAGAAGTGCTACATAAAAACAAAAAATGCCCTAGTAAACTCTGGAAATCTATCAACCAGTTATCTCACAGAATTCAATCAAAACTCAAAAATAATCCCCAAGAGCTACTACATCAACAAAACAGGTCGAAACAGAAATCGCTAGATGAATGCAACTCATACTTTTGCTCAATTGGTCAAAAACTTTCAAACACCACTCTTTCGCGTCTCAATGAAAGCCAAGAATCACTAGCTGCCTGCGTTAGTAAAATTCCTTCTCCCCCCAACTCATTTTTCATTTCTCCTACAGACATTAAGGAAGTCGTAGATACTATTGAAAAGCTAGACTCTAAAAGCTCACCAGGCATTGACAGAATTAACAATGCTACGCTTAAGGCCATAAGTTGTACTATAGCAGTACCGCTTGCTTTCCTATTTAATAAAAGCATCGAAAGTGGCTGCTTCCCCGAGGCTTGGAAAACGGCTGTCGTTACTCCTATTCACAAAAGTGGAGCCAAAAATGAGGCCAGCAACTACCGCCCAATCTCTCTTCTTGGCTCCATCTCAAAATTGCTGGAACGTATAATTAACAAAAGGCTGACGTTTTTCCTAGAGAGTAACAAACTCCTGTCAAAGAGACAATTCGGCTTTCGAAGAGGGAGATCCACGGAAGACGCTGTTAACCTAGCTACTGACATCATCTCTACCCACTTGGATGAGGGACGTAGTTGTGTCGGTGTCTTCCTGGATCTCGCAAAGGCCTTCGACACCGTTTCCGTGCCGATACTCTTAAAGAAGTTGGAAGCCCATGGTATTAGAGGAATCGCATTGGAGTGGTTTGCCAGCTATCTAAGTGGCAGAAGTCAATGCGTCAGGATTGGAGACTATTACAGCAGCATGAATCCAATATCTTTTGGTGTACCCCAAGGCAGCATCCTGGGACCTACGCTCTTTATCATATATTTAAATGATTTATGCTCAACCTCAGCTCAAAACGCTGATATAATCTGCTACGCCGATGACACGGCTCTCATTTTTGGTGACACTTCCTGGGAATCGGTTAGGCTCCGTGCTGAGACTGGTATGGGACTTGTCTCAAAATGGTTAGACAAAAATCTCCTTACTTTAAATACTGAAAAAACTAAGTTTATTTGTTTCAGTAAGACGTCAGCTTCTGCTCCCAGCGATAAATTAGATAAACTGGTAATACAAACTTGCGACCCAGTCGATAACACCACTTGTAAGTGCGATAACATCAGACGTAGTGACAACATAAGATACCTGGGAGTTATACTGGATGAAAAACTCTCCTTCAAACAGCACATCTCCTTAACATCTGGACGTGTGAGAAAGATCATCCACGTCATGAGAAACCTGCGAGAGTCAGCTGACGGCAGTACGCTCAGAAGTGTCTACTTGGCCTTATGTCAACCTCTGATCACCTATTGTATTCTCGCATGGGGAGGAGCTGCAAAAACCTCTCTTATGTCCCTAGAAAGAGCCCAAAGAGGGGTCCTAAAAGTTGCTCTATTCAAGCCAATGACATATCCAACTGCTGCCTTGTATGAGGAGGCGGGAGTTTTGAGCGTTAGAAAACTATTTCTTCTAAGAGTTGTACTCCATACTCATAGAAGTGTCCTATTGTCGGACGAATACAAGAGATTGCTTACTAAGCGTCTATTCAGGATACCCGTTCCCGCTACCAGGACTACTTTCGTACAGCGTTTCTGTAGGTTTCTGATGCCTCACATCTACAACAAATTGTCTGCTCTGTTAGACTTTAGGAACCAACCTGTACATAAAGTCAAAGCGATGGTAACTAAGCTGCTCTTGGGTTGGTGTTATGATGAAGCAGAAAGAATCATTAAAGTTGTTAAATAGTCAATTACTTGCCTCATTAACACACACCACACAACATAAACACACACACACACACACACACACACACACACACACACACACACACACACACACACGCACACTAGATTTGCCCGCTGTAAGTTTGGACCCGTTTGAATTAGTTTAACATGCAAAAATGTTTATGTTTTTGTTCTGCTTAACAAGTGCTGTGAAAATCACATGTAAATCGTACACTGTTCCCCATAGGACAGGCATGCCTAGTATGGGGACCGGTAAAATCCTGTTTGTATATTTGTACTGTCAATAAACATTTTTTTTTTTTCAGTTTCATCATAAAATATAACAGTAAGCACACAGTACACACGTCATGAGGAGTAAAAGATAACAGCTATAAAACATTTCTGTTTCAATAAAGGCCGAGGTGCTTTTATGGGCGATCAAGTAAACTTGAACTCTGACAATGACTTATTTGCCGACGCATAAAAACTCGTAGTAGGTGGTTTTTAGGGTTCTGTAGCCGAATGGTAAAAAACGGAACCCTTATAGTTTCGTCAAGTCTGTCTGTTTGTCTGTCTGTCCGTCTGTATGTCACAGCCATTTTATTCTGTAACTATAAGCATCACACTGTTGAAATTTGGTAGGAAGATGTATCCTGTTAACCGCTTTACGATTCTCATACAAAAAAAAATCATTTAAAGAAATGACATAAAAAAATGACATGGAAGCATTCCAATTACATGAAACTAAAACAAAAAAAATAGTTAAACCTATGCGTGTGGGGTGTCTATAAATAGGTCTTTTAAAATGAAATCAAGGTTTCTAAAACCATTTACTTTTAAAGTCTAACGTTTCATAGCTAAACGCTTCCAAATGGGCGTCCCCCCATCTAACTTCTAAACTTAGCGAGTGTAAATTTATATATATATATATATATATATATATATATATATATATATATATATATATATATATATATATAATGTAGATTACATTATTTAATATATAATGTAGATCTTAACAAATACGTTCATAGGAAATTGGTTCGGACGGGATCGAACAAGAAGTTTTTGAGATATAGCATATTTTCAACAACCGCAAACATAACTTTGTACTTCATACGAACACTATGAAAAACAAAGTATTTGCTGTTAACAAAATATTGTGGTATTTTACTAAGTGGATTCCCTAATTCAGTTAAAGTTTGCACGGAACCCTCAGTGCGCGACTTCGACTCGCACTTGGCCTGTTTTTGAGGGTTCCGTATCTCAAAAGGTAAAAAACTGAACCTTTATAGGATCACTTGGTTGCCCATCTGTCTGTCCCTACTAGTGTTAAAAATGACTATACACATATTTACTGAATTTTACTGACGACGGTCTATCAAATTGTTCAAAAACAATCAAAAACGGTAATTAATTGTCATAAATGGTTATGTTCAGTCATATTGATTTTAGTAAATGTTTACATTTACATTAGAAAAAATATTTGTGAACTTACTATCCCTATCCTCATGAACGCGTTAAGGTATTCAATTGAAATTCATATCAAATACTTAAGTCCTAGTCAATATCTTTAAGTTGTAACAAAATCAAACTTCTAACCAATGCAATCAAAAGATCAGCTGTTTATACCGCAAATTTACGACACTCGCAAGTAGCAAGAGAATCTAAACCTACAGGGTACTTCCAGTGAACTCAGATCTTGAAATTTGGAACGAAGTGACGTCTTAGCAATAAAAAGGAAAAAATCCGAAAACCTAAAAATTTTTGTTACCTCACATGGTTTACACATGTATGTCCTATACTTTAAACAAGCAATTGTTTTTCATAAAGATGAAATAAGAAACCAAAAATTTTCGCACGGGCGGGCGACTTGAACCAGCAACCTCTTGGCTGACCGGGCCAAACGCTCTTACCAATTGAGCTATCGTGCTGTCAGTCCGACCTTGCGAAATTTGTGGTCTCTTATGGATACGTCACTGCGTGTTCAAGTCCCGACGCTTACGGTTGGCGTTGCTGGTTCAAGTCCCGCCCGTGTGAAAAATTTTGGTTTCTTGTTTCATCTTTATGAATATAAAGTATTACACTGTGAGTGTTAAAAACATTCTAAACCACAAGCAATTGTTGTTGATCTCGGAATCTCGGATCTTGTATGAAGCTGGTTTCGAGAGCAATAAATCATATTCATAACGCGCGTGGGCAACGCCGGGGGATCCGCTCTTATTTTATATTGAGGAAAGATTTGTAGAAAAAAAACCATAACTTTGACTCAAATGTCGTGATGGGTAAACTTTTACTTTACCTACAGGTTTGTACGGAACCTTCGGTGCGCGGAGTCCGACTCGCACTTGGCCGGTATTCCATGTTTATTTCGCTCTTATATTTCACACGTCGTTTGGGAATTATAAGGAAACATAAAGTTCGGTGTTGTGTTTTATGTCGCCTGTCTGGACTGAGAGTAGGTTTGATTCCATATTTCGTGTGAAATGATTTCGTACAACTCCAGCCTGTTCAAAGACGGTTTCCTACATTGTAAACATTTACCAGACTGTAGCACTCAATCAACGTGTATTTTGGAGGCTGTTTTATTTTTTATTTAAATGTTTAGTGATTTCATTAGTTTCATAAAAACTTGGCGTACTTGATTGGAAGCTAAACTAGATCATCATTTTAAAATACTATCAAATTCGAACAATTTCATTCATACAGGTACAACTTATAACGTCTTTTTTAAATTGGCTAATGAAGCTGTCTGCTTGTGTCACTGTCACTCCCGGCTAGTGTGGACAAAGGGTGTTTAAAAGGTACTAATATTCGAATGAAATAAAGAAATCCGGGTATAGCATTTGGCAACAAAAGTTTATTCAAATTTGCTATTACACATCTACCTTTTAACACCTTTAAACAAATCAAATTCAAAACTTAATAGCTCAGAATACAGTAGAGACTAGGTTAGGTTCTAATTTAGTTATCAATATCTATACTATTACAAATCTTAATGTTCACAAATTTCTAATTAAATAAAGATAAACCACCAATTTAAGTGTTTAATTACCTAAATAAATTCCAAAATTTATCCTCAAAGGGATTCCTAAATTATGCCTAAATTAATGGCTAAATTATCCCACTTTTCACTAAAGTTAAAGTAATACAAGGAAAACCAACCTTTGATTTCAACGGAGGTTACTATTTCAAATCTTTGTTGCATCAAACTACAAACAATTCTGCAACATTACCCCAAAATTTCACCGATACCGATCCATCCTTAAAACAGCAGACAAGAAGCAAATCAATCCATAAGGAAGTTCTGACTTCAAAAATTAATCCAAATGAGGTCTAAGTAAGGTCTAAGTAAGGTCTAAGTAAGGTCACTGAAAAGAATTTACAAAAGGTTAGTTCAACGCACAAACCAAAGTAAAAGTTAAAAAACACTAACTTTTCATAATAAATATTTACCTGAGGTTACAACATGATCACCAAATTGTGACTGTTCAACTTACAGACACATATCAAAAGCGAAACCTAGAAATAAAAGAAAGTTCTAGTTAACAACCAATTTTTTTTTTTCTAAGTGAGGGTGGTTATACTTTTCATCACCCTATTTATGAAATCTATAATAAACCAATTTAATACCTGCAAAAGCTGGCTCGCCATATAATTTCTGAATTGATTACTAAACATTTATGCTAATTATTCTATTTGAGACCTGAAATGATAAAAATTACAACTCTCAATACAATATGCCCAGATGTAGGTAGGCTACATTTTCTTTACAAGGATTTCCAAAGGAGTTTCTCAACATACTTACCATTTGAGTCCTACATCCATTCAGCTTTTCGTTTCACGCGAACTTATATAAAAATATACAACGTTACAATACCCCCCTCCCAAAGAAAAGAGGTTCACTACAGTGAACCGAAAGCTGTCCCCAGCTTCCGTAACTGTAAAAATATGTACTGTTACCAAATGCCAAAATAAAATCAACATAATCTCCTTCCACCATCCAACAAGTCCTAACTGACACTAAAAGGCAAACAATTTCACAAGAAGGATTCAAACTATTACTGTAGGTCCAAAATTATATCCCAAAAAAAAAATATGTCCCAAAAGGATCTCAAAAAAACTAACCATATGTTATTTAGGGGTGCTCTGCTAAAATTATTCAAAATACCTACAAAAAAAAACTCAAAAATCAACGCTATTTAAGAATATCCTATTCCAAAATATCGACAATACCTCAAAAATTCTTAACTCAACGCTATTTAAGATTTTCTGTTCAAAATATCCAAAATACCCAAAAAAAGAATCTCAAAACGCCGTATAAAAATATTTCAACTAAAAACATCATAAATACCTAAAGATCTCAACGTCAACGCCATTAAAGATTGTTCTGTTCAAAATAATCCAAAAGCTCATAAAAAAAAACAAATCAACTACATTGAATGTTCTGTTCAAAATTATCCAAAAGCCCTCAAAATAAAATCTCAATATCAAAGTAATTTCTTTATATTTTCTTAATTTACTCATAAAGTTAATTAAGTCCAAAATCGGGCAAAAAACACATTCAAATAATTCCAAAACGACCTCATGCTAGACAACAATTCAAAATCATAAGTTTCAAGCGACTTAACTTAAGGGTTTCCGCTAAAACATACCCACAAACAAATTAATTTCATTCTTCCACAAGCAAACCATCTTATCAACCTCGCCTTTCATACTTCATCATACAAAAACTAAACAGTTTTATTTCTCAATCTAAATAAAACTGTACCCTATCACTTTTGTGTTTAGAATTTTTATCAATTTAAACACAACCAAAGAAACTCTAGTCGAATCAAAACTTATGTCTTAATAACCTCAATATGCCACGAATCGAGTGAACGACCATCCATAGCCTCCAACTCGTAAACAAAATGGTGAAAAATACCTCAGTGATCCCACACCAAACAAAAAACAAACAAACTGGTGCCAAATTGGGCATCACTTGAGTGTAGCTGGACTCCCAAACTACATCACCAACCAAAAACCAGAACGCATTTCTGCACCCCAAAACAACAAAATTTGTGGCATGTCTAGCATGTGGGATAATTCCTAACCAGTTAGTAACACAGGCAAAATTAAACCTAAGCTAAATAATATGGTGGTTAATTAGCATCCCAAAAAAATTCTAACAACAAAGTGCTCAAAATTGTACTAATAACTAATTCTAAAGTTGGGCGCCATTTGTCACTGTCACTCCCGGCTAGTGTGGACAAAGGGTGTTTAAAAGGTACTAATATTCGAATGAAATAAAGAAATCCGGGTATAGCATTTGGCAACAAAAGTTTATTCAAATTTGCTATTACACATCTACCTTTTAACACCTTTAAACAAATCAAATTCAAAACTTAATAGCTCAGAATACAGTAGAGACTAGGTTAGGTTCTAATTTAGTTATCAATATCTATACTATTACAAATCTTAATGTTCACAAATTTCTAATTAAATAAAGATAAACCACCAATTTAAGTGTTTAATTACCTAAATAAATTCCAAAATTTATCCTCAAAGGGATTCCTAAATTATGCCTAAATTAATGGCTAAATTATCCCACTTTTCACTAAAGTTAAAGTAATACAAGGAAAACCAACCTTTGATTTCAACGGAGGTTACTATTTCAAATCTTTGTTGCATCAAACTACAAACAATTCTGCAACATTACCCCAAAATTTCACCGATACCGATCCATCCTTAAAACAGCAGACAAGAAGCAAATCAATCCATAAGGAAGTTCTGACTTCAAAAATTAATCCAAATGAGGTCTAAGTAAGGTCTAAGTAAGGTCTAAGTAAGGTCACTGAAAAGAATTTACAAAAGGTTAGTTCAACGCACAAACCAAAGTAAAAGTTAAAAAACACTAACTTTTCATAATAAATATTTACCTGAGGTTACAACATGATCACCAAATTGTGACTGTTCAACTTACAGACACATATCAAAAGCGAAACCTAGAAATAAAAGAAAGTTCTAGTTAACAACCAATTTTTTTTTTTTTCTAAGTGAGGGTGGTTATACTTTTCATCACCCTATTTATGAAATCTATAATAAACCAATTTAATACCTGCAAAAGCTGGCTCGCCATATAATTTCTGAATTGATTACTAAACATTTATGCTAATTATTCTATTTGAGACCTGAAATGATAAAAATTACAACTCTCAATACAATATGCCCAGATGTAGGTAGGCTACATTTTCTTTACAAGGATTTCCAAAGGAGTTTCTCAACATACTTACCATTTTTCCAGTCATTTATATCAACTCATTTTCGAAATTAATTCATCCAAATTGACATGTTGGCGGCGTCTGAAACGATAAAAAGAACCATGTGCTCAGACTCTAAGAAATGTCTCGCAACAAACAAAAATCAACGCAAACCTTTCTGCAGATACTTACCAGGAATAACTATCAAACTACAAAATAATTTGGGGCGTGCCTCATATTCAAATATCTAATTTTTCATTTTCCACACACGTTCCACTCCGACGCACGACCAACAGTGCGGAACCGGAAAAAAGCAGCTGTCACACTTGACAAATGTCAGTGTCATCATATCTATGCCAAAATATGGACTGGAGTCCTACATCCATTCAGCTTTTCGTTTCACGCGAACTTATATAAAAATATACAACGTTACAATACCCCCCTCCCAAAGAAAAGAGGTTCACTACAGTGAACCGAAAGCTGTCCCCAGCTTCCGTAACTGTAAAAATATGTACTGTTACCAAATGCCAAAATAAAATCAACATAATCTCCTTCCACCATCCAACAAGTCCTAACTGACACTAAAAGGCAAACAATTTCACAAGAAGGATTCAAACTATTACTGTAGGTCCAAAATTATATCCCAAAAAAAAAATATGTCCCAAAAGGATCTCAAAAAAACTAACCATATGTTATTTAGGGGTGCTCTGCTAAAATTATTCAAAATACCTACAAAAAAAAACTCAAAAATCAACGCTATTTAAGAATATCCTATTCCAAAATATCGACAATACCTCAAAAATTCTTAACTCAACGCTATTTAAGATTTTCTGTTCAAAATATCCAAAATACCCAAAAAAAGAATCTCAAAACGCCGTATAAAAATATTTCAACTAAAAACATCATAAATACCTAAAGATCTCAACGTCAACGCCATTAAAGATTGTTCTGTTCAAAATAATCCAAAAGCTCATAAAAAAAAACAAATCAACTACATTGAATGTTCTGTTCAAAATTATCCAAAAGCCCTCAAAATAAAATCTCAATATCAAAGTAATTTCTTTATATTTTCTTAATTTACTCATAAAGTTAATTAAGTCCAAAATCGGGCAAAAAACACATTCAAATAATTCCAAAACGACCTCATGCTAGACAACAATTCAAAATCATAAGTTTCAAGCGACTTAACTTAAGGGTTTCCGCTAAAACATACCCACAAACAAATTAATTTCATTCTTCCACAAGCAAACCATCTTATCAACCTCGCCTTTCATACTTCATCATACAAAAACTAAACAGTTTTATTTCTCAATCTAAATAAAACTGTACCCTATCACTTTTGTGTTTAGAATTTTTATCAATTTAAACACAACCAAAGAAACTCTAGTCGAATCAAAACTTATGTCTTAATAACCTCAATATGCCACGAATCGAGTGAACGACCATCCATAGCCTCCAACTCGTAAACAAAATGGTGAAAAATACC
Organism: Pyrausta purpuralis; assembly: GCA_963924145.1. Lineage (NCBI taxonomy): Eukaryota > Metazoa > Arthropoda > Insecta > Lepidoptera > Crambidae > Pyrausta > Pyrausta purpuralis. The sequence continues at coordinate 12,121,017 of OZ001659.1, read as the reverse complement.
TCAGTGATCCCACACCAAACAAAAAACAAACAAACTGGTGCCAAATTGGGCATCACTTGAGTGTAGCTGGACTCCCAAACTACATCACCAACCAAAAACCAGAACGCATTTCTGCACCCCAAAACAACAAAATTTGTGGCATGTCTAGCATGGACACTAAAAACTTTAAAAAAAACTTTAAACAACCAAACTCACCAACATAATACTCCTTAGGCATAGTTACTGCGTACTCCGTCCCGGTATCCCTGTAAAATTATGTTAAGAAATGTTGTAACAAACCAGTGTCTCCCTGAATCACGATCCCATAATATGTGTCCAATTAACCACAATCACGGTTTCAGTAACTCATGAATCACTATAAATGGTTTCTAAAATTTTTGGCAACATCCGTACCAGTAGCTCACCTAATAGGAAACAACAGAGTCGATTTACCAAAACAATGTGTTACACCGAGAAAATTGTAACTTATTTCTTGGTTTATATACAAAACAGATGCAAGAAACATAATTTAATTCGTTTTCAGAACGACTCCAATAACGCTGACGGGTAACCACAATGACCCTACATTTACTTCATAACTCATTTATCAATGTACCCACAACAAAAGCAATAATTAAAATCCAAAATTATTTCAACTAATTCTCAACGCAAACTCATATAAATTACACTGTAATATCACTGTTAAGTAACATTAATTAATCATGTTAACTATTATTTGGTGGTTTATATTTTTACAAGTTTTCATACAAAACAATATAAAGTGAGTCCAAAATATTACAACCAAAACAACTCAAACAAAATATATCACCACACTTATACAGGTTTAGAGTAATTCATTAATGCTAAGTAAAAGCAAACAAAATGTTTTGGGATTTCACAAAATAAGGTTTACACCATAACAATTACTTTTATTTGGTTAGTAAATACAAATTGTTTGATGCAACACTAAACTTGTGGGATAATTCCTAACCAGTTAGTAACACAGGCAAAATTAAACCTAAGCTAAATAATATGGTGGTTAATTAGCATCCCAAAAAAATTCTAACAACAAAGTGCTCAAAATTGTACTAATAACTAATTCTAAAGTTGGGCGCCATTTGTCACTGTCACTCCCGGCTAGTGTGGACAAAGGGTGTTTAAAAGGTACTAATATTCGAATGAAATAAAGAAATCCGGGTATAGCATTTGGCAACAAAAGTTTATTCAAATTTGCTATTACACATCTACCTTTTAACACCTTTAAACAAATCAAATTCAAAACTTAATAGCTCAGAATACAGTAGAGACTAGGTTAGGTTCTAATTTAGTTATCAATATCTATACTATTACAAATCTTAATGTTCACAAATTTCTAATTAAATAAAGATAAACCACCAATTTAAGTGTTTAATTACCTAAATAAATTCCAAAATTTATCCTCAAAGGGATTCCTAAATTATGCCTAAATTAATGGCTAAATTATCCCACTTTTCACTAAAGTTAAAGTAATACATGGAAAACCAACCTTTGATTTCAACGGAGGTTACTATTTCAAATCTTTGTTGCATCAAACTACAAACAATTCTGCAACATTACCCCAAAATTTCACCGATACCGATCCATCCTTAAAACAGCAGACAAGAAGCAAATCAATCCATAAGGAAGTTCTGACTTCAAAAATTAATCCAAATGAGGTCTAAGTAAGGTCTAAGTAAGGTCTAAGTAAGGTCACTGAAAAGAATTTACAAAAGGTTAGTTCAACGCACAAACCAAAGTAAAAGTTAAAAAACACTAACTTTTCATAATAAATATTTACCTGAGGTTACAACATGATCACCAAATTGTGACTGTTCAACTTACAGACACATATCAAAAGCGAAACCTAGAAATAAAAGAAAGTTCTAGTTAACAACCAATTATTTTTTTTTTCTAAGTGAGGGTGGTTATACTTTTCATCACCCTATTTATGAAATCTATAATAAACCAATTTAATACCTGCAAAAGCTGGCTCGCCATATAATTTCTGAATTGATTACTAAACATTTATGCTAATTATTCTATTTGAGACCTGAAATGATAAAAATTACAACTCTCAATACAATATGCCCAGATGTAGGTAGGCTTCATTTTCTTTACAAGGATTTCCAAAGGAGTTTCTCAACATACTTACCATTTTTCCAGTCATTTATATCAACTCATTTTCGAAATTAATTCATCCAAATTGACATGTTGGCGGCGTCTGAAACGATAAAAAGAACCATGTGCTCAGACTCTAAGAAATGTCTCGCAACAAACAAAAATCAACGCAAACCTTTCTGCAGATACTTACCAGGAATAACTATCAAACTACAAAATAATTTGGGGCGTGCCTCATATTCAAATATCTAATTTTTCATTTTCCACACACGTTCCACTCCGACGCACGACCAACAGTGCGGAACCGGAAAAAAGCAGCTGTCACACTTGACAAATGTCAGTGTCATCATATCTATGCCAAAATATGGACTGGAGTCCTACATCCATTCAGCTTTTCGTTTCACGCGAACTTATATAAAAATATACAACGTTACAATACCCCCCTCCCAAAGAAAAGAGGTTCACTACAGTGAACCGAAAGCTGTCCCCAGCTTCCGTAACTGTAAAAATATGTACTGTTACCAAATGCCAAAATAAAATCAACATAATCTCCTTCCACCATCCAACAAGTCCTAACTGACACTAAAAGGCAAACAATTTCACAAGAAGGATTCAAACTATTACTGTAGGTCCAAAATTATATCCCAAAAAAAAAATATGTCCCAAAAGGATCTCAAAAAAACTAACCATATGTTATTTAGGGGTGCTCTGCTAAAATTATTCAAAATACCTACAAAAAAAAACTCAAAAATCAACGCTATTTAAGAATATCCTATTCCAAAATATCGACAATACCTCAAAAATTCTTAACTCAACGCTATTTAAGATTTTCTGTTCAAAATATCCAAAATACCCAAAAAAAGAATCTCAAAACGCCGTATAAAAATATTTCAACTAAAAACATCATAAATACCTAAAGATCTCAACGTCAACGCCATTAAAGATTGTTCTGTTCAAAATAATCCAAAAGCTCATAAAAAAAAACAAATCAACTACATTGAATGTTCTGTTCAAAATTATCCAAAAGCCCTCAAAATAAAATCTCAATATCAAAGTAATTTCTTTATATTTTCTTAATTTACTCATAAAGTTAATTAAGTCCAAAATCGGGCAAAAAACACATTCAAATAATTCCAAAACGACCTCATGCTAGACAACAATTCAAAATCATAAGTTTCAAGCGACTTAACTTAAGGGTTTCCGCTAAAACATACCCACAAACAAATTAATTTCATTCTTCCACAAGCAAACCATCTTATCAACCTCGCCTTTCATACTTCATCATACAAAAACTAAACAGTTTTATTTCTCAATCTAAATAAAACTGTACCCTATCACTTTTGTGTTTAGAATTTTTATCAATTTAAGCACAACCAAAGAAACTCTAGTCGAATCAAAACTTATGTCTTAATAACCTCAATATGCCACGAATCGAGTGAACGACCATCCATAGCCTCCAACTCGTAAACAAAATGGTGAAAAATACCTCAGTGATCCCACACCAAACAAAAAACAAACAAACTGGTGCCAAATTGGGCATCACTTGAGTGTAGCTGGACTCCCAAACTACATCACCAACCAAAAACCAGAACGCATTTCTGCACCCCAAAACAACAAAATTTGTGGCATGTCTAGCATGGACACTAAAAACTTTAAAAAAAACTTTAAACAACCAAACTCACCAACATAATACTCCTTAGGCATAGTTACTGCGTACTCCGTCCCGGTATCCCTGTAAAATTATGTTAAGAAATGTTGTAACAAACCAGTGTCTCCCTGAATCACGATCCCATAATATGTGTCCAATTAACCACAATCACGGTTTCAGTAACTCATGAATCACTATAAATGGTTTCTAAAATTTTTGGCAACATCCGTACCAGTAGCTCACCTAATAGGAAACAACAGAGTCGATTTACCAAAACAATGTGTTACACCGAGAAAATTGTAACTTATTTCTTGGTTTATATACAAAACAGATGCAAGAAACATAATTTAATTCGTTTTCAGAACGACTCCAATAACGCTGACGGGTAACCACAATGACCCTACATTTACTTCATAACTCATTTATCAATGTACCCACAACAAAAGCAATAATTAAAATCCAAAATTATTTCAACTAATTCTCAACGCAAACTCATATAAATTACACTGTAATATCACTGTTAAGTAACATTAATTAATCATGTTAACTATTATTTGGTGGTTTATATTTTTACAAGTTTTTATACAAAACAATATAAAGTGAGTCCAAAATATTACAACCAAAACAACTCAAACAAAATATATCACCACACTTATACAGGTTTAGAGTAATTCATTAATGCTAAGTAAAAGCAAACAAAATGTTTTGGGATTTCACAAAATAAGGTTTACACCATAACAATTACTTTTATTTGGTTAGTAAATACAAATTGTTTGATGCAACACTAAACTTGTGGGATAATTCCTAACCAGTTAGTAACACAGGCAAAATTAAACCTAAGCTAAATAATATGGTGGTTAATTAGCATCCCAAAAAAATTCTAACAACAAAGTGCTCAAAATTGTACTAATAACTAATTCTAAAGTTGGGCGCCATTTGTCACTGTCACTCCCGGCTAGTGTGGACAAAGGGTGTTTAAAAGGTACTAATATTCGAATGAAATAAAGAAATCCGGGTATAGCATTTGGCAACAAAAGTTTATTCAAATTTGCTATTACACATCTACCTTTTAACACCTTTAAACAAATCAAATTCAAAACTTAATAGCTCAGAATACAGTAGAGACTAGGTTAGGTTCTAATTTAGTTATCAATATCTATACTATTACAAATCTTAATGTTCACAAATTTCTAATTAAATAAAGATAAACCACCAATTTAAGTGTTTAATTACCTAAATAAATTCCAAAATTTATCCTCAAAGGGATTCCTAAATTATGCCTAAATTAATGGCTAAATTATCCCACTTTTCACTAAAGTTAAAGTAATACAAGGAAAACCAACCTTTGATTTCAACGGAGGTTACTATTTCAAATCTTTGTTGCATCAAACTACAAACAATTCTGCAACATTACCCCAAAATTTCACCGATACCGATCCATCCTTAAAACAGCAGACAAGAAGCAAATCAATCCATAAGGAAGTTCTGACTTCAAAAATTAATCCAAATGAGGTCTAAGTAAGGTCTAAGTAAGGTCTAAGTAAGGTCACTGAAAAGAATTTACAAAAGGTTAGTTCAACGCACAAACCAAAGTAAAAGTTAAAAAACACTAACTTTTCATAATAAATATTTACCTGAGGTTACAACATGATCACCAAATTGTGACTGTTCAACTTACAGACACATATCAAAAGCGAAACCTAGAAATAAAAGAAAGTTCTAGTTAACAACCAATTATTTTTTTTTTCTAAGTGAGGGTGGTTATACTTTTCATCACCCTATTTATGAAATCTATAATAAACCAATTTAATACCTGCAAAAGCTGGCTCGCCATATAATTTCTGAATTGATTACTAAACATTTATGCTAATTATTCTATTTGAGACCTGAAATGATAAAAATTACAACTCTCAATACAATATGCCCAGATGTAGGTAGGCTACATTTTCTTTACAAGGATTTCCAAAGGAGTTTCTCAACATACTTACCATTTTTCCAGTCATTTATATCAACTCATTTTCGAAATTAATTCATCCAAATTGACATGTTGGCGGCGTCTGAAACGATAAAAAGAACCATGTGCTCAGACTCTAAGAAATGTCTCGCAACAAACAAAAATCAACGCAAACCTTTCTGCAGATACTTACCAGGAATAACTATCAAACTACAAAATAATTTGGGGCGTGCCTCATATTCAAATATCTAATTTTTCATTTTCCACACACGTTCCACTCCGACGCACGACCAACAGTGCGGAACCGGAAAAAAGCAGCTGTCACACTTGACAAATGTCAGTGTCATCATATCTATGCCAAAATATGGACTGGAGTCCTACATCCATTCAGCTTTTCGTTTCACGCGAACTTATATAAAAATATACAACGTTACACTTGCTTGCTGCAGATGATGGAAATGTATGAAAAGCTACTTATACAGCCAAAAGTAAATCTTCATGATTTATCACACCCAACCGCAAAAACAGCAAACTATTGCACGCGGGAAAATATGAAATAGCTAACTTTCGCTGTGGATTGTGGCATTATTTATTCTGATACATTCGCGCTGAAATGTAGGTAATCAAGCACCATCCGAAACTCGTCCATATTACGAGAGAATAGTTCGCAAACAGACTTCGCACGGGAATCTGCATAAATATTACGAGTGACCGCTCCGCAGTCGAGCGAATTGGGAGATACGTTCAGCTCCGTAGGGGATCTGATAGTTGCTTTTACGAAACTGGGAGGTACTAACTGTAAGCTTGAAAACAATGTGGACCGCCAGGCATCGGTTTATCGCAAAAACTTACAAAAGTTACGTTAAAACTAAACACTTATCGATGTTTTACGAGTATACCTATAAAGCTGTTGATTCACTTAACGCACATTAGTCTTGTTGTTAGCTAAAAATCCTAATAAAATAACCTCTATGGCTTTTCTTGCATTAAGTTGCCAATTATTTGGGGGCAGCATACCCTTAAAATGTGAGCCTGTTCTCCCTATTTTGTTATAGCCTTAATTTCAACAGTAATTAATATTGGTTATTTTAATAATACATGTGGAATGTTCAATGATGAAAAATAATATCATAATTTAATTAACTAATTGAATAATGAAGTGTAAATCTCAAATTTAATCTTAATAATACTCGTAGTGCTACTAATACTAGCTATAAGCCTTTTGTTTACTAACTGCTATGGGCTCTGCCTGAAATAAGCTTTAATTTAATTAAATTAATTTAATTTTAAAGCAAAAGATACCTTTAACACAAAATATTAGCCTACATTTTGTGCTTATATACTGATTGTATGTTATAAAATGTGGAAGTAATGTAAGGAAAATTGTTTAAAACCACGGGCAAAAGTTGTGCCCATCTACCACCTGAAGTGTTCTATACTATGTTAGAGCTATTCCTTAATTGGTATATAGCACTAACGTTAAATAGCTAACTTTAATGTTATCTAGATAATTTTAACGATGCTGTTTTTACCTTCAAACAGACACGTAAGCTTATAAAGGCAGGCCTTTAAAATTGTTATTGAGGCTAATACAGAAACGCGTTAACGAAACATAAATGTTCTTAAGTGCACTACGTTAGGTTGATGTTAATGGGTGATCATGACTACCTAACAGGAGGGTAATGCTGTAAAAGTTGGTCTACTTTACCTGAATATACAAATAACGAGCGGTTCTTAGTGATCTCGTCCTTACAAGTATTGGATTTCTCGTACCAACACTCTACCTTTACAAACGATAAAAACTATCCACATCCATTTCTTTGGTTCAAATGATCTCTGTTATAAGAAAATATCAACATAAGTTTAGTTGATAGGTTGAGGTTAGGTTGATTTGGCGTAAAACAAAACATGGCTGAGTTAATAATCATACAAGTAATCATTTATTTCTTTCCACAGTATACGTTAGAATTAACATGGTAAAGACGAAAATAATGCCGGTACATCAAGGGAGCTCCCTTGATGTACCCACTCCAGTTTCTATAAGGAACTCAATTCTTGAAGTTGTCGACGAATACATCTGCCTGGGCTAAGAAATAAGAAATCCAATAAGGTGGGTCCGAATTTTATAAAAGAGGTCAATCTACGAATCCAACTTGGCTGGGCAGCGTTCGGAAAATTGCGCAAGAGTGTCTTCTCGTCTCAATTACCTCAGTGTTTGAAGACAAAAATATTCAATCAATGTCTATTACCAGTGATGTCATACGAATTTGAAACATGATCTCTTACTATGGGCCTTAGATGGAAGCTCAAAATCACACAGCGAGCGATGGAGAGGGCTATGCTGAGTGTTTCTCTACGAGAGCCAATCGGAAATGTGGACATACGTAGAAGAGTTAAGGTAACGGACATAGCCCTGAGAATCGGTAAACTCGTTGGGGCAGAAAAATTCTAGATTGTAGACCCTTCGGCCAAAGACGAGGCGTAGGACGTCCACCGACAAGATAGACAGACCTTGTAACGATCTCGGGACCAAACTGGATGTAGACCGCTTGTGATCGGTCGCTGTGGAAAAATGTGGGAGAGGCCTTTGTTCAACAGTAAAAGTCCTTTGGCTGACAATGATTATGACCTTCTGATAATGACAAAGTACATAATTCCAATACCAAGATACAAAGCCAATACAATCATTCAGTTGGAATTACATAAGGTAATCTAAAATCCAGCGTTAGCTTCAGGAAAACAAATGACAACTGAATCTTTCGAGTGAATCTCGAAATTAAACAAACTGGATTTAATTTGTAATTTTATCCTTCCCAAGCAGGGCCATTAAGGCTCAAAGTTAGAATAGTATACAAGGAACACAGACAACTCTCGCCAAAAATAGACTAGACTAAGTCTACATGCATTATTCGATTTTAAGTCGCCCCGAGATCTTGACTCGTGTAACCGGGTCGAAACGTCTTGTAGGTAAAGATTATATTATTTACTTCTCAAACAAGTAAAAGTTGAATAATATTCCGTTGAGTGTTGTGAAGTTTAGTCAACATATGTACCTTACCAGTGATTTGGTAAGTAAAGACCATTAAAGGGCGAATCAAAAACTTTAGGATGTAAGACTTATTTCTGAACAGTGTACTACAAACTTTAATGAAGAACGTTAACTTAGCATATTTAAGAAAATGACATAGAGAAAGACATTCTTATAAACAGGATTCATAGATAGTCGTATTATAAATGGTCATAAGTTGCTTTTTTTAAATCTATTTAGGTTTACAAATAAAAGCAGATTATAAATATAAAACAAGGTTTTCAAAGAAAAAAAGCCATCCGTGATCAGTATTAGTTCTCCTCGGTCGCTTTCAAGAGTAACACGTTGATAATAGAAATGTCTTTATTACACATGCATCGTGAAGTTCAGTTATGAGTACGTTTACAGAAAATTCTTAGTGAAGGCAATCTTATTTAAATTTTAGTCTTAAGGTCCAAACTTAAAAAGTTTTATCTATTTATCCAAGTGGTCTATGACAAGGAAAGTCGGCCATTTACCGGATAAGGGCGGTTCGAGCATATCGCGCCGGCGTGCGCTGGATTTGAATATTCCTGTTGTTTTAGGACTTTGTCAACACGCCGCTATACTAAGACAACCTATTAATTGCAAATCACCACTGCGTGGGACAGTGGCCGAATTATACGAGTTGAAGCAGATAGGGTGAGGGGGGAGATAAGGAGGATTGCGGATTGAATTCAGTCAGTTATAGGTTGGAAGCTATTAATAAAGACAGAATTTATTATACACTAGCAAGGTCAGAATCCATACCAGTTAGCGCAAGCGCATGTTGTACTTAAGCGGCAAGCATTATGTATTTTGGTGCGGAGTTATTTTAAAACAGTGATACCTTCTAAGATATTTATGATATATTAACTAAATGAAAAAATACCCATGCGCATCAAAATACATTTGAAAACAGTACATATTCACCCTTGAAACAGTACATATTATCGAAAGTGAACATAATTTTTAAAAAAATAAAAATAAATCAGATAGACTTATGCCCCTCACTTTATTTTAGAACTTTTAAAGCGGGACAATTGTATCATACATGATTATGACGTATCTTAAACGGTTGACGAAACGAAAAGCGAAACGAAAGCTCTCAAAAGGAATATTTTCTCCCGTTTTTTCAACATTTTTTTTATTGCTCTTCTTTTATAAGTCCAACACAAAACAGATTGATCAAATCGGTTACGTAGTTCCTGGAGTTAGCGCATTCAAACACAAACAAACTCTCCATCTTTATAAAATTCGTAAAGATAAAGATAAAAAATAATTTAGAAAGCTAAAAATAAGCAAAGAATCATCATATGTTTTGGCCAAAAACCAAACCAATCATAGTGTGCTTCTAATAAGCCTGCCCATCCGGTCACGGTTTCTGCCTCACGAGATTTTAAGGTTGGCTAATCGGTTTTGAGCTTGAGGGTTGCAGTCAGATTTCGGCTATGTAGTAAAACATTGACATGTTTGAATTTAATAAGCAGTCATAAATTAGCTCAATTTCTTTCTAAGTATGCCTTTTGATATAGCATATTATGTACTCGATATTATAAAACTGAAGAGTTTGCTTGTTTGAACGCGCTAAACTCAGGAACTACTGGACCTATTTTAAAAAAATAGTTTTTTGTTGGATAGCTTATATATCGAGCAAGGTTTTAGGCTTTAAAACATCACGCTGCAGGGGAGGGAGTGAACTTAAAACGCGCAGACGCAGTCGCGGGGGACCGTTACTTAGATTATATGACCCAACCGTATGATTATGTCCTTACAAAGATGTTTTAATCAACATCTCGGCATCAGGCACAGAGGGCGTCATTAAATCCTTCAATATTGCGGAACAATGACATTAAATTCTCATACTTCATCAAAACTCAAGCCATTAAAAGGCAAGCCCATAAACGACGGTCTAAACTCTAAAACTATAAACACACTAGTCTGTCGAACGTGTGCTCAAACTCTGTATCGGACTAATCGAATCGACCTATAACTTCGCAACGAGCTCTCGTAAATACGGTCCACTTTATTATCTGTGCGAGATTTAACAACCCCCTCTAGGGCCAGACGCCGATAACTTGATATCACGCTCCGCCACCTAATTCAAATTGTTAACTAAGCCATCATACTAAAATATTTTTGCGCTGGTGATTGGTTAAAGCAGAGCGCTTTTCCTTAGCTCTTGTGTTCAAGATTCTTTCTTCTTCTTTTGCCTACCGGTTTGAAGCTCACACCACCATGCAATGTCGATGCATGATTTTTGGGCTATGGGTAATAGGGTCTCAGTAATGTACCTTATTGTATGTCTTAGACATTATGTATCCTAATTGCGTTTAGTTTTCTAAATAGTAGCAATATTTAATGGTCAAGCAAGAAGTGCCATGTATCTTATTAGCCAAAAAACTTAAAAAAAATTGTATTTTGTACTATGATTTGAAGTATAAGCGGGCATATAAATCGTAATGATTAAGTACATGGAAAACGTTAATGACCACTAAACACAATTACATAGAGTCGACATTCAGCTTCAAAATCTCCAGCTAAAACTAATGACGCTTTTTTCCAACATGCTGCCCGGTGCCCACCCCATCCTGCCCTAGAAAAGTTTGCGTTGCTCGGACGCTGCTAATGAAAGAAGCCAGATGCATGATATTTTCAGATTTAATTAGTGCTCCGATGTTGTAGGAACGATTTTTTCTCTAAAGTTACATATTATCGTAGTCTAATTACATTTTTACCGAATCATTTTTGAAAACAACGTATGAGAATAATACAAGCAGAGTAAAAACAATATTTTTTAGATACACTGAATGACTGACTTAGTACTTAGGAAGTAAAACACGTCGATTTGTGGAACATTATTCAACAGGAGATCATTATTATTTGTCCAGAATACATTTTTCGTTCGCTCATTAAAAATATATATCAAAGTAAGTAAGTTTTTGTAGGACAATGCCAAAAATCACATCATGTAAGTATTAGCAGAAACCGCAATATATTGCATTCGTTGCGCGCTATGACAGCGGCGTAAAGGGGTAAGCACACCAAATCTATTCAAGTTATGGTGATAAATATTATCACAGATGCAATGTCAAAACAATGTTGTTGATTGCTTATACATAATGATCTTTTCCCAATAGAGTTCTGGACGTGTTCTCTGAAGCCCAGATAGTTTTGATGGGTCAGCCATGTCATCACTACTTTGTATCAAAGCTTTACCGTCAGACTGCAAATCGCAGCAATAGTTAATGAATGTCTAATTATCTCTCACCCTGGACTCCAGAGTCGCTATCTCGCCCTCTACTGCTAGTTAGTGTGTTTAGGCGTTCGAACTTTACGCGTTTGGCCAGCGCTGTCAGACTGGTTTAATTGAATCGCATCAACCCTGATATACGACTCCCGGCGTATCCACCAAACAATTAATCCCGCATAAACAATTATACAGGATCGATTTATATCCGATAAATTCGAATGGAACTCGAATTCTGCTCCCCTGTCAAGCCTTTTGATGATTTAAACCGAAACGAGTCAATTACTAAAACATGACGCGTCTAGATGCTTTACGATTTCATTTAAAAACACCTCGAGCGGTTTCGATCGATTAAAATTAAGCATCGATGCACTTTAATGCTCTCACGCCTGAAGTAACTCTCCGTATAAGAACTAATTGTTTTTTGATATACGATTACGAGTAGTACTTTCTTTTATCTTTCTTCTGATACGATACGTTACCACTTTATGATAAATATAATATGCAATAAAGAGCAAACCTTTCGCTATTAACTCGTTTTTAAACACAGTAGGATGTTACTAAATATGCTTCTACAAAATTACAATTACTTTGGAAAACAGTTTTGGAATTGATTATTACTTACGTGGACGTCCACCAACAAGATAGACAGACGACCTTATAAAGATTGCAGGATCAAACTGGATGCAGACCGCTAGTAATCGGTCGCTGTGGAAAGCCGTGGGAGAGGCCTATGTTCAGCAGTGGACGTCCTTTGGCTGATAATGATGATGATGTTGATGATTTCTTACCTTATTGCAAATGGAATTCTAATAAGGTTTTATCAAAATTTCCAATTTCCGAAACACATGCTGAAACCACGAAACAACATAGAACTTATTGCATCCCATTGAAAGCTCTACTCCGCGTGTAGATATTTGTTTCAGTTCAGTATTTCACGCGGGGAACTAATCACATTGTGGGAACTTTGTTGTTCTGCACTGTGCACGGTAGACACTCAAATTATAATAACTTAACATGCATGGGAGGAAGCGGAATGGGGGCCGAATCGTAAAAGGTTTTAATGGAAGCCATAACAGACGCTTTCAATTTATGCAGACGGCAGCCCAGCAAATAGGGATGCCTGATGTTATTGTGTTCCGATTTTTGGATTCGGAACGTTTTAATTTTAATCTATTCTTTGTTGTAAAGAACATTGCAGTATCGATTTATTCTATGTGTTAACAGACATTGTAAGACGTCTGAGTTCGTGCTGTTGTCTTGTTGTTCTGATTTCCATAACACAAGTGCATTTAGGTACTTCGGATCAGAGCAATTTAGGTGATTGGTGTAATTATTAAGACGAACTAGAAATCACTGTAAGGTTTTATTAATAAATACGTCTTTACGTAATTAATTAATCATCTTACTGAATAAATATTTTGATATTGTAATTCTAGGTTTACTTAAATCGTGCATGCCTCTATCAACGACCGCGTAAATTACTTCTTATTACGATTAAGATCTGTAAGCTCCACAGTAAAAAAAACACAACATTCGAATAGAAAATACGTCATATCCAAAACCTACATCCCTAGTTCTAGGTTATTAAAGTGCAGAACTAATGAGCTCTTATGACGCCTGCTTGTAATATCGAACGGAACTAGTTCACCCGTTTATCATTCGTAATGACGTACAATTTGCCGTTTAGTGCTCAAGTTATTGCTAAAACAATATATATTTTATATGGCCACGGATTTATTAAACGTTTGCCCATATTCCTGGGCAAAGGACATATAATTAATTACCAAGACTGAGCGCAGTTCTAGCTTTAATTAAGTTAGTAATCGCTAATGAGCGAGCTTAAGAGAAATGATTTGATATCTGTAATTATTCCTGTAATAGCGAGGCACGATATTATTGCCGTTATTAGTCTAGAAAAACTTCTGGATTGAAAATCTATAGTTACTAAGATTGTTTAGGCATTAATCATTGTTTCAGCTGAATTCTGATGTAAGTAGACTAATTAAAACGACTTTTCATTAGGAACTAGACCGCAGTTCTCCCGAAGCAGTGAAAAGGTGTAATCGGGACGAGTATAAGTGTTTCAGTTGATCTACCTATGTGTAAAAATTTAATGACTAACTTTTAGGACTTTTTATGACGCAATGTAGTGCCACAAATTAATATCTTCATACACGGATTACTTCATACGTTTTTGAAACAATTAATATCAAAGTATCATTTGATTGGCGTCATCATCCCCGTTATAAAACATGTAAATTAATCCCATAACATTTGGCCGGGCGAACGATTGGGAACAACTTGCAATAACGACCGACCGTATAGCGTAATCTCTGGTAGTTACGCCGAACTGCACACACCAACTTGTATAGTTTGGAGTGAGGGCTAATTTTACGGCTTTCATCAGTAGCTGGGATAGTTAAAAAGCGTTTATGAACAAAATGTCATAACGTATGAAATTAAAACAGGGGAGATTTCAGCCCACGAGTACTTAGGTAGAAACTACTAGTACTCGCCAAGTACTAATTAAGTTTAATATATCGAAAAGGCTTACTTTTCAAGTACCAGGTATCCTTAGGTACACTATAATCGTGGGCCTACCTCTGTTAATAAAATTAAAGGGTTCGGCAATAAAAAATCTTTCAATGTTTTCGGAAGACTAAACTTGTAAAGACCTACCTATTATTTTAGTATACTGCGGTTGAAGTCTGAAGAAAAATTTTTGACATTTCGTGTCGACAATTCCAATTTTCTGATTTTCTGTTTAATCAAATATAGTTTTTACTAACGAAGCTATCTATCAATATCTTTCATAAAACTTTTAAAAAAAATGATGTAATTTTTTTTGCTTCACTGAAACATTCGACTCAAGCAATAAATATATGAAAACACCAATTTTATCTCAGCGTTGTCTACGCGAAATGTCAAAATTTTGCTCCAGACTAAACCCTCTGGAGGCGAAATGTAATATGTGTTGTAAATCGACCCTTGGTTTCTTATTATCAGTGTTTCAAACGCACTTAAGTTTATAAAGCACGATCTCCACACCCACATCATCATCAGGCTATCGGGTGCTATTTGAACACAAGTAATATCTTAATTCCCCAGTAACGATCCGTAGTTATCTCAAACGCTCCAATTACCACCGAGTGGCTTTTTGACAACGCGTGTTGGAGTGTAAGTAGCCAGCATCTGTTTTATTTATCACTGTAGTAGTTAGGTAACGAGTTTATGATAGAAACGTAGAGAGAGTGTCTTTAGATGTTTTAGAAATGATTTTATGAGGACTTTATAGGGTTCTGTAGACGACCCGTCTGGTGTAGTGGTCGAGAAATCGCCTACTACGCAGCGGGTTGCGGGTTCGATCCCCGCGCAATACAAACATTTGTATGCATGAACATGTCTGTTTGTATTGGTCTGGGTGTTTTCTATGTATATCATGTATGTATTTACAAACAAAAAGTATTTAAGTATTTATATCCGTTGTCTGGCACCCATAAGACAAGCTTTGAGTAGCTTACTAATATTATAAAGGATATTTATTATTATTTGTAGCCGAATTGCAAAAAACCGAACCCTTGTAGTTTCGTCAAGTCTGTCTGTCTGTTTGTCCGTATGTCACAGCCACTTTATTCTGAAACTATTAGTATTACACAGTTGAAACTTAGTAGGTAGATGAATCCTGTTAACCGCTTTACGATTCTAATACAAAAAATAAAAAATAATAATATTTAATGAGGGGGGGAGGGGGGGGGGGAGGGGCTTCTATACATGAAACTAAAACCTTTTTTTTTTTGTCAAACCTATGCGTGTAGGGTGTCTATGGATCGGTCTTTAAAAATAACATCGAGGTTCCTAGAACCATTTTCTCTAAAAGTTTAACGTTTGAGAGATAGACGCTTACAAACATAACTTGGTTATTCATACAAATACTATGAAAACCAAAGTTATATTTGCTATCAACAAAATACAGTGGTATTTTGGCTAAGTGGAACTAAGTGGATCTTCATTTTAAGTTGGCCGGAACCTTTAATGAGCGAGTCCGACGTGCACTTGGCCGGTTTATTTTTAGGATTCCGTAGGCACTAGTATGGTCATGCAAATTTTAAATTGATAGTCAGTCACAAAAAAATATTAAACGATAGTTAACATCAGGTTTTTGATACATACATTTGTTTCACAATAACATAATATGTAAAATTGATAGTGTAACATAAAGTATTGTGCACTTAATCACATCCAATTGAATTGTGTATTTATTTAAGCAAATGAAATTTTGTACACCCTAGGTATTGTAGGATTTTACACAATAATTATCTACGCGGCGAAAAATTCAATGAACCAGTCTGACCGGAAAAATCTGCTTTCGCTCAGCGCTTTTGCGCGAATACTATTTTACTCCAAAGGATTATTGGAAAATTTGTCAGAGAGGCGGGCAGCGCTTTGTTTTCGTTTAATCAATAAAATAGCTTAATATTTACACTTGTGGCGTAAATACGTGTGTCTTGTTCACGAACTTTTGTTTTCAATCATTGGACGTTTGAATGCCAGTTTGTGTTCTGTTAACTGTCATTTGTATATGTAGTTTTATTAACCGCAAGCAGTCAGTTTTATTAACAGTAAATAGTTCTTAAAATAAATTATTTTCGCGTTAAATTGTAGATACTAACCCCTATTTTGTAAGCTATTTGCTAACCCATGGACCCATGTAGTCTGTGATAAATAAAAATTGATTTAACATAATTTGAAAAACTCTAGTGTGTTTACATGATCGTTTCGTTTTGCAGGTAGGGTAGTCCGTCAACTCAGTCCTGTTAACTCCTGTTAGTGTCATGTTTACCACTTTCACAGCGTTGCCATGGTAATTGCTGTGTTTTTGCATACTGTCATTTAAGAAGTGGAACTGGTCCAGTTTTATGACGATACTGTATCAGTAAAAAACCGGTATCGGTTTCAATACTTCTAAACGTGCATACAACCTAAATGCATCCTGCAAAATACTGGATGTCTCCGTGGGGGAATCACCATCGTATAAATATGTACATTTTCCATAGGAATAAAAATAAAAATAACCAGCTATCAAAAGCTGTTTGGTTACTGATCTGTGCTTTCTAATATGTTTTAACGGGAGTTGTGTAACCCAATCACTGAGTTCAGTCAGATAAACAATAGACTTAACTCCAGTATTCGATTGCATTTGAGTAACTCAGAATAATTCATAGGAAATTGAAAATTACGCCAACATTATTCTGACTGGTATTTCTCGGAAGATAAGAAAATTGGTCTAGTCTAGAGAGTGACTTTATTAAGCCATCGAGAGGGTCTTATTAAGTTGCGAAATCGAATAGATTACAGATTAAATTCAACAATGGCCTTTTAATCGTAGTTATCCGAAAGGAGAAGAGGATGCAGGCAGGGTTATTGTTATATCAGACTTTTATGTGTCGGGCAAACGAGGCCCCATTGTGCTGTGCCCGCTTGGTATCGATTTAACTTGCAACGTAATACCGTACTCGAAAACGACAAGTGAACTTGATTACTACGGGATAGCCTTCTATTAAAAGCTTACACAGTTGCTGATAGATTTGTTTTATTTCTAGACTAGCGGCCCCCCGCGACTGCGTCCGTGCGTTTTGAGCTTTCTCCATTCCTTTTCGTCGCATCGTGATGTCGTATATAAAAGCCTTAAGCCTTCCTCGATAAAAGCAACTATGTCAGACAAGGAATCGAACCCTATGTCTTACGATATCCGGGCGTATGCCTTTATGGCGTACCCACGAAACGGTTGATTTTTACAAGAGCAATTTAAATTATTTTTGTGTTTAATGCAAGTGCAATTTATGTTATTTAGTATGTATAGTGACAAAACACTGTAAAAACAAAAATGAAAGCAGAAAAATATTTTTTTCAATCGGTCCAGTTATTTCTGATAATTCTGAGTCAGGACAGCTGTGGATGAATGAGTTACAACCCAGTATCTCAAGATGAGGACTATCCTCTCACAGCAATGGTGTTCAGACGTAAAATCGGACGATCTGATATGAACGAGATTCATGACCTGAAAATACAGATTGTGTATAGAGTTCACTGCCTCTGAAATATTTCTCGGAGTTGATCTGAGTTTGACCCCCTTGCAAACAATCCGTTTTCCAATGATCGATACGACTTGAGCAGTCCTTTCAAAGGTATTTTATAGACCAAAATACTTGCGGGCGGGCCATTTATAGAGGTGCATCGGGAAAGCTGCAAATCTCTAGTTTTGTGCAGGATGTCATTCGCAATTCCGATGTGGTTTGGGCCTTTGCGAAAATTTCAGTTGCACCACGAAATCCTGACCGATGTTGACAGATGTAGCACTGAATCTATTCATTTGATATAGCCTTTCTTCCTGTTTACGTAGCAATGGACTTTACATGCCACGGAATGAACTTGCAAAAATCTAAACTTGAATCTTTTTTACAACACAATTTATTAGACTTATAAATAGTTTTTAAAGCCACAATTCCAAATTTTAGGAACTTCCTGACAAATCGTATTTAAAGTAATTTACCTTGTTGAAAGTAGCACGGTACTTTAGTACCGTAGTAAAATTTATTTTAAGAGGACATACAGAAGTTAGTCAGATCCAAACATCGTTTTATTAAAGAGCTGATTATCTTCAAACTGCCGATTGGGTAATGGATACCTTACCACATACTATCAATGTTATTCTTCTTCAAACGGCTGATCAGATTTTTATGAAACATGAACTAAGTACTTCCACTTATATAAAATACCACATTACTTTGTTGACAGCAAACATAACTTTGTTTTTCATAGTGTTTGTATGAAGAACAAATCTAGAAAACTACAGGTTCGATCCCGTCCAAACCAATTTTCGTTAAAAGTATTTGTTAAAATCTACAATTTATATCATCCCGCTCATTATTCGTCAGGGTCAAAAAGAAATAATTCACATAGCAAATTTTAGTAATGTGAATTATATTATATTAAGTAACAATGTACTAGTTGTAGGTGAACCTATTAAATAAAAAATAAACATAAAAAGTAAAAATTAGGTACGGTTTACACCAAAAGGAGCTTGTCGTGTTTCCTGTAATTCTTCTATCACCGCACATTGGAACCCAAACACAAAAGCGTTGTTCAAGAAGGGCCCTAATTGCCTGCAGCTAATGGAATGTTGATGACAATAAAACCAGCTTAGGTTCTTATTGGTACACGCAGACAAAAAGTGATGCTATGCAAATGTAACGGCACAGATGAAGAATTACAAATTCCATCTGACAGTCAGATAGGCCGGAACGCTTGTACGCTGAAAATACGACGTTCCAATTTAGGGAGGCGCCTACTTTGAATAAATTCGGATAATCACATCAACATCGAGGCGCCTATGCCTCGGCATGCAAATGAAGACATGAGCCGACTCCAGCATGTTTACGAAGGGTGGAACCAGCCCAGATGTTAACACTAGTGTCGTGTTATCGCCCTCACCGTCTTAAACACGTTTTACGTAACGCGAAGCACTTGATCGCTATCTACATAAATTTGCGGTTATTTGTAGTCTCATAACAGCGTGATTCCCAGGAACGGAATTCCAAGTGCTCCTATTAGTTTCATGATGTATTTGGGTAATGTAATAAGGCTAAAATAGGCGCGGAAATTTTGACGGCTTTATCAATGGCGAGATAACCGGTATTTCATGGTGATATAAATTGTGCGTCACTACAAAGGGAATTTCCAAATACTCCACGCATTTTGCGTAGTTTTAAATTTAACATAGGCTGCTTCCAAAACTGTTACCAAAATACACCTGTTTCTGCATGTTTGAGCAGATTTTCTGAGGTATATTTCAGGAGTCTGGTATATCTCTATACATAGTCAGATTTACCATCGCCAACAACTCTAGTGTCTTGCAAACTCACTGAACCACTACTCGGACCGCGAGGCGTTAGTTAAGCCCCATACATCATGTGTAATCTATGCATTGCAGGGACAGCATTGTTTCAAGTGTAAGCACAAAGTTCTCGTCGCGTTGCCTACACGCACCATTAGAAACTGCTCATTCCTGTTGGCCCCACTTGCCCAGCTTGGTGTTCAATCCTTCCGATAAGATTTATCATCCTTACAAAAGAGGTTCAGGTATAATTCGAGCTAAAATTCGTCGTTCACGGACTGAGATGCGAATCATCAGTTTTTACTGAAATGCCACCTACATGGCCCCAGTATAAGATAAGATAAGATAACTCTTTATTGCACACCAGATAAGTTAATAACAAATTCATTTCGATGAAATGTACAGATTAGGCGGCCTTATCGCTATAAGCGATCTCTTCCAGACAACCTTTGGGTAAACAAATAAACCAACATAATATAAATCATACATACATAAACCAATGTGAAATGAAATAAATTTACCTAAACACCAGAGAAAATTATTTTGAAGAGAGAAGATGTTCTTTTAGGTCGGTTTTTAAAAACAGTTATTGAAGTTGACTGCCTTATAGCAAGGGGTAAGGAGTTCCACAGTCGTACTGATTGAATGGTAAAAGAATTAAAATAATAGCTCGTTCTGTGACAGGGGGATTCAAGGTGGAGTTTCCTCGATGCAGAACTCGCGACGTATATAATCTAAATCTAACAGAAATTTAGCTCAGCACTTATATCAAAGTAGTAGTAGTATAGTAGCAGCACATCTATCGTTTGCTACAGCTCGATGAGCCGAATAACTACAACTATGGGCATTGTGACTGCGCGCTTACACATTGCTGACGTATTTTATGTCTATGCAAAGACAGCATTGTTCCAAAACACGGATACTATTGCTTCAGCGACGAACAGAGTGAGAATGCCCACGCGCACCATTAGAATATACCAGCAAGGTTGCAACTCAAGCTACACACGTCCATCGTACGCTGAGCTGTCCTGATAATACCTATCTTTGAGATGGGAGGTCAGTGTAAAATGGAACAACTAGCTGGTCATTCTCGGACCGGGCGCATCAATTTTGCGTGAAATAAGTGACAGCGGCGAGCAATTTATCTCATTGATCCCTTTGCATACGTCTCAGTCACTGCATGCTGGAGGCAGGTCCCCTCGAGAACGGATTTATACGGGGATTTCGATAGGGATGCCAGTGCCAGTAAGATCTTTGACTTAAGAGTCGATTTTGCCAACGTCAGAATATTGGTCGATTATAACACAAAACTGCTTTATTCGAAACCGTCACCTATTTGTCAGCAACCATTATTGTAAATGTCGAATAAGTCCTATCTGACGTTTGGTTAAATTGACTCTCAATTAAACTTTATAATTGCATATTTTAAGCCTATCTACGCCAATCGATGTGAGTTAAGTAAGTTTTTCTTTGCTAGTCGAATAATGTTAACAATCTTTTAATAACTAATAAAATTATATGTGTGATTACAATTCATTTACGATTTGATTCAAAAAAACCGGCCAAGTGCGAGTTTGAGTCGCGCACTGAGGGTTCCGTGCCAACTTTAACTGAATTAGGGAATCCACTTCCTTCAATTAGAAAAATACCACAATATTTTGTTGACAGCAAACATAACTTTGTTTTTCATAGCGTTTGTATGAAGAACAAAGTTATGTTTTCGGTTGTTGAAAATGTGCTATATCTCAAAAACTTCTAGTTCGATCCCGTCCAAACCAATTTTAGTTGAAAGTATTTGTTAAGATCTACCTTATATATTTTACCACTTTGGAAGCCTCTAGCTATGAAACGTTAGGCTTTAAAAGAGAATAGTTTTAGTAACCTCCATGTCATTTTAAAAGACCTATCCATAGACACCCATAGGTCCCCACACACATAGGTTTGACTTAAAAAAAATATTATCGGTTTTAATTTCATGCATGGGATTCCCCCTTTAAATATCATTATTTTTTATTTTTTGTATAAGAATTGTAAAGCGGTTAACAGGATACATCTTTCTACCAAATTTCAACAGTACGATGCTTATAGTTATAGAATACTGGACGAAACTATAAGGGTTCCGGTTTTTGAAATTCGGCTGCGGAACCATAAAAAATCTCAGTACTAAACAATGAAATACTTATAAAGTTGGTAACATTTGTGTGATCTTATTGAAAATTGAAATGAACTATTTCGGTAAAATCATAAAATTATTATCCCTTTAGGGGATAGTACTTCTATGGGTAAAATGGAATGATAAGATTGTTTACAATATTCAACGAGTAAAAAGAAACGGACTTTAGGTACATAACATAACAAACGTAAAGTTAAGAACCTTAAAAAGTACGAAATTTCAAAAAAGATTTATGAAGTAGGTAGTAACGAGTACTCTTTTTAACAATAGAATATACTTAGTACCTACCATGTGGATTTGTAGAATCTGTTTTTATTATAAATAAGGAATAGAATTTGAAAGCCCTATTTCACATCAGAAAAATAAGCGTTTACGTTGGATTAGTTAAATGTGTATTTTTGTTGAACCTTGTGGTCTTCAGTGACACGTACTCGTATGAATTGAAATATTGTGTATACGTGTACGGATTCGGTTCCTCTGCTAGATTTAGGGTCGCCATATTTTACACTAGGCAAATAGGAATCATTTTCGCGGTTCAGTTTTCCATTTTCTGTAATAGTGGTGTGATGCGTGTTTGGCATCCTCAAAATGTGAATGGAGGGCAACTACTCGATAATAAATTAGAAAAATACAGTATATTTGCAACTTTACACTTCCATTCGTGCAAACTGTACTAACACAGTAAGTGTTTGTATTCACAAAATGTACAATGCACAACGAAAGACTTTTTACTTAAGAGAATAAGTAAGTTAAGTTAGCCTTAGACATCCCACTGCTGGGCAAAGGCTTTACCTCAACTATGAGGTAGTTTGAGCCATACTCCACCACGCGAGCTCATTGCGGATTGGTGGAGAGGTGTTTGTAAGGCAAGCGACTAACCCTGCCGTCAGATGTTATCAAGCCGACCATAAGGCCCTCTGACTAGGGTAAACGACTAATATCAGCCGATATTAGCTGGGACCAACGGTTTAACGTGCCTTACGAAGCACTAGCATCTCGCTAGAGATGTATGTCTCTTATATGGTCGGAATGATCACCCATCCAAACGTGACCGTGCCTTAGGTTGCTTGACTTCGGTAACACTACCAAAGCGCTGCTACCACTGCGCTGCGAGCACCTCACTCAAGAGAATATATAAGTAAAATCCAAAACGCTTTCGTGAAACTGAGCGAATTTTATTTCAAAATCAACTCCAGTTTGCATTTGAAAGCGCCGGGGATTTCGTCCTTAAAATGGAAAACTTTGTTCTGTAATTTTTAAAATATGGCAAACTACGCTCCCCATGACTGGAATTTATTGCCGGAGATATATCAAATCTTACATACCTGCGCGAACTCTGTATGAGTTCATTGTTTTATACCGGTAAATATTCGCAAATGCTCTTTTAGGTTTCAATTTATTGTTTTCAATTTACGATATTTTTAAGCTAAAACTGTGAGTGTATTTTACAGTAAAAATCTGAATCAGTATGTATTTTTCTTAAATCGTATTAGACTTCGGTATGGATGGATGTTTTCGGTCTTTAGATCAAAAATTTTGGGTCAGTATTTCATACCGAGTTGACTTTGGTCGCACAGTTATATGGCTTGTTTGACCATTACTGTCCGATATGGTTATAAAACTTATAAATATTAATTGGCGATAGTTAAACAGCTATGAGTATATACTCTAAGTGTATTGTACTGGAAAATCTATTAAGTTCTATTTGCTCATACTAGAATAGAGCTTGCGACGACACGCGTCGGAGACAAGAAATGCAGCTGTGATCGCTCAATTAGCATAATTAGAATCTTAACGCATTTGAACATTAGTATTCATTAGGAAGTAGTAGTAGAAAGTGATCATTGTCAATTAGAAGAACGATTTTGGTGAGAATAGTTGAGAGTGGGACGTTGATGTCTTCATTGTTGACTAAACAAGCTTCCAAACATAACTGGACAGTGCACCTAAGTACTTAAAATGGCATTTTTACTGGTATTTTAACCTTGGAAATCAATTTTCTATTATTATCTATTTAACTATATTACATGTAATATAGAAACAATTTTTGATGTATGTATACATAAAAAACGTAGCGTAGGACGTCCACCGACAAGATAGACAGACGACCTGGTAAAGATCGCAGGATCAAACTGGATGCAAACTGCTAGTGATAGGTCGCTGTGGAAAGCCTAGAAGTATGTTCAGCAGTGGACGTTCTTTGGCTGATAATTATTATGATGGACGAACATCAAAGAAGGTTATCATTTCAGTTATTTGGAAACGGATGGACCGATTTTCATGATTTTTACTTTGTTGAATTTGCCTTGGGCCCGATTAGGATAATAACCACTAACACAAACGAGGCGAGACGGAGCCGGGGCCAAATGAAGTTCACTGGATCCGCTAGTTATCATAAATGAATTGAATTAATTAGTGAGGGCGGACTGTCGCTAAGTTTACTTTTAAATTTTAAACGTTCATGATCAAACCATTATCCAATCTTAGTACCTTACTGAAATTTGTTTACCTATACCCGAGGCAAAGGAGATTCCGGGAATATTGAATAGTGCACGGTAGACTGGTGAATTAATGGGATCCACCCTCTGTGCGCGACGGGACGTCAGTACAACGCAACAATGGTTGGCAAATCGGCTGGACTACTGCGGCGCTCACAGTGAAAGCTCAGGCTTTCAAGCAAGTTGCTCGTAGTACTATGAAAATTCTTTAAGCCATTTACCGTAATTCTAATCGTTAATCATAACTTTGACTGATAAAAAACTATTTTCGTGCTACCTACGTGACTTTTTAGGCTGCTGGTAATTGTCGAGATATGTGCCGCCTTGCTACTTTCAAACGAAAATTGATAGCACACAACAAAAAGGCTATGTGAGGTACAAGCGATTATGGCTCCGAAAGTGGTCAGGCAGCTGTGACCTCGACATCCCCTTCCTATTTGTGGCGATCTTTCACTTCGTTGTTTACCAACAATCAATTGTTTTTGCGGTTGGATGCAGCGGATATACCGGGTGTAGAAAAATTATGAGGCAAATTCAAGGGGGTGGTTGTCAATCGAAAATAGAATAGAGGAATAATATTTAAAATAAAGTGTTTTTTTTTCCAAGTTTTTTTAATTATTTCTCCAATATTCTAGACGCAACTCTTAAATCAGCCCCATGAAATGGGCTCGTACTTTATTACACCCTATATAGAATATTAGGGATCCGTGGACATTTTATCTTATAAATCTTCATTTTATCTTATATTATATTCTATCTTAAACAGGATGTCAGAACGAGCCAAACTCTAGAGGGTGGTTAAGAGTCGAGTCTAGAATAAAGAAAAAAAAATATTTTTCCTGTATTTCAAACTCGATTGACAACCACCTCCTTGCGTTTGGCTCGTACTTTTTTACATCCTGTATACTTAAAATAAAGTTTAAGAAATAAACACGATTTTCTATCGTGAAAGTGCAGATATTATCATGTTTAATCAAGTTTGAATACTGTACTAGTGGCAGGATATCAGGATATAGTTAGTAATTCGGATAGTTCGAGCAACTATTCTTGGTATGTCACGGCGCTGACAGCCCATGACTGGTCGAGTAGCTGAGGTTCTACTCTAAATGTCGATTTATGTGTTTCGGAATTTAAGCTATATCTCCGCTCCCTTTTTTGCAGTCGACATCTCTGTCACCTTACCATTTTCAAACAAATATTGCTTGCATAGACGCCACAAAAGCGGACGAAGTCTTTTTAAAAGAAGACGCGTGGTGCAAGCGATTTCGGCTCTTAAAGTAAGATAGCTGTGTCCTGGATAGTAATTTTATAAATTTAGAAAAACGACATGAGTCTTTATACTTTTAAAGCAGCGGAAATATAGCAGCCACAACGATAACTTAAATCGTTTGAATAATATTAAATAATATTAAACTATTTTAATAAGTTATGCCTTATTGATGATCAAAAAATTACACTCATCTCTTCAGAGTGGACCCTATGTTCTTTTTAGTACTGCATGTCGTGATCATAGAATATTCTCTAATAGGCGATAGGTATTGCTATAATGTAATCCGGAATATTGCTTATCTTACAAGAATAAACTTAGGCGGAAACAATTTCTGAAATTGCCATTGATTCAGAAGATTTTTCTACATTTTTTTAAATGATGATAAAAAAATTTAACTATAAAATAGTAAATCCTATCAGTCCCGTATGTAAATTTGACATAGTTCCATGTAAAACCACCAGGTGGCGCTCGGAAAACGCTGGTTTTCGTGTATTTATTGATTGAAAAGTATTTTTGAAATTTACATAAAAACAAGTTTCAAGTAAGTGATAAGGATATTTGATGCAGCAGAAAATCAGAAAATTGAAATTGTCTACGCGAAGTGTCAATAATTTTGCTTCAGACCTCGCCCGCTGCGAACTTCCGTTTCCCCGCCAATATCCCATCTGGCGCTGCGACAAATGTAACAAACTACGGACGACAGCACGTCAAGGTAAACACTGCGGTATCTTATGCAGTTGTAATAAGGTCTAATTTGCAACAAAAGTGGGTAGCCTGATGTGTTGGCGACTGTACAAATGATGAAAATCGGCCCACCCTGTCTCGATAAAGGTGATGTAACAAGCACGATTTTATTTTATTTATATTAACAAAATGAAAATAGTCTATGAAATATACTGATTAACATTAATCTTATAAAATCATAGATCTTTTTTTAAAGAGCGTTTTTAATAGTTAAATAGCGCTCTATGATTAATCGGTAATGGAGAATGTTTAATAAAACAAATGAAATACCTAATCAAAAGAACTCCCAGAATTAATTTGTCATGAATATCAAATTGGAAACTGTGAAACATTAATCCAGAGTATCTAGCAAATCGTGGTTTTGTAAAGTGGCCGTGCGGTTAGCAAAAGCCTATCATCAACCAAATGCCAAATCGAATAGTTATAATTATCTCTGACTTTGATCATTGATCAACTGAGCCTATTCATTTAAGCCTATTTAGATAATTCTATCAGAAATAAATTCTTGTAGTTAACTTGTTTGATACTAATAAATAGTCTTAATTAATTTACCACGATATTACTGATTTTGTATTAAAGCATTTCTCAAAGGCAAACGAATTTTCGAGCTAATTTATGTGATTAATTAACTAATATTTTGGGTTATATCAATACCAGACTTTAGTTTGAATTTGATTAGTCTTTGGTTAGATAGAAGAAAAAAAGACATCATGACCTACATTATTACCTACCTTTTTATGAATTGAACCACTTTTTTATCTTTATCAAAGTTTAAATTTGAAATGTTTAAATAGATGGCATAAAAAGAAAATATTTTAGTTTGTTTCCAGACAGGTTCTTATATATTTTTGGTCAATGACATCGCGTTGCAATAGAAACCTCGTTTGGATCTATAATCTGTTTTAGGGTGCTTCACATCTATTACAGCCCACGCCAGTTGGTCAGCCAATATCTCAGCGAGGAATGCAATCTTACCGAACCGCCAGCCCAAATAGTTAAGTTAATGCATTTAACAAAGTACATGTTACGTTATACATAAAAAAATGTAAAACAGATTAAAAAAAATTAAAAATGAAATAGTAGTTAAATAATTTTATTGCAGAATAAATCGTCCATACATACAGGGTTTATCAAAATCAATTGCATTCCTTCTTGCCGGTGATTTTGTTGAACTATCAAATCCCAAGAAAAAAATTGACTTCTCCATACAAACTAGCATCAGCTGATCGGCTCTCTAGTATGGGAAAGTGAAATATTTTTTTTGGGATTACGATGTTGGTCCCATACAAAAAGTTGTTGTGGATCAGACTTGGCCTATAGAAGGAATGCAGTTAATTTTGCCACACATACATGCCAAATATAACATTCCCAAAACTTAGCAAGGTTTTCATCAAAGTTTCTGCACATAATATAGCTTATTATGCATTAACTTTCATAAATTTTACGTTATATTTAAAGTACATATATATTAATAGAATTTTTGCCTTAACAACTACACAGTTACAAGAGCAAGTCCTTTCAATAACAACAAACTCCTATCGTTCACATATACTGTTATAAAAAAAAAACGTGTTTTACATACTAACATTATTAATATTACGAATTAAAAATAACAGCTTTTCTATCTCACCTATGTAACGGCGCATATCTGCGATCGGGCATCCGTGTGGGACTTGCTGCTCCTCGGTCGTTACCTGTTAATCTATGTTCTCAACACCAACCACGACGCTGCCAAAGACGTCAATCTAACACTAGATAAACCTTTATTTGGTACTAGTGGGTGTTGTTGCGAATTCCGACGGGTTGCACTTTCCAGTTCCACTGTTTCATGTTTGTTAAGTAGAGTAAGCACGGATTCTCGAATGCGGATCGTGCGTTCAAATATGGCCACTACCGCGATTGGATAATAAACCAATATTATCGGGTTTAGTAGCCAGCACTTGTTTGATTAAGCCATTATTCTAGCGTTTTCTTTTGATACAAATTTCTAGATCTGATTGAAAATAGCACTTAAATTACTAATAACTTCAATTGGGTATGCAAAACATAATTGGCACTGCTTTTTAGTTCGTGTTCCATCATCATAACAAAAACAATCTGTAAATCGAGAGAGGTGTTAAAACGCCAATATAAATTATTTTAGTGAAACGTTAACCAATGAGAGTTCGCGCAGTGATGTAAATTGCGTAAATCATTAAGTGCAATTAAATTAATTTATACGAGATCCCGCAGGCCGCTCGCGGTAACCTCAAAGCCGTATTACGTTGTCACATACGTTTTATACGGCACGTAAGCGGATCTAAAACTTATTTGCTGTGTCCCCTAAACACAATGTTGCTTATAACTTTCATTCTATTTTATTTCAAATTCACAGATGTAACTTATTCAATGGTATACCAACCATAGGTACCAACCTAATTTGAACAAAAACACTTTTATAACACCAAGTCTTCACATAGTTTCGAAATTAATCTTGAATTGAATTTGTTTCGGGTTATGTAGTAAATGTGTGCAAAAGTTCTAGTTCTAGTACATAACCTTATTAAGTATGTCACTTCAATTTCCTGAAGTGTCATACTTAATAAGGTTATGTCTATGTTTCATCAATGTTTTACAGCATGTAAATGTTTGTACCGAGGCCGCTAGTTTTCTGGGTGTAAACAAAAATTCTCCTACAGGTTGGGAAACACTGTTTCACACGATTACCGTAATTGCATCGGCATGCCATTCATCGTGGCGTTACGATGTTTTTATTAATTCCGTTAAGTTTCTTTATTACTGTAATGGTTTTGTGAATTAATGTATAACATTCAGTGCTTATTTACTTAGTACGTTGGTTGCGATCTGTTTTGCGCAACTATATCTGACTAGCAGGTGAAATATCATCATCATCATCATTATCAGCGAAAAGACGTCCACTGCTAAACATAGGCTTCCCCCAAGGCTTTCCACAGCGACCGATCACAAGCGGTCTGCATCCAGATTGATCCTGCGATCTTCCCAAGGTCGTCCGTTCATCTTGTCGGTGGAGGTTCTACGCTGCGTCTTTGGTCGAAGGGTCTCCAATCTAGAAATTTCCTTTCCCAACGGCTATCAGTTCTTCACGCTATGTGCCCTGCCCACTGCCACTTGAGCTTACTTATTCTTAAGGCTATGTCCGTTACCTTAGTTCTTAAGGAAAAAGAAGAGGTAAAATATATTCACAAATATATTTATACAAAAAATATATATTATTTTAGATGCGCATGGAAAAGCCACAAAAAAGTTAGAATTATGATCCCAAAATCTATTTAGAATTCGCTCCATGAAGTACTTATACGAGTTATACGACGGACCGAATAAAGATGGTACTTGAGAGTGAAAGAAAAAACGTATCCGCGCGGCCATGAATATCAGTGACCGAAATTACGGTACAGTATTTCTTCTGAATGGTTCGGTAATAGGCATAAATATCGGTATCAGGAATCTATTGCCACGGGCGCATTGTCTGAACACCTGCCCGGCGTATCGGCACAGTGAGCAATATCGTCCGGGAACCCCGCATAAATATCCATGATGTTTCAATTTATATTCATGATATTAGTAAGTCAGACGGAATGCGCGTCACATTTGATTCGCTTTGTTGGTTAAATAAATACGCTCACTTCTGCTTTGTTCGTTTGTGGAACTTGAAAGTGTCACGCGTTGGGAAATGCTTGGTAAAGTGGTGAGGTCATAATGGTGCATGGCAGTGCATTCAAAACTGAGCTGTTATTAAACGCAGGGGGGACTATTTTTAGGGTTCCGTAGCCGAATGATGAAAAACGGAACCCTTATAGTTTCGTCAAGTCTATCTGTCTGTATTTCTGTCCGTGCGTCCGCCTTATTCAGTCCGTTCCGTTCACTTTATTCTGAAACTATTAGTATTACACAGTTAAAACTCAGTAGGTAGATATTTCCTGTTAACCGCATTACAATTCTCATACAAAAAATCTCATATAAAAATAATGATATTTAGGTTTATGCTCATGTATCCCGGGCTCCCATACATGAACAAAAACCTAAAAAAAAAGTCAAACCTATGCGTGTAGGATGTCTATGGATAGGTTTTTTAAAATGACTTGAGATTCCTAAAACTATTTTCTCTAAAAGCCTAACGTTTGAGAGATAGATGCTTCCAAAGTGGTAAAATGGGCGTCCCCCCGTCTATCTTTTAAACTGAATGTAAATTTTGATAAAAATACATGATGTAGATCTTGACAAAGACTTGCAAATAAAATTGGTTTAAACTAGATCGTGCTAGTATTTTTGAGAAAGAGCACATTTTCAATAACCGCAAATATAACTTTGTTATTCATACAATTACTATGACAAACAATGTTATACATATTTGTTGTCAACAAAATATTGTGGTATTTTGGCTAAGTGGAAGTAAGTAGATGTGGAAGTGGAACTCTTATTCAGATAAAGTTGGCACGGACGGAACCCTTAGTGTGCGAGTCCGACTCGTAATTGGCCGGTTTTTAATATTGGTTTAATCTTAGCGAAATCTCGCCAGTTAAATGTACTCCAAGCTTACTCGTATTATATCTATTTAACCAATGTACTATACGTTGGTTAAAGCTTTCTAATCTTACATAAAAAATACCTTTGTCGTAATAATTTTATTTCGTTTATCTGTTGCATCGCTCACAATCGTTATAACCTTTGCCCAGAGGTATGATGTAGCCATAATGGCATTAAGTCCACCTTTTGTACAAATTTTGGTTATTCAATAAGATAAAAAAAAAACCGGCCAAGTGCGAGTCGGACTCGCGCACCGAGGGTTCCGTACATACCTGCAAGGTTTATAAAGTTCGTTCATTACGACAATCGGACTTTTGCGTTTTGCGTTTTTGCGTTGACTTATTTTTTTTTTTTTCACGAGTTAAAGGCAATTAGATCTAAGTATTTGATATGAATTTCAACTTGATAGCTCTATGCGTTCATGAAGAAAAAAGTAATTAGTTTATATTTATTAAAAAATATATATTTTGTAATGTAACTAAAAATTTAAGGTTTTCGGAATTTTTCCTTTATGTGTGCTATAAAACGTTGCTTCATGCCAAATTTCAAGATTCTAGGTCGACTGGAAGTACCCTTTAGGTTTTGATTCCCTTGCGAGTACTTGCGAGTTTCAAAATATGCAGCTTAAATTGCTGTTTCTTTTGATTGCGTTGACATAGAAGTTTGATTTTGTTACAGCTTAAAGGTATTATAGACCTGAGTATTTGGTATGAATTTCAATTTAATACCTCTACGCGTTTATGAGGAAATGGGTAGTAAGTTTAAAATTATTAAAAAAATATATATTATGTGATGTAACTAAAAATTTATGGTTTTCGTAATTTTTCCTTTATCTATGCTATAAGACGTTGCTTCGTACCAAATTTCAAGATTCTGAGTTCACGGGAAGCACCCTGTAGGTTTTGATTCCCTTGCAAGTGTCGAAAATTTGCGGCATAAACGGCTGTATCTTTTGATTGTGTTGGCTAAGAAGTTTGATTTTTTCACAGCTTCAAGGGACAGTAGACCTGAGTAATTGATATAAATTTCAGCTTCATACCTCCACGCGTTCCTGAGAAAAATGGTCTTGACAGACGGACGGACAGACGGACAACAAAGTGATCCTATAAGGGTTCCGTTTTTTCCTTTTGAGGTACGGAACCCTAAAAATACTAGTTAAGTATTGAAATTCTTTTTAACAATTTGGTATTTATTCTTAAATATTTATTTACAGTTTGCAGCCAAAACGTTACACATTTTTTTTTATATCCAAAGAATTATTAGCAGCAACAATGCAATGCAACATTACCGTTAAATTACCCGATAGTGTTCTGTTCATATTTGCAGCGTGAGCGACTATTATCAGATACGATGCGAAACGTACGTAATAGCGCATTCGATTCGAGATGATTCCAGCGTTTTGGCTCCCGTTTGATGCAGAGCCAGCCAGCCGGGGGTAATTAGGTAACAGACGATTTAGCCCGAATCAAATTTCGGAATAGCGACTATTCGATTCTGTTTACTAGGCGCGGGGTTGACTCGATCATATTTTGCAGCTATTTTATAAAGGGATTTTAAAAAAAAATAAAAAACATGATGTAAACCATATAAATATACCTAACCTAACATCACCTATCGCGCAGGAATAAACTATATACAGACCGCTTATTATTGGTGGCTGTGGAAAACTGGGGGAGGCCTATGAGCAGCTGTGGACGTCCTTTGGCTGATGATGATGAACCTAACTTTATATGTGTTAACAAGACAAATATGAGTGACCACCTAGGAATTTATAATAGTAGTAATGTTAATTTTTTGTCCTTTAAAAAAATCAAAATGCAGCCTTCTTTCATAACGTTAAACCTCTTACAATCAAAGCACTGCCATCCATATATCGTGCAAGATACAGCTTTCCATCGATAAAACAGTCAGAAATAATTGCGTTGTCACTTAGCTATCATGCAACTCGCCCCGAGATGACTTTGCTCGCCGTCGGCGGCCAGCTTAATTAGATAACAGGCGATTTAGCTTCAATCGAATTTCTGATAGCTGATTCAATTCTGTTTAGCTGAAACGATCGCAAAACCTCACAGATAGCTAGGTGTGAGCCAAAATACATGTACATTTCTTACATGACTTTTGGAAGAAACGCTTCTCACATTTATCACAAAGATGCGTTGCGATGCGACCCATGACATACTTAAAAAAAAAGATTCCGGCCAACTGAAAACCTCCTCCTTTTTTGGTAGTTGGTTTTAAATAGAACCACCTTCAAAAAATGGGTTCCCTCTATCTGGCAGAATCTTTTTGTTCCGAAAGTCACTTGGCATAACACACTTGGCATAATTTTCTTTAGTCGAATATTATTCAGGCAGAATTTTCTGTTAGCATAATTATTGTTTGGTCGAATATTTATATGCCCGAATTTACAATGGCATACTTTTAAGATAGCAGAAATCTATAAGGCATAATTACCTTTGGCAAAGTTTTACTTTGCATACTTTCGCTAAGCATAATGTTTATTTGGCATAATTTGACTAAGCATACAATGAAGAAAACAGAATTCCCTTTAGAATAATTTCACTACGCATATTGCTATTTCTTTTAAATAGTATTTTACCCTAAGATTGAATTAAAAAGTCATTAAGTTGTGGTACAAAAGTTAGAGACAGAAACGAATCGGTGCAAAACCGACTCCACGCAGTCTTGTTTGCCCCACCCCTAGAGTCTAATTCAAAATCGCGTAGGCGCGGTGGGGCGAGGCAGCCCGCGAGCTGAGGAGCAGGTGGTGAGCGCAAACCGTCTGCGACGATAAGCTCGCGTGGGACTGCCGGAGCCCCGCAGCGCCGGAGCCGTGACAGAAACCATGCATGTTGCATGCTTGCATGCTGCATGCAAGCTGTTGCTTGCTTGCATGCTGCATGCTTGCTTGCATGCTTCATGCTTGCTTGCTTGCTTGCTGCATGCTTGCTTGCTTGCTGAATGCTTGCTTGCATGCTGCATGTTTGATTTGCCATGCATGTTGTATGTTAGTATTGCTGAGATAGAACTACTTGGGATACACAGAGAAATTAAGGTTTATAGGAGAATATTAAATATGCAAAATATGCCAAAAGACGATTCGGACTGTTAATTCTCTGCGATAGGATGATTCTGCCTATTAATGACTATATATACGAATTGTATGCCACAAGACGATTCTATCTGTGAACTTTCTGCGTTAGGATGTTTCTGCTTTAAGACTATTATGGATATTAAATTTCTGCCTAAAGATGATTCTAGCTTACACGATTATGCGTTTTGAACGTCTGATAAATGAGTGAATGCTAATTGATGTTCTGCGAAAGGAATTTATATGCTATTTGATGATATGCCAAATAAAATTATGACAATAAAAATTATGCGAAACAAGGTAGTCCCTCAAAAAATACAATCAGCCTTTTGAATTACTTTTTGATGGTGGTAAAAATTAAACATTCTTCAAAATGTTTTTTTAAAAGCATGCCAAAAGTAGCATGGACGTCCCAGCTTCAGCACTGAATGTGTCGCGTACCCATCATCCGGCTAGTGTGATGGTATGTTGGGGAGTTTCGTATGAAGAGGTGAATCGGCTCCATTTGTTCCAACAAGGCGTCAAGGTCAAACCCAAGAATTATCAAAGTAACATTTTAGAGACTGTTGTGAAACCTCTGTCTCGTACTTTATTAAACTAAACTCGCCCCGAGATGACTTTGCTCGCCGTCAGTGGCCAGCTTAATAAGGTAACAGTCGATTTAGCTCCAATCGAATTTCTGATAGCTGATTCAATTCTGTTTAGCTGAAACGATCGCAAAACCTCACATATATCTATAACTAGATGAAGTTAAATTATTGATGCACCATCCTCCTGATTTGTGAGTTCTGTTAACGCTCCAGACTCCGCTCGTTCTCAATTAGCCGTCAGACTGACGTGCTTAACTTAGTTTAGATTTTGCGATCTGACCAATCTATTAGTGTTTCTCCCGATCAACGTCACCTGTTTCAAAGATAGGATAATCTGTCTGCAGGTAATGGATTCGAAAGCGCTTCGTAACAAATTTGGTGATTCCGTTTGAGGTGCTTATCTCTTTACTTTTATTACAGAGTGTCGCTTAAACCGAATGCTTACTTTTTAGAATTCATCAGGATTATATTTAAATAGTAGAGTTCTTAAAATATTTTGCACTGAAATTAGCCTTGATTAAAGCTAAGGATATTAAATCTGTACCTTCTTATTTTAATTGCACGGGATTTAACTCTGTCTTTCAATCATTCTTAGGCTTAGTCCTATATCTGCACAAAAGGCGTTCTTTGTGCTCGAAAAATCTAGGTTAGATTCTGCTGGTACCCTCGTTTGAGCGGCGTCCGGCGGTCCTGACACCTTTGTGCCAGCTTCTGCTCTGCTGAACCGTGATTCGTAAAAGACTAATGATGTCCCCATTTTCAGCTGTCGAGTACTTTATTTTTAGACCCCTTTTTGTCCGCGTTATTATTTACTGGGACGGAATTTTGTGAGACCCGGTGACCGGTGGAATGCTACAGTGATTGAGGTGTTTGCGTTATTTAATGAACAATAAGTCTGTTTGTAACAAAACAGTTACTACATATCACGAAACATAACTAAAAATCACGCTGCTAGTAATATGCAAAAGCATACACGATACATGATACAATGCTAATTTCCGTAGGTACTCTTTATTCTCAAAAACGTTACTTCAAGTGTTTTAAACTCTTAAGTTTTCACAGAACCATATAACTTGAAAATGTCTAAATATATTTTCTTAAACATCATCAAAAACAAATCTGCGGTGCTGAAAAAGAAAAGCTTAAATATGAAAAAACTATTTTACGTCCGCCGAGCCGAGCCGTGAGGCGCGAGGCGAGAGCGCTTTCCGAGTGTTTTGATTTTTCACACAGCGCCGATTCAGCGGAGTTGGTAGCTACGCATAAATCGAAAGCCGCTTACAAACGTTCACGGTTTCAGCTTTTATATCAAACGGGTACGTTTGTTTCATGTATCGTGACCTTATAATTGCCTGTGTTTGCATTGACACGCTGACGAAGCCAGTTTAGCTCGGTGATACGCTTTTGCCACAGTTTTTCCACGCAATAAAGAACAAGCAAGCTCGCGAAGCACTCTCGCATGCGTAGCTGAGTTTGCAGAGCACTAGCTAATAAATAAATTGCCTTTAATGACGTTATTAGGCACATATCCGCCGGCGAACGGGAAAATGGTAGAACAGCTAAGAGTTCCGCTGGTATTTGTTCTACGGCTAACAAAAGCTACTGAACATTTCCTGAAAGTTTTAAAATGGATTGCCTGTTTGTGTCCGTAAAATGAAATGCAATTTATATTTACTGTGTATACCGGCAAAGAGATAAAGTTAAACAAACACGTGCTTTAAATGGCTTCCACGGACTGGGGCAAAATTTATAGATGAATGCCGATAAATGTTTGTAAATACTAACTTTGTTGACGGGAAAGACGAGACTGTGTATTCTAATCTTTATTGTAAAAGGAGATCTTTAAACGGGATGTAAATCTTCTTGAAGACCTCTTGGCAACGTATCTTCTGATTATAGCCCGTCTATATTCTAACGGGTAACTGTCATATACTCGTCAAGTACTTAGATAATATTATGTCTTGTATTGTGTGTGCATTGCATATGTTAGCGAGACAATGTATCATACGGTTTTAACTGTCTGATGCAAAATATATAATAATGTGACAAATTTCACTATATTAGGCAAGTTTTAACCAGTGCTGGTGATGTGATTGATAAATCCAATGTTAAAATGATGTTTGATTATTATAGTAAGAGCTAAAAAGACGCTATGCGGTAGTAACATTCATATCAAACCATTTACCTATTCAAAAGTCATTACTTATACAGTAGCAAGGCACTTGTCTAGTCTTAAGTGTTGGTCGGTTCGCCAAATCGCGATTAGTGCTCTTAATTCTTCGTTCAACTAGCGAAAAGCGCAATTATTGTATCTCCTTGCAGCATTTATCCCGCGACCTCCCATAACGTTGGGCTCTAATTAAGTTTTCCGGAGTAAGAAACTGACCACATTAATTTACGATAATTCTACAGGAGAGCGTTCATTTAACGATGTTACGCCTGTGGTCATACTTTGTCTACCTCAAAAAGAATATTTAAACAACATTTTTAATAAGGCATCGATTTGCATCTTCAGTTTTATAAGCTTTTAACGAAGGCATTTCAAAGGAAATTTTTTTTTACGACCTTTAATAGTGTGGTTATTTCTTTTGAGTTACTTTTTATCGAATTACAAAAAAACAGGTAATCAATTCGATGTGTATGTATAAAATATCGTCAGAATTTTAGTATTGTATTTTAGTGCATTTTTTAAAAGCTTTTGCATGATTATTGTATGTTTGTATATTTGTATGTTTATCTTGGTACAAACATTTGACTCAAGATTTCACGAAAACTAGAAGTCATACCTAAATGATTCTTTTTTAGTTCAATCAGGTATAGTTCAGGTACTTAGTGTACAATATAAACTTCATCAAAATTGGTTCAGTAGATTTCGAGATACAAGCAATATAAAATGCACTTGAAAAAAGTTAAGGAAACGAACCTCGTGTCTTACGCTTAACGGGCGTATGCCTATGCCAACCGGCCACCGACACATTGGCAAGCCTGTTGAATTTTGCAACTGCTATCTTTTAACGCGTAGGCTGCGTGTTGTGTCGTGTGTACTTGGATTCTGACAAATTATGAGAAATAGTAAACAATAAATTAAAAAACGTATTCGTCTTCTTTTTTGGAGAAACAACGTCTTCAACGTCAAAAGATATAACGTCTTAAGGCTCATTAGACTGTTTTTGAAGGCAGTTCAATTGTATACAATCTGATGGAATTAAAATAGTAACTCTTTAGTCCTGGCTTCATATCATTCTCAATTCTTAGCATTCATATCAGGTTAGTCAGGTTAAAAATTTTGTACTGCACTGGCAAAAGTAATCAAATCATAAACAAGCTTTGAAAACGACTGACCAAAACTTAAGTTAGATATCGGTACTTACAACTGAGACTCATTTATAACTTTTACTTTGCCACTTCTTTCAGTGTGCACGTAAAATACGTTTTCTGATTTTCCTTAACAGCTTAAGGGTGTTACCTTCTGTTGCGTCTTTATTCTCGGTCGTATCACATAAATCCAGGTTGTCGGGGGTGAATCCGTGTTTAGTTTGCGAGGGTGGTCGTAATGGATGGGTTGCAGCAGTTTGGGAGAGTGATTAAGATCACATCTTAATCTTTTTAGTACACTCTTACAGAGAGTATAACAAATATGACTGATAAAGCTTAATCGTTATTTAGTGATGTTTTTAAAGTAAGTAATCATAAGGCCGTCATTACAAGGTTCTAGGCTAACTTTTTAAAATTTCAAAAAGATACTATGAGCGCATACCTAGACCTACTTTCTTAAATAGATCAACAGCCTTGTACTTCAATTAGGAATCACAACAATTAATATTTGTTAGTATTATATTATGACTCAACAAGCTTACCGACTAATTTGCTTTTTTCCGTTAAGTATTTTCAAACAATTTTTTACGGGTAAACTTACATAATTACAACTTATTTACGTTTTAAGTTACGCATAACGTGAGCTTACAAATATTACAACTTCTGTGCAAATCACTAGTTGGGTTTTAAATAAGTTCTTCGCGCTAATTAGTTGGAACCATAAATCGCACTTTTCCGAAAAGTCTCGGTGAAATACGTCTATAATCTTAGTACCATAAATCGGGTCGTCTAGGGAGTATCGGTGTATCGGAGGGTCTTAATGAGCGGCTTGTTGCAGTTTGACAGAGTGATTTAATATCGTCGCGATCGTTTCACTGCCTAAATCGGGATTAGTTCGGGGTGAGTCCAAAGCGTGAATTATTGCGGGAGTGCGCCGTGTATTCCGACTGCCGGCGCTTGTTTAGTGGATGCTGTGAAATTAAACGCTTATTGCGAAACAGCGATTGGGCAAGGGCTGATAAAACACTGCTGAATTGCTTTTATGATGTTACTAATGGGATTTTGAAAAAAATAACTAAATATTTTAAAATCACGCATTTTTCATCTAAATATGTGAAACCAATTATTTGGGATTAAGAAAATGTGCGTAGACTGGTTGATGTACGTAAGCTTGACATCAAATAGAAGATAAATAAGTTATTTTACGATTTTTAGTTAGGTTTTGAAGTTGGTTTAATTCAATGACGTAAAAATATACACGTTCTACACCAACATTAAAGCATTTTCAAGTGGCGCAAGGATTACTCTATATACGAACGTAAAGTTGTGTATTACGACACTAAGCGCTAATAAAGAAAACAGTTGGGGCATGCCTGTTGATAGAAAGAGATAAATATATAACATTATTTACTTATTGATTGCTACTGAGCGCTCATTGACGCGAGCGCGTGACATCTCGCTCTTTAGCCCAATGTCAACCATTGCTAAATTATGGTAAAGCATAAATACGTGTTTTAAGTTTTAATACTTTTAAA
This sequence comes from Pyrausta purpuralis, assembly GCA_963924145.1. Lineage (NCBI taxonomy): Eukaryota > Metazoa > Arthropoda > Insecta > Lepidoptera > Crambidae > Pyrausta > Pyrausta purpuralis. The sequence continues at coordinate 12,081,346 of OZ001659.1, read as the reverse complement.
TGAAAAAAACTATACTAACGAATGTAATGACACGTTTTTCTTGTCTCTAACAGTTGCAGTGTAATTGGTATTACTCCTAAACACGGGAAGGCATTTTTACCAGCAAACGAGAAATAATTTAAGGCGTTGTCGGGACGTATTGCCATAAAGAGAACGCGTGCCGAACTGAATGCACTCCGGGCAATTACCTGCCTTTCGTGTAGCCATTTTTGAGCGCTAAGGACGTATCTATACAATTTAAAAACATCTTAGGTTTAATTTGTTATTTTTATTTTATTTTATGACTATAAGTTATCATTTTATTATTACCCATATCTCAAAAACTACTAGACCGATTTTGATGAAATTTTCACTATACCCTAAGTGGAAATATACCTGATTGAACTAAAAAGAATCAAATACAAACGTGCATAAGTACGTTTACGAATTTCAGCACACGTTTGAGAAAGCCTTACTAGATTAAAATACTTAAATATTATAAAATTCCAACGATATCGCATACATACACATTGAATTGATTACATCCTTATTTTTGAAGTTGGTAAAAAATAAGTTTGTATTAAAAAGATGCTGCCTCTGTTAATGGTGTACCACAAATATATACAGAAGGAGTCATATTTCAGTCAAATTGTGCCTCTTAATATAATATTATTTTTGGAAAATATTAATTAATTCATGCTTCTTAGGTACGTCACATCACGTCTAGGCCAAATAGTGTTACATAAGTAAAACCGTTCAGAGACAGCCTTTTCATATAACATCAACTAGTAATGAATTCTACGAAAACGTCTCGAGTACGTACAGATGTGTCAAAGGCTAGCGCAATTACCTAATTGACTAAATTGTACATATGTCGAACGTATTATAATATTAAGGGTCTGCTTCACCATTGACAAATAAGCATTTGTCAACGTCCAATTCAAAGGGAACGTCAATAATATTAAGGGTCTGCTTCACCATTGACAAATAAGCATTTGCCAACATCCAATTTAAAGGGAACGTCATTTCGTATTTAGACATTGTGAAACAGGTCGTTTACTCATATCGTATTCATATATAAATAGAGTATCTATGTTATTCATAAATATGAAATAAGAAACCAAAAATTTGCGTACGGGAGGGATTTGAACCAGCAACTTTCTGGCTAACCGGGCCAAAGCCAGCAACTTTTTGGGTTCGCCCGTGCGCAAATTTTTGGTTTTTTATTTCATATTTATGAATATAAATTATGACACTGTGAGTGTTAAAAATGTTCTAAACTATTAGAGTATGTAAGTTGGTACGTTACGTCATGTCTAGACTAAAAAAATTGGTTGCCTGTAAAGTCGGTATACGGGCGAAAGTTTTACGTGACAACGACTTTTTATGTCTGTCTCTCTCGTTCTTACGCGTGCCTCTCACTCGCTCTCAGTGCTGCGCGCGCGGGCCTCTCTCTCGTTCGGTGACTCATCGTAACGTTACCGAGCGTTACACTTTTTCATAAGTGACTCCCAGCCGCAACCTAATTTAAGACGTTGTCACGTCAAAAGCTTTGAAAAAGTGAAAACGGTTTCCCTTTCGTAATTAGCTGAGGTCTGCTGATTAACACCACAAGTTCAAATGTTCACCTTTGAAACGGCAACGGCTGTTTGCACGTTGCTTCTCACTTTTTTATTCACTTTTAAAGATTAAACAAAAGAGGTTACGTCCTTTTTTGCATGTTAGGTACGTTTAACGTAGTTAACAACTTTTAAATTTCTATAGAACAAGTAATATTTATTAATAATAGTAAATAAATAAAATTCATTAAGTAATTTGCTTATAAACACGGTGTTTGATTGAGATGGGATTACTTAAAAAAAAACATTTTAAATGATATACACAAGAAAATGAACAGCACCTAAACCTTAGTATTCTTCAAATTACTCATTAACCTAAAATAGTTTTAAAAACAGCCAAGAATGAATCGGAGTTAGGGCTCCGTACCTCTGGGTTCTGGGTCACTTTTACTAAATGAGGTAAGATAGACGTAAGTGAACCCACTTACGTCCACTTTGCTAATATGTAATAATACTTGTTCGATTTTGTTCAAAAAAATTTTTCCATGAAAGTTTTTATTAAGATCTGCATTACTTTTTAATTGAATATTCACTTAAGCAGTTCAAAATTTAGTTGAAGTTAGTTTAACGTTAGCCTTGGAAAACATGGTTATAGGAAAAGAAACGATTTAGGTTCATGAAGGCCCCCTTTAATTACAATATCTTTCAATTTTTGTATGCGAATCGTAAAGCGGTCAACAGGATACACCTACCAACCAAGTTTTAACTGCATAATGCTAATAATTTCAGAATTAAATGACTGTTACATATGGACGGACTGACAGACAGACAGACTTGATGAAACTAGAAGGATTCCGGTTTTTGCCATTCGGCTACGAAACCATTAAAATCATTGAAATGAAATTGAACTAAATCAAAAGTAAACAGTGAATATTTAATCCTCCTATAAAGGCACGTACTTAAACTTTTAATTGATTTATTTCATTGTCAAGATTTAATATTGTTGCTGAGTCGACTTGCTCTGCAGTCTACAAGGACTGTTTCTTATTAATTATACTCCTGCACATGTGGAACAAAGGGGACGAGAGTGGGACATAATGAAAACATACTAAGTAGGCCTGTATTGTCATGCAAAAATATCAGCTTCATGAAATAAATATTATCTTTTGCGATAAGTACGGTCTGCCGTGTAATAAACGGATGACGTCATATAAACTTTGTTCATACTCGCTCCTTTAAAAACTTGTATCGACGATCTGCCAAATAAATCTAACTGGCCATAGAGTTGTGTCGGTGTCTTAAGGTAAACGCACATTTATCCGAGCCGAACGCGCCGAACGAATCGAAATCAAGCAGACCTCGCACCCTTAGCCGATTCGGCACAATCGACCGAATCGGACGAATCGACCGCGTCGAAGAAATCATGAAATAGCGCTATGAGCAACATCTAAGGTGGGAGTGAGTATGAAGATTTATCCGGCGAGTCGTCCGAATCGACCGCATTAGCCGCACCAAATCTTATGACGTCATCCGAATTCGTCTAGGATTTCTGGGGTTCTTCCAGATTGGGACAATTCGAAAAAGATTTGTGTGCAGGGTTTCATTAGATTTTCTACAAAGAATTCTAAAATTCGTTTCGTTCGGCGCGTTCGGCTCCGGTAAGTGTGCGTTCAGCTTTACACTAAGCTAAAATTACCTCGCTCAACATTTCTGGTAGTCCGTCCATTTGGTCAAAAAATTTCGCACATAAAAACATAAAACGTGTGCAATACTGTGTCATGCTCCATTGCGATACATCTGTCTACGACAGGAATGTATGCACTTATTGCTAAGGCTTTAGCTCTAGTTAATTAAGCGACACGGTTAACAATGAGGATATTTCTACTTTTCTATAGATTTATTTATGTTTGTTTCGGATCTTACTGAATAAAGCTTATTTTCACTGGATAAAACAACACATCAGCATGAAAAACACTATCTAAATCATCTAACATGTTTCTTCAATATCGTAATAATGTAAAATCTGTTTTTTTTCCTAGATAAGCCTGAGTGTGATAATTATTTGTAGTTATTACTCATAACGACTAGACTGACTCTAATTAACCTACACTGTACCCTAAGTTGAATTATACCTTACTCGTTTTGCAATAAAAAAAATGATTCATGTAATTATTACTTCTCGAGTTAAAGAAATCCTGAGACAAGCGTTACGTTAATGATCAACGTACTAAATTTTTATCCAATTCAGACAATAATCACATACATATCGGTCGAACTGATTACCTCTTTTTTTTAAATATCGGCGTGTTTTTCGGTCTCTGTCAAAAGTAACAGACAGCTCAAGCAGAACATAGCATTATGATTCACAGGGATTTTGATCTTCAGATCTAGAAAATAAAAATGGAAATAATGTATCTATAAAGTACACAAATAAACATAAATCAGCGATCAAAGATCGACAAACTATCTTAACCTAAATAATATATATTCGTGAATCTACAAGCGCAACACAGTGCTGAAATAATTATAAATTCAGCTTTATTCAAACCAAATTAAATGCGCCTTATTTATAAACCCATAATTGGCTACATTCATATTTTGGCGTAAATGTATTAAACGTGATTATTAATATCAGAAATGATCCATATAATATCATTTGCACATAAATATCTCGGCGGCGAACAAGACTTCGCCATTAGTTGTAGTTTGTAACGGGGCTGATAATATTCCCGTTCCCAGCGTTTCTGTATCGGCGTAGGTATACTGCAATTACACCTTTAAAAGATTTGTTAGCGACTACTATGATGGTCTAAGGAACAGGCGGGGGTATACTAGGAATCAAGATATTTTTAGATTATTTTTGATAAAGATTTTTCATATCGCACGATTGTTATCATGTCGCACAAGGGTTTTGAAAACAAAATATATCGGATAAATTTTAGAGTTTCCGAAAGTATCTACTATGTATTTATTTATATACCTATGTATTATTTGGATAAAATATATGTTGCCAAACGATATTACTCGACTGCTACAATCGATTGTATCACGACACTTTCCCTCCTATATGCAGCGATTTCTACAGCTTAGCGTCTTCAGTGAAAGTTTGAGAGTCCCGGAAGAAAGCGAAACCACTTTGGTTGAATCACGTAGTGTAACAGAACTAATTAGAAGCATAAAAGTACGTTACTTATCAAAAATAATAAACGCGAAAGCTTTCAATTTAATCCACACTACCAACCGGGGTTCGCTTCACGGCGCCACAGCCCGTCCGCCCACGCGCCGCACGCATCGCGACCGCGAGCTTTCTCGCTGCGCCTGCGCAGCCTCACACACACGGACACACCACTACTACTACTACTATTACTATACCGTACGATACCCAATCACAGCGATTTACGCACATGACCCAAGGATTATCGGCAACCACTTTATTATTCGTCATCTGAAATTTATTACTTTCGATTTAAAATTATGGTTTTCTAGTTATCTGCTACGATTACGTTTACAAGTAATATCAAGACACTATATTATTTTCTACTTTATAGCTAATATACATTCGAATAATAGCCTCATTTCCTTTTCCTGAAATTAGAGCAAGATCTTCTAATTAAACGGCTTCCCTTGTCTGAAGCGGGAGGCTGCGCGTGACAGCCTTCAGTCAGCGCCGGGCATAGGCGCGCGCGCACGTACGTCCCGCCGCGCCGACCGAATTCCGACTGTTTACCAACACGACCGATACCGTGAGAACCACCGCCGTGTTATGCTAAACTATTGAATAAATGTCACACAACTTTCAACGACCCTTACTAAACTGATCAAATCGTGAGATTAAATATTCAATTTGATGACTTTCTGTTAGTGAGATGTCAACGCCTCGACCCTTTAATAAGCCGTCGCCGCCAGTTTATGCTCTTCGGCGGCCATAAATTACGAACATAATGTGACAGATACATTTGTAGCGGTCGCATGTTAAAAGTGTTCGAACGATCCTGCGAAATGAAGCTCTGGATGGTTATTGTCGTTATCGCGATAGCGATCGCGTTAGGCGAGATCAAAATCAAAGGCAAAGTGAGAAAAAGGTTCACGGCGCTCAGGAGGCACCGCGCCGTGCAGCCGCCGTGCGGCTTCAACGAGACCATAATAGAGGACGAGTGGTCGCTGATGGAGGCGATAGGGAAATCGAAGTACATATTTACGGGCAAAGTCTTGAATGTGAAGAAGATTAGATCGTTGGAGGACGGGAGCAGGTCGAATGTATATCGGGTGTATTTGCGTCGCGTGTTGAAGGGGGGGCTGGGTGATTTGCGGATGTTTGTGAAGGTGGAAGGGTCGGAGGAGACCCTGAGTGGTTCGACGCTGGTGGTGGAGCGAGCCCATGCGAGAGAGGCGTGTGCGCCGGGCCCCAGGCCTCGGTTGTCAGCGATCTTCCTCAGCAATGGAGGGCACTCCGAAACAGGGAGAGGACCCACACCGCGACTAAAGCTGCTGACTGATCCGGTGCCTTTGACACTTTACCATCTGGATAGGATCAATGCTGCAGTTAAAGGTAAGAAATGCGAATTTGTATTTACTTATCAATACGACCAGAATATCCTCATAAGCATATATAAGTAAGTTTGTGATTGATTGAAGCTCAGTATTAACTTAGACCCCTTACACATGGCGACTCTAGCATCGATGCATTCGCGATGCTAACGCGCGTTAGAATCGATGCAGTCGTGATGCAGAAGCTAGAAATTTACAAATTATGCACTGTATTTTGGCGATTGCATCGATACTAACGCATGTTAGCATCGATGCAGTTGCGTTTCTGCATCGATGCTAACGCGCGACTGACTCGATGCTAACGCGCGACTGGCTCGATGCTAGAAGTCGAAGTGTGTAAAGGGTCTTATTTTAGCTATATGTATGCTACGGACAAAACAAAAACGAACTCGTACCTTCTATCCCGACCTTCTTTTGACGACCCGTCTGGTGTAGTGGTCGAGAAATCACCTACTACGCAGCGGGTGCGGGTTCGATCCCCGCACAATACAAACATTTGTGTGGATGAACATGTCTGTTTGTATTGGTCTGGGTGTTTTCTATGTATATCATGTATGTATTTACAAACAAAAAGTATTTAAGTATTATATCCGTTGTCTGGCACCCATAACACAAGCTTTGAGTAGCTTACTTTGGGGCTAGATGGCGATGTGTGGGAATGTCCAAAAGGATATTTATCCCAGAAGTAGAATTACACCTTTGTTATTAACAATGTTGAGCTCACCGCCAACATAGTAATTTCGCGTTGTGTAAACATCGGTACCTTACTGACAGCCTCATCGTCACTTGGGGCAAACAGGTCGCAGGTGTGTTCCTCATACCTATATTTGGTATTTTACTGCCGAATACTTGATCCCCATTGGTATTGCTTAGTTAGCAACATAGAGGAATACTGTACTGTTAGTAACAAATACACAGTTGGCTTTATGCTTAGAATAAAGGGTTTGTATTTATGTAATGTCGAGATGATGCCGCGATTAGCAAAGTTTATTTCGTATTCTACGGCTATGAAAATGAAGTTATAATAACTGTGTGATTGATGTTCGGCGTCGAACTCTTTTCCAGCGAGAATCTAAGTACCTGGTTTATTTTTAATGCTTTTGAATGAAACATACTACATATACATTTATTGATAATACAGGCTATAATTTTAATAAGTTGTTCATATGCATCGGTGAAGTCTTGAAACAAAATTAGGTCACTAATTACAATTTCACCTGTATATCGATAAGCGTTGTCTAGTAAAGTTCATTATGTACCCGGCTTAACATAGCAGTGTCATTTACTTTATTTTGACTCATTCGCAATGCAGTTCACAACAACAAAAACATGTTAAAAAACTTAATCCTTTAAGACCGTAATTAAGATGTAATAGCGAGAGAACTGGCTCCGAATGCAATCGGTTTAGCATCACCATAATGACGTGTGGGTGTTGTATCCATAATGTACGGCCACCAGCACATCAAGCCTGAACACTTGAGTATCTTACACTCTTGAAATAAGGGCTATTTTACGACGAAAATGTAGGTTCTGACATTCTGGTGTGGTACGACAAGGCATTAAGAGGTGATTTTGATCGACATCTCGACAACTGTTCGTTAACTTAATGGAGTGAATGCGGTGCGTTTGTGATAGGGACGCGAGGAGATTTGGTTCATTTTATCGATAAAGTGGGATCGAGCCAAGTCTATTTATCGATAACGAAATCAGCCGGACATGTCTCCAGTTTACATTGCGCGTTAGAGCTTTAACGGTAGAACATAAAGTCTCATCACATGTCTAAGCATTAACTTTGGACTAAGCAGTCAGGAGGTTTCACGATTGTATAGGTATATCGGGTAATGACAGTCAGAGGCGCAAAGTGTCGGTCAGAGGCGTTATTCGGCCGATATCGCGTCGATAGCCTGTAAGGCTTGGTTGCTACATCAAAATATATTGTTCAAGTATAATACGATTAGTAGGAGTAGTAGTTGTCCCCATAGCCGATTTCGACTACGGTGGCCAGTCACAAACGACTAACCGACTACGTGGGACATATTATAGTGCACAAGTGTGTGCGCAAACACAGGTGTACTCTCTATTTCTTTCACTCTCATGGCCCGATGGGACAGCAATCTGACACGGCCGGAGAGAGATCAGGCGCAGGACCGACGGCTTTACGTGATTTCCGAGGCACAGGGGTGAAACACCGCCAACTTCCAAACTCCGGGCTACCCTGAGAATTTCTGAACAGAAAAACCCAGGCACAAATTTTTGGCCCAACCCGGGGATCGAACCCGGGACCTCTGGCGCAGCCGTCGCTTTAAAGTGCGACTCTCTAACCGCTCCGCCACAGAGGCAGTTAACACGATTAATAAACGGTTAAAGATACTTAACTCTAAATCAAGCATGATTAGTTGAACATATAACTATAGAACATAAACCTAAATACACAGGATCAAACGAAACGCAATACTCAAATTGAGTAGGCATTGTAGAATTCGTAGCTGATGCTTTAACGAAACGCAAATGCACTGACAACTGATCTAAATACCTACTTCTATGGTCCTATTAACAGGTAAAGCCTGCTCTATTTGGTATTTACATTATTAATGCTCCCGCTAAATGTTCCTGTATTACGTTATCTATTTGTAATGATTCGGGGATTAGTGAGCTGTGCTGAGTTGTTGCATTGTTGTTGAAACGTAGATAAAAGTATTTGGTTTTGAAGTTTACGCGAATACAACTCATGGATCAAAACACTTTACGGTTATAATATTTCTCGCACATTAATTTGAATAAAAACATCCTGATGTTTCGAATGCTTTATTACAACATTACAAGCATGTGCGCGAAATATGTCTGCGTAAAGTGTTTTAATCAATAGGAAAATGTTTCAGATACACCGTATGATAACAAACTGTCATTCCAAATTATTGGAAGTTAGTCTCGACGATACTAATATTTATCATTATTGTACGGGTGTTCTTAGTATCTCGTAAAGAAGAACAGAAGAAATAGCTACTTGATCACCTCTAGGTTGCATTGAGAACAAAAAATACAGAATTGAAAATATATAGATAAAACAATCCCTTGAGCCGTATAAAATCAACGTATAAATACTGAATAGTATAATGTTTAGAAGGTCTACTAGCAAATAAATTTGAATAAAGAGTTCAGACTCATCATAAGTGATATCTTCAAGTGATTAAGACAAAGTTGCGAACCTTCATAATGTCGTATTACTCTGCTTTCTTAAAACTCTGCTCTCATTTCTATCGAGTTTCAAATCCGTTAAAGCACCATTGTAAATAATATTATTAACGCTATGGCTTCTAATTGAATCCGCAGTGTCTGCGGGTCAAGAATAGAAATTTATTTGAAGTCAAACACTCCGCAATAAATTTTATTGCGAAAGCCATTGTGACCTAAAAATTCTGGGAAGATCCAATTTAAGCTTGGCATAATCCGTCGACGAGATGAGTATCGCTGTCTCGTCTGCCGCTTCTCAGAGTTGCGGGTGAGGCGCAGCATATATAAGCGCTATCTGGGTACTTGATCATTGTTGTGTTTAACTTCTTAGCTTAGTTAGTCTGCAGTCTGCGACGAGACGTAGCGCCGCTTCGATACGTATCGGCCGCGCGATCCGTGAGAACCCCGCCGATAAAGCACCCCAAGATGCATACGATTTAATCTCTTTCATTAGATCCCCTGCATATCGAAGCTCACGCGACTAACAATCGGCATTTTTACAGATTAGACCTAACTGTGTCGCAATAAGTGCCATTTAAAAGCACGTCGGCATCGCCAGGCAGTCCCGTATCTAAGACGGAGATCGCAGGAGGCGTTATGGAGTGTAGAGAAAGTAATGGCCAAGTGCATTCGTCACGATAACGCTGCACCACACACGAAGTTCGTTTCTGATAGCGTAATTTAACGATTGTAAAATTTATCGTTGTAAATTGTTTGCGTGGCGCAGTAGATTCTGATTCGACTTCTATTTGCCTTCAAGGAATTAACAATATTTTCTTTACAGTAGCAGTTTTTTAAACTGAATATTTGTTAATATTCTTTAATGGTATTGCCATCGCAAGAAGCCCTCAAATAACTTACGTACATAATGCCTAATTAGTGGCGATCAAATTAGAGCTCATTCGTTAAGAATTCGAGTAAACAGTCTTCTACCGCCTACGTATTTCCTAGCGACGCGATAGACCGTTTGTATGTAGACGCCAAAATAAATAGTCTGAGAGTTCAGCACGTAAAAAATGTTATAAAATAATTTGTGCGAGGTAGAGATTCGTCAACAGAGCGACCGAGGCAACTCGCCCGCCCACGGCTGTACCACTTTCCAAATTCCTCGTGTAAGCTCTTGCAATCGCCTATGTAAGTGCCACACTGGCAAGCGACTTTTTTAAAGCATCATATTATATAAAATCAGCCTTAAAATGCAACATGGCGTACACTGTCTTAGAAGACGCCTCAGGGATTCGAAGTAAAACACTTTATGGGAGAACCTTGAATAGAGTGGGCGCGCTATAGAGGAATATGTTTTACAATTCCATATCTTAATCGTATATAGAACATTTCTGTATGCACAAAAACGTTTCGTGTTGTTGTTATTACGTATTTTCTTCATAATACCGTCTTAATACTTACGCGAGTATACTCTAATATCAAATACGACGTAATAAACCGCGTTCTATTTATATGAAATCACGAACCTTATTTCGCGTTTCGGCGTCACTGATCAAGGAAGCCACTTTATTAAGATGAGAACATATTACCATTCAGGGGAGATCCATATTTTGATACGGAAAGAAAATTTTCAGTTGGAAGATAAAATTTTGCAGGCTTCTCTGTAACAACGGGTATTCAAGCTTTCATGAGGCAGTTAGTTCATGGAGGGGTAGTGAGGAGGGGAAAGTGGGGGTGGCACAGGGGTAGCGTACGCTAAATAGGGCGAAGTGGCTTTTCCTAGTCTCGTTAATGCAAATACATAGCTTGTTAATGAAATGAGGTGGGTTGAACGAAAGTGCCTCCTTGAAAAATTTAAGGATGACAAAAAAAATAGCTACGTGACTTTACGTGTTTTTTCAGTCACAACGAGTGTGTTTAATTTAATTTATATTTTTTAAGTCAAATATAAATAATAAATGATTCAATTCATTATGTATTTTACTCGTGAAGCAGCTATAGCTAGTAAATGAACAGTTATTTGTGCATAATTTTCAACATTCGTATCAAGGACTGAATCGCATAAAACAATTACCATTTAATATATTTAAGACTGCTTTATGCTCATGGCACTGTAATATTTTTTTTTACACTGTGAAATAATATTTATGCGGTATTAGTGAATAATATGACATCATTTAAATTTTATTTTATAATAACATTCAAAATCATAAATATCATTATTATATATGTCATTTTGCAATTAGATCAATAATTGATGACATGGATAAGTGAAATAAAGTTATATTTAAGAAACTTTTATGTTACTTATAATAATAGTTTTAAAATCTGCCGTGCTAACTGTGAATTTATTAAATTTATTAGAAGCTTATTATTGTTTATTATATTACTAAAAATATTTGCATGCTATTTTTCAATGGCTAAATGGGCTGGACATTAAATTGATTGTAAACCCTTGTGTACCCCGTTTGACAGCAAATAAATGAATCTAAATCTGAAATAATCGAATTTAAACAAACTGAAAACTTTGTTACTATTCGAGTATTTAGGGAGTTAGAAATAAAGGAATGCTGTCTATTTCGAAGTATCTTGCAGATTAGTACAAAACGCGACAAGGCCGGCGGTTTGTTCCCGGCTCCAGCCCTCCATGAATATTCAGAGTCGGGCTGGGCGGCGTTCGGCAATAACTGTTAACTCGCTCGTCGACTCCTATCTGCCTCCGCCGCCTCGTAAATACTACAAACACATGTTGCTACTCCGCTACCTCTTATTCAACAACCGACGTTCTATGTTCTAAACTCAAACCAGTTGGCATCGACTAATCAACCTCACAGTCAAAGCAAAACATTAACGTTTGACCACGTTTGTTTACGTTGATGAAGGTTGCATCGAATTGCGAGGTCCCCAGTCTACGCGTGAGGCTGCGCCCGCGCACGCGTCTCGGCGGCGCCAAAGCTGACTTGCGCAACTTTGTGCTCGCCGCGTTTACGACCCGTCTCAATCAAAAGTTTCCACCTATAAGGCCATGGCTCGTATTTATACCCATTTATGCTTCACATAAAAACCAGACCCATTCGCACACTCCCAATAACGATGAAGCTGCAGTCTTTAGTATTATTGCTTTACAGCTTCACGATAATTCAAGCGCAGTTCCGTATAAAGGGTGTCGTGAAAAAGCGGGACACGTTTCACCGCAAGAAAAACATAAATGCTCCCAAATGTGTTTTAAACGAGACGATAACTAATGACTACGAGATTTTGTCGTCAGCGGTTTCTGAATCTAAATACATTTTCACGGCTAGGGTTCTGAGCGTGAGGAAGATAAAGCGCGGAGGCAAGCCTAACGCGAAAGTGTTTATGTCGTATAAGTTGTACGTTCGGCAAGTGATGAAAGGGGACGTGGAGGAGATGAGGACTCACATATTTTCAGGAGACGAGCGCAGTTTGAATGGTGCGATTGTGTTCGTCGACTGGCTCCGGACGAATAAGTGCGCTTACAGACTTTATAGACACTCGTCGGGGATATTTTTGAGTGACGGCTTCTACCAAGGGTACAATACTGGGAACGAAGCTCGCATGCGGCTGTTGAACGAGCCTCTTCCACTGTCACTTTACGATTTGGATAGAGTGAATGCGGCGTTGAAAGGTAAATGTTTACAGCCTTAAGGTGTCGGCTCCGATGAAACGCGCAAACAAACACGCGGTGACTTGTGTGTACGAGGAATTATAAACGGTTTAATATTCATTGTTGGCTTTCATATTGACTTAGAGATGATGACTGACCGTTATCAACTTGATATTTATGAATTAAGCATACATTTGAGTACACTGGGTATACGTTGTCAATCACCAAATGCACTACCAACTTCCGGATTTGTCGAAGACTTCTAATTATAATGATTTGACGACGCGTTTGGTGTAGTGGTTAGCGCTTCTGACTACTATGCCGGCCGTCGCAGGTTCGATTACCGCAAGGGACAAATGTTGGTGTGATGAGCACGAATATTTGAGCTTTGGATGTTTTTTATGCATTTATGGGAGATGCCCCCGTCATGATCGTTGTCTGGTATTCGTAACACAAAGAAGAAAATTATTTCTTTCTGGCGCATATTTATTTATATTTAAGTTAAATACGGAAAATATGATTGTCTGTTATTACGAGCTTATAAACTTAGTTGACCTGCTACGGAATTATTTATATTATCATAAATGGAGGCGCATTATAGTTGGAGACCAAAGAAGAACACAGGAGCACTTAGACGTATCTCTAGAGGCTCAACTCAAGCTTGCGCCTTTTCGATGTCTACTCCATTCCGTCCCTTTGTGAGATACCGATAAATCTGTATAAGGGACTCCTCCAGACTGAATACGAAACTGTTTCTGTATGACACTTGTACATATTGCTGAAGTAAGTTTGGTAAAATAACTAAGTCTTTGACAAATCTTGTGGGCAGGTGCTTTTGTTATTTCAGTTTTAGCGATATGCAGAGGACCTTTTTTTTGGTGCCGCTGCTTAACGATTCGTTCTTATTATTTTAACTGTAACCTGATGCCAACAAACCTTTGTGACCTACTTGCCTCCATCGCGAACTTTTTCAAACTTACAACTAGTATTCTATACGTTCGGTTTCTTCAAAGTTGTTCCTTTATTATACTTTACAACATCAACAGAAAACGAAAACTTTACCTTCAATAAAAGACTGAAGCCAAACTAAAGACGTCAGATATGAGAGCGTAGCTAAGAAAACGCACGCGAGTTAAAGTGAACAATAAACTCGTATATTTCCAAGGCATGTTTCGCTCGATTGTTCTCAGTAATTTTAGAAAGTTTTATATGGGTTCGTAGAGAAATAGTTTATAACGCGGCGCCTGCGCCGTCATTGCGCGTGGGTGTGGGTTGCACGAGCGGATGGCTATTACGAATCTTGCGAAAGCGAAAAAATTACAATTAAAGCAAAAACTCACTAGTTCGCTGTACGTATCAACCTACAACTAAAACAATGTCAGTTATGCTTCTACTCAACAATCGATGAACAACTTCAAACATTAAATAAATGTCGGTGCATGATGAGTGTGGACTGTTGGTGTAGGAAGAAGTAGTTGATGTCATGCACCGACTCCAAATGACTTTGTTTCTCCTAAGTAGATGGCTTATGGGTTATTTTAAGCTTTTTTGTCAGTTTTTTGAAGGCTTTACGTTACTTTAAAAAAAAACATGATTTTTAGTTATTTACCCATATGTTTAAAAACTACTGGACCGAATTTGATGAAACGGACACTGTACCCTAAGTTAAAATATACCTAATTGAACTAAAAAGAATCATCTTGCTATGACATCTTATTTTCGAGAAATCCGTGTACAAATATACATACAGTTTCGAAATTTCGCACACGTTTTTGGAAGCCTTTATAGATGAACATACTCAAATTTTATCAAATTCCAATAATGTCATTGAATTAAACGTCATTTTTTGGGTTCCGTAGCCGAATGGCAAAAAACGGAACCCTTATAGTCTCGTCAAGTCTGTCTGTCTGTCTGTCCGTCCGTATGTCACAGCCATTTTATTCTGTAACTATAAGCATTACACTGTTAAAATTTGGTAGGAAGATGTATCCTGATTACCGCTTACCGATTCTCATACAAAAAATAAAAAAAATGTCATTAAGGGGGGGCCCATACATGAAACTAAAACAAAAAAAAAAGTCAAACCTATGCGTGTTGGTCTATGGATAGGTCTTTTAAAATGACATAGAGGTTTCTAAAACCATTTTCTTTTAAAATCTAACATTTCATAGCTAGACGCTTCCGAAGTGGTAAAATGGGCGTCCCCCATCTAACTTCTAAACCAAGCAAGTGTAAATTTTGGAAAAAATATATAATGTAGATCTTAAAAAATACTTTTACAGAAAATTGGTTTGGACGAGATCAAACGAGTAGTTTTTGAGATATAGCATGTTTTCAACAACCGTATACATAACTTTGTACTTCATACAGACACTATGAAAAACAAAGTTATATTTGCAGTCAACAAAATATTGTGCTATTTTACTAAGTAGAAGTAAGTAGATTCCCTAATTCAGTTAAAGTTGGCATGGAACCCTCATGCGCAAATCCGACTCGCACTTGGCCGGTTTTTATTTGAATTCGGTAAAAAAATGTACTCGATTGCCTTGGTTTTGGCTTTTGGCTCGTAAAGGTAACGCTCAGGCGCGGATCCAGCCCTCCAAAAAGGTTGTGGGCACGCCATGTTTTGTTTAATGAACCAAAAACCAATAAGGCACGAAAATTTTATTTATTTTCAATGCAACATATCATAAATTAACGTGATAAAATTTGAAGCGCGAGCGAAGCGAGCGCGCTAAAATTAGGTTCACGACGCTTATGAAAACAAGAAATGATAAGAATTAGTGAGCGGATTTTTGTATACGACGCTTCCTATTGCAGTAAAAAGATAAACAGTTTCTTTATACCATGCACTTTATAAACTGTGATTAGGGTTGTGGGCATGCCCAAATTGCCCACAACGCTGCCATTAATTTTGTTTTGCAGTAGACACGTAAGATAAGACAGCGATTTCTTGCGATAATTGTGCAATATTC
Source organism: Pyrausta purpuralis (assembly GCA_963924145.1). NCBI lineage: Eukaryota > Metazoa > Arthropoda > Insecta > Lepidoptera > Crambidae > Pyrausta > Pyrausta purpuralis. The sequence continues at coordinate 12,065,483 of OZ001659.1, read as the reverse complement.
GCGTTATCAAGATACGTAATAACCCCGACGTTTTGCTTCGCGAACGTCAAGTCAATGTCGTGGCTCAGAGCACGAGTACAGTAGGGTGTGGCATAAGTTTAGTACACGTTCGGTTCTATTGTTTCTTTTTCTTTAATGACAAAAACATCATTTTAAGATCATAATATGAAAGGTACCTCATCCATATTATTCCATATTTATTTAATCGCATACATTAATAAATACTAACAGTAATAAACTAAATAAATGAATCTGACGTTGAAAAAAATAGGCATAAAAAAATTATTTATTTATTATCACGAGGAATATTCGTATCATCTGTATGCTGATGACTTGCAATTGTATGTGCAAAGTGAAATTGCAGAACTACCTGCTGCAATTCATCTTATGAACGAAAATTTAAATTATATTTCATCGTGGTCACAAAATTTCGGAATCTCTGTCAACCCTACTAAGTGTCAGGCCATTATTGTGGGTAGTCCGGGACTTGTTTCAAGGTTTAATGTCATGGATCTGGACCCAATAGTGTTTGAAGGTACCACTATACCTTACTCTACTAGTGTCAAGAACTTGGGCCTAACTATGGACACTACGCTTAGCTGGTCTGTTCACATAGCTGAGGTCAGCCGTAAGGTAATTGTCTGTCTGAGAAGTCTCTACCGCTTAAAATTCTTTCTCCCATTTAAGACGAAGCTTCTGCTTCTGCAAACTCTTGTCATCCCTGTCATACACTACGCAGACTCTTGCTGCACTAATCTTACTGAAGCCCTTATCGACAAGCTTGAACGTCTCCTCAACAATTGCATCAGGTTCATCTTCGGCCTCCGTAAATATGACCATGTCTCCAGTTTTAGAGCACAGCTTAACTGGCTCCCTATACGTCAACGTAGAAACTCTCGAATCCTTTGCATTTTACATGCTATTCTTAATAACCCCTCGTCGCCTTCTTATCTTAAAGATATGTTTCCGTTTTTATGCCAAACTCACGATCGGTCTCTCCGTTCCTCCGACAATCTCCGGCTAGGCACGCTGGCACACCGCTCCACGTACGTCTCCAAGTCATTTTCAGTGATGGCAACACGACTGTGGAACTCTCTTCCTTTGGATGTCAGGAGGGCCGAGTCGAAGGTATCATTCAAGAGGAAAGTCCGACAATTTCTTAAAGAATAGATAATTGCAAAATAATATTTATTTATTAGGTGTATTATTTATGTATATTTTTTATATTGTATTTATTTTGTGTAAGTTTAAGTATATTTATTGAATATAAAATAATTTACAGTAATTAAAATACGTTTATTTGTTACTATAAATATTAGTCAATTGTTACTTTTTTGTTGTTTTTCTCAAAATTTCTTTTCGCTGCACCCATTGCCATCTCTCTGCATGACCTAAAAGTTTGACTGGCAGAGAATGCTTTTAGCATAAAGTCCACCTTTGTACACTATGATTTGTGCAATAAAGTCTTAAAATAAAAAAATATAAAAAAAAAATATTTATCGAATAAAATACAATACGCTTAATTTGAAAAGGTTACCTATTCGCCAGCAAACATTTATGTATATGTCTTTTAAAATCGGTCGCTTTATACTTATTCAGTTTGACAAGTCTTATCTGACGTTGTCTTATCAGGACCTTAGTCAGTTTTTTGAAGTCAATTTTTTTAAAACTATTTTTATATCCACTCAAACTCATAGAACATATTCAAATCAATCACATGGATTTTCTTTACCGGTCTATGAAGTGTAGACATGGAATTCATTTGCCACATGGCATGGCATGGCGAACCTTATTTGAATGCGACTACAAACACCATAAATAGTATGGTTCCACAACAATGCCTTCCCCTAAATAAAATCACAAGTAGCAACCATTGTGTAACGTTTATAATAAATACTGCATTAAATCGTAAAGTTATGGAAATCACGTTAATAATTCACATTGACCTCTAGCGTTATTACGTTATATCCGAGGAAAAAGAATACCATGATTATATTATGCTATAATGTAGTTAGTGTTATTGTTTATTGTGATTTAGTAGATGTATGTTATTGTGATAATTTACATGTCTAATGAATGTTTATAAAAACAGCACCGACCTTTACAAGCATCATTGCTAGACATGTGCCGAATGTGGTTTGAACCGAATCTGAACTTAGGCCGAACCGCATCTTAAATCTGTCTAATCGTTGAAAATATTTAATTAAACGACTTTTTGTACATGCCTATATTGATTTTTATTAAAGTAACAATACATTTAAGGTTCTTGATTAGATAAAAAATAATGCTTTGTTGCTTAAAAAAGCTTCGTTAACATGCCATTATTTCTCGTAGAATTAAAAGAAAAAAAAGTTAAATTCGTAATCCGTAATATATAGACATATACCATCGCAAGTTTGTCAGACCATTTTAAAGTGAGCAATACTGTAGTATATTATTTTGATCCATCTTAAAGCGCGAAAATGAGATCATTTTATTTTATTTATTTATAATGAATTTTCAATAGAAACTTAATTAAGGAGCTATGCTATTCACAGCGTTATATAAACCATCTGTGGTTTTACCAAACGCTGCGCAAACAAATATTTTTTAACAAACATTCATTTACAAACCTTTCACTTAGAAACCTCTAAAATTATCAGTGTTTCACTACTATATTATGTATGTATTATACATATAAACTTTTTTCTTGAAACACTATCTATTAGAAAAAAAAACTTCAAAATCGAATGCGTAGTTCTTAAAATTTATGTATATAAACAGAAGAATAAAATAATGTCGCATCCCACTGTCATCGACATTGTTTTATACTTGCAGTGATGTACTTCGCCCGCTCACCGCCCTCCCAACGCGTGGCCCGGAGCCGGGTCGGCCAGCACTGGCATACGTCTTTGGCGTGTAGTGGGCGATTGTTCATATTCAACAAAGATAATGCTTTTAGTAGGTTTTTAAGGTTTACGGTGATAAGTTTTGTTACCGGCTTATTGCAAAAAAAATTTGCTAACATAGAGCAAGCATACTACATACAAACTATTTATCTTGTGCCGAATGTCCTGTAGAGATTTGGAGCTTCGCGTAAAACGTCTATGTCTTAACTGTTCGACGAATCAAACTTCGAATGCATAGAAAAACTTTATTTACTAATTAATTTTGAAGTAACGTCAGCTTGAAACAGACTACGAAGAGATAAGAAATACATTTATGAGTTTCAAAGTTTGTCGTAAACCACTTCAATTTGTAATGATTTATTTTAAATTAGTATAAAACTAAAAGAGTGAAATGTATTGAAGTGCGACTAAAAGGTTGTGAATTTAACAAATATAAGGAAATAAACCAAGTTGTGTTCATATTTTATAGAAAGAATATTAATGATGGGATATACACTCCTTACACTCGGATTCCCATTTATAGGAAAGTCATGGACTCAGCAGCGTCCGGTCATTGCATCTGGATCGAACTTCGGCCGAATGCCGAACTTTGGTTTAAGCTGCCGGAATTCTGTTGAACCGCATTTCGGCCCATCCCTAATCATTACGCGTTTAAGATACTACCAGCTTTTCTCATGACATGCATTGCATACTTTAAGGTAGCAATATCAAGTTCAGTAAAGGGCTGTCATGTCGTGTAATTTTACTGTAATACAACATAACTACATATTTACATTCGTAAAACGCTAAGCGGGTAAGCGGTAACGAGATCGTCCTTGCAGGGGGTTCGGTTATAACTGTTGGTTTCTATATGACTACTGGACTGTCCTTCGTTTTATTACACCCTATATAAGAGTTTGCATTGCTGACACTGAGCTTTAATTAAGGATAAGAGCTGATATTAGAATATGAAGCGGCTAAAGAAGTCTTTGAACTGAAACATGGTTATGAATAAAAATGTTAGTAGTCATATTTTCAGTTGAAAAAAGGCATTTTGTGTAATTATGAGGTAAATAAGTACGCTTTTTGAGTTTTGTAGTCATGTCATTGAAAAATAAAGCGACGTAATATAAAGTAAGTTTTAATTAAACAAAAAAACAACATTCGTTTACACGTTTAATGACACGTCAAATAAACTACAGTAACCGCAACCACAATCCATCAAAGCGAAAGCATATTTTTCTGTTCTTTGGTGGTACGTAAATATAAATAACCATTTTACAATTTACTTTTAGAGGTTTCCATTAGCAGATCTCGTAGAATGCGTCGTAGTATCTTTCCGCTGCCGTTCTTCGGTACTTCTTTAATGAACCTCACTCCACCACGCAAATGTTTCCATGGAGACAACTGAAAAAAAAAACTTTGCATATTACAGATTTTCAAGTATATTTAGAAATTATTTTCTGATTGATAAAGCTACTATGTTTTTCTTAAGATTTCAATTTTATAATGCAATAATGTTGTGATAGCTTTATCAAAAAAGCTTTTTCATTGGTAGTTCTGACCCCTGCTTGAATCAATGAAATCTAATGAAACCAATGAACAAAGGTTACATGCATAGTTTAAACATAAATGCGTTAATGTTTGAAATGTAAAGCTCAAAAGAGTTACAAGGTTTTTGCCTGTAGGTAGTAATTATTATTTATAATAACTTCCATTGTAATTGTACCAAATACTGATTGTTTCGAAACTAAGAAGGTATTCAGATCCAATATTTTTTTACTTCGTCTTACTACCACAGTTTTGCTACATCCTAATCTAACCGTCTACGTTTCTATTTGTCAATATCCAAGTTGCAAGTTCATGCGATGTCACGGCTCTAATCAATGGTATTCAAATCTATATTAACACAAATAGTGAATTCATTTATGAACATAGTGATAATTTTTTCGGCTGTTCTACATTTGACAAACAGAGAAATGAACGTTACAAATGTGTTTAGAACACGACATAAGAAGTATTATAAAGCTGAAGAGTTTGTTTTTTGAACGCGTTAATCTCAGGAATTACTTGACCAATTTGAAAAAAATATTTTTGTGTTGGATAGCTTATTTATCAAGAAGCTACGACTGGAGGAGAGCAAACGAAAACGCGCGGACAATGTCGTGGGGACCGCTAGATATGTTATAATTGAAATTGAATTTACTATGATTTAATTTTGCCATTGTAATTCCAGACACAAAGTGTATTCCTTATTTTCTTTGTTTGAAAGCTTTTAAAGTTGTGAATCTATGATTTAATTAATACAGGTTATTTTTATCTATCAATTGACTCGCCTTGGAAGCAACGAAATCTTTAATTTCGTTCTCCGTCAAATCTTCAGATTTTTTAACCACAAATGCAGTAGGTAGCTCTCCAGCTAGCTGGTCTGGTCTGCCGATCACCCCAACGTCTTTCACTTTTGGATGCTGAAGAATCAAGGCTTCTATTTCTGAAGGTGCAACCTGCATGATATAATTGAATTGTTTAAGTGTCACGCTTAAAAAGTTACAACTGCAAAACCAACTTTTGCATGAAAACAGATTTTATATAGATTTTAATAAGAAATTTAATCACAAAAATCTAAATCCGCTGAAAATAAAAATTTTGTTTATCTACAATTTCATCATAGACATTTAGGCCATATATATAGGCCATCGCTGCCAAGAACCAAAAACTCTTTTGTTTATAAGTTTTGAAGATCCCTTTTTGTCCCGTGTGTTCGTTTTTTTCTTCAAATTAAAACAAATTAAACTGTACGTGCCAATTGTATATTATTTTTTGGCTTATATTTTGTAAGTAATGTAAAAATGACGTGTGTGCACTATAATCAAACCAAGAATTACCTGCCAAGCTTTGTACTTGATGAGCTCTTTCAGCCTATCGGTGATAAAAAAGAATCCCTCATCGTCATAATAAGCGACGTCCCCGGTCATGTAATACCCATCTTCGTCCAAATAGTCCGACCTGTCTTTCCCGATGTAACCCCCGAATAAAACCGGCCCTTTTACGCACACTTCGCCTTGTTCATTTGGACCCAAAATCTTTCTGGTTTCTATATCTACAACCTGTAAAATGTTATTGAATCTAGTAGGTGTGTTGATATCTATTGTTCAAATGGCAGATGTTTGTTAAAATACTTGACGCAGATAAAGATCTTAAATTATTTGGATACCTTAACTATGTTTCCAGGGACCACTCTCCCTACACTGCCATTTTGTGTAACACCTTCGTGCTCCTCAGTGAGGACTCCTGTGGTTTCGGTCATTCCGTATCCTTGTAATACATGCTTCAAGTTTGGAAATCTGCAAATGTTTATAATGAATTCCTTTTTCACACTTTTAAAGTGGATCAATAATAATTCATGGACGCCTACTCATAGCAATTGTAAAACATAACAAGGTGTTTTTGTTCCCCGAACGAGTCATTTATCCATGTAAGATGTTGTAAACATTTTCTGGTTTTCCGACCAATTACTCGTACAATCAGTCAACTTCTTCTCACAAGAAAGATTGATGTATGTATTCTACATAGTAATGGCGTGTAAAAATCGTATATTCGAGGGCCATAAATTACCACCCACGTGCAACTCTGGTTTAAAGATGGCACTAACCTTTGTTTGATTTCCATAATGATGTTCCAGTCTAGTGGAGCGCCTCCACAGTACATAAGTTCAACTGAGCTTATATCGTATTTACTCAAAATTGAGGATTTGGCTAGCATCACGATCAGTGGTGGGACAGCCATTAAAAGTCCTGCCTAAAATCACACTGTAATTAAAATGGTACAGAGAAAAGCCGCAAAAACAATACAAATATCTTTAAAGTTGGGTTTTGTTGTGAATAGGGTTTTATGAGCATGTTTACTAGGTGTATCGGTAAGATTGTGATCGAAGAGCCCTTCAATATGCAAAACAAATGGCTATTTGCCATTGAGAAAAAAGAGCGAGACATTTAAGATGATAACATTTTGTAGTTAGTGTTTATTTCTATTCTTGCATCAATTTAATCTTACTTTATGTTTTTCAACAGCTCGAAGGTAGGTTGCCTCGTTGTATTTATTTAAATAAATGCAGGTACGTCCTCTTATGACTTCTCTTATTGTGTTGATATATCCCACAGTGTTTGACCATGGAGCTATTGATAGAAAATTCATTTGTCTTTGGGTGCATCTGAAAGTAATTTACTTTATTAGTGAAGCTTTCTGCAAGTAACTACGTAGTAAAACGTGTGACGACATAGTGGTGTATCCATTTTTTTAGCTAGACAGTTTTTGATTTTTGAAGTTATGAATTTAGGTGTGTTAAAAACTTATAGACTTTTATAAGAATTAATAGGTAGGCACGTACTTAATTTATTACAGTGCCATGAAGCCAATTGTTATAATAAAAATATTGGTGATAAAGAATTGGTTCAAGTTGGGCTGGTGTTGTGCTGTTGACCTTTGGTTGGTGCAATATATTAAGATTCCACGATAATAGCGTAGGTAGGTATTTTTAGAATACTATAATTGGTGCACACTCACGTAGGCTGCATTCCAGCTATAATTAAACCGGAATGTGTCAATTTTGCTCCTTTAGGTGGGCCCGTCGTACCAGATGAGTAAAGTATGAGCGCTGTCTCTGTGTGCCCTTAAAAGTGCAAAATTAATTATTAATTTGACGTTGATTAATGATATGAAAATTGCTTGCCAAATCAGGTAGTCTAGGCAAGAGAGGCTTGGCATCTAGGTAAAAAGAATACCATAGTTCAAAACTTTTATGGTATCCAATATTTTTGAATGGCCTTAGGTTCTGGCTCATTTGGATTTGAAAACCACGCAAAAGATGTACAAATTCGGATAACTTTTAATATACATGGCATAATTTAAAAAAGGATATTATTAGTTGTACTAATGTGATTTGACTTGTCGACGTTCGATACTGGTTTCTTATCTATCAACGAGTAGGTATATCTTTAGGAAAGCGGAGAAATGCTGCGTTTGATTATATTGCAAAATTATATAGATAATAAAGCTTACTTTGAAATTCCACTGGTTGAAAAGATCGTCTATCCACATAGTTTTTGGCTAAATTTTCATAGCTCATAGAAGATTCCTTACTGGTGTCTCCAAACACAAAGTATTGACACTCTGGTCTACTTACTTTTATGACTTTATGAAATGTTTTGAAAGTGTTTGGTGACATAAATATATATGTAGGTTTCGAAATTCCGAGTGTGTGAATAAATTCATCTGAAAATTAGTAATTAGTATTTTTCTATAGACATATTTATTTTAAGGTTTCATTTTCTTTTGTGTAAATTACCAATATCATATTGTGTAGGAGGAAAGTACTGAGAAGTTTTCACAAACTTTTGCTTATAAATAATAATACTTTTGTTTTTATAGTGTTTTGTCGCTATACAAACTAAATACCTTAAACGCACCTACGCGTTAAAGAAAGTACTTGCAGTTTTCAACTGGCTTGCCAATGTGCCGGTGGCCGAGTGGCATAGGCATACGCCCGGATGGCGTAAGACACGGGGTTCGATTTCTCGTCACAGTCACAAAGAACACCATATTGAAGAATAGATAAATTAATACTGTGTACTTAGTCAGTTATTTAATGAACTTAGCATTTTGCACTAATTGACACTAATTCTATTTACCTTTATTGTATGAACTGTTAATGAAAGTGATCACAGCTCCACAACACAGTGCAGCCACAGCCGAAATCAGAAACTCTGGTCTATTCTCGCTGCAAATACCCACCACGTCTCCTACTCTGACTCCTAATTTCGTCAAGGATGTTGAGACATTCACTATTTGCTGGGCTACTTCACCGTAACTCACTTTTTCATCTGTTGCCCCATTGACCTCGAAAAAGAAATAACACTCAATTTAACTCTGTTAAAAATACATTATTTTTTAAATGAACGTTGCCAATACTTACAAATGCAGTTTTGCCGTCAAATCTCGAGATGTTTTCCAAAATAAAACTGCCATAATTTAGATTAAAAGGTAAACTACCGTTAACATCGACGCTTATTATGCGAGACGAGTTATTCCTGCTCATTTTGCTTGACAACTGACATCAGATACGTTTTGTGTCTTGAACTTTGTTTTTATCATTAAACCCAAGATATAAGATAAGCAGGGCTATATAAAATGTTTGCTGAGCACGTGCCCAGTATTGCAAATATGGTTTACTATACAGGGTTTTTTGGAGATTCGACTGGATCAATTTAGGAGGCGATAAACGATCATCATTTGCGACTATTTTAATATTATTATTTATTATCCAAAAGTACCATTTTTGAGCTAGGAACTTGATTTTTAGAGTTGTTTTTAGAAAATCCACATTTCTTATTATGTTTGCTAAAAATAATTTAAAACAAAATAATGCTTTTAAGCTTAATACTAACTTATTTTGTGCCGTTTTAAAAAGTTTACATTCTAGTCCTTAACTCTCAATAATAAAAATACTACAATATTTACCCATTTCGAAACAACAGGAATTTACATAAAAAATAATTGATATCTTTACCAAATTAATTTTAAAAATGTATGTTTTGGTTTAGAATGTTTTTAACACTCAGTGTCATATGTTATATTCTAAAAGATGAAATAATTCTATCAAGTTAAAATAAATTCAAATTAAAACAAAAACAAATCAAATAAAATCAAATCAATCTTAATCAAAAAACAAATTATCATCAAAAAAGAATCAAATAAGAAACCTAAAATTGCGCCCAGGTGGGACTCGAACCAGCAACTTCTTGGCTAACCGGGCCGCTAACGCTTTACAAATTGAGCTACTGTGCTTTCCGGTCCGACCTTGCGAAATTTCTGGTCTCTTATCGATACCTCATACGCGCTACGTTAGCGCCATCTACCAAATGGTGGGCCAAATAGTTATTTTTTACAAAATAAATTTAATTTGGAAATTGATAAAGCTTTGCTTTTTCACTCGCTTCGCTATACTCGCTATTTAAATTTCGCAAAGTCAAACCGACAGCACGGTAGCTCAATTGGTAGAGAGTTTGGCCCGGTTAGCCAAGAAGTTGCTGGCTCGAGTCCCGCCAGTAAGAAATAAAATCATTTAAGCATTTGTTACTACCCGATAAGATAAAATAATTAACCCTATGCTCTTATAGCAGTTTAGGTAAGCAAAAGAATCAGTTATGTACGACGACAGACTATGTTACTTAAAGGTCATGTAACTCTAAAATGGTTGACTTTCGGATAGAACATTATGGCGTCAATATTTTCGCAAATAAGTGCTCCTATAGCCTCTTAAAAAGAACTGGTCAAATTACCAAAACCCTGTGTATTTTGTTATATACAGTCACACGCAGACAGCAGCGCAAACTTGTCAGATATAATTTTATTTATTGGTAGAACAATGAATTATAAAAATTTAACAACGCCGTTAACACGCTCTTATCAGTAAGACGTATAACTCATGCTGGATTGATGTTTCATCAACGAATTAATTTACATTATTAATGGTGAACTTAAAGCCGGTGACTGGCTTCAGCTATTGCCGTAACATAACATTCGGGGCAAGCGTTTTAAGCAGTTTAAAGCTGACTTAAGGCGCTTTCACATTTAGGCGACTTTAGTAGCGCGACGGTCGCGCGACAGTGTCACTGCTGATAATGGAATACATAAATGGCAGGAGTGGCGCGCGGCTGTCGCGCTACAGCAGCCGTATGTGCATCCGCTGCTGCCGTGTGACTGTCGCTCTAATGTGTTTTACATATAACGTGGTGCTTCAACAAGTGTCTCGTTTCAGTAAAATAATGTCGTAACGTTACGATGAAATGTGCAGGTCAGCTTTAATTTACGCGTCACGCGAATCAAACAATGGTGGCACCAAAATAAATCAAATTAATGGTTACGATTGTTTTTAACACTCACTGTGTTATTTTTGTATTCGTATAAAATAAAATAAGAAACCACAAATTGCGCACGGACGGGACTCGAACCCGCAACCTTTGGCCCGGCTAGCCAAAGGTTGCGCAATTTTTTTTGATTTCTTATTTCATCTCATGATGAAATAAATTTTATTTTTCCCTATAAAAGTTTATTACCACATGTATGAATGGATCTATTTCATTTGAGTTTCGCAAGAGAAGGTTATACATACTAATTATATTTTCCAATTATTAATTTAACTAAGTGCAAACGGAAAAAAAACTAGCTCTATCCAAGACTAGCAGGATGAGTTATGATTAAAATCCTTAATTTTAAAGTTATCGTACTTGGTTTTTCAACATTGGGGATATCCTTCGAACCATAGTTCAAGTAAACTGGAACCAATAAAACGTTTTGTATATTAACTTCATTTATTAAAATCACAGCTTGCTTTTGACTTTGTTGGGAATAAGTTCTCTAAGTTTGCGTCTAAGTATCTTGCCGCTACCAGTTTTTGGTATCTCATCAATGAATTTCACTCCACCACGAAGACGTTTCCAGGGCGACACCTGAAAAATATTTAGGTATATTTCATTGCAAATAAGTAGCAATATACACGAGTCAGTTTTAACATAGAATAAGAAAAGTAAACATCTTAAAAATATATATAACCACTAAAAAAACACTACCACGAGCACAAACCAAACAGTACAAAACTTAATGACATTTTTACACGCCGAATGTTGGCAGAACATGTTGATGCTAAAACTTTGTTGTCATCATTTATGTACACACATGTTTAGTAAATAAATATCTTTATCTTTATCTTTATCCTATTTCCCAGTTTCTACTTGGTGCTGCAGAATGTTAAAGTTAACTCTCTATATTTTGTATGAATAAACAAAAGGATTAGTAAAAAGTTAAGATTTTGGACTTATAATATCGTAAGGTTAAGTAGTTTAGGCTGGTTTATATAGTGTACGTGAGTCATAGATCCGGTAATTAAAGGCTGAGGTAAAATTAGTGGCTATCATAGGTCAAATCCCAGTTCACCTATCTCAGTGCCACGCACTCGCGTCCGCTGCGCTCTTCTAATAAACTTTCTCTCGCTACTCCTGCTCACCGCACAGGTTTCCTTTCAAACTCTTTTGTTGTCCAGGCCGTTCGTCTCTGGAATGCCCTTCCGGCAAAAAATCAACAGACTCCCAGTAAATTTTCATTTAAGAGACTCGTCCGTGCACACTTTCTACATTTGTATATCGGAAGCATCAACAAAGCGTAATCCATAAGCTTCTAATACATCGTCATAGAATATTATTATTATAGTATGTACAAGTATATGTATTTATTTTATCTTTTGCGTTATGTATATGTAATATTTTATTAGATCATATTGTAAATTGTAGTTATTTTGTTTTATTTTATGAGATATGTTTTTTTATGCGTGAAATTTATCGTTTTTTTCTTTTAATAGTACGAGGGTTAAACTGAAAGTTCTTAGAAAATCAAAAACTGATTACATTAGCCAGTTATTAGTTTTATTATATCTTTTCAAAATATTGTCCATTGACGTCAATACACCGCTGCATGCGATGGAACCACTGGGAAAAGCACTTTGCCCACTCGTCCTTAGGGGTCTCTTCAATGGCATCGCGATACGCAGCCACCGCTTCTTCAGCATTCATAAACCGCTTTCCTTTAAGTTTTTCTTTAATTTTTGGAAATAAATAAAAATCACAAGGCGCGAGGTCGGGGCTATACGGCGGGTGACCCAGTAATTCAACGTTTGATGTCGCCAAATAGTCGATCGTTCGCTTGGCGGTGTGCGACGAGGCGTTGTCGTGGTGAAGGAGGATCCTACTGCGAGGTCGTTTCTCTCGAACTTTTTCCAAGACAAGTGGCAAACAATTGGTAGTGTACCATTCTGCAGAAACTGTTTTTTGATCCTCTAACACAATTGTTGCGAAATGACCTATACTTCCAAAGAACGAGGCCACCATTTTTTTTCCCGCACTTCGATCTCTCTTCACTTTAGTTGGCAACTCCTCGAAAGGAAACACCCACTGAGCAGATTGTCTTTTGGTTTCAGGATCATAACAGTAAATCCAGCTTTCGTCACCTGTTAGTATGTCGAACACAGCATTTGAGTCACCTCCGTTAAATCTTTCAATCATTTTACGGCACCAATCCACACGATGGAGTTTTTGAGCCTTAGTCTAATTATGAGGTATCCACCGGGCGCAAAGCTTCCTGACCGCTAAATGTTCGTGGAGGATTTTGTGCACTTGACTCATACCGATGCCTAAGCTTGTCCGAATCTGCTGATAGGTAACTCTTTTGTCAGTCTCTATCATACGCCGCACAACACAGATGTTATTTTCAGTCGTCGCCGTAGAAGGCCGTCCCTCACGTACATCATCAGTGAGATTAGTGCGACCACGTTTAAACTCATTAAACCAGTTGTAAACAGTCGCACGAGATGGGGCTTCATCGTGAAAGGCCAATCGTAGTCTATCATAACTTTCTTGTTGACTTAAATGACATCGAAAGTCATAAAAAATCATTGCACGAAAATTTTCTCGTGTTAAATTCATGTTGACGTGACACAGACAATTTTCAATTTGCCGCCAAATCGTAAAACAAATGACAAATGAATGAAATATATACTCAGTAATATTGGCAAAGAGTTCTATTTTCAAATTTTAGAATATTTTTTTTATTATATTGTTTATAAGTGGCCAGTTCTAAGAACTTTCAGTTTGACCCTCGTAACCCATTTTCTGTCGCACCGCCTACAATCATTTCTGCTTAGCCCAAAGGTATGACTGGTAGAGAATGCCATATGGCGTTAAGTCCACCTTATGTACAAATTTTTGGTTGTGCAATAAAGTATAAATAATAATATAAGAGTATATTAATTAAGATAAATATTTAATTAAGTAAACATCCCTAAAATAAATTAATCAGCGGTGCGGTGGAACTAGAAAATATGTTCTTCGATTTAATCAGTAATCAAACAATCGTAGGGTTAAGTAGTTTAGGCTGGTTTATATAGTGTAAGTGAGAGATAGATCCGGTTATTAAATGCTGAGGTATAATTAGTGGCTATCCTAAGTCAAGAGTATATTTATTAAGATAAATATTTAATCAAGTAAACATCCCTAAAATAAATTAATCAACGGTGCGGTGGAACTAGGAAATATTTTCTTCGATTTAATCAGTAATCAATCAAAGTTCCACTTATGAGTACATGACGTTCAAAAGACTTGTAATAACCAAAAAAACTTTAGTATGTAAAACGTCATTATGCTTTCAAGAGCGGCTAATTTCACGTTAAAACACAAATTTTTAAAATATAACATTTCCGACATTAGTCGTTACGGCAATATAAGGTGACCTCGTTTTAAGTGATAATATTTAAAGGGCCGATTCAGCACACTAAAATAATTTTTAATTCATTATAGTAAGGATAGAAAAAGAAAAATTGGGCATTGAAATGAGAAAGGTAGGGCCTATGATGTAGATGGTATTTAAATTTCACAGGTTGCTGTTTTAAAAATGATATTTTCTTTGATTAAGGAAATTAAAAAAAAAAATATCGATTTTCCATAAAATAATGATAGTGCTCTGTTTCTATGATGTACACATAGACATAGTTGAAATATTATCATTTTAAACGATTTGGCCTTATATATTAATCTGCAGAGGGTTAAACTGTAACCAATTTGGAGTGAACCCTTCTTCGATTATTTTGGTTATGTTTGCAGCGTGGACTCTACTTGTATTACATTTTAATTCGTTGCCATTGTCTGTTGATGTTGATAAAGGCATATTCAGGCAGTGGTAGGTATTCGAGTTAATTTTCAAATACTTTGTACATTTTTTCCAATCATCTGGAGAAGTTAAAAGTAACATCAAAGACCCCTTACACACTGCGACTTTTAGCATCGATGCAGTCGCGTGTTTTGAAAAGGCGCTTCAGCATCGCGACTCACGCTATGAACAGATTTAATTTAGCATCTATGCAATCGTGCGTTACTAGGTATCGATGCAGTCGCTAAAACTCAGTATATAATTTGACAATTTCCAGCTTCTGCATCGCGACTGTATCGATGCTAACGCGCGTTAACATCGATGCTAAAAGTACGGCAGTGTGTAAATGTTGACATTTTGCGACTGCATCAATGCTTACGCGTGTTAGAATCGCGACTGCATCGCTGCTAAAAGTCGCAGTGTGTGAAGAGTCATAGAGTCAAACATAGAACCAACCTCTTTTATAATACTTGGTTATAGAAATTGACACAAAAACAACCCCTTTTTTAGTCAATACTAACAGCTTGTGGTCTGGTCCTCGCAATAAAACTAATCAGTCAGTTTGTGAAATCACCAAATATAATGGTTAGTTACTAGTTACTAGTACCGGCAGTGATAATTGCCATCCAAATTTGAACTGTAAATACTTTAGTTGAAAGACTTAAAGAAATCTAAAGTTAAGATTGCTTTTACTGGACAAAAAGTAGGGCAAGCATAAAATTGAAAGAAAATCTAACCTTAGTAGCAACAAAATCGATGATCTCCTTATCAGTAACGTTAGAACCAGGTTTCTTGACGATGAAAGCAGTGGGTATTTCACCTACCGCAGGGTCGGGGACGCCGATTACACCAACATCTTTAACCGCATCGTGGAGCAAACACACTGCTTCTAATTCAGCTGGCGAAACCTTTGGTGATAGACGAAAATCATGTGTTATGTACAAATACACTACTCAAAGTTTACAAAAAAGAAAGATTATAAATCTCTAACCTGCCATGCCTTATATTTGATCAATTCCTTAATTCTATCAACGATGAAGAAAAATCCTTCGCTATCGTAATAGCCAATGTCTCCTGTCTTAAAGAAACCTTCTTCATCAAAATCGTCGCCGCGTTCCTTGCCGATATAACCATCAAAGACCACTAAGCCCTTTACACAAACTTCTCCTTCTTTGTTAGGACCTAGAACTTTTCTAGTTTCTACGTCCACTATCTGCAAAATTAAACTTTTTAATTAGCTAACTAAGTACTTCCTATTAGACTTCTTTTTAATATATCATTACATTTAGGGTAAGACGAACCTTAACAACGATTCCTTCAGAAATAAAGCCAACGCTGCCTTGTTTCGGTGCAGAATCTAGCTCTCTCGTGACAGATCCAGTGGTTTCAGTCATACCATAACCCTGAGTTACGTTACGCAGATTTGGGAACCTGAAAGTAAGACATTTTTTTGTATTAATAAAACGAATTAAAGGTCGAATAATCTCGCTGCTTTGAGTACATTTCCGTAGTGTACTGGTGCAATACTAAATGTTTTAAACTGGTATATTGTTTTGAAAATGATTGGTTTTTCGAATTCTAAGTACTAACTCAGATTCCACGAGAAAGCATTTTGGGCTTACTTTGATTTCACTAGACTGATGACATCCGAATCCAAAGGCGCACCACCGGAGGCTATCATTTCTACTGAGCTCAGGTTGTATTTAGAAATGATGGAGCTTTTTGACAATACGATTAAAACTGGCGGGGCAATTATTAGCTCTCCTACCTGAAAAAATAACAGGCATAAGAAAAAAATGCTATGCAGCTTAACATTCGATCGAAGTTAAGTTAACTAACTACACTCAGTATTTTTACCTCATACTTGTCGATGACTTGCAAATACAGACTCTCGTCCCATCTCTTAAGGTATACGACTGTTTTTCCGAACATAAGTGCGTCGGTTAAAGTCATGATACCCATAGTGTTGCACCATGGTGCCACCGTCAATATTGGCTTCTTTATGCTTGGCAGAGCCCTGTTGAAATGTTTATGTGATTTTAATCCAATGTATTTTTAACTTTTCGTAGATACATATTGCGAGGTTTCTGAATACGACAACCTCCGTGGTGTAGTGGCTAAGCACGCTGGTTTTATGGCGTCGCCGCTCCGAGGTCCCGGGTTCGATCCTGGTCGGGTCGATGTAGAAATCAAAAACTTTCTATATTGTCTCGGGTCTGGGTATTGTGGTACCACCGTTGTGTCTGATTTTTAAATAACACAAGTGCATTAGCTACTTACTTTGGAATCAGAGCAATGTATGTGATTGGTGTCCAATATTTATTTATTTAAAAAAAAGTATTTTAGTAACAAGATGTCTGAAACTAGTAAATATCAAAAATTTTCAAGACAAAATTAACTTAATAATAAATTGACAAACTATTCTGTTTTTTTTTCCTAAATTTGTACCTTTTTTTTGCAAACAACTTACTGAGTTTGGAAGGCGGTAACGATGAGGTTAAGATGGGTTATCTTGGCTCCTTTGGGGAGCCCTGTGGTGCCGGACGAGTAAAGTATCAAGGCGGTTTGGACTCGCCCTGTGAATTAATAGAGGTTCTTGATAAAATATCGGTAGCGAACTTTTTATTGGGTTAAGAAGGCTCAAGGATTCGGAATTAGCGATACATAGTATTATATACATTGTTGTTTGAATTTTTGCGTCGGTTTTGTTTTCTCGTTAGCGTTAATTTTTCGAGCATAACGTAATCGAAAAATTATAAGGATTTACAGATGAAATGAATTCATTTAGAATTATGAATATAAAAGTCCTTAATAAAGTTTTAAAGTCTCACCGTAAAAATCAGCTGGAATAACATTTCCATTCGGATCATCAAGAGTCAGTTTGTCAAAGCTTATCTCTTTGGTCGCTGGATCACCAAAAACTATAAATTTTGTTATTGTTGTATAATTTTTCAATGTATCGTAGTGGAGTTTTTGCACGTCAGGTGATATGAATGCAAATTTCGGTTTAGATATTTTCGATGTATGAATCAACTCATCTGGAAAAAATAATATTAAATAGTTACTTGTTTCTGAAGTTCACGCGATTATTATACAATTAACGGATATTTTATTAATAATCTCACTTAAACCCTCTGAAAATATAAAGGTTTGCCATGATCCTGTACTTATAAATATTTCATTACCTATGTGTTTTTTTTTTCACTTTTTAATTATCAGCCATCAACATCTTTTTGTTTTACGAGGCGGTCAGTACAACATTTACTTTGTTAGCATTTCGGGAAGTACCTGTAGATGTTTTAGTAAGGAGCATGTGTTGGATAAACAATATTTCATACATACATGGCCACATGCATGCGTTAATATATTTATTTTTCGACGCTTTAAGTTACGTAAATATTATTAAAAGGCAATTAGAACTAGATAAGCAAAGACACAAAGAATGAAAGTAACTTTACCCAAATCTAAGTAACCAACCATATACACAATTCGTAAATTTTTCTTTTTAGCTGTCCTTCAGCTGACAACGACGATAATGAATTGTAATTTAATTAGGTTTTCATCAATTATACAGAAAAATTCTGACTTTATTAGTACCAATCTTTGGAATTGTGGGAAAACGTAAAAATAACAATAGTGTATTGTACTCTATTTTACCAGAACAATCTTCCTCTCTTTGCATTAAAATCAAAACGTCAACCTTTGCATTTCCCATTTACATTTGAACGTTCTTCTTCTTTTTCATGCTCTCCCGTCTTTCACCTCTTACTCCTTACGTTCCATTCCACGTCTATATCCAACAGTGATGTGTGTTCTCTTTTACCTTTTGTGTAAGCCATATTCAAGAAAGTAGCAACACCCCCAACATAGTAAGTAGCGATTGTGGCGATGATGAACTCGATTCTGTTCTCGCTGCAGACAGCTACCACATCTCCTTCTCTAACTCCTAGCTTAGAGAGAGAAGTGGCCACGTTCACTATCTTTCTGGCCAGGTCAGCATAACTTATTGATTCTCCTGTGGCTCCATTGATCTGTGAATAGTTAATGTGTCTATTAAACCAGAGCTTATTTTAATTAAAGCTATCCTTAAGATGTCATGGACATGGCTTACTCTAGTGGTGTTGCGTTGTGCTTAAGATTATATTGACTTGCAGAGTGCTTAACTTTTATTGAATACGAAACATAACGGCCAAGGATCGAGATAATTTGTCATGTTTTTTTAGTGTAAATTCACTAGGTTTTTAAACATCAGCATCTTTATCTTAAAAGATTAGTTATCTGTTACAAAAAAGATAAGTAAAATATGTAACAAACATCGACCGCCTGCAAAAGAATTTAAAATAAATGTTCTATTAACGTTATGAAAGAATGTCAGTTTTGCTAATCTTACGCCTAATAAAAGATCACAAACATAATCAAGGACTGGTAATTGAACAGCTAATTTCCACTATTCATTGTACCAAACACTTGATAACTTACCAAAGCGGTTCTATTCTTGCTTGGCAACAATTTTTCGACGAACAGCCGTCCAAAATTCATATGAGACGGAATAGGGAAATTTGAACCACCGTAAAACACACCATTGACATGAGTTATAACAGACTGCATCTTTATTAATCACAAAAACAATCCGACTCCTCCGATTCGTCTGGTTAAACTAAACGTTATCAGTTGCGGCAATTTGACTTCAAACTTATCTGTTACGTTAAATTGATATAAGAAGTGGTATTTAATATCTACTATAACAAAACAGATGATAAGAGATATCTTTTGTTACATCTTTTTCATGATTTGTAAAATAAATGGTGCGCAGTGCAGTGTTGTTCATCAAGTACTATAAGAGTCAGAAAAGAAGAAAGAGAGAGAAAACAAAAAGGAAACCTCTAGAGTGTAAAATGCTTGTCTTCTATTAAGGAGAAACAAATTGTTTTGGAGTCGGTGCGCACGTGCGTGATGTCAAACTTACGTAGACTAATAGTCAACGCACATCATGGACCGACTCCATAAGATTTTTTTAGTCAGTTTTTTATGGCGGTTTATAACTTTATTTGCAATTTTTTTAGTTATTACCTCATCATTATCAGCCAAAGGACGTCCACTGCTGAACATAGGCCTCCTCCACGGCTTTCCACAGCAACCGATCACTAGCGGTCTGTTCATCTTGTTGGTGGACGTCCTACACTGCGTCTTTGGTCGAAGGGTCTCCAATCTAGATCTTTCCTGGCCCAACGGCCATCAGTTCTTCGCGCTATGTGCCCTGCTCATTGCCACTTGAGCTTTCTGATTCTCAAGGCCATGTCCATTACCTTAGTTCTTCTACGTATCTCTTTTCTGATTCGATCCCGTAGAGAAACATCCAGAATAGCCCTTTCCATCGCTCGTTGTGTGATTTTGAGCTTCTTTATGAGGCCCATAGTTAGAGACCATGTTTCGGATCCGTATGTCATCACTGGTAACACACATTGGTTGAAGACTTTCGTCTTCAGACACTGAGGTAAATGAGATGAGAAGACACTCTTGCGTAATTTCCCGAACGCTGCCCATCCGAGTTGGATGTGTCGATTGACCTCTTTCTCGAAGTTGGACCTACCCAATTGGATCACTTGTCCCAGATAGACGTACTCGTCGACAACTTCGAGAGTTGAGTTCCCAATGGATACTGGAGTGGGTACAACAAGGGAACTCGACATAATTTTCGTCTTCTCCATGTTCATTTTAAGACCCACTTGTTGGGAGACTCGGTCAAGGTCATCGAGTCAATACCTATATCTGGAAAACTACTAAACCGATTTTGATAAAACTTTAATATACCTAATATAATACCTAAGAAATATACCTAATTAAACTAAAAAAGATTCACATCGCTATGACCTCTCGCTGTCGAGAAATCTGTGGAAAAACATTAAATCAAACATAACATATTAAGGATATGTTGCACATGTGTTTGGAAACCTTTGACTTTAAGCATCGATGCAGACGCGATGAAGCATCGCTACATTCGCAAACTGTCATTCTTAACACACTGCGCTTCTTAAAGCATCGATTCAAAAGCTGGAAATTAAAAAAAATATGTACTGTATTATTTTGGCGACTGCATCGATACTAACACGTAGCATAGCGCGTTTTGATAAGAATAATTACCCGTGTGCATTAAAACACCTTTAAAAATAGGACATTATTTTTTATAAAATTTATAAATATAAAAAGTTTGTTGTGAGGCTCTTCCCATCATACATGATTTTTATGTAATTTAAACGGCTCATGCTGCGTACGTAACGGAAATGTTCAAAAGGAATATTTTCTCCCGATTTTGCAACATTTTTCATTGTTTCTTTGCTTTTATAAGTCATAACGTAGCCTTTCTCAATAAGTAAGCTATCCAACACAAAAGTATTTTTTCGATTCGGTCTAGTAGTTCCTGAGATTAGCGCGTTCAAACAAACAAACTCTTTAGCTTTGTAATATTAGTATTGATTGAATTAAGTACCTTATTTTTTAAGACACTTAATCATCGTTAAGAGACGTGTGATAACTTGTTACTAACATTGAATGATGATGATGATTATGTATAATATTTTATTAGATAAAAGATAATAAAACATATTTATTTTCGTAGTCAGTTTAACTACATTTATAGGTCTGTTTGTTTATAATTATACAGTAAAAAAAGAGGTTTTCTGAATTTCCTTTAAATTTCTTATATCAAAAATACTTTACTATCCAAATTTTGGAATCCAAGCAACAAACATTTTTTTATACGATCCGCTCTTTTTTTAAAAGCGAGCTTGCCATTCCGCCCGCATATATTTCTGTGTAACACCGGACTTCCGGAATAATTTCCGGTAGCCATGCTCTGAATGGATTTATGTGATTTTTATCTGCCTTCGAGTTAGGTTTGTGGCGGTGTCATATTGCATTTCAGGTGGAGTTATCAGCTAATATCCTCACTAGTGTAATTTTATACGTATATGTGCTACTTTGAAAAACTTTTTATTGGAAAATCTTGAATTTTTCAAGAACAGCTTATGAATTGGCCTTTTCTACTTCCGTGGTTGAAATTGAACAAAAAATATCATCTCGTAATAATCCAAAAAACGCAATTTTCTCATCGAGTACGTCTACAGTTAGGTTTATGAGTGCAATATAAAAGAGGAAAAAAAATAATTAATCAAAATCTAGACAGTAAAAACCATAAAATTATTATCCCTTTGGAATAGAACGACAAAAGCGAGATGTCACTAGCAGCAAACTGTGTGATAAAAAGAGATGGGTAGCAGAACCATTTTTGGCAGATGTCAAACAGTTCAGAGGCTTATGAAGGCTTGCTGAAAATTTCTCTCATTTGAGTTTTTGAAAATTTATGTGAAATTGTGTATAATTTGAAGAAATATTTCTGTTGAAACATGGTGACTTGATCGGTGATTGATTGTTGTTCATTACAGCGGAATAACCCAACAAATAATCATTCAACAGGTAAATTAGTCCAAAGCGAAGCCTCTTAATATACGACTTATATTTACCAATGCGCTTCAAATTTAAAGTACGCAGTTTGATTATTCTATTCTACAAACGTTAATTTACGTAAAAAGTAAAGACAGAATAACACAGGGAATGTATATATGAATATTTTATATAATGAAATAATATTTAGTTTTACACTAGAGCTGCATGTTCAATATTTTGTGTCGGCTGTTTATCATGCAGTAAACTAATATGTTTATCTTAGGAACATTGTTTTTAATCACCTGATCGAAAGGTTATCTCATTTAAAGCTCTTAATGTTACTTACTTATGTTAGTTACTGACATCTTAAATCGGTTTCGTTTGACAGCTTTTACTTGTCCTTCTATTCCGATAGGAATATTAATTTTATGGTAAAAACAGATTTTTCTTTTAGTGTTTGTACGTAAGTAAATATTATTACTTCTTTGCTAACCTATAATGTAACTCTACAAGAAAATCGAAATGGAAACCAATTAACTCAATTTATAACACCACTGAGCCTATAGGTCAAATTGTTGTTCAAAAGCCAAGTTTAACGTCTCAGAAATCTTAGGACAGGACCCAGCAGTAAGTAGGTAAACGTAATTTGTGAGCGCTGCGCACGCGCACCGGTTCGCCCACACGTCGGCGCTTCGTCTTCTCCGCGTGACTCATACGCTATCGTAACTTTGTTTTATAAACACGAGATAACTGGACTCGGACAGTCTGATCCTTGGTTGAGGTTAAGTGAAGACAAACGCTAACGATTTGTTTGCATCATTAGTCGGTGAAAGTAATATGTACAGGGTTCTATTCATGTTGAAGCTCGTGTAGAAGCAGAAAGGCTTTTGCTTCGTCGTTGTTTCGGAAGCAAGATGTCTACAAATAAATTCTAGTTTATCTAAGCATCGAATCACGTAATAGTTTAAGCCCTTATTTATATCGTCAATTGTCAGTAACATATTTAAAAGCAGGGAACGATATAACTACGGTCGGTAACTCGTGCTTAACCACCTTGACCTTTTACACACTGCAACTTTTAGCATCGATGCAGTCGCGAAGCTAACGCGCGTTAGCATCGATGCTAAATTGAATTTCATTGCGTGAGTCTCGTTTCTGAAGCGCGTTTTCAAAACGCGCGACTGTATCGATGCTCAAAGTCGCAGTGTATAAGGGGTCTAAGAGCCAAAAATTTTTGCACCTTGAGTCGTTTTTCGTTTAAAATGACGCCAGTATTTATACCATGTGTGCAAATCACGAGAAACGTCAGCCGTATCTAAAACTACTCATACAGTTTTAGTGAAATATCCTATCGGCATCCTATCTACATTTAATCATTATACTCTTGTTTAATTACAATCTAAACAGCAAACAAACAACGCTTGTTGCTCAAACAGATAACTGTAACACAATCCGATCATTAATAAAACTAACGATCTTTGCTTTGCTCAAGCATTGAGCTTGCCTACCCAACATTGGAAGACAATATCAGTATTTCGACTCCTGTTGTCCTACTTCCTCAAGCCCACTTCCCAGGGGGAGCGAAAAAGACGGCTAAAGGTACAGATACGAGAAACTCGATTAATATTAGGACCCAGCCCTTGTGTTTGTAGTGTCCACCCCACGCAACAGGGGTTCATTGTTGAGGAGCGTGTTCAATAATACCCTTTTGCTTTCACAATACATTTATAGACTAATTGAATCACCCACGCATATTTTCAGAAGGACATCTGGAGCAGTGCAATTAATTTATTTATTTGAAAATTTAAAAACGTAAAGCCCTTCCGCTAATTATAACTTATTCTAATACGAATAATATATTGTTTCAAAGTGACTTGATATTTTCCTTAGATAATATGTGTAGATATCTACGTTGCTACGTAACACATTCTATTGGATTATGAAATACTAGAACATTGATCAGACCTTTGTCATTATTTATTAGTGGGTGTCAGAAGTGTGTAACATGTAGCGGTTTATGATGATTTTCATACGTACTTATTGCGAGCCTGACTCAGGAGTTTATCAGTTGCATACTATTTTATTACTTGAAGTTGTAACAATATTTTTGAGTAACCGCTTTTTATTCTTAAATAATGGTGACAAAATATTTTGATTTCTATTTATTTATTTAAAACACTTCATGCACAAACAAATTTTGCTAAAATGACTTAATGCTAAAAGCATTCTCTTCCGGTCAACCATAGGTCTATTCTATACAAAGAAAATGCTGGCGGCGCGGAGGAAGTGATAGAAAGGCAAAAGAAAGAGCTTGACGATTAAAAGTACAATACGTATTTAAATTGAAACACATACATACTACTTATTATATTAATACCGTATACATTAATACATAATGATGGTATAATAAACATGCAGATAGTACATACACATGATACTAATACTAATGGTAAACATGAGAGAAAGAAAGAAATAACAGTTAGACAAGTTCGATATCTCTTCCTATTTGAAAGAGAATTTGGAGGTGAATGCTTGTACTGTTTTTAATCCCTCAAGCGTATGTGTATGAGACACAATAGATATTCCATTGTTATGCGGTTACCTGCAACCGCTCGGGTAAATAACAGTCATAATTGATTCAAAACACTCCCAAGAAGTTATAAGTATGTCATATTCTAAGCAAGATCGAACAGAAGCCAACCGAAATGAAGACTTACGCAAGTTGTGCGCATTCCTCGCGAATACGAGGCGGCATCTTTACGAGCACACACCGGCCAATTAGACCTCTGAGGAATTCGCTTCATGCTGGCACAGTAACGACAGACACCGTTGGCTTGCGTACCTCTCAACAGCGCTTTGTGTAATCCTCCCACCTGGGCTACAAAGGAAACCTACAATATGGCGAAGTCGGTATTTTCAACGACTTAGCAATGAACTTTCAGTTAATGTGAGTGAAAGCAATCGACGTTTTTTCGAACAATATACCTATATAGTAGTGCAGTCCTTATCATTAGTATACTTGATATATTCTTTTAAGTTAACCTGTGAATTTGTTGTATAGTTAAATATCAAAACTTTTACATTATGTACGCAGTACTAAGTAACATTAGTTAGAGCTGAGAACCCTTGGTAAGAGCAGATAAGGTTGTAACGATCAGTTTAGTAAGTTTTTGTTGGATATTTCATTTTACTATTTAACCATGCTTGACGCGTCACACCCGTGACAAAAATAACCCTTGATTGCTTTATTATAACAATTTAACTAAACTCAGTTACGGAAAATCTTGAGAGCTATGCCATATAAATGTTTTGTCTTTGACGATCTCCGTGGTGTAGTGGCTAAGCACGCTAGGTATTTACATGCTTTATATGATTTTTACGCTTAAAACTGCACCCGAAAATAGTTTGTTAATAAAAGACTTAAAGTATGTATGTCCTGAATTTTCTTTCTATTTCGCTCCAAAATAGCTTTTTGTTAAAAATAATCATCATCATCATCATCATCATAATCAGCCGAAGGACGTCCACTGCTGAACATAGGCCTCCCCCACGGCTTTCCACAGCGACCGATCACTAGCGGTCTGCATCCAGTTTTGATCAGTAAAATACTTGTCTTCTATAAACGAGAAACAAATCCTTTTGGAGTCGGTGCGCACGTGCGTGATATCAAGCTTACGTATACCAATAGTCAACGCACATCATGGACCGACTCCATAAGAACTTTAAGGTTCTAAGTCGGTTTTTTATGGCGGTTTATAACTTTATTTGCTATTTTTTTAGTTATTTCCTCATCATCATCTTCATTATCAGCCAAAGGACGTCCACTGCTGAACATAGGCCTCCCCCACGGCTTTCCACCGAAACCGATCACTAGCGGTCTGCATCCAGTTTGATCCTACGATCTTTTTAAGGTCGTCAGTCCATCTTGTTGGTGGACGTCCTACGCTGCGTCTTTGGTCGAAGGGTCTCCAATCTAAAACTTTCCTGCCCCAACGGCCATCAGTTCTTCGCGCTATGTGCCCTGCCCACTGCCATATGCTATGTCCGTAACCTTGGTTCTTCTACGTATCTCTTCGTTTGATTCGATCTCGTAGAGAAACACCGAGCATAGCCCGCTCCATCGCTCGTTGTGTGACTTTGAGCTTCTTTATAAGGCCCATAGTTAGAGACCACGTTTCGGATCCATATGTCATCACTGGTAACACACACTGATTGAAGACTTTCGTCTTCAGACACTGAGGTAATTGAGACGAGAAGACGCTCTTGCGCAGTTTCCCAAACGCTGCCCAGCCGAGTTGGATTCGTCGATTGACCTCTATCTCGAAGTTGGACCTACCCAATTGGATCACTTGTCCCAGGTAGACGTAAACGTCGACAACTTCGAGAGTTGAGTTCCCAATGGATACTGGAGTGGGTACAACAAGGGAACTCGACAAAATTTTCGTCTTCTCCATGTTCATTTTAAGACCCACTTGTTGGGATACTCGGTCGAGATCTTCGAGCATAGTGTCATCGGCAAACCGGAGGTGTGTTATGTATTCGCCATTGACGGAGATGCCGAATCCTTCCCATTCCAGGAGCTTGAAGGCGTCTTCCAATGCCGCTGTAAACAGTTTCGAAGATATAACATCGCCCTGTCTTACACCTCTTCGCAATGGAATCGCCGCGTATTCTGTTCCTGTACTCGGACCGACATGGTGGCGTTGTTATATAGACACTTTAACATCTCTATATACCTATAATCTATGTGACACCGCTGAATAGACCGAAGCACCGCCCAAGTTTCGATCGAATCAAAGGCCTTCTCATAGTCCACAAAAGCTAAACATAGAGGCATATTATACTCCTCGGACTTTTGTATAATTTGCCTTAGCGTATGAATGTGATCTATGGTACTGTAGCCTTTTCGGAATCCGGCTTGTTCGGGAGGCTGGAAGTCATCAAACCTACGTGCGAGACGATTTGTGATGACCCTTGAGAACAGCTTGTAGACATGGCTCAGGAGTGAGATGGGTCTATACTTCTTCAATAAGGTTTTGTCTCCTTTTTTCAAGAACAACACCACCACACTCCTGTTCCATGCTTCAGGCGTGATGCCCTCTAGCAGAACGGAATTAAAGAGTCTCTGAAGGACTTTAAGTACCGGTGTTCCACCCGCTTTCAGGAGCTCTGCTGTGATTCCGTCCTCGCCAGGTGCCTTATTGTTTTTAAGCTGTTTCAGGGCCATCCTAATCTCGTAGAGGCTGATGTCCGGGATGTCTTCAGTGTAGTGTCGGGTCAGGATAGCTCGTGGGTCTCCGGTCGAGCTATCAACGGGTTTGGCTACTGAGGTGTACAACTGCCCATAGAACCTTTCGATCTCCCTCAAAACCTCTGCTTTCGTCGACGCTACACTGCCGTCCTCCGTCTTAAGCTTCGTCAACAGGCTTTGCCCAATAGACATGTCCCTTGCAAACACTTTGGAGCCTTGGTTCCGCTCTATTGTTTCTTTAACACTATTCGTGTTAGAGGAACGAATGTCATGTCGCAGAGATTTCATTATTCGTCTATTAAGCTGCCTGTAGGTTTGAGCATTAACGGAGGTCTGCAGTGCCATAGATCGACGTTCTGCCATAAGGTCGAGAGTGTGGACCGAGAGTTTTTGAGGTCTATTTTTACGGCCAGGTCTAAAAAACTTAGATCCGACCGTTTGGACAGTTTCCACAAACCCGTTGTTTATTTCGTCCACTGATACGCAATTCTCTAGGCAATCAAAGCGGTTTGACAACTCGAGTTGAAAGCTCTCGGGCTTTTGGATATGGGCACGAGTAGGTCGGAGCGTGGACTTCATCAAGCGGGACCTTTCCAATTTGACATTTATATTCAATATGCCTCGGACCATACGGTGATCACTACCGGTTTTTACCCTGTTGATCACGGAGAAATCATTGAATAACCGTCTCTTGGTGGTCATGATGAAGTCTATCTCATTTATCGCCTTGCCATCCAGACTCAGCCAGGTCCATTTCCTTTGAGGCGGCTCCTGGAAGAAAGAGTTCATCGCAAAGAGTCCCTCCTTCTCCAGAAAGTCGGCCAGCCTATTTCCCCTGGCGTTCCTTTGACAAGATCCAAAAGGTCCCACTTTCAACTCATCCTCGCCTCGCTTGCCGAGTTTTGCGTTGAAGTCCCCCATAACAACAGTGAAATAGGTTTTGGAAGTGTGTATGGCTCTACTTACGTCCTCATACATTTCCTCCACCTCTTCATCCGGGTGGTTCGAGGTTGGTTCATATACCTGTATGACCTTCAGCGAATACCTTTCGATTCAAAATAATTAGGGTGGTTTAATTTTTATTATTTATTCATATTTTAATGGAAGAACCATCAAATCTAAAGTAAAAACATAATTCTTTATATACACAATGCACCATGCAGATTTTTCTCATTAAATCCGCAAAAACGCTGGTACTAAAAGAGTCGTTGGTGTCGAAGTCACCCTTTAATAATTGATGTACAGATTGTACATCAATTATTAAGGGGTGTGCACTCTGTGAGTGACGCGTGAGTGTTTGTTTCTCACGATCGCACCCGCCCACAGGGGTGCACGGTTCTGAGTAAACGTGGACATACAATTAGACCCGAGCTGCATCTAAAGCTAAGCTATAGAAGCTGTTATGCTGAATTAAGTTCTTAGTAGGTGATTTTGCCATCAATTTTTTTTCTAATAATACAAATACAAATACAGATTCTATATTCAAAACAGGGTTTTTACATTTCTGCGTTACGATTGAGAATTTCTTTTAAGTAAAAAATAGATGTGTTAGTAATAAGTCATTGAATAGATGATTTATACATTAATGGTAAGGTAACTACACCCTGTGAACGTATAGACGTCGCCTCTCCGAGGTCCCGGGTACGATTCCCGGTCGGATTAATATAGAATAAAACAAAAATTTCTATATTGTCTCGGGTCTGGGTGTTGTGGTAACACCGTTGTGTCTGATTTCCATAACACAAGTGCATTAGCTACTTATTTTGGGATTAGAGCAATGTATGTGATTGGTGTCAAATATTTATTTTTTATTTATTTATTCATATAGAAATTATAACTTTCGCATAAGATTTTATTAACCTAACAAATGCATTCTCCCATCACAAAACGGTGTGCCACGTACCTCTAACTGTAGGTAATTTGTGATAAAATAACATTATAGAAGCAGTTTTAAAGGTAAAGCAGTATGTTTCGATGCGACTAAATGACACCATCAATAATAATCAACGAATTTTCAAGAAAATATAGCTCTGCGATTTGTAGTCTCGCAGTACAAAAGTAACTGTCTGAACGCTACTTTATCGACATCCAACTACGGCGACGCATTCAGTTTATTGACTATTACTAAGGACAGCGTGAATCAGACATCATAGACGTGCCGAACGGAAAACAAATCAATTATTACGTTTGGGCTTACAGTTGCACCTAACCGTCTATTCCCTTAATAGGCAACCACTTAACTGCGCGCCAATTGTGTCGTACGTTTCATGCTAACTGAGATATCAAACATGAGATTGTAAAGTTAAGCGCATACCATTCTGAGACGAAGTCGACCGATAGTAGTGTGTGA
This sequence comes from Pyrausta purpuralis, assembly GCA_963924145.1. Classification (NCBI taxonomy): domain Eukaryota; kingdom Metazoa; phylum Arthropoda; class Insecta; order Lepidoptera; family Crambidae; genus Pyrausta; species Pyrausta purpuralis. Next base: position 12,035,821 of record OZ001659.1, on the reverse strand, counting down.
TTTTTAGTAATACATTCCAAATTTCACCGATTCACATCAGGTAGGGTGTCGTACACACCCACCCTTACGATTCGACTTCCAAATAAAGACGCCTCAAGTGCGGTATTCCGCGGCCAGGGGGCTTTTTCTACGAATGAACTGAACGAAAATTCTTAAAGGTAAAAACTCTAAAAGAGCTCGCAGTTTTATTGCTACACAATGCGGGTATTTACAAAGGAGAAGTCGCGGAAACGGTTTAAGGCTGAGGGCTGTATTGATCTCGCTTTGTCGTCCGTCTATCTGTCACAGAAAATATCTGCACTACTGAGAATAAGGCCACGCCATTTTTGCGTTTATTTATCGCTTCGACCCCTTTTGAAGATTTTCCACCCTTCTTTATGCGATTGAGATTTTAAGAAATAATTTCGGTGCTTGAAAAATTCTAGATGGTATTAAAAATGCTTAACTTTTTTGGCTTCAAATTCTGACAAGTTGAGTGTTCATAATGAAAACGAGCCTGTAAATTAAAAAGCTTTATCGAGTTGACATGAACAACCACTAACATTTTATAAATTTGGTCGCGGTCTTGGGGTTCTGTTTGGGTTTATACTTTATCTATCGAAGCTAGTAGGTAAAAAAGACGCCCAATTGATGAATTAAAACTGGAAAATACGATATGTTGTATAGGAAACCATAACATAGCCATAATTTGGTTGTAACTGTCTGAAATTGGCTTTGTCTAATACGGCTTATCGCAACATAACAATGCAAGTTTGATCGGGATCGTCAATATATTATTGAGCCCCATTATATTAAGGCATTACGGCGCAGCGATTTATCTAACCAATGGCCGGGGAAGCCGACAGTAATTATAAGATAATTAACTATCTATCCAGATAATACGAGCACCTAATGATGTAACATCGAATATAAATGTTGTTTGTTTGAAGATATGGTATTTGATATCTCTGATTTAGTAGACGATAATTTCGGTAAATGGTTTGCTAATGATCCTGAAGTTCAGACGTGATATTTAAGCAAGAAACGTAGGCTATGTACCCAGTGGGTACTACAAAATAATTATACATCACGATCTTGAAGTGAATAAAACTCTAGGGATTGTGATTGACTGGCTAAATGCAAATAATTTAAAAATAAATATTAACAAAACATATTATATGAACTTTAATAATTTCGGACCAAACTTAAACATACATTATCAAGGACAAATGCTTAAACATGCAGATAGTGTAAGATTTTTAGGTACAGAAATAGATAATAATTTAGACTGGAACCAAAATGTAGATATTGTATGTTCTAAGATTAACAGATTCTCATTTGCGTTATATAAATTAACCAAAGTAGCAAATAAGGTAACAGCCCTCACTGCCTACTTTGCGTATGTTGAATCAGTACTTCGATATGGACTTGTTATCTGGGGAAATAGTACCAATTCGCACAAAGCATTTGTAGCCCAAAAAAAAAATGCGTTAGAGCAATCTGCGGCGTAGCACCAGATCAATCCTGTAGACCGTTATTTAAGTTACTGAACATCCTGCCATTACCCTGCCTATATATATTCGAGGTGGCAAAATTTGTGAAAAAAAACCCAAACCAGTTTATACAGGCTACGGATTTATATACACGGAACACGAGGAACGGCAACAGGCTAGTGTTTGACTTTATACCAAAAAGTGCTCGAATGCATAAAAACAGTTTTTTTATGTGTGTAATAATTTATAATAAGATACCTCAGTTTATAAAGGATCAGTGTTTAATCAATTTAAGAAAATATTACATGAATGGTTAATAATGCGTGGATTCTATTCGGTTCAAGAATTTTTAAATTACAAAGATTAAAAATCGATGACATTTAAATCAATTTATCATATTGTATAATTATAACTAATCTCTTAATAATAATAATAAAAAATATCATTTTTTCAATAAATTGTTGATTGTAGACGATAAGAAAGAGGTTCAGTATTTGCATGCTATTGACAATGGCTGGATAGGCGCTCATTTACTTAACTGGCATGTTCTGTACACCCTATACAAACGCAAATAAACAATATTTCATTTCATTTCATTACTATTCAAATAAAACGATTCAGGGCATGTTTCACCAGCCACTTATAATTGGGGAACGGGTGGACCGATTTAAATGATTTTCGCTTTGTTGATTTCGTCATCGCCCCGAATAGGATGATTACTAAGAACCGGGGCGAAACGAAGTTGACTGGGACTTTAGTAATAACTAACGAATAATTAAAATAAAGAACTTTATTTTATGTGAACTAATAGACAGTAACGTATGATATAGTTACTAGTTAAAACATTGCAAAACAGGCCATTAAGTATTTTTAATAATTTTAAAACAGCTTATGTGCATAAAAGTAACTTTCAAAAGAAAAACAATCGATGTCACGGTTTTCGTCTCTTGCGTTAAATTGGCTGTACCTATTTTTATTAAAAATTATATCCGTAACTTACCGCAGAGGTAAATTAAACATCTATAGCTTGGCGACCGAACCTCTCCCCTCAAGATAGCTGGACAAGATAAATGAGGCTAACGTGCAAAACGCTCTAACCCATTTCCAACTAAAATCCGACTAGTCAGTTCCATATATTAGTGGCTGAAACGTTCCTGGCGCAAATTTCTATCATTAACATTATCCAAATTAGTAAGCTTTAAGCTAGAGATGTATGAACGACCCGTGACCTACAAACTTGAAAGTTAAATTGGTTTTTGATGAAGAAATGATAAAGTGTTCGCTGAACTATCGAATCGCTGAAAGTTTCGTGGTTGAATTTTAAACTAACCTTTTTCCACCAAATTGTTCTATAGGTACTTTATTGCTTTTAAATGAGATAAAGAACCTTGAAATTGTTTATGTAATTATTTTGACGCACAAGTTATCAAATGAAAAATGTGATTAGATTTCAAAAGTACCTATTGATGATAATGTTTTCATATCTTGTTTCAGGTGAGTGATCCGGTCTCATTACGATGGTAATAATAAATATAATAAATATCCCTTGGACATTCCCACACATCGCCATCTAGTCCCAAATTAAGCTACTCAAAGTTATGGGTGCCAGACAACGGATATAATACTTAAATACTTTTTGTTTGTAAATACATACATGATATGCATAGAAAACACCCAGACCAATACAAACAGACATGTTCATGCACACAAATGTTTGTATTGTGCGGGAATCGAACCCGCAACCCGCTGCGTAGTAGGCGATTTCTCGACCACTACACCAGACGGGTCGTCGTAATGAAGAGTTTGTAAAGATGATCATTCGAATAGCTATCATAAATCGAGAGGGGTCATTGTACTAGAAACGGCTCTGCATCAGTCTGTGGTAAGTCTGAAAAGTCTAACATTCGTCTAGCATTACATGACTGCTAACGTCTTTTTCATCACTGATACATAAAAACACTTTAGTAGTAGCTTAGATGCAAACAAGATACGGCAATAAAAGATACGACGCAATGTCATGCCCATAACTATAGTTATCCGCTAGTGCACTAAGGAAGCCTCTGGCGTTTGTCTCTGGAACACTATCTGGCCACTTCGTCACAATAATAAAATCATACCGTAGGTGGTCCGCGTGTGCGGCAGATATGCTAACATATTTTTATTGAACTGTATAAGGTTTTACTGCGTGACCCAACAAATCTTTATTGCGACAACATTTAGTGTTTTCTCGAAAACATTACGCAATCCATTTTGGGACATCTCGAATTTATTGTAGTGGGAAAAGTGAGATGGATCAAAATTCAGTCCCGAGCTTATTCGTATCTGTGTATTAGCATAATTTGGGCGCTCGTGTCGATCGCCCCTTAAAATGCGATATTGAGATATTTTTTTGATTCTCACCTAGAATTTATATTATCTTCATTTTACTAAAAGTTTATTCTTTTATTTGAGAGATAAGGTATACAATAGAAATGGTAGAATTATGTTTCTTGATATAAGATAAGACACGGATGTATTATCTGATAAAGTATTGCGCAATAAGAAAAAACACAAGAGGGGGTATAATAATAACATACGTCTTGTAGTTGGCACGTTGAAAATACAAGCAAGAAGTTTCTAGCATTACGTCCGTTAAGTTCAACATAATGTAGGCTTTTACCGACTTTAGAAAGGAGGTAATCAATGCAATGTATATGTATGTGATATCGTTAAAATTAAACATTTTTTGAGTTTGTTGATCTATTAAGGCTTCCAAACACGTGTGCAAAATTTCGTTAGTGTGTCTGTATGATTGTCCACGGACTTCTCGAAAACGAGAAGTCGTAGCGAGATGATTAATTTTTGGTCCATCAGGTATATTTCAGCTAAGGGTAGTTAGTAAGTTTTGAGATGTGGGTAATAACTAAAAATCAGAAATAAAAATAATAGAAAGTTTTACCGTCTTTTTAGCCTTTTAGTCAGTTTTTTTGAAGGCGGTCATTTTTTTGTATTTTTGTGCTTTTGATTTATTAGAGCAATATCAAATTGATTAACATTTGATTTTGGTTACTCAAACCAAGAATTTAAAGGAATCACGTCTCCCCCTTTCTTGTTAAATTATGCTCTTACGAACGAGACTTATAAATGAATGGAAATTATATTGGACGCACAGACTGGCAGACTTTCTAAGTGTAATAATTGAGTCAACTCGTCGTGGCCATCCAGATGGCTGGGCGTCATCAAGTGCACTGATAACCATTACTTATGGAGATTACTCATCACAAACACTTTCTTCTTTATATCCAATACGATTAATGAATTAAGGGGCTGGATTTTTGTCAGCGCAGCATAGTTGTAGATAAGAGAAACTTCGTTAAAAGTCTAAGTGAACAAGTTTGTTTTGAATTGCTCAATCGATGATTGTGGTAACCTGAAAAATATTTTTTTTCAAAATTTTCATTTTTATATGGTCATGTTTGTTTACAAGATCCATACATTGAGAAATTCCCGGCCAAACACTGCTTCAAGGAGGGCGATTCAGAACGTTCGATAAGCCATTCGGCTTGGGTTTCGGCTAGATTTTCTATTTATTTTTAAATTAATGTCGCAGTTTGATCGGATGTCGATATGTCAGTTCGGTAAAAAATATAATAAAAAAAAACAACATAAAATAGTTGCATCGGATAAATCCACGTTATTATCTATAATTTTATAAATATGTGAAAGTTATCGAATCCTAACCCAATCCGTAACCGAATGGTTCTGAATCGGGGGCCTGAACCAGCTTTTCTCGACTTAAAAAATCTCTAGAGCATATTTTGCATCGCAAAACGAATAAATACATTGACCTACCACAGCTCGCACCGTACGATTTTCTTTTTTTACCTCAACTCTTGTTCAATATTTAGCCTTCCCTTTAACCGGCGGCGAAGGTTAAGTGGCCGGCTGTCTGTTTTACTTAAATCGTTGCCCGCAGCGCCCAAGTAAACGGCTACTTGTATCCGCTACGTCATGTTATTATGACGGCAAAGGGACTTAACGAACGCTAAACAAAATCTGGAAGCTTAAACGCTGGAGAGGCGGGACGGCGCGAGGTGCTTTATTTTGAGGAAGGATTTCATGCCTTGTAATAGATAATAGTATTCGTGCCTACGCTGTGCAATGTGCTGAGTTTGTAACCTAAATAGTTTAGCGTTGCATGATCTTACTTAAAACCTTCAGCCACGATTTTGTGTAAGAAGTTCGGCAGCTTTTGACTATGATACTAAAATCATATTCATCTTAAATGTAATCGGATGCCAGGGTCAAACACCGTACAAACCAATACGTTTAGGCTTACAAATATAATTTAGTAAACACTACGGGAACTTACAATATAATATCACATCAAGCAAGACACGCGCAAGCGACGACCGACCGAGATGAGACGCGGGAAGGGAGGTCATCTTCTGACAGACGTAACAACTGCCATACAAGTTACAACGCAATAAAGGACGTTCCGTTTCCGTTGCAACAATAGATAGATCAAGTAAGAAGGTGAAACCAAGTCTAAGAGTGCCTAATGGTAAACTTTCTTAAGACTATTCTAAATATATTAGTAATTACTGTTGTTAACTTTGAAAAAAGCGAAAGACTGCTACCAATTATTAAAAAACACAAGCTTACCTACGCTACGTTACAAACATTGTACCTGAATTTGGGTAAAATTTGAAATTATTTGTTTGTGTATATGTGACCGTTATTGTATAAAAACCACGTTAATAAAACTTTACGGTTTTAAATTCGTTAGATTTCAATCTGTCGATTCATTGTGAACTGTACTGAAACTTAAAAAACAAACTTTTAGCAATAAATTGTGACTTTTCCATGCTCTAAAGAGAAACGCAAGCAATGCTGATCAGGGACATTGTACCAACAATAACATCACTATATTTAGACTAGAATGTGCGCAATTCATGCAATCGTTACTGTGCCACTGTATTGTGAGTACTATGAAACTTATGTGATATTCAAATGCGGTGGGTTTCATATATTCTATTCAGTGCTAAACAAGATTACATGGCATGCTTACTCGTATATTTGAGTCTGTATGCAGTCAAAGGATTTTGTTATATTGGTTATTATAAAGATTGGTAGTTCTTATAACGTTTTAGGCTATGAGAAACCGGCCAAGTGCGAGTCGGACTCGCGCACTGAGGGTCCTGTGCCAATTTTAACTGTATTAGGCAATCCACTTACTTCCACTTAGCTAAAATACCACAATATTTTGTCGATAGCAAATACAACTTTGTTTTTCATAGAGTTTGTATGAAGAACAAAGTTATGTTTGCGGTTGTTGAAAATATGCTATATCTCAAAAACTACTAGTTCGATCCCGTTCAAACCAATTTTCATTTAAAGTATTTGTTAAGATCTACATTACATATTTTTTTCCAAAATTTACACTTACTTTCGCTTAGTTTAGAAGTTAGGGGGGGGGGGGGGGGGCATTTTACCACTTTGGAAGCGTCTATCTATCAATCTTTAAAAGAAAATGGTTTTAGAAACCTCTATTTCATTTTAAAAGACCTATAAATTTTTATTCGGTGTCAGTTTTATGTAATGGAGCCCTCCCTTAAACATTTTTATTTTTATATTTTGTATGAGAATCGTAAAGCGGTTAACAGGATACATCTTCCTACCAGAATTCAACAGTGTGATGCTTCTAGTTACAGAATAAAGTGGCTGTGGCATACAGACAGACTGACAGACTTGACACAACTATAAGGTTTACGTTTTTTGCCATTCGGCTACGGAATCCTAATAAAAAGTGTGTATTTTTTGCATAAATCTATTCCTTTAAAACAAAGACATATCCTGTTATATTTTCAATTTCGCAGACAATACAATAGCCTATGAAATCAATAATGATATATTTCTACGAACCGAATCGCTACCCTTTTCCATCTATGATACAAGAACAATCATTTCCTCCGCCAGATGCGCCAACCCGCCGCAAAACCTCAAGCCACTTGCAGAATTTCATTTTAAATTTAAGTTTATCGGGTTTGTAGTAAATTGATAAATCATATTTCAATATGCTCAGAACAGTTTTGTTGGTTGAGAAGTTTGCGGTGACTATGAGGGCCCTTGGCGGTGCTCGACGCGGCCAACTCAATACACACTCGTCCGCAATCGTTTTCACTGGCCAACGAGATTACTTAGGTTGTTGGATCTGATTGAATTCACCCGAACGACGCGATGCCTCGGACGCCTGACCCGGAAAATTAACCCGATGAGATAAATGCCTATATGTGTCAAGTGCTTCTGAGTTACGAGGATGAATTAGAACGCTGTAGAGTCGAGACGCTTTTTCTCAACCAGTGTGAGGACTTTTAAAAGCTACACGAGATGATTTCTTAATAATCATTTATGAATCCATAAAAAAATATGTGTCAATTTATTCTTCAATATTTAATTAGGCACACATACTATACCAACATAAACAATTTATTAGGACATTTTGTTCACTTTTAGAAGCTAAAATTTATTTTTTTAAATGCTGCACGTATTATTGCCAGGCACCATTGTTCCACCTTGTTTAACCCACGATTTTTTAACCGACTTCAAAAAAGGAGGAGGTTATCAATTCGACTGTATGTTTTTTTTTTTGTATGTTTGTTACCTCATATCTCAGTCGTTTGTCGACCGAATCGAAAAAATTTTTCGCATACTTAGAGGGTATACCTTCTAGTTGGTCCCATTTTTTCCATTTTGGGATCTGATGATGGGATCTTGGTGTAATCGAGGGAAACCCTCAAATTTTAAAGGCACGTATAGTGTTTCTTTACTAGAATCTTAATGTTGACGTATTGTTACGTCTGATAGTCAACATCTTGTGGGGCTGAGCTGATGGTGGAACTCCTTAACGCTTAGGAGTTCAGTAATTATAGTGACGAAACTTATGATAGGTAATTTGTAGCTTCTTAAAAAATAGAATCATAAGGTGAAACCCCCCCCCCCCCACCCTCTTATATAATCACTAAAAATGAAGAAATAAATCACTTCGACCATCAAGCATCAACTATCACAGCACCGACTCCAAAAAGAAATTGTTTGCCTAAAACGGATTCCTTTCCTTTCAATGGTGAAGGGTTTATTTAAGACTTTTTAGTGCATTTTGGTTTTGAAGTCGGTTTTTTCCATATACATATCTCACATTATGATAGAAACGTGTTGTTAATTTTAACACATACAACCGTTTTTGAGCTCAAAAAGCTTAAGCCTTAATTGGTGTTTAGTAAAACAATCGTTTAATCTATTTACAACGGCACTGCAAGCTGTAGCAATAAAATTAAGCGAACGTGGGGAACCGCTGCTCGCATAAAAAGAATCGTTGGGCGTCATAAAAAGACGAAGCACTGTACAAAGTAATGTTTTTACACTCGCTATTAATCCGACGTTCATAGGGTTAGTGCTTTCAAGTGCGAAATCTACGAGGTTTTACTGCTTTGAATAAAACAAAATGCAGTCCGTGCAGTTCCGTTTTTGCTATGCATTGGTGTCGCTGTTTTAAAGTGACTTTGTGGGAGAGCGGATTGTTTTAGATTATTGAGAAGGAGCTGCAGTAAACTTTATTTCTTTATGGAAGCGTGACCATAAATCATTCATAGATCTGTCAGTAATTACAGAATCACAAGACAAGAATATTAAGGTAAGAATTAAATAAACAAGCTTTGCAGTAAAGTTTAGTCAAAACTGCTATTCTAATTTTACAGTTATATCACGCATAGGTAGAAGCTTTAGTACGTAATTGCTACTTTGTCTAGGTTAGGAGAAAATATTGATCTAGACAATTTGTTTTTTAAATTGATTCATAATCGTTTTTTAGAACAAGAACCAACATCAAAGCGTTAAATTGAATCTGTAAAAAATTTTGGGATTTCCGAACCTACTTTAAAACTTATAGCGCTGCTAATTAAAAGCAAATATGCGGACCGCAGCCGGAAGAAGAGACAATGTAACGCGATAATTATTTCTAATATTGTGAGACTGTAATGATAGTAAGTTAAGTCCTCAAAGTTGCAGTCTCGTTAGTCGAAGGCCGTTTGTCACTTTACGAGTACTGCTAAGCTGTGCACACACTATTTGAGCCTAGATTTTTAAAAAGTTTGGTTCTAGTTTGAATCTAGGAAGCCGAACTATCAAACTGGTCACGATAATAGTTTATATCTAATTTACCAACAATTAACTTATGTATATCACCCCATTTTACTGATAATCCGTTTTGTGCCACAACTTTTTTTCATTTACACTTGTTTTTTTATTGTAGTTTCAACTACCTGTTTAAATACCTATACCTGTTATCACACAGAATCATTTGTGGGAAACACCACAGTGTAATATTACCTCCATTTTTTAAATCGGTAAAAAGTCGTCCTCATAATCTAAGTAAGGATATCATTCTTAGATTAATGCATTCCCCTGTGATCGGTTTATAATCTGTATGTCTATGTAGGTAATATTCGCGTGTGATGGGTGCATTTATAAACCCTTTAAGCAATGCGAATGCAGTATCTTCTTCCTTTACTAAATAATATTATTTGCATTGCCATAAAACTATAGCTGCAGTGAGGCTCTACCCTAATAGTCTTTCATTTCTTCGCTTTGCACCACCGCCACATAAATTGAAAGCCGCTTTGGATCGCTGTTTGCGTCGCGTCAAGCAAAACGCTGTCAATGCTAAATTACTTTTCGACAACTCTCATAAAGTACACCGTGATAAATGTTTCAATATCGTTGAACTCAATGAGAGGCAATAAAGTGGATTGTAATTTTACCGTTCGAACATCAAAACGGTTAAACATGTCATGCGAAGGTCGGTGGAATTGATCCTGTTAAATATTCTGGTGATTGTGACTTGATACAGTTGATTTGTTTGTCAATTGGACCGTTCTTTTTTAGGATTGACTGGAAAAATAAAATTGTAGGGATGGAAATAAACTTTAAAAAATATACATTTATATGATCAACTTATTATGCAAATATATTTCTTCTGGTAGTCGGAGATGACTAAAATATGTGAAATTTATTAAGACTCATTAAAGATAAAGTGGATAAAGAGGTGTACGTCTGATTTCTAATCACAAACCGATAATATCTAGTGTACAAAATTTTCTTTCCTCAACATTGATTTAAAAGAAAATGAACCAGTAATTTCTTACAAAATGTAACAGTACGAGTATTTTAGCGTCTACGATTGAAATGAAGTTATCGATATTGGCTCGTTAAGAAACCTTGATCTAAATAATTAATTTAAAAATTGTCGGATAGCCGGAACCGAAGTAAATTGAGTTACAAGAATCTCTTGTGACCGGCGAGCCACAATTCCTTTCATTTTTCATTATGATATTATTACCCAAAAGATTTGTAAAAACGGTTTTTGACTGTTTAAGTTTAAAAAGCTTAAGAAACCCAGAAAATGATATAAGTAGTAATATTTTTTTTTTAGAAATCGTATCCCTTAATTATAACTTTTTATTGAATACTCAAAACAAATAATAATATCCGCAGAGATCTTCTCAGGTTTTTTTACAATTTTAATAGTTCTTAGCGAAATTCAGGGTTTTATCCAGCTATAACTTTTTGTATTTAGGGCTACATACAAATTGAAAATAAGTAAATTTGATGCTGTCCTCCTATACGGGCCAAATCTTCTATGACAAGTTAGGTTACCAAGCATGCATAATGTCATTGCATGCATCATTATTTTTTAAGAACATTGTATTTAAAGATAAACAATACCATTATTTGAAATAACTCAAATTGTTGGCACAATACGATAGATCGATATGAAATCTTCAAAGCAGCGCAAATATTAAATAATTCGTATAACCACAGTCGGTTTAAGTAGTTATAATCCGTCTTATCTCCGAGCGGAGTGGTCGTACTAGTATAAACGGTTCCCGAAGTTGATAGGCCGCGGTCCGATAATGCCTCGGCGGGGGAGATGTTGCGTATAAATCATTGCTAAGTGAGATCGGAATGTAGACAAATATGTTTAATAGACTTTACAGGAATATAATGGAAAACAATTATGAAGCTAAAATTAAGTAATGTTGTACATCGCATTAGTACAGAGTGAGCTTTTAAACTAATCCTTTTCAGAGTGCTGCAATCTTTCTTATTGTTATATCTTATAAAAGAAGTTATGACATTATTTTGTACACAAAAATCAAAATAAAGAAATATGTGCCAGACAACACACCAATTGTAGTGGTTTCGAAGTAAAGGGAATTTACTTCCTTGTGTTACGAATCAACGATAATGACGGGGGCGTCTCCCATAAATACTTAAATACATATTAAACATCCATGACTCAGGTACAAATATTCGTGCTCATCACACAAACATTTGCCCCTTGCGGGATTTAAACCCGCGACGGCCGGCGTAATAGTCCTCCTGACTATATCCTGTCCTCTAACCGGATACCCAAACGAGTCGTCATACTCAGGTACTAGAAAAGTTACACATCCCAAAGTAACCACCGCATGAATGAGTGCACAAATAAAAAACATTACAAGTATAATGCATTATTTGTAATTTAGCTTCGGGAATACTTACAATAATTGTGGTACAAGCATAAAAATAATACCTAAGCACTCATACATTAAAACTAAATATCGTCACTCATACCAACATATACTTATACGGAAACTAAATGAAATCTGGCTATGTTAAAAAAAACTGTGCAACTCTTCTGAGGCCGCAACCTAGCTGAAATATTTCAGCCCGAACTGTGGAATGTTCCCATAACTACAGGCTATACAGGCTTATGCAAACTATTCCATATAACACATACATAGTTCACATATTCCTTAAGTCTATTTGCTTATTGGTCTGCGGTCCGGCCGATGTGTGAACCAGTAAATCAACCGTGTAAATGAGGGCTCAAACCGTTGATGGTGGCCCGCCTTTAAAGCATTAAATAACTGATCGGGAGCTCACTTAATCCAGAAGGGTGGTAATTAGTTTATTTTTATATTGATTGAGAAAGCCAGCCCAGATGCTTTATGGAAAGTGACGGATCGAGTGCAATTGAATTAAAATCTCTTTAAAACAACTACTTTTAGAACTACGAATTGTTTCAAAGTACTCACAGTTTTTTTAATAATCTACGGTTAGAATATTAAGTAGGTACTAAGATATTTTCTTGATGATCATCAAGACGGTAAATAAGTGATTGTTCTGAAATATTGATTCAAGTTTAAGTAGATGGAATAAATCGAAATTATTAATCAAAACAAACTCACAGATATTTTACAGATTTGACTCTCACAATACTGTATATTACTTATCTATAATTGCATAGTACCATTGATAGTATGTCTATTGTATACTTTAGAAGAATAGAATGGATATTTCTCTCGTTGTCCCTGAGCGTAGGAAACTGATTGTAATTATGAAGATGCCACGAGTATGTATGAGTATGAGTAAAATTAGGTCAAAGACGTAATATATACTAAATTACCGACGCTCAAACACACACGCATATGTAACTGGGTGCAACTGATTAATTTCGTCGTATATTGAAACTGAATTCCAGGTAGTCTTTGTCAGAACATCAAAGACAAAATATGTCAATATAGAAATCATAATTTTCTATATTGTCTTGGGTCTGGGTGTTGTGGTACCACCGTTGTGTCTGATTTCCATAACACAAGTGCAATTAGCTACTCTTACTTTGTTATCAGAGCGATGTATGTTATTGGTGTCCAATGTCCAATATTTATGTATCAATCTTATACCAGAACATGGTACGACTGATGGGAGTAACCACAATCTAATCTATACGGTTCCATAAATCTGTTTGTCTATTTATAGAATGATTCCATTGTATCATGGCACCACCTCCTATATCAATTTTGAACTTTATGCTAACTTAGAAAGTCTAAGTTATTATCATATCAGTCTGCTACATGATTGGGTACGCATTGAAGTAGCTAATGCACCTTGATATAATATCATTGCCATTAGTGTCTCAAGAAAGTCCCAGAGCAATCAAGTTTGACGCATATGGGTCAGAGCTTTTACACACTGGCGGTTTTCCGTCAATTTTGTAGCGAAGTGAACGAGTGAGAGACAGCGAGTGATTCGACCACATTTTCCTGTCACTGAAACCCTATTTAACTAGCGTAACAGCTTGACCTCGATAGCTTGACTCAAAGACGGCTGCTTTCAAGCGAAAATTTTAACATTACAAGTTCTAGGCATAAACATTTACTGAAGACTCGATTTGATTTCAGTGTTTCCTTGACACGCATACAGCGTCATCAAAATACTAGTATTATGCTATGTTTGAAGAATCGCAGTGCTATAAAGTGTGTACAAAAATCACTAGTCTGAAAAGACGCTTACCTCCTAGCGATCAAGTAGCCAACTATTAAACCTGCTATAAAATTTTCTCATCGAGTCCTTCTAACGACAATGTCACGCGATGGGGCGGTACATAATCACGAGCGCTCAAATATTCAGATTAAAAACAGCCTTGAGCGAAAGAAATCCTTATGACTAGGTTCTAAAGGTTATTATTCTACTAAGTAAAAATAACTGCATGGTGGGTATTAATTGAGTTAGTCGTCTTTAATAGCAGTGTTTGAGTATTTATGGTGTCATCATTAACCGGTACATGTCGCGGTTTTGTAAGTACGTTGACAAAGTCTGCTAATCTATACTAATATTATAAAGCTGAAGAGTTTGTTTGTTTGTTTGTTTGTTTGTTTGTTTGTTTGTTTGTTTGTTTGTTTGTTTGTTTGAACGCGCTAATCTCAAAAACTACTGGCCCGATTTGAAAAATTATTTTTACGTTGGATAGTCCATTTATCGAGGAAGGCTTTAGGCTATATAACATAAAGATACGACTCATAAGACCACAGCAGAAATGAAAAATGTTGCGAAAACGGGAGAAATATATTCCTTTTGAGAGCTACCGCTCCATATGCTGCGGAAACCGCTTAAGTTACACAAAAATCATGTATGACAGGATTGTTCAGCATTAAGAGTTCTATAATAAAGTCTGAGACAGCATATGTCTATCTTTTATGGTTGACTTACTACAACCTTTTTTATGTTAATAAATTTGTAAAAAAAATAATGCATTATTTTTAGAGGTGTATTATACACACAGGTATTTATTCTTATTAAAATAAATACATTCATCACCACGAGCATTTCATTTAGAACCAAGTTGCGCTTTATATCATTTGATTTCAATAAATATCTTAGGAGCTATCACAGTTTTAACATAACTCCGCACCAAAATAATGTTCGCAGCTTAAGTACAACGTGCGCTTGCGCTAATATATTATAAAGCTGAAGAGTTTGTTTGTTTGAACGCGCTTATCTCAGGAACTGCTTGACCGATTTGAAAAAATATTTCTGTGTTGGATAGCTTATTTATCGAGAAAGGCTTTAGGATATAAAACATGACGCTGCGACGGGAGGGGAGGGAGCAAACTCAAAACGCGCGGACGAAGTCGCGGGGGACCGCTAGTGATATTATATTGTTGATATCAGTTTAACGTTTGCGGTTTATTCTCCTGTGACTACCGCATTTTAGTAGGAAAGTTACTGTATGAACTTCTATACTATGTTTTATAACAGATGATTTTAGTATAACGTAACCACTGTAATGTGGTTTCGCGGACTTATAAACTTTTCGGAATTATTAATGATACCTACAAAGTTAAGATTATTTATTTGCTTATGTATACAGGTTACAGTTTTTTCTTTCTAATACTCAAAAATATTCCAAATTACAGACTGAATTGTAGTCCAATGTCCAACTATAGTATCATAGAGGTAATATCTAAGAATACCATATTTGTATTTAATATTTTTGCCTCGCCGGCTGTACTAGTCAGTGCAGACAAAGTTTGCAATGCGTTTAGATTTCACACGGTTCGATTCAGTTGGTCGAAGTCAGTATTAATAGTTGTTATATACGAGTCTCTAGTTGTTAAGTAAGTTTAAACAGTGCATATTATTTACTAGTTATACATAGTTTTAAAGCTCCCAAGTAGTAGAAACATGTTTATAATAAAAATGAATAACTTTAAGTACTGTATTTCTAACCAGGTTAATGGAAAGGAGCTATATAAACAATGCCTGGGCAGCTTTTTGTTGGCACACTCCAAAAACGGTTAGTTTGAATCTGCCTTTACATTTTGGGAGGTCAAATGTGATATATCCTCAATTTCACGGAAGTTAATTCAAAACGATTTGTCTTCAGCAAAGTGATCTGTCTGCTTAACGCTTCTTTCGATTGCCATGAAAAAGTATTAATAAATCCAACCCTGACGTAACGAAAACGCGAAAAAATTACGGACTATTGTATTATCGATCATAAATCCACGTCGAATCATTAGGAAGCTGTGTTATTAAAAAATCCATTAATCACACACAGATTGTGTTCGTATCATTTACTCACGTTGGCACGTTCTTGTCTGATGTACGCCGTTATTTATTACCAACAAAGTGTTTAAATCATACTTTATGATCGGTTAAATGCGAAATAAGATCTTTACGAGCTTGTTCCTGTTTAGGGCTGCCAAATTATGCATTAAAATTATCTTTGTTCACCAGTTTTTTGTACTAAAAAAAACATGAAAGATGGAAAATTCACTATAAATTGGCTGTTTGGTTATTATTTCACCAAATATAAATTCTTTTTCCATTAATACTGCAACTCTTGCTAATCATTGAGATAACTATGACCATTAATCTACGATAAGCTGGAATTTTAGAATTGAACCATTTACGGACATTGTATTAAAACTTTGAGAAAGTAGTACTTCCTAAAAGTCCTAGAGGCGTTCTTTGCAGCATCAGCTCTTTATTTTAAGCTTTTTATAATGTTTTGCTATCAGCAACCCTACAATTCGGATTGCACGCAGTGGCGCCATCTATACATCAGTGTTTCTCGTGTACGATTATGTTAGGATGTTTTATTGACTAGCGCACGTCGAGTTATGAACGTAAACGCCGACACACGACGCTTTCCGTGCATGGCTTTATTAAATTTAATGCACGTGTTTATTTGACATAAACTTGTCTAGACTAGATAAAGTTTGAACACCAAAACGTGGTAGCACGTAAATTGTTGTAGTAACACGTCTTCTGCGACGATAGTACAACGATCTCACGTGCTTACAACTGGAATAGAAAATAGGAGCCAACACCAAACTACAATCATTGATCACTATGTACTTGTATAAAATACATGGAGTTATTTAGTAAATCTATTTGTACACTTTCATATGTTATTACACACATGTATTCAAAAGTCAAATAAAGTGTTTGCACTCGATTTTTTGTATCCCACTGCTGGGCAAAGGTTTGTACTTGCATTTGTATAAAATTGAGTTATTACTAAGCTTTGACATTTCAAGTTTTTTTTTTTCAGTTATGATTAAAACATTGTTCAAAAATTTACTATGATAAATCAAGATCCTTTAACGTATCATTAGTTAATGGACTCTAACACTTTTTTGCTCTTAAGAATAAACGCAAAATGTTTTCAAAGTTGCTAGTCACAAACGATTGAAAACTGTCAGCAAAATTATGAAAAAAAAAACCTTCAAAGAGCACTCTCTAAAGGCCATACGAATGAAGCTGCTATTACTATTAAAATGCTTTTGAAGTAAATATTAGTCTCAGTCATTCCTTAGGGATGAAAGCAAAGAGCTGTGAAAAAGTTAACTATAATCGTTAAGTCTCTTGAGGTGTTGCAGGACTGAATTTCTCGGATTTTAACCTCTATCACGATTTGAAAAGTTCACTTATTTTAATTCTAAGTTTTATACAAACTAGCGGATCCAGCGAACATCGCCCCTAGTCCCGCAATTTTTTTTTTATTTTCAAATAATAAAAATGTTTTATTCCATGAGTAATATTCGCGTAACTTCAGAAACAAGTAAAGTAAAAAAAGTTCACCCGTTGTCGAGTTTTAATAAGTGTAACTAGAATGAATTTCTTGTATGCATTTAGATGCAATTCAGTATGTACGGTGTAAACGCGATTGTAAATAATCAGTTTTTTTGGTTAGGCTGTACACAAACATAAACATTCTTGAAAATAAATAAACATCAAAAATAATTAGTTAACAACAACAAAAAAATCGACTTCAAAACTTAAATGCACTGAAAAGTCTGGTTTTAACTTTTTTGTAAGAGATAATTTTATTTGATATTTTTAGTGATTATAGAAAGGTGAGAGGGGAGGTGGGAGGGAGAAGAAGTTGCAGCTTTTGACTCTGTTTTATAAGAATCTACAAATTGCCTATCATAAGTTCTGTCATTAAAATCACCGAATTCCACTATCAGCTCAGTTCCACACAATTCAACATGGTCATGTGTCATGTGTTATCAGACGTCAGAACATGTCTAAATTAAGTTTCTAGTACAAAACCACTATATGTGCGTTTAAAATTTGAAGGTTTCCCTCGATTGCGAAGGTATGCTCTATTCAGATTCGTAAGTCCATAAGTGTAAACAAACATGGCGAGTTGAATACTATAGACAATATCTAGTGATGGGAAAAAGTAGAGGAATTTAGTCGATTGAACTTATAGAATTGGATGCGATGGAATCGAATGGAAAATGAAATATTACACATTTATCTTGACCAAAAAGATTTAGAAAAAACGGGTTACTGACTTAAATAATTATATTATAGTATCTGTCCTACCTGATAATTGTCCTACATGATAGTTTTGCAGTAATTTTAATACATATAAGCTCTAGGTAGGAGTAGAGGGTGTTGTTTTGGATGGATGATAATGTGAGTTAAGCTTATTCTTTAAACATATTTTCTAGTAATTATACACAAGTTTTAAAAAAACCTCTTCACAACATTTAAAAAAAAATCAAAACGAATAGGGAAACTCGCATCCTCGCGCGTATGTATGAAATCCTACGCCTTAGCTAGTAAGGTACGAAGAGGCGACCTGGCGCTGGTATTTTTGACTAGCTCGCTAGTAATAATAACAATAATAAATATTCTTTATTGCACAAGTAAGGACACAAGAAACAATAAAATTACAGACAAATCATTTGTAAAATATTGGCGGTCTTATCGCTGGAAGCGATCTCTTCCAGACAACCATTGAGTAGAGGAAACAACGTTTATTTGTGAGGTGAAAAGCGGTGTGCAAAAATATAGCTATCGATATAATCATTGTTTTTTTATGAAAGAATGTTTTTTTGGTATTAGTATCGTTTGTACAATCACCCCTGAGTCTTTTTTGTAGTCGGTTAAAAATAAAAGATCTTCTTTACATCGACTAGACATTTTAACACCTACTCAACAGCCCGAGAAACGTTATTCGGCGTTATTATAGTGATTATCCAATTATGATCAAAGCGTGCACTTTGCCACCTTAATACTGGGTTACCGAGCCCGTGTCGAAGGATCTGACATGATGTCTGACAGACGTTTTGACAGCTACTCTCCGTGTAATGTAATGGGCGCAGCAGTATGGCCAGGAATTGAGACTGATGAACTGATATCATTTTTTTTATGGATACGTATTTTTCAACAGATATGTATAGGTTAATTATTTTTAGTTACTTAGACTATAATATTTTACAACAGTATGCAATTTTACACAGAAATATGAATTTGCATTAACCGATGAAGGAAAACGTCAAACACAGAATCACTTTAAATTATTTTACAATTACTTAATATCAATCAGTGTTGATGTTGATTGTCTTTGAGCCTTAGTTGTAATTGTATTCGACATGTTAAATATACAACGTGCTGCCTGTAATAGGACCAAACATTTTATTCAATGAGTATACGTAGTCACCTTGACCTGGTCCTAGTGCTTTAATGCTTTAACTCGAAGATATAGTAATCCAAAGTTACAACCTATAATCAAAGTATATGAAAATCGCTAACTCGTTTTATTAAATTACGACGTTTTAACTGACATTTCTGTCAGATAAAGATCAAGTCAAGTTATATAACTGTAAACACTTCTTTGTAATATGTTGCTGGTTCGATTTATTTTGTTACAAAGTAACAATAACTTAATTTTTAAATATAAAATTGATTACTGGATATTCAAAACGCCTATATTTTAATATTTAGGTTGTAATACAGGCTACACTCTATAGTATAGTTTCGGCATAGTATTTATTGGTTAATCTATACTATAATATTATAAAGCTGAAGAGTTTGTTTGTTTGGTTGTTTGTTTGTTTGTTTGTTTGTTTGTTTGTTTGTTTGTTTGTTTGAACGCGCTAATCTCAAAAACTACTGGCCCGATTTGAAAAATTATTTTTATGTTGGATAGTCCATTTATCGAGGAAGGCTTTAGGCTATATAACATAAAGATACGACTCACAAGACCACAGCAGCAATGAAAAATGTTGCGAAAACGGGAGAAAGATATTCCTTTTGAGAGCTTCCGCTGCGTACGCTGCGGAAACCGCTAAAGTTACACAAAAATCATGTATGACCAGATTGTTCAACATTAAGAGTTCTATAATAAAGTCCGCGACAGCATAAGTATATCTTTTATGGTTGACTTACTACAACCTTTTTTATGTAAATAAATTTGTAAAAAAAATGCGTCATTTTTATAGGTGTATTATACACACAGGTAATTATTCTTATCAAAATAAATACATTCATCATCACGAGCATTTCATTTAGAACAAAGTTGCCCTTTATATAATTTGATTCCAGTAAATATCTTAGGAGCTATCACAGTTTTAACATAACTCCGCACCAAAATAATGTTCGCAGCTTAAGTACAATGTGCGCTTGCGCTAATTATATTATAAAGCTGAAGAGTTTGTTGGTTTGAACGCGTTTATCTCAGGAACTGCTGAACCGATTTGAAAAAATATTTCTGTGTTAGATAGCCTATTTATTGAGAAAGGCTTTAGGATATAAAACATCACGCTGCGACGGGAGGGAAGGGAGCAAACTCAAAACGCGCGGACGAAGTCGCGGGGGACCGCTAGTTATTTATAATTTGTTATGTTATATTTTACGGCATGTCCATATTAATATTTTAACCATAGCCTTGTACAAGTTGATGACTCATTTCAAAGAGCAATGCACGTTTGTTCCCTTAAAACAATACGTAGGCTTTTAAAAGAAGGCAACAATAATGGATGTCTATTAATTTTTGTGTCTGTAAGAACGATAAATAATTGATTTAAAGTAATTCGATAAAATTCTTCAAGAGAAATTCAGTTCGTAATTGTAAAATATCAATGAGACAGATGACTGTCATTTACATGATAAATTGGTAAAATATATCAGGTTTACTTGTAAAGTCTTGCATACTTATTTGAAAATAGTGAGTTTATTTTGATTCATTACATTAAATTGACGTATATTAATCAGAAATTGATCTATGCGTCCATAATGGTGCACTTATTAATTTCTTTATTAATTTCCTAAAATTTTAGTATCTGCTATAAGGTATATTACCGGTGACGTTGTATTTTAAAACGTGAATGGGACTTTCAATCCTACCACCGTCAACGCACAACTTCTACTACAAGCCATCATTCGAAACTTTGCAAAAAAAACATACATAATCGTCAATTATGTGACTGATTTGCACAGAATACTATCTGAAATTGTATAAAGGATTTCGCAGGATTTCGACTTTGATTGTAAAATTAAAAAATATGGCAACATCTTGCAATGTCAACATGTATTTGACTTTAATGAACACTAGTCAGTTCCTGCGACCTGAATTGCTTGTTATAAGATTTTATTGTTCTGATTTATATTACTGTTCCCTACCTATTTTTTTATTGTTCTTATTTATATCGGACACGGACGGAATAGGAAAAAACACTACGGGGTAAGGTGCGGAGAGCATAACGTCTAGGTTAACATTGCGGTATCATATAAATATCCTTTGGACATTCCCACACATCGCCATCTAGTCCCAAAGTAAGCTACTCAAAGCTTGTGTTATGGGTGCCAGACAACGGATATAATACTTAAATACTTTTTGTTTGTAAATACATACATGATATACATAGAAAACACCCAGACCAATACAAACAGACATGTTCATGCACACAAATGTCTGTATTGTGCGGGGATCGAACCCGCAACCCGCTGCGTAGTAGGCGATTTCTCGACCACTACACCAGACGGGTCGTCAAAATATGCATTTGTAAATAAGGGCTTGTTTGCAGCAAAAGTGTTGAGACGGCGACTGTACAATCATTCAGTCACTACGAGAAGCCTAGGACTTTTTCTGAAACTTTTTTTTTATTTACCAAAGTGGGATAAAAACGCGAATCCTCGAATAATGTTGATGTTCGCCGCTAGACGGCGCCCCTCCGTTCCCCATCCGGTGCGTCAAATCGCGGGGTCTACTCCACGGTCAAAAAATAAAACTGGTCCATAAGCTACCACGAAAAAGAGTTTGACATAGGCAGCACACACGCGTCTTCCATCCAGCGAGGTCTTTGTTTGTTTGCGATAATCTTAAGGTGTCTGTGGGTTTTGCTTGGTCGTCGTGCTCACTTGTACTGCTATTAATACTAGCATGAGTGACATAGACAGCTAAAATCCCAAAAAATGCTTCTACTTACAGCAGCTACAGTGTAGAGCCTCAGTGCTCGTGGCTGTTTGTGTTTACCTGACAAATAAAAATAAACTCGTTTGCCTGCCTGCTGCGAACGTCAATTTCCGAATGCTCATTGAACTGAATGTAGGTATACCTGTGAAAATGTTATTGAAAGATATATAAGTATTAGATAAACGAATCCATTTCAACATAATCAACGATGAAAGACTAATGTCTTACGTCTTATGTCTTATGTCTTGTCTTTAATAACACACTGCAGATAATACGGAGAGCGAACACAAATATTTAATGTTTTCCTGGATGGAAACTCACAAAAACAACTCCCTAGCACTTTATCTATCGATATCAACGTTACGTAGCAATAATTTGAATCCTAAAAGGACTCTACGTTTAGTATTAAATCTTTTTTTGAATCACTCGCTTGAATATGGCGTATAGTATTCGTAAAAAACTATTTAAAAATCGATGAAAAGAACAGTACTCACAAAAATCAGTGATATTTTTTTTAATCCCGTATGAAATTATACTAATTTTCACTGAAAAATTTGACATTAAACAATGAACATGACACGCCATCTTGACGCGAGTGAAAATAGGGTCCCAGAAACTTTAAAATTCACGATATCATTGGGTTACATATTATATTTTATTTATTTACTAGCGAACCCAGCGAACTTTGTTTCGCCCCCAGCCCCAGCCCCGTAGGGCCCCAGCCCCGTCCCGCCGAGTACCGTAATTTTAAAAGTTAAGCATTCCCAGCGAATTTTGTTTCACCCTTAAATTACTAAAATGGCTACTAAAAAATAAGGATTGATCGTAGAAGGGTGAAAATTGAGGGTTGTATGTATTTTTGTATATTGTATCATAAAAAAATAGAAATTAAAAATTTTGTCCAAAAAATAAAATAAAAAATTTAGGGGTGGACTACCCCTAACATTTAGGGGGATGAAAAATAGATGTTAGCCGATTCTCAGACCTACTGAATACGCATATAAAATTTCATCACAATCGGTCAAGCCGTTTCGGAGGAGTTTGGCAACTAAAACTGTGACACGAGAATTTTATATACATATTAGATTATCATCTTGTTGCGGTCGTCGCTATAAGAGTAAGTAATGCGCCCTCGATACTATTGCTCTTGATCTAGAAAATTTCATGAATATTCATTAACAAAAGCGGATTTTGTATACGCCACGCAGCGTTAATACAAGCGTTAAAATTTTTCATAAATCGTTCAACGTTGACCTCGTTTACCCACCCGTTAAATTAAATTCAAATTGCGTTATATTTGAAAATCTGATTATGTGTATCTTTTATGAACACGGACTTTTATGAAATCTAACTCTTAAGCGATTTGCAAGACATTATTTATGCTAAATAATAATACCAACACATAGTGCCTTAGCACGCTGGATTCAAGGCGTCACCGCTCCGGGGTCGCGGGTTCGATTCACGGTCGGGTCAATATAGAAATCAAAATTTTCTATATTGTCTCTTGTTTGGGTTTAGTAGTACTACCGCTGTGTCTGATTTCCATAACACAAGTGAACTTACTTTGGAATCAGATTAATGAGTGTGATTGGTGTTCAATATTTATATATATATAAAAAAACCTATTCATTCTTCAACATTTTCCTTGCGTCTGAGTAATTTGTTTTTACGAGTAAAAACGTTACCGAACGCTTTCAATACACTTCTTAATTAAACACACATACGACTACACTAAGCCTCCTTCAAAATACATTAGAAATAGCATTTGTATTCCTAGATGTCCTATCACAAAACATAATACGACTTTAACCCTTGAAATATACCGGGGCTTATGCACTATGCATCTGAAGTGAACCGATGTCCAAAAGATTAGAGGCACGTTCGCTATCCCATCTCGGGTAACCCCGCGTGGCCGGAATGTATATTATTAACATAAATTCTTGGTCCTACCGGCACCGGTACCTATTTTGTGTAACACCGCAATATGAATGCAAAACGACCGATTTTATAGGTGTTGAAAGCATTTTATCTGCCCACTGACGATTTTGCAAACGCTCCCGAATCTAGAGTTAACGTTGCAGAAAATAATGCATGGTTCTTCTGAAACTGTGCTTGCATCTGCATCGGTTGAAATCAAGAAAGTAGACCTTTATTTTAAAATAGCATAGCAGTATCCAAACCTTCAAAAGCATGTTGTATCGTAGTAGAATAAGAACGTTAAAACACGTCTCGAGTGAAAAAAAAATGTTCAAAGAAGACAATTAAACTTTTGGGTATCCGATTTTTTGCAAGCAAATTAGGCGCTAGAAAACAATTGCAAAATATACTTGCTCTTATTTGGTCTTTTAAGATAGTTTAAATTGCTTCCTTGTTTCGTTATTTACTCACATAAAAACAGGTTTACCTAGTTAGGTCTTTAGAAACATCCTTAAACTTTAGCTAACTACTAAGAAAAAACTTTCAAGTAAGTTCTACTATATAAAAACAAACGTCATTGCCTATACAAACATATCTTTCTACCCGTGACGAAAGAACAGGACCATATCAACTCGAGGCGTTTAGTATTCTATATATAAAAATACATACTTCTACACATATCTATCAACTTCTTAACGTAACCTCGGATAATGATCAACTCTGGACCCACTCTCGACACGTTGTCACGCGCTTACGGCTAGTCTTCCGAAGATCTTGAACTATCTTTCCACTCTGTCAAACGGGCAGTCCTTTATAAGAAGAACTGTTATAAGTTGTAGCAAATGAGATCTAAGGTAACGCGATTGCTTTCAATAGCTGATTCCATGACGAGGAATCGCTGATCCTTTTACGTAACGTGTTTCGTTGATGATTGGTGCCTAGTTGATAACGGTACGTTTGCTGTTCCCTAAACGAGTAGATAGATCTGCTTCAACTGTAATATACCTTATTTTAACTTAAACATTTTTAGGCATCCGATGTTATATAAGGTATGATATCAAAGTGTTTTATGTCCAGATGCAACGTCAAGATAAAAGCTTTCTTTTTTATATAACGTTACGTCGAACTCGTAAAATTTTGCCTAGCCACATTGTGATCGGAAAGAATAAAATTGTAACTGAGCATTTTGTTAGGAGTTAACTTACGTTACATCACGGATATAAATCAAGTTTATGTGACGTGTTCTGCCACAGTCGGATTTATGTGTGTGTGTTACTGCGTTCACTTTAATGTATTCCCTTAGTAATGGAAGTGTTTTCATATCCATCACGTGAAATGTTGGTAGAACTGTATTGACACAAAGTGATGGTTCGGTTTGCCAAATGGTCTAAACAATAATCATAGTGTAGACACTGAAGTGAAATGAACTTTTTAATTCTTAAGATAAAATTATAAAATAAATAAATTAGAAACCATTCTAATTATAAGAACTATAGGAAATTCTAAACCAATGAAAAAAGAAACCAAATTTTGAGCACGGGCGGGACCTTTTGCAAACTGGGCCAACACTCTTTCTAATCGAGCTACCGTGCAGTCGATCCGACTGCGCAAAATTTCCGGGCCCCTATTTTTGAATCACTCGCGTCAAGATGGCGTGTGATATTAATTGATTAATGTCCGATTATTCAATGAAAAAAAGTTTATTTCCACGCGGGAGTTATTTAAAAAAAGATAACCACTTTTTTTTGTAATGACGGTTATATTTCGCGTGATTTCCATTGTTCACAAATCACAATCTATATTCAAGCGAGTGATTCAAAATTAGGGCCCCCGGTCTCTTATGGAGGGTTGCGGGTCAGGTCCCACCGTGCGCAATTTTTATTTTCTTATTTCATTATATAAGAAAACACAAATTACACTGTGCGTGTTAAAAGCATTCTAAACCAGTGAACTTGTAAAATCAATTTGTACAGTTTTCATGAAATCTGGATTTTTGTTATAGGTTATTTTCTTATTCAAGTTTTCTTTATAGGACACATATCGAAATGTCACCCTTTAAGGGATTTTTAAATATAGGTAGGTACTCGAATTCACATAAATATTGTTTTCGTTTAAACTTTTTTTTTTCATAGTGACTAATTATTTTTGTGTATCAATATTTGTATGACCAAAATACCTCACGTACGTGGTTAATTTAATCAGCATAAATGAAAAAATATCGTAAAAGAGAAACAACCAAAACTGCGAGGCTTAAAATTGCGCTCACGTCCTGGGATGATGTATAAAAGCAAACATAATTTTGTATGCACATAAAATGATTATTCAGGACGTATGAGATATAATGAATAATGGTCTTTAACAACTCAATATCGTCCTTTGTTCTGATCCGCCGCCGCTACGTGACTCGATTTAAATAAAAATCTCACCAAATTTAAACACAAAGAGTAATAATTAGGGCCGATAATAAGACGCAACGTGTAGTCGACTGGCTATGTAAATGGTTATGATAATGTAGGATTTAACATAAATGGAGCTGAAATTGTAGAGTCATGGAGCATGGTTTTCTAGCAATCCGGAGGTATTACATAACATCCAAGCTATAACGACTGTATATTATATGGATATATCCACACGGATTAATATCCATTGGGTAGAGTAAGCGCTTACGGCTTGCCCGTGCATCCGGTAGGTACCTAAGATTATATTATATAATTATTAATATTATTTTTAACAAAGGCTGCAATTACTTGATGGTAATTGACGATACTCCCGAAATGAAATGACAATTTTCAAGTATGGAAATCGAATCATGTGTGCAAAAGCTCCCTATAACTCACTTTTGAGTAAAATGACTTGACTAACTTAATTGAATCGTGTACGAATAGGGTATGGGTATCTCACGCCTAATTGCATATTTCATCTTTTGACTCTGTTCTTAATAAGAATCAAAGTATTTATAATAATTTCTGGCGTCAAATCACTGCACTCACGTTAAAGAGTTCCACCATCAGCTCAGCTCTACAAAACGGTAAATATCACACATAAGACATATCAATATTAAGGTACTAGTGCAGAAACACTATAAGTGTCTTTTAAATTTGAAGGTTTTCTTCGATTACACAAAGATCCCATCATTAGATCCCGATTTGGCTACAATGGGACCAACTAGAAGGTAAACCCTGTAAGTTAATGAAAAAAAAACAAATCGGTTCACAATTAACTAAGATATTATGTAACATAGCCACAAAAACTAACAAACAGTCGAATTGATAACCTCTTCTTAAGTACTAAGTACTACTCTAAAGACATTTACGATATCCATATGAAATAAGCGATCGCGTTAGATAATACCCGTTATAAGATACACTGCCGGTGTGTGTATCTACGTGAAGCAAACGTGAGGTGATGCGGCGAATACGTGACGGCTCCGGGTACAAGGTGTAGGATGAAGCAAGAACTAGCATGACAATCGAACTCTTTTTAAGATTTATCGTGCAAATTTTTACTGCTCGCATGATCATGAAAACTTCAAATTGTTTTCCTTTTTTTACAAAGAAAACCTCGATTAAAGTTAAGCCTTAAACGGGTGTATGTATTATATTTGTATAAATAAATAAATATCCTTTGGAAATTCCCACACATCGCCATCTAGCCCCAAAGTAAGCTACTCAAAGCTTGTGTTATGGGTGCCAGACAACGGATATGATACTTAAATACTTTTCGTTTGTAAATACATACATAATAAATATACGAGTAGAAAACACCCAGACCAATACAAACAGACATGTTCATGCACACAAATGTTTGTATTGTGCGGGGATCGAACCCGCAACTCGCTGCATAGTAGGCGATTTCTCGACCACAACACCAGACGGGTCGTCAAGCCTGTCGTTAATCCTGCTTGAATTATAAGATTTTATTACAATTCAGTATATACGTAATTATACCCTCTTCATTGTGGAAATGAGCAGTAAAAAACAGTAGGCATAAATACAGATGAAAGAACAATACTGTACTGGAGGCCACCAATCACATAAACGGCTTTCGCACTGTCAACCATACCGATTGGTTCAAATCGATCAAAAAGGAATATACAAGCATGATGTCAAGCTTCCGAGCACCAACAGTCTACACACATCATGCACCGACTTCTTCTCCTATACAAAACATGAATGCGGTAATTTTTGCCTTTTTTAGTCAGTTTTTAGAAGGCGGAAAAAAAAACAATATTTTTTTATTTCATGTTTTTTAGTTAACAGTAATGTCTCAAAAACTTCTTGACTGATAATGAAGAAACTTAAACGATACCCTAAGTTTAACGTTACCTGATTGAACGCTATGAATTCTCGAAACGAGACAAAGATACATACACTTACGAAATGTGTAAGGTAGCCTTAAAGATCGTCATACTAAAATCTTAACCAACTCCGACAATATCACATACAAACAGGTCAAAATGATTACCTCCTTTTTTCGAGTCCGTAAAAATTATCCCAACGACCGTAATTTATTTACGCTGAGTCACTATTCTTTAGACATTTGTGACGCTTATTTCACCGAGCGTGGGCGTCAACGTTACTTTTTCTATTCCGTATCAAAGCGCTTTATTATTTTGATATTTAAATTATTTATGAGAAAAAAGTTGCGTCAACCGAATTGAAGAATTCGATACTATCCATTTAACCTCGAATATTAACTTTTAGGCAATCGTTCGTCGAGAGGTTATAATAATCATATGTGTTTATCTGTCCGTAATTAATGTTTGAGAAAATTAAATTTTACGTAATCGACTAATTAAAGAATTGTAATGTTATATCAGAAAGCTATATTGATGTCGTTCCAATAAAGTAAGTATAGCGACTTCTCATTTCGCCTTTGAGATGAAGCGACGAAAAATATAATTGGTTGTAAACACGTAGTTTTGTGTTTGAGACGACTTTGTAATTACCCACCGCTGATTTTAACATTTACCGGTTTCGGCTCTCACAAGAACAGACTTTACTGCCTCTCAGTTTGATAAGAAAGCGATTGAGAAAGCTGTCGTTGCATGTCTCCATTACATGTCATGTTGATCTCAATGTCGTAACAAAATGTTGAGTAATATGACGTGTTCACATTTTTTTTTTTGTTGAAAAAGTCATCATTCATCAACAGCTCTATCCGAATTGACTACCCGCCTTCTCAACATGCTTCATTAAAAGACGATAAATGTTTGTAATCTAAGTTTTTACCCATGATTTTATTTACAATTATAGCGTTCCTAAGCTTTTAACCAATTACATTATAAACATTGCCACGTTTAATACAATTTATTTAACGGCTATCAAGAACGTTTACATTCTCATGAAAATATCACCTAATATAATAAAAACGCATGTGCAATTGAGTCCTAACATCTGTAACGTATCGATCCAAAAATCGCTTTTCAATATTTGCATGTAAGTCTGTGCGCAGTCAGTTGCGACTCAAATTATAACCGGCTCTGGTCTGCAAAAGAAAACCAATAGCCCAGTTACACACCACTGGTTTTATTGAAAACCTCGTGCATAAACTTTTTTTTTCCATCATAACAACTCCAGCACTTTGGAAGGATGATTACATAACTTAGGGATAGCGTTATTGCTATCATTGTGTGGTGAGTATGTCTGCATTAAGGGGTTTGGAGCTCGCGCTAGAGAATTGGCGTACGTACTGTCATGAGCTCATGAGATAAACTTATCAGTGCTGTTAAATGCTAACTGAATACTTCGATGGTATTATTCTTACTTCTGGGCCTTTTAAAAGTCAAACCTTTGTCAAATGATGAATGATTTGGCGCCACTTACTCCGGCTGTACCACACACATTGCAATCGCATAGATATCTCTCACGTAATCACCCTACGGAGATATGTACTTTTGTTGTATACTTTCAATTGTTTTGACAGCTGGATGCTTTCGCTCCGTCTTCATATTCGGATTGGGTTTGTGTATTTGTATTTTACCGTTGCATACACGATGAAATATTGGTTTTCATTCTTTTAACAACATCTAATATTTTTGGAATTAGATTTCTGTTTGTTTATAAAAGTTGATGGCGAAAATGTTTGTGGTCCTACATACAAATAGACGTCTTCTAGATTTCTTACAAAACCTAATAAGTGCAGCAACATTATTTAATATATTACTGCCTACCTACACGTTTCATAAATACCAGTGGAACGCTCCGTAGGTGGTTTTAATAATAAATTCATAGCAATGCTCATCATCGCTCGGCTAAGATAACACTAATGCCAACAAAAAGCTCGTATGTGTTTGGATTACGTGACCCAGCGGCTGATTTCTTTTTGCTTCTTGTGGTTTAAATCTTAGGGTAGGTTAGGACAGTCATTGTTTCTCAGAAGAACGTATGACAATAGGATGAGCGTGACTCATATTTTTTGAGGCTTATGTGTGACTCACTATTATTTTATTGATGGAGTGAATACTAATGTTGTTGGAGAAATGTGTCAGTGAGGCTGTAAGTAGATTTGTGAATTATTCATAATAATATTTAATCTTAACAAATAATGTATATTGGAAAACTCCTAATGAATTCACACGAACTTATAAAATAAGCTGATCCACTGTTAATGAAAACGTTCTCCGCCAGCGAAAACATGAACACATACCAAATGCAGCCGCAATTCAATTCCGCCATAGAGTTAAATTTATTTATAGACCGGACAAAGATCAATGTGCGGACGTATTGTTTAATGGATTAAACTCGGATTAAAATAGCTTGTCCCCAGGCTGCGATAGAGCCTTTGTAATGGAATTAAATTCTCTACCTGCTGAAAGAAAGCTTCCTATATTTGTTGCGCTTTAAACCGTTACGTGACTCTACTTAGTAACTCCACGGATTAAGGAAGGTAAATGTTGGGAAATCTTAACCTTCGGGCACACGATTTTGCAAACAGTTTTCTTTTGAAAGTATGATAATATTACAAGGCTTTTCAGTGTGATTGAGCATTTATTAGTATGAGAATATGTATTTAGTTAAGTACTAGTATAAACAAAACACGTCTAAAATAGCATCGTTTGTCTTTTTAACTTTTATCGTATAGTAAAAACTAGACTACCACCGTGGTGTAGTGGCTAAGCACGCTGAGTTTAAAGGCGTCGCCACGGTGACCTGCTGCGGCGCGCCGCTCAGAGGTCCCGGGTTCGACTCCCGGTCGAGTCATTATAGAAATCAAAAGTTTCTATATTGTTTTGGTTCTGGGTGTTGTGTTGTGTCTGATTTCCATTACGCAAGTGAATTAGCTACTTACCTACTTGGGATCAAAGCAATGTATGTGATTGGTGTTCAATGTTTATTATTTATTCTTACTGGTTAATTTATACAAAAATAATGAAAAGCAAGTGACGTTTCCATAAGCCGATAAGTTGCAAAATGTTACTTATTTCACAAGCTTTTGAGTTACGGAAAGAGAATCAATAATTAAGCTTAACAGTAGTAATCAAATTGTTATGCAAATATCATGTGGCGTTTAAGTTAAGTTTTCATTCGGAGTTGGACTATTTGCTAAGTACAGTCCAGGTTAATATGAATTGCATAGAGTAGGTCAACTTTATTATGAAGGAAACTATGAATTACATTTTTGATGAAGGTTGCCTTACAATGTAATGTAGCCTTTTTTCCTTAATCACAAATTTCACATTTTCACCTGATAAATTTTGTGATCATAATTACAGTTATAACCAATTTATTAAATAAAAAAACATAAAGTTATTTTTTCTTCCTTTTTAGTGGTTATAGAATTGAACCTTATGACTCTGTGCTCTAAATTACCTATCATAAGTTCTGTCATTATAATCACTGAACTACTAAGAGTTGAGGAGTTCCGCCATCAGCTCAGCTACACATAATGTTGACTATCAACATTAAGACTCTAATACAAAAACACTATACATGTCTTAAAATTTGAGGATTTCCCTCGATTGATCTAGACTTGGCAGAAATTAGAACAATCTATATCTATACTAATATTATAAAGCTGAAGAGTTTGTTTGTTTGTTTGTTTGTTTGAACGCGCTAATCTCAGAAACTACTGGCCCGATTTGAAAAATTATTTTTATGTTAGATAGTCCATTTATCGAGGAAGGCTATAAGCTATATTACATAAAGATACGACTCACAAGACCACAGCAGCAATGAAAAATGTTGCGAAAACGGGAGAAAGATATTCCTTTCGAGAGCTTCCGCTGCGTACGCTGCGGAAACCGCTAAAGTTACACAAAAACCATGTATGACAAGATTGTTCAGCATTAAGAGTTCTATAATAAAGTCCGCGACAGCATATGTCTATCTTTTATGGTTGACTTACTACAACCTTTTTTATGTTAATAAATTTGTAAAAAATTAATGCATCATTTTTAGAGGTGTATTATACACACAGTTATTTATTCTTATCAAAATAAATACATTCATCATCACGAGCATTTCATTTAGAACAAAGTTGCCCTTTATATCATTTGATTCCAATAAATATCTTAGGAGCTATCACAGTTTTAACATAACTCCTCAGCAAAATAATGTTCGCAGCTCAAGTACAACGTGCGTTTGCGCTAATTATATTATAAAGCTGAAGAGTTTGTTGGTTTGAACGCGCTCATCTCAGGAACTGCTGAACCGATTTGAAAAAATATTTCTGTGTTAAATAGCTTATTTATTGAAAAAGGCTTTAGGATATAAAACATCACGCTGCGACGGGAGGGGAGGGAGCAAACTCAAAACGCGCGGACGAAGTCGCGGGGGACCGCTAGTTAGAAGATATAACCTTTAGGCAGGCGAATAAAAATTGAATCAGTCTATAAATTACTGCGGTAATATGAGGTAACAACACTACAAAAAACATTCAGTCAAATTGATAGCCTCCTCCTTTTTTGAAGTCGTTTAAAAAGTTGCATTTGTATCATAGAGACTGCCCAAATTGCACTTCGTGTTGATCTTAGTCTGTGTGACAGCAGATATTCTCTATTTAAATAGACTGTGCCATATAAGTACCATCCACATCAATGAGTTTATTCATTTGACAAAATGTTGATAATTGATTGACACAAGGTAGTGTTGATGTGTGAATGGCAAAACGCTATATGAGTTTTTAACGCAGACTGTAAAGTGCAGTAGCTAGAAGCAGTAGTTTAAATATCCTCCATCTTCGTTGTCATGTTTATGATAGGTATCAACACGGCCAACTGGTGTTCGGAGTTGCTGAAATGAACTGTGCTGTTGTAGTACGGTATAACGTTTATGTAAACTGTTGTTTTTTTGGTAGATATTAAAATAAACAAGTTACAAAGCCATTCTTCAACTATTATGATCATACCAACCAGCTACTTACAAGTCCCTACTACAAGTGCTTTAGAGTCGTTTGTAATGTATCTGTTTTTATTTTTGTTCATAATAAAACAATAATGGAAGTAAATGTTACGTATTTTTGTTCAATGAAAGATCAAATATGACACTACGTACTTAGAACCCTTAATCTGATGGATGTACCTACCCACAGCAACCCAAACAAAGATACTTAACAATCAACCTTCGTGTATTAATTAGTTAGCGAGAATTATGATACATAGCGCAGTAACGATATTAAAGATAAAAGAGACGTGTGGTTAATATATGAAACGTACAATTCCTCTTCAACAACGGAAAAGAAGGCAGTTAATCATTGAGATTCATTGCGGGTCGGATGAGATACCACACTACAGAGTTGATATCTTTGTGTGAGTCTGCGTCTGATCACTTTGTCATTGCGAGAATTTGTGGCAAGAAACGAGTGTGATATTTACGTCTTTATTGAAAGCAAATGTAGGTAACGATTAGCGAGCTTAGAACGTCCTAAAGTTATTGACAACTAGCAAACCCGGTGAACTCCGTTTCGCCACCAAATGGCTTCGGTTTATGTAACACTAGCGGTCCCCCGCGACTTTGTCCGCGCGTTTTGAGTTTGCTCCCTCCCCTCCCGTCGCAGCGTGATGTTTTATATCCTAAAGCCTTTCTCAATAAATAAGCTATCTAACACAGAAATATTTTTTCAAATCGGTTCAACAGTTCCTGAGATAAGCGCGTTCAAACCAACAAACTCTTCAGCTTTATAATATAACTAGCGGTCCCCCGCGACTTCGTCCGCGCGTTTTGAGTTTGCTCCCTCCCCTCCCTTCGCAGCGTCATGTTTTATATCCTAAAGCCTTTCTCGATAAATAAGCTATCCAAAACAGACATATTTTTTCAAATCGGTCCAGCAGTTTCTGAGATAAGCGCGTTCAAACAAACAAACTCTTCAGCTTTATAATATATTAGCGCAAGCGCACGTTGTACTTAAGCTGTGAACATTATTTTGGTGCGGAGTTATGTTAAAACTGTGATAGCTCCTAAGATATTTATTGAAATCAAATGATATAAAGGGCCACTTGGTTCTAAATGAAATGCTCGTGATGATGAATGTATTTATTTTGATAAGAATAAATACCTGTGTGTATAATACACCTCTAAAAATAATGCATTATTTTTTTACAAATTTATTAACATAAAAAAGGTTGTAGTAAGTCAACCATAAAAGATAGACGTATGTTGTCGCGGACTTTATTATAGAACTCTTAATGCTGAACAATCCTGCCATACATGATTTTTGTGTAACTTAAGCGGTTTCCGCAGCGTATGCAGCGGAAGCTCTCAAAAGGAATATCTTTCTCCCGTTTTCGCAACATTTTTCATTTCTGCTGTGGTCTTATCTTTATGTTGTATAGCCTAAAGCCTTCCTCGATAAATGGACTATCCAACGTAAAAATATTTTTTCAAATCGGGCCAGTAGTTTCTGAGATTAGCGCGTTCAAACAAACAAACAAACAAACAAACTCTTCAGCTTTATAATATTAGTATAGATTAGCGCAAGCGCACGTTGTACTTAAGCTGCGAACATTATTTTGGTGCGGAGTTATGTTAAAACTGTGATAGCTCCTAAGATATTTATTGGAATCAAATGATATAAAGGGCAACTTTGTTCTAAATGAAATGTTCGTGATGATGAATGTATTTATTTTGATAAGAATACATACCTGTGTGTATAATACACCTCTAAAAATGATGCATTATTTTTTTACAAATTTATTAACATAAAAAAGGTTGTAGTAAGTCAACCATAAAAGATAGACTTATGCTGTTGCGGACTTCATCATAGAACTCTTAATGCTGAACAATCTTGTCATACATGATTTTTGTGTAACTTTAGCGGTTTCCGCAGCGTACGCAGCGGAAGCTCTCAAAAGGAATATCTTTCTCCCGTTTTCGCAACATTTTTCATTGCTGCTGTGGTCTTGTGAGTCGTATCTTTATGTAATATAGCTTAAAGCCTTCCTCGATAAATGGACTATCTAACATAAAAATAATTTTTCAAATCAGGCCAGTAGTTTCTGAGATTAGCGCGTTCAAACAAACAAACAAACAAACTCTTCAGCTTTATAATATTAGTATAGATTTCGTTTGGTGATTAAAAGAAGATTTTTTTTTATATTTGAATTTTCTTTGTTATAAACCTCACGGAGCCTGAGACCTTTCCAACGAATATAAAACCGTGGAAATTGGTTCGTGCGTTCTGGAGTTATATCTATCGTCATAAAGGAAAACCCGACTTATTTTTATATAGTAGAAGAAAGATGACAGGCAACGATACGAGTAAACGTGTAAATAGTCCGGTCAATTTAGACCAAAAAATAAGAGTAAAGCTACATAAATTCCCACCAAGCTGAAAATCGATAAGATTGGTTTAGAATGTTTTTAACACTCACAGTGTCATATTTTATATTCATAAAGATGAAATAAGAAACGAAAAATTCGCGCACGGGCGGGACTTGAACCAGCAACGTTTTGGCTGACCGGGTCAAACGCTCCTACCAATTGAGCTACCGTGCTGTCAGTCCGACCCTGCAAAATTTGTGGTCACTTATGAACACGTCGTTGCGTGACGCTTAGCGCCATCTAGCAGTCTGTTTATGAAACAGTTTTTTTTTTGTTTTTCTTATTTCATGACGATTACTACTTTGACAACTTTTTGAATCGTTATATCTCACGACTTTTTTTCCTACGAACGATGGCTCGTAGGAAAAAAAAGTATTGATACATTTTTTGTAGATCATTTTATGATCTACAATTTTTGTCTGAGGTATTTTTGTAATACTCATTTTTTTGATCTTTGACCTTGAATATATTTTTTCCCTTACAGGGGAATGCTAGGGAAATTGCAAATTTTATTTTTCTTTCTATTTTAAACAACCTCACTGATTTTCAGCTTGGTGGGAATTTACGTAGCTTTGAATGTCTAAATTGACCGTACTATTAAAGGGATTCGGAGAAGTACTGTTGGTACGTGTGTCGTACGTATATATTTACCTGCCCTGAGGTTGCAGGTTGGTTAAGAAACATTAAAAATTTTATAATACAAAAATGTTTACGAAAAAGATTTTTTGAGAGAGCATTTTGTAGCAATTCTGACCTACAATGGATAAGAAAGTTTATATTAGTTTTAAAACACAAATATTGGAATTTATAATACCGTAAATGGTGTACAAATATTTATGAAGCTCTCACTGAAAGCTACAAATAAACGATATTTTTCTTGCTTGTTTTAAGTATTGATCAAAGGTTTCGTTAGATTGGAGATCCTTTGACCAAAAGCGCTGCGTAGGATGTTTACCGACAAGATGGACAGAAGGTCTTGTAAAGATCACAGGATCACACTGGATGCAGACCGCTTACAACCGGTCGATGTGGAAAACTGTGGAGGAAACTTATGTTTAGCAGACGTCCTTTGGCTGATAATAATGATGATGATGATAAAAGGTTCCGTGCCTTCGAAAAACAAATTTAAATTATTTAAGTTTCTTTAGAATAAATATCTGACGTTAATCTGTATTTATTTTTTGAAAATAAAAACACATAATTATAATTTTAACAAGAAAAAGTTTTTACCGAAAATCACCTTTAATCAAGATGATAAGTTTTTCGTCACAAAACCATTATGGAATTCACACGGTTGCTAAATTTTTTCAATCTGCTACCTAAACAAATATATTATTTAAACGGAAATAACGTATAATTACGGTAGCAAACGCAACGGCCACATTTGCTAGTGTTGTGTTTAATGCGGCTAATTCGATAGTGATGTGGTCGCATAATGCGTTATTTCCATTCCCCTGACGGATGAGTGTTGTTGTTCACGGGTCATTTTGCTAAAGTATGTTGCTTTTTTTAACGGTGTAAAATACAAAAGTTTCAGCTTTTTTCGTGCATGCATCATAGTCGGGACTATAATTTTCTTTTAGAAATTTTAGTTTAAAAACCGGCTAAGTGCGAGTCAGACTCGCACACCAAGGGTTCCGCGCCAACTTTAACTGAATTATAGATCTACTTACTTCTTTTTAGCCAAAATACCGCAATATTTTGTTAACAGCAAATATAACTTTGTGTTTCGTAGTATTTGTATATATAACAAAAGTTATGTTGGCGGTTATAGAAAATGTGCTCTATATCAAAACCTACTGTTGCGATCTCGTTCAAATCAATGTATTTGTAACATTTTTTACCCCTGCGACTGCACTGACACACTGCGATTTTTACCATAGTCTTGTTAGCAACAATACTTATTTACCCATTAATCTTAACTATTATTTCTTAGTTTCTGGAAGGCAGGTTTATAAATAAAGAAGCGCACTTACACTAAAAATCAAAGTGTTACCAACCCTTATATAAACTTTCTTATCTTAGTTATTTGCATCGCATCGCACTCGTCGTGAGTACGTACTAATTAATTGTTCCCGCGACATCGCAGTTTAATTATAACTTCACGAATGATACAACTAGTACCTTCTATATCGGAAGATGCAGAAAAGTTATCTCCACTTGTTTAGGTAGCGAGAACTAGACTTATTCAGCCGTAGGATAACTCCGATAAACTTTTGCAGCCTTAGTGACAAAAATAACCAGCTAGAGTTTTATTATGAACTTCAGTTATTAAAACTTTTGCAACTTAGATTCATAACGTATTTCGAAAAGAACAGTTAGATTTTTCTGTGTATCCTCGAATGGTTGCGTATACTTTCACATTCGTGCTCCCTCGCTTAACAAAACAATTTCCAACTAATTAAGAAGAGGGCTTACATTCATCTTAATAACTTTACATTTTATTATCAGCTGAACAAGTTTATCCCTGGTACTTCACAGCCAGCGAAGGGTGAAGACTGAGGCAAAGACCCGTGTTTTATTTCCAAAGATGGAGACCATTGAAGTTAAAATTCAAGAGCTAATTTTTAAAAGAGGCGCTCTCTACGCCGCGATCGCCAGAGCCGTCACTGGAGCTCGTTACCCGGGGCCCCGCGGCGCCGGGAAGACAAGCACAAACATATATTTTCACCCAAAAAACTCTAAAATACACCTTAACCTCCCACACACAAGATACACCCCAACGCACCCTCAGACTTGCAAGGGTTTACAACCAGCCTTCCTCATTACGTCTGTCGGCGTTATTGCCATCTCCGCGCAACATCAGTAAGCGCCGCTCAGAAAAATATTTACATACATCTTGCAAATATTGAAGGCAGAGGAAACATTCAGGTAATTGTGTTTGCTCGTATGTATTAATAACGTTATGTTATAAGAGGCGCTTCAACTCAGTAACACTTAAAGCCGGGAATAAATTCGCATTCGAACACGTTTTCGTTGTAAGAATGAGAACTTTGAACAATGACTCAATCTTACATTTGAAATTTGTTTAATGAATACAAATTTCAAAATAAATGGCCCTGTCATAAAACAAAGATAACATAATAAAGTAGCTTAAAGGTCACACATCTATCCATTACGAGAACAAAACCGTAACAACTCAAGGCGTTAAGTTTTTGTTACAGTTATTGAAATATGGAATTTCATACAAATGTATGAATTTCCATATTTCAATGTAACTTCACTATTGTGCTTCCGTAACCGTGGATCGATATCAACTCGGGATCCACTCTCGATCAGCGGCGCATGCATTGTAGCGAGGCGCCCGATGGTTGTCAACTCTCCGCCTACCCTGTCAAACGGGCTGTCATTCACAATAAGAACTGTCATTAGCAAACGTTTTCTGAGGCGAGGCGTTTACTATCGGGTGCCGAACCTATGCCGAGACGATGCTGATCCTTTCATGTAACGTGTTTCGGTATGGTTAACGCCTGGTTGGTGTTGTCCCCCTTACGGGTAAAATCGGTTAAAATCTTTAACTGAGTGATTATGTGTTAACAGGTTTTTATGCTTGTAGTTATGTTAATATTTTTATTTATACAATTGTGAAAATTGACCAGACTTCTGAACAGTTATGAAACATTTATTTGGATTTGCACAGTGAAAGCAAAAGCGTGGCGCAGCGGTCAGCTGTCGGCTAAATCTGGCGGCTATTGTGCAGAAAATTGAGCAACTACTGTTCAAATGAGGAATAATATTACACTTTTTGGGTTTTATGTTTTTTTAATACAAATCATGCCTGATATATTTTTTGAAAAAAGTTCAATCAATTCTATTACCTACTTTGATTGTGATTCAATGATGAATATTATACAACTGTAACTGCATTTAATATTATATTATACAACTATATACAACTGCATTTAAATCCGCATAAAATGATTAAGACCACTACGAATTGTAATACTTTTTATTAATATTCACTGCAATTTGCCATGTACGTATTGTCGGAATAAGTATAAATATTAATAAGGTAGATTTCAATTAATGTAAAGAGTTAACACATTTGATGCCATACTGCCGACATAGCAAGCGAGCTTTCCGCTGTCATACGTCAGGATTTGAGTGGCTTGTGCTGGAACAATAACGAAATTAAAATGAGCACAATTTATTAAATAAATGAATTATTAAACATATTGTGATGTATGAAGACGCACCGAATCAACGTGTTATGAGAAGTGTCTTTTTGTATCATTTCGATGTTTAAATATTCAAATAAGTGTTTAATTTGTGTCTTTATTTATAAACCCCCGGGTAGAGTAAACCGTATTAAAATAAGGTGTATATTTATACACTTAATTCTTTTTCACCAGTTTTATTCTAGATCGATATCTTTACAAATTTTATTATCTTTATAACAGGATATACCCAGTTTCTAATGTCTTAAACAAATAAACTCTATGTAATAATTAGACTTGATTGTGGCCTTTTTTACCCACTTAAAGTTTATTTATCAGGAAATATCGTTAACCTCAATCTTCAGTAACTTTTGACCTGTCGTTAAGGGAGGCCGTTTCAAAACGAATCTAGTGGAATTGTAGTCGTTTCTAAGCACTTTGAAGGAACGAGACCTATAATATTGTAATGGTCTCTAATATAGTAAATTACATGAATGTGACGCGCTTAACTTCAAGTCCATAGCCTGAAGCGTAGAATATAAAATAGTTAAACCTGCTAACATGATCACGATTACTATTTCATTTAATACAATGTAAGCATTGTTGCTTCTTAATAGGACTTATATTCTTGTAAAGAAGTATTATAACAATTCAAGCATATCTCTGAAGAATACGCGAATACTACTCATTTAATAAAATACTATTGTACGTTTTTTTATCCCTACGTTTTGAACACTTTTTAGCGTTTGTGGTCACGGATAGACTAAGATGTTATTTGTCATTTACAGAGTTTTGAAGAAAAAAAAACTACTTTCTCTTAACTACAGTTATAACCACGCAGAAAGAGCTAACTGTGCCTTGTGATCTCGCAGTGAGTGCTCTAGCTTATATCTAAGCATCGGATCTCATGTTGGGCTGGTGAAATTTTCCACTGGCATGGGATCCGGTGCTATCAAAGTTTCTCCCAGATTATACTACTGGCCTTTTAAAATAACGCCTTAGTTATTAGAATAAACAGGTAACAGTTACATCAAGTATAGCTTACTATTTATCAGGTTACATTTATTTTAAATCTAAATTAGAAAAATATCCTTTTTTGTGTACCTGAAACTCATATTTACCTATTTTTAATGAAATTTGATGTAGCTAGTGTGGTGTCGGGTTCCGTGTGCGGTGGTGGTAAATGAGAAGTCTTGGGTCTTCATAATAAATACTTTACTGGTGCACCAAATACATAATTATAACAATGGATATGACTGGTCGGGAAGCACGGCGGGTGACGACTGCCTGATTTACATCGCGAGCCCGGAAACTGCTCACGATGCAAAACTGAGAGTCATCGAGCTGCTACATCATACCCTCCCCCCCTTTTTAAAAAAGAAACTAAACTTGTATGTTACTGTGAAAAATATAAATAGATTAAGTAATAACTATTTTGAACATAAAAGTTTGGTACCGATATTGTATATAGAACCTTATGTTTCTAAGGCAGTTTTTTTTCGTATTTATCGCACTTTAATACTCAATAGTATTCTGATTGAATTTATTGATAAAATACAAATTGGCAAAGAAATTATTAGGCTGGAAAGCGCTGGGAAAGCGGCGGCAAAGCGGATGCTAGAAAAAAAAACCGTAAAAAGGATGAGACGGTTATCCGCTTTCAAACAATTCATACTTCAGATGTCAGATTAATCTAAAGCCGCGAGCACACGGTTGATTGCGCGAAAAATAATCCATCCCGGGTGCGTCTATACCGTACAGTTTGAACTCAAAATAAATTATGTGACAACAGGAATCCGTACAAGTGCGTTTCTTCAGTCGCGCTAATTGCGGTATAGTATAACACAGTAATTGGTTACGAGTGGTCCAAGCAAATTGAAGCTAATTTTATTTATATGGATTAAAAGCTATTTGCAAATTTAAGCAAAAGTCGATGTTGTTAATTATAATGTTTTATTAGTCTTATTTTTATCTTTGAATATGCGTCTATTGCAATATACCTATTGATAAACATCAAAATAACGACTTAACAGTTCTAAAAGTATCAATCAAATTTATTTTTTGCAATGTTTAGTGCACTTAAACTTATAAATACTGTTTGCTTTTATTACTTTATACATGGCTCGTACCCGCTTACGACCGGCTACGTGCAAAGCAAAATAAAATAATTAACACTTATTGTGTCTCATTGCGCTGCTGACCTATAAAGGTTAATTTACCACTTGCAAATCTTACCTCACGAATCCGCGGCACCCCTAGCCGCACAGTTGAGCGAAGCGTCAGGGCCGCGCAAAGGAACAAAGCCTCCAATTACCAGAGCGCGCTCGCCGTGGGCTTTTAGTGAATAATGAGCCACTTATCCCCAAGGATGACGGTTCCACTAGAATTGTTCTCGAGTGGGCCGCGACCACCCGGCCGTGTGTACTGCCCTTATATGGGACGAAACACGTAAGGCGCTAATAATTACACTTATTGCATTTTTTTTAAAGTTCACACATAACAATGTGGGTTGCAGATTGTGTTTATCGTCAAAATTTTACATAAATGTCCTTAAGTGAGACTGTGTTAGCGGTTCCCTAGATGACAAAATTGTAGTTAAATATTTTAAACTTAAAATACTAGTCCAGAGACCATCACCTTAACATAAGTACATACTTGCTACGATAATGTAATATATACTTCAAGAATAATGACGTAGGTATTGTAAAACCCCATTCTTAGAAGTATCTTCCAGCCACCAGTTTGCTCTATTATAAAACTTACTTTTAATAAACGTTGGCATGTAAGCCATGTCCTCTGATTGCAGGTTGTATTAATTTGCTCGTTCGCAACGGCATATCGAATTAATAGCGATTACGGCGTTTTCCTTTTGCACATCGGCGTCGTGTCAGCATAAAAATGTCTTGATCTTGCATATCCTATTAGGCATGCTTGAAACGTAAAGTAATTAAGGTAATACCCATCTACTCGATTAGGGGCATGTCAGTGACGAATTTTGGTTGGCATTCATCGTGTTAAGTAAAGGGTGTTGAAGTCAAAATTTCATAAATTAATCGAGTGATGAAGTCAAAGTTCCATAAATTAATCGATTTTTAATGTGTTTTTAAACTTATTTTCAATGTTAACTTAGGGCCATTTCATCCAAAAAACCTATCTATTAATCCCTCAAGCGTATGTGAACGAGACACAAAACAATTCTATTGTTATGCGGTCTCAT
Organism: Pyrausta purpuralis; assembly: GCA_963924145.1. Taxonomy (NCBI): domain Eukaryota; kingdom Metazoa; phylum Arthropoda; class Insecta; order Lepidoptera; family Crambidae; genus Pyrausta; species Pyrausta purpuralis. Next base: position 11,992,718 of record OZ001659.1, on the reverse strand, counting down.
TCGACCGCTCGGGTGTTGAAGTATTAAAGCAACGACTGTGTTTTTACCTACCAAGTAATTATATCAAATGATATTTCCATTGAGCTCACACAAATTATCCAGGTTAATATAGACGACCTTTTGACTGTTGCAAACATAACATTCTTCACCTACATTTACGCGATGTCTTACTTAAGAAAATCCGTGGAAACTTATGTGAAATATGTGTGCAAATTATTTACAATGTAGGGCAGTCATGAGTGTCTCTCTTCGGGCCTTCTTGTAACGAAAGCGTCGCAGATATGAGCCCCTACGGACTAGCTTTACGTTCTCATACGCGATGCAAGCTAAGACCCTCTATAAATATACAGTCTTCAAGAGTACTAACACAAGGTAGAATATAAGCACAGGTAATATACGAAGCAGTCACATAATTTTAATTTAATCATTACAATAGCAAAGTTTAAGGAGATTTGAGCTAATGTGTTAGGTTGTGGAACGTAGGGCATATAAAATTAACTTTAAAAAGTATAAACCGACTTTAAAACTAAAATGCATTAAAAATCTTAAATAAACTCTTCACTCTTTAAAGGAATGGACCCCATTTTAGGCGAACTACTTTTTTTTTAGCGTCGGTGCCCAGATATATGATGCTTTAAATGGCCAAAACGATGGCACCGATTAGATTTTTTTAATGTTAATTTTTTTCTAATTTTTATTGATAGGAATCAATAAAAATTAGAAATTAGCCATCAGCTCAGCTCTACACAATGTCGACTATCATACGCAACAACAAGACTTCTCATTTAGATTCTACATAGTACGAAAACATTAAGCTTGCCTTTTAAATTCGAAGTTTCCCCTCGATTGCACCAAGATCCCATCATCAGATCCCGACTCGGCAACAATTGATCAACTAAAAGGTATAACCTATTATTGAGTGTTTTTTTTTTCGAATCGGTCGACAAATGACTAACATATGAGGTAACTTAGATACAAAAAAAAACAAACAGTAGAATTGATAACCTCCTCCTTTTTTAAGTCGGTTTAAATGTACGCTCTTCATGTACAAATGTGTTAGTACTGCAGGTCGGCGTTCAACTGTCACGGGCTTGTGACGGGGTCTGCAACGACGTGGTACTGGAAGCTAGTTGTCACGGAGTACCTTTCGTAAATGCTGAAGCTCTGCAGCCAGGTTTTGAACCAAAAAGACCTAAACCTAAAGGACTCGCATTAGAACGGCGTTTTGTTCGTCGCATGCTACGTGAGTTCATAAAAATTAGTAAATATTCAAATTTCAAGATGGTCGAAAAGTTCCACCAGCATGGGATCCTATTCTTTCGAAGACCCAAGGAATATCACATACTGCAAGATCTCTAGACACAGTAAGCTCTTTCCGTGTAGATAGGAATGTCAATTAATATTAACGACTGATGGTAGTTTTACTTTTCATAACTATATAATGACAAATAACACCATAGTCTTGCCTGTGACAATGGATGCTGTAAAGCATTCGAAACGTCAGGCGTATAGTTTGAAATAAATGTACGCGTAATAAATCTGTAGTGTTTTTATTTCAACTACCATTACGTATCAAAGCCGAAGCTTATTTAGAAAAGTGTTTTTTTTTTTATAAATGAAAGTATAATATTATAAATTTTATTTATTAATCTTTACTACAGGTAAATGTATTTCATATTTTATTTTTATTTCAAACACAAGCGGGTTCGTGACACCGCGCTGCGGTCACTGCGTCGTCGACGGCGATTGTAGAGATGTTCCAATGGAAATGTTACTTCGGATACAGAAACGACGCCTTATTTAATTAAAGTCCCTAGATATAAACTACAGCTATGAATAATAAGAATAACATTAAATTTGATTAAATTAGGGGTTTCTTAGCTAAGAATAATTTATTTTACATAATTAATTAAAACTGTTGTGTGAATTTTGAGTTAAATAATGAGTATATCACTATCCTCGCAACACAAATGACTCATCGGGCGGTTGTGGTTATTACTTTTACCGGCCACCAGGTTAATAAAGCCATATAGTTAACTGAACTCAATGGTGCTGATACCGTAGAAGTCAGGTCAAATTGGTGGACGAGTCCTTGGCAAGCGCCACCCAAACTTACTCTCATGTCATCAAACCGTTAAAGTGCTGACTATGACTTGGTTTACCGACGAATACAAAGTAATATGAGCCCATGCCGTAACACGGAGCGTCATACGATTCGTATATTTAACGGTAACAGTTAAGGGTCGGTTACATCCCTTATAATTTCGCACCACCTCTTTCCGCCCCTCTTTGACATTTCACACAAAACGGACGCGGTCACCGCACAAGCGCTTTTTCAATGTCGCGTATAATTCCCTCCTCGAGGACACTTCAATTATTTTGCTTTCGTTAAATTATAATGTAGGCCGGGGTGGAGTGACACGTATGTAATATTTTGTGCGGGTATACGCCGTTCCGGTCATATTTTAGGTCAAGTTACTTCGGGTTTTTGATTGTTTTGGTCCAATATTTTGTAGCGAATATATCAGTAAGTGTGATTGTGTGCTTAAGATTGTGCTATATTTTTGAGTTGGATAATCATTAACTATACAAGGTTTAATTTTGCCGTCATAGGAATCTAATTATTTAAAATATTTATGATCATTTATTTATATACTGTAATATTTACGCTAATATAATTTTAGTTTAAATCACTTTATTTTTTTACCGTTTTAGTTTTTTTTCGTAACAATTTTATACAGTCATAAGGTGGCAGAGTAAAGTAAGAATAACTCAAATGCTATTAGCAATCTGTTTAAAAAATGAAGTAAAAGCATACAACCTTTGAACTTTTGAAATGAAAAGACAAGAAACAAGCACAAGTGGTGGAATAATAACAAGAACGGCAACGTTTATTTGTGGAAATGTTTATTCCTGCGAAATGCCGCGACTGAATGCCTGGAAAATTTTAGGTAGCTTAAAAAAGGAATAAGTATTTAGAGGGTATTACGTAACTAGCTTTGGCACAATTTTTGTGTAATTATTTGAGAAAAATTGGATATGTTGGCCAGCACATCAGGCTACCCACTTTAATTGAAAACTAGCCCTTATTACAACTGAATAAGATACCGCAGTGTTTACCTTGTCATGCTGTTGTCCGTACATAAAGTATTGGCAAAAAATTGAAGTTCGTAATAATGAAAACCGTCTTAAATTATGTATGGATATAGATCATAGAGTACCTACCTACTGTCAAAGGTTTTGATTTTGCTCCTTATGTGTAGGTCCTAGCGTTATTTTTGCAAGTATTGTACAATCTTCGCCATCACAAGACACATAAATGTGCCCGAAGTTTTGAATTCAACGCTCTTCGCTGACAAATATTGCTTACAAATTATATGCCACCTAAACCAGGCCGCATTTCTCTCGCTTTACCATATTGAAGCGAAGTTTATTTAGTTTGCAATCCCAAAATTTCAAATTTAAATATGTATCTTATTAGCATTTATATTGGGAATCCTTAAAAAAAAAACAACAGAAAAAATGGTTAAGCATTGTCTATAAGTTCCTTAGATGAAAGCCGAAAACATTTAACTGTTGTATTTAAAAACTCTATATCAATTTAAAACTTGTATCCTCTTGAAGCATTTAGATTTTCTTAAGTAAAGGTTAAATACGGTACGTAAATAAACTAATAATTGTCAAACATGAGAAACAAGTTCCTAAGCAGGATAAAATTTATAGCTTTATAGCCGATGCAATGGTGTTAAAGTGAGATACGTTTATTGCAAATCCTTATTTAGCCGTAATAAGATTGGCGGAACTATTACGTTTTTCGTTAAAGCATTTTTTTCCTTTCACAATATTTTTATAGGTATTTATTAGAACGCGTCCTTCTCGACGGGATATACCATTTATGCCAAATGACGACTGTGAAAACAACAAAACAAATAAATATGACAAAAATAAATGAACATCAGATTTTCTTCAATATTTTCTTGTTTTTTTTTTTATTTTAATTTGTTTTTAGTTGTTCCATTACTGTCTTCATTATTTTTACCAATGATCACTTGTTTTTCCTATATTCACTTCCTTTCGATGATAATTTGATTTTATGAATATTTACTTATTGTTCAATGTTTATTGCTTTTGTTTCTTTTTTATCGATTTTCATTTATTTTTGTTGTTCTAAAAGTTTGATGTTCAGTTGTTTATTAGATTTGAAAATAGTAAACTGACTGATTTACTACAGCATGGCGTAGCAAAAAATATAAGTTGGTGTTTTATGTAGTTTGCCATCAACGTTTATGGTATATGATGAATAAAATATATCGAGATTGAATTGAACGTTTATGGTATTACTAGCGGTCCCCCGCGACTTCGTTTGCGCGTTTTGAGTTTGCTTATTCCCTTCCAACGCAGCGTGTTGTTTTATACCCTAATAGCATTCCTAGATAAATAAGCATTTTTTTATTAGTCCAGTAGTTCCTGAGATTAGCGCGTTAAAACAAACATTCTCTTCAGCCTAATAATATGAATGTAGATTTTGATGTAAAGGGCAACTTTGATCAAAATAAAATGCTCGTGATGATGAATGTATGTATTATGGCAGGAATTAATAGCCATATGTATAAAGCACCTTCGAAAATAGTGCATTAATTATTAACAAATTTATTAACATAAAAATAGTTGTAGTGAGTTAACCATATAAGATAAACATATGCTGTCGCGGACCTAAGTTAATGCAATAATTTTGTCATACATGATTTTTGTGTACCTAACTTAAACGGTTTACGCAGCGTACGCAGAGGAAGTTCTCAAATGCAATATTTTCCCCTTGTTTTCGCATCTTTTTTCGTTGCGGCGCTAGACTTATGAGTCGTATCTTAATGTTATATAGCTTAAAACCTTCCTCGAAATAGGGGCTATCTAACGTAAAAATATTTTTTCAAATCGGTCAAGTATTTCTAGTAGCGCGTTCAAACAAACAAACAAACTCTTCAGCTTTATAATATTAGTATAAATACGTGTAGTCGGAAATATACTTATATGACATTTTAAAACACTGCAGTTGGTATTTTATGTTTATATCCGTATATCTCCGTCAAATAAGGGACAGCACAGCGGAAATAGACGCATTCTATCGAATAATTAACGAAACTTTAATGTGTAATTTGCTTTGCTTTACGTAGATGCAGAACGCGAGCAGGCGTTAGGTTTTTTTTTCGTCAATTGCACATTATTTGGTATCGTATAATTTGTGGACTAATGTAGATTCAAGTGCATTGTTATGTTAACGGTTTTATTGTTCTTTAATATTAACGTTCAGCGTATTGCGTTATAGTGCAACAATAAACTTGTGAAACACATAAACCATCTAAATGATCGCCGTGAATGATTGGGCCCCGGCATGAAACACAACTGGCGGCCATTTTAATATGAGACGGTATTCCTTAACAGGAATCTGCGAATTAAAAGAAAATTCCCGGTTTATGACGTCGTATTTTCCTTGTTTTTGGAAATTGCAGCTTTTAGAGCCAGTAATTAAAATGTTCCCAGTTTTATTATTTGAATTTGACAGGGGTTAATGTTTGGCTGAAATTAATTTCACAGAATTCTTGCTGATTTATTTTTCAGTCGCCACGGACTGGAACTGGGTTTGCTCTGTGTATTTTTTGCTTTGCTGCATCATGGTTACAGCATTTTAAAACAGCTTTTGTTTGCTCTGTGTAAGTAATATTTAGGAATACAGCGATATGAACTGTTGATTTAAATGTGGATAGAAATAATGATGACTCTCACATTCGTATTTAATATTCATAGGTAGGTACTTTTATGTATACTTATACCTAAATTTACCTAATGAAAGAAACATCGTAAGAGTGTGTGGCAAATGTCTGTGGAATGATTGTTTTCATGAGCTTGGCATCACTGCCATTTGGCATTACCAAGAATTTAGGTTGAGGTATTGGCACTTCGGTTTGTCACGGCGGATCTAAGAAATACGACTGTTTATTATTTTAATATATTTCCGATCGAAATAAGTTTCCTGGTTATGTATTCAAGTATTTATTTTTTATTCGAAATGGGATTGCTCTTGACTCTAGCTTAGACCTAATTGGGCTTAAACAGAGTCGACGATGGAGCGAGCTTACCCAGAACAAGCCTGTACACTCTGCCACTGAAAGATTTCGGGTTATATTCCCTTAGGAACACTGTTGCAGGCAAAAAGTTCCACTGAAACTGATTCTAATATAAGTATTGAACGTGATGGAGTTATCATTTAACCAAAATTATTAAGTTCATTGAGGCCGATGAATAAGACCCCAAAAACGCTTACAGATTTTTAAAGTAAATTGTTATATTCTTATATGAGTAGTAAGTTTATACTTTCAAAACGATAAAGCTGATGCTGAAACGCCATTAGATAAGAAGGCCAACCATATTGTCTATATTCTGTGTCATCTCTTCTATTCCAAAGCGTAGTTTACATGTACCATCAAAGGCAGCTTGTATTTTATGGCTGCAAAAACGGCACATGTCTATTTGCATTCGCTCGGGTTTTTATATGTTTTGTCTCTCGGCTGTGGCTGCGATCACCCGAGTCGGGGAGCGCAATTTGTACCACTTCTCTCACACGTCGCGACACTTTGCGGATTGAAGTGAAAGCTTAGTATTGACATACCTGCCTTATTACATTCACACAAAAAAAACAATTAGCAAACAAAAAATACAATGCAGTTGTTGTCTTTTTCAAAGCGAACGATCTCCGAACATCCGACGCAGCGTAATTAGACAATTTTTCGGTCCTTCGCTGTCTCGATTGATTACGACGAAAGTTTCGTATGGACATGTTGCTCAGGCAAGAAATTTTGGAATACCTATTATTTCAAAGAATCAGAGAATATCCTCATAGGATTTTTTCATGGCGGCGGTTTTCAAAAAATAGCCAATAAAGCCTGATCACTATGAGTATTTTACGTTTGTTTACGAAAGAAGTAGTTACATTTTAAACCACAAATGTAGTTCTACCTTAGTGTATTTGTAAGGGACGTTTTAGAATAATGGTTAGAGTGTATTAGCTATTATTCTGTCATATTTTTAGTGCGACAATATTTTCTAAGAAAGTCAACATTGTTGTATTGTAGAGTAGAAAAGGATTCAAACCCCTCGAGTAGTAACTGGCAGTAAAGCAGAGTTACTAGTATATTTACCTGTAGTGTCGTTTAAAAAATCATTGTTGGGAACTTTTCTGGCGGAGTCAAACGGGCACTTTGTTACCGGGGTCAGTTGTGCATAAAATAACCATTGATGCCACTGAGCATTGTATTCGAGGCAGTGCTATAGAACAGCCTGTTGAGATAAGCCCATATACATTTGTAAACCGAAAAAGCCGCTATCGTCACGAGAGTGCGTAACCTACCATTTACATGCATTTAAATGTGTAGCTTGCTGCGATGAATAGGTAATATTTAATTATTTGTATAAGTTTTATTTTATAAATTGGATTAGTTAGTACCAACTATACCTGAGTTTATTTAAACTGTGCCTGCCATCAATAAGGCGAATGAGAAAGCCGGTACTTTTCTCGAATTTAATGACTTGATTCCCGTACTCTTACAACACGCCGTGTTTTTTTTTCTTTTCCCCATGTGTTAGCTGTTCTCACAACTCCGTGGCTGTAGTGCAACGCAATTTGTCGGACATTTCTCTTGTGTGTCCCCGTAACAAGGCTGCGAATCGAGCTGACGCGATACTATCGATAACTCCGAACGGAATTAGTGCCTTTGTTCTTACCGTCGACTGACTTCACTTTCAGCTACATTTTTGATAAAGAATAGCCATAACTAGCGCACTCGTCGACCTGTCTCGTTAACTTAACACGATAAACGCTCGAATGCTTGAAATAATTCCACTCTCAATCGAATGGAATAAAAGTCTTTTACCATTTGTTACTGGACTTGAGAATTCTAGGATAGAAATTTTATGCAACCCGTTTTTTACATAGAGATATATGAAACATTTGATTTGAAATAGTCGTATAATTTGAAGTGTTCTAATAAGTGATGATTTTTATAGTTATTGACCAGAGGTCTTATATCTGGGCTGTAATTGGGCCCTGTCAAAGTTGTCTGCACAATATGAATAAACAAAGAATTTAATTATTAATATTATTAAATCGGCAGTGCTTTGATTACTAAGTGCAAAACATATAACTTTCTCCGCCCTTAGTAGGTATATATAAAACAATAACGAATACTGCTGTTAACCTCCAGTCTAATTATAGAAGAAAAAAAAGACTTAGCTACAAAACATTTCGCGTTTACAAATAACTAAATTAACCCAAACAAAAGTATTCGATCTTAAAGCTCATTCTTAAGACGTTCCAATTAGCCGCGAGCGTCGAAAGCTCTAAGCAAAAACAATTTAGTTTAACCAATTGAAATTTCTGTAAGAAAACTGAAGTTTGTTTACGTTCCGTTCCACCGCGCGTGTTCTGGGCAAGTGGAGCGGCGACCACAAAATGCAATTATCGACCGCTGTCCGGAGCAGTGTGCAATGGCATTCCGATGCTGCCAAGTATGAGCAGGCCATACTTGGCCGGCTATAACCCAGTGGTTATGGCCTCCGATGTATGACTTTAATCTGAGATTCTTGATACGTGTCTTGCGGGATGGCTAGTTTTCAGGCTCTATGTTAGGCTGTGGAAACGTAAACGAAACGTCATTTACTATTATACTATGAGATGTACATTCAATTTATACATCAGACATGATATCTGGGTTTCTCTTTTTTATCTTTTCTTTAGAAATATAATTAAAAATATGGACTACAACGTCCATAGTGTTTACTGTATAGATAAACTATGTCAGAGAATTCTGCATAGTAGCATAAAGCATAATACTTTCTTATAAGAACGATATTTTTAAATTTCACCCGTTTACAATTTTTTTATTATCAGATATTCTCAACTTTCACTGCTGGCTAACGTTAGAAACATATATCACGTTTTCAATGGGCCTGAATCGAAACGATGTGACTGAGATTTTTCATCATTTTTTTTCAAGCACTTTTTAACAATTTTAATCTGACGTGGCTTATAAAGATTTTCCCTAATATCGTGGTTGGACAAAATGCAATTTTATCAACCGATGTCCGCCACAGCTATGTGGATCGCATTCCGATAGCGAGTGGTTACGGCCACATTGTAGAGGGCTATGTTTGTACTACGGTTTTATGGGTTGATTTTTACTTGATGATACCAAAAAAGGTTTCTCCCTGTTGTTGGAATCGTGTAATAAGTCAGATTTTTAATTTAATTCAATACGAGTAACGCTAATTAATAGATCAATACTCAAATATTATATAATTCCAAAAGTATCATTAATAACATCCTTTTTTAGCAGTAAGAATATGATCGTCATAAAAAAAAATGTAAATAGTAAGTGTTTGTGCTTCTGAAAACTGATCAAGCATTGTACTATGGTTCAAGCAAGCTTATGAACAAAATTATCACAACAATGAAGCAAAACTTTTAACTTGAGTGATGAATTCCCTTTACAGTCTTATATTATTCTTAATAAGCGCAGGGCATCTCTAACTTCTCCCAGATTGCATTTCCACAGCGTTTGTTTGCTTGCGCATTACACGTCCCAGTTTTAATAGCTTTTCTTCCCCTTTCTAAATCTCGACTCTGGTTATGTTTAACTTATGTTAATCAGTGTAGTTGGTAAGTACGCTTTAGTCTGTCTAGAATGAATTAAACGGGCACACAGGGAAGTTTAATTAAGAAGTTCACTTTGCGTTCGTCTGCGTTCACTTTTGTGGTTACGTGATTAATTCCTGAGGTGTTACGAAGTCACTGCTGATGTTAATTGTATTGAAAGGACAAAAACTCGAGTTCGTAACTAATATTGTTGAGGAATAACCTGATTTAGTACATACAGTAAGCAAAATCATGTTGTTCAGAGTTGTCAGTTTAGGTGAATAAATAATTTGGCGATTAATTGATACAAATTTACATTTGAATTACCAATATTTTGATGAAATACTAATGTTGAATCACCATTAAACATATTTTGATTAATCGATCGTCGATTACGTGTGTGCAAAGTTTCCGTATGATGCATACCTAAAACTTTTATTTTATTTTTTTAAATCCGTGCAGATTTTTCCAATAGCCGAGTTCGAAAATATAAACACACTTCGTAAAGGAAGCAATTTTTTTTGCATTTTTTATACACGTATTTCATAGTGGAATTAAAAATGCAGCGGAATGTTTCAAGTTGTATATTTTTAGATTTAAAAACCGAGCGTACAGAATCATTTGTAGCGCATAAATGTCACATAGAATAAATTACGGACTAGGTAAGATAAAATCGTCCTGACACTTTATTTGTTGTCGTTACAAATAAGCTGGTAGATTGTGCGATAGCTTTGAGTCATAATTAAAAGCAGGTCTTCGATTGCAGAAATTGAAACGAAGCTGGAACGTTTTGTTATCTGTTTAACACAACTTTATTACTTTTTGTATATTATCATGAAAATTCAAGGTAGTAAGGTACGCGTTTTTTGGTTATTAGTCATTATAATAAATCTGTATCCCATGGTTAAGAGTTCTATTATAAATGTATATATTTTAAAAGAATTTGCATTACATAATAAATCTTAAATAGCCAGTCTACCTTTCACATTCCCTGCTTTGTTAGCACAAGAGCTTGTTCGCGAAATACAACATCTCTGAAAGATGTCACCTCGCATTGTATTCTTGGAACGTATGATGTTGTAAATCGCTTAGCCGCTCTCACGATCACACTTCAGCTTGTGCCAGAGTCTATGGCGGTTACACTCGTTCGCCCACGCCATCTTTCGTGCATCCCATTGCACGAACAGCTTTGTGAAACATGCCACAGAGTAACCAATTTTATTTCATACTACTAAGAACCAGTTTTGACTGTGATCTTTTCTTAAAAAAGGAGAACAGTGTTGCCGCCTGTACGGCACGCTGAACCTTAGCGCTTGCTCTACGATTTGATTACGGTTAATATTTTCGATAATCTGTGTAAAGATCTGTACAAATAAAACAGTTAATATGTTCATGAGTTGTTTGTGTTTATTTAGCTTGCGTTGAAGTAAAAGCTTTGAAGCGGATAGTCGAACTGGTTAATTTCTAGTTATGAAAACATGACATGCCCACGGTTGTTTGTTTAGTCTCATCATCATCATAGCTTGGGTTACTAAGACCAGTTTAAAATGTAGATTTAAGTCTTATAATAAGTCTTTGAGTGACCTCTTCTTGTGATTTTTGGTAGTAGGACAAGAGCGTCTATAGTAAGATACGCTGTTCAGAAAAGTGTAACAAAGTCTTGGGCGAACGCTTTTCATTCCTCACGTGGGTCTAACAAACTGGTCGTATTCACTTCAATCAGATACGAAATCGCTATTTTGCATACATACACCCGGCGCTAGTACTTAATGTGGTAGGCTGAAGTCTTACCGCAACCATTTCAAGTGTCAGAAAATGACATGTGTTATGCTTGCAAAATAAAAATTCCTTTATAATTACGCACAAACTAACATACCTTATACATCCTTTAGATGAGGTTGCAGGGCATGTTAAATACATGTCATTTTATCGCATGCCCCAAAGTATTTTTACTAAACTAGCACCGGGTGCTTAGCATCACACAAGTTGTCGATGTTTTCACTTGTCCTTGAAACTACTACAAAAAAGTCAGCTAGCTCATTATCCTTGTATAATCAGTCAGTCCATCGTCTCTATTTAAATCCGCCACGCAAATGATAGCTACAATTAATTGGATGATCAAACGAACTTACCTTAAGTGAAGTTCGATCCAAATTGTCCTGACTTCGACGAAGAGATTTAATTGACCATGTAGTATGCCCTACTACGCGTCTATTCACTCGCACACAGGTTTAGCGCAAGAAAGAGAAGGTAAATGACCTCATTCCCTCCCACGCCTCACAGCACTGCCAGCCGCCCGCCTGTCGCTCATTCATTTCAGAGCAAGGAGACCGATGTATGAGATGTACAACATTGATTATACTTATTGTAAGGGTGACGATTATTTTTGCATAAAAACGTACACGGGAATTGGGAAGGGTGGGACCTTAAATCTCTTCGTCGAAGTCAGGACAATTTGGATCGAACTTCACTTAAGGTAAGTTCGTTTGATCATCCAATTGTCCTGCCTTCGACTCTGAGATTTAATTGACCATGTAGATGTTTGGAGTGAAATCAATGTTGTTACAATATATTAGGTTGACATCTCTGATGTTAGTAGTGATTGATCATTAAAACGATCTTAAATAACAATTCATTGTTCATGTCAATATCTTTGACATATACATGTATCACTATTACTAAAAAACATTAGTTGTATGATAACTATGATAAGTTATAACTTTCTACTAATAAAAATATCTTTATTAGGAAGAAAGAAGACATTTGTAAGTATTTTTTATTAATGATTAACTAAAAATTGATAATTTATTTATTTTAGTAATTTCAAACTGAAATAAGGCATTTTTGTTTAATTGTGGCATGTTATAAAAATTGCAAACAATACAGAATACGTATTGTTGGGCTGAGACGGTTTGCGAATAATATAGTTTTACACACTGAATTTGGCACGTAAAACGAATGATAATTTTATAACGAGGAAAGCCACATACAGAAAACACTTTTTAGTTAGCGCCTTATCTTTGGTAAGTTAAAGGGCGTGAAGGTAAAGTCGTCTGACAAATCGTTATCTTATTCTTGCAGTATTTAGCATATTTTATAATTATAGTTTTGAAATACGTATGTACATGATATTCTATTGCTTTATATTTAGGTATTAATGCGACTGTTTGAAAAATATTCAAACGTATACCAAACACATAAATAATATTTTATACATTAAAATTTCGAATACCTGAGAAAATTTATATGCTTAATTTGGTTATAAAATGTGTTTAATGATTTGTATACAAGCAATTGATTAAAAGATTCATTCTTAGGAATGTAATTCTTTTAAGATCATGATTATATTCACGGGTGTCTATCAATGATATATGATTATTTGCTGTGGTAGAAAAAGAATACAATAATTCAATGGCTTTGAAATATTATCGTTATCAGAAAGTTTAAGGCATAGGTAGGTAGGTAATGATTTTTTATGTATTATTTATAATTCATTAAGTATATTAGTTTTTTTCTAAAAAAGATTTAAAATCGGCTTCTGGGAGCTTTATAAGGGCAAACGACCGCAAACGATTTCTCCGATATAAGTTTTGGTACCACCCGGCCCCGACCAAATACGTTTGCCTAATATTCGACTAATCGACCAGGAATGTTCGCCGAGTATTCGATAGTCGGCACATGTTCAGATTTATATATATGATATATATGATAAATTTAATCATAATTTTATTGCCTGGGTAAATGTCTGGATTACTTTTAAGGATAACAATTATTTATTGTATTTCTTATCAATCCTATGTTTCGAGTTGGTTGCTATGAGTTTTTTATTTAATTAACTATATTTATATTTTTAAGGTTGACAAATATTTGTAACATACAGATGAGACTTGTTTCAATATAATGAGCTGTGTCAAAAAAAGTCTGATGATGATTCAGAATAAGGGTACCTATTTTGACACGAAATCCAAAAATAAATGGATATCGTATTAAAAGTACCTATGTCATATCGAGATCCCAAGGGTAAACTGGTTTTATACATATTTAAACATCAAACATCCTTAAATATGGTTAATAAAAAACATAGATAATTTGGTTTGAAATAATTAATTGATTCAAATTTTAATAAATGGTCGAATCACATGACGTCCTCTGGCGTAAGAATAAGGAAAAGTCCTATATAAAAAAAAACATTTTCAAAATAAAATACTTTTTCTCAACTATACCACCCGACCTATTTTATTATTAATTTTTAATTTTCAATTGTTCCACCGTATGTAAGTAACTGGTGAATATCAAGACAAAATGTCTTTTGAAAATTTATTAAACACAGTTTATCGAATACTATAAACATCAAACAATAAAATGCATATAATAAGTAACTATTTTATTGCTTATTAGAGCAACGTTTTCAAGGAATTGTTCCTTAATAACTTAGTGGCTTTCTGGGGAAGATTGTTGGGGAGTGGGTGGATGTAATTGATTACAAAAAACTGATGATTAGAGAATATATTTACTTGATGTAGTTTATTCTTAAATCACAGAATAAATAGTAGGAAAATAAACATAGTTCATATTTCCAATAACTCGAATTAGATTATTATAGTGCAATTTGATTCTAATGCTGCATTGGATTTAGGATATGTCAGTTTTTTTTTAAATATATATATATATATATAAATAATAATTTCCTAGCCCTTTGTTAAAAAAATATTGATAGTGATATTTTTGTAATAATGAATATGGCTTGTATTTATTTCACGTCAAACGTAGGTGTGTGTGTAATTGGCAAATAAAAATAACCGAATTATATGAAATATTGTAATAATACTTGAGAAAATAAAATTGTGTCAATTGATATGCTTTGCTTATGTATTTCCATAAAAAGCAAAAAAGGCATTATCTTCATAAAATGAGGTTGTTTCAATTTAATAGCTACCTACTCTTATGGTATATCTAACAATGTGTCGATAAGTTTTGGTTTGTGCTATCTGCCGCATACTTCAATACAATAGAACGTTTTATTTGAATTATTCTTAGGTGGTGCTCGTGGTAGGTAGTAAATGGTAACAAAAAAACAAGGTCATAGAAACAAAGGTCAATTCCAGGTGACCAAAGGTTCTCACAATTTTAACTGGGCGGTGGCTGGCTTTTCCAAAGATAAAGGACACAGATCTTTATTAAGTTTTCTCGACTCGAGATTAAGTACCGAACTTTGTGACGGTTAAATGAACGCATTTATAAATAAGCATATCACTTTCACAGCATATTTTTCGAAAAACGAAATAACCTCTAAAACAATGGAATACAGAGCACCCTAATAAATCTAATATGACGGTAGTACTATATTGATTTCGTGATTTTATAAGATGTCTCATTGGCATATTTAAAAAAAATACGCTTTCCAGGTAGTTGTTATTGCTTCAGTAAATAAAATCTAAGCTTTACCGAATTATTTACTGAGAAGTTGATTTAATCTTAGTTGGATATAAAATAAATACGGCAATTTTTCTACCATTCAGAATCATACATTTGCCAGGTATTGAGCAATGCTCATTCTCATTTTTATTATAGCTGCTAAAATTAAATCATTTAATGGAGTTTTTAAACGGACTGGTTTTTATATGGACCCAACCACATTTTGGTACGTCCTGGGCAAGCTTACAGCTTGCTTGCTTGCTAGTTATAATCAAAGATCCAACCACAAGCTACATAGCTATAGGTATGAGCAGAAAGCATAAATGTATGTAGAAAAATCTAGCTTTCTTAAAAAGTTCATTGTTTTCTTTTTACAAAATCTATTTAATTCAATATTTTAAGTAGTATTATTAAGCAATTTATGTTTACCATAGCATTGTCTAGTTAGAAAATTTTATAGCCATTGGCAAGAAATAAGTACAAAAGAGTTGTGATCAATGGATAAGGACCCAAACCACATAACTATGTGAGCTATGGTGGGATGTTATGCTACCGTTTTTAGAGCTTTGTGGAAAACATATTAGGAACGTGTACTGCAGGTTGCAGAGTACGTGTATTTATGATTAAGGTCTAGGTTGTTAAAGTGTTTTTGAGTCTCTCATGTTTACTATTCTGAGTAAAAAATTACAAAATAAATATTAATTTATTCGATTTGAAATAAATCTTCTGCCACTATTATTTTTCGGTACTTACGAATAAGATACTTGGTAAACCATTTTATTGCTATTTTTGTTTGTACGTGTGATAACTCACATTATTCTCCATTTTAATCTTTGCCTAAATATTGGCTGAGACAAGTGTTCGGTCGTGGTTTTGCCACGAGTGGAATACGGTAGCCCGTAATAAGTACATGTACGTACGGCCTTAAGGTGATATAACAAAGCATTCATAAGAACACATACCTTTTTTGGTCGGATTCTGATTCCGAGTGCGAGACGTTGAAAACACGCTGGAATTGTGACGGTAGATCACCGTTGCGAAGCAATTCGCGGCGCGTTGGCACAGGTATGGCCGGATGAGTGCGGGCGAGGACCGCTGATTCATACTTAGAGGCCATAGTGGCGCATCGTCAGCGCTGCGTAATATTAATCATGAATGTCTTTGGCTGTAATTTATTATTATAGCATCAAAGAACAATTTGCTGTAACTTCAGCTAACTTGTTTCCCTTTTTTCGCAATGAAAATGAGGGTAGAGTATTGGAAGCAACGCATACCAAAAGTCTCAGATAAGATCTAGAATAATCTAGATAATTAGGACTGGCTGACCTCACGTGTCAGCTCTGCCAGTATTTGCTACAGATCAATATCGCGTATTGATTCGGAGCGGAAAATGCGGACTGGCTAGCATCGCGTGCTAGCTCGGCCGCGAAGCATAAAGCATGCATGGTGCAGCCACGCTGGGTAGTGCGTTTTACTTCACATTCACTTGTTAAATTAACAAAAACATTTTTGAACTAACATGTCACTATAAGATAAATTTCGTTTAGCACGAAATAAAAACTTAACGGTTATGTACTGTGGTTACTGCGTGCGTTGTAACGGCGCGCGCGCACGGACACGAATGAGCGACAGGCGGGCGGCTGGCAGTGCTGTGAGGCGTGGGAGGGAATGAGGTCATTTACCTTCTCTTTCTTGCGCTAAACCTGTGTGCGAGTGAATAGACGCGTAGTAGGGCATACTACATGGTCAATTAAATCTCAGAGTCGAAGGCAGGACAATCACAATCATAATGCCGATAAGACTACACAAGTATGTTAATGACAATCTAACATAAACAATAATTCCAGTCTTTTCAGGTCAACTTGATTTATATATTTTACATAAGGTCTCATTAAGTAGTTTCAGGTATGAATCGCCAATAAATAACACTTAACTCTTCCTTGCAGTCGCACAAAAACTTTAACGTTAATGGTATCGTTTTAACAAGTCTCTTAAGAATATATTTGTGTTTATTTGCCTGGCTGTTTTTTCCCCGGCTGTGTTCGTCTTCAAGTTGCATTCTCACATTCGTTTAAAACGCGTAATACATTGAGAGTTAAGTGCGGCTTAAGTAAAATTTATACAAAACCCGTCGCCAAGTAGGCAACTGGTTCCTAATGATATTGGCAGGCTGTTTAGAGGTTTTCATCTTGTATCATTATTTATTAATGGAATCGTTACGTAAAAATTCATCTCCATTATTTAATATTACCTTTCAACTCGTAAAAAGTTTACACAGTCATTCATGCGTCGTGATTTCAGTGTAATAGCAAATAGTATAACAAGAGATACCTATAGTACCCACCAGCTTGTTTCCGTATCTGTTTTATTGTATTTACTCGTAATATGGACAAATTACGGACACACAAAACGGACATTAAGCCATGATAACAAGTAACATTTGATGAATTTAATCTGCATCAAAATTTTAACGAGCCGTCACATATCGCTAATTATTTATTTTAATTATCTTAACAAAATGAAATTTGCGTAACTTCAACTATTTTCAATGTTGACAAACTCCATAGCGGATTGCTTCTAGATTACCATACAACAGGTTGCAGTTGCATTGGGCGCGATAAAGCCTCCAGTCGAGCTTAGCACGGCCTGCTGCGCGCGCGCATGTCCCACCCACTTATATTACGACTTCATTCCGACTATCAGTGATATAATGTTCCTCTTCACAAACAAAACAAAAATAAAAAACAAATCAAAATGATACGATTATTATTATTTTTATTACTACTCTCGGTGTGTGTCTCCGCGAATTTCGTATTAAAAGGCAAAGTGAAGAAGCGGAACACTATTATCAAAATTGGCGACAGCTTCCCGCCTTCGTGCTTTTACAACGATTCCATATTCAAAAACAATAATACGTTAAAACGCGTTGTGTCGTCGTCAGAGTACATTTTCACGGGGAAAATTTCGAGCGTGCAGAAGCGAAGGGGGAATGGGAAGTTGCGGAGTGTTTTTAAAGTGTTCATTCGGAGAGTGTTGAAAGGTGACATCGGTGAATTTGGTGATTTGTTAAATTTCGAGACAAGGACGAATAATTCGTCAAGTCGCGCGTTTTTGTTTGCGGAGGGTAGTTGGCGGAAGGGCTGCGCCGGCGCCGGTGGATGGGCAGCGATTCTCTTCAGCAAAGAGTTCTCATCGCCACTAAAACTTTTGTTGGATCCAGTACTGATAAATCTGGATCATGTGAGACGAGTAAAGGCAGCGATAAAAGGTATGTTTTCGCAAAACTGGACTAATTTTTAAGTGTAAAAATTAGTCCAGTTAATATGCCAAGTAAAATAAGTATTAAAAAAATATATGGCGCGCTAAATGAGTGTTTAGTTATTTACAATTTTATGTATTACTACAATGATACGTAGTTGATTTAGCTTTTAAAACACCACGAAGTAAATACAAAGACCCATGTAAAAAAATATATGTGATTACTAGTTTAAGCTGCTTTAATTTTTCAAACGTTACTGTATCAAGAAAACGTAATAAGGTCTATCAAAATTAACTGTATTCTTTCTTAGGGCTAATTTCGATACTCAAATACAATCACTTGTATGGGACCAACATCGTAATTCCAAACAAATATTTCAATTTTCCATACCAGATTGCCAATCAGCTGATGTTAGTTTGTATGGAGAAGTAAAAAAATTTTTGGGATGATGTTGGTCCCATCCAAAATGTTATTGTATTTTTTACAACAAAATAACTGCCGAGAAGGAATGCAATTTTTTTTAAACCGTATACTTATCGTGTGTTTTCTTAAAACATAAAAGCCCTAAAATATTATTTTTATAACAATAATATATAATGATATAATTTTAAACAAAGACTTAGATATTTCAAAATTGTGGCGTACTTTTTTTTGATGTGTGTACTTACTGCGAGGCATTCAAAACAAACACTTTTTCTTCTTTTACTCAAGCACACACAGCGACCTAACTCAGAGTTTATTATGCGGAAAACAAATTGCTATAAAAACATATCCAAAAACGATCAAGACTGATCTGGGATAATCCCATTCCTCTATACAGCTGAGCGCTTTCGTTTCTTGTTTTAAGCTGCAATAAAGCTTTACAGCCCCATTGCCGGTGTTAAAATGTCGACTGAATTTCAATCAAATATTGCGTCCGTTTTACTTTTGGTAGCAAAAAATAATAAAAACTTTTTACTGACTGATATTTATGGCTTTGGTCACAATGCATGAAATTATGGTTGCAGTAACCAGAAAATTCTCGATATTATTAAGCAGAATTATGCATAAACATTTTCAGGTGCTTTTATTTTGGAATGACAATCGGGCTAGGCATTTACGAATGCTTTTGAGTTGCACAAAACAATATATGGAAAATGGTAAAACATCAGCTTAAACTGTGAAGTGCCGTTCTATGACTGACTCCTGTTATTATAACATTATTTGTATACACAAACAAAAAAATATACGCTCTTATTAAAAAACACCTCTTTTATGAAGTTATGAATGAAAATGCACGCTTGAGACGTTTTCACACTCCTCCAATTTAAACTAGACACGGGTTGGCACTAATGTGAGTCGAGTGTTAATAATGTGAGTCCGATCGCGAATCAAATGCATGTTCGAGTCAAATACATCAAAACTGCCTTTACAATGTAAAAGCTCACCAGTCCAAAGCACTCTGAAGCGGACAGCTATCCGTAACTATGCATCATAGAAATGTATTTTATCAAGACATACCTACACAAAAGATAGCCGCTCTTATGTGATATTCATGGGGATAGTGGATAGTGTTGTTAGTTGGCACCTCGGATTCGGGTGAGATTTCACAACGGTCGCCGCTTTATCTCAAGTGATTATGGAGTGTGAATTGTTGCTGGCCTAATTTGACTTTGGTAATCCACCTGGCACTATCCAAGAAGCGTCCACATATTGTAGTTTGATAAATAATATAAAAAATAAGTTAAAGGTAGTGATTTAAATTTTCGTGGTCATTAACTTAACCAAGTACAAAAGTAACAATTACTAAACGCTTGCAAAGGTGCCTAAACAAAAGTATAAGAAGCTTATAAATAAATTAAGGTACATGGTAGCAATTCTGTGTCTAACTTTTCACAAATAAGATGATATATTTCTCACTAAATAAAAAATACTCGGTATTCATACGAAAATTAGCACGAATTACGGCATGGTATTGAGTGTTGTGGTGTTAAGATTTTTAAATACTGCAAGTCCCTTTTCTCTCATTGTTTCCAATACTACAAGATTAATGTAAAGTAAGTCAAAAATGACAGTATATTAAATAAATAAAATGCGTTTATTGCTTCCCATACAAAAAAGAACTTATCTCTATCACAATTTCCACATTCGATCAGATTATGGTAATAGGTCAAAATCTTATTCAATTAGGAATATCTGCAGCTTAATTTGCGTCATTCGCTTACTCATAATAACATTATGTTTAAATTATGGACACCAAGTTCCACTCCTCGGTTCAAAATGTATTCGTAGAAGCTATGTGTGGGCGGAGTCGCACCGTGAGAAAACAAATCCGAAAATCGTACAGATTGTGCCTTTATACTGTCACGGAGACGAACCGACATTCCACCTTATTCCGAATAAAACCAATGTGTTTTTGTCGGCCCAATCTTATTGTCTGATCGCCGCCTTTACGGCCCTAATTATAGGCAAACGTGAAGAGTGTTTGACGTTCCGGCGTTTAGCGCCCTTTTTATCATTTTAAGTGGCCAGTCCGTAGCATACCGCAATTTACGAGCTAAAGATACAAGGATCTGCTATCGCCGTTCAAACAATTTATGTATCGTTAAAAACAGGCTATCGTCGAGTAAGACAAGATAGCGTCGATTTGGACCGATAAAGCATTTAGAAGATAAATGTAACGAGTCGAGCGCGAGATAAGAACAAGCGCTCCCCGTCCGGAACAAGGGTCATCCTGCGTTGTCGCAGGGCGCAGGGCCGCCCGAGGGACCACCGACGACGCAGGACCGCTCCGCCGCTGCCGACAAATTTATTGACACTCTTTCAATTAATCCTATTGTTGCTGAACAGACGCAGCGGTCACAACAGAACAAAACACGACAACTCGCCGCATGAATTCGTAATGCGTCCCCGTATCGACCGCCGCCCGCTCCGGACGCCGTAAAAGGAGATTTATTTAAACTATTTGGAAACTGATTCGATCGAAACCGAACGATTTGACATTTAGATAAAGAGTGAAATTTATTTTTCCCTCGGATCGGCGGAGTGACAATGGAATAAAAAGGTTATAAAATGCTGGTCGCGGGTCGGTTCGTCCCACGGGTGTTGTCGGTGCATATCGTCGTCGCAGCCGGCGCAGATAAACAGCGGCGAGTGTTATTACTGGATGTGGCCACCACACTCGCGAGCACGTGTAAATTTCTGTGTGAGAACAGGGCAGATAAGCCGCCGTGCGTGGGCGCAGAGAAAACGACCGTCGCCGGCGCCGGAGAGCCTCAGGCGCCGCCCGGCCCCTTGCGAACTTCGCTTTTTTTGTTTTTTAGTAACAAAAAACCATACATGTTTTCATGCTAATTGGACATTGCAAGTGACCTTTTTACATGAAGTATAAAAATGAAGTTACCAATATCAACACACACAGTTAAATTAGTTTTCATATCTGGAGGTAATAAATAAAGTCATCAAAATCATACAAAAGTCAAAGTGTATAATATTTATGGCAAATAAATCTATTGAATCGAATGGTGTCATTTATAAATTATAAAAACATAATAAGGTAAAAACGTGGGCTATTAGAATATTAATGTTGAAAATGGCACCTACGCACAATGTAAATATAATGCTACCTATTGTTGTGGGACAGCTTTACATTATAAAATAATGTATGGCAAACCGATAAAATAAATTATTCAAAGACTTAAAAGATGAGGTTTCCAATTGTATTGTCTCTATACGCATTGAGGTAGATCAGTTTGGGGACGATAATCTTCTTAGAGACGTGACAAGAGAAAAGGCGATTTTGCTGACGCATTGTTTAGAGTTTAGAAAGACAGACATCTTACTCATAAAAGCAACGAAGAAAGTGTAATACTCCGAGCACATGACGCACGAACGTGCTTAGGGCGTTTCTTTCATAAATCATCTATATTATTATTACACAAACAAGCACCATTGTCAGCATTTTTACTGTAAGATATAGATAATGCATGTAAATCCCTAAGGTGATTCGAGAGTCTACTATATTCTTTGCATGCTTTTAGCTGAATAGCACATCGGGAATGTTAACACGCCAGCATGAATTTCAATTTAATGTCGAAACGGGCACCATCTTCAGATGCTGCAAGCGTGTAACACTCTTAGCTTCAAATAAAATCCTGTGTATCGACAATCACGTTTACGAGCAGTCTTAACCGGCAAAATCGAGAAGTATCAATGACTACTTATATGTCTTCCTAATTTACATATTCCCATTGTATCCCGTGGTGTTTCCATAAAATTTAACTGCATCCAACTCCACGTGTCCTGTGAGCGCCCAAGATGCTACTTTATGGCGATCCTCGAGACCAAGTTAAGGTTATAGCTATAATTCAGTTTTATGAAACCCCTTTCAGGTAACAAAGTGTATATTCGGAAAGTTCTCACATAACTTACGTAGCGTGAGTAAATGGTTGGACACTTTCGGGACACGTTAAAGCTCGTTATATTGCATTTCTAATAACGTAACTAGTAATTCTTTTGTCTATTGTTCCTTGGATATTACACAAATTGCCCTTTTCTTTAGTACACGTGAGAAAGCAATAATTCAAATAATGGTAGTCTTTTGAAATGAAAAAGTCACGTTGACGGGCCTAATCTTGCTTATTACATTTTGTGTACCTACATGTCATACAAATTCAAGAAATGTATAATGTAATATGAATAATAAATACCAAGCTTATGCGTATCATGATAACTGTCCTAAAATATAAGGTACCTACTTCGTTTCATTGCTCACAACATGAGTACAATCTACGTAACATTGTTGAATTCTGTGAAACTATAATTTAAATAACACCAAGTTTAAACCTAGAAAACCAGGGTTATCTCATAACAGCTCTAACTAGCCCGCGGCACAGTAATATCACCTTCATTATACAACACAAATATTTCGCTTAAAATCGGGCTGAGGTTTATCTGCCGCTGAAATTCGTTTTATTTGTCTGTATTACGAGATGTTATAACGCAATGAGAAATTCTTAACAAAGGTTTATGGCTTCAATAACGAAGTTTACGACGCTCTTTGCGGTTGTAACATGTGTCAGAAGTATAGCATAGACAGCTCGCGAAAGGCTTTCTTAGCGATAAAATTAAAAATCCTTAAACGCACGTCACAATTCAGGCGCTCTGGATGGCGGGTCATACCGTGGAATTGTTTATGCGAATTATACAGACTGTATCAAAAGGACCGATGAGAGGAGATTAAATGTAAAAATAAGCGGCTTATTTTTTCATCGGGCATCGGAATGGCTTCCGAAAATTGCGTAGAATAATTGAGGCGGGCTTATTTATTAAATTCTTGAAAAGTCTGCGCACGACGGAGTTATGTGGGAATTTAATGATGGTTTTAGATTGTTTTGGTTTCTGCTGGTGTCTTGGAGCGATAGTATCATGACGTGGGTTTTCTTTTAAGTGCTTTACTTTGGAACAAGCTGGCAGAGAATGGGGATGTGCTCGTAAACCGGTGTTAGAGCGCAGGGTGCTGCTGTCATAAAGCGAATCGACTTCACCGCTTAAGAAAATTCCAGTTCGATTGAATTGAAACTATACGACACGACGCGCAGTTTTAGTGAACTTAGTTTTGAATGTTTAAAAAATGACACTAGCTTTTAGGGCCGATTTTACGAATTATCCGACTGAATAAGTATAAGACGATGGATTTTAAAATTACATTTATACATTATATATGATTGCCGACAAATATGTGACGTGTATAAATTAGGCGTATTGTATTTTATTCGCCAATACCCCTTATCTGACGTTGAAAAATCAGGTCTTAGGATGGATTCGACCGAACGAGAATAAATCTTCACGTTAGCATAAATCGGTATCCGAGAGTATGATCAGTTTTCTATTTTACCATCCACTGTTCTAGAATATCGCGTTTATACGAAAGAACTCTTATACCCACCGTGTAGCGTAAAATAGAGCTACTACAAGTAAAACGTGTAATGTCGTCCGCTTGCCTTGTGATTTATGTCAATAACTCAGAATGTTTTGTCAAATTCAAAACTTTTGATAGCTATCGAGCTATAATACGATATTCGTACGGTATAATTCGACATGGTTTAGGGCCGAATTTTCCAACATCTGATAAGACTTATCACACTTAATAAGTATAAAACGACCGATTTTAAAATAACATTTACATAATTGATTGCTGAAAGATGGGTGACTTTTTTAAATTACGTGTATTGTATTTTATTTTACTAATATTTCTTAACTTACGTTGGAGAAATCAGGGTTTAATTGACAGAATTCCTACGTTCACACTACGAGTATACTGCTTTGGTGCAGCATTGTTTTCCCTGATAATACAGTTCAATCATTTGTTTTGTCATGCGAGTTTAGTAATTCCTATTGTAATATTACGTCAAAAAACGACTAAGTTATTCGATTACAAAATCGAGGAACAAAGTTATCCGTCGTATAGTTACGCGCGTGTTAGCCTATGTTTGGTAAATCAAGTTTAGTAAATGTGTACCTATTTTTCTTTTAAGTTACACGTTCTCAACATTTTACAGTTTAGTCGTCAATGTTTATTAAAGGTACTGATAATTAGATGCATTCAAACATTTTGTTTGTAAATGGACCTCATATTCCCTGAGGCTTCACAGTGACAAATGCCTTACACACATTTTTTTAATATTTAAACTTAGCTTATCGTAACTCGATCTTCCTAAATCGTTGTTTAGAATGTTATTCATATTAAATCTTTCAAATGAGACTGTTTTTATAATATTAAGTGCATTTTTTACCTCCGCGCATAACTAATACCGTAGATCCAAATGAACACAAATGACGCTAGAATATGACATTTCGTGTATAGGTGACAGGGTAAAAAATTGTTTTTAACTTTGACACGGGCAGATCGACGCGTGCGCAGGTAATATTTTGGATGAAAGGGATGTAGCAAACAGTCACCATATCGATAGTCGATAGTAAACGATGTATTGATATTAAATCATCATACCACTATAAGTCTGAACCCTTGTTAATTTTAACTATGTCATAAATTTAGTCATTGTGATTTTATTTATTTTGAAAAATTATGTTACTTTAGTAGTGTATATTGATATTTTGTTCGCCTTCAGATAGTTTTGTTGACTGTACAATACCAAAATTGAGTTATTAGGTAAGTTAAATTTGTAAACACTTTAGTGGATAGTAAACGCGTATGTATTAGGCTTAATAATAATATGATTTCTATTTTGTCTAGATTACTGTACATTTAAGTGTTAAAAAACAAGCTATAGCAAAAACATCATAAGTCTAGGTACAGCACCTTGTAAGGTTATAAGCAGGACCGTTACGACACAAAGAAAAGCCGTCGCCACAAGGTCATAGCGTCGATAATCGCCCCATCACTACCAAACCGACATTCCGACTCTTTGTTCGATCGACGAATGTCGTTTGCCCACGCGCTTCCGGACGCGTTACAAATCTAAACTGCCTGGATCGTGGGACCTATTCTAAAACGCCATGACTGAGTTTCGAATTTTCCGTCTCTTATCGTTAATGCCACTACCAATCTGTGAGTATAAATTGCTCTTATGTGCGATATGCATAAAAAATGAGGAAGAACTGGGGAGAGAGAGGCTAGTAGGCCCAGGACACACGGCTTTCTAAGCTTTCTGTAACATATCGGTGTCATCACCACCAACTTCATGACTTTTTTTTATTGAAATGGGTTTGCTATTTATTGACTCTAGCCTAGACCTAATTGGACTTAGTTACACAGAGTCGATGATGGAGTGAGCTAACTCTAAGCTGTTTTTGAGTTTTTCAAGATGAAAATTTTTTCGAAAACTATGTTACATTTAGGGGCTTGATGTGATCATCAATTTTTTACATGTCACCGAGCTGTATTTGACTATTTTCAAAATAGAAAACCTCGGTCGATCGCTATGTCACATAGTAGGTCACTTGCCTGCATCGTAACTGTTTTGCCCATTTATTCCGATCCGATTGGTTGTAAATATCCTACGCTATTACATTTAGCGTGACGAAGAGATAATGTTCGGGTCAGCGTAAAAGTTTTTTTTTTGTTTAAACAAGGTTATTGGTTTACCTTATTGTGCATCTCCAGATTTGTACAGGATATGAATGAATAAATCATGTAAAACTTTAGTTCATCAATTTCATCACTATAAGCCAAAGGACGTCCACTGCTGAATAAATACCTCCTCCAAAATTTGTCATATCAACCAGTTGTAAGCGTTCTGCATCCAGTGTGATCCTGCGATCTTAACAAAGTCGAGTGTCCATCTCCTTGGTGGAAGTCCCTACCCTGCGCTTTTGGTCGAAAGGTCTTTATAATTAAGATCGCTTCTGCCATCAGTTCTTCGCGCTATGTGCCCTGGCCATTGCCACTTGAGCCTATTGATTCGCAGGGATATGTCCGTTACCTTTGATCTTCTATGTTTCTCCTCATTTCTAGTAGAGAAACCAAGCAAAACCCTCTCCATTGCTAGTTGCATTATTTTAAACTTCTCTATCAGGCCCATAGTTAGAGACCATGATACGGATCCGTAAGTCATCACATGTAACACACACTGATTAAAGACTTGCGTCATAATCCACTAATTGATTCAGAAAACTTCAGTTAGGCTAAAAAAGACTATCAAGACTCGATAAAACAGGTTTAATGTTTAAGATAAAGTCACGTCTTTTGGTCACTTTCTTACACGCAGTTCCTTTTATAAATAAATTATATATCACAATATAGTTACATATTATTCAAAAAGACAAATTTTACTTTGTGGGATTAAAGACATGTGGTTGTTAAAGTAATATTAAGGGATATGTGTTTAAATGCCGTGATTAAAATTGATAGGACCTTTTGAAGCTGGTTTTATTTTCAAGTCGAGTTTATGTCATCAAAGAATAAAAAATAAACAGTGGGTCATAGTCACATCACCCACATTATGTTAAGGCGCTACTTCACGTCGTGACACGAAAATTAATCTTTTATTTCACTCAGTTGGCAGCTGCGAGTTGGGACCATTAATCAAATACCATAACATGGTATTGTTTTTAGTTTTACCTGTAACATACGAAAACAAAGAATGACCTAAAGTTGGCAGGGACTAAGCGCAGTCGTATATTACGCGACAATTTAAGCCCTGACTTTTATAGTGAAGGTAGGTTTCAAAAGCATTCTCTCTTGTTCAATTTGCGTTTGTTTTTTTTTATATCGTATCATATATTTTGTTCTTAATTCATAAATATCTGTCAAACTCAAACTGCTAATAAAATACAGCTTTTTTGTTTATTAATCACGTATAGGTATTTTATAAAATTTCACTTTTAATGTTGTCGTTTTGAGGACGTTTTAGCGAGGAAAGTTTTTTTTATTAACACTATTGAAATATGCTCTGTTAATTATTGAATCAAACGCCCATTAAAGTTGGCTAATCCTACATAACTATGATCTAGGGGGCTTTTATCGTCCAATTCGTGTACGAAAAAAGTTCACCGAATAATTTTCTTTGTTGAAGAAAAAATAGTTTTTGATTTCTCAGGGTCACGATTTGTATGTATTTAGATTATGTTTGTGCGAAAGTATTTTTAACGTTTAGATATTTTACGTGGTTTTTAAAGTAAAAATGGTTTAACTCGCAATCGAAACGCAAAGAATTGACCTCCTACATTGTTTTGATATCTGTGCGTGGACGTAATATACAGTGATGCATGATGTGATAAGCCGTCTGCTTTTTTATTTAATTTAGAATCTTATAATATATTCTATTGAACTTTAATCAATCAAATGGGCGACGTTCGTTACATGAAAATGATCAGTTTTGTCTGAATGTAAAAAATAAAATTCAATAGATTATAAGGCGCTGGTGATGTTATTTTTTTATTATTTTCAAAATAAAAAATAATTAGTAAAAAGTTGTAATCATATAATGTAAGAAAATGATACAATTATTTACTAGCTGTGTGTGTTCTTGGCACAACAGTTTGCGACTCCCACTCAGTGATGATTTAGTTTCAACAATGATGCGGGGGCTAATATATTGTTCGCCGTTTGATGAAGTCACAAAGGCGTTTACTAATTGTTTTTATTCCTCATTGTTGCAGGTAAGGCGGAGACCTGTCTGGTACGCTTGGGCGTTGATGTTTGGTACACAAACCTACGTAAGACTAAACATTTTTATTATTTAAACTTGTAGCTGGCACCACATGGTGGTCGATTATTTTTAAAATTAAATTAATAAATGTATGTAAAAATCCAAACACTAAAACTGGAGTACTAGTTTGATTAAAAAAAGAGGTGCAATCGTGCGTAAGAGACATGTAGTCTAAAAATATAAAGGTTATAATTACTAGACATTAAACTTATTTTAAAATCTACAGTGCAGGTTTGAAATTTTTCATTGATTGATACACCATTGATTGATTTAATTTTTTAAACCGAAACATGATTGATCAATAAGGATTAAAAACGCAAGAAAATTTTGTTGTATGGACAACAGCACGTCAAGGCAAAAACTGCGGTATCTTATGCAGTTCTAATAAGGGCTAGTTTGCAACAAAAGTCGGTAATCTGATGTGCTGGCGACTGTACATTTCTCATAAAGCATCCATTCTATTCCTGTTATTAAATAATAAATAATACTTTAACAAAAATATTTTCGCAGTTTTACAAGGTTTTATTTGTTAGCGTATCGTATTTCTTACATTCTTAATTAAATCAATTTAAATTGAACGCTTTTATGGAGGCTACCCACAAACACTTTTAACAAAGAACAACGTTGCATTATACTCGTAATTTCATTAAGTTCAACAATTATTATTCCGGGATGTGTGTAATTTTTTTTTCATAAACTGGCAAAGGTGTATGCTGGCGGGTACAAAGCGAACTAAACATGGTGAAATTCTTTATGACTTATGATTCCGTGGTCCAAAAAAATGCGGCTGGGTAGTCAACCCACAGAATTACTCCTAGGATCATATTTGGAATAAAGGCCGTATTGTTAATCAGTTGTTAGGATAATTACAATTGACGAAACACAATGACAAACCAAACAATTCTTTGATTGACTTCTTGGATTTGGAATTATACATACTTGCTTGTAATTAATCGCAGTCAACTTATAACAGTTTCTTTAATTATAAACAGGAAGTAAATCTTATACCTGTATTTTTTTTAAAACCCTTCATACTAGTTCGTAGTTTTTCATGGTTAGACACGAAGTTTGGAAAACCTAAATCAATTTTACGTCTCTAATGTAATAGCTACAGGATTTCACAGAAGTTGTGTGGTTAATGAATATTTAAACTTCGTTCGATTAATATGCGTAACTAATTGGTTTCGACTAGCATCCTACGCCAAGTTTCTAAAACTATTTCAAAGATAGAGCTTATATACATTGCTACTAGCTTTCTACTGTCTGTGTATTCGCTTGTCGGCTTAACGTCGACATTTGAACGGAACCCCGAACAGACATTTCATCGGCAAATAAGGTGGCAGTCACATAGACAATTTACGGTCACAGACTCTGTATTTGGGAATTATAACGCCACTTTAGTTGAGTCTGCATTTGGAACTACAGATTTATTATATATTTTTTACTAATGTTGAGTTTTTTTAAAACGAACCTTTTTCGCAAAGGATAAAACTTTCAACTGCAATGATTTGCTGTGAATATTACCAATTTCGGTTATTCGGTTTTCAATACTTATATGAGTACGAGAAAAAAATATATGAAAAAATGAGTTCAAAATTATCAATCATCAAAAAGTCATCATAATATTGTAACGACAGAAGATAATATTATACCTAACGGTATTAGAACATTAAATTACTAAAGTCCTTGTTTAATTATCATATTGTAACATCTCTTGCCTTAAATGATCTGTGGAACTAATATGACAGGTATTAGTGAAATCAAAATTTGAAGAGAAACCGCGTCGCCTTTGCTTTTGCATTTTTAATGCTTCGTTTCTGGTTCACGTTTAGTGTTTGCTGTGCCTACTTAAACTGAATTTGTTCCGCTGTGTACACACATTACCTATAGTGCAAGCAAACACATGGCGAATACGATGAGATGGAATGTTAGTAGGCATATTAAAAACACATTTGGTGAATTGAATGTCTGTTCAGAAGTTTGCTCTGCGTTATATTTCTTATAAGTACTCAAGGAACAAACATCTACCTTTCTTTACAACTATAATTTATTCATATTGGTGTGTTATTTAGAACTGTTTTACAATGGTTATGACTCTGGGTTTGAGAGTGTTTAAAATTTAGTAACACTCTTTATTTATTTATTTAAAATGACCGATCATTCATATCATAACACTTGCATTTACTTGAATTTTTTGGATATGATGGGACATATCCAAAAAATTCAAGTATATAAAGCAATATTGTAGCACCCATCATCATTAATAATGCCTTTTCGTCTTTTCCAGACGATTTATGGTGTAACGTTTGAGGTACAACTCTTTTCATTACTAAATAAACCAATGCGAGAGCGGCAAAGTCTGCCACAAGCACGACAAGAGAAGTGTGCAACCGAGGGAGTCACGTCGCTTTGATGTCTTCTCTGTCTCTTGTCAGCAAGTTTCGCGAACCAGGACTCATCGCAAATCTTGCGACAACGTCTCCGCAAGCTTTTCCCAGTTTTAGGGGCAAATGTTAAACACAAATCACCAGTTAAAGTGTATGCATCAAAACTACAGCTTGTATATAGGCACGGCATCTAAGCAGCAATAGATCCAGGATTGGGTCCCTATATCATACCGTGTTATGGCACTTTAGCAGTACATAGACGCATATTATCCTACCCGTTGAGTACTAGCTCAGCGCCAGGCGTTTCATAGCTCCGTAAACACGTAATAGGGCCAACGTGGGTAGATTGTAGGAACGATACTGGAACTGGGTCTTTAACCCTTGCTTGTATATGGCGAAGAATGGCCGTTAAGGCTGTGATAGTACATTCTTGGCCACATAATCTTAGCTCAGGCGTTGTTTTGTAATAAATTCTGAACTTGGTATGTACTAACAGATACAGACATTGGACTAAGGACACAAATGGATGTTTTAATTCGATGAAGTAACTCGAGATTATTTGATAAATTTTCATGTAGATCGATAGAATAGTTAATAGAAATAATTATGATGTACTGTATGACGCGTAATCTTCAGTTTTGATGGTCACAGAATGTTTGCATTAATAAACTATATTGTGAACTAGCGACCCGCCCGGCTCACGGGTGTAATTCTTATGATGTTTTCTTTATATAAAATGTTCAGAGTTTTTTGTCAATAGACAATACAAATAAAATTTTCTTAAGATATTACTCTTGAAAGAGCTATAATTTTAGTGGCCATGTAAAAAGCACTTAATGCTCAATACTATGACCCCAACCCGGCTGGTACGGGTATTCCTCTTGAATCATTCTATCTATTAAAAAAAACTTCATCAAAATCCGTTGCGTAGTTTGAAAGATTGAAGCATATATGCTTACATGCAACGAAGCGACTTTGTTGATGCAGTAAAAAAATAATTTAAAAAACTATACCGCCCTCATAAAACTGTCTAAAAAGCTGAAATAGCGCATTCGTCGTTTATTTAGGAGGAACAACTCCTTTTGGAGTCAGAGTGTAGACTGTTGGTGTAGATGAGCTTTAAATTGCTCATATCTCAAAGATAATGGACCGATTTTGATGAAATTTACACTGTTCTCCTTAGTTGAAACTATACCTGATTGAACTAATAATAATCATCTCATTATGACAACAATTTAAAACAAAAAGTGTTTTAGAGAAATCCTGAGACAAAATAAACACTTACTAAATTTTGCACACCTGTTGGAAGCCTTAATAGATCAACATACTATTTTTTTTTCCAATTCTGATATCACACACATACAGATCGAATTGATTCCTTCTTTTTTTGGAGTCGCACTATTGGAATTCAAATAGCTCAAATAGTTATTTCTGTGATATTTCCTATAGGAACCAATTGGTTCTATTGGGAAATAAATTTGTAGCACTAATTGCAGAATAGATTAGTGCTGTTAATAACAAAACTCTGTTCATGTGCTATTGGAGTTTCGGTTTGATTAGAATTGTGCAAACTAAATAGTTATTGTGAATTGAGTTTTCGACGAAATTAGGCATGGTTGATTATTTAATGTGTTTCCGAGCACGAAGCTATGCGGTCATATTACACACATTGTATTAGGCTTTAAAATGAATATATGCTACGAATTTGTAGCAAAGAATAAAAGTCGTCTTTATGAACTGGTTTTTAACTTTGAGTACAATTCTGATGACTGAAGAAGCTAAGCTTCAAAAAAAGTTTGCCCACGTGAATTTGAGTCGAATATAAACCTACAGATATAAACGGTGTTTAAATTTCATGGTAAAATTTAAGACGCATGACATTCTACAGAGCAGTCTGAAAGAATGGTTTACACAAAGCGTAAGGCCTAAAATAAAATTTATAATTAATGATTCTACAGAGTAGACGTTGTTATCTTCATCTGCGCATAGTGGTGTATGATTTAACTCAGAGATATTTTAATCCAAAGTTATAATTCTTCAATGTATATCAAAATCTCTAACTCGTTGTAGTAAAAGACAATATCAATTTCTATGACTGGACACATTTGTTTGCAATACATTGCTGGTTCGCTTTATTTTGATAGAAAATAACAAGCATATTAAGAAATATTTTTAATTTTTTAATTTTAATAAATGAAAACCATTCAGAATGGAATACTGGTATAGCTTCGCTAGTCGTTGATCTCTTTCTTTCTTTTTGTCTTTTACGACAGACTATGAGTATCTGATGTGACAAGCCAGCTTTAACTTTAAAATATTACGATGGACACTAACGTCCCATTGTCTACCACAAATGCGTTATTTGTCAAACTTAGGTAATTAGGTATTGTACTTAATTTACCTGCTTCAAACATGAATTTCTATAACATTTAAAACGTAGAAAGTTTTATCCGACTCTCTCCGCCTTGATTTGCGAAATCTAAATGGAGTTTTGGAACGTAATTTATATCATAACTTAATTAGAAATAAGTAACTCGCATACAATATTTCATGGTCTGTTTATTATAGGGGACTGTTTTTCTTTGCAAGTAAAGCTACATAGCTTTGCGTTTGTCTTAGTAGTTTTCTCCATTATTGTCTATTCGATTTTCCCTTATCTTAGTACCATTTAGCGTCAATTTTTTACGCTTGATTGTAGAGTCATTTCAACGAGCTTAGTAAAATTTAAATTTGCAAGAATAATGAAGCTTAGGCACTAGAGAGTTGTTTGCTAAAAATATTGCTCCCACTTTTGAGCCTCCTAAGTAATGGTTTGGTTCTCAAATGACGATAGCACTTTGGATTACAAACTACTTTAGATAATTTAGTGTGACAACGTTTTGATAAATTGAGTCAATCAAATTATTAGATATTACGTAAAATGTACTGTTTCTTCCATTCCGAAACAGCCATTAAATGATTTACGAATGAATTTACAGCATTACAAATATATTGTTGATGTGTTATATTACGCTTGTCCAGTATATCTTCGTCAGCGATAAACTATCGACAGTTGGCTAATAAATTGAATTTGCGCAAGTCATATTGGGTATGAATTTAGCGTGTTATCGTAAATCGATAGGATTGTGCGCAATAATTAAGGTTTTAAAGCTCGCTATGCAATGATTAACCGTTCTTGCCCGGTCCGCCGCGTCCACCCACGCCGGCGCCGGCGCAGCCTGCGCTATCCGTGCTGGTAAATAATGCCAATCGTTATTTTTTAGGGTTCTGAACACGAGATGAGTTGATGTTTTGCTGCTGCCTTTTATTTAAATAAATAAAATTGGCACGTAAAGACTTGACATGCTGATAAATAACCACTTCGCGCAACTTTCGCTCTTCCCATAATCTTACTCTTTTCACACCTCTATTCAAGACGGGCTTTATGTTGGACTCTTTCACCATCTTTGCGATTCGACTTTGGAATTATTTTCCCAATGAAATCAGAATGTCCCCGCACATATTTTCTTTTAAAAAGTCTCTCCGCACCCACTGTCTTAACCTTGGCTCTCTTCAGAATTAACAACCATTTTCTTTTATTTGTGTTTTTGGATGTCGTCATTATCATCAACTTTATCATTCATAATTTTGTATTTATTAAGTATATGTATTCTATAAACCTATGTTTATGTTAGTGCATTTTAATTTTTTTTTTACCACTCTTCTCACATATTATTAATATTCCGCCACTAATTACACTCTCTGCATTACCAGGTGGTTGACTGGTACAGAATGCCATAAGGCATGAAGTCCGCCAATCGTACAACTTACAGTGCAATACAGTTTAAATAAAATAAATAAATAACTCTAGCACGCGCTCCTGTCACGTTAACCAGTGCCGAATGGCGAAGGATTCTCAAGCATCAATGACATCTTTGTACGACACAAACTGAACACTGTACCAACTAGCGTTCTTTAATAGCACTTAAGAATTTTAAAATTATCTCCCCCCTTTTCCTCGTTGGAGGGTAATCTTCAGTGGCGTAGCTAGGTAACCAAGGGCCCTGGGGCAAATAAAAAAATGGGGCCCCACTGCTATCTAAACTGGTTAGGTTATCAAGTAAAAATATTAAATATACAAATACTTTAAAAATGCTAAGCTACATAATCATGCGCTCTTTTTCGTGCACTGCAGGGCAACGAGTAGCCGAAATACATAGATTTGACATGATTGATTGACGTAACAGACATCAATATGAGTGGTACTAAAATCAAATAAAATTGAATCACTATATATACCAGTACTAAAAAGTTTATTACATCAGGTTACTTATACCTACAGTTGTAAACGAGCCGTTTAAAACGAAACGGGCGGGCGTAAAACGAATAACTCGCCGCGTGAAATCGGCGAGAAACAAGCTCGAAATGGCCCTTAGTCGACGTTAGCATTAATTTTAGGAAGTTATGATAGGTACAAGTTGTACTTATTTAATCTTTGAAAATTATTTCGATACATAAAAATTAATGCATGAAATGAAATAGTGTTTTTTTTCCCAATACACATAAAATATGATAAACACAAACAAATTACGTTACGAATTTTATACTGTCGTGAAGCGACAAATGTGGAGAAGTAGAAGAAGGTAAAAGAAAGAGGTAGAAGAGGGAAGAGAATTTATATTAAAACAAAAAAAATACAGTACCGAAAAATGAGATGAGGTGATGTCTGTATGAATGTAAGTAAAGTGCAGTGGGCGTGAGTAAGTATCTTCAAATCTTCAATAAGTATTGTCCTGGAGGCAGCAAAGGGCGGCGTCGGAGTGCAGGGCCGACACAGCGGAGGTAGCAGCGACGCCGATGTGCAGCGGTGACAGGCGCCGTGAAGAGCAGTGACGCCGATGTGCAGCGGTGACAGGCGCCGTGAAGAGCAGTGACGCCGATGTGCAGCGGTGACAGGCGCCGTGAAGAGCAGCGACGCCGATGTGCAGCGGTGACAGGCGCCGTGAGGGAGTGACTCACAGCAGTAATGAGGGTAACGGGCACTATATAGAAAATGTTATGATCAGTTGGAGTGCCAGAAGTACTTGGTCTCGGATCCTCTTCCGAGAAGGAGACAGGTCCCTCCCCTAGAGCGAGGAGGTGTTACTGCAGTCAATGGGCTCGGATACTCCTCCGGTGTCCGGTCCCTCCCCTAGCGTGAGGAGGTGTTACAGCAGTCACCGGCGGTTCTTCAAGACTTCTTGAGGGAAAATGAAGAGTGTTAAACTTGTAGTATGTCTAATGAATAATAGAACTGTTCGAGCTTAGAACCCGGAATCGAATGAATAGAATGAAAAAAGTAAAGGCTTATATAGGGGCCTGGGCCGTTCAAATTTAGATCGAGGTAGGTTCAAAAGTAGAACATGAATACTGGTGGTTTACAGAGGATTAAACCCGAAAAAGTAAAAGACTTTGATAGAAGTTGTCAGACTTTGAAAGATATTGTCATAACAACCATGTCAATAAAGATAAAAATGTGTCAAAAATCAAGCAATTTATAAAAATACTCAGAAAAAAGAATCATCACCCAATGCAAATTAAAGGAAAATTGCAAACAAAGGTAAAACACAGCTATTTTTACAGTATTATGTACAGAAAAGTAGAATAACAGAGCTTCGAAAGTTTGACATTTTTAGATTCACAATAAATATTGTTCAAAAAGGATTAGAAAACATCAATAATCCAAAAATACAGAGTAATAGTATAAGAAGAGTAGAAAGGCAGGTAATGCCTATAGTTTAATGTCTACAGTACGACTTTTTAGGGAGAAAATACGAACTGCGTTATGGTAGATAGAATCTATGATTAACTCTATGTTCGTGTTTACAGCAAACAGACTCAAAGAGCAAGAATTCCGCAAGAACCCGCAATCTTTGGATGGAAAAAGGAAATGAAAGCATGGAAAAACAAAAATAATGTGATGAAAATGTTAATGTGGCTCCAAAGAATATTAAATATATTAAGGTACTCAATTTATTACACGTTATACATGTACAACGGTACAATACCTACCTACCTACTTTAATGGAAAATATTAATATTTGGCGCGTGAAGTCTGCTGTGGGGTATGGGAGCGCAAGTCCCGAATTTAAAGTCGACGCCAAAAAATGATTTCAGTTTTCTTCCGAATGCTTAATTTTGTACTTACAATCATAACTTAAAGGTGTCATGCTAAGCACCAACTCTGCTTTCCATGCAAATACAAAAGGATTTTTTTAATTAGTAATAATTTTAAAGTCAACTTACTTCTTGTCATTTTTTCCGTAAATATAAATATGCTTTTTGCACGGCACTGAATAATCCACCTGTGACTGCGACGAAGTTTTGAACGTAATTATAAGTACAGCAACGCAATGCAACGATGACGTGGCGGCGGCGGCGGCGGGCGCGGTTTTCTCGCTCGCTCGCTCGACACCGCGGCCCTTTGACAAACACCACCAAGCGCTTGGCACAGAGTGGCAACGTCGCATTTTGAATAGTTTTGCGCGTGGGTTTCATTTTATAAAATAATGTTTGATAGGTAAACTACCGGCATATTAGTTAGCGTTGTTGCTCTGCAGTCAGCTTGTAATTTGCTACTGTTTTCACTTAATGTAGGTGAAAATAAATATGTTTACAACGTACCTAAGCCTTAAAAATAGTTTAAGCAGTCTTAAAAATTTAAAAGTACATTAATATCTTAGAAAAACGAAAAAACCCGTTTCTCCCCAGCCCAATTGGGTGTAAATGGTTTTCGGGCGAATAAAACCGTTTCTCGCGGCTCGCTTGAAATCGTTTCTCGCCGGCTTTGCATCTATACTTATACCTGATACAGCATTATTTTTTTAACCGTTCTCGAAAGGATTCCGTTCTGGTAAGGATTCGAGGGCCCCCTGAGCTTGAAGGCCCCGGGGCACTGCCCCGCCTAGCCCCTAGGTAGCTACGCCACTGGTAATCTTTATGAAATATTGTGGTGTATACAGTATATTAAAATATCTATTAGTACTACTACTTAGGACAATCTATATAAATCATTTGCGTACGATAATAAATGAATTTAATTTTGTGATGCCTGTATAAATAAGCAGAAGGTTATTTGTCGTTCAAGAAGAGCGACGGATTTTCCATTGCTTCGGTAATGAGATAGCTGAACGTCGTTTCGCGATGTCCAGAACACATTCGCAGTTTGATGGCCACTCACACTTATCACCCTTTTTACAGCCCAGTATAGTTAACAGCCTGCGAATGATTAAGTCAGCCACCGATACGATTAAAGTCACTCGCTATCCCACAGATAATGTAGAAATGTGAACTGCCACTTCCAGAGTGCGAGATAAGGACCTCTGTGGACCATTTTGCGGGAGACAAGTTTCCATGGTATACCCGAATAGCAGTGAACGATGATAGCTATGGAAGCAGTGTTTTTATGCTTTGAAGCTTAGGTTTCTAATGATTGTTTTTTCTACGACGTCGATTTTGTCACGGACTGAGATGTACACTTAACAATTTTGTTTCCTATAAAAATCTCGTGAAAAATAGATGGTTGAACTCTTACAATAAATTCTAAATTATTTTGTTAGGTTTTGACCCTTAGATTTTTATTTGCCAACTGTTGTGATGACAGATGTCATGTGTGTAAGTCGTTGCTGTAACTTACGCGATATAATTAGCTTTTCATGGGAATCATGGGCCTAAATTTACCGAGTTCAAAAAAAGAGGTAGTCAATTCAAAGTGTATGTATGTAATATTATTGGAATTTGAAAATATTTGAGTGTTCATCTTTGAAGGCTTCCAAATACGTGTGCAAAATTTCGTAAGTGTTTGTATCTTTGTACACGGATTTCTCAAAAAGGAGAAGTCATGGCGGGATAATAGTTTTAGTTCATCATTGTCAGCCCAAGGACGTCCACTGCTGACTGACTGAAATGACTTCCCCTACGGCTTCTAGTTCAATCAGGTATATTTCAGCAAAGGGTACACTGTAAGTTAAAATCTAAATAGGTTTAACAGTTGTTATTATGTGACTAAAAAATATTTCCATAACCGAATCTTTTGTAAAGTTGTATCGTAAATACAAAAGCAATCCTACCGACCCGAAGCAAGCAGTCTGATACTATTTAGATGTTGCCAATAGATACGTTTGTTATAGCAATAATATGGACAAAACTTATGCATTATGTAACATTACCAAAGCAGTTTTGACGTACTTAGTTTTAAATGCTTCAATCAATGAAATAATTACTCGTATTAAAGTATAAGAAAGTAGAAATAAATAACGTTAATAATACAGCTCATGCATGAGATTTGTGACTTTCTATTAATTATTTTATTCTGAATTGTACTGTTATAAGTCAGAAGTAGATTTTATTAAAAATACTCTTACAATCGGAACCACTCGCAATATACATTTATATTGGGTCAGCCGAGTTAATAACGCCGGGTGCATAATTAATTCGAATAAAAACTTAACGTTGTATTGGAAACGATTTTGTACACTCAAATTTATATTTAATTTCGTTTGAAGCTTACTGAATATTTGATGGTTTTGATTATTGATGAATGTGTATTATAATGTACTGTACAATGCGGTAGGTCTTGTTAAAAACATGAAAAACAGGCATAATAATAGTTTAAGGGACAGTGGCATTGTAATTAGATTGATGGTAGAATTATTGTGCATACCTATTGTATCGCAGTGACTTTAAGAATATTATATTTTAATTATGAATGAAATAAAGACAACCCATACATGCAGTATCACCGTACGCAAAAGTTTGCCAATTGTATAAAACATATATAACGTCCTTGAAACTCAAATTAAATCAATCAAATGGCTTAAACGATTTTTTGTCCAAAGCGCAAAATATGTTAGATAAATTTACAATGATCCAAAATTACAAATTTTAAAAACTTTCCGACCCGCCATATTTAGTCATGGTTACCTTTCCATGTTATTTCTATATAATTGAAACACCGCCAACTTCCAAACTCCGGGCTATCCTAAAAATTTCTGAACAGAAAACCCTAGGTACATTTTAGGCCCGACCCGGGGATCGAACCAGGACCTCTAGCGCAGCCGTCGCAAAAGCACGTAAAGCCGTTGGTCCTGCGCCTGATCTTCTCCGGTCTTGTCAGATTGCTGTCCCATCGGGCTATGAGAGTGAAAGGAATAGAGAGTGCACCTGTGTTTGCACACTTGTGCACTATTATAATGTCCCGCACAGTAAGTTGTGACTGGACGTTTAATTGAAGTACTCGTAGAACAGTACTAAATTTAAAATACATACGATTTATTGAAGGTATCAGATCTCCTCATCAATTTATTACAGACCCTTATGGTCTTTAAACTTCTGTTTGGGTCATGGATAACTTACCATATACTGTCAATGTCATCAGCACATAAATTTGAATCGATCCGACAACTAAAAACTAAAAAAGAGCTGATGATCATCAAACGGCTCATCAGATTTTCATTAAACGTGGCCAAGAACACTTGGGATACAATTATGTATGACCTAAAACTAAACGAAAGTTGGATTATCCGTTTGGTCGCTACGATACCAAAGACAGATACACAAACACAGACAGAAACATAAACTGATAGCGCCTCGCTCTTTATTCGTCGGGAGTTAAAAACTAACGCACTGCCAGTTTTGTGTCAACTTTAACTGAATAAGGGGTCTACTTACTTCCACTTAGCCAAAATACAACAATATTTTGAAGACTGCAAAAATAACTTCGCTTTTCATAGTGTTTGTATAAAGGACATGCAGGTTGTCTAAAATGTGCTCTATCTCACACCTTTTCAAACCAATTTTTGCTGAAAATATTTGTTAGTATATAGCGTTATTTTTTTTTTTAAATTTACTTGCTTTATTTAAAAGTTGATTGGCATTGACACTACACACGTTTTAGTTTAATGTATACGGTAGCTAGCACTTATACCCTTTACACACTGCGACTTTTAGCGGCAGTCGCAATGCTAACGCGCGTGAGTCAGTCGCGATGCAGAAGCTGGAAATTGACAAAATTATATAGGTACCTACTGATTTTGACGACTGAATCAATATAATATTTAAAACTTTCATGGTCACTAACATAAGAATAGTAAGATACAGGATTGCTACCATGTACTTCTATAATCACGGAGTAACTCTGTAATCATGGCGCTTGCAACAATGCCGAAATATCGGAAACTCATAAATAATAAGGTACATGGTAGCAATCCCGTATCTAACTATTTTGATCTGATTCATTAAGGTGTAATTTCAATTGGTAATAGCTGCTAGCTACTAAGTCAAAAATATTGTACCTTATTATGGATTTTAGACATTTTTTTTAAGATCTCAATTTTCATATTTTTACTGGGTTCCGCGGAATTGTTATACGTTAGTACCTAATACGTTCGAGATATAAATAATCCGAAGAGCAGCTTTATCCTACCACAAGTTTTACGAACTTAAATGGATAAGGCTTATTTTTAAATGAAAATGTTACGTGTTTATAAAATAAAATATTTCGTATAAATATTTCGTATTCTAATGACTGCATCGATACTAACGCGCGACTGCATCGATGCTAAAAGTCGCAGTGTGTAAGGGTTCTTAGATATCATTACTATTGTTTTTACCTGCGATGGAACGGAGAACATGTAGGTACTCGTATGCGTTTGGGGTGAGAGGAAGTTTGTATGTTTGTGTGCGCAAACGAATGTTCCCATGTATCTCCAGAACGGCTTGACCGATTGACATGCAGTTTTCTGCAGTTGATTCGTAATGAATCTATGCTGGTTCTTAGATAGGAACTATAATAGTATTTTACCAGGGGGCGCTAAAGCCACCATTGATTTTGCTAGTAAAA
This sequence comes from Pyrausta purpuralis, assembly GCA_963924145.1. Classification (NCBI taxonomy): domain Eukaryota; kingdom Metazoa; phylum Arthropoda; class Insecta; order Lepidoptera; family Crambidae; genus Pyrausta; species Pyrausta purpuralis. The sequence continues at coordinate 11,950,963 of OZ001659.1, read as the reverse complement.
TGACTATCAAATGTTCCCAGCTATCTCCAGAATGGCTTAAACTTGCATTTTTTTTGCAAGGATTTCTTATTTATCGGCGATAGTTCTCAGATAGTCATAATAGTACCTACTAATAGTAATTGCTACAGGGTCAGGTAGATTGGAGTTAAAATAACTTCGGCCAAAATAGTAAAAATAATAACCAAAAGTATAATATAAATAAAATCTACTAGCTTACCTACTCACGAAGTAAACACATATACAGATTTGAATTTACGAAATATTTGTGTTTTACATGTAATGCGTAAGCGTACTAAAATATTTATCTTCCTATTTATTAATTAATACAAAACCAAGTTATTCCGTCGAGGCTGCCATTATCTGCCATAAAACAATCTTTAAAAATATATATTTCTTATTCTTAATAAATTTCAAATGGAACAGAGAGATGACATTAATCAATAAATAGGTACATTAATAATTTAGTACGCTTACGCATTTTAGTCGGGTGATTTTAGAAATTTTATTTATTTGTTTTTTCGAATACGGACATAATTTTCAACGTTTTTAGTTTCTCCAAAATTTTTAATTTTGCTTTTTTATATGAGCGATTCTTATTATAAAGCAGTCAACAGGAATACAACTACTCCAACAACTCTACAACATTAAACATCATCATCATCATTATCAGCCAAAGGACGTCCACTGCTGAACATAGGCCTCCCGATGGCTTTCCACACCGACCGATCACTAGCGGTCTGAATCCAGTTTGATCCTGCGATCTTTACAAGATCGTCTGTCCATCTTGTCGGTACACATGTCTACAACATTGGAGACACGGAATATTGTAGCTATTTAAAATACATGGAAATGTATATTCACATAGTAAGTACAATGAACGAACAACTCAATAGCCAAGACACAGGACTTCGCTGTTTGTATTCATGCAATCTGGATGAGAGCCGTTATAAATTGCAAAAAGGCGATCCCTGCTTTTGAGAAAGCGATTTCTTGAAACGCTGCACAATACAATACGCTCTCAGAGCATTGTGTAGGGATCAGGGCGATCTTTTGTAGGATTTATATGTACACTTTATTTATAAAAAGACTTTTTTTCTATAACATGTTAGCGAGAATTTCTATCAAAGTTACTTTTATAAAAAGTATCTCGATATATTGCCGTTACGATGGAATTGCCTAAAATCTTATTTAGTATTAAATTTTTAATTAATGGAATACAAAACCGAGCTTAGTTTTTAGAATAGGAATGCATTGATTAAAATCTCTACCTAGCCAATTTTCTAGACACTGTTTACCATACCTATACTTAGAAGACATAGTATTTTTGGAAATATTGACCAAAATTTATCTTATTTTAAGATAGTATCCCTCTTGTCACATAAGTTTGAATTCATTGATTTGATTGAAATCAAAGGATTTATAATCTTTAATCAAATCAATCAAAAACACGTAAGGGAGCTTGACCAAGACCTAAAGCTCCAAGCCAACCTCACCTTCACGTGATGCGTCCTGTTTATACAGACGAGGCTCTGGCGACCGACCGATGGCGGTATAACCATCCAATATAAGGCGCAGCTAAATGTTGGACTGTGACGGGCAGCAGCGTCACAGGTGCAAGGGGCTGCGCCTCTGCGCTCGCCAACCCGCCTGCCAAGCGTGGCGAGTATTGGCAAAATCCCCTCATGTTTGCACACAAGAAAACCAGGCCCCCAGTCTCCGGCAGCCCCGCTATTCCTGACTTTGGTGGCGGTCACGGTAACGGCGGGGCAGGGGGTGCTAAGAATCCCCGGAGGCGATCGCGCTGCCACCCCCGACGACAACTGGCCCTGGTAACTTATAACGCGTGCACACTGAGGACAGATGAGAAGTTGCTCGAGCTGGAGAAAGAATTGAGCAGGTTACACTGGGACATAGTGGGTTTATCAGAAGACCGCAGAGAGGGCGAGGACACGATAACTCTGCAGTCCGGCAACCTGCTCTTCTACCGGGAGGGTGACCAAAAGTCCCAAGGCGGTGTCGGGTTTCTCGTTCACAAGTCCCTCGTCAACAATATCGAGACCATCGAGAGCGTGTCGAGCAGGGTGATATACCTTATACTCAGAATATCTAAGAGGTATTCGCTGAAGGTCATACAGGTATATGCACCGACCTTGAAACACCCGGATGAAGAGGTGGAGGAAATGTATGAGGACGTAAGTAGAGCCATACATACTTCCAAAACCTATTTTACTGTTGTTATGGGGGACTTCAACGCAAAACTGGGCAAGCGAGGCGAGAATGAGTTGAAGGTGGGACCCTTTGGATACGGGCAAAGAAACGCCAGGGGACAGAGGCTGGCCGACTTTCTGGAGAAGGAGGGACTCTTTGCGATGAACTCTTTCTTCCAGAAGCCGCCTCAAAGGAAGTGGACCTGGTTGAGTCACGATGGCTTCACGAGAAACGAGATCGACTTCATCATGACTTCCAAGAGACGGTTATTAAATGATGTCTCCGTGATCAACAGGGTGAAAACCGGTAGCGATCACCGAATGGTTCGAGGAACATTGAATATAAATGTCAAATTGGAAAGGTCCCGCCTGATGAAGTCCACGCTCCGACCGACTCGTGCTTATATCCTAAATCCCGAGAGCTTTCAACTCGAGTTGTCAAACCGCTTCGATTGCCTAAAGAATTGCGTATCAGTGGACGAAATAAACAACGGGTTTGTGGAAACTGTCCAAACAGTGGGGTCTAAGTATTTTAGGCCTGGCCGTAAAGATAGACCTCAAAAACTGTCGGTCCACACTCTCGACCTTATGGCAAAACGTCGATCTATGGCACTGCAGACCTCCGTCAATGCTGAAAACTATAGGCAGCTCAATAGACAAATATGGAAGTCTCTGCGACACGACATCCGTTGCTTTAACACTGATAGTGTTAAAAAAACGATAGAGCGGAACCAAGGCTCCAAAGTGTTTGCAGGGAACATGTCTATTGGGCAAAACCTGTTGACAAAGCTTAAGACGGAGGACGGCAGTGTAGCGTCGATGAAAGCAGAGGTTTTGAGAGAGATCGAAAGGTTCTATGGACAGTTGTACACCTCAGTTGCCAAACCCGTTGATAGCTCGGCCAGAGACCCACGAGCCATCCTGACCCGACACTACACCGAAGACATCCCGGACATTAGCCTCTACGAGATTAGGATGGCCCTTAAACAGCTCAAAAACAACAAGGCACCTGGCGAGGACGGAATCACAGCAGAGCTTCTGAAGGCGGGTGGAACACCGGTACTTAAAGTCCTTCAGAGACTTTTTAATTCCGTGCTGCTGGAGGGCATCACGCCCGAGGCGTGGAACAGGAGTGTGGTGGTGTTGTTCTTCAAAAAAGGAGACAAAACCTTATTGAAGAACTATAGACCCATCTCACTCCTGAGCCATGTCTACAAGCTGTTTTCAAGGGTCATCACAAATCGTCTCGCACGTAGGTTTGATGACTTCCAGCCTCCCGAACAAGCCGGTTTCCGTAAAGGCTATAGTACCATAGACCACATCCATACGCTTAGGCAAATTATACAGAAGTCAGAGGAGTATAATATGCCTCTATGTTTGGCGTTTGTAGACTATGAGAAGGCCTTTGATTCGATCGAAACTTGGGCGGTGCTTCAGTCTCTGCAGCGGTGCCACATAGACTATAGGTATATGTAGGTTTTAAAGTGCCTTAACAACAACGCCACCATGTCGGTCCGAGTACAGGAGCAGAACACGAGGGCGATTCCACTGCGGAGAGGTGTGAGACAGGGAGACGTCATATCTCCGAAACTGTTCACAGCGGCATTGGAAGACGCCTTCAAACTTCTGGAATGGGAAGGAATCGGCATCAATGTTAATGGCGAATACATCACACACCTCCGATTTGCCGATGATATAGTCGTTGTGGCAAAGACGCTGGACGATCTTGGCACTATGCTCGAAGACCTTGACCGAGTCTCCCAACAAGTGGGTCTTAAAATGAACATGGAGAAGACGAAAATTATGTCGAGTTCTCTTGTTGTACCTACTCCAGTATCCATTGGGAACTCAACTCTCGAAGTTGTCGACGAGTACGTCTACCTGGGACAAGTGATCCAATTGGGTAGGTCCAACTTCGAGAAAGAGGTCAATCGACGAATCCAACTCGGCTGGGCAGCGTTCGGGAAATTGCGCAAGAGTGTCTTTTCATCTCATTTACCTCAGTGTCTTAAGACGAAAGTCTTCAACCAGTGTGTGTTACCAGTGATGACATACGGATCCGAAACATGGTCTCTAACTATGGGCCTTATAAAGAAGCTCAAAGCCACACAACGAGCGATGGAGAGGGCTATGCTGGGTGTTTCTCTACGGGATCGAATCAGAAATGAGGAGATACGTAGAAGAACTAAGGCAACGGACATAGCCTTGAGAATCAGTAAGCTTAAGTGGCAATGGGCAGGGCACATAGCGCGAAGAACTGATGGCCGTTGGGACAGGAAAGTTCTAGATTGGAGACCCTTCGACCAAAGACGCAGCGTGGGACGTCCACCAACAAGATGGACAGACGACCTTATAAAGATTGCAGGATCAAACTGGATGCAGACCGCTAGTAGTCGGTCGCTGTGGAAAACCGTGGGGGAGGCCTATGTTCAGCAGTGGACGTCCTTTGGCTGATAATGATGATGATGATGATGAATCAAAAACACACACTATGTTCCCTAATTTTGGAGCTTATAAGGGAAAAAACCCAACCGACAAGAGCTTAGCTCTAAAATTAGATGATGATGAATATCAAAGAATCTGATAGCAAAAAAATGAGAACTTATCTCAGAAGTTAGCTGAAATCGGGCAAATGAAACTTTTAGGAATAGGAATTTTAATGAAATTGTCTCATTGCACGACAAATACATATCTTAGACCTATAAATATATCTTATACACTGCGAATTTTAACAGCGATGCAGTCGCCAAAATTCAGTACATAATTTGTCAATTTCTAGCTTCTGCATCGCAACTGTACAGTACATCGTAACAGACAGACATATTTGACGAAACTATAAGGGTTCCGTTTTTTTCCAATTGGCTACGGAACCCTAAAAATGAATTCGCAATGAAGCAATCTAACACTTACAAAAATGAAACAATCATTGAATAACGTTGAATACGAACTCCTTATCTAGAATATACGGTCTCGCTTGATTGCATTGTGGCTTAGTAATGACTTAATATAAGGCTTTCACGGAAATTGTATGCCATTATGGTGCCACATGTCTTGGCCTAATGACCATTAAGGTGTCATAAAGTTGAATTTTAATTTAGATTTCTGTGTCGCGGTTTTCAGTAGAATTCTAAATCTCAATTTAGGAACAATGAATTTGGTTTCGCTGAAATTATGTAGGTTTTGATGGAATATTGATAGGAAAGATATTTACGAGTGGCGCAAACGATCAGCATATTTTTGCAAAACGGTATTAATGTTACTTTTTTTACCGGGGTACCGTAGGACTTAATAATGATATGTCATTTTGAATAAGTCAATTGCACCCAAAAGGCTCCTATACTTTCGTAAAGCTTTCTTTTATAAGATGAGTGCTGTCAAAGTATGTAAATACAATTTTCATTATGAACATGAGCTTTTGGTCATCCCATTTACTCTATTTCGTGTGATGTGGCTTTAATCAGTAAGTTGATTAATGATTGATGTTAACCGCGATTAACGTTGATTAATTCGACTATGAGATTTACAATCCTAAAAGGATTCGACTTCAAAACTTAAAATTGTTTAGTAGGACTAAAACATTAGATAAATTTGGATCGAAAATATCCAGAACTTAAGGATGTACTTACATAATATAAATATTATTGAAGTGTCATAGAAAGGCTACCAGACATACTGCTAGTGATGTCGGCAACAAAAATATCTGTGCCCTTTTGAAGTTAACCCAACCTTATAAGACGACCTCCGTGCTCGAGTGGCTAGCACGCTGGTTTCAAGCGTCGCCATCTCGTGAGGTTCCGGGTTCGATTCCCGGTCGGGTCAATGTAGAAAACGATCTTTTCTATATCGTCTCGGGTAACCACAATACCCAGGTATTGTGGTTCCACCGTTGTGTCTGATTTCCATAACACAAGTGCATTGTACTTTGGGATCAGAGCATTGTATGTGATTGGTGTCCAATATTTTTTTTAAACTGTGTTCTAATAAAATTCCTAACCTTACACAACTACGGATGTTTCATTTTATTTGTTGCAATGATAAATTAAAGTACTTTCCTGAGAAATAAGTTTATGAACTTAGCGATGGCTGAATATTTTCGTCAAGTGTTCACATATTATTTCGTCGTTGACTGTACATAAAGTATCCAGCCTTTTTGTCGGTCTACTGCCCTTAGCTCGGCCACGCGAATAATTTTATATCAAAATATCAACCCCAGTCGTCTGGAAGATGGAGATGGATTAAATGTGTTGTGAGTAACTTACCCTAGCTTTCATTTCGATTACATTTTTTTGCGAAAAAATGCGATTACTTCTGAGATACTTATTGGAGTTAGATAACTGTTTTTGGGACAGACAGACTCTCAATTCGCTTCAATGTTTTTTATCGGTATTTTATGTACTGCTTATATATTGTAGTAAGTATCATCTACTAGTATTTAACTAAAAGGACATAAATTGTATAGGCATAATTTAATGTGTACCATAAAACTTTGTTGCCCCTTTGAACACCAATAAAGTCATTAAAGTTATCAATTTCACCATCAATATGAGCCCAAGCTGTATTTGAACATCTCTAACTTAATTAAGACAGTCAGTTTACCTTATCCAAGTATTGCACCGTCAAAATGTTCGAAGTTTCGAGAAGTTATCTCTAAAGTTCCGCAATCTACCTCGTAGGTCGGTCCAATCTCTCTGTAAATGGCTCTCTAAGTAGCCCAAAGCAGTCTTGGTCCCACTACAACTCGCCCAACGTAGTTATGAAAATCCCTTCTGCATAATGAGAAATAACGGGTTGTACTGCTGGTCACCGACGGCTGGCTGGCTACTCCATCGGATCCTCCATCTTCGCTTTTTATGCAAACCGACACCGCAGCTTCCATTCGCAACTGAAACATTACAAGCAAATGCTACCCAAACAGAAACTTTAAAATGCAATCTTTGCGAGAACGAAAGATTAATGGCGGAAACGTTTAAACGCTCGTCGGTGACAGTGCCAAAAATCCTCGTGTGTTTGCGCTAACAAAAACGTCTCTGCGGAGAATTCCCTTCATTAACGCGGTCGAAATTAGCGGGCGTTAGTCGGAGGCACTCGTGGGGTAGCCGCATGCAAGTCATTATGCGGACGATCATTGAATTAATTACGCTGATGTTAGCGAGCGGAAGGCGCGACCGCCCGCGCTCCGTCACCGCCGCCGAGTGCCCCCTTTACCTCTAATCGCATTTAAGATGCATCTTCACCGAGCTCCGTCATCCGCACTCTGCACTTTGCAACTTTTATTAATATTCCAACGATATATTAAATACACTCTTATGTACTTTACCGCTGTAACGATAAAAGCTTTACTCAAACTAAAAATATGCGGAGTCTAATCTAAATGCGATTGCAGAGTCGCAGCGACACGCGATTTTAAAACAAAAACGTGTCTAGTGCAAGAAGGAGGCGGTGAAATTGCGAATTGATTGTCGTGATCCAAGAGTTTGCATGTCTGAGTACAGATAAGGGGGTTGTAACATTCCCCCGTTGAACACGAGTCGGCCGGGCCGTGGTCTGGGCTAGTTCGGCAGGGAAGGCGGGCTTGGCGAATCGAATTAGGTCGGGTGCGCGATGGTATCTTGCTCGTTGCACCGACGCCCGTCCGCCTCCGATAACTGAATGTCTGAACACCAGATACCGCGCGTTCATTTGATTACTGCCCCCTGGCTGATGACGTCTTGTTTAATGCGGAGTGGAAATGTTTTTCCGTGTCCGTGCCTTATCGGCGCCCGCGGTGGTTGCTTAAGTAAATTAGTACTGGCTGCCGAGACTCCATATTTACGTTAAGAAAGCTGTTTTTTAAATAGATTCAAACGAAATAGCGTTTTGATGTTGACAAAGGCACGATTTTCAGGTACCTAAATAGAGTTCGTGACCCGAAAGTCTTAAGAGCTGTACCTCTATGGATTTTCTGCAGTTAAAACTAGATAGGTAGCTGCAAAGTGGTTTTTGATGTTGAGCTCTTCGTGAGTCGAGGAATATTTTAGAAGGTATTGAGGAGCATGCACAGCTTCTAAACAAAAAAAAAATAGTTTTTGGTTTTATTTGACTTATTGGATTAGAAATTTACATCAATGCAAACTGTTATTTACTAACATTAATGTAGATACTCGTATCAATGTGGAATAAATACGTCAGAACAAATGTGTTCGTATATCTATCACCCATTTTACGAGTGTTATTTTTGCAATCGGCCTGCCAATGGTTGACAGCATTAATATTACGATAGCGATCGTGCAGTGAGAAATCATTTCCAGATCCTATGTTGATTGAGCTCCGGCTGTCATGTTAATAATAGGCATAATAATTTCGATGCTATACCTATACTGTTTGCGTAATGTGCTTATTTCTGCTTCTTTTGATTGAGTTATGTGATGATTGTTCACTTTCATGATGTAGAATAATTTTCTTGTTTTAAAGGGTAGCAAAATATACATTTGAAAAGATTGAAGAAACAATACCAACGAGGATATATAAAAAATCTCGTGGTGGCGCACTATATTACTATCATCATTAACAGTCAAATAACGTCCACTGCTGAAATAAACCTCCCAAAAGTTTTTTACAGTGACCGCGACCGGTTGCAAGTGGTCTGCATCCATTGAGATCCTGTGATCTTTACAAGGATATCGATCCATCTTGTTGGTGAATGTCCTACGCTTAGCTTTAAGTCGAAGGGTCACCAGTCTATAACTTTTCTGCTCCAATGGCCACGAGATCTATGAGCTAATGAAATCTTAATTTAGAAATCTAATTAGTACGTACATTAACAAGTGGAACGACGCCTAATTCAATGGTTAATTAGGTCTTAAGACCAATTTCTTTATCGTTCGTAATGGTAAAATGTCATTACCAGCTCAGTTGAATATTTAGGATTGTTTGTTTGAACAAAACTTACCTAAGATAATGGTCATTTAACTAGCCATTCTGACATTTGGTTAAGGTATTTTTTAAACACACACAGTCGTAAATATTCAATCGCTAACGAAATTTTACCATTACTATCAATGACGCAACTGGGCTTTCGTAACCTATTCTGTTTATTTAAACATCAGTTAAACATGGAATTATAATTATATTGCTGCTATTTTTCCAGACTGCAGTAACGAATAGATAATTAATTTCTTCGAAGCAATTAATTAATAATTAATACTAATAATACGGTCATATTACTAGGCTTGGGCTATTACGTTTATGCTAATTTGTTTGCTCACCAGGCGCATGTTATAACATCTAGTAATTTTGCAGTCTAGCTAGGTGTGTCTAGAAAATTGCTTTTTTAATGCTCTAATTAACGCTTTTACTAGTAGGTATTAACTTCGTCAAGCATTATATTTTTAATATACAGATCTTACTTATATCCAGTAACGATGTGGTTCAGAATATACATAGCTTGAATCGAAAAGAAAGTTTAAGTATCAAAAACGTATACCACAAAAAGAAAAAAAAAGAAATAAGTTTTTAAGCAGAATTCAACGATACAATATTAATAAACTAATAAAATTGTAAAATTCACGATAAACTTCTAAAGGACAATGACCATGCTTAGTTGAAAATGTCATGTACGTAGCTACAAGACGTTTCTGTTAAGCTTTAGTCTATATTTATTACATTTATACAATATCGTAAAATCCTACCTTGATTTTAGGGTTCCGTAGCCGGACGGAAAAAACGGAACCCTTATAATTTCGTCGAGTCTGTCTGTCTGAAACTATTAGCATGACACAGTTAAAACAGGAAGAGAATAAAAATAATAATGTTATGCATTTGGAGAATGAACCAATGTGATAAATGTATACATTGTGTGTGTTAAATGGGATTTATTACGTTTGTTGCAACTTGGCGCGATTGAAAATTTTATAGGTACGTCATTTATCGTTCTAATAATTGAATAAAGTTTACGAGCTTTCCTAGCAATCGTAAGCAGAGCTTAGAAATTCCTACATGAGAATTATTTTCTTTGAAAACCTCTTTAAATTGAGTGTATGTTGAAAATTGCATTATTTATAGTTTAGTTAGTTTTTATCGTTTATCTCTTAAGTGAGCACTTACATTTAGCGGTAAATTCAATTACTGGATTTATGGAACTACTCACAGTATATTTCCTTTCACCTTACGGACTTTTATTCAACAGGTAAAAATGACTACTAGGTACCTACAGGAAATTTCACTTTAGCACATTCTTGAAGTTTGAACTAGTGAAATATATTGCTACAAGAAATTTCAGTCCAGCACGATACCTTATATGAATTGTTAAACCTTTTATTACGGTGCTAGCTGTAAAAAAACAGCATTTGTAAAAATCTAATGTGTTAATCAATCAATCAATCAAACCCTGTGTCTTAGTGCGCCTTCACATTAGAGCGACAGCAGCGCAATCGCTCTAATGTGCTTGCTGCTTATATTTTATGTATGAAATTGACAGCAGCGCGACTGCCGCGTGACCGTCGCGCTGCTAAAGTCGCCTAAGTGTGAAAGCGCTCTAAGAGCGCTTTACTACTCGGCCACCGACAAATTGGCAAGCCTGTTAAATTTTGCCAGTGCTTTCTTTAACGCGTAGGCTGCTTTATCTCATTAATGTTGCGAGATTGCCCTTACAATTTATATTATTAAGTTTGAATAGTGCAAAACAAAAAGAAATACAATGAAGTAAATATCGATACCAAAGTATGCCTAGCCTAGATTTTTTAAGCCTCAAGTGGTCTGTGTGGTTTTCATAACCGAGGGCCTTCCGTGACTTAATAAACTAGTAGAGCTCATTAACCCATATAAGCTAAGTACTTAGATCACTGTGGCATTAACAATTAAATGAATCACCCTCGGGGGTAGGGGGACCGAAGCCGTGAAGGGTTTAAGACAGTATTTTATGTCGCGCTGTAAGACAGAAGAATCAGTAAACTCATTTTTATCAACGCTAATTGGTTGTACAAAAATAATAAAAAAATATACGCCAGAAAAAAAAAAAACACCAAGTGTCTTGGTTTCGAACCAACGAATTTTCTTTCTTGTGCTACGAATACCAGTCAATAATGACGGGGGCATCTCCCATAAATAAACATCCATGACTTCGGTTCAAAAGTTCGTGCTCATCACATAACTATTTTCCCCTAGCGGCATTAAGAAGAAGATGTAATAGAAATAAAAGAAGTTCAGAAAAGTACTACGGTTAGAGGGCACACTCGTTAACGAAACTGAAACCAATAGTCAAACAAAATATCAAGCCGTGGATGTTAATGTTACTCGTATGGTGAAAAAAAAACATTCAGCGCTATTTGCAGTGACTCCTAAATAATTCGGTCTCCAAATCCATTAGGTACTTAAGTACGAGTACTATTTCAGAAAAAAAACCTTTACTCTCTCTGTGGTGTTTTCAGGTAAGCCGGACACATCTCAAAGTCGTTGAGGCTGTAAATGTCAATCAAAATCAGGGTTTGTAAAAAAAACAATAATCCTTGTTTTAGTTTTTGCTGTTCTATGTTTCGTTTGCCTACACACCGGTGTGGAATTAGAGCGACTATTAAGTGGACATTCTACGGAAACATGCAAATTAATGTTTTGTACAACCATTTACGTTTTATGCGATTTCCTTTTCTTGACTGAATTCTAAGTCTTTTAGCATCGTTGCCTCTTCATTTTGTATCTTTGATGGTATAAAATTAACTATTTATGTCACCGTAATATTGTATAAACCGCGTGATTGCAATCTTACGGTGTTTAATGCGTTCGATTGTAGTCTGTCGATTTATTGTAAACTATACCGAACTCCATCCATTATATTATATGACTTAACTGAAATGACGAATAAAGGTCGGCGCCGACTAATCAACGAGCAACGGCACCAACGAGGCGTCTACCTTACGGAAGCGCGTAATGTACGAGTAAAGGGAACAGCAACGCCTCGGATGAGATCAGCACCGGAAAGCAACTTATGACAGTTCTTCTTGTGAATGACAGCCCGTTTGACAGGGTGGACGTAACGAACGGACGCAAGCGCGTTACAACGCATGCGCCGCTGGTCGAGAGTGGGTCCCGAGTTGGTCTCGATCCGAGGTGGTAACGTTACGAAGTTGACAGATGTGCGTTGAAGTATGGAGTTTCATACAAATAATACTGAACGCCTCGAGTTGATACGGTGCGGTCACGGTGACGGGTTGATCAGTGGGCTACGATTATAACTGGGCAAAGTGGTAGATCAGGGTAGGTAAGTGAAGGTTTTTCGTGTTAGGTTAACATGTAAGTACCAAAAAAAACATTAGTGCTAAATTTTGTCGAGCTGGTTTTCCAATAACTCGTCTGTTTACAATCTAGCGGATTAAGGATCGTTAGATTATAATCTCGCGGTTTGTACAATATTACGTTGACATATGGGTGCATAATAGAAAGTCTTGTTAGTTACACCACTTTAACTCGAGAAGGGTTGGACCGATTTTATGATTTTGATTTTTACTTTGTTGGATTTGTCACGTTCCCGAATAAATAAATAAACATAATAGTTAAAGCACATCTATCTATCCGTTACGGGAACAACAGCGTATAACCTCGTGGCGATCAGTAGTAGTAGTTTGTATGTAACTCTATACAAGTAAAATAGCACATTATGTTGATAATGAGTTGTCATGATGGAACAGCACCAACTAGGCGTCAATCAGGCGTCCACCATACGAAAGCACGTAACGTAAAGGGGACATCAAATGTCTCAGCATGGAAACAACATCGGACAGAACTCGCTGTCAATCCAATATATTTTCATACAAAGAATACGGCATGCCTAGATTTGATATGGTGCTGTTCTCGAAACGGTATGTGTGCTAAATAAATTTAACACAACGTACATTTATTAAAAAAGTGACATAATTCGAAGCGTCGAAGCGCCTCGGATTGAGCTCAACTCGGGACCCACCCTCGACCAGCGGTGTATGCGTTGTAACGCGCTCACGAGGCGTTGCCCGATGGTTGCCAGCTATCCGTTCACCCTGTCAAACGGGCTATCCTTTCAAAGAAAAACTACCATAAGATGTAACAAACGCATTCGAGGCGAGGCGTTAGCTATCCGGTGCCGATTCCATGCTTAGGCGTTGCTGATCCCTTTACGTAACGTGCTTCCGTATGGTTGAAGCCTGGATGGTGATGTTCTTATTACAGGTGGATTAATATGCTTCAACCATAAAGGTTACCTTTGTCCTTTGATTTTCATACCTAATTAAAATTGTCGACTCTTTAAATATTCGAAAGGTAATGTTTTATTGTTCGATAATTTTTAGATGGCATGGGTTCCTATGTCGAACGGAATATTGGTTGAATACAGATTGATTAATTCTGTGTTAACTATTGTATCTATGATATTAAATATTCAACACATTCTCATAATAAAATACCAATGAAAAGCAATTCATTTGATGTTTCCTGGAAATGTAACAATTGCTGGACAAAAAATCTTAATCTGATTTCTTGCAATTTATTCTGCGTAATTCCACAAATGCGCTAACGAGTAATTATAAATACAAAAATTCCTCGCTAGTACCTTACTGGTGTCGATACTGCAAAAATAACTTTATGCTAAGAACTGCTGATTTCAGTAAACAGTATATTAAATGGCGATATACGAGTACAAGGTGTTATTATAGTAATCTTCTCGGTATTAAAATTGCTAGAATTTGCATACGTCAATGCATTTTTATTTGCGCTAACCATACGTTACAGTAACATAAGGCACATTTGCCGCCATTACTACGATAAATTACTAGTAGCATAGGAAATAATATTATTTAGAAGGGTGGCGGGGTGGGTATTTTGCATGAGGACGGGTGAAATACAAGTATTGTTCCTTAAGTACCGCAAAATGTAGGAAAAAACTTCATTAATGCAATACATTCAAGTGTGTCGTCAGGCGGCGGTGATGCGACCCGGCACACAGTGGGTCGAAACAGTAATATGAGGGACATAGAGGTTTTATTTGACAAATCGTATTTTTTTGGATGCCGATCGATAGTCCTTTAGACACTCGTAAAGACATGTTATATAACATTTTTCACGAAACCTAATAGTTTAGCCATAAAAAAATAATTTGTGTTTTTTTTGTATGAAACAAGACCTAAAATACTAAATATCTCCCAGGAACTGCTTGACCGTGCCTTATAATGACTTAGGGTGGCATAAGTGCATTGTGCACTAACATCCTAATCTATTTTTAGCTGCTCCAAACAGCAATTTTGTCTGTTAAACAGTTCGGAAAAAAAATATTTTTGATAATCCTATTATGGGATTATAATTACAATTCTAAGAAAAAGCGTCGATTAGGGTACTAGGAACTAATTACGTAGTTAGTCTACATTGTTCTGTACTATCAGAATCTTTTAAAAACCTTTTTTTGTTATCATCGGATGACTTTAAAGTAATAATGATGTCAGGTAATTAGGATTTTAAAGAGACAATGGTTAAGGGTTGGGGGTAAGTAACCTGGAACTTTGTTATATAATGAAGGTGTATTCATTTTAAAAATTAGTTTGTGCAGTGAAACCTTACCAGTAACACTAAACTTGATTTGCGATATATTACTTACGATTACAATGGAGGCCATTGTGAATAATTTAGATTTATTCGTAATCCTCAGGGAAACGTTAGAATCTTTGACAGACAGTGAAAAGCTATATCATCATCTTATGCAGAAAATGAGACGAGAAGAAAACAGTGTTAAATTAAAAAAGTTTTGCCAGTGATTTTGTGCTAATATCAATAGTAGGTGGACGAAATCCCATCGATCATTTCCCCAATTTTTAAGAAGAATCGGATATTTGTTAGAAACCCCAATTAATTGGCCAAAAATTATAAATTAAGAAAATTTTTAGCACAATATTGCTGTAGAATTTAAGCTTTGTATTTTTTGTACATATTGTTTAATATTTGTTATTGAGATATGTTTTTTTTTATATATTTTAAGCTAGCATTGTAAGATTTTAATCATTTTCTCATTTATTTTATATTTTAATTACTATACATAATTTTTATTTTAAAGTCATCCGATTCTAAGAAAAAAGAGTTTTAAAAGATTCTGTTAATAAAGAACAATGTAAACCAACTATATAAGTAATTAGTTCCTGGTACCCTAATCGATGCTTTTTTTAACAGGAGCAGGTAAAACCCCAAACCATTATCTTTTTATTTGTATAAGTAATCAATATTACTTTATAGTCATCCGATGATAACAAAAAAAAGGTTTTAAAAGATTCTGATAGTACAGAACAATGTAGACTAACTACGTAATTAGTTCCTAGTACCCTAATCGACGTTTTTTTTAGAATTGTAATTATAATCCCATAATAGGATTATCAAAAATATTTTTTTTCAGAACTGTTTAACGGGCAAAATTGCTGTTTGGAGCAGCTAAAAATAGATTAGGATGTTAGTGCACAACGCACTTATGCCACCCTAAGTCATTATAAGACACGGTCAAGCAGTTCCTGGGAGATATTTAGTACTTTAGATCTTGTTTCATACAAAAAAAACACAAATATGTTTTTATGGCCAAACTATTAGGTTAAGTGAAAAATGATATATAACATGTCTTTACGAGTGTCTAAAGGACTATCGATCGGCATCCAAAAAAATACGATTTGTCAAAAAAAACCTCTATGTCCCTCATATTACTGTTTCGACCCACTGTGCGGCACAGGTTTGGTTACACGTAGGGCTGTCTCTTTTTTATTTATTAATTAACGTTGATTTCTTTTTGATTAACATAAAAAATGAGAAAAAATAATAATTGAAGAAATGTTTCTGACCGGTACTTCAAGCGAGTATTGTAAGTAAATCGTAACTGTAATTTAATAACGTGGCGTATAATGATTGTATTTGCAACTGTTGCGTAAGACGTTTTTATTATTATTAGGGTATTCATAAAAAAAACTCAAGTTTCATTATACAAGACGTAAAGGACATCATCCTCCACCTATCTCGTCAAACTTGCATCAAAGTCATTTGCATTCATGTGTTCATGAGGTAGATATAGAACCTACCATAAAAATATACAGTTGCTAATGCATAACCTCAAATGACAGAACACAGACTTAAAAAATTTAGTATCCTCTCCGTATTGGGCGCATAAGCAGTAAACTGAAGGGAGTTTATTATTTCCGCTCTTCTAAGCCGTCATAAACATACGGTAAGTAGGCTGTAGCAGAATTCGGCTTGGTGCCAGCCCTGGCCTATCTAATGTGTCGCAAGCTTGTTCTTCCGTTGGGGCCGTAAAGTGCACATGTTACGAGTAAGCACCACCGCACGTACACGCAAAACCGACGCTCTTATGCATTGGTAATAAGATCTACCTCATCGAACGTCCGCCAGGAAGGGTTGACTCACATAACGTTTATTTTGAATTTGTCATCTTAATATTATGTTGTGCCAGTACGACGTTTTGTTTTATAGAGATACGTGGATTAAGTTAATGTTGCGTAAAAAGGTACTTGTGCTAGTAACGCGCTTGCTGCCTAGTGATAGTGGCGCCATGTAAATATTACTTGCTATTTTTAACTAAAAGAAAATGCATTTATGAAATTTATTACACGTATACGGTTAAAAGGCTTACGCCACACATCAGCAGTGTGTATGATTATATTTCGTCGAAGTATCTGAAATATATTTGAATGCTTAATTCACGTCATAAATGACGCATTTACGATATTTACCCACGGTTTTTGGATGCACTCATTAGATATTGTCAGGATTTCAAAATAGTCAATGTTTTCAAAGACTCTCTTGAAAATCTAGTTACATACTTAAAACAATTCATGGGAATTGAACAGGCATTGTATTTTTAGGATTTAAATTTTTGAATTAGGCAGTCGCGTGTAATGCATTCATAACCACATAAAACATAACGTCAAACATGTCTTAGGCCTGTTTTAAAGTTTGAAAGGCTATAAAAATATTCATAACGCAAAATATTACCGAACACGGGCGTAAAGTGTCAAGGTAAGAAAACTTGAATTTTCTTCTATTTTCTCGAATCTGAAATTCTAATTTTAATCTTTAGCAGCAATGCCGTAAATTATGCAAGCCTACTCATGTTTAATTTAGCAAGGAGTTAAGAAAAAAGGTTTGACTCCTAAATGGCATTGGAAATCTACGGGTCCGATGATTGCGTTCATACTTTTTCTTTTCCCAATTAAGTGGCGTCACATGCCGAGTGCTAGTGACCGGTTTCTGATTGAGCTGTAACTATTTACGTACAACTCTTATCATGTATTAAGCAGCAATGGATTTAATTACGCGACCACTTAATAAGAAAAAAACTGCCACAGGGCATTCCGATTTAAAAGGTATCCAATGCTGCAATTAAAATGAATAATGAGAGTCATATAAATCTTGCCCATAAAAATGCGCGTGGGCTATTCTAAATTTTTTATTTCTGTCCTCCTATGCATTGGATGATCAATCATTCTCTTTGTCGTGGATTTTATGGGAGATGTTTGTACATCGCTGATTTAGTCGTGCAGTAAAAATGGATTGCCGCTAAAAGTGCTGCGATGGCGATCGTTTGTTATCGCATTTGGAATGATGTGCGTCAGGATTTAGCTTGGGGCGCAAGAGATGGGTAAGGCTTTTTTAGTTTCAATAAAACATAACGCATTTTCTGTGTTATTTATCATTTGCGACATTTATTTTTCACCCAGCACATATGTACAACTAGTCGATAATACTACATAACGTTCCACTTAGATATCTTTGCTATATTGGTTAAAAACTAAAAATTTTAATGTCAACTTTTTCGCCGAAAAGACCTCATAAAAACTGAAATAAATGGCATTGAACCTTTGTATATTGGCTTGTAAGCGACAGCTTACTCAAAGCGTTTCGTGTCGGCCCACAATCTTATACTAATTGGAATAAGGTTGCCGAGTATCATTAACCAACGGAAAATGAGCCACAATCTTCCTCGAGCCTACCTACTCATTTTAGTATTATATTTTAGGAGCTGCGTTATAGACAAAAAAAAACACTATGGTTAGATCTAATGGATATATTTTCAAATAAAAAACATATATTTTGTTACTCTATCAGATAGGTAGGATATTTAGCGACATATAGGGTCTATCAAAATTAACTGCGTTCCTACTTGAGGCTAATTCTGATGATCAAACACAACAACATTTTGGTCCCTTAGAAAAGTTTTTGTTTTCAGTATTTATCAGAATCATTAAAAAGAAATGCAGTTAATTTTGATAAGCCCTGTATAAATGATAACTATAACTGACAAGACAAAACATAGGATTTGGTTTTGGATCCGTTGTTCTTCATTAAACACGTAAAGCCGTTGGTCCTGCACCTGAACTCTCTCCGGTCGTGTCAGATTGCTGTCCCATCGGGCTATGAGAGTGAAAGGAATAGAGAGTGCACCTGTGTTTGCGCACACACTTGTGCACTATAATATGTCCCGCGCAGTCGGCTAGTCGTCGTGACTGGCCACCGAAGTCGAAATCGGCTAGGGGGACTACTCTTCATTAAAGGTGTGTTTTTCAGACTTAATCCCTCTTAAGGCTGAATAAAACACCCTAGATTTTAGTTAATATTTCATGTAAGAATGATTGTTGAAAGTCAATTCGACACGTGTGAATAACGCGGACACTCTGTGATTGTTGCTCGCAAAGCACGGGACTCTACCTTTATGAATAAACAAAGCGCGTTAACATTGTATGGCGGTTCAAGTAACATTAGTCACGCGACAATAGTAAAATAGAAATGGCGTGTTCTGAGGCCAAGGAAATCGCGGAATTATGGCCAAGTAAATAATTAGATGATAAATAAAGACGTCCGTGCGTGCATTTAGGGTTCTGCGTAGGCTTGCTTACATTTTATTGTTTCGCACATGAGGTGAAGGCTGATTCATGAGACTAATAAGGGTATGAGAAGCTGCATCTTAATAAATATTAAATGTATATCAACTTACGTTCACAATATTTTGTTAGGTACTATACCTAGTAAAACACAAAACGTAAATTCTAAAAACGGGATGCAAAGCGTACAAAATTGTATTATGACGTTTAGATACGATAAGTGAATTTGTGCAAAAGATAGTAGTAGTAGCTTTAATAAGAGAATGAAGAAACTATTTTGCTCCGCGATAAAAATAAAAAGCTTAATGAGCTAAACTGAGGGCAGATATATGGAGATATAGAAACTAAACTCGCTTTTTTGACTACGGAACCCTAAAAAAGAGCTTAATTTTATCAGCGTAATAAGTTCTCAAGTTCTTTAGACAGAAAAGTAATAAGTGTCAAACTCTCCCATACCCGATTCTTGAATATTTATTTTTTTAATTGACAAAAGTTGTCTGTAATTGACGGCCCCACATAACAAAAGCTTTGTTATGTGTATGCATAGTGTGGTATAATTAAAGGACCATATATCACGCGTTTTACGGCCGTTGACTTTACATTTTACACTGTGCGGGATTTTAATTAATTACACTAACACTGCGGTAAGTTTGAAGTAACGTGGATAAAAAAATAATATTTAAGTCTGGCTTGAGATTTGAATGCATCTTTCCACGTTGTCTGTCTTTTAACGTTATCTTTAATAAAACTTCGGCAGTGACGAGGCAAACTTACAGTTAAAATAAACAAAATCAAATATAAATATAACAAAAATAAGTATAATAACTTTTGAACTGTTTTTTATCGTCTTGTGCAAAATATGCGATTAGTGTGTAATCTATATTGAGAGAACCATTTCTTTCATAGGAGTCGTCTGCATTTCATAAACCCTATGTTAGAAAAAAATAACATTTTGTAGTTACACGCAAAGCACATCCAACGTTACGTAATAACTGTGACCCAGATGAATGTTGCCAACTCTAAAGCGTCCCAATTGAAAAACAAATCCGAAGAAAAGCCAGCCGGCTCGTACTGTCAATAAATAAAGGCAGTTTTTAATAAAACCGCGTGCAACTAGAACGAATCGGCATATTGCATTCGCGGGTTATAAATTTGCTAATATGCCTGAACCAGTGCGATAAGGCCTAAAATAGCACAAGTTATTTCTACTGCCAGAATAATTCTTGGATTTTTGACAGCGCAATCGAAGTTTGCCGCTAGGCCCCGCCGAAGCTTAATTAAGAGCTGCAAAACTGCAATTGCTACGTATCGAGTTTGCTACTCTGCAACGCCGAGGAATTGTTGGTTACTTTATGCCATCACACGCGAGAGCCAATACTTACTCCGGATTAATCTGATCTTAATTTTGAGTGCTGTTTCCAGTTTCCAGAGTCTGAGTATATTATATATCAGGTCATTCAGAAAGTATTGCGAAAATAGTTTTTATATATGGGAGACTGGCCGGTAAGAATCTTTTTCGAAAATATGACTATTTGTGGCAATTTTAATATCTATTTTAATATTCTCCTGCACCCATAATAATCTCTCTGCATGATCTGGCATGACTGGGAGAGAATGCTATTAGCATTAAGTCAACCTTTTGCACACTTTTATTTGTGCAATAAAGTTTTTAAATAAAAATAAAAATAAGTTATTTATAAGTGAAAACAGGTGTGTTTCATTTTCAAACTTTTTCTACATTTTTACGAGCTAATTCAAAATATCGTGTCTCATTGAAAAAATAATCTGCGCCGGAAAATTTTAGAGCTATGATTTATACGATTTCAAGATAAAACCGTAAGAATCGTTTAATAGACTTCAAATGGCATTTATGGATGAAGCTCCTTTGAGGGCCACCCTGTATCATTGGTATAATGTATTCAAGCGCGGTCGATCAACCTTGGAGATGAACAACGAAGCGGTCGCCCTTTGACGGCTATTTCGGAAGAAAACGTGCTAGCAGTGAAAATTGTAATCCAAGAAAATAGGTGAATTACACATCAGGAGATTTAGCATATATTGAAAATTGGATCGGGAAGCGTTCACGAGATTCCACACGGGCATCTACGCGTGAGGAGGATAGTATCACGCTAGGTGCCGCACTACCTCACAAACGCTCAGAAGTATGCCCTGGTGGAATGGTGCCGTGATGTGCTGAACAAGTTTGAAGCAGGCTCGTCTCGGCATGTTTACGACATCGTTATGATGATGAGTCCTGGATTTATCAATACGATCCCGAAACAAAGCGCATGACGACAGTTTGGGCGTCTCAAAATAAACCAACGCCTACCAAAGTGAAGCGATCGAGCGGGGGGAAGATTTTAATCCTGGGTCACCCTCCTTACAGCCCTGATCTAGCACCGTGTGACTCCTTTTTATTTCCAAAAATAAAAAATCAGGTCAGCGTTCAAGCAGGCTGTATACGAGGTGTCTGCGGCGGACTGGACAAAGTGTTTTATAAATTGGTTCAGACGCATGAATCTTTGTTTACAGGCTGGTGGAAAGAACTTTAAAAAGATTTAATAAAGATAAATGTAGTTGTAGAACTATTTTTTTTAGTGTCGCAGAACTTTCTGAGTTTCCCCCGTAAATTATTAAAAATCTGTCTTAATATTGTAGCGACTTGACTTCTCAGCAAAATAAATATTAATAAGCGTTTATATAAAATACGAGGCCTCAATTTTATTATATATTGTATTACAAGTTACATTAGTTTAATAAAAATGGTATCCTGCCTTTTTTGCAGAAAGTTTTTTGGCTGAATTCCACTTGCCAACTAACGTTTCACCAATGATTTACTTTGAAAACTAACGATAGTCAACGACACGTTCAATTGGTAACTGTGAGGTTGGGAAATAAATTAAATACATTTAATTACTTGGCAAATGAATATTCGGTTAAATGAAATTCGGTGAAACATTACTTGCGAAGTGATAATCGGCTAAACACGTTCTGTAAAAAGGCAGAAAACCAATAGAAACACTAGTAGCAACTAAAGTAGAGCAAGCATAAAAGAAAAGTCCACAATCGGTGTAGGAGTGAAGTTTTTATCGGTCGGCGAGTCGGACTGATTGTAACGAGCTCATTGGCAATTCAAATGGCTGGACCGACACACCCTGTAATCAATAACATTACATGTACGTGCTTCCTGAAGCCCCGTTGCAGGACTGACGATTACAGATGATGGTTTGATAAACAAGAATAATAAGAGATAACATAAAAAAATACGTAACTAGGACTTTGATTTCTGTCAAGTTGGTTCTTGAGACAGAGGCTTTAGTCAAATTAAATCGTCGTTTTAAATATGTTTTTCCATTGTTTGTGGGATGATAAAATACAAGCTTCATCAACCCCAATAAAGACACCCTTATTGTAAAACTGCCTGACACCCTCTTCGTTCGAAACAATATCACATTCCACTCTCAAAATGATTTAATTATTGCTCCTATTAACCTGTTTTGAATATTTCTGTTATGCAAATTATACACCGGTTCAAATAAATTCAGCTGTTATTGCAAGATGATGCTTTTACCACCATCGCTAATAATAAACTCTAAATGAAAACACCCCGATTGCTCGTTTAACTTCACGTAGCGACACGTAATTACCTTTACCCCTTATCTTAACCGAATAATGAAGTGACAATTCTAGCAGCCACTCTTGTTCCGAAGTGCCCAAGTTACTTTACTCGATCGGTTTTAAATGAAACGAGTTAGATAGCCTGCAATAACGCATCCCGATTTTGATAGTATGCAGCGAAAATTATGCAAATGTTCAGTTAATGTTAATATCGGACGACTCTGTCGGACTTCGTAATGAGACCGCATCAGGTCTGATTATAAAAGTCTGGTCCGCTTGATTTCCAAGTCAGATCCTAAAAGCAATTACAAAGTATTATTCATTCCGGCCGTAGCGCACCGAACGGCAGCATTCGTGTGGTGGATGCGAAGAAAATTGCACAAACTAATGATCATATCGTTTCTTGAATACAAATTCAGGTCTTTCAGCATAGCGGTCAGCGTCGGCCTATTAGGGCCGCGTTAGACTCAGTAAATTGAAACGGCGTTATGATTTATAGCGAGACTTCACGAACCAGCATTACCAGCGGCTTCCTGCACGGACGTGACGTGAAACTGAATACCTCAAATTAAAATTAAAAGAATTTAGTTCAAATAGAACCTTTCATTGGATGTAGATAGTTTTCGGGAGATAAAAAGCTCTATTTTTCTACACATTACGTACCGCTACCCTTAAAATAAATGTTAAATATTGTTATTTTGAGCTATGCCAAAATATTGTCTTTTTTTTTTTAATGTAGCCATAGTTTTAGGTCTTCGCAAGTCATCAGCATATAGTAGAAAACTACATCAATCCTGAAAAACGAAATACGATTGCGAGGGTCTCAGTAGTCGGATACGACGAGAAGGACTATATAGAGAATTGATGTTATATTGAGGTTTGATGCTTAGTATTAAATAAAAAATTGCTGGAAACGAGAACACTTATCACTATAAACTTAATATTATTTTAAAACGATAATCATATTTACACCAAGCATTATGAATTCACTCAATTTCAATAGTTTTCCCTGAACACATTCATCACAAAATTTCGCGAACGTACCGTTTCTTGCGAAGCGTTTGATGCGAAGCATTCACGGAATTCCCTTTATGCGAAGCGCAAAGCGCAATAATATGATAACATTTTGACGTGTGTTAATTTCTTTAGTTCAGAATTAAATGCCGGCCCGAAAATAGGGCATTCGTATGAAAATGCTCTCGTTTCCTAAAAAGGTTGGAATACGACGAGGCTTCTGGCTGGAGCTGTTAGTTTAAAAGTCATATTTAGCTAATTACGCTGCGGCCTGCGGTCGACTGTTGGCCGGCGCTTTGCCCGAGAATTCCATTCGCAACTGTAACAGAATGTATTATAACATCTACGAACGAAATGAGCTAGTGGTGAAATATTTGGTACATTGCGTGGAATTGCACTTATGTTTTATGGAGTGAAAAAAACATTGCTACAGCTATCTAGATTTTGATTCCGTACTAATAACAAAAAAGTTTATTTTAAGAAAACAAAATTATATTGCTGCATTTATTTTCAATTTATATTAAGTTCAAAACTCTAAAATAAAAGGTAAATATAGTTAATTTAAATTAAAAGTAATGAAAAATATTTTCATATTTCAAACAAAAATGTTTGGTTGAAAGCAGTTTCAGAGTAACCGATACATTATTCGCAGCGCTTATATTTTTGTAGTTCGTAACTCCTTCATCGTTATGAAGGTTCGCCCCGTTGGTGAAAGTGAAGAATAATAGTAACACTTTAGCTTTATAGCATGAAATATGAAAATAATTTTGCGGTGGATATACAAGATGTTTTAAAACTGGGTCTGAAATGAATTAAGTTTTTCCTAAATACGTATGTATTTTTTTACTTTCCGCACTAAATCGTCATATTGTGACCCCTCTGATTTTTATGAAGAGTCAATTTTTTTGCATATACGACCCATATTTCTAAAAGAAAGTTGGAACTTTTTTCATGTGGTAATTCGATTGAAAGTTTAACGCTTAAACACCCGAGCGGTTGCAGGCAACCGCATAACAATAGAATATCTATTGTGTCTCGTTCACATATGGTTGAGGGATTAACCGTTTCACCTATCTTTAAAACCATTTAAATATCTACATGTAAAAAATATTGCACAGACATCGTGACCCCTGAGAAATCAAAAGATATTTTTTCTTCGACAAAGAAAATTCGATTGGTGAACTTTTTTCGACAAACTGCACGAGAGTCTGTCCCCTGCTTCTAAATACCTGCTTTCATTCCTTACGGGTAGTTTTGAAACTACTGAAACGAATATATATTTTTTTAAAGTGTATCCAGTATTCTATGATTAGCAGTGTGATTTAAAAAATATCATGGGAAATAAAAAATCAAGGAATACATATGACATGCTATACATATAAATGACTGCACTCATCATAGTCGGCGACAAAATCTAAATAGCAACTGGAGCTCTATAAAATAAGTTTGACCCTACGTGACCAAGGTCTTTCGAATTGTCGAGAAAAAACATTTTTTTTATATTTACAAAACTTAAATTTATGCGGTTCTTTTAGATTCAGCTTAATATTCTCCTCTAAAGATAAGACACTTTTAAAAGAGACAAGAAACACTTTTTCCGTAGTATTAGTTCGGTCGGTGTGTTGGCTCTCCGCCCGGTCTAGGTGTGTCCGACACTGCGGTCAAGTATCTACCCTCATTTTAATAACATTTTTACGCTTTTCCTCTAACTTTTTTCCCAAAGAAAGAATAAATTGAATACAGTTCTGTGCACAGATTTTTTGTCGTAGTTGTTAGACAGAGCCATGTTTTAGTTTCTGTTTATAAAAGGCGATTTCTTTATGAAAATATTTCCCGACGTCTCTGAATTTTTCCTTTAAAAACAGTCTGGTTTTATCTTTGCTGTACCTAAAAATATAAAAATAATCATAATATTTTTAATACAAGAAGGTTCCATAATTTATTAACAAATCGTATTTTTAGTACAAAAGACAGAAATAGATAAATTTATAGATATTCTAGTGTGCAATAAAAATATCTGTAATTGTTTTAAGGAAAACCAACAATGCAAAAAACAAATGACAAGTACAATTTCGGTATTCGTATCGCTGCTTCATTTCAATTTTTATACGATTTAAAACAAAAGAATTTGTAAATAAAATTTGTTTTTATTTAACATTAGTTCGATTGAATAAAAGAATCGTTAAGAATCACGTACTTAATTGAACGTTTTAGACGAAAAGCTTGCAAATTTATAACGAGTCTGGGAATTCTAATAGGTGGGATTAGTTCCCGAACCAATAGTCCTCTGATTTTCTCTCGTAGAAACGCCGCTCGAATGCAAATAGTCCGCACTGCACCCGTTGTTATCTCTCGCTATCAAGACTGAAATTTAAAAGGATCGAAAATACCTCAGACAGCTCCAATCTAGTTTAATGAAATTTCAAACTACTTTTAACGTAACATCCTTTTTCGAGCTGCATTCCCTGAAGATGCCGCGAGTTTAGTCACACAAAATTTAGTTTTGATACTTCAGTAGACACTTTCAAAGTTCCCGTACACTTTCAAGTGCCACTTTGGTTTATTAAATTAGAAGTAACCGACTGAAAGCTACTTTAGAATATATCGGCTTTACAACCATCATAAAAGTATACTTGTCGATTTTATGACTTGATTCATAGGAGAAACTCAATATAATGGGCAATATTTTTACATTCAAATGGTATGTATAAAAATGTGCTCTATTTTAACGTTTTATTTATTTCAACACCACTTTATACTTCCATTCTGCAGTTTTTATTAGTCAATAACAGTATCACTTAGCATATTGTATATGGTATACTATTTTTTTATTTCAAATTTGTTATTGAATGAACTTAAAATTTTGAATGTTTTTGACAATCACAGTGTTATTTCTGTATTCTTATAAGATGAAATGAGAAAACAAAAAATTCGCACGGGTGGTATTCAAACCTGAAACCTCTGACAAACCGGGCTAAATCCAATTGATCTACCGTGCCGTCGATCCGACTGCGTGATTCTGGTCTCTTATGGATATTTTTCACTCATAGTCCTTTTTATGTTAGCTTAAATCAAATCAATAGACCTTCAATCTGTAATTCCCGAAACTGTTTGCTTTAGTAACAAAGTAGCAAATCAAACAATCCATTAACGTTACTTACTTAATACAATATTAACCGTGGTTTATCTTAAGAGTGAGGGCCGAACTTAAATCCGCCGGTCTTCTTGGCGCAAGCTGGTTATCTAAACATTGACGGGAAGGCTTAACGAGATCGATATCGGCCGTCGGCCCTCGTTACAAACAGAGTTAATAAATTGATTTTAGATAAACAAAGGCTGCCCTGAAACAACCCACTTCACTGCTGAATTAATGCCTGCCGCCAGTGCGACTGGATGGGGTAGCTCAAATTTGACTTTTTTCTAACGTATTTTTTTACATACGAGTAATTATTGCATGATAGAATAGTAGAAGATAGTGACACATTTTACGTTAAAGTCTATACCTCTTTCACGGACAGTGACCGCCTATAGGCGGGATAATAATAAAATTTCTATTGTTTCTGGAGTACTGTCCGTGAAAGTGATACTAACTAACAAACTAAATCTATGAACAGTTCTTAACATCTATTTATATACTTTATTTAAAAGTTTCGATATTTCTCATACAGAAAGGATATTTATATCACAGTCATTTGTAGACCGATTTGAAGAATGTTTTCGCCTACCTGGAGGTAATAATTAAATAAATAAAAATAAAAATAGCCTTTATTTCTAATACTTATATATACCTAGAGGTTATACCTTCTAATAATTAGTCACATTGTTGCCGAATCTGGATCTGATGATGGAATCTTGGTGCAATCGAGAGAAACCCTCCAATTTCAAAGACAAAAGAAAAAAGGCATGTATTAAACCTGATAGTCAACATTGTGTGGAGCTGAGCTGATGGTGGAACTCCTTAACGCTAAGGCATACAGTGATTTAATGCCAGAATTTATGATAGGTTATTTGTAGCTTCCATCAGAACAGAGTCAAAAAGTGCAACCCCTTCTCGTATCCTCTTCTATAATAACTAAAAATAAACAAATAAAACTAACATTTAAAGAGTCAGGAGTTTTTGTAATTATCGAATAAATTCCAGTTACAAGACTTGTTACTTTAGTTTCATCATCAATGACTAAGACAAAGCCGAAACAATCTATTATTTGTTAAGACAAACTGTAATATACTATGGTTAACAGTTTAAGGGGCTCTCCGAATTTTTAACGCGCATACTAGCGCTCACATTAGTAGAAAAATCATAACTCGATAAATAAAAGACAAATCGAAAATCTGATTGATGCGATTGTAGCTCTGGTTATGTAGTTTAGATACAATGTTTAAGTTCAATAAAACAGGGTTATCTGCAGTGAAGTTAAAAAAATGGCCATATTTAGCAGTTTTTCTAACTCTAACTACAGAAAACTTGTGAAAAAATTAAACGTACTAAATAAACTATAGAACCTGCACTACAATCGTGTGTACCAGATTTTTCATTGTATTTGTATTTAAGGAGAAATAATTATTTTAAATAGAGTGCCGCTAGTGTGCGCGTCATAAATTCGGGGAGCCTTTAAAAAGCTTTCACTCAGTTTCTCTTTGTGTTTAAGGGTATGAACAAAGTGTATTGACATACACACGCCATCTTACCAATGATGCATTCAGTGTTTGTTTTGAAAATGTCGGTGCAGTATGGTAGTTTCACACGGGTTTTATTTAAATACTCATCTGCGCATTCCACGTATATTTTACATTCTGTTTTTATTTCCTATAATGGTTGTTTGAGGCATTGCGTACGGAAACGTTTTATTGAAATTAAAATAATTACACAATGACCGCTCCTTCCTGTCTATTTTTTGTTTTATTTATAATTCTTTTAGCTTTAAAATGCTCTGATCCAAAGTACTTACTAATCATTAAGACTGCTTACAAAGACTTGAGATAAGAAAGTGATAAAAAGTATTCCATATTTTTAAACTTTAACTTAGGTGTGCTGATCAATATTTGATTTGGTACTTGTATAAATTTACTTTTTATTTACTTCCAACTACACCAGGAAGAACATTAATTTGACGTTAATCTTCACGGAACCCAGAACGAAAGAGCTCGTAAATTATTTGATCTTAAGCCTCGAATGGCGTTTAATGACCCATAAAATGAGCTGAGATTACAGAATTGTTTGTAGTTGTTGTAATTACGAATATCACTAAATCAACAACGAATTCATTGATAAGGAAGGTAAAACGATTGCGGTTGACTTGAGCAACGGATTTGAAGCTTTAATTAATCAATTAAGTAACTTAGATTAAGGGAATGCCTTAAATGTTGTTTGAGTGGTGTCAAATGGAGTTACCGTATTTATTAGGTAAAAAGTTTACTTAAAATCCATTAAATTTTTTTGTTGAATCTTTATTTGACAACATCCAGTCTCTGGTATAGCATTTCAGTGCAGTATATAACCAGACTCTACTAATATAAAAATAAGATTAAAATTAATTATGGTAAAATTGTAATT
Organism: Pyrausta purpuralis; assembly: GCA_963924145.1. Taxonomy (NCBI): domain Eukaryota; kingdom Metazoa; phylum Arthropoda; class Insecta; order Lepidoptera; family Crambidae; genus Pyrausta; species Pyrausta purpuralis. Next base: position 11,921,711 of record OZ001659.1, on the reverse strand, counting down.
TTAATACCGACTTACTTCAGTACCTATGGAAGCGATAACATGTCCCAGAAAGTTAACGGGTATATACTCGTAGCTTCTTAGTTCCATGTTTGCAATAAACAACATTTCCAAACTAACCCATGTTGTTTTAAAGATATGGGCTATTTACTGAAAAGATTTTAAAAAAATACACGTAATTTTTTAACACATCTTTTTCAGTGTTTTTTCAAATTAATACATGATTAATTTTGGATGTATCGGATGTAAAAAAAATAAAACTCTATCCTTGCTTCAGCATCCCGGTATTTTTACTCGGTTCACTTTAATATTTTGCTCGAAAAATCTTTAAAAAAATCAGTCAAGTTCTAAACAAGAAAACTACCAGTATTTCGACGGTTAATATAGCCAGATGCAACGCAACTAAAGGTCCTCTTCTCCCGTGTCAACATAAACAAGCACTAAGTTCCAAATTCACCATAAACAACAATATAAAACTTATCCGCTGCTCGGCCTAATGTGACGCCGAGAAAAGAATCCTGAAAAATTCGTGTAACGCACCCCTGTTATGAGAGTTTATTCCCTACTTTGTGCAACTTTCGCCCATTTTGCGTTAATGTTACACCGTATCATTTCGTGGAGAGCTTTGGAGTATTTTGTTGTAAAATTTTATTCTAACCAAATGGAAGGGGATGGCTGTAAAGTAATTACGGAAAGGGAAAATGCACCGCCAATGTTATTTTAATTGGATATCCCAAAAGAAGACCTGTTTTTTTTTGCGACGATATTCTTCATGTATATTTCAAACATTATTTATTGTTTTACGTGTTGTGTTCCGTCTAGTCGTATTGTTAACTGTTCAGTAAAAGGTTTGTGTTTCTTACCGACTTTATAGAAAAAGCGGTATTTAATTCAATGTGTAAATATGATATACTAGCGGTCCCCCGCGACTTCGTCCGCGCGTTTTGAGTTTGCTCCCTCCCCTCCCGTCGCAGCGTGATGTTTTATATCCTAAAGCTTTTCTCAATAAATAAGCTATCTAACACAGAAATATTTTTTCAAATCGGTTCAGCAGTTCCTGAGATAAGCGGGTTCAAACCAACAAACTCTTCAGTACCCCAATCACGAACTTTCGACGTATTCGTCACGTAAGCGTAGCGAGTTTACGCAGTAAAATGTTAGTCGGCATCACGAAGCACTCTCGTGTCGTGTAGTAAGCTCGATAGCATTGACGGAGATGACGTCATACTAACGTAAATATGGCCGTTGAATGACACGTCCAGAAACAAGTTAAGCGTTTTTTTTTTTAAAAATATTGAAATTTAACATGATATTCCAGTAAAATCTAAGAAAAATCAATGACGTAACAAAATTACGACCAATATGTTTGGCAGGGTTAGTAAATGTTAAATTTTGGACTATTAAAATATAAAAATATATGCTACATTTATATGATATGTTCTTCTGTAATCTTTAGATTTTTGAACTGTTTACTATACTGTCAATTGACAGATTGACGTTATGCCATCATATTGTGACAAATTCAAAACTTTTACAAAAGATTTAGTTAAAAATGATAAAAAATATTTAAAATAACGAGGACAAGTCGTTTGCAGTAGAACGTAACAATATTTGAGTTTTTGAAAAAGTAAGTTCGTAAAAGTAATACAAGTTTTTGTGATTAAAGTGTTTTTATTCATTGGCTTTAATAGCGAGATAAACTCAAGCTAGATTTTATTTCTAAAGAAATTGTGATTTATACAAGCCCTCAGCTTTCCAAAAGAACGCTGTTTCAAACAAATGGAATGAAAAGCATTAGCGTCAGCATATTTTTTTCAATATGAAGAAAGACCAAAAAACAATGTATGGAAATACGACTACCCAGCTAGAAGAAATAAAGTGAGTCTAGCAGTCCCAGCGGTCTTCGTTACTCCTATATGACATAATCAGAGAAAAGATTAACGCAACAAGATCAAAATGAAAAGGTTACAAGTGCCCCTGTTCCTAATTTCTTTTCAAGTTAAAAATAAAGAGCATAAGATAAAAAATATTGTAATAAATTTCATATTTTTACTGCAATGTTTTAATTTTAGAAATATTAAATATGACTACAAACGTATTCTTCATTTCACACGTTTATTTTTTTTATTTCTCGCCAAAAGCCAAAGCCCAGTCTGTTGTTAAATGAGAGATTTTGAGCACATATAGCAAGAAACTATGTGTCGGATCCGTACGTTCTCACTAGTACACACACATGACTTTCGTCTTCAAACACTGAGGTTAATGAGACGAGAAGACTCTTGCACAGTTTCCCGAACTCTGCCTAGCCATCCGCGTTGGATTCGTTGATAGACCTCTTTCTTAGACCCACTTTCAAGACTCTTGTCAAATTTTCCAGCATCTTTTCCTGCACGAATATACTATCAGTAAGCCGGAGGTGAGAGACGTATTTGCTTTTGACGTTGATGCCGAATCTTTTCCATTCCAGGAGCTTGAATTCGTCTTCAAATGCAGCCGTATGATATTTTTCAAAAAAAAAACAATTTAGGCGGTCTTATCGCTAAAAGTTATAGACTTACCTTTACACATTGTTCCCACTCTAAATCTCAAGTACCTACCTAATCTTGTTGCAACTAACGATACTATACGTCAAAAAAACGTTCGTGCTAGCAAATTCAGTTAAACACTATGAAAAATGTTTACGCACAATAAATGTCAGGCATTTGAGCTGCCAAATTTAGTTTGTTTTACGTCCGATAGAGGCGCTTTCAGATTCTCATACAAATGATTACGTTACTATGCGAATACTTTGATGCAAATTATTCGTGATAGGGGAGGGGTACACAGCTTTATAATAAAATTAGCGCAAGCGCACGTTGTACTTAAGCTGCGAACATTATTTTGGTGCGGAGTTATGTTAAAACTGTGATAGCTCCTAAGATATTTATTGGAATCAAATGATATAAAGGGCAACTTTGTTCTAAATGAAATGCTCGTGATGATGAATGTATTATTTTGATAAGAATAAATACCTGTGTGTATAATACACCTCTAAAAATAATGCATTATTTTTTTACAAATTTATTAACATAAAAAAGGTTGTAGTAAGTCAACCATAAAAGATAGACATATGCTGTTGCGGACTTTATTATAGAACTTTTAATGCTGAACAATCTTGTCGTACATGATTTTTGTGTAATTTAAGCGGTTTCCGCAGCGTACGCAGCGGAAGCTCTCAAAAGGAATATCTTTCTCCCGTTTTCGCAACATTTTTCATTGCTGCTGTGGTCTTGTGAGTCGTATCTTTATGTTATATAGCTTAAAGCCTTCCTCGATAAATGGACTATCCAATATAAAAATAATTTTTCAAATCGGGCCAGTAGTTTCTGAGATTAGCGCGTTCAAACAAACAAACAAACAAACTCTTCAGCTTTATAATATTAGTATAGATGATTGGAATTTGATAATATTTGAATATGCTGATCTGTAAAGGCTTCCAAACAAGTGTGCTTAATTTTGTAAGCGTATGTATGTTTCTATATTTGTATGTTTGTCCAAAGATATCTTGACAACAAGAAGTCGCATCAAGATGATTCTTTTTCAGTTCAATTGGGTATATTTCAACTTAGGGTACAGTGTAGATTTCATCAAAATCGGTCGAGAACCTACTTTTTGAAATATGGTTAATCTATAAAAAAACATCAAATAAAAACCTTAAAAAACTGACTAATATGCTCAAGATAACTTGTCTTCTAGTACGGAGAAACAATGTCATTTTTTTAAGGCTTCATGTTATATTTTTCTCTATATCATTAGTTCAAATACTGTATACTATGTTTCAACCAATTGAGCTTGTTATTGTCACAAGTGTGAACTAAGAATAAATACACATACACGTTTGCATTGTAGTAATTCTACAATATAACAAAAAAGTTTAAATGTAACGAAGAACGCTATAAAATAATTAGCGATTCTAATTTTTCGAGGAATGTCCCACCATGCGACATTTTATAAATGTACACACCTGTCGTTTAAATAACAAAGTAGCTTTTTGCTTATTATGGCTTAGTCGGATCCTATTTGAGATTTGTTATAATTTTTTGGGGTAACTCTAACAATAAAGAAATAGTTTTTAAAGGCCAAAAACGTTGCATTCGCTCTATGTTTAGATTACAAACTACTGATACGTGTAAAGGTATGTTCAGAAAGCATAAGGTTTTGACACTTCCGTCATTATACATTTTGGAAACCGCTCTATTTGTGATAGCTAACAGCTAACAGCTTCTTCTCAGCACTAGCCCACAATTGTCCCGAAGCTGTGGTAGGGTTTATATTGGGACGTGTAAAAGTGCCCCCAGTGGGCCTATTTGCATAAATAAATGACTTTTATGACTTTTTTTTTTATATGCAACCCTCATTTATGTGAGCGCATGGCTGATACATACGTGCGCAAACGCCGTGGTGGAAACCGTTTATGCTTACATCCTTCGAAAACAGCATTGTTAAGTAAAAGTTGTGTATGCATGGCCCCTAAAATTTACAACAAACTACCCAATAACATGAAGCTTTTGAATAAGGACCTTTTTAAAAATAAACTTAAAGTGATCTTGGTCGACAAATGTTATTATAATGTACAAGAATTTTTAGATGACAAATTTTGGCATTTTTATATATAATTTAATTTGGCATTGTTTTTTTATCAATTATTATTATTTAATTATGACTTAATGGAATTGTGTCTGCATTTTGAATATTTGAATACAATTTGCACGCTTTTAATGTCATTTTTACACGCTGAATGTTGGCAGAACATGTTGATGCTAAAATCACTATTTGGTTGTCATCATTTATGTACACACATGTTTAGTAAATAAATATCTTTATCTTTTATCTTTATATCAAAAAATTCTCATTCGATCCCGTGACTGTGAGTGAGTCGTGACAGACAGACGTCTGTCTATTAGTCTTTAAAGTTGAAAAAAAAACAAACAAACGGAGATATACATGACCACTTAAAGGACAAAAAAAATATTTAGAAGTGAGGTACAATGTTAAGATCGTGATTAAGTCAACTAAAATATAATAATTTCGTTTACTCATGCATCGAGTAGCTGCTGTAATGGTTAGCTCAAAGAAAAAACTAACCAAACAAATGGTAATTAAAATTTCCATTCTGACATTTAAGGTATTTTTCTTCAAAACATGCTCGCACTTTCGTTATTCAACCGCTGGTAACGAACGACATTTAACCATTAGTTGAGTGAACGATGTAGGTACAACTTCGTTCACACATATCACGGCCTTGAGCTTCGATTAGTTTTGAATGTTTACTGCGCAAAACCAAACAAAGGTATCACATTTGGTTGATTATTTTAGCTTATTGGTTTTCTTATATCATGCTTTTTTTACAAAATTATAACTGTAGGTCTTTTTTTTGTCACAAGGATTTCCGCGTTTTCATAATTAGCGACAATATTTGTTCTTTGTGTGCAAGTTTATGGGAAAATTCTTAGCTTTTCCTGTCTGTTCCTTGTATTTAGATATACATACGGGATGTTCTTCTGCCGTTATTTAGGTCACAAACATAGATATCAGATATGGTCCTGCACTACCTGACAGACCAGCTATATTAGAGTATTATTTATGTAAATCTACCTCTGTATAAGGATTACATTTACTTAAAAAATAATTTGATTTTAAATACATTAACTAAGTACTAACACTTTGATTTTAGATACCTCATGTAAATATGACCTTCCTTAGAACTTTATACATATGTCATACCATGATAAATATGTCTATTTAAAAAAAAACACTAGTATTACCACGACGGCCCAGTGGCTAACATTAAGTGCCGCTACCGGTTGAATATTTATGATTGTGCATGTTATGATGAAAAATTACCTTCACCAAATGTCAGAATGACTTTTTTGAAGACGAAGAAGACGAGACGAGAATAACTTTTTTTTGGTTGTGGGATATTCGTAATAATAAATAATTTTATTTCTTTGTCGCAATCATTTCTGCTTAATCCTAACGTATGTCTGGTAGAGAACCCCATATAACGTTAAGTCCACCTTTTGTACATATTTTGGTTGTACAATAAATTATAAATAAATAAATAGGTAGACATTTAACCATTAGTTAAGTTAACTGTCGGTCACGAAACTGGGCCCAACTTACTTAAATTTTAGATAATTAAGCTTACTCTAAACTTGCTACATTAAAAAGGGCCTTATTATTTATTGTAACTATGTATCGAAGAGCTAACAGAAATTCTAGCGCTACTTGTATCCTTCAAGATTTCCAGTTCCAATACATGCTAATATGTCTAAGATTTATGAATTGAATATCAAAGGGTACAATAACTTACGACCGATTGATATAATGAAAACCGCTTGGAAATTAATAAACCGGAGAAATCGTACGAAAACCTGACGTGATTCAGGCTATTCCACGTGCGTTCATTAAGTGACTATGATCGATAGTTGAGACGAGCGGCTCCGGTAGATCATTACTGATATGCGAATGGCGCCTGCGGTTCGAAAACGCCCTTCTGCCAGTTATTAATTGCTCCACGAACAAAAGCAAATGACTCGGTAGAGGTGATCCTGCGAGGGCGGGTCGGCGTTATCCATTCACCCGGTGTAGACGTCCCCGAAGAGAAATGTTCATTCACGATAGGAGAATTTATGCCTTTGATTTACGCGAGAGTTTTCACGCGGCGTCCTCGGCGCCGGAGTCGCCATAAATAGAGAAGGGTCGCGGGCTGACGTTTCGTTATTATACCGTGTTACAGACGCGTCTCACGCCATTCAACGTCTATCGGCCGAGCTGGATTGATATAGGAAACGGAAACTCATATTTACATATTCAGCGAACAGTTTTCGCGAAAAGGGTAAGACGGTGACTTACGAGTATGCTTTATTGGTGTGTAGTGTTTTCATCTACAAGTGTGTTGAGCGATAACCTTTGTTATTAGGGTAGTACGTGCAGCTGTTGTTTCTCTCTTGCTTAAATAAAACTACAAATCAGTGTGATAATGCATAGGTTTACAGCTGTTACAAGTACAATGCTTGTTCAGTTGTTTTTTGATAAATAAAATTGCTAAGTTTTGTTTCATGGGTTTAGATAAAAAATAGGCAGTACAACACAAAGCTATTCGACAAAAAAACAGCATTGTTAAATAAAAATGCATGGTCGCATCTTTTTAACTTAGAACGAAGTTGTTAAAAAGAATTTCATTGCTGGAACATCCCGTCGCGTAACACATTCTTGCATTATTCCGTTGCGCTGAAACCGCGGAATACATATTAATACAGCGAGCAAGAAGCTCAAAAAATAACGTTGTTGTCGTCACATTGTTTGGTCGGCGTTGCAGCGGCAGTTACGTAGTTTTATCTCACACAATTTCAATTTTTCATCTGCAGCTGTCAGCCCGCCGCCGCGAGATAAGTAACGCCCGCGTTCGTCGGCAGAAAAGTTTGTTCCCGCCAGTTTGCTCGCTCCACTTCCTTTTATAAACTTTTTGTATGAGCCGCTGCCCGAGATATCAATAATTCTTACAATTTGTGCACGTATTCAATCGATACGAGACGATTGATATCGCATTTACTGAAGAAACTTGCAGCGGTTTCTTTCGTCGCTATTTGAATTATTCTATTGAAATCGGAACCAATTTCTGCAAAGTCAATAGAAGTAATTCAAAATGACGGAGCGTAATTTAGTTGAGTAGAATTTTGTAAGTGAGCAATGAGCATTGAACAAAAAGCCATTAGTGATAAGCTTTCTTAAATGCAGTGCAAAACTTTATAACTTAATTAGTGTTTTTAATGCAATCAAAACAAGTAATTCTCACTATGTAAATGTGTGTTAATTTAGGTTAAAGGTAAGCTAATGATGCGGAAAATATTAACTGTTTTACACATTATGAAATGATAAACTGCTAATCGAATGTAGTATCGTAAGCACTTAATATTAATTTAGGCAAAGATGAGCTATCAAGATTGTGTGTACATACGTAACTGTCATCATTCTCCTAACGCAGTATTTATCGTCACTAAGGAACTGTTAGCTGCATAATTATATGGCTTGAAGTTTCCCAAGAGGTCGTGGAGTTGTAGTAGGTAATTTATACGCTATACCCGCGGTGCCTAATAAATCGATACGAAGCCATCCTAGTCCCAGACTTACATGTTGGGTCTAGGGAGCGTTCATATTAGTTCGGTTACTTAAGTATTTAGCGGTGTTAAGCTTGATTTGTGGCCTTCTGTAAAGAAATTTATTATATATAGATAGTAATTTATAGACATCTTTACAAGAATTAAATATTGATTTTGTTACTAAAACTTTTACTTATCAAATCTATTATCACAATCTTGTAATAATTAGGTCGATCAAAAGGTACGATTAAAATCAAAATGCGGAGTAACAATCAGATCGGAGCACACATTTTTATTGTGATATTTTTCATCAAAGCTATGTTTCATTTTTATCTAATTATTCTCTTTATTTTAAAAATAGGCCTTTAATCCATTAAATTGTATTTAATTAAAACATAGGAGGTAAATAAAAATGATAAGCAAAGATTAATCCTAATCACGAAGAATTCCTGGTTAGGGAAAAAGTTTGACCAATAATATACAATATTAGATAGAGTTAAGTGTACAAATCTCCCGAGGATATATGACGAGGCAAAACGTTATAATGAATGAGTACAGGAAACGGAAAAGAGAAACAAAATAACACGATTCGTGCTAGGCGTCGATTCAATTTATTAAGTAAGAACCTCACTTCATCAATATTACCTCGAAGTTAAATGACAGATAACAAATAAATCTTCATTATAAAGATAACTGAATTTAATCAACGCCGAAACGAGGCCCGCAGTCCCCCATTTTAAAAAGTTGGAGAGATTTCGTTTGAAGTCTCGTCTCTACCTGTTTGCTTAGTGTAATTTTACGGACAGTTAATTAAAGAAGGTTCTTAGTTTAACTTGGTGGAAGTTTTACACCGATAACAACATAAATGAAAACTCTGTTGGATTTGGGCGAAGTGTGGCGGTGACAGAGGTGGCGGGACGTAGGGCGGGCGGGGTGCGACCGGATGGTTGTGCCAGTAGTATGAGCCGCGCCGCTGGGGCGATGCTACGTCGTCGGCCCGGGTAAACACTCGCGAACGCGATACCCATCGGACTTTTTTAACCCCAACTATTCCGAACCCGATAATGGGGACCTTTACCCCACATGGAACTGTTACATGTACTGTGTCCAGTGCTAACGTATGTGAATATAGTATGTGCTGAAGGTGTCAGTTCCGTTTGTATGGGTGCCTGGTTCGACGGGCGACGTGGTCACCCACTTTCGATGATTAGAGTTCGTAATATAATTGAGCCACGTCCCGGTTAGCTGATTTGCTGTGATGCTATATTAATTGAAAGTTGGAGACAACTTAGTTTGATTGTTTTATGACAATGGCTATGGAGTTTTAAGCAATTCATCGATAATCCATTAAAGAATTGGTCGATAGTCCATTAATTCATTAAACCCAAATACATTATAACACAGAATAGGTTATTACAAAGTTACGAACGTCAATACCTTCGAACAATAAAACAATCAAAAAGTTTGTAATAAAAGCTTTTCATCATGCAACCAAAAAGTAACATATGTTTCTAAAACTTTAGTGTAGAAGACATATAATATTGATTACCATATATTTTATATCCTTACCGACGTTATTAAGAGGCTATGCTCTATATTATGCAATGTCAAAAGCATAAAGTTTCTACTTTATGCTTTTGACAGGAAAACGAGAACGACCTAGAGTTTACTGTAACTTATTTTAGTTATAACTACATATTTACTATTTGGTGTCTTATACACAAGCGATGTCAATGCAAAATGCAAGGTAAGGTACTCCCAGTTACAGAATCTATTCTATATTCATGTTGTATTGTCCTTGTATCCCCTCTGAGACGATCACCTACGCGGGCACCGTGACGTGACAAGCGACCATGCCGTTCCACTATGTCACGCGACCAGTTAAGCTTTTATAGAGGTCCTTCAATTATCTGAGCCGGACCAAGGCCTCGCTATCCGAGAGCACACGATACAATGTACACGCTAGCATTTTATAACGACTGCTTTAGTATTTATGAGAGGTCATCGAACTGGACACACGAACAATGCGTAAACGTACGGTGGATGCAGATTTATTTCGATTCAGCATTACCTAATGTAAAAAAAATGTAACGAAAATGACAGTGCCGATATCTAACGATGTAGGTTTTATACTTTGGCTTGTATAAAAAAAACAATCGTAACCTCTTGACCTCTTCAAGTTCGTCAGCAATAACAAATGAGTGAAGAGACCGATAGATGGTAGTCCTTGCTAATTAAGAGCCTAAGAAAAGACATAAGAGCATATTTTTTTAAAGTAAACATTCGCAACGGAGTACTTTAAAAAAACAACATTCACTTATCTGCTATAATGAAATTAATCTCTATAATTTAATTTAATTTATCTGCTTATTTTAATTAATTTTAGTCTTTTTATTAAGTACCTACTTGTAACCTTTACTAACGTAAGCATAACAATATTGTTAATAACACTATGGACGTTGTCTGAAATAAATTAATATTGAATTGAATTGAATTGAACACTTCAAATTTGAATGCGTATGTAGTTTACTAACGTGTCAAATAATTTGGGGGAAAAAAAAACTTGTTTCGATTCTTGTATTGTTAAAAATTACAATAAATAATACAACCTTCGACTTATATTTAACGCTTTACTCTTTAATTTACCGTCACATTTAATTTTCGAATTCTATTCCTAAATGTACGATTGGATCAAGGATTCGGCTGACTCATGTAAATCCAATTTCACGCTCTATATCGCCGTACATAAACTCAAAGGTATGTCAATTTTCCTAGCTGACCTTTGACTTTAACTTATTTTCTATGGACGAAATAGAAACATGGAATATAATTTGAAACATTATTAGTTTTCCACTCTTTTTAATACACAGTTCATAGCTATTATTTTAATGTCGCTTTTTAAGTGGTCATTTACTGTGTATATTATTTTTAATGATGCTATTTTCTTAAATAGGCATTTAACTTTACTTATTCACAATTACTTTGACATACAGTTGAAAACTTAAATTGTAGCCCCTCCCTCGGTTAATTTAGGACTTAGTATTATCTTTAATATATTATATGTATATATTTCCTACACTTACCTATCTACCATAATTATTTACAAATTATTATATATATTTTTAATTTTCACTTATTCCGTTTTGAATCAAATTCAATGCGTCAATCAATCATAATTATCATTACGAGTATTAATGTTTTATTAAAAGCCGGACACAATATTTTATTCAGCCTCATTATTATATTAACTCGAACACGAAACAGACAGAATGATATTCTGGTAAGAGATAATTATATCGTGAAAATAATACCATTACGGCTCTGCCCAGGGGGATGTTACGTAAATTCTCACATTCAAACAAGAAGTTTATTAGCTTTGTTTGTCTTTGCAATGGCAAATCCCTCCGCAGTGGTCCCAGCTGCTTTTGACTTTACACTTCTGAATTATTTCTATCCGAACTTTCACCAAAATTCGCCTTAAGTGATGTTAAGGCTACATAATTACATGAGGTAACTACATTTATAAGTGAAAACAATACACTGCGTGCTTGCACATGAAGTTTGGTTTCATAACGAAGTTTAATATTCAATTAAGAGCCGCAGTTTCAGACTAATGAGTCCACTGCCACTGAGAACCGAAACGTATTTTTGTATGACTAGTTTTTGTACCCCCAATCCAGGTTAATGTGATTTATAATACTCAATGTTGCTCTATTTGTGGATTTCTTGTTCTTTCGATATTATTTCCAGTTAATATTGAATAGTTTTTCATTCAGCTATCTGTTTACCGGTTACGATCACAAATATTGTATCTGGCAAATTTGTGTAATGTTATTATTTATCCAAACATTGTATATATATGCGCCAGACAACTGACCAATTGACATGGTTTCGTACTAATGATTTTTCTTTCTTATGTTTCGAATACTAGTCTACGATTATGATTTGGGCGTCTCCCATAAATTCTTAGATACATATAAACATCCATGACTTAGATACAAATGTTCGTGCTCATCACACAAAACGTTTGCCCCTTGTGAGATTCGAACCCGCGACGGCATAGTAGTCAGGAGCGCTAACCACTCCACCAAACGCATCGTCAAAGATTTATTGTTTTCTCGTGGAAAGTTCCATCGAAACAACTTAATAGTTAGCTTACTTGCGCTCGTCTTGTCAATCCAAGATTAGATCAACTCGGGAATCCAACACTTGTTTGTAGTTCTTTTGCTTTCAGTTTGAAAGTTGATACTAGTTAGTGTACGTCCATTAGAGTTGCTGTGTTTTCTTATTAAAATGCCCTGTTTTAGGAAAATCCACACAAACGTCAGCTTCATAACTGAAAATAAGTCTGTGATAACATTATTGTGCTTTTGTAAATGATTTTAATTATAAAAATGATAAAGTACGCTCACTTAAATTCTTAGATTACACCTAGGTTACATACAGCGCACTGAAATAATTTTCCACTATATGTGAAATAAAGAATAGCAACATTATAACAACGTCGCAAAACTTTCCCACTGAATTTTGAATCTCACTGATAAGCGAAATGTACCGCGCCTAGTCGAGTTTTACGTAACAGTTTCACACAATACAGAGACCTGGAACGAGGTTACTTAAACGTTTCAGCTATTTGCATACATTCGCACACCGGTGTCGGTATGCCCGGTCGTTTAATGTGTGGCCGGCGGGGCTATTGTGTAACTTGCAATCGCGATGCAATTGCTAACCACCGCTGCATAGCTAGAATACTAAAGGCCACGCGCAGACGATAAGCTAACTCTGAGTAAAGTTATCATTCTATTTCTGTCAGTTTTTTATTTTAGAAAAGACATACGTGCATTGAAATGTATGAAATGTAAATCTCGGGCTTTATGATAACCCTGTGCTCGACATAGTATCCCTGTCGAATAACCAGATGGCGCTCGAAAAACGTTGAGACAAAATTGGTGTTTTCGTGTGTGTAATTAAGAACAAATTAAATAAAGCTTAAACAATACTTAGTATTTTATACGCTTTATCAAAAATATTAAAAGTTTAAAGGAAATTACAACCAGCAAGTAATTATATTTGCTGCAGCAGGAAATCGGAAAATCAAACTTATCAAGGTTAAATGTTAAGAAAAATACATTTCAAGTGCTTCAGAATGTGGCCGCACGTCTGCGCAAGAGCTAGGGCGTTTAAAGCTTTCTAGAAGCTTGCTTTTAGACAACCTTCTTCTTATTTAAGACTACAATATTTGTCAACGCTGCAAAAAACCTAAAAAGCGATTACTTTGGAGCTTTCAATATCAATTGCAATACGAATTGAGCTATGTAATAGTCCTGCCGCTTTATACTGCACTAGTGGACGTTACGTTAAGCTGCTTGACGTGCGCTAGCTGTACGTTCTAGTGATTGTGTAACTTCTCACCGCATGCTCATCAACGTAAATGTACAGTCACGAACAATGAGATCGTATGTCATCGACGGAAGGTCTTTAATCGCATGCGGATGCCGACCGTGTCTATGACTGTACGTTAAGGGCAGTAAAATGCATCATCTTTGTCCAAATAGCATTCAGTGCACGAAATAATAATAATAAATACTTTTTTGCACACCATAAACATAATTACACAGGATAGTGTCTTATATATTCGCTATAAGTACAATTTAGGCGGTCTTATAGCTTGTAGCAAATAATGGGAGCTTACTAGTGTTTTATGTATTCTTTTAACTAATTTGAAATAAAATCGTTAATTTTAGAATATGTTGCTGCTTTTCTCTGACTCTAAGGCGGCAAGTCAGTTTAAGCGTATTTGAGATCATCAAATATAATAGTAGATTATTCAACGAGAGAATAAAAAAGTGTTCTTACGGCATGGGCTTCGTCTTGTACTCGTATCACAAGTGAAACGGAAGGATTATAATAGCAACTAGGCATACGTCTGACTCCAAAGCGTTAGTGAGGGAGGTAATAGAAGATTCTGGTTATAGCGAGGGATTCAAGCTTCAAGCCTAAGCTGAAGACACTGTAATTCCAGAGGTGAATACTTTGTTAAGACATTAAAGTCTTGCAGTAGTAAAATCAGAGTATAAATTTATTATTATTGCCTCGCAAGCGAAACTAACTGCCCGCATTTTTCACAGATTGGGCTATACTAATCAAGATTATATTTGAAATCAAATATCAAATGCTATGCAAATCTTTTCTATCATATTAATTACATATACAACGAAAAAGATGCATCTTTATTATGTCATTAATTAATAATACCTATCTACGAGTATTTCATAATCATTGTCTATATAAAACAATGACAGTTTATTATAAATAGCTTTTCAATGCATCGATAATAAAATGTAGAGACATTAGACAAACAGCAAAATCATGAAGTATTTTTTCTCTATGGTCGTGGCCAACCTGATTTTCAAATTCCAACCAACCTCTTTGGTGTATGCACGCGCGTGCTACGAGCTCGTGTTCCTAATTCAAATCACATTTATTCTCTAGGGATAAAATTATTTTCATTCAATATGATATGTATAAGGATTAATGTTGACTACCGTAATTTTAAGATTTTTTTTTATTAACTGTATCTTCATCAAAAAAAGATTAATTTTATTTTATTTGAGTTCACCGAACATGACATATAATCTAACGTTGCTGAGGAAGTGTAATTCACCTGATATATAGGCACACAAAATATAGGGTGTTGTTTTGTTCAGCGACATCCAACTCAGGGAAGATAATATCAGTTATGCTTATAAAAAAAAATTACGTGCAAGTTTTGTAAATAAAAAATTCTTTACAACATACTAAAAAAAAAGACGAATGGGAAAACTCGCACCCTCGCGCGTAGCTTGCGAGTATCTACGAAATACTACGCCGTAGCTAGTAAGCTACAAAAAGGCGACCTTGTATTGGTAGTTTTGACTCACTCGCTGTATCGAAATAATAAACTCATTTTGTGAGTTTTTTTCCATTTAAAAAAACATTCATTCTGTATAACCAAGGCATAATGTACGTAGATAAACGACGTAAGCTAAAAAACCTCCCCCACTTTTTATCTATAGCGTAGAGTCTGCTGATGCAGGGGGCGGTTGTGTTGTGTCAACAGTAGGGGCGAGCTTTCTACAAGGACGCAGGCGCTTTCATATCTAAATAATACATTATTGTTTTGAAGTCATTAAGGATAATGTTGCCATACCTATATAAGACCTTCCAATCTCGTTGAAACACAAATTCGTCGACACTTGCATCCTGCCCGTTCTAACGTATGGAGCGCAGACGTGGTCACTGACCAAAAGTCAAAAATCCAGGCTCAGGGTTTGCCAAAGAGGAGCGTGTTGGGTATTAACAGCATGGATAAGGTCCATAATACCACAATTCGCTCCAAAACTGGTATAGTGGAAGTAGACGAAAGGACAGCGAGGCTTAAGTGGTAGTGGGTGGGACACATATGTTGGATGCATCCGTATAGATGGACACAAATCGTCACGCGATGGATACCAGCAGATGGTTATCGCCGCAGAGCTAGACCCAGAAAGCGCTGGTGTGACGATTTGGTCAGTTTTGCTAAGGATTGGGAGTCGTTGGCCAAGGATAAAGATAGATGGCGGAGTTTGGGGGAGACCTTTACCCAGCAGTGGGATGGTGTAGGTTGAAAAAAAAACTGTATTAAACAGATTTAGCGGACGAATGAAAAATACCATGAGCAGGCTGTAGGGATATCGCAATGTCTTTAAAGCAATTAAATATTAGATTTGAGATGTTTTTATATACAATTTAAAACAACCGTCAATTTTCTGTTTTTATTTTATTTTACTAACTCATAATGTACCTACTCGGAATATATTTTATTGCAGTTCCATTGAAGACATGAACGTTGCTTTTTAATAGGCTAAGTCATGTGAGGGAGGTTTCCCCTTTCAGACGTACGGGCAATCCATTACCTGTTGATGATTATCTCAAACTTTACTTCTGACTTGAAATTAGCGCTTAAGTGCAAACTAAGAGGTACAGCTTATGAAATCGTGTTTTTTTTAATGCAAATCATTGCTCTTTATTAAATACTATAAGGTAGAAGATCACACTTTCGTCTAAAAAAGTGTCAAATAATTTAAGATTAGGGTGTTAGGCACTCCATTTACGAGCGTCTAAATGACTCTAATTCAATTATTGTATAAATTTGTATTAAAATTTACTCATTTATATGTAAACATTAACAATAATCTCAAATATTATCACCGAGTTATTATAAATTAAATTAAATAAAAGTTTATTTCAGGCAGAGCCCATAGCAGTTAGTAACAAAAAGTCTTATAATTAGTGTTAGTAGTACTGTGATTCTGATTACATTATTGACATTTAGAAATCATTATAACTTAGCGGTGAAGCCTAAAAAACTTTGTAAAACAAAGTGTTTTCTAAGCGGAGCTTCCGCGGAGTAAGTTAATTAGATAAGCGATAACGTATTACTAAAGCGTGTTTATAATTACAAAATTATCTTTAAGAAGGTGTTTAAAGTATAAATCTTAACTAATATTATAAAGCTGAAGAGTTTGTTTGTTAGTTTTAACGCGCTAATCTCTGGAACTACTAGACTAATTTAAAAAAAATATGTTGTTAGATAGATTATTTATCGCAAAAAGCTTTGGGCTATAAAACATATCGCTGCGACGGGACGCCTTCCATCACAACTAGGTCTGTCCGTCGACGGGGAGGGCTCGCAAACTAAAAACGCGTAGACATAGTCGCGGGAGACCGCTAGTGATGAAAATATTTAATGTTGACTGTTATTTTTAATGTATCATAAAAAATACTTAGCTATAGGGAACAAACTCAAAAAGCACGGACGCAGTCACGAGGGATTGCTAGTAAGGAATATATTTGTTTTGGACCGATTTTTTAAATGTGTCATATAAATGAATTAGGTATACACTGTGTTTTTTTAAGCTGTTAAAATCAACACGGTTCTAGTATACAGCTTGAAGTTTTGCGTAACAACTTTATAAAACACGTTAAAATTTAGGCTCAGGACTGTAAAGGAAGTCGTGACGATAGCCCTTAATTTTCAACTGGGCCGCCGCCGTCACAATCCGTAACTTGCTGTGCCCCAACTTTTATGTAATGACTTTTGTTTGTTTTTAATTTAATTAATTGGGACGGATTATCCCAGCTATCGCAGGGATTCACAGAAAACTTTGTTATCGACTTCGCTAAAAGGTCAACGATCCATTATTAATGCGCCAAACTTTTGTAGAGCCAGCAAAACTGATTTAACAATACTATGACAAGGGACATAATTAAGTCAAGACTTCTCTCCGTTGCTAACTTGTTCAACATTCTTATCCTTGTCCCGTAATCAAGTTACATGACTCTCGTGTGTCAAAATCAGAGGAATAAATAAGGTTAATTTAAGTTAGGGAAGTTTATTTACACACGTCGTTACTTCTTTGTCTACCTTCTCGGATACAGGGCAAACGAACGGGCGCTTGTTGTAATACAAAAGATAAATACCACTGTCGAACACGAGCGGTAATTGAGATAAACAGATGTGTATTCTACCATAACTTTCTGCCTCCAAATGTAACGCGTAACAAAATCAACTATGTTTGTCTACCAACTTAACTCCGTCCTTTCGCCATTTTGATTCACGCATGGTGTAATATCAGTTCCTGCAGTAACGATTGTGTACTAATTGGTTATAGCATCACAGTAGATCAGCGTTATCAGAAAGTCATTATCTCATTCGCAACAGTGTCATTAATGATGTCAGCGGTGAAGCCTAGGCTCAAATGAGGCGATTAAGCTTTGAAGATGAACAGGCCGGGATACGATTACACCGTGCCTGCAGCCACCACGTATTACGCGACCAATAGCCGGCCGCCGCAGTACGATAGGAGATACGGGCAGCTCACGGCCGGGCCCGTATACAGCCCCTCCTCGCACCCCCTCTCCAACTACGCTGATGTGTACGAGGGCAATAATGACACAACACTTCGAGCTGAGGAGCGACATTGGTACCTAGAGAATCACAAAAATCTCCAACCGAATTATGAGGTCAACCACGACGTCATATCTCAAGATGCCAAAATTAAAAAAGAAGAAGAAAAGAAAACTGAAGTACCAGTGCGAAGGGCAGAATCGGTTCAAGCCCGGCAAAGGCGAAAAGAGGATAGATGTTCCTGCGAATGTTGGCCTACAACGGACAACACTGTTATGCAGGAGAGTACTGGGAATGAAACGTCGAGATCGCTCTCGGGTGTCGACATGGTGGCGTCGTATGGCGTGTATGGCAATCCGCAAGACGACGAGAGTTCGGGTTTCGCTAGGTTATCTGAAAAGAGTGCTATGTACGGACAAGGGAGCGAAGCTCCAGTACAAGGTGTTATAGTAAATCAGCAAGGAAACAGTGCAGTTGTGCGAGCCACGAGTACTTCGGAGAGTGGTTGTGGTAAATGTTGCGGACTCTCATCGACTGCTCCCGCGGCGAACTCTGAAGACTACTGCTGGATCCACTACTGCAGGCCGGCGCTGATCGTTCTACTGCTGCTGTTTTTTCTAGTCTTGTTGGGAGTTTCGACAGGGTTCTTATTGACAAATAACTGTGAGTATATATATCACCTTATTTTCCATTTTCGTTACAAATTACATTTATTACTTTTCGTATCACTCTGGGAAAGGTTTGGAAACTCGTTAAGGATTAAAAGGGAATAAAAAAATAAGACTACTCTTGATAATGTGGCATGGCAAACCAAAGGAGCAATAGCATACATAATTCACGGAATACCGGAGTAACGTAGTACGCCAAAACATGCTTTTGGAATATTCGTATTCTCTGTATCAGCTGTGATTCTTGCTCTGAGGGTTTTTGACGATTTTTACGAAAGGAACAAATAATGTTTTAAATCGAAATACAAGTATTAAGTTTTTTTAGGAAATGTCTTCTTGAAAATATTAAGGACAAGTTATATTTTTAAAAGGAGTATTTAGAGTGTAAGCTGAAGTAAGTACGCTATCACAGAAGCAATATTAGCCAAGTTAAGCACTTAGTTACACAGTACCTGTCGAATTTTATGCCTTTGGCGGGGAAGGTGATTTTGTACTGTCGATTAATTCAATAATCGTAGCGATTGAATTAAACCCTACCGCGTGGTTAATCTTATATTTGGCAAAATGGTTTTTATAAGAACTAATCTTTCATTGTAGGTAGTATAATACTACCTTGTTTATTACTACCTACATATAAATATAATCCTATATTTAGTATATTTCTCTTGTTAAATATCATATCTGTTGTGAAGTTGCGTTCTTTGTAGCCTGTTTCATAATGTACTTATAAGTAACCAGTAACGTTCTTTGTCCATTACTTTGATATGACGTATCTCATTTAAATTAATTTGCAAAAAATAATTCTCATAAATAGCTGATTAAGGCCTGATGATTTTTCCTACGCCAGATAAGGAATAATCGTCGAATAAAATACCATTCGCCTAATTTGAAATCGTCACCTATTTGTAAGCAATCATTTATGTAAATGTTATTTTAAAATCGGTCGTTTTTTACTTATTCAGTCGTATAAGTCTTATCTGCCGTTAGTAAAACCGGCCCTAAGTAAAATTAATTGTTTTATTAAACTATTGAAACGGATGAATACAATTACCGCAGAGTTATTACTTTGTTTTTAAATCTACCTAGGGAGTAATGATCGTTCACGTAACTAGGCAATCAACCATTTTTAAGCACCGATTTATTTACCGGATGGCTAGATTAATAGTCGCATCAAGGCACAAGGTTTCATTAATCGAATATTCCAATTTGTCCCAGCTCGTCCTAACTCGCTACTAGCTAGTATCTAGATTTAATCTTTGTTAGTTTTGAAAGTTTGGTTTCTCGATAAAGATGGAGTCTAACTTCTTACTTTCAACCTTTTTGAGACAGATATGAAGGAATTTAAAAAAGCCTAATCGCGTTTTCTTCTTCTATAGGTATAGTAATAATATTCCTCCTAGTCAATTTCGACTACGGTGACCAGTGGCAATGACTAACCGACTGCGCGGGACATATTATAGTGCACAAGTGTGTGCGCAAACACAGGTGCACTCTCTATTCCTTTCACTATCATAGCCCGATGGGACAACAATCTGACACGACCGGAGAGAGATCAGGCGCAGGACCAACGGCTTTACGTGCTTTTACGAGGCACGGGGGTGAAACACCGCCAACTTCCAAACTCCGGGGTACCCTAAGAATATCTGAACAGAAAAACTCAGGTATATATTTTTGGCCCGACCCGGGGATCGAACCCGGGACCTCTGGCGCAGCCGTCGCTTTAAAGTGCGACCCTCCTACCGCTTCGCCACCGAGGCAGTTAAATGTAGGTAGGTAAGTATAGTAAAGATCGATTAAAGAATATTTTTCATCTGCCTATTTTAAAATGGGATTCAATTACCTTATTGCACACTTTTTTTAACCTATGTCATGCCACGGCTGTGAAAAGGTCTCCCCCAACACCTTCCATTCATCCCTGTCAGCTGCTAATAACACCCAATCGTTCGCTAAGCTGACCAAATCGTCACGTCAAGTCTTCGTCGAAAACCGTCTGGTGGTATCCATCGCGTGATGACCTGGGCCCATTTGTCTGGTTGCATCCTGCAAACGGCCCCACCCACTTCAGCTCTGCTGTCTTCATACCGTCATCTGATATGCCAGTTTTGGAGCGTATTATGGTATATTAAACGAAAAACAATACAAATACAAAACCAAACGTGGTCAAAACTACCCAACTCGACTAGTTAAGAAAAATAGCCTAAATTACTTACCTTTACCTAAAGTTCTAAATTACTTGGAGATAATGAGCTGGAGCAGAATATTTTTAATGATGTAACATTATGAACCCATCTAAAGGCCAAATTAAAAATCGCTGTCTTTTTGCCCTAAAATTTTATAATAAAAAACGTTTTAAATAAGTTTATTAATAAAGGTAACATTGTAAGTAAAAAGTTGAAAAACTATGTTCCTTTTTTTCCGGATCTTGTCAATCCATTTAATACCTTACACGCTCCTGTCCTTATTGCATTAAGTTACACACATAATAAATATATCCCAACAGAACTTATCTATTAGTACTTTATCTTTACAGCTTGTTTACGTGTTTCAAGTCAAGCTACGGACCATGCAGGTGTACTGCGTAATACGTCCTCTATCTCATTGCTCTTCCTAGTGTCGTAATGCTATTTTTGGCGATGTTCGAAAACTTTTCAGGTATTATTTGGCACTGACGATAAATATTCTCGAATACGTTTGACGATGAATGACAATTCCGAGAACTGCAAGCGTTTACTCCCACCATATGTAGGTACACGAGTTCCAATCGCTATAGCTATTTATAAGTTACATAATACCCCTGCCAGTTCCTTGGCGATTAATTTGATCATTGCTGGCGTTAGAGCTAAAGCCATCGATAAAGGTAAAGCCTTTCGGCACACGCCGCTTTTTTCCGGAACTTCCGGTTAAGCGCTGACTGTCGCTTAAGGGAAAATGTAGGTACTGTCAACGCGTAACGTACTTGGGTATGAGAAAACGTACGTTTGAGTCATTAAACGCGTTAAATACGAAAATTTGATAAGACCTACATTTTTGTGATGATACCATTGTATTGGTTTGATTGGTTTGGTGTCATTTGATATTGAAACATCAAAATGTTCCAACTCAGTACCTATTTATTATAATTTATATTAAAAAAAGAAAATAGCGGTACACCCGTTATCAAGTAACTCGTAAGTAGTGTATACACGACTTTTGGGGTTCCGTAGTTCAAAAAAGAAACCCTTATAGTTGCGTCATGTCAGGCTGCCCGTCTATCTGCAGTTCAGCGCAGACATTTGAGGTGATAGAAAACATAATTTGTCATGATTCCCCCCTCCCCATTATTTCCCCGCAAAATAGTATACTAATATTTAAAAAAAAAAAAAAAATTTTTCGGGTATACCTCTCATATGAGTAACGTAGGGGTGTTTTTTTCTCTCTTGCCAACACATTTTGTGGGGTATTGTTGAATAGGTCTTTTAAAATGTCTGTGAGTTTGCTATCATAATTTTTTCGATGAAGTGGCCTGTACCGTAGCATTCAGTATTTTTTTGTTTTTGTTAAAGACATATTTTTGTTAGAGTCCAATGTCCCCAGCACCCCACCCCTTTCCCAACTAAACGGTAATCGCTGGGTACGTAAAAAAATCACAGCAGTAGTATATGTATACAATACTATATTGAATTAAGAAAGAAAGCTATCATAACATGACAAATAAATAAATTACAGAGTTTGTACTCCGTATACAAGATGCAAAATAATTTTCATGTTTTTTTATGAAACTGAAAGTGCAGTTAAATATTGCAGGTTTGATCGTCTCTTTTAGCTGAAAAAAAAAAAACATAATTATGAGTCAGCGTCATCAAAAGAGACAACCGTTTTTTGTCATTATTTCGAATATTTAGTTTTTTCAAGGATATCAAATCCTTATTATGATTGCCGTAAAGGCAATCTGAATCATGTTTTCCAGGTCGTTTTTGCTTACATATAGAATACGGAAGAAACCCTTCGTGCACAAGTCCGATTCGAACTTGGCAGTTTTTTTGTTATTAATAAAAAGAAACAAAAGAAGACTGATGACTCTTCAGAAACGAGCGTATAAATTCACATATGATTTACTTTAACTTCATTTAAAAAAAAGATATTTACTTTCATTAAAAGTTTCAATTGAAAGACTTTCAATCAAGTTAAACTTAACAAAAAATTTAAAACAACTTTCATTATAAGTATCTTTAAAACCCGAGACTGAAAATTTAATTTTTTAATGTCAATTTCGTGGCTACACAAAGATAATACCTGAAATTGCTTTTATAACTGACATAATGGATGAGTGTTTAGTTTCTAAATGCGTTTTCTAGTCAAAAGAAATGTGATGTGTATTTAATAAGCTTTTTTTATCGATTAAAAAAAAGGAGGTTATCAATTTTACATGTATTTCATATTTTTCAACTGCCTCGATGGCGCAGCTGTTAGAGGGTCGCACTTTAAAGCGACGGCTGCGCCAGAGGTCCCGGGTTCGATCCCCGGTTTGGGTCAAAAATATGTACCTGGGTTTTTCTGTTCAGAAAATTCTCCCCCATGTTTCACCCCCGTGCCTCGGAAAACACGTAAATCCATTGGTCCTGCGCCTGACCTCTCTCCGGTCGTGTCAGATTGCTGTCCCATCGGGCTATGAGAGTGAAAGGAATAGAGAGTGCACCTGTGTTTGCGTACACAAATGTGCACTATAATATGTCCCGCGCAGTCGGTTAGTCGTTGTGACTGGCCACCGTAGTCGAAATCGGCTAGGGGGACTATTAGTATTATGTGATATTTTTGGAATTCGATAAAATTTTAGCATGTTGAATGTTGATCTGATATAGCTTCCAAACACGTTCAAATTTCGTGAATGTACGTAAGCTTTAATGTTTATCTACAAATTTCTCGAACACGAGAAGTCATAGCGAGATGTGTTTTTGTGGTTCTATTCATTATATTTCAATCTCAAGTACAATGTTAGTTTTATCAAAATTGATTCAGCAGTTTTGGAGATATGGGTAATAATCTAAAATCATGAAATACCAAAATTGTATACACAATTAAATTATCTTCAAAACACTAAGTGAAAAGCTTAAAATAATGCATAAGAAGACAATTCGAATACAAATCACGTAGGCCGTGCCCAAAAGACTTTTTAAAGCTTTTTTTTTAATTTTAATGTAATTTTTTTATAAAACACTTATTCAAATAATAACGTGTACATATATCATGTCAAGCATTTTATTTTGTCTCCAAACCGGTCTGCGACCTATGAAGAAACTATAACATCGTTTGATTTGGTAACACTTGTCTTCTTCTTATGAAAAACAAATTCAATGTAATCAGTGCATGATTGTGGACATAACATTGACATTTTGGGTACATCAAATCTATGGAAAAACGTTAATGGGACTAAATATACCTTTCCTCATTTAACTAGCACTAATGGTGAGATATATTGAGGTGCCCGATTCGTTTAAAAGTTGATTTAGCTGAACTGAAATGTAACGGTAGGTTCTCTAGGTAGATTTGCGTTTCGCTCGTTTTTCTTCGTGGCAGGACATTAATTTCGTTGGCACTTTGGCCGCCACACAGTCGGATTTTCAAGTTGGACTAAAACTATTGGAATTAAGTATTCATTGAAGTGTGTGCAGTATTAAATAGGTGTTAAAGCGGAAATCTTTTTGGTCTACGTCAATTGAAAACTGAGGCAGTGTGATTTGTTTTAATTTATTTAAAAAAAAAAATGCAGAACATGCGTTCAATTTATTTAAAAAAAAAATATTTATACAAATATTCATCTCCATTACCATTACTATCTGAATATCTTTGAATACTTAAAGTAAAAATATATTTTCTAGAACGAAAGCTGAAAATAGATCATATCGTCTACTTGAAACATCATGAATAAATATACCTTACTTTTCATTTTAAATGCAAAGATTACTAGAGTTTTCGTTCTCAAAAGTTGAAAGAAAGTATTGTTTATCGAATACGTGGGTAAAAAGAAAACTCATTTACAATGGAAAAGGATCGATGAGTCGAAAGACTTTTACTTATGACCACAATAAAATACTTGTTACTGAGTCTTTCTTTTTAGTCACAAAACTCGTAAAATGTATGATATTGACTTATACCATCTGAATATTTGGCAGCATTTTTAAGAGTGATATGAATGACTTTTATGTGAGGTTCTTGTCTCTTTATTAAACTGAAACAATGATCTTAATGAGTACACTGCTCTTGCTCGAATTTTTACTATCGTACTTTTCACAAAAGTACAACCGTCAAAATTATTTATATTAAACTACTTAAATCATTTATCCAGCATTCAGGCTCAGTAGTTGCAAGTTTCGTGTTTGCCCCGTGATCCTAAGTACGCGAGCCAAATGGAACAAGATAATTCATTTTCCATCCGCGTCCCAGTTGTTCCTATCTCGTTAGAAACATAATAACCGCGAGGTGAGTTGTGCGCCCTAGTTGGTACCAACTCCAACTTGTCGATTAACTTTTAATTAATGAAATATGAAGTTTTGCACTGTTGGTACTCTTTTCGGCCAGCATTGAAGCTTTGAGACGATTTATTGAGAACAAAGGCAGTGCGTATTCTGAAATATTTTTTTTGACATATCGCGCAGACAATGCTGAAACTGAATTGGTGTATTAGTGATGTATTGACTGAGAATAATTTTTGAATAAAAAAAATTATTAAACGTATAGCTACGTTTGTTAAAAGCATATTTGATGCAGCAGAAATTCAGATAATTGAAATTCAAAATGTCAAAAGTTTTGCTTCTGACTACGACCGCTAGTTTAGTGCAAATCTAGCTTACTTCATAAATAAATAATAGAAGTGATGTTTGAACAGATACACAATGTAATCTATAGCAACAAGTCGTTCCTAATTGCCGAGTTTTATTTAAAATTCTAAAACACGACCGATTAAGAAACATGGTACTTACTAAATGTCAGATAATCAGTTAAATTGATGATGAAAAAGAACTGTAAAAGCAAGACATTTTAACCCCATTAAACGTACCGTCCTGTAACTAATCTCAAAGCCGATATCGGATTTATATCATCATGGAGTAAATTGAGTCGTTTATTTATAAACAACCCTACGTTTGCCATAGGCGGTCTATTGTCACGACCGGGAGGACAATTTGCCACTTAATTGGATGCTAAATAAATTATTCGCTCGGAAGCTCCAACTGGTGACAGTTCCAACAAGTTTAGAAACCCTTATCAGACATTCATAGAGGAAGTGGATTTGGGGTCATAGATTATTAAACTGAAATAATAATATTATAATATTTGCCTATATGCTCGATTTTGGTCTATTTCACTGGGTCTAATTCTCAAACACGAACTGTTTCAGCGTAAATAATATTTCAATAACAATAGCATTATTTCAATGCAAAAGTTTTGTCTATCAATTAGCCCCCAAACAACTGCAATTAATTCGCAAATTACTTACATAACGCCCGGTGTTATGGAACAGTTCGGGAAAGCAATCTGCATTGCAAAACGAAAAGTTGGAAAGTAAAACTAGTATGATGGCATTGTGCTGGACCCAAAACAATAAACGGAGCAATATTGGAAACAGTTTACTCGCTGCCTAACAAACTATGCTGAGTATTTTCACTACATACTCAAAACAGCAGAAGACTCACTTTAAACGTAGAGGTAAATCTACTTCATACTTGTATGTACGCAGGCATTTATTTTCAATTATCGTGTCATGAAAAGTTTTTCTAGTGCCTAAGAAACTTTTTCAATTTTCATGTATTCTAAAGTATCTTACACGGTCTTCTTTACGCCTCCTTTTGAACTGTGTATTTACTGTTGGATTTGTCTTCTTGAAGGTTACCTGAAAGTGATCGTTTTCAGCGATAAGACTACCAAAATTGTAGAAAGCCCTTATGAATTGGTATTTGCGTGTTATTTTGTTTTCTTGTTATTTGTGGAATTAAAAATCTGTCTATCTATTTATCAGTTCTTTTCAGCCTTGTTGATCCACGTGGTAATTCTATCAATAGGCCACATCGATTAATGTTTATGAATTCAAACTCAAAAGTTCACGAATCCAAACCAAATCCGTACCTAATACGAACGTTCTTACTAAGACGGAACTTTTGCCCAAAGTCAAATTTTGCGAGAAGCATTTCACTTTTCTTACTTTATTCAAGTGATATTGAATTTCCCTCGTGAAAAGAGCGGAACATTAGTATGCTTAGGACTTCCAAAATGATTAAATGAAGCTTTTGGAAGGCCTTCAAATTAAAGTTATTATTTCTTAATATTATTATCGCTTTGTTATAATATATCTGGTTAAATGAAGTGTTTATTTTTAAAGGAACCACTTTAGGAACCAAAATAGCTTGCACCTCACGTTATCTTTTGTTTGAAGTGATGCACGATGTTGTGTCATTTGTGCAGGCGATTTTTGTTTAAAAGACCTAAGAGCTCCACATTACATCCTTTCAACGTAGAAGTAAATTACATCATTTTACTAGTTTTATCTTCAACGTGCAGTGAATGAAAAATTACTTTAGTCTGTAAATAGTAAAACATTTTGAAATTGTAACTTATCATTTTCTATATGTTATTTCATAAATCACTTTAAAACCTACCTACACAAGTTTTGAGTAAGTGACCTCGCATTTTATTTAACACCAAAAAGGCTCAAGCTGGAACATAATTCCACTTCAATACATAGTACAAAAGTAACTACGTAAAAAGCCTCAACTCAAATTCCGCAGAGCTCAACGCTCGAACAAGAGTTAGTCAGAGCAGCCCAAAAAGTCAAGGCTCTATTTTTTCGACGAGAGAATTAATATCCAGTGGCGGCCTGGGACCGTTCCAGTCACGTCCAACTTCAGCTTTGAACGGGCGCGAATGGCTAATCGATCGATTAATTTTCACGCCGTTTGCTAGCGAATTTCCCGAGGAATGCACGGATTGTAATTTGTAACATTAACTACACTACCAATGCATGACCGGCTTATTCAGGACCACATTAGCTGGCCAGAATAAGTACGAAAACTTTTTTGTGTCGCCACAAGCTGACTCCCGCAAGTTGGCTTGAAAACTTCGTTATTGCGTAATCACAACGAAATAGACGGTAACTTACTTGTCCTATGCTCGCGTAGTTCATAAAATCTAGGTTAGCTGAATTTTCATAAAGTTACTATTAATCATTCAGCCTACTTTAAAAGTGGCTTTACTAGTTTTTGACCTCATTTATATCTGCGTTACTTGAACAAGTAGGTAAACACGTAAGTATTAAATGAAAGATGGAAATAATAAAATCATATAATTTATTTCACAGTCGAACTGAATCTAGCCAGCAACTAAGAACTAAGAACTTAACTTTGCAAATAAAATATCGAAATCAATCGTTTTCGTAATCCCCAGCATATAAAATTAAATAGATATCGCGTAAACACCGTTGATTCCCTGCAAGCGTTTCAATCGGCCGATCCGAGATTAAGTCCGTCGAGCAACAGGAAACTGGAGTGGAATCGATTCATACGAATCGAGCAGAGCCGGCAGTTATAGCGCCGCAACAAATTGAAATTGATACCATCGCCCGCTGCCCGGATATTACGGGTGTCAAACGCAATCACGCACTTGCCCACATCGACTAAAGCGCGCCGTAGCCAACACTTCGTTAGATCTATGCCTCCGATCCCTATCTATACTAATATTATAAAGCTGAAGAGTTTGTTTGTTTGTTTGTTTGTTTGTTTGTTTGTTTGTTTGTTTGTTTGAACGCGCTAATCTCAAAAACTACTGGCCCGATTTGAACAATTTTTTTTGCGTTGGATAGTCCATTTATCGAGGAAGGCTTTAGGCAATATAACATAAAGATACGACTCATAAGACCACAGCAGAAATGAAAAATGTTGCGAAAACGGGAGAAAGATATTCCTTTTGAGAGCTTCCGCTGCATACGCTACGGAAACCGCTTAAGTTACACAAAAATCATGTATGACAGGATTGTTCAGCATTAAGAGTTCTATAATAAAGTCCGCGACAGCATATGTCTATCTTTTATGGTTGACTTACTACAACCTTTTTTATGTTAAAAAATTTGTAAAAAAAATAATGCATTATTTTTAGAGGTGTATTATACACACAGGTATTTATTCTTATCAAAATAAATACATTCATCATCACGAGCATTTCATTAAGAACCAAGTTGCCCTTTATATCATTTGATTTCAATAAATATCTTAGGAGCTATCACAGTTTTAACATAACTCCGCAACAAAATAATGTTCGCAGCTTTAGTACAACGTGCTCTTGCACTAATATATTATAAAGCTGAAGAGTTTGTTTATTTGAACGCGCTTACCTCAAAAACTGCTGGACCGATTTGAAAAAATATTTCTGTGTTGGATAGCTTATTTATCGGGAAAGGCTTTAGGATATAAAACATGACGCTGCGACGGGAGGGGAGGGAGCAAACTCAAAACGCGCGGACGAAGTCGCGGGGGACCGCTAGTCTCTTATAAATTGTTTGTCTGTGCCTTTGTAAACGCAGCACGATTTCAGGACTCACATATTTCATCGTTAACCTATTTTGGCATTGAAAAATAACAATCGTTAAGCACGACGTAATCCGATATCACCAAGACAACGCTTCGCAAAGATAAAACGTTTGATTAATTTTCAGAATTTAAATGGTGAATAAATGCGTAGCAGAGAATAAGTGCTAACAAGGACTTTTGTGCTTTTCAACCCCAAATGTAGACAAAGGAAAATAAAAAAATGATTTGTTCCAAAACAAACACTATTCAAGCCGAAAAAATTTTCATGAAAGGGTTTCCTTTAGAGACTAATTCAATACCTATTGTGCACATTTTTAGGGGCCGCCACGTATAATAATTAAGGTAGTTGTTTTTTCATAAATGCCGCTTCATTTTCCCAAAAGAAAATGATGTTATGATTCGTTCTGTCTGTTGTATTATGAAAGGATTCATTTTTGAAGACCGTTATAATTAACGCCTTTTTTCTGACTACAGCTACTAAGTCTGCAGAGAGAATTCCTGAATCCTCTTTAAGATACTAAAATCACGATGCTTTACAGAATTCAAAGGTTTTGCTCTCTAAATGTTTTCTAAAAATGATTTTTATTGAGTTGATTATGGAACAATAAACTTTGGCAAAACATATTGTAAGAGTAAATATTTGACGCAGTTCATGGCAATCCAAAATGTTATTGCTTTATAGGGAACCCTTATAGTTTTGACAAGTCTGTGTCTGTCTGTCCGTCCGTATGTCATAGCCAATTTATGCTGAAAATATTTAAATTACACCAGGTAGATTCATCCTATTAACTGATTAATAATTCTCATATAAAAATAAAACACAGTGATATTTAAAGGACTCCCGTCTATGAAACTAAAACCTAGAAAAAAGGTTTTTGGCAAACCTTTGCGTGTAGGGTGTCTATAATTAGGTATTTTTAAATGACATAGAGTTTCGTAAAAACATTTTCTCTAAAAGTCTTTTGAGAGATAGACGCTTCCAAAGTTTTAAAATTCCCCCTCCCACAACTTAATTTTAAACTAAGCGAGTGTAAATTTTAAAAAATATACATAATGTAGATCTTGACAACGACTTTCATCTAAAATTGGTGTAAATGAGTTCGAAATATGTAGTAGTTTTGGAGGAAGAGCACATTTCAATTACCGCAAACATAACTTTATTATTCATATAAATACTATGAAAAACAAAGTTATATTTGTTGTCAACAAAATATTGTGGTGTTTTGGCTAAGTGGAAGTAAGTGAATCTCTAATTTTCTCTAACTTGACCGATTTTTCGTGATATGGTGCTACTTACTAAGGTAAAAACCTTCGTGCCACGAAACCGTTATTCAAATTCATGATCGTTGTATAAATTATAGCTTCATACACAATTGAACAACATCCAGGACAACATTAGCTCACTGCGTGATTCATAAAATTTCACGAATACCATCGTTGACATCTGATAACTTGGTAATGATATTGGATTGATTTTATCTAGCTCATTTCCATTTGCTGAATAAACGATATTTCGTAATGGAACAGAAATTGTTTTTGGTTTCGTAACGATATGAATTATGCCATTTTCATTTGCATATTTGGTTATGCGAGCGTCGTTTATATTGTTGGAGGTCTATCATGCGTCATTTTGGTGACGATTTGAATTAGAGTCGCGTGATCGTATCGCTACTATTATACTACGGTCTCCCGCGACTGCGTCCGCGCGTTTTGAGTTGGCTTCCTCCCTTTCCGTCGCAGAGTGATATTTTGATGTAAAGCCTGTCTCGATAAATAAGCTATCCAACACAAAAATATTTTTTCTAACCGGTCCATTCGTACCTGAGATTTGTGGTTTGGTTCCTGGTTTGCACAAACAAACAAACTCTTCAGCTTTATAATATTATATAAATCCTGATTCGATTTGATTTATGTCAAAAAACACATATAACATCGAGTCAAGCATTCCAAGTATTTTTATTATTTTTTAAAAAGTAACCTCAAAGAATAGCAAAGAGATTATTAATGTGAAAAAAATATTAAATAAAGCTTTTATTTAATATAATTTGTCTGATAGATAAAGAAAATGACACACATAACAAAGTGTAGGTTTCAACTGAAAACGTGGAAAACGAGAAGCATTGTTATAACTCGACGTTTTGGCAGTCGAACCGGATAACATTTGCGTTGCATCCATTTCTCCGAGCCTTAGTTTCATGTCAGTGAGGTCCGTGCTCCGTCTAACATTGTATGCAGCGATCGGATTCGTTTAACACGTGACTGGACACCGGCTGTAGTTTAATGGCCTCGTATATGTAAAGGACAGGCGCGGTCTACGTCCAACCAATTTGCAATAAAACAATATGGCGGGCCGCCCCAACACACCCCGGCCTATACCCGTTACACATCTCAAGGAATGCAGCCAATTCAGACTTTGGATGACTTAACCTCCTCCTAATGAACTTCCAATTCGTATTTGAAATTATTCTGTAATGAATTCGTGGCTCACAGTCGGGTAGATGTTGCTGACGTCACACTATGACGTATCCATAAGGGACCAGAAAAATTCGCGCGGTGAGACTGACAGTACGGTAGCTGTATCGCTAAAAGCGTTGCCCCGGTTAACCAGAAGATGCAGGTTCAAGTTCAAGCAGAACGCAATTGTTGCTTTCTCATTTCATCTCATAAGTATACAAAAACTATACTGTGAGTGTTAAAATTTTTTTTTATGTGTGAGAAATTCAGCAATATTATAATCAGATTTATGAGACTGATCCTATTGGATTGAAACAATAGTTATTGACAAGAATTGAACCTGGTTAGAAGATTGGATTGCATAAAATTGACAGAATATATCTGTATCTACCCGATAGGATTGTCAAGCTTTCACGATTAGGGTATTGTTTTTATCACCATCAATATTGAGGTTACGACAGTTTCTTCTTTCTTGCATTATTAGGTATTGTCGGCGGTTTTAATCATTTTAATAACTATTATTTTGTTTAATTTTATGACTTGTTTACTCTAGCTAATACGTATTCTAAATTAGAACTTATTCGGATCAGTGTTTTTATCTAACAGATAATGGTCAGTATCCTAACAAGTCAAAATTAAATCGTGGTTTGTTTGTTATTTTGTCGCTGTGACCACGCGTTTTGCCAACCTCTTGCGGTATTTTATATTTATCCCGACTGCAAAACCATTAGCCGCGACCTCTTTGTGTCATTCCGAAATGTTAGGATAGGTACTAAGGTAAAATTAATCCGACGGAAGGTCTCTGGAATACCTTGTCTTTTGAAAGACGCCTTACTTTTTATGAAGAGATTAACTTTTACGGCCAACACGTGTATTTTTCTATCTAATTCTGGTTGAACCATTAGTTGAAATTGCTTGGAAGGTACGGATAGTTGGGAAAATGATTTTTAGTTAGATTGGTTGAGCTGTGACGCTAATATAAAAAAGTATTACTTGTATAACACCCAAGATTAAAAATAAAATAAATATAAATTAATTTTCTCTACCAAAGACTAAAAAAGGTAAACAAAAAAACAACCGACCAGGAGGCCAATTCTCGCAGTAATCGAACTTTTTTCGTGTGTTAATTGGTTTGCGAGTTAAAAAATTTACCTAATAAATCAAATAAAATATCTATACGTTAAAAAACTATCCCACGAACAAAATCTAAAAACATAGAAACTTCGTGACCCTGAGAAATCAAAAACTATTATTTCTTTGACATAGAAAATTCGATCGGTGAACTTTTTTGTATACGATTTGCACTTGTAGTAATTTGATTGCGAGTTTAACCCTTTTACCTAATAAATCAAGTAAAATATCTACAAGTTAAAAAACTATCGCACGAACAAAATCTAAATACATATAAATCGTGACCCTGGGAAATATAAAACTATTATTTCTTTGACAAACAAAATTCGATCGGTACCAGAAATACACCGACAGACACGATGAACTTATAACACTCCGCTCTGTATTCGTCGGGGTTTAAAAATACTAGGTCAACTAATTTACGATGCAGCAAGGAAAATCCGATTAAAATAACTTTTAATGAACCCTTCTATTTAATATTCACGGCTTAAATTATAATGACGCCGCAGTTAGTAGAAGTTTCTCAGTTCAAAACCATTTAAATAATTTTAATTCTAGTGAATAGATACGGCATCAAAAAACGACTCTTATAAAATAAGAATCCGAAGTGTTTTAAAATAACTGTAACGTCAGCAGTTTTAAATGAGATTTTTTGATTTTATTTAAAAAATTAGCCAAAGCGGTCTGGAAGAGCGGACTTTAAGCGATAAGGCTAAGATAATTGAACCTTTTTCTTATCACTGCCACAGGGCAGTAAACTAATCCACAAATCCACAGGCATTTTAATTGATTTTTGTTTGAAAATCGAAAATTACTCAAAAAATACCACGTTGATACGAGCGATTCAATAATTTTTCTCCTACCGATGATTTAAAATATATTCATTCATAAAATAAAACTTAGACCCCTTACACACTGCAACTCTTAGCATCGATGCAGACGTGCGTTAGCATCGATTCAGAAGCGCCACTGCATCAATACTAACGCGTCTTAATATCGATGCAGTCGCCAAACCTCAGTATATAATTTGTCAAGTTACAGCTTCTGCATCGCGACCGCATCGCTGCTAAAAGTAGCAGTGTGTAAAGGGTCTAAAATGATGTCCTCCTCGACATGTCCGTCGACGGTGACACTTTAGAGTTACCTCCTAGGAAAAAGAAAAGAGTAGTACTAAAATGAGAGTTTGTTGTCACATGACCTTTGAAACGCAATTGAGCGTGCTTCCCTTATAGAGAACCAAGATATTTCTTACTTGAAAAAATTGCTTAAGGCAGAAATAAGTTCAAATATTGTGACATTGTATAATCTGGACGGCAAACACAAAGATAATCTAATACACATGAGACAAAATCTTTTTAAGCGTATATAGAGGGTTTAATAAAATAAACTTCATTCCTTCTCGGTTGTAATTCTATTGCTAAAATAAATAAATAAAAATGTATCATTTTGTATTGGACCTCAGAATCACTTTTTTTACTTCTCCATACAAACTAGCATCAGCGGATCGGCACTCTAGTATGGGAAGGTGAAATATTATATATATTTTTGGGACTACGAGTTCGGTAATATACAAAGATTTTTTGTATTTGAGCATCAGAATTAGCCCCAAGAAAGAATGCAGTTAATTTTGATGGACCCTATCAAGTTTATGTATGCTTTTAAAGCTTTGTCACTCTACAAAATTTTAATACATTGCATTGGGTACTTCCCTGACACAGTTGCTTTTACAAGTGCAATTTGTAATCGTATTTATGAATATAGCTTTTATTATAAGTATTATTAAGTACCTACATGTTTTATGATCAAAAAATAATACATAGCTCAATTTGTTTATCATCAACGCGATTTGGTTAATGAACAGCTAACTAACAATTAATAATAAAAAAATCACGAATACCTAAACCCTACATCTGTTGCATTGGCACATGATTTTAATAATTCAAAACTGGGAAGCGAACCGAAAATGCCAAATAGCAACATGGTCCGCATTTGCCTTACAATTTTACAATGCGATCCCCATTCTCTAAGACGTGTTTTGTTTTAGAGATGCAGCTTGCACGCTGCAACCCGGGCTGCTAAATAAATATTTTTGTTTCGAAACCAATTTAAATACAAAGTATTCAAGTCACAAGCTTACTTGCTACGCTATAATAACAGAAACCAAGAACCACATTGTGCACGCTATTAAACTGTTTGTATTTAGTAATATGGTAGGTATAAGTATATCTGCATGATAAATGTATTGTAACTAAAACTAAAATGTTCTGTAATAAAATAAATTAAATTTATATTCTAATTTAATTTCATATTTTATTTTGCAAACTATGGACTGCGGCTGAAGTCTTAATCCCCAGGGGTACAATTTACGCGCAATCCATGTACGAAAAAGTTCACCGATCAAATTTCTTTGTCATAGAAAAAATCGTTTTTGATTTCTTTACTTTACCAAAGTCAGATTAGCTCCGTCTGAATGAATACAAAACAATCGATTTTAAAATGACATTTCCATTTAAATGATTGCGGACAAATAAGTGACGTTTTCATATTAGACGTTTTGAATTATAATACACAAATATACCTTATCTGACGTTGGTAAAATCGAGCCTTAGTGCGATAATCATCATGTTTTGTTAAAGTTGTTCAGTTTGATTTCGTCTGTGGACAATGCTTGTATTTAATTTGTTAAACTGAATCAGTGCAATCCAGTGGTAGCGACCGCTACAGTGGCGGGCGGTTTTCAGCAATTACATTACAGTGGCTACTGGAAATCGTTAAATAGCCCAATTAAAGATTTAACTGGTAACAAACGGATAATGTATCGGCTATTTATTTGATTTGTATCGCGGCTATGTCTACAATAAACATCAATGTTTATTTCATTGTAATTATTATACACTCATAATTGTTTGCTCTTGATGTATTGCTCCACTCTAACCAAACACAAAACGACTATGGGGCTAACTACGACCGTCTCTTTTTGCGCAAATAAGTTCAGCAATCGAATTCTCTTTTGCGAAGAAACACAGTTTGTGCTTGATCAGGGTCTCGATCTTTAAACATGTCTTCTGTGTGGTTGTTTTTTTTTTAACGAATGGATACATTACTTGATTTATTAGGCAAAATAGTAAACCTCGTTATCAAATTACTACCACAAACTACACGGAAAATTTTCGACGTGAGAATCGAGGCCCTGATTAATAAAGAAGAAGTTACATTTTATTAATCACCATTTGCTTTTTATTGACATAAGACTGATTTGTGTAATTATTTGTTACAGATTTACATTATCAGCCTAGACCACCTGCCCCAGAAGGTAATTCATAATTTTTTATTCATTTTGCGACTGTATACTTACTTGAGTAAGCTATTCAAATTATACCGTGCTGTCACTTTGATTTTTAAGGTTCCGTAGCTGAATGGAAAAAGCGGAAACCTTACAGTTTCGTCAAGTCTGTCCGTCTGTCTGTCTGTCCGTCCGTATGTCACAGTCACTTTATTTTAAAACTATAAGCATCACACTGTTGAAATTTGGTAGGAAGTTCATACAAAAAATATGATATTTAAGGTAGGCTCCGATACATGAAACTAAAACCAAATAAATAAATAAAAATTGACAAACCTATGCGTCTATAGATAAGTATTTTCAAATGTCATAGAGGTTCCTTAAATCATTTTCTTTTTAAGTCTAACGTTCTATTGATAGACGCTCTAACTTCTAAACTAAGTGAGTGTAAATTAAAAATAAAAAGATAGATATTAACAAATACTTTCAACAAAAATTGGTTTGGATAGGATCAAACCAGTAGCTTTTTGAGTTATAACCATTTTCAACAACCACAAACTCTATGAAAAACAAAGTTATATTTACTGTCAACAAAATATTTCGGTATTTTAGCTAAGTGGAAGTAAGTGGTTTCCTAATTCAGTTAAAATTGGCACGGAACCCTCAGTGCGCGAGTCCGACTTGCACTTAGCCGGGTTTTTTTAAAGCGGATTGTTACGGATTGGAGTGCGAATATACACATATCAATTTAGAATTTTGGACTAATGCGTAATGTATGGTTAAGATCTTTGCTTCCTAAAAATCTAAAGATAGGTACATAATCGCTTGCTCCTTGCGTCATCTTTTGTTTTGAGGTAAATGCCGTTTTTGTATTATGTGTGCAAGCAAGTTTTGTTAAAAAGTGATTAGGTGCCAGAGACGTCAACCGTACGCTTGAAACCGTATGTTTTATACTGTTGAGCTCTCTTTTTGGTGTACAAACATGATAAGTACTTGAGTGTTTTAAAAATGCATTAATAATTTCTAATAAATGTGTGAATAAAAAAACAATAATGTTTTGCTATATAAATATAATATGAAATGGGTACTCAGTGCCTACTACCGAAACTGTAAGGCAACCGAGTTAGAAACTTTTCACCAACAGATGACGGTCACTCGATATGGAATACCGTGCAAAGTTTTTTATTTATCTTTTGGGTTGTACACAATTTGTTCTTTTAACTAAACAGTCACGGGTTAAAAATTGAAACGACGTGTTCCCTAATTATTTCGTGCAACTTACTCAATAAATAAAACTATAAAAATTTTTCTATCGAGATAATGGGTTAAAAGAAAGAAAGTGTAAAAAGTCTTTATATTAAACTTTTTCGCATTCATTATATTATATTAGGTACTGGTACCTATACTATATGTGTAGAATGGTTCAAATAAACGTTGGTATAACTTGAAACTGCGTATGACAATAATTACTGCCTGAATTATTAATCACTAAGATTAGAATAAACTCCAAATAATTATTATAATGTCCATAATTACACTACGACATTAGGAGTGTTTTTATGAAGAAAACTCTTTGTAAGGTAATTTATATAAATCCAAATCGAGCAACAATATAACTGTAGCCTACCACATTATTTTCTTGAATAAGTTAGTTTAAACAGTAGATTTTTCCTTGAAGGGATTGAGGTATAGTCTTACGGCACGGGCGTGATATCATAAGGTATTAGTTTTACCTAGCGCAAGCGAAGGGAGGTTATAGAGAATCCTGAGTGCAGGTAGCGAGGGGTTAAAGCTGGCCCAAGACAAAGACCACTTCATTCCCGTGGTCCATACTCTGCTGTTAGCTTTTTAGCGAGGCAATGTATAAGATTATCTACTAAGTTCATACCAGTTTTTACTTGAACGCATGCAATGCGATATATTATAGCTAAACTAGTGATCTCTGCGACTGCGTCCGCGTGTTTAGAGTTTGTTTACTCCCCTCCTGTCGCAGCGTAATGTTTTATAGCCTAAAGCTTACCTCGATAAATAAGCTATCAAACACTATACAACACAATCATTTTTCAAATCAGTCCAGAAGTTCCTAGGTAAGCGATAACAAACATACTATTAAGCTTAATTATATTAATATTGATACGATTCAGTTAAGTAATCTAGTATCATGATCTGAAAGAATTCCCTGACCACCCTTTTTCTAAATGAGTTGAATTTAAAAATATGTTACGTAACAATTTCTTCTAAAAAAACCTTTTTTAACCAAAATTAATGACACTTAAAAAG
This sequence comes from Pyrausta purpuralis, assembly GCA_963924145.1. NCBI lineage: Eukaryota > Metazoa > Arthropoda > Insecta > Lepidoptera > Crambidae > Pyrausta > Pyrausta purpuralis. The sequence continues at coordinate 11,883,279 of OZ001659.1, read as the reverse complement.
AGAAAACATTCATTTTAATAATGAGATTAATAAACAACGTATGCTAAACATGCTATTTACATACTCATAAAATTTATTTACAAGACGATGTCCATTTACATTTTACAAAAAAGGCATTGAAATAAAGTGTCCCGTAACGTGTCATACAGTCATATCCTTCAGCATTTAACACTTATTTCTTCTTTTCTTTTCGAAGCTTTGGGGATTGGCATAAGTTCCCTTTCAAGTTCAAGACCTCTTTGGTGCAACCTCGCGCTCACTACCGAGTTCTTATGAACAGCAGGGCGATTCAGAACGTTTGATAAGCCATTAAACGCGTAGGCTGTTGAATAATGTTGCGAGATTGCTCTCACAATATCCGAAGGAAATATTTTATACAAATATTTAACAATCGGTTAAAATGAAGGCAGCTTATTTATAATTACATTTTGTTTTTAAAGTGTTTTAATATGTGCTAAAATAAGCGCTTGCAAAATTCAACAGGCTTGCTATTGTGACGGTGGCCGAGTGGTATACGCCCGGATAGCTTAAGACACGGGGTTCGATTCCTCGTTTGTCATACAGCCATAGTTGCTTTTTACAATTGCAATTTATATTATATCTAGAATATTTTTTAGAAAATTGGCTCATTCAAGTGACTAAGTTATTAATTAAAAGGCGATAGTCAAATTTACTCATATTTTGAGATGACTCTATTCATAAGAATAATTTTCGGCGAATTAATATAAATCCTTCACAGTCTCTCTACTCTAGAGCGTTGACCTTTTTATAAACACCAAGACGAATGCTAAGTAGACGTGTCTTTGACTAAACTTCAGCTTTATCTACCTGCTTACGTATTTCGGCAACGTTGACTTCGATAGCGACTGTATCTTGGCTAATACAAATATTTTAAACAGGCGGCGCGCCTGAAAAAGCGACGCGGTGAATTTTCTAATTTTCTTCCATTCACAAGGCATCCACCATCATTTTTATCTCCCCTCCTGTCTCCATTTATCTCGGGCTTCTTTTACAGCGATTCGCGTTCTAACATTTTGTTTGTTTCTTACGAAATTGTTATTTCCGGCTGCTTTCTTTTCTTAAGCGGATTCGTCTACAGCCTTACACAAAAATCAAGGAAATGAGTTTGCGGTTGAATCCCGATACATTTTGACCTCTTTCTGAACGATAAATTCGATATTACAAATAAATCGACGCCTTTCACGTTCGATACCTTCACTGAAATGAAATCAATTCTTTTTCAAAACGATTTATTTTACTGGAAGAATACTTTTTTGGACAATATAACATCGGCACGTGTTCTACAATAGAATACGATTCTCGTTCAAAATTAATGCCAACAAATTATTAATTATAAAAGTGGCATGCTTATCGATTGATGATTATATGTAAATCATAATCAACCTTTTTATATTTGGTCAAACACACGAAAAAATTAAAAAAAACAGACATTGCTTTCAAATTGTAGGAATTATGATAAACGATATAAAAAAAAAACTGTCAGTCAGAATTGACAACAAGCTTCTTCTAGGTTAGCACGCTCCATTTTAAGCCCTATCAAGCCTAGTCTAGATTTAAGAGCAAACCCATTTTGAATGAAAAGAAAGGAAACTTATCATTCTTTTCTTACCTTAGTCTACTCTAAAGTTTTACATACCGTCTTAGCTTAATATTTTTTCAGTTGCCATCCTTTAAATACAAAGCATAAGCAGTCCTTAGCACTGATTCGAAACATCATTATACATCGATTGGCCACAATTTCCCGACAGTAGCCATGAGTTAGCAGGAAATTGACACGGCTTCCAACTTTAAAGCCGTGGAGAAAATCGCAAATTAACTTTTGGCAAACCACTGTGTGACTTCGCACCAGGCAATATCTGAGCGGAATTTTAACTAAGCGATATAGATCGGTAATCCCACGAGCGTGCGCTAACACAATGCTCGAAAATCGGATGTTCGCATCTTATTTCATTCCTACTTAAGACTCTGCAGCGTTTTAGTTAGAATGTAGCTAACTAAAACGCTATGTACTCGTATGGATCTATGAATATTAGGATTGATCCGCTTAATTTGATTATGCTTTAACGCACCGCCAAAAATTAACAACTGCGGCAATGTCAAACAACTACAGAAATGTTCCAAAATTGGGTAAGGTTTATTAAAATGCGCATTTGACATGCCCAATGATGCAGATGCGTATGCCAGATTTCTTTTGAACACGTTTTAGAATTCACGCCAAAAGCATTTCTCGTAGTGTGCGGTCATACTTAATAATTTCGTCACGGCTCGTCTCCCCAGGTGGAAAATTGGAAATTGTGTCATTCTTCGTCGAGTTCGCAAAGAATTACGTCTTCTTCAAAGACTTTGTGGCTCGGTTTGCCCGCACTGAGGATTTATTAGTGCTATTCACATTAAAATGCTCGAGATTGTTGCAAATTGTACAATGGTTCTTTTTTTCTTTGTCAACGTGAGGCGTTTTTATTAATCCGCGGCTTTGTTAAAATACTTATCGCTATTTAGGCAATTATAAAAACGACTTTTAAGTTTGGTTTAATTTTTCGTTTGTCTTAGAAAATCGGACGTCACTCAAAAACACGTCATTATTTCGGTACCTCGTATTTTTCTCTGCTGGAAATATTACCTGGTAGTCTTTAGGGTAATAATGAGCCATAGGTTCATAATTAATCATTATAATTTACAAGTAGGTATCGACTTCGCACTATCAAACCAAACCACTAGAGCCTTATTTTCATTTATTTACTCACCCATTCTTAAATACGATTTGTTGTCTACAGAAGCATGTGAGAAGACATTCTGTCGATGGGGCGCAGAGTGCGTTTCACTAGGCGATGGCCGCGCGCACTGTGCTTGCCCGACAACCTGCCCGTCCAGTCCATCTCCTGTATGTTCAACCGCTGGACGGACATACCGCAACCATTGCTATCTGCGCAAAGAAGCTTGTGAGAGGAGATTAAACCTTCGCGTCAAGCATGAAGGAGAATGTGGTGAGTATTTATAGTGACATAGGCGTTGTGACATATGTTGAATTGTTAGGCTTGTGAGTATGAATACAGTTTGATTATCAGTCTTATGAATAGTAGTTTATAACTCATGAGTTTATTTTTACAAGAGCAGGATATAGGTGCCTAAGTAAATACTACAAAATAAGAAAAATGAATGGTTTAGAATGTTATTTACACTCACAGTGTCATATTTTTTATTCGCCAGACCAAAAATTTTGCACGTTCGGACCGACGGCACGGTAGCTTAATTGGAAGAGCGTTTGGCCCAGTAAGCCAGAAAGTTGCTAGTTCGAGTCCCGTCGTGCGCAATTTTTGATTTCTTATTTCATCTTTAAGAAGAATAATTAAGTCAGAAAAATGAATGAATTATCTCTAATAATTTGCTTGAGGTTCTTTGAAATATTTCTAGGGGTTCAATATCGTAAACTTTGCAAGATTACGGCTCGAATTCACACTCAAAGACACGTGAAATATAATTCAGTTCTGAGAAAAACACAAAATTGTGGCAAAGGCAGACATTCTCGTTACTAAGTTACTATCTGGATCTGTGGCACTTCTTATAGACTTCTAAGAATTGAGTGCCCTTTCATCACATTCACTACGTCGCCTTGCTTTCGAAAGGATTCTTTGAACAAAAGCCCGGTTTCCATTCCGTGGAAAGTTCGATTCGCCATTATGAGTACCTATGTATATTAACTTGACTTACCTACATTATGCTTCTGGACCTGCCACTGCTAAAATTGCTTTTAAAGCAAATTTGAGAGATAAAATTTAAAAAAAGCACATGTGTAAAAAAGGCAAATACAGAAATATTTTTTTTATTCGTATGGCAAAAAAAACCCAAACATAAGCACGCAAAGCAGTACCAATTTAAGTTATTGATATAATCTAAGCAACAAAGCACCGCCTTTTTTAATTTATGGGCCTGACAAATCAGATTTATTCTACCGGACATTAGAATACAAGAAAGTTAAATTTTAGTTCATCCCCTCTTGGCTCTTTGTTGAATTTAAAAGTATTAAAATGTACATTTCTTTTAAACGACTTTGTACCTTAACGGAAGTCTCTACACAGTTCCCTGTAAAACGACCGGAGGCGCTTGAAATACGCTGTGTCAAATATATTTTTTCGTGTATTTATTGATTGAGAACAAATTGTTAATGAAGGTTCAAAAAGATTTATCAAAGATATAGCATAGCTGCTACGTTAGTTAAAAATAATATTATATGCAGCAAAAAATCAGAAAATTAAAATCTTCGCGAAATGCAACAAAAAATGCTATAGACTTCGACCACTGACATAAAATGTGTGCAATTAAGGGTCATCTTCTCTGAGGCTTCGGCAAAAAGAAAAATCACAGGCTCGCCACTATTTTTCTTATAGAATGATGGACATGCATAATTCATAGTCGGAAAGCTATCTTATATTCCTTACAAAGGCCCATAAATCCGCAGCATTAGAATACAAGAATAACCTTTTATCTCTGGCCATCTTACAAAAATACACCAGCACATGTCGTCTGCCATATGTACGTCCGCGACATTACGCGGACTAGAAAAATGTTTCTTTGTCAACTTAGAAAAATTACCGTTCATATTGGTAACAAAGCATTCCCTCCACGTAACCTCTACGGGCCTGGTTTGTTTTAGCACAGTTGTAGAAACTATTTACCGTTTGCTTTTCAGAATGCTTCATTTTGTAAGTGCTTGCCATTTTTTTCGGTTCATCTAATGATAGTTTGATTCGTAACTAAACGCAATAAGTTACCACGCAACTATCTTTTGTCAGGGATGAAATCCACGTGTTTGTTGATGAAACATTTTGTTTTTGCTGTTGAAAAACAAAAACCAAACAATAGGCAAGTTTCCGTAAATATATGTACATTTTGTACAATTACAAGTAAAGCGCTTTCAAATGTTACCAATCACAGCATATTTATCTTAACTTTATTTTTTTACTCTGTATGTTTTGTCCGCTAGAAGGCGCCACATTATATTTTGTTGATTTTGTGAAATCCCATATAGCCTATAACCAGCGGACAATTAAGACGCTTCTAATGATATGTCATTCGTCGAATTCTGATAAGTAGTATTGACTACAGGCAGGCTGAGTCAATTTTCCGACGATCTTTCCTTCGATGTGTAGACTGTAGATTCCAAATAAAACTCTTCTTTTTGAGATCGGTGACCGTGAGAGCGCGTACGATCTGGCCCGCTCACGGCCCTTTATTTAACCAAAAATACATGTCCGACTTATCGACTAATACAGATTAGTTACAAACAAGGACGGACACATAACATCATCTGCGTATTCCTTCTAACGTTTTTGTAACCTACCTACATTAATCGTGATAAAATTCCCATTCGCAACAATCCACTCTATGGGTTTCCTACCTACCCTCAGAAAGCGCGATATGGGGGACAGGAAATTCGAAGGCTTTGCCGGCCTCGCTCCACCTGAGCGAGACAGCCTACTAGGGTCTCCCTCGCCCCTGTACCAAACTACCTACATATTTCTTAATATTTCCTAGCTAGTTAATTGTTACCCTACCTGCCTACCTAATTTGCAAATGGGAATTCCTAACTAACAGGTTTCTTATTATTGAAATAAAACGAGCCCTAAGCTAATTACAATGCTTACTCGCTATGGCCCTAACAGATAATTATATTTATTATCATCAAAAATCCTTACAAATAAATATAACTAAACTTATTACTAAACATGATTGGGTGTCCGTAACAGTCTCCCCCCGGTGAAGCGCTGCAAAGTGCGAACCTCTTCTTATTCCACCGGCAGGACAGCCAATCTCGACGCCGGTCGACGAAACACGCCGCCCTTGGTCCGAATCTCGACGTTCCTCACTGCTCCGTCAGGTCCAGGATGTACTTCTGTGACGACGCCTCGTGGCCACACGTTTCTAGGCAGTGTGTGGTCCACCACGACGACTAGATCACCGGGCTTGATAGCAACCTCGGCGACATCTCGGGCTCCTCTTCTCGGCACCAGGTCCGGTAGGTATTCTTTAAGCCAGCGGCGCCAATACTCGTCGGCTAGCGCTTGCGCCGCCCTCCACGTCTTCCTCGACGCTGGTTCGCACGGCCCGATGATGGGTAGGCCGCGCGGTCCCCCTAGTAGGAAGTGGTTCGGGGTGAGCGCCTCCGGGTCGTCAGCGCTGACCGGCACGTGTGTTAGCGGTCGCGCGTTCATGGTGTGCTCGACCTCCGCCAGTAGAGTTTGCAGTACCTCTTCTCTCGGTGCCTTTTCATGTAGAGTGACTCGTAGAGCGTTCTTGACAGAGCGAATGAGACGCTCCCACGCTCCCCCCTGTTGCGGTGCCCCTGGTGCTATGTAGCGCCAGTCGATGCGCTGGGTGAGCGCATAGTCTCGTAGAGCTGGCTCCCATTCTTCATTCGCTGCTCGTAGCTCCTTGTCTGCGCCTTTGAAGTTCGTCGCGTTGTCTGAGTACATTTTCTGTGGCCACCCTCGTCGCGCTCCCATACGCCGCAACGCCATGATAGCCGAGTCAGTCGACAGGCTCGCTACCAACTCTATATGTACGGCTCTCGTAGTGAGGCATGTGAATAACGCTCCCCACCGTTTTTCGTGACGACGGCCCACAGTTATGATCATGGGACCAAAGAAATCTAGACCACAGTTAGAGAATGGTCTGGTGAAAGCCTCTACTCGAGCGCGTGGCAAGTCTCCCAGCACAGGTGTCACAGGTCTCGCCTTTCTCATACGACAAAAGGCGCATGTAAGCGACGCGTGAATCTTATTGTTTGTTTGTAGTTTTTTTTTGTATATTTGCCTTTTGTGTACCTCTTTTTTGTAATACTTTAATTTAATAAAAAACAATAGTGTCGCACGGGCGACGCAAGCGGAGTGTGAGGTCGGAGGGTGCGGTGCGCGGGCGCCGGTGGCCCTCGGGTTTTGAAAAAATGATGTACGTAGTTAGTCATCTGACAGCGATCGATCGCGCGCGCTCGTATTTGCGTCTCCTTAACGGCACTCGTTTTTGCTACAAAATTTCGTCTTTTTATTTCAACTTCAACAGCGCACTTATAGGCCACGGCACGAACAGTAGGTCGCAATCGCAGTATCCAGTATCTCTGTCGTACATCGTTGACGACGCGTTCGTTGTGCGAGTGATGGGCGCGACGGTGTTCCCTATTGCACAACAACCGCGCGTACGGGTGGCTGCCGTCCAATATTACGGGCGTAGTATCGGGGGCAGACACACCCGCTGCCCTCGTCCTTCCTCTCGCCCGCAACACGCCCTCCTCGTCGATGAATGGATCAAGTCTTCGGATGCGACTCCCCGCCTTCAAGTTCTGACCTCTTTCTAGGCGCTCTATGTCTTCTCGAAATGAGTCTGCCTGCGCTCACCTCATCAGCCATCTTTCCGCTCTATCTATGTGTTCTTTGGTCAAAACAGTTGCGCGCTTGCGACATTTATCTATAAATAGAAGCACATACGCCATCGCCCTCACTAAGCGCCCGTAGTTCGAGAAGCGCCCGGCGTCTGGCACGCTCCATTTGTCCTCTGTCGCGACGCTATATACAGTCTCCTCGCTGCTCTCTGTGCAGCCCGCTTGAGACGGCCATGTATTCTCCGGTTCGTATAAAAACGATGGCCCAGTAAACCATCTGTCTTCATTTAATTTCATCTCTGTGACGACTCTAGTCGCGTCGTCCGCTACGTTGTCTTGCGTCGGCACCCACCGCCACTGATCGGGTCTTGAAAACTCACATATCTCTCTCAAGCGGTGCGCTACGTATGGCGTGTAACGCACTCTATCGTTCCCAATCCAGTGCAGAACGGTCGTAGAGTCTGTCCAATACGTAACTCTATCGGGCTGCCATCTGTGCTCCTCCATTACTGTCGACGCAAGTCTCGTTCCGATAAGACACGCTTGTAACTCTAGACGTGGTATCGTCTGCGTCTTCATCGGGGCTACTCTTGCCTTTGCTGCCGCTAATACCACACGACGTGATCCATCCTCGTACTCTACAAGCCAATAGACTGCTGTCGCGTAAGCAGACTCGCTAGCGTCGCAGAACACGTGCAGCTGCTTTCCAGTCACTCCCCCCGTCAAAGTGTAGAGGCGGGGTAGACGCAGACTGCTAAGTGTGTCTACGTTCCGCAGCCAAACGCTGAATTCCTTCGCTATTTCTTCAGGTAGAATCTCGTCCCACCCGGTTTGTAGGCGCCACACTTCTTGCATAAGAATCTTCGCTCTTATCGTGTAGTAACTGAGCAGTCCCAGCGGATCAAATATTGACATAACCGCGCTCAACGCCTCTCGCTTGGTCGGCGCTTGCTCTAGCGTTTTCACCTTACGCGGCACTCTAACTAAGTCAGTGTTAAAACTCAATTCATCTGTACTGGCATTCCACACGAGGCCTAGGGTACGCCCCTGCTGTTCTCCACTTGAGCAGAGCTGTTTCGACGCGTCCGCAGCACGGCATTCTAGTGGCAGCTTACGCATGACTTGCGCTCCATTGGAGTTGAACGCTGCGAGCGCAAATCCCGCCTGCGCGTGTACGTGCGTGACGTCTCTGACGGCGTTGCTTGCTTCTTCTTGTGTATCGAAACAATCTACCCAATCGTCCATGTAGTGGTTCTTCGTGATAGCTTCGTATGCCTTCGGGTACTCTGCTGCATGTTGCTTCGCATTGTGGTCTCTAACACTGTGCGCCAGAAACGGTGAGCTCTTTGCGCCAAAAATCATTGATGTCATCTTATACTTTTTAGGCTGCGCTGCTCTGTCCTCGCCTCTCCATAAAAACATTTGCGCCGGTTGGTCCTCTTGAGCAATCTTAATTTGCAGAAACATCTCCCTGATGTCCGCTGTTACGGCGATAGCTCGCTCTCGAAATCTAAACAGGATTCCAGCCAAGTCCCTCAGCAGATCGGGGCCTTCTAGTAGCGCGTCGTTTAAGCACACTCCGTTGCTTTTGGCCGCGGCGTCAAAAACTAGTCTAATCTTCTGTGGCTTGTTAACATTTACCACGGCAAAGTGTGGTAAATACCAGAGACGCGGGCTCTGTGTGTCGGCTTCTCGGCATTCCTCTGCGTAGCCTTTTCTAAACATACTCTCGATCTGGGCTGTGTACTTTGCTTTGAAGTCTTCAGATGCGTCCATCTTCCTTTCTATTGACGTGAGCCTCCGCCTCGCAGCCTCGTAGCTCGGCGGCATAACTGTGTTAACCTTGCGCCACGGCAATCCAACTTCATATCGCTGTTTGACACATCTCACTGTTGACTCAAAGGCTTCTAAGGCGCGCACATCATCAGGGTTCTCGCGTTCCTTTTTCTGAATGCCCAGCGAATCGATGTCGAAGTATGACTTCACCATGTTGTGTAATTCTTCGTCAGGTTGCGTAGACCGAGCTCTCCCATGGTCGTCGACGAACAACACCGTATCTCTCTCCCTTATGACTCGGGACGGCGCTCGACCATGTATCACCCACCCCAGTCTGGTGAGCGATGCTGCTGGCTCGTGGCGTTTGCCTGTCAACAGCTTCCTGCTTACTATCAGATGCCAATTGTCCGCGCCTATGAGGACACGCGGCTTGGTGTTCACATAACACACGTCACTCTCGTTCAGGTTACGCATGTGTCCATACTCTAAACAGCTCCGACCCACCGTTTGAGTATTCAAGCGGGGATTCTTCATTGTTCTCGCTTTCACCAAATGTTTCTCGTTGTTACTGGCGATTATTTGAAGCTCCACCTCTCTGCTTGTGTGTGGTACGCTCTGTGTATTCACACTGCATATGTGTAAGTCTCGAAGCGGGCCTTCTGCACCGACGTATTCCGCCACGTCCTGATCGATCAACGTAACCGTAGACCCTTCGTCAAGTAGAGCGTGTGTGTTTACTATACCCCGTGGCCCCTCAATGACGATCGGACATACCTTCAACAACACCTTGGATGCCCCCACAGTATGGCTAACTGAGGCTACCACTTCTTGGTTGTGTTGACTTTCGCTGTTTTCACGCTCTGTGTGTAACAGCCTGTGATGACGTCGGTTACAGCCATTCTCATTACACATCGGTGCTTTACATTTGATTCGCCTGTGCTTATTGTTCAAGCATAGAAAGCATATCTTTTCTTCTTTCAACCAATCCCATGTTTGCTTTACTGTCATGGTTTTAAACTTTGTGCACTTCGACACTTCGTGGTCCCCGCCGCAACATAAACACGTCTTATCTTGTGCCGTCGTAGCCTTTTCCTCGGCTGTGGCGTACACACCAGTGTTTCGCTTCTTTGAGTTAGCCTTCTGCTTAGCTTGCACTTCTTTCTTCACTGCACTGTTGCTAGGTTGCGACACGTATGCGAATCGAATCGCCTTATTCGCTTCCTCCATCAAAAACTAAGATAATGTCACGATCTCTGGCTCCGAGTAGCTTGCGTACCGCGCTGCGTAGTCGCACCATCTTGTTTTCAAGTGTGGGCTCAGCTTATCGACCACCTCTCGGGTCATCATCGGATTTCTGAGGTAGCTTTTATTATCTATGGAGTCCAGTGTATACGCGATGTTCTGTACCTTAATCGCGAACGAATTCAGTTCACTGGCTGTCGTTCCAACTCGCGTTCTTGAGGTCGTCCAGTGCCCGATCAATGATCACTTCTGGCCTTCCATAGCATTGTTCTAGCGTTCGCATGATCTTGTCCGGATCGGTGGCACGGTATAACAACGCCGCTACTGCCTCCTTGGCTTCTCCTTTTAGACAATTCCTCAATCTAGCCAGGTTCTCGGATTTACTGTAGTTGCATGATCGCGTTGAATCTTCCATTGCAGCTTTAAATGGTAACCAGTCGTTCGTGTTTCCATTAAAAATTGGTAACTCAATAGCTTGACGTGGGGCCGGTCGCTTCGACATAATCCTCTCCAATGTGTAAGCAAGTCGTTCCGCCCCGTCCGTATACTCTTGGGGTCTCGCTGTACAATCATTGTTTGACTCTACCTGTCGCTGCACATCTTGTTGAATGTTGTTTACATCTTCATTTAATTCTATGCTCGTCGAATTCAAATGTCGGTTTCTATCCACTTCTATTTTACGCGCATCTTTTTCCTTGCGTCGCGTAAACAAATGTCTAGTTCTTTCATTCCTCTCTTCACGGAGGGTAGGAACGCTACAAGACATCTCGGTTGTGGGTAGTTGCGTGTTTACATCTTGACGCCGGGACTGGGCTTGATCCAACCAGTCATCCACCCTCGCTAGGGTCTCACCGGCGGGTAGGCTCTCACGGTCATCTTCATCTGTTGTATCCATTATCGTAGCGATCTCAAATTCTAATCTCTTCTGAATTAGATTCTTTTCAATAGCCGCCAACTGCTCGGCTGCTCTCAACTCGGCTTGCTTTAAACGAGCGGCGACGCTTGACCTATTTGACGACGGCGGCGGCCTTATCCTAGGCGCGTCGGCGTTAGCGTCGTGACGTCTCTCTGCTGCCGTTTCCATTCATCCGCCTTCTGCGGGTAGTTCAGTCTGTCGTAACGTACTCGCGGTGGCTTGCACAGACGGTGATTTGGGTGGCTCTTCAAAGTTGCGTTGTCTTGAGTCTTCGGCTTCCATTTTCCCAGCTTGGCTGCGCGTAGTCGGCATCTTCTTACTTGCTGCCCCTACTCCTATCAATCCCAAACAGGTACACTACCAAGGGGAGCCTGTCTGGGGATGGATGGTCGTGCAGGATCGGAAGGGAGGTACCGCCCGGCAGAGAGTGTACGCATCCGTGGGGTGCTCAGTTCTGGCTGGAATGTCCAGAACCCTCCGCAGTGCCTACAGTCCGGCCCCCACGCTTACGCACACCGTACCGGCGCCGGTCGGACTTGTTCACAATCGCTGGCGCGATATGTGGCAGCTCGCCCGAAAACTGCACCGCCTGGGAATCGGCGTTAAACCCGAGACAGACACCGTTTGGCACCGTTAGGTGGTGAATGCCCGAGCCACGGAACACCCGTGTAAATGTGATCGTCTCTCCACAGGAGTATAGGCCGATTCGCGGCTCCTGGTTACACTGTGCTTCGGCGTAGATCCCTCGGCGTATGTGCTAACCAAAGCACAAGTCGATGCCGCGTTGCTGATTTCTTCTTATATCCGGATCGCAACGGACCAGACGATATTGACTACAGGCAGGCTGAGTCAATTTTCCGACGATCTTTCCTTCGATGTGTAGACTGTAGATTCCAAATAAAACTCTTCTTTTTGAGATCGGTGACCGTGAGAGCGCGTACGTTCTGGCCCGCTCACGGCCCTTTATTTAACCAAAAATACATGTTTGACTTATCGACTAATACAGATTAGTTACAAACAAGGACGGACACATAACATCATCTGCGTATTCCTTCTAACGTTTTTGTAACCTACCTACATTAATCGTGATAAAATTCCCATTCGCAACAATCCACTCTATGGGTTTCCTACCTACCCTCAGAAAGCGCGATATGGGGGACAGGAAATTCGAAGGCTTTACCGGCCTCGCTCCACCTGACCGAGACAGCCTACTAGGGTCTCCCTCGCCCCTGTACCAAACTACCTACATATTTCTTAATATTTCCTAGCTAGTTAATTGTTACCCTACCTGCCTACCTAATTTGCAAATGGGAATTCCTAACTAACAGGTTTCTTATTATTGAAATAAAACGAGCCCTAAGCTAATTACAATGCTTACTCGCTATGGCCCTAACAGAAAATTATATTTATTATCATCAAAAATCCTTACAAATAAATATAACTAAACTTATTACTAAACATGATTGGGTGTCCGTAACAAGTAGTTTAGAAGTTACGAGGGAACAGATAAACCTACATACAAACATAGCCTGTCAAAATCATAACCCTCCTTTTGCTTTGCCGTAGTCGGGTAAAAAGGAAGTTAATCCCTCAAGCGTATGTGAACGAGACACAATGCAAATTCTATTGTTATGCGGTTGCCTGCAACCGCTCGGGTGTTGAAGCATTAAATATTATAAAATATATAATGTAATGTATAATCTACTTTTAGCAATTTGGTCAACTAGCCTATGCAACTTTTGCCACAATCACAACTCACATCCCTTGTTACATACATCGTAAATTGCCTCGAGAGTTGGAACACAGTGTGCCTGATGTTATTTTAGAAATGTTTTTTTTACGTTTTCCTTTCAAGCTCTTCCAAGTTGAAGTCGCAAATGTAATTTGAGTCACGTTACTTTGCCCCAGACGAAAACACTTGTAATTATTTCGACAGCTGTAATATTTCGTTTTTATAAGTTCCATTATTGTGCACGACATGAAAAGTGCTTTGTGAAAATGACTAATTTTTTGATGTAAAAAATAATTATTTTGAATTGCAAATACAAATTCAAGTACTCGTATTAACTAAAAAACTTTCTGTAGTCTGTAGTAGTGTAGGCTGACGCTGTTTTTTGGGTTAATTTTTCGTAATATCTGAATAACGGAACTATCATATTAGTTGATAAATGTTTAAAAATTGATGTGTATGAACAACCCGTATACGTAGTCTCGCGAAATTTGTAATATAAAATAGATTTATAGAGTTGAACGTTCTTTAAAACAAATAAGCGCATGTCTGGAATACTTCGGCTTTGGGGTATTTTAATAACGTTCATCTGAAATTTGCGTAACTATTTATAGATATATAATATAATATATAATATGGAGTACCGAGCGTACGTACCTAACTGGGAATTAAAGGAAACACGCGTCTAATCCTTTGTTATTTATTTCCAGACTGGCGTATCATTAAAGATTTACATCTACCATCGCAATATTTATAATTTGTATACCTACATTACAAATTGAAATATCCTTTATCTTCACAATTTGTGGAAGACTAAGAAACAAAATTAATGGCTATTTTTACAAGTTTTTTTTTACTATAAAGTGAGGATATTTCGAATAGTAATTAATAATATTTAAACCAAATTTATAAGATAACATGGGCGTTTTAATAACTAGGGTTATATCTTTAGATCTTATAGTCATTATAATTTCCAAACTAAATTTTACCGTTTGCTTAGAAGCCGGGGACCCATGTACCGGAGTGGCCTGCCCTCCAGGCGCTAGGTGTGCCGTGACAACTGGCCAGGCGGAGTGCAGGTGTCCAAGGAGCTGCCAAAGGAGAAAAGCAGTCTGCGGAACTGATGGCAAGGAGTACCCATCTGCCTGCCACCTTGACAAACACGCCTGCGAAAACCAACTCAACATCACTATCAAATACCACGGAAAATGCGGTGAGTAGTGATTATTTAACACATTTTTTGAAAAAAGTATCTAAGGATAAAGATCCTAGATACTTTCCTGGTTTATTTGGGTACGTGTTCTTATAATTACTACGAAATTAATACTTCTCCAGTTTTGATTCGATGTTTCAAAAGAACATCCCCAATTTACAAAATTACATTGTAAGCAAATTGAAGAGCATTTTTTTAGCAGATACCCAACGCCAGCCACCCTCAGAAGTTTTTAATGAGGAAAATTAATTAAACCAGTTGACCCCGCATTGTTGGTGTTGATGTTTAAAAGTATGAAAGAATCTCGTTAAGAATGGGCCATTTCTTAATAAAAGACGTAAAATTGTGTGAAAGGTCGAACGTTTTGCGGACCGAAATCCGCATTTCGGATAGAAACGTGCATAGAAATGTGACACACCTTCTGTCATGCTTCTTTATTGAAAAGACCCTACCGCTGTTACACAAACGCCCCGGGTGAATCTGACACTTGTCACCTGGGGACTCGGAATTATTGCTCGTCTATATTAAAAGCATTACCGTATTCAACACTACATTTTGTCATACCTATTCATATTTCTAAAGTGATCGAATAGTGCCCACTATTGTTGGTACCACTGAAAGCCGGGTACATCTAAAGAAACCCAAACTTAAACTACGCGCAAAATTTCCCCCATACAAAACCAATTGGGTCCCCTTTACTTTCTTTTTCATAAAACTAATTTAATTTCCTCTACTTTATCTATTATGTACCTACTTTTTGTTAACCCTTTTCACAAAACTTGCCCGGGAACATTCGATCTGAACTAAATTTGTACAAGACCGAATGCCCGCACATTCCGAAAATCCTTTGTGAGATTCTGTTTACTTTTGTAGTTCACTTCTGTACTTTTAATAAATGTGTACAGTTCCGTGCTACTTCTACGAACTTGTTAAACTCGTTTCGCGGCGCTTGACTGAAATAATAATGCTGAAACAACTTACAAGACTTATTAACGCAATGAGTGCCAGTATGAGTGAACATGTACGTGTGCCATTTCAACTACCAGTAATGAACTGGATAACTTTGTGTATGTAGAATATGCTGATAGTTGGAAGATATGCAATACATATATTTTTCCCATACAGATCCATGTTCAGAGCACGAATGCGCCGATGGCAGCGTGTGTCAGCTGAACGAAGCCCGCGTGCCCACGTGTCGCTGCGGCCCTCCCTGCGACTTAATCGCACACCCCGGCTCAGCAGTCTGTGGCTCCGACTACAAGGATTACCCCAGCGAGTGCTCACTACGAAGAGAATCGTGTCGCACCAGACAGCAGCTGACAATCGCGTACCGGGGCGAATGCGCTTCAGGTAATACAAATATTCCGCTCGTGTATACCCACCCGCGACTGTCGTACGATTTCTATGATTATTCAAGCGAGAACTCCCCAGGATCAAGTCGAGCTAGTCAGCGTTTTACCCTCGTACAAAAGTGAGCTCATTTTAGGATTTTCCGCGTGATACACTTTGATTTGGATTCAGCATTTTCGTTATACATGCTGCATTCGTATACAGTAAGTAACGTTCACCTACATTTTATTCTCAAACAAAATATTTAATGACTAGATCATCATTTATAAATACCACAAGTCGGTTTAATTTAATACCTCATTTTGGGGTTCCATTACTCAAAAGGTAAAAACGGAACCCTTACAGGATCACTTCGTTATCCGTCTATCTGTGTGCTCCTATTCTTATTCTTTATAGAGTCTTCTTCTTATTCGTGTAGGGCATCAAGCTAGAATTTATATCAAATACTCAGCTCTGCGTTCCTTTACGGCTGTGAAAAAATCAAACTTCTAAGCCAACACAATCATAAGGTACAGTTTCGTTTATGCCGAAAAATGTAATGCTTTCGTAAATTGACAGTCTGTTGTTGTAAGCTTTTTAGTCAGTATTTTGAAGGCGGTTAATTTTTCTTTAATAAGTATTTCCTAATTCTGGAGTAAATAGAAGACAAATGCGTTAGCTTAAGCTTATTAGTCAGTGTTTTAAAGGCGGTTTAATTTTTTTAAATATATTTTTTTTAAAAAAACATAACGCAATCTGTGGCGACCTCAAAATAATGCTGCCAAACTGTCAACGTCAGTGTCACACTTGACAGTGATAGAAAAAAATATAAAAAATATATATATAACTATGACTCGATCGTCGTGATGGGTGAACTGTTACTTTACCTACAGGTTTGTACGGACGGAACCATTGGTGTGTGAGTCAGACTCGCACTTGGCCGGTTTTTTTCAAGTCAGTCACGAATTCGTTACTGTTTAGGTACTGATGAGTAACTGTAAATATCTATTTGTACTATCGAGGTCACCGCTGCCTAATCACCTTAAAAACCAAAATCGCTTGCATCTTTCGTCGTCTTTTGTTTGAACCAATGATTGTTTTGGGATTATGTCCCGCGTGTCCATGCCATTGTCGTTTGAAAGTGGATAGGCGGCAAAGAACTCGCCCGTAAGCATCTCTTGCAAAATATAAAATGTAATACTGAGTCTAAAACACTGCATAAGGCAATATACAGTTAAGCCCATACATACTTAATGTTAGGCACCACTATGCGGGTTTCATTCCGGCCGTTTCACCAGAGCAAAGCACGTAGAGTGGAATTAACTTCAGGCTTATATGAACATGACACGTGTTCAAGTTAAAATAGCTACAGAAAATTCGCCTAAGTTTGAAACAGCAAGAATTTAGACATGGAGTTTATTTCGAGTTAATATCCGTTTTATTGAGAACCATTGACCGTAAGCACTTTCCGTTCGTGTGTTCATTACAACGCGAAACGTGTCAGCCGAGATTCACTGGCAAATAAAAGCAAATACGGTTGACTTGAGGTAATATTCGGATCATTGTTTTACCTCGGCGACCAACGGTTTGGCTGGGCTCAGCGATTCATGCTATAAAGATTTCAATCGCTGGTAGCCGCGTCAGGACTCTTATTCGCACTATTGATGGTGATCTATTTTTGCGTATTTTCAGAAATACTTTGCTGTGAAAGACATGATAAAAAAATGCTAATACTAGGCTATCAAGTCTAAAACCGAGAGTAGTTATGTATGAAATATATTCTTAAATTATAATAATATGAGTTAAAACAAAAGTATGTTTATTACCTCGTACGAATCATATTTAAAGGCATTCAATAAAAGAATAGTAAGTTGTAAATTCAAACGAGAAAAAAATATGTAGGAGAGGTTTCTCAGTCGATGGCTTGTTTAGCAATCTAAAATTAAATCCTTGTTCCGAAAGTACAAAGGTTCGTTTTAGCAGAAGGATATTTTGTTCTAAAGAAAGTACCTAATTGGACACAGGAATCCATTTGGAGAGAACCCAAAGAAATTATTAGAATCGCAATAACGAGTTAATACTTTTAAGAGTTTACTTTGTTGAAGGATTTTGGTTATTTTACAACTGCTTGTTAAGTAATTACTGAGAAATGTTAACATCTTTTTCGAGGAAAAATTGTGAATTTAAAGTACTAGGTTCTCTTTTTTTATTTCCGCTAATTCGGTCTTAGCTTTTCTGAAAATCTTCAGTGGTAAGAACGGCTTTACTTTAAAACTTTAGAGGAAAGTCTTAGTAAAACACTTGAGAAATGTTATGATAAGATGTTAATACTATTACTATGTAACTTTTTTTAATAACTTTTTTTTTCTCACAGCTCAACATCCGTGCGACTCGGTAAAATGTGGGGTCCGCGAGCGTTGCACATTGGATCCGCGTGGTGTGGCCGTATGCGGGTGCGGGCCAGAGTGTGAGCAGGTAGTCCGGCCGGTCTGCGGGACGGACGGACGGACGTACGACAGTGCTTGCTTCTTGGATCGACAAGCGTGTTTGGATAACAGAGACGTGCGAGTGGCGTACATTGGACCCTGTGGTAAGTCTTGTACCCAATAGTAGATAGTGTATTATATGGCGGCGAGTCGCCCGGCAGTCTACAGAATAACAGACTGGCGTTTGTCAAATATTACAGTACCTACTGTGTAAGATCACAATAAAGGCTTGGATTGGGTCTTGTAGTGAGTAGTAGATACCGTTTTTTTTTTACAATTTTTATTGCCATATTGCGTATTTGAAAGATGAAAGTTGCTTTATTAATCCCAATTTGACAAAATTTACAAATAGGTATAATTAAGCAATAAAGAACATTTATTACTTTATCCGCCCTTTATTCGCAGGTGTAGGGAGTTTCAGATATCAACAGTACCTACAGATCTTTTATACGCATTATATGCTTTTATTTTATCTTATATGCAAATAATACATAAATAATAATAAAACAGTTCTCATTATCTCGTTTTATACAGGATCTGAAAACCCCTGCGCCCGCGCATCGTGTCCGTGGGGTGGCGCGTGCGTCTCTCGAGGTGGAACCGCCCAATGCGCCTGCCCTGTTTGCGATGCTACCCTCGCTCCAGTGTGCGCGTCAGACCACAATACATACGGCAGCGAGTGCAAGATGAGGATGCATGCGTGCCAAGAGGGAATAAAAGAAGGCGAGCTGCGCGTGCTTTACAATGGGACTTGCCGTGAGTATTTACTTCTTAGATCGGTTTCACACTTAGGCGACTTTAGCAGCGGGATGGTGGCGTGACAGCTGCGCTGCTGATAATTTCATACATAAATGACAGCAGTAAGCCCTTCACATTAGAGAGTCGCGCACTGTGAATGTCAAAGCGCACTAATGTGAAGGCGCACTTAGACACTCAGTGGCAAAACTTTGGTCAGCCATTTTGTCGTCGCTGTCTATGTCAGACTACAATACGAACAGCAGCAAGCTCAGATTCCAATGCACAGTGCACACCATTAGTTCTACGGAGTATTTATTATTAGTGTAGGAAAAGAAATATAATTAGGAAGGTCAAATACCGCCAGATGATAAAATTGCTTTCTATTTCCTAAGTTGGAAATATCTTGGACCGATTAGCATTCTTTGTATACTCATAAAAATAAGCTTCTCAAAATCCTTCCAAAACCTAACCAAACATGCTTTATATATTTTTTTTACGTCCGTGGCTTTATATTGATTATGTTATGTCTACACAAAAAATATTGTGTTTCATCAGTAAATTATGTTAAAGCAGTCGACATAAGTACATGTTTCCTGATACTCACACTAACTTTATGCTTCAATCATTAAAATTTACACTGTCGGAATAACAACAAAGGTTTTGAATATATACTAACTTCTCAGAAACCGGATTTACACGAAATCGATCAGGCTCCCATACAAAGCGGTTGTTACTATTGTGAAGGGTACTCAAAAACTACACCCGAAGTTTGTTTCACCGCGCTGCTGAAATATTTAAAGCGGGAGTTGCATTACTTTGAGAATTTTCAACACTTAAGTGTTCTCCGTTCCATTTCTCTGCCGAATGCAGCGGTCATTTGTTTTGCTTACGGTATACAGACGCAATATATTGCAGCGAACCTATCACTTGCCACGCTGAACTGTCAATTAAAGATCTTTCTAGAGGTAATAAAACTTGAAACTTATTAATGAATGTAGACCGTGGATTCAATATATTTTTCAAAAGTGACCGAGACACCGATTATCAACAATATTTGATAAAGACGCTCCCGGACTTGAGTCATAGTTTAATTAAATTCCGCTCAAAGGATTTTAAGATCAGCACTTGCCGATAAATTATAAAGAGGCTTCTTGACACGAAATATTTGTGATCAATCACCTTCTTGTGTGGAAGACACTTCAAAATGTTGGTGCAAAATCTGTGTTTGATGGACGTTTAGAAGTTCCTTAATTTATTGAGGAGAGCTTAAAAATAACTTGATTGACCTGATTCTTTGTACTTGACTGGAGGTTATTAAGTTTTTTTTTTGTTTAGAATCGTGCGTGGATATAATTTGTCAAGGCGGCGGCGACTGTGCGGTGGACATGGAAACAGGCCGCCCCATTTGCCGGTGTAACCATAACTGCACGGACGCACAGGTAAGTACATATGTGTTGTATTTTATTTTTCTTTCTTATCATGAAAATCTAACCCAAATAAAGTAGGTAAGGTTTTTATTAGGAAAAATGCACTGATTAATAAATGTAGCAGTGTTAGGAAACAAAGTATTAATTTTGATACTCCCCAATCGTAAAATCAAGTTTTCACACAGCGATTCGGTTCTAAAGAGAATATTATTTATTTGTATTCTTTAATTAGAAGTTGCCTAGTGTTGAATCATACATTTTAGTTACATTTCATACAAAAAAAAGGAACTCTACATGCAATATAATCTAAAATGCTAACGCGCCTTCGACAATACTTGTCACAGTACTCGCGGAGTTATTACCTTACTAGTAAGCGGTTGCGATGCGCATACACTTAGTGATTATGCAATAGGTACGTGAAGCATGGGCCTAAGAAGCGCTTAAACAGCGAAAGCTTAGTATAGCGTGTCTTTATGCGCTGCCAAATGCCACTGTCATGTAATGATAAAATTATAACTGCCTCATGCTACAGCGACCTAGTTATGTAACAGCCCTGTGTCGCCCCGTCTACGTATAATTGAACCCTTAATTTTCCACGACAGGAGTCGGGTGCGGTGTGCGGGACCGACGGTCAGACGTACCCTTCTCAGTGCGAACTCGACTCGACCGCGTGTCGCGAGCAGAGCGACTTGCGGCTGGCGTACAACGGCGATTGCGGTGAGTATTCATATTTGATAAACACAGATTCGGCGCCTTTGAAAGGGTTGCACTAAGTAATTTCCACCATTGCGTTGGGACACAAGACGTATTCAGAGTTGCAGACATTCTACCAATACACGCCACCGGTTTTCGATATTATGCAAAAATACACAAAAATCATACAGCGCCCTGCGTGTATTGTATAATAATATGTTCCGGGTCCTCTTGGGACTACCGAGATTCTGCAGTGCGTCTGGCATGTTCGCCGACGCCCATGTAGACGACTTCCATGCAGTGACAAGGAAGAAGATCCTGTCCATTAAGAACAGAATGGTCGGTAGTCCCAACAGGATTTTAAGGGTACTGGCGGGGAGGTGGGACAGTGCTTTACTACGGCACTGGATCACTGCACTCATAAACCCGAACCCTATTTATTATGTCAATTAAATGTGTGTGTTTGTTGATCTGATTTATCCGAATTGTATTTGTCTGTTATTAACCTAGTTGTAAGCTTTATTGTTACTAACCAAATGGACCATATGATGTCTGAATAAATGAATAAAAAAAAAAAAACATTTGACAGTCAGAGTTAGCTAATTATTCATAAGATGCATAGGGTGTTACTAGTCGAACATGATTCACTCATTGGATTTGGGGATGACTTTTTAGTTAGCTAAACTAATTAAGATATTTAAAAGATATCGTGTACCTTCAAAGAACTTAGTAAAAAAACTTTTAAAAGATTGTAGTTAATAAAGTGAAACGCTCCTGATACTAACTTCTTCTTACAATTGTCTGATTGATAACGAGGCAGTGTCTAACGTGTTATACATCAACAGGCATTGCAGAACTTTTAAACAAGATTGAAGACTAGTTATTGTAGGTCCTTCTTTAAAATAAAACAACACAAAGTACAACTTACTAAATATATACAATGTATGAAGAAAACAAAATTTTACACTAGACATATCGGTTACATACTGAATTGTACACCTATTACATAACATGCTTCCGCTTATGAGTTGTATTACCTTAGTGTATTACGGTGTGTGTATCATGTCAAATGTACAATTACAAACCCCGCGATTACAATTAGTTCACATACCGGTACCTAACTGAAACTTTTAGATACCGTTTAATTACGTCGCTCAACCGCATAGAAACAGCCGTTTTGTAGCTCTATACCCCACCACAATATTGGTGAACTGGACAATTAGCTACGCAAATTATACCACTGACAATTTCGGGCTCGACTCGTTTTGTACCGGGATATTGCGCCATTAACTCCTAAAATTGGTTTACTGAATAACCTAGACATAATTATAAAAAAGAGAAATTAGTTTGGCCAGATGAAAAATAGGGTCATTGTTTCTTTAGCATTGTAATTTATTGCTCTTCAGACAAATTACGAACACTAGTTTAAGTTTAGTTGAATACAGTTTCGTTGTTGTAACATCGGCTTGATATTTGCGTTTAATTTGACCTACTAAGTGTTATTTTAGGGTAGCCCAATTAGAACTTCTATAACTGTATTATCATTTCGACACGCCAAACGAACCGTGAGTGGCATGACGTAATAGAAGGCTTGATTTAGGATCTGGCATTGATATGAGGAAGTTAATAGCAACGCTGAACAAAAACACGCAACACCATTTATGAAAACCGAGCTCCAATCTGAAAATGAGTTTGACTTTGACTTAAGGTCCTGTAACCTCTAGTTGGGCCATCCCGTTCAGTCTTGAGCTTCGTGTTTAATTTCGCTCCGAGTCTTCCCTATGTTCTTCTGCAACGAGTGTCCGCCTCCAGGTCTGCTTCAGGTTTTCCCTGGGGATTCCAGTCTAGGGCTTGCCTCGGTATGTGTCTTTTTCTTCGAAGTTTGATCATTTGATCTGCTGGTCGATCGGAGTCTCATTGCAGCGTTCCCACGGTTCCAGGGCGCAAGGAGCATCTTCTGCGCCCCAAAACAGTACCTACTTACCAGGAAGGATACCCGAAACTAAATCGAGCACAGGCTCCACCAATGGGCTAGGGTATAGTGGACATCACTCGCTTTTTCGAACTTTGCCTTAAACTGATTAAGAATACCGAAACAGTGCAAAACCGGACGGAACATACTCTGAAAAGCGAGATGGATTAAAATGACACTGGCAAAATTTGTTGCCATCAAACAACGAGTAAATGTATTCCCATTTTATAGGCATGCACAAATCGTATGTCAATTGCGCATCAACAATAACCCCTCTAATCCCATTAATATCGCCTTGTCGCCCATCCATCCCTGTCCGGAACAGTAAAATATGCGTGCATGACTAAAATGAAGCCACTTTCGGCGTTCTCGCACCAAACTGATGAACATCCTTTATAATTTCATCACGTTTGTAGAGGTAGCATGCCAATACAAATTTGTACTCGGCAATAACTTTGCAGTGACTTGAAAGATATGTGACGTTGACTTAGTTTGATAAACAAATATAAACGTTGTATGTATCTAAAAAGGTTATTCCTATAATGAATATGAAATTTTAATTTAAATGCATATAAGCTACTGCTATCTCGTACGTAAACATTAAACCTGTTATTACAAAATTTAATTAAAGTATTCTAATAAGCTAGCGTTGTATTAAATTGTGTTCTACGCAATAATCTGGTAAGGGTCACAGGTGTATTAGTCCGACTATCTGAATAATAGCCAATTTGTGAACAGGTGGGTCATTATAAGTTTTTCCATTGTTCTTTAAGTACTGACATTGAACCATTTTCTGTCGTTAATTGACTTCTTTGTCTATGTACTTCCGTTAGTATTTTAACATTGTTTAATAATGATCCTAATTGTTTAATCTATTTCACTCTAATACCCAAAAATAATAACGGAATATAAAGTTTTTGAGTTCAGTCGTGAAAATCGTTATATTTCTAATAAGTACCATTTTTAAACGAATTTAAAGTTATAGTTAACTGCAGTTTATGTATTGGAAGTATAGTCAGTTATAAATATATTTTTGTATGTGATTTGAATAATATTTTGGTTCAATTTACTATAAACCTGCAAAACATAGGTCTTATAATTTTCTACACTCCTAGTACTTTGAGAATTAAAAGAGAAAATAATTAAAGCAACCTCGCTATAAATACCAATTTTTAAAGCTTACGAAACCTGCTGTACCTCAAACTTTAGTACTCCAAGTACATTGAGAAGCAAAAATAGTTGTTTCTGTGATTGATTGTATCAA
Organism: Pyrausta purpuralis; assembly: GCA_963924145.1. Taxonomy (NCBI): domain Eukaryota; kingdom Metazoa; phylum Arthropoda; class Insecta; order Lepidoptera; family Crambidae; genus Pyrausta; species Pyrausta purpuralis. Next base: position 11,859,101 of record OZ001659.1, on the reverse strand, counting down.
AATTTAAGAACAAGTTTATTTTAAACTTTTTTTAAATGTTGTAATTTGGTTTTTGTTAAGAATACAGGGTATTTTTTTGGTCAGTGACATCCAATTCAGGAATGATAATATGAGTCATGCTAATTAAAAAATTAAAAGTTTTTTTAAAATTATATGCAGTTTTATTAAACAAGAATCACTTCACAACGTTCTAAAATAATTAATAACGGATATGGAAACTCGCACCCTCGCGCGTATCTACGAAATACTACGCCGTAGCTGGTAATAAGCTACGAAGAGGCGACCTGGTGTTAGTAGTTCTTACTTGCTCACTAGTAACTCAATAATAAATGGCTTCTGTGTAAGTTCTGTATAAGTATATTTTTATACTATTTTGGCATCAGATCGTTTGTACAACCACCGCTGAGGCGCTCGTCGCTGACCATATAACAACACCATTTATAACGACTTTTACGAGTGTTGGTCCTATTTTGTTCTTATCTTGGAATGGAAGTGGGATAGCTATTTTTTTAAACATTTTTTTTTAGTTCATTTTTTTCTAGCCAATTGTGTCCCGATGCTGGGAAATGGCAATTCCCAAACTACTCTATGCGACTCTGTTTCTAGTAAGGGTTTTCCAGTTCTCATAGTATTAGTCGTGATCATCGCACCATCGTTTTCATAGTCTGCCTAACCGATGCGTCCATTGGTAAACAGCTGATGGGTGGCGATCATGAACCATTTTTCAGGACACATCCTAAGAACATGGCCCGCCCAGTTCCACTTAAGTTTAAGTTGCGGTCTTTATACCAACGCTTATAATTCTGGTTTGAGATCGGATTGTGGTGTTGCAGATCCATTCTATTCTATGCCAAAAACGCTGCGTTCCATTGCCCTTTGGTAAATCCCAAGTTTGGATTTCTGACTTTTGGTCAATGACCAAGTTTGCGCGCCGTAGCTCAGAACAGATAAAATGCAAACATTGAGAAGCTTACGTTTCAAGCACAAAATAATATCTCCCTTCATGAAAGCTTTTATAGACCAGTATCTCTACCAGGTATTTTAGACGCGATGGTTGATCTCCCTGTCTTGTCTGTTGTCAAAGAAGACTAGCTGGCCCAACGAGATGTATTCATCGACGTTTTGCATATCCCGGTCCCCGATAACTACCTTTCGCTTAACATTAGTCATGAATAAATATTTGTTTAAGACCTATTCATTCTTAGTCTAATCTTGAGGCTTGCCCTGCTAAGATCTTCTAGCATATCCTGTAGTTCTTCAGTACGTAAGTGCAAACAGCAAAATATCGCCGGCAAATATGTGATTTGTGAGATTTTTCTCGCATCCGATATTAATACCTTGTGATTTCCAGAATTGTGGCAGGACTTTGAATACTTCTTCGAGAACGCTGGTATGGTTTCGGCGATAGGCGGTCGCCTTGCTTGACACTGTTTTGAATACTGAATATTCGGTCGATTGTGTAGATTCAAACTAGCTGTACTGCTCTGGTTGATTTTTGAAGCAATTTCATTAATGTTGGCTTTATGTTTTGGTGAATAAGTGCGTAAAAGATGAAGGCGTGGGTTATGCTGTCAAATGCTTCAGAGTAGTCAACGAAAGGCAGATAAGGTGCTTATTATACTTAGCGAACTTTTCGAAGTAGTTCCTAGTAAAGCCACCAGATGGCGCTCGAAAAACGCTGAGACAAAATTGTTGTTTTCTTGTAGGTTTGATTTACTAATTTAAGCGCTTCTGATGTTAGACCATCTTCACCAGGACTTAAGTTATATTTTATAAACGTTTAGTTGCATGGTCAGCTTTTTTCTCTGTTATTAATGGTATGCGGTAGAGCGGTAGACATACCTAATAGCAATTCGTAAGTCAAAATTATTATTTTAGTCACGATACAATTACTTAAAAAAAAATTTACTGCTAATGTCCTTAACCTTATCGCGGTTGCTGTGTTTTACTCAGTTCCTGTCTGAAAGATTCGTAATCTATGTTATTCCTTTACTATGGCCTCTCTTATCAATTCACAACGAATTGTTTCTTACTAAAGCGATCTTAATCAATCGATTATTCTTAAGTCTTTAGTCTGTCCTGATAATGCGCTTGACTTTTCTATCTTATATTCTTAACTCTTCTCTAGTACCTATTTCTGTGCGTATCTTCCATCTATTAGTTATATTTCTTATGATTAATTTAGTATTTTTCTCATCTGTGGTTTAATTTTGTTGCTAGCTTTCTTAATCTCATCATCACATACCATTACATCTCATCAACACTTAATTTTTTGTCAATTTTCAGTCCATTTGAGTGGTTGGATTATTTAAAGTTGAAGGTTTAGTACCTTGTCGAAAGATTTTAAAAAAAAATATCAAATTTGATGTTGTGATCTTTGTATATTTTTGACCGTAATAATTTGAAATAAAATTGAAGGTTTGCCCAAATTGTCCTATGATCTGAACTAAATAATATAAATATTGAACTAAATAATGTTCAGTTCAAATATCTACTAAAAGAGTTTATCGATACCTTCTGATTATTCAATGCTATAAATCTTTGTCTCAACTAAAACATCTCCATTAATAGACGATACTAATCGGGACCATTGAACCCAATTCACCAAAATACCTTAATATTAATTTCTGCAATACGTAAGTTCTCGGAACTGACTGCTCAGTAATATCAAAGAGAAATAAATCTATATCCACAGATTACAGGTCATTGTTGTAATAAGCCGGAGCTAGGTAATATTGATTTATCAATACCTTATAGTTGGTAGTGATATAGTTGTGTTTGGAAACGGATTAGGGGATCGATAGCGGATTAAAGCGCTCCATAGCCGTACACCGAAACGAAGTCAGATTAAGTAAATCGGCTTTATTTTGTGCATCTTCGGGTTACTTTGCGGTTAATCGGTAGCTGCTTTTGCTAAGTTTAACTTGAACTTCCCCCATTTATAGGCAGATTACTTGGATCAGATTAGAACGCCTGGTTTGTCTTCACTTAAGATGGTCCGCGATAAAGTAAGATAAAAAGTGTTTTCAAAGACACACATTGTTTGTTATGTTCATGGCATTATTTTGTCAATAGCACATATCTAGTTGCGATACATAATAGTTCAAAAGCTTTAAGTTCAATATGACAGTACGAAGCACATTTCGAGAGAGTATATTAGAAATATTACGGAAAACATTCCTCAACTAACTGACAATGGACTCATGAGGAAAATATTTGTCACACAAAAGTTGAGGCCATAACTCAGAATAGAACGAAATGCGTGAAAAACTCAAAATTACATTTATGCTCCGGACTGAAAAAGTTCCTGAAATAATATTTACTGCGAAATAAATCACAATCACAACTTTTTCTACGGCAGCGCCGACTTTTTTTAATTCTTTCAAATCGTTATCGTTCCTCTTTCCTTACTTTTTGCTCCTTCCATTTGTGGGCTCGTGGTAAACAATCGTTATTAAATTTTAACGGGTGTCTTCCCTCGTTTCTCATTGCGGGAACGAGAAAGCCTAATTTTCCTCGACATGAGAATGAGAAAATGCCATGGGAAGCTCGCAATTGTCGGACGAAATGACATTATCTGTTCAACCATTCGTTTCTCGCAAACTTTAGCCGGGTGCTTACGAAGTCGTAACCTTGCTGGCACAGACGATATAAAACTCGTATAATATTGTTTATGATATTAAACCGTCCATGAACCGTTAAGTATTATTATACTAAAAGTTTTTTATTGTTCAGCTGCAAGTTTTAGACATTGTAGTGCGTTTGACTTTGAAGTCTTAGTGATTTAAGGTTGATTGACGTAACACCGTGCCGGCGCCGGGCCGAGCTCCGACCGGACGCCAGCCGGGGCGTGGTCAATTATTATTGTATACATTTTGTATGAAGTGATTCATGTCTGAACGTGCCCCGACATGGCCCGGACGGGGCACGGCGTTGAAATATCTATGGGAATTATTCCCGGCTCCAGCACGGTCCGGGCCCGGCACGTTGTAGCGTGAATTATAGAATAGAAGTATTATTTATTTGACACACACAAATATAAATAAATTACATTACCATAAAATATTAAAAACAAAAAAAATAACGTTTGACCTTTCTTTGAACTTAATATATGAATTGCAACAATCTTACTTCAAAGTAATCCTGAGTCTACGCTTTAGAAACACAACACCTGAGGTTATTTCTTTCTAGTCTAGGAAGTCTTAAATAAAATGACTTACAAAGTACTCTTTTCTATTTTCCTCCTAAATCCGCTTATAAATTCGCAACGCTCGCAACTGAAAACCGCGTAAGTTCGAAATTTTAATTTTTTTCACGAGCGCAATTGTTTTTTTTTTGCCTATACTGGTCGGGTGTGTTTGGGGCTCATAAAAACGGGTCACAAAGCTGTTAAGGACTCGGAATGATATTGGAGCGGTCCGTGCGCAGCTGACAGTAGCTAGGGTTGGACATGATTTCTTGTTTTTTTTATTTTATTTACCATGATAAATGAATTTATTTACTCAAAAGAGCTTTAATAAATAGTTAGCTCAGTATATGTCAAGACAATAGATGGTAAACATGCCACGACACAGATTTTCAGCGGTCCTCATCATTATCCATCATCATTCATCCAATCATCCTTTATGCACAACATTTATGATGGAGGTAGAAGCTAAGGGTTCAGTTTAGCGGTTCTGATATAATGATTACGATCAATAATGACATACAAACACATTGGTTTGAATAATATTATATTCCTACATTTATCATAAAGCATAAATGTGATAAGAAATTTATTGTTTAAGTAAATAATGCTCTAGTACTTTATAAAATTATTTGTTACAGCCCTATGTGAAGGTGTTCAGTGTTCTTTCGGTGCACACTGTGCAGCTGGTGAATGCATCTGTCCTACTGACTGCACTGGGGCTGCCAGGGAGCCAGTGTGCGGTAGCACCATGCAGACTTACCCCAACGAGTGTGAGCTTCAAAAAGCCGCGTGTCGTCTGCCTCCGCCTGCTACCCTTCACGTAATCTTCTACGGAGACTGCAAAGACAGACTTGCTGTTGTTCCACCCATTGCTATGAGTAAGAAAAATATCATTGTTATTCACATACTAATATAAATTCCTTAAGTTACTAAAATACTTGTCTCCTCTACCGTAAAACTCGTGGGTGGGCGCAGTCACAATATTTGCAATTCGACCGTCATCAACCCTGTTGTTAGCAGTAATTTCAATAAAGCGACCCATCCTCGATCAATTAACTAACTTTCCGCTTTATCGCTTGACTAACACGCAAATATTTGGGTGGGGATGGATAGCTACGACCGCGATGACCACTACTGAGGCGGAGGAAGGGTCGACGGACTCATTGGGTGCGACGGAACTAGGCGGAACAACGAGCCCCTCCGCTTGCCGCGATATCCGCTGTGATTTTGGAGCGAGCTGTGAAATTGGTTCGGATGGCTACCCTCGGTGCTCCTGCCTCTTCGAATGCCCGCACGAGGTTGATTACTTCCCAGTGTGCGCCTCAGACTTCAGACTTTACTCGAGTTTGTGCGCTATGCGCAAAGAGGGATGCCAGAAACAACTCGAACTCCGGTTGAGACCATTGGATCTTTGTAAAGGTACTAACACGCTACTAACTGGTTTTGGAAATTTGCTAATGTAGTTATTGTGACTAAATTGATGGTTAATAATTTGCTTTTTCTTAACTAATCTAACTCAATCGTTATAAACAGGTATGGAAGTTCGGCCGTGTGGTAACAACAAAGCGATGATTGATCCAACTACTGGCATTGAAATAGACTGTGGAAATGGTCCCCATCGCCAGGATTGTCCTGCCGGCACCTATTGTCATATAACGCTTACCGCGGCAAGATGTTGCCCCAAAAGTAAGTAATGTGTTTTTATGCATTGTTCCAGTCACAAAACCGTATTTTAAAATCATTTAAGTAGGACCGTACTGGTATACAAAGCTATAGTATTCAATTATTAATTTATGTTAAGAACCGCTAGAGTCAGGTTTTCGCAAATTGTGAACGAATTTATGTGGTTTCCCTACAATTTGTTTATAATTTTATCGCCGACTTTTGCTCACGCAAATGACATTTCCGTTTTGCAAATTACGCGGCCTATGAAATCGGAATAAAATTATAACTTTCGATTTTACTTTCATGTGGAAATCGTACCGCTTTCATGCATATAATATGGCACTTTGCTAGTGATTTGTCGGGGTGAAGATACTAACAGTACGTGGCACCGTAGTTGAATAGGATACGATCACGCTAGCGATGTCGCTTCAAATCCTTTGTTTCCGTCGCGTAAAATTGCACTGTTTATGAAGTTTAATGTCTTTGTGCAGATGATTCGAAGCAAATGGAGGACAAGAGAGTGATGCACTGTTCGGAGAGCGTTTATGGGTGTTGTTCTGACGGGACGACTGTTGCGACGGGTCCAAATGAGGAGGGTTGTCCAATAACGAGTTCGACGTGTGGTTGTAATCGACTTGGGTCGGTGTCGGACCGATGTGATGAGGATGGCCAATGTTCGTGTAGGCCTGGTGTGGGCGGCCTTAAGTGCGACCGATGCGAGCCAGGCTACTGGGGACTTCCGCGGATCGGGACAGGACACACTGGTTGCATACGTGAGTTTTATGTAGATAGTTACTTACTTTATTTCTTATTATTTCTCATTGCTATTGAAATAAGTACCAGCGGCTCAGTTGTTTGCGATTTTAGATTCTGTAAAAATAATCCCTCCTTTCACTAAATAATGTGTAAAATGTCTAAATTATGAGCTACGAAATTCAATATCTATATCTTTTTATATAATAAATCATGCATCCGTCATATGAAGCGAGTTCCTTATGCATTTATAAAACCAGTATAAAATATTATGACTGCTTGTGATCATTCATTTTATCAGAGCACTTTTCATTCTTAACTAATTGGATTATTATATCATATTTACAAGAGTACACTATGTAAGAGAACCAATACGTAAAGATTGATCGATGTGTCGAATGGCAATGACAAGCCGCTTCATTAATTCTGATGAAAATAATTCTAGAACTTTCTCTCAGTAATAATAAATTATCTTGAATTTCGGTACCCATCTGACTCGTTTGTCGATATCAACAAAATTAAGGCCATGTAAAAGATTTATTATTGGTTTTGTCAATCACGATGGCATTTCATTGGAAAATGGAAATAACAGTAACTTCTTCGCGTTACTGCCAATTTTGTGAAAATATTTTTTAACTTCTCTGTCTTGCTTTGGGCATCCCAAAGCAACTGCATATGTAATATTGTTGTTCTGTTGTCACTCTAAAATAGGCTCAAATTATTTTGATGAATGCATCACACAAGCATATTATAATGTCTTTGACTACTGTCCTTGAATATTGTATAAGCTGCAGCTAACGTGTATATACATGAAAGGTGCCAATGCCAATTTTTTTTTTGTGTTACTGCCAGTACCTATAACAGACCTTTTTTTTCCTTGTAGCATGTGGTTGCTCAGCATTTGGCTCAGTGAGAGAAGATTGCGAGCAGATGACGGGCCGCTGCGTGTGCCGAGCTGGTGTGCAAGGGCAGAAATGCACAGTGTGCGCTGACCATAGGCGACGGTTAGGCCCCAACGGGTGTTCTGATCGTGAGTATTTTAATACTTAAAAAAAATATGTACTCGTATGTACGGTCGCGATTTCTTGTGCATAAATAACCACCGTAAAAGCCAAAATCCCGTGCATCTTGCGTTGTCTTTTATTAAAATGACGCCCATTTTGTGTTGTATCGTATGTGCAGGCGATTTAAGTTAAAAAAGGTAAGGCCCTTGCATCTCGAGTTGTCTTTTATTTAAAGTGACACCCGTTTTGTGCCGTTTGTGCAGGTGATTTAAGGTGAAAAATTTTAAGGCACCAGAGCCTTCGACCGTGCATTCTACGTGATTAATCTAAATAAAATAAATTAAATTAAATTTTTCAAAAAGTTATTTCTACTTTGACGAGCGCACTATACCTAATTACATATTTTACAAGAACAATTAAAATCAGGTTGTTCGAATATCGTAGCTGCTTTCATTTAAGTAGAATTATTGTGTGAGCATTAGATATAGTTAGAAGAGGAGAAAAAAAATGTATTCGCCCACTTTACATAACCTGTCGCGAGAAAAAGCAAAGTTTTGTAAACTAGAATTTAAAAAGACTAGACCACATCTTGTATTAACAAAATTCTTACCCGCTCAAGTTTCAGGAGTTTAGAACTTTATTTAGTATGTATGTGGAGGATCCGAGGGAGGCTGTAAGGATTGTTTTAGGAAAACTTCGTGGTTACAGCTCGGATGTATCTCCATATCTCTCCCCTTTTGGGAACGGTTTACGTAATAATAAAGTGCAAATAGTTCGGAACTGATAAAATAATATTTCTACACAAGGTTTATGAATATGATATGGTTTCCTCGAGATTTTATATTGCGGTCATATATCTGGCTTCTTTTTGCTACGACAGTTCTATTAAATCCAAAAAGATTGTGCGGCTTTTCCTTGATAAAAAGACCCAGAGATTTGAACTTAATAATGACATTCATTAAACGCAACCGACTCTATTTACCGTGAGCTCAATGAATGAACATTATAGGGCTTTGCCACTCTAAAATGTTAAATCCAGCCTGTAATAAAACTGAGAATACATGCACCTGGGAAATAATAGTGATTTTTCTCTGATAGCTGAAAGCGGAGGCGTGGTAGGCTCATGTTCGGAGCTGTCCTGTTATTTCGGCGCAGTGTGCACGGAGCGCACTGGAGGTGCACTGTGTGAATGCGCTGCGGCACCCTGTCCGGATACCGAAAGCAATATGCTGGTAAGTTATTTAAATATATATTGTTTATAAAGTATGTTTTTTTTGTCAGTGTGTCCGTATTATGGCGCAGTGTGCACATAACGCAAGAGAGAGTTTTTTTGTCTCCTCTTATTTGTTGAGCTAAACCAATAATCTCGTAAGCTAGATGGTATAACTTTATTGCCTAAATTGAATACAAGGATATTGTTTCGGTAACAGAGAACAAAATTTATTGAATAGATATCGGATTTGAATTCAATTCGTTCAAGTTACCCAAACAACGGTCGGATTATTCTAACTCCATTCGCTTTAGATCCGTTTTCACTCAGTTTTAGTTATTTTCAGTGAAGTCATCAAAAGCACTCATTTTGGTTTCAAAATAACATTACGATTTAAATTTAACTTTTATGTTCGCTAAAAATCATTTGTGGCTTGTATGAATGTTTAATTTATTCAGTTATGGGCATACTGATAAGAAAGCTCGCTCAAAGTTATAATGTGCACTGGATTCGGGGTCATTTAAAGTTTTGAACTCAAGTTCCGTGTTTCATCGTATTTAACTTTGCTGAATCCGACAAAAACCCAACAGGTATGTGGCAGTGACGGAAAAACTTATGAGTCAGAGTGCCACCTGAAACTGCAGGCGTGTCGCACGCAAGAAGACATCGTGGTCCAAGCCTTTGGTCCCTGTAAGCTGAGTGAAATAGCCGGGACGGCCGGCCCACCTCGACCGTCCTCGCCCATTCAATTCACCCAACAAGACGATGGTGCGGCTTCCAAATCTACCAGACATCTACTCAATCCAGATAAATATTACAACAAGTACGACTGGACGAGAAAAGAAACACCCAGCGATTTCGACGGCGTGATGTCTGGACAAAAGTTTAAAGGTGAGGTTGTCTCTTGATATTCTTAGCCGCTTTAAGGTTTTCACTCGAAATAAGATGGTTTGTTTTCCTAAAAGACCATTTTAAATCATGGCAGGCTAATGTCTTTCAATTCATGTTGAAACACTGGGCTTAATTAATAATCAAATTTGAGAGCAGTAATTAAAACAAAATATCGAATCTTCAAACGTTGTTAATTTGCTGAAGATACGTGCTTGAACCTTCAATACTGGCAATTACGTACTGTTTTGATTAAATCATGGACCGGGTACGAACAGGGCAATATTTTGTTTCACCATTTTGATGCAAATAATGTTTCTAGTGCAGGTTCACTTTTTCATGCTTTTTTAATCGACGTGCCAATATTGGATAGTCAATATTTACAACACCTTTTTCCAGCGTTTCGTTTGTGAACTTTGTATACAGCATGTGGTTTTAATAGAACAAAAACTTTTATCAATGTTTCTACAGTAAACGTAGTTCCCTTGACATGACCATAGTGCTCTGAAATTCTTAACTCCGAGATATAGTGATTCGAAGTTATAATCCCAAATCAATGTATGTCAAAAACACTTAGTCGTTGTAGTAAATGACAATGCCAAGTTCTACGACTGGACACATTTGTTTGCAATACATTGTTCGTAAGATTTATTTTGTTAAAAAATAACAATTAATTTATTATTATTTTAGATTAAAAAATCTATTTAAATTTATTTCTAGTAACTTAAGGTCGATCCGCACATAACAGTGCCGGCACATTGCCGACACGTGCCGATCAGTGTCAGTGAAAAAGTGATGGCACCGACTCCAAAAATTACGTTTGTCTAAAATAGGGTCCATTTTAGACAAACATATTTTTTGGAGTTTGTCCTTTCAAAAGGTCAAAAGTTTATTAAAGACTAGTTCATTTTGGTTGTGAAGTCTGATTTTATATATTTTTGTAAAAGTTAATTTTATTTGTTTACATTTAATGATTATAGAAGGGGAGAGGTGGTTGCACCCTGTTCTTTAAGAAGAAAATTATCTATCATAAGTTCTGTCATTATAATCACTGAACTCCTAAGCGTTAAGGAGTTCTACCATCAGCTCAGCTCCACACGATCTTGACTATCAAACGTAACAACATGTCAACATTAAGATTCTAGTGCAAAAACACTATACGTGCCTTTAAAATTTGAATGTTTCCCTCGATTGCACCAGGATGCCATCATCAGAACCCGACTTATCAACAATGGTACCAACTAGAAGTTATAGCCTCTAGTTAACCGAAAAAAATATTCAAATCGGTCAAAATAAACATACAATCGAATTGATAACCTCCTCTTTCTTAGAAGTTGGTTAAAAATGATATTGTAGCATTCATTTTGTATGATTTCAAGGGTTTGGCAAACTGGTTATGTGACAAATTCTTGTACCCCACTGAATGTCACTGACGAGTGCGGATAACGTCGTACTAGATCTATGCTACAATATCATTTTTCACTGACACTGATGGAAACGTTACTGATCGGCACGTGTCGGCACTGTGCCGGTACCGTTGTGTGTGTAGAGGCTTTTAAAGGGCCTGTTTTTTTAGGCCACACCCTATATATATATAGATGAACTGATTCCAAAAGGTGCTCTTCAAAATATGGAGGGGAAATCGCTGCCCTGCTAACTTTGTAATCATTAGTACGATTAATTATCTGTTGCGTAGAACTTTTCCTTCGTCATTTCGTGACACAGTGTCCAATTTGATAAATGAGAAAAAGTTGTTAACAGTGATGTTTCATTGCGAAAATAAAAATATACTTTTGCAGAAGTCACCCTTATTAGCAAAATAAAGCTTTTTCTTGTTTCCTTACTTTAGGATTAAATGTTAACAAGAATCATTAATCATCACAGAATTTTGTGAATTTTAAAGAGCTTATTTTGAAGAAGATTGAAATGTATTATTAGACCTAGGGGTGGTAATCAAATTAGCAGGGAACTACCCACTCAGTAATACGCTTTAATTAGGTATCTTATGTCATACAATGTCTTTAAATATTATGCTATATTTAATTCAAATGGAACCCTACCATACAAATCAAAGGTTTTAAAGAGATCCTTAATTTAAAACAGGCGAATAGTGTTAGTCTGAACTTGGTTTAACCTGGTATCCAGACTGGAAAGGGCTAGTGGTAACCTCTTAATAATAAGTATAATATTAAAATTAATATTATTATTTATAATTTTGTTATACAAACTCATTATCTCATTGATAAATTAATGGGCACTATTAGGTGCCGTGCACCTTAGGTACCGTAACAAACGAGTCTTCTTCCTCCTCATAGGACAATACTGACTGTACCGATTTACTTAATGGAATAGAGAAATAAGTTCGCATCGTGGAACTTAAAGTTTGTTAATAGTCTTAAAACTGTGAGCAGGTATAAAGCGATTTAAGGACATGAACTGGAACGTGACACTCATTAGTGCCGTTTAGGATTGACGCTGTGCTTATACACGGTTAAAATTCCTTAATTTCTTTATATACCTATAACCATGTGCCAGAGGTCCCGGGTTCGATCCCCGGGTCGGGCCAAAAAATATATTTTTCTGTTTAGAAATTCTTAGGGAAGCCCGGAGTTTGGAAGTTGGTGGTGTTTAACCCTGTGCCTCGGAAAAGCACGTAAAGCTATTGGTCCTGCTTTAGAATGTTTTAACACTTACAGTGTCATATTTTATATTCATAAAGATGAAAAAAGAAACCAAAAATTTGCGCACGGGCGGGACTTAAACCAGCAACCTTTTGGCAGACCGGCCCAAACGCTCTTAAAGAGCGAGAAGAAATTTTTGGTTTCTTATTTCATCTTTATGAATATTGGTGCTGCGCCTGAACTCTCTCCGGTCGTGTCAGATTGCTGTCCCATCGGGCTATGAGAGTAAAAGGTATAGAGTGCACCTGTGTTGACGCACACACTTGTGTACTGTAATATGTCGCGCGCAGTCGGTTAGTCGGTATGACTGGCCACCGTAGTCGAAATCGGCTAAGGACTTTTATTTTATTTTAACATTACATATTGAAGCAATGCGTCCGATTAGGTTCACAAACAGCCACGACAGCAACAGTGGGTGCAGTCGGTGCACTACTAGGGGACCTCTGTGCGGAGGACGCGGACTGTTCGGCGCTGCCCGGGGCCCATTGTGCGCGCGGCGGTTGCGAGTGCAGACCGGGATACACACCCACTGTGCACAGGAAAGCTTGTGTTGGTAAGTTTTCTAAAACTATCTTGGTGGAGATTACACAGTGTCTTTTTTACATATACGCTTTTTTTTAATTCTTGAGGGTCTTGATATCTTCAAAGGAAACTCAAACTCAAACTCAAAATTTTATTTGCCGAGAACACAGTTAACAAAGATGACAATTAAAAGTAAGTAAGTAGCATGTGTGTTCAGTCTGCTCGCAGACGTGCAGAAACTTAATTATAGTTATTATTACATAAAGATACATAATATTGATGCCAATTAAATAATCTTAAATAAATTACATTAGTTTAAATAATATTAAGTATTTTAAATTAAATATTAGAAGTTTGACGCCAATTACAACCTCAAATCTATAAGTGGGCTAAAAATTGATACCTTGTCTATCTGAGTTATGAGTTCATTTAAAAATAAGGCGGAAATATTTCCTAGACAGTGGTTTTCATCTGTTGCAAGATTTTATGAATTCTAAGGGTCAGGTCTCACGAGCTCGTTTTACGAGTCGTAAAAAGACTTACTTTTTAACTCCTAGCATTTCGATTCAAATGACATTAATACTTGCAAATGCAAGTGCAATAAAGTACGTTGAAGTTACTAATAACGACCTGCACGCAATGCATGTAACGATTTTACTTCTCTTTTACTTTGAAAATGAATTAATCGTATGAAAATTTGCTAACATTCACACTAATTGCAGAGCAATCCACACAAGATACCACTGAAGAATACAGCGCTTGTCTATCAGAACCGTGTTACAACCTCGGTACTTGCATAGACCTCCCCGGATCGACCTACACCTGCGTCTGCACCGGACTTTATACCGGACTGAATTGCGAATCCCTAGCGAAAGACAGCTTACCGGGATCATACATCGAGACCCCGTCCTTTGACGGCTCCTCGTATATACGCCTTAAGCCACTCAAAGCTTACCACAAGCTGAACATTGACATCGAGTTCAAAGCTTTCGCCGAGAACGGCGTCTTATTGTACAATCAGCAGAAACCCGACGGCACCGGCGATTTTGTTTCACTGGCTTTGGTTAATGGATATTTAGAGTTTAGGTGAGCAGTATTTCCCACTTGCAGACTTTAATATTTATTTATCGCTTTCTTTAAATCTAAATCTTGTTTTAAAGTTTGAAACGAGTGCCTTTCAGCGTTGGAAAGTCTCGTAAATGCGAGCAATAAATTGCAATGAGATAGTGTGAAGTTATATCAAAGCAGACGGTTAGTGGATTGCTTCGGCTAAACTTTTTATTTCTTTTAGGTACAATTTGGGTAATGGTGCGATTATTCTAACGTCTCTGGAGAAGATAACATTGAACGAATATCATAAGGTATCGGCAAAACGGTACCATCGAGATGGAATTCTTTCTGTAGACGATATGGAGGACGTGGCTGGCCAATCCAATGGCCACTTGAAAGCATTGGATTTAGCTGAAGACGCTTACATTGGAAAAGTTCCCACAAACTATTCCAGGTATAAAATTGGAGCATCTATTATTATCCTCTTTTTGTATGTGCTGTATTTGCTTCAGCAGACATTGTTTAAGCATTTAAATGGTGAATAAAAAGTATACAGTAATATTATTATACGGCTCCTGTTATGATTTTTCATCACTTGCTAGATAAAGATATATACAGTGCTTTTACACAATACTTAACCCGATGGTCACTAATCAACAAAGCTACCATTATCCTTGTCCTATCATTAACTCAGTATTATTACTGTCATTTTCACTCGCTGTATATTATCCGTTACCTAATAACCAATAATACAGAAATAATACCTACCCACAGGGTTTTCGATAACATCGGCACTCGGAGCGGATTTATTGGTTGCGTTAAGTACTTGAGGATAATACGTCATCAAGTGACAAAGAAATTGGGTAGGCCGGACTCATTAGTTGTCGGTATTGAAAACGTTCGCGAGTGCGAATCGAGTCCTTGTGTGAGTATGCCCTGTAAGAACGGGGCTACTTGTTCGGCTATAGATGGATCGGCGACCGAATATACTTGTATCTGCCCTATCGGATTTCAAGGAGGCAATTGTGACGAGAGATTAGATCCGTGCGAGTCGAATCCCTGTGGATATGATGAGGGGCTATTGTGCGACATCGGATCTGACGGGGGACACGTCTGTCGATGTTTGTTTGGAGGAGAGATTGACTCCAACGGCAATACTTGCAACAATGGTGAGTTTATTATTACAACAATGATGTTTTTTTATTTACTTACTTCCTTTCTGAATTCGCTTTAAAACCAATTTATCAGTTACATAAATTTATAAAGTATGTACTACATTTACATCCCAGTGTTGTGTATATTGTCAATTTGATTGACACGACGCCCTGTCTCTAAAAAACTCCAAGCAGACAAATTCAATACAAAACAGTCAATCTTTTTTATTGGAACCTTATTATTTGTTTGCAGACGTAAACGTAGTCCAAGAAACGTGGTCCCCCCAATTCAACGGAACGAGCTACATCGAATTACCACCGCTCGAAGGGCTTGGGAGAGCGTTCCGCATCGAAATCTGGTTTTTAACGAACCGTTTTTCGGGGATGCTCCTTTACACCGGCCAGTCTAATAAAGCGAAAGGGGATTTTGTCGCGATTAACTTAGTTAATGGGTACCTACAGTTTAGGTACAATTTGGGGAGCGGCGTCGCTAATATCACGTAAGTACAGCCGCCAATTTGGTTGCGAATTGGCCTTTTTATTTCCGTGAAAGTTCTGTGTAAATTTTCCATTTGAAATTGTCTTATGAGTAGTTGTTTTAAACATTATCTAACAATCACACGCATCATAAATGATAGTGGCCCATTAGTCTACCTTTATAATATTTATCAAAGTTTTGAATCAACTATTTGTTCTTCCAAATCATATTGTATATTGTTTCAAAGAAAAAAGTGTTAACCAAAAATACTATTGATTTGAAGTTTGAACTGTTTAAAATGTGTATGATTATAAATAGGGCTCTTAAGCCTCAGTTATTAAGCTATTTCATCATCATTAACTAGATCTCCAGTCCCGATAACCAAAGGGAGATGGCACAGAGCCAGGATCACCCGATCTGGTCGTCACGGCACCCTGCAGCTTGACCACCATTCAACTCAGAAAGGTCACTCCGCTCCTCCGTTGACGCATCTTGAATTGACACTACCACTCTTCATTGGGTCACTGCCGTAAGTATGCATTTATCAATGAACTAAAGTTATTTATTTACCTTAACATGAATACCAGTACCTACTATTAAACACTAACTTAAGTTCACTGTTTCTAGTCTTCGAAATACATTTAATTACTAGCGTTTCGCACCAGAACTTATTGGTTTAGAAAAGGTAACTACATTACGTAAAAGTATCACATCTACTGCATTTTAAACATCATTTGTATTCTTCCTTCACTACATACCATTGAGAGAGGCTTTTGGTAATGTCAATAATGATTTCATTTGAAAGCAGGTCAGAATTTGAAAAATTCAAAGCGTTCCAGAAATCATTATTGCGTAGGGCGGCATCTGTAGAATTGAAGCTTCTCTTCATTAAAATTAAATCGGGCGGTCCTTTGAAATTTCAGAAATTAATAATTTTAGTTTCTGCCAAAGATTTCTCGGTTAATCTCCAGGCTGACTTAAGTCCAGTTGTAATTGTGCGTAGCTACATTTGAAATATTCATCAAAAGTAATTTAAGCATGCCTTTATATGAACGTTTGCATGTCACTGTCCGAATATTTATTATGATGTCTTTGATACAAGCGGTAGAATTGATAGTAATAATTAAAATTTAATTTGATTCACGCTAACCTTTGAGCCAGTTAATGAAATCTATCAGAAATAGGTCATTGAATACCAATAGGTTATGTTTTTCTCAACTAGTTGGAATAAATTGGCTTGGTTTTTTTTACAAAATTGAATAAATGAACGAAGTTATACTAATAACTTACAGCTCAGCTTGTGATTTCACTTTTTGCGCAAAGTGATACACTAATAAAAAAGGTGCAATTATAATAAATACAATGGTATGACAAATAATATAGTCGTAGGTATGTATAAAATGTTCAAACAAAGGAGACCAAAACGTTGTACCGCTAATGTCGGTGGGCAAGAAAGTGTTACTTCAGGATCACAACACTTGCCTTACCTGGCTCGATTTCTTTATGTTCATTAACGCGCTTATTACGTGTCATTACTGAGACCGTATCAAGGTCTTGATTAATGATCACGCAGTCCTCATTAGTGCTGTTAGGTTGATGTGTAATTTATTGTAATTGGGTTCGGGTCGATCGGGCTTTTGTCCGTCGATTTGTCGAGTTACGGGAACGTCGTTTTTCCAGAGCTTACATCCGCCCTCACAAAATGTCTGGCGTGACCAGCAGTTTCATAGGCGCCGTGCAACAGGTCTTCGTGAACGGCAACCCCCTGTCATTGTATGATGGGGAGACAGCTAGATGTGCTATTGTACAGGAGGAGGATCGACTACCGTGTGCCACGAGCGGAGTCACGAAGTACACGGGGCCACCGTGCGGAGATGGTAAGCCAGTTTACTATTAAAACAAAATAACTATCACATATTTAAAAACAATAAAGCGACGAATGTGCTCATATCACATATTCACATTGTCTCTTACTAAAGACGCGATTAACTTTTGTTTGATAACCGCTCTGCAGTCCAATGGCACTACAGTGCTCACCACTAGAAAAGTATGTATTAAGTATAGTATATATATATATATATATATATATATATATATATATATATATATATATATATATATATATATATATATAATTATATATAGTATATATAGTAGAATATATTATAGTATAGTAAGTTTATTATATTTTCAACTTTTTATATATTTATAACTATTACCTATCTACCAGTGTTTTTGTTTTCGTAATCACAACTATACTTTTCTTTATATAGTCGTTTTTATCACGCGACATGTCGCGCGATTTTTATCATGCAACCGTCGCGCGATATCGCCGGACAGTTTTCCCACATCATAGTTTGACAGCGCGGACAGTCAAGTGGGCCAAGAATAGTCTCGTTCCATAAATTATCTACCTACCACGACACGAAACATATTTCTGCTTTATTTATTTTACGCAGACAGAAAGCAATTAAAATGATTAATTCACGAAATCCTGTTTACAAACCATTGAAAAATCAAATCAGGTCATAATTGTCATTGTGTGTGTAGGTCTGACTCCTTGCAAGAATAATGGCTCGTGTATTCCATTGCTGAACGAGTATAAATGCATATGCCGAGACGGGTTCCAAGGCAGGAATTGTGAGGTGCCAATGGTTGAGATGCTCAATGACAGAACGCCGATTAATTTTGATGGGAATAACTACTACTCGTATAGAAGTAAAGGAAATCGCAGGTATGTCTAAACTAAGTAAAAATTATTGGTATTGATGTATGCGAGGGACAAAAATGGCAAAAGATACTCATATTTTGTTCTTTTTAACCGACTTCAAAAAAGGAGGAGGTTATCAATTCGACTGTATGTTTTTTTTATCATTATTTCTTTTTTGTATGTATGTTACCTCATATCTCAGTCGTTTGTCAACCGAATCGAAAAATTTTTTCGCCTACTTAGAGGGTGTACCTTCTAGTTGGTCCCATTTTTTCCATTTTGGGATCTGATGATGGGATCTTGGTGTAATCGAGGGAAACCCCTAAATTTTAAAGGCACGTATAGTGTTTCTTTACTAAAATCTTAATTTTGACGTGTTGTTACATCTGATAGTCAACATCTTGTGGGGCTAAGCTGATGGTGGAACTCCTTAACGCTTAGGAGTTCAGTAATTATAATGACGGAACTTATGATAGGTAATTTGTAGCTTCTTAAATAATAGAATCATAAGGTACAACTCACCCCCCCCTCTTATGTAATCACTAAAAATGAAATAAACTTTAAAAAAAAGTAAAAACCGACTTCAAAACCAAAATGCACTAAAAAGTCTTAAATAAACTCTTCACCATTGAAAGGAAAGGAATCCGTTTTAGGCAAACAATTTCTTTTTGGAGTCGGTGCCATCACTTTGACCATCAAGCAATCACAGCACCGGTTTTTACTTTTTTCGTAACCTTGTATCGTAACCTTTTTGTAAAAAACGTAAACTTGCGAAACATACATCGTAAGATTACATAGACAGTTTCTGTATATTATTGAAAAATACATGCATTTTACTTGTGATTTTCAACTCTTATATAAATAAGTAAGATATTACTTCAGGTTTATTCGAATAAAATCATGTCTAATGTGAAATACTTACGGCCTGTTACACAGCGGCCCGGATAGCCAGAAAGCTGTTGGTTCGAGTCCCGCATGTGCGCAATTTTTGGTTTCTTTTTTATTATGAATATAAAATATGACACTGTGAAAGTTAAAATCATTCTAAAGACATTCAGACACTGTGAAACAGTGGGTTTCACAGTGTCTGAATAAAGTTTTGTTAGCGTTATCAGTCCACTAACTTCATACGAAATGACGTTTCAAATTTGAATTATTCATTGCTTAGTGCTTATTTTTCGATGGTGAAAAAGGTCTTTAGAATTTTAAAATTATAACAAATACTAATGGAATTTTAAAGTTTTGATTCGAAACAGTGTATGTCCAGTGGTTCGTGCCAGCGGTAACTTGCGACTTAATTGTTTTACTAACAAATGAAAAGCTAGTCGGGACACTACTCTACTCTGTGACCTACTTCATAAAGAACTACATTTGTGGTACAGCTTTATTGTTTGTTAACTCTGTTATTTAGATAACTTAGTTGGCGGGTTATAATGGGTTTTGATCTGGTTAGCGTTTTCGAATTAAAGTCCTCGGTACTTTACAAAATGCTGAGCGTGAATGGTGTTTCTTTTTTGGACTTTTTGGTTTTAGCAAGCTTCTTTGTATTCGACTGCATAGTTGTTACTATAAAATAAGATGAAAATTGACAAAAGGTACAAGTGATCGATATTTTATTAAATAAGTTTCTAACTGAAGATTATCCAATACATGTGCTGTGTTCAAAAAACTTTGTTTTACATAACAATGAAGAAGTTATAATAAGCACTTGAAAAAAATATTTTTTCTTAAAGTGTAATTTATATAATATATATTACTACATACAAAAATACAATTAAATAAAGAAGGTTTTCGTGTATATTTTCTTTCTATATGTATACTTCTTAAAATTACTAACAATATTTCTCTTTCTAGCTTACATACTAACAAAGATGTCGGTGAAGGACCGTACGATGTAAGATAACACTCAATGGACTCGAATAATTCATTTACCCTTAGTTACTAAACTCAAACCACTGCAGAAATTATAGATTAGGTAAACACGTACTGTTACTGCCTCTTTTCTGTGCTTTTATGGTAAAAGGGGACATTAGGCTGCCTTATTGTTTCATGGCCATGAATACTTGATGGCGACACGGAAATCGCGGCACTTAAGTGTAATTTAGACATACTCAACCGAATTTAAACCAAGTTAATGTTCGGTCTGCCCCACAATAAAAGTATACTTACGGTTAAATACCACTTTGTTTCGATTTATTCGTAGTTTATCCTTTGACTTTCGTACTGAACAGTCACGACTATGTGTTTAGAAAGTAAAAACAAAACTGAACCAATATTTTCTTGTGGCAATTGTAATTGAGGCTACTGGTGTTTATTAAAGCGAGTCGGCCTATTAACTGTTTAAATGTACCGGCGAATGAAAATGTTTGCTGCGAAATGTGTGTCACGGTAGGGCCGGTCGGTGCTATAAAATGCCAATCATTGCTGCTAATGAAAGTTTTTTTTTGCTTTGAAAAATGACACCCTAATGTCTCCTCGTTTGTGTCAATGAACTTTTTATATGGTGCTAGTCCTATTAACATTTTTACTTCCTGCCTATACGTTAAAATGCCTTCGTATATTAACATCAAAAGCTAACTCGGTACCGTCGAAAGAAAAACGATGAAACATGCAAAAACATTCGCTCTAATTTCGTTTCATTTCCTTAGTCAGAATACTGATGGAGTGAATTCACGGCGTGAGGCAAATAAGTTTGCCAAAACTTTATGCATTTACATAAACACGTTAAAGTAAACAAGTAAACGCCAAATACTGTTTGAAAATAGTTTAGTTTTGAGTTGGTATGCATAATTTGAAAAAAAAAAACAGTAGTAGCACATGATCGTGTTGCAACCACAGTAGTTTTATACAGCAAATGTTGCCAAAATTATCCTAATAACGCTTTCTTATCCTTCTGCGACTTAGTTTTTTCTCTAACGTAGTTGAGAATTTTATTTTTATATATTAATCACATTTCAGGAATCGCAACGCTCGCGGCATTCGTTACGAAATCAAATTTCGAACTCACAACGACTCTGGTCTTCTTATGTGGAGGCGTAAGATCGGAATTCGGCCTCGTGACTTCATTGGACTGGGATTGAGTGAGGGGAAGCTCCAGCTCATATACACCGATACTGACGTGAAAGAGCTGAATTCTGCTACTCATGATGACTGGTTCCAGTGTGTTGAGTCGAAGATCCGAGTGGACGATGGGATGTGGCACACGGCGGTGGTGAGGCGAAGGAAGAGATTGGCGATGCTTCAAGTAGACGATACTCCGCCAGTTAGGGGGTACTCGCAGTCCTTGTTAGTACCCTCGAAGTCGAACCCCAAACTGTGGATTGGTAAGTTTAGAAAACAAATTTGAAATTAGTTAATCGACATTGTTGATTCGTCCTTAATGCAATTTTGTTCTGTAGTTTAAGGATTGCATGGATTGAATCCTACTAATACCATAGGTTATAGGTTTAAATAAAAGGAAGTATATCTGTTGGATGGATAGCAGTATTTATATTTTTATGATAGCATTGATAATGCAAACCTATATATGTATATACTCGTACCTACCCTACCTCCTTAACTTACCTATATGTCAAATTGAGTAACATCTCACTTTGAAACAATTATTATACTACGTAAAAGATTCTACAAATCTCATCGTTATGGACACATTTTTCATACCCTGCTACCACGTGTCTTATTCATCTATTGTGTACCCCATAGGGGGATCGCCGACGTTACCACTGGGACTCCCACCTGCCCTATACACCGGTCTCAGAGGCTGTGTTGCCAGTGTGAAGGCAAGCGGACGACACCTAGACCTCAACGCGCCTATACGACCCGCTACCACGATACGACATTGCGACTGACCGATATAGAAGTTACACAAAGGTCGTCTTTATACGCTGCGACTTTTTCTATCGATGCGAACTCTCGACTTGGGTGATACTGCATCGAGACTAAATTTAAAAATACGTAGTGTGTTAGGACTCTAATGTTGAGATGTTAGGTTTTTGATTGCGTAATCTTGAAAATGTTACTTGACAACATATTTTATTTTGTCTTCTTTAGAGAAAATAAAAGAAAATATTTGTGTAACTTTTTATGCATATGCGCAACCAAATATCTAATTCCTAACGATAAAATGACGCTTGTCATTTAAAAATAAATAAATGTAAGATTCTGGAAGTATTATTGTCTAGCTTTGTGTTCTAGCATTTAAAAGTACCTGTTGAAGTATAATGTACCTACCGATACATATCCGTTCCGTTCGGTTGAACTTTTTATCGTCAGAAATCTTGAAAAATGAGTAAGGAGTTGGAACATTAGTATTCATATTTTTAACCAAAATAATATGTTGCCATAATTAATATTATTTTGTAGTTTTAGTCTTCATGGTTCGTTTACAAGTACAAATTTTCCACGAATTTTTGCGCGTAATCCTGCAAGGATGGCATCGGAAAAAACGGACTGTGTAAACGCACCCTGAATAGGGTATAACCAATTTTATCTTTGTAAAGCGGTGCTCGGATTACACATCAGAGGTATATTAAAAAAGAGGATTATAAGATGTACGTAAGTACTGAAAAAAATATGAAGACTCTCAATATTTTGTTGTTATTACTAGCAAAAATATATATTTAACTAGATCGTAGTGTTAGTCTGTAATATTTTCCCTTATTGTGAAGCAAAATGGCTGAAAATTGTAACGACAGATTTTACCAAGAGTATGAAACGGCTTTAATAACAACATTCCATTTTTTTATAATTATTGTACTTTGTTTTTCGAATGACATAATTATTATACGACAAGTGAGAGTTTCGTTAACGACTTTTATATTCCACTTTAAACCATTCCTTGTTACTATAGTGAATATTTTATAGTAAGATACAGTGCCATAGTAATTGTACAGTAGCTACATTTTAATTTTTACCTCCCATAGATAGTTTTTAACGTGAAATAATAATCTCATTACTTCAAACGAACGTTTTTCAGTGTCTGTCTTATTAAGATTATTTCGGATGCTTTTTTTTAAATAATACTGTTCGCATAAATCTCCTTATGGGAAATAACTCTAATTTACGCCATTTATGAGCTATCCGATCAAAATATTTGCCATTAAATTAATATTGTTTTGTACTTTTTCAAATAATTTAGTTATATTATTTATGTCGTTTTTGTAATATAATGTACATAACTAGTGAGAATAAGTTTTTTACAAACTGCTTTTATTTCACAGTGAACCGAATAAATATCTTACGTCGGTGAAAATGGGTCAATGTATTAGTTATAGGAATGACCTCATGGTTACAAGCCTCAACTGGTATGTTTACTAAGTTTGTTATAAGTGAAATATAACGAATTTGTAATTTATTTCTAAGCGTGTATATTAACACTCCTTAATGTTATGTATAGATAAATATTGATATAGCCTAGATCAAATATAGGTAATTCTGTTCATTTTTATATGCTAATGCAAAGCGCTCTCAATTCAAGTTTAAAAGCTAAGTTGTCTTTTCTACATTTCGTCTAGTGGACTATTTGTAAAGTATTATACATAAATACTAAGTAAATAAAACAATGACAATATTAAAATATGAATATCAACATGGCGTTTAGAATTACGTTTTTCGTGTTAGACTCGCTTCGTGTTGCATTGAACATATCCAATTCAATTAATATTAGATCCACCCTACTTGCGCTCGTTTGAAGTCAATCAGTAATAACAATTTGGCAAATAAGGTAACCTTACAATGAGCTCGCTAAAACGTAGCAAAATCCGAATCCGAAAAATACGAAATTTCAAAGAAACAGAAAAAAAAACAAATTCAAATCTGCGTTAGGATCCGGTTTACCGTTCATATAGGAAACGAAATCCGCTCGCTTCGATTGCATACTATTTTCATATTTTTTCTTGTTTGCCATTTCATACGCGGTGCAATATTTGTTACGAATGGACGATGCTTTATTTGGCCCAGTGTACATATTATAAAGATTTTATTTAAAGGTTATTTTTTGGACGTAACACTATAAAAATGTATGCATTTGTTGGTAGATAAGTTTATTTCACCCGAGGTATGATACGTTTTACATTGCCTCCGAACGAGCAGGGTAAGGGATCCCAGCAATAAAAGTACTTAATTGTACGACATATCACTGGTTCTAACATATCTTCCAGTCCAATTTGTTACGCAGTGTGTGTTTTGATGTAATTATCTTAGTTTAATAAATACAAAAATGATAAATTAAATGAGACTGCAAATGGTTATTTTGTTTTATTTCCATTGATTTAAGTTGCTGGCGGGATAATGACGATACATAAGTAAACTCATTAAAAAATGCCTCTTAACATTACTTCATTCAGTATGAACAAAAAAAAATCTCAAAGATAATCTTAAGTTTGATCAGATTCTAACTAATTCTTTATCAGAACCCTTATAACATTGTTCCTTCTAATATATTCATGAGACATAAACTTAACCCACTTCTGGTACTCGACTGATTAAACGCAAGCGAAACTCGTAAAGCCTTAAGAACGTGTCTTATCAAGTTCTGGATCAGAAATTTATGGATAGTAAATTAGTTAACTGTTAAGCCGAACCGTGCCCTTGTAAGGCTAGTGCCGCGGATATTACAAACGGCCTAGTAGCACGGAAGCTTTCAATTTAATGACCTATTGTAGGCAAGCAGAAAAGTTTTACAATACTAATACAGTGATTATTCCGCTGATAGCTGTTATTTCATACGCAAAACACTTTCCTATGACGGAAACTTATTGAAGTATTTCAGTGTTAAGAGTTATTCATATTTCAAAGCGGTGCTCTTATGTTGAAAAATCTTATTTAGTATTTTTTTCTTTGACATACAATGAAGCTAGTTGCGATTGTAGTTGTCAGTGTACCTAAAAATGTTCCAATTTTTGCTAGACATCTCAAAAAAATTCCAATTGCTATAATGTAATTTCCTGACGCAGATATAGTTAATTTTCGTGGATAGACAAAGATGTTTCCCATGGGAAAAGTTGTACGGTTTCACAGTGCCAGAAAAGATCGAAGTCAAAACTCGATGAACGCACTAATTATTTAGAAAGTATGTTTCACCACATTGAATCCTTGTTGTTAAGAAACACAAAAAAAAACAAGGAAAACACAAAAAAATATATATAATAAAACAATAATGTTAACAATACTTTTAACACGGCAATCGTAACGCAATATTCCCTCAGCCATAAAACTAGGACCAAAATTCAAACAGATTGATATATCATCTTACGCAGACCCGTCTCTAATCTCAACTAGGCTGAATTATGGTGTAGAAAATATCCTCTTATTCTTTGCATAAGCCATAAATCACGTAGGCCACCGGAATCCCTCGAGGCATTATGAAGGGAAAAATAAGCAATAGACATTAACCAAGAAGTATCGCGCGAATAGGAGTTCTAAAATCCCAACAAAACTTAAGCGTTTTAAATATCGTATCAACTTTTATTTAGTTTGCGAATTAACCTTGCATTTCCAGCTTAGGGAATATTTTCTGCTTCTCGTAACTCAATTTCAATGAACAAATTGAATGTAGAAAGACAAAGTCGTGTGATACCTGGCGCTCCCCAAAGTATAGGGCGTCAGTCGAAACACGTCCTTTCTGTTCAAGTTTATCACTTAGTTTGACTGTTGAATTTGTCTGTCGTTATCGCGATTTATTGTCCGAATATAAAGTTTGGAGACTGAAACAGAGCTAATAAAAAGCAACAAAATGAAATCATAAAAATATCGCGTGTTTGACGTTGGCGTAAATGTTTTATCACTTTAAATGTTGGCATGGTTTTAGGTGAAACATAAAACTTGCTGAGGTAAACAAGTATGATTTATGAACTTTAAAATGTTTAATAAGGTTTTTTATATTTGTAAAAATATATACTTTTAAAGCAACACACTGTGTAAAAGAAGTGTATCAGAAATTCGTAGTCGCCTTGCTACGAACGTGCTACGAATATTTATTCAGCATGTTGATCCTAAAAATAACCCTTTGCCAGGCTTGATAAATTCTTATATTATGCAATTCTTAACCCACTTGCTACTGTGGACTGTTTTTATTAGTACCGGTCTCGAGGTGAACAGTTGTAAGAAATAAAAAATCTGAATAACTAATTGCATGCTTAAGTAAATGTCTTGTTAGTTAAAATTAGATGTATTTTTTTCAGATTGGTGATAATATTTTTGATATTTATTTTATTATTTGAGAAGTTTGAAAATACCTACTTGACAATAGCTTAATCTTTGTTAGGTACATTAGGTACACCAGTATTATTTTTATTTTTGGGCTTGATACCTAACGCTCTATTATGATTAACCGAATGGTACTGCTGAAGAATGGCAGCAAGCGTGTAAAAAAGTTTTAGCAAATAGATAAAACTAGTTTATCTAGGCCACTAGCATTCTGGTAGCACGCGTATTTTTCTTTCAATCGCGTATAAACATCAGTGAGGTGAGCATGAAGGTATATGTGAACAGATTCCTGCTCCTCCGGGATTTGTATCTCGTCCCCCGCAACGGAGGACGTGTTTCGAATACACAACCGATCTCTGCTTACACACCGACCAGGCAAAGCTGAGAGCAATGCAAATATTACTATGAGAGGTAATATCATCAACTATCACGTTTACAAAGGTTGTATGAGGAATATAAATCAGATGGCGTAATTACTTCAGCTAGTTTTCATCCTGTTTTAATACTTTGTTAATAAACAAAGCTACTAATACTAATAAAGTACGTAAACTTTTGTGATGGCTGACTTGAGAAATACTACTATTTAATGGACGGTCACCTCTGCTTTATATCTCCTCCATTTTATAATCGTATCTTAGTCGTTCACACCAGTCTATCTCACATACAAATAAACAGTCAAATTGAACTGTAAATGACTGATGATAAGGGTCTGTTAAAGTATCACACTATCATTGGTACTGCTGCCTTACTCTAACTAAATAATAAACATGTAATTTTTTCCACCCACTTATATTCAGGTGTGTGCTATAACAAAATGATTTAAACCAGCACTCAGTAAGCTGGCGCTCTCAAAATACCCTTACAACTTTCGCGCAGAGTGACGACATCGAATAAAGAAAAAGGTTATGAGAGGAAGAAAATAAATCGGGCTTGATATATTGTCCCTGAGGAGACCCACATGAAATGAGCCGTCTTGAATTACGACTGCCGCGAACCAACGCGAACTGTTGAATCAGTATTATACAAGCAATTTGCATCAGTAAATAAGGATTTGTTTATATTTCATAACCATGAAATTACATTGTAAAGGCTCACCGAGTTTCAATAAAGCGTTTTCAGGGTAATAAATTCATAATGTTTACTCGATTCGGTCACTTTTATTAACAGGAATTTCAGGTTCAAAGGCTAGCTTTTATCAATTCGCGATCTGTAATGATACAAATTAATAACAATTAAATGTATTTTCAAGCGGTTTAACCGTGTAATTACTTACGACTATTTTAATAACATTATGGCAAATGACACAGAATGTCAGTTTGTAATCGTATTGCCATTCCGTGCGTAATCGCTATAATAGCGACAACTACGTAAGTCATTATCATTTTTTCATAATCATAATCATTTATTTCTCACCATAACGAAAATACAATATTAAGAAAATCACATTTTTGGTACATATAGATTATGGTGGGTTGATACCTGAACTAGGATGATTCCTGTATCTCAGGTTGTCAACCCTCCACCCCATCTGTGATCTTATCTTATGTAATGAGCAATATTAGTGAGTAAATTTTTAAAAGGTAGATACATCAATTTGGAGGGTAGTTTTAATCGCGCTAGCAACCGTGCGCCAAGTCGCCGAACAATTATCAATCCCACATTTACTTCGTGCGAAGCTATTTTGTAATAGAACTAGTTGGTGTGTGGTACAAGTTAAAAATTACCAGCGACTTTGCAATTAGTTGCTAAGATAAAAAATATGAAAATATATAAAAGTATACTTACTGACTAGCTTACTTAATATGCGTATACAAGCATTCTAGATTGTAGTAATATTATATTATTTGTAGCATTAATAATAATTAACAAACTTTTAACTTTATTTACAAATTAACTTTAGTGCTATATCCATATAGTGGTTTATAAATATCTAGTAATATATCTAGTAACTATAATATTTATTTTTATGCAAGTGTGAGTGTTGTGTGTGTGTGTGTGTGTGTGTGTGTGTGTGTGTGTGTGTGTGTGTGTGTGTGTGTGTGTGTGTGTGTGTGTGTGTGTGTGTGTGTGTGAGTGTGTGTGTGTGTGTGTGTGTGTGTGTGTGTGTGTGTGCGTGCGTACTTAAGATAGCCCTATGACATTACAATCTTGGGATCAGTAGGTTCCTAGCTAGGATACCTGCCACTAACTTAGGTATTAATTATGTATGAAAGGGCATAACAAAACAACAACTATCGTGAAGACATTCAATTGACTAACCTAAGTAACAATTTTAAGTATGTTTTCTGTTGCGTCGTAGCCGAGTGCTTTCAAATTGTTAGCTAAAACTGATTTCAAGTTCATTCTATTCATATTAACTATTTTATGAGAGTCATTGAAATGTCTATATAGAAACGGTCCAGTGAATGAGAATTGACGTCGCGCAAAAACTGTGTTAACATTTGGCACGTGGGTGGCATTCTTCGTTTATGTTGTGGTAATTGGGAGGGATCAACTGTTTTATGGTGGCGAAGGACTGTTTGCATAATAAACAGTTGTCTGACTGTGAGTAGGTTCGCTTCTTGAAACAATGTTTCAGTTGGGTGCAGCCTGGGTTTTCTCAGCATCACTTTAATAACGGCTCTTTGCGCTCTTTCTAGCTCTATCTAGAAGGTGTGTTGCAGCAGCACCACCCCATACGGAAATACAGTACGTTAGGAGGGATTGGCCAAGAGCAAGGTAAATTTTCCTGATGAGGTTAGTGTCAGCGGATTCCCGGAGATTTCTGAAAATATGTAAAAGTTTGCGTACGCGTTTAGAGAGGGCTGAAATATGCGGTTCCCAATTGAGTTTATTGTCGATTAGAATTCCTAAGTATTTGTGAGTTTCGGTCTGAGCAAGATAAGGGCAAAGGCAAGAGATATGAGTTTTTCTGTCTTTACAAGTAAGGGTGTGGACTTTAATATCGAATTCTGTTGGTGGTTTCGTGATTTCGGAAATTCTAAAACAAATATATTTCGTTTTCAGAACATTGATAGTCAGGAGATTATGATCAAGCCATTCCATTACTAATCCTAAGCCAGTCTCCGCCGCATCCCTCACTTCCGACCACGATTTACCCCAGAAAATAAGTGCTGTGTCGTCAGCAAAAGCTAGTATACTTCCTTTATCAATTTGGAGTTTACACAGACTATTGATATAAACCAAGAAAAGAGTAGGACCAAGTGTGCTACCCTGCGGTATGCCATAGTTAACGGGAAGGCTTTCACTAAAGATGTCAGACACTTTAACGACCTGGCTCCTATTTGAAAGGTAGTCACGGAACCACTCAAGGGCATTGCCCCGTATCCCTAAATCCTCCAATCTATGCAAAAGTAGTGGAATGGACACGGTGTCAAATGCTTTTTTGAAATCTAGAAAAACAGCCAAACATCTCTCTCCTTTATCTAGAGCTTTGGTAACTGTTTGTGAAAGATTGGCAGCAGCGTCCTCTGTGTTTCTGCCCGACCGGAATCCATACTGGTTATCGGCTAAAAGTTGCTTTTTTTTCCAAGAAGCTAGTTAGACGGATGTTAATAACCTTTTCAATAATTTTGCTTATTGTGCTTAATAATAAAATCGGTCGGTAGTTTGACACTGCTTCCTCACCTCCGCCCTTGTAAATAGGAACGACTACAGCATTCTTGAAAATAGCTGGACAACGCCCAGCAGCGATACTGAGGTTGCAAAGGTGTGCTATCATTGAACATAAGATAGCATGGGAGTTTTTAAGAATAGTGCTAGTAATGCGATCTATACCCGGTGCACTATGAGTTCTGAGATTAATGATGATATTATCAATTTCCATAGAGTCTGTAGGGTACAAGCACATTGAATCAACATTTCTCTCAAAAGACATAGTTTTAAGAAGCTGCTCTTCATTAGTGTTTAATTTGGTCAGTATGTCTGTTGCTAGTTGTTTACCAACTGATGTGAAAAAAGTGTTTACTTGGTTAAGGGATTTCTCTGGTGATGGTAAAAGATTTAATAAAGCAGTAGCCTGCGAGTGTTTACTTTTAATGTTACATAGCTCCTTAACAGTGTCCCAAGTTCCTTTGTTATTTTTATAATATTGAGCAAATTTTTCTTTGTAATAGTTTATTTTTAGGTTTTTAGCCGTCTGATTACAAGTATTACGATATTTTATATAAGTTTCTTTTAACATAGGATCGTTAGGGTTTTTTTTCACAAGTTGGTGCAATCGATTTCTCTTTTGAAAGCATTTAACAATGCCAACTGTAATCCAGGGTTTAATTGGTCTTTTTATTTTAGTGAAAGTTAAAGTGGTCGTGTTTAGGTCTATAAAATGCTGGAGTGTATCGATAAGAAGTTTTGCTGATTGATCTAGATCTTTCATTGCTAGGTACGGATACCAATTATGTGTTTTAATAGCGTTTTGTAGGGATTCATAGTCAATTTTTGTTCTGGTCAGAGGAGAAATAACCGAGTTTTGTACAAGCGAAGTGGAAATAGATAGAAAAAGAGGAGAGTGGTCTATGATATCGGGCAGGAGCACATAAATTTTGGATTGCCATTCAAGCTTGCACATAAAATGGTCCAGGCAGGTGAGTCCATGTGTGGGGATATCAATGGTGTTTTGCAGTCCATGCGAGCCAAGAATTTCGAGATAGTCTTCTACGTGAGAGTTTTTAGTATTCAGTGTATCTATATTTATTTCGCCTGTAAGTACAATATTTCGAGTTCTGTTCACATGTAAAACTGCATCCAAAGAATCAAGAAAATTACTTGGGTCTTTAAATGTGTAAGGGCGGTAAATACCAAGAATTGTCAGATTACCAATTTTGGCTGCAAGACAATTGGCTTCGTTTAGATCGATTTCCTGCACAGTAGCTGAGACATCGTCATTGATATACATAATTACACCATCGTTTTGGTTATAACTCCTTTTACTGTGAAATAGAGAGTATCCGTCGAGTGTTGGGGGCACAGACTCCTCGTCACACCAGCATTCAGATAGGACTATAATGTGGATGTTTGTTTTTATCCTAGAGATGTATACTAAAAACGCATCTAAATTCTTGTTGACACTTCTAATATTCATAGAAATAATGTTTAACTTGTATTCATTTTTTGAAATATACTTGTGAAGATCTGCTACAAGATTATTAGGGTCTTCTATAAGCGTACACGAGGGGGAACAAGCCGAATCCATTTCCTCAAATAGGTCTCGACTATTCATATTCGTAACATTTAGTAAGAACTGTCTCTATAATACAGGCTACTTGTGAAAGCGTGTTTCTTGCGTATGAAACCTTGTAATTGCATGAGCTAGTGTTGTGTTCTAGGTTTAAGTAATAAATTAAGTAATTTTAAGTAATTAACTCAAAATTTCTTTATTCAAAGGTTGTCTAGAAGAGATCGCTTATAGCGATAAGACCGCCTTAATTGTACATTTCCTTAAAACTAATTTGTAGATTAATGTATCTATGTTTATGACTAAAATAGGATGGTATCTTAAGGATTTTGTCATACATTTTTTTTGGACATTCCCACACATTGCCATCTAGTCCCAAAGTAAGCTACTCAAAGCTTGTGTTATGGGTGCCAGACAACGGATATAATACTTAAATACTTTTTGTTTGTAAATTCATACACTATATACATAGAAATCACCCAGACCAGTACAAACAGACATTTTCATGCACACAAATGTTTATATTGTAACTGTGATTCGATGTTGTTAACCTAAAGATTGTATAAAGGAAATTGCTATAAGAAAATAAGACAATTTCATTTTGTCATACGATTTCTGTTACCCTCTATAGTGTGTTATAAAGAGTTTCTATATATCCAACTATCTACCGTCACCAGAAGGGTGTGCATCGTAACTATACATTAGCGTGCCGAGTTACAACAATATTGCGCCCCGTGACAGGGGGATCCGTTGAATCGGAGTCCGTGACTACGATAAATCGTTTAATTCCACCCCGGTGACTCGGCCGATTGCGAGAGGCCAAGCGGCGTCACAATTTACTGCGATCCACTCCCCGACTTGGAAATACCTGGTAGACGATTGTGTACTATTTGAATGCCCACAATAGCACCGATTGGAGATAAGTATTGAATGCTCGATTTCTAAATGGGAAGAATTATCGGAAACTACCGAGGGAGCTGGTTTTGATGATTTTGAAAACGTACTTCGAAGTACATCATGCCTTAAAGTCCCATGAGTTTTAATAATTATTTTTGACATGTGTAGCAATCTGTGTATTAGGTTAATAGTGCAGTCATCTATTAGGTATTATCATTGAATTGTAATAAGAACATCTTGGTTATTATTATCTTATATAGAATGTACATTTCAGACATGTTTGTAACAATAACGTTGAAACGTTATCGATGTTATGAATATTAAAAGTATAATCGTGACTGTCAGTGTTGTCCTTTTATATTTACCAATGCGCTTCAAATTTAAAGTACGTAGTTTGATTATTCTATTCTATTAACGTTAATTTATTTAAAAAGTAAAGACAGAATAAAACATGTAATGCATATCTACGTATATTTTGTATAATGAAATCATATTTCGTTTTACACTTGAGCTGTATCTTCGATATTTTGTGTCGACTGTTTATCATGCGGTAAACTAGTATATTATAATTTAACTTAGGAAGATTAGTATAAATCACCAGAACAAAAGTAAATCTTACTTAAGTAAGTTACTCATATCTTAACGCGGTTTCGTTTGACAGCTTTTGCTTGCCCTTCTCTTCCGATAGGAATATTAATTTTATGATTTTGTCAGATGTTGATCCAAATGTCAATCGAAGACAGCATAAAATGTGTACAGAAGGAAAATTGAATTGAATAATTGTTTGTACAAATAACTGGAATAATGAAAATAAAATGATGATTGTTTATTATAATGCTGTAATGAAGCCTGGTGTTTAATTTGGAGTCCACACATGTTCGTTACCGTTTCATGTCGTTGCGTGTATTTAACAATAATTCAAAGGAGAAGTAAGCACCCGTTCTCCGAGTCAAACAAAAGGATTTGTTTTTAAATGCGAAAGAAATAGATCTCGCGACAGAGGCACGTCGTAAATAGGATTTTCAATTTATACCTAAAGCCCGAAAGCGTAGATTATTTCGCTCGAGTTATTATACCTACGCTAAACTAAAACGATTCAAGATCAAAACGTGTTGGAATGCCGGCTTTGTTTCGCGAGAAGTTCACCCAAGTAAGTATAGATGTATTTTGTTTTTGTCTTCAGAAAAAAACTTGATAGAAAAAAAATATGGTCGTACTAGTCTATGATATCTGATGCATCAGTACAGTTCGTTTTTCTTTGCTAGTCAAATAATGTTCACAATATTTTTATAACTTTTAAAATAATATCAGTAAGTAAAATTATAATATAATTTGATTGAAAAAGATTTCAGTGCAAAGCTATGAATTACCTATGTAGTTGGTGAGTTTTGAGTTTATCTTATTTTCATATAAATTATTTCGAAAAAAAGAATGTCTAGATTGTTTACAATATTTGACTATCAAAGAGAAACGGACTTTAACATACTACTACATACTCTTCGTTATTTCTTGGCGCAAAAGATTAAAAAAATAGTTTAATCAGAACTTGGGGTTTCGTAGCCGAATGGCAAAAAACGGAACCCTTATAGTTTCGTCAATTCTGTCTGTCTGTCTGTCTGTCCATCCGTATGTCACAACCACTTTATTCTGTAACAATAAGCGTCACACTGTTGAAATTTGGTAGGAAGATATATCCTGTAAACCTCTTTACAAGTCTTATACAAAAAAATATGACATTTAAGGGGGATCCCCCCCTTTAATATCCCATATATGAATCTAAAACCGAAAATACCGATAGATAGCCATGACGCTATAACACAATTTTAATCCCACATTTCCATCGTCAGAACAAACCGAAGATACGATTACCGTGCTATCATCTGACTGGGCAATGTCACCCGAGGCCGACCAAACTGCCCGTTACTATCTCCCTGATATTATATTCAGCCTCAATATCCTATGATACGGCTGTAAATGCGCGTTATGACAATCCTCCATTACTATAATCGGTAACCTAAATACACTCGAGGACGATTTCGGCTAACTATCCGTCATTAGATGAGCTTATCCCCCAGGAAGGGGAAAGGGAAAGGAGAAGGTTTTAATCGTTTAGGTAAGATGACAAACTTAGGCTCAGTTGCACTACCTGATACCTTAATGATGTTTTTGTTGTAGTGTCGCATACGTTTGACATCTGTCTTAGAAACCCAGTAAAATCCATTGTTCAATTAAAATTAAATACCGTGAAACGGACAACTTTGTCCAGCGTAGACAACTTTGCCCAAACACGAAAATTATTTAAATATGACTATTGTAGCAAATAAAAACTTTTTGAGATGTCTAGTGAAAACTAGAACTTCTGTTTAGCAACACTGAAAACTACAATCGCAGCTAGAAAAAGATCACATGATCAGTGGCAGCTAGCACTGATCATGTAATCTTTTTATTATTATCTTATTTACGGATGAGTGATTTTATGGGTAGGTCGACTAGATCCTTTCTGCCCGTTATTTGAAGCCATTTTTTACATCTAAAAAGCAAGAAATAAAAATTAACCATTAATATTACGTCTTTTCCTATCATGAAAGATGCTTAGAAGTTTACATTTAGTTAGATTTTATTCATCAAAAGCATTCTACTAACCGTGTAATGTTGGCAGGGAAATTAGCCATAAATCGGTCTCCTCTTTCAGCGCAATAAAATTTCAAACAAATTTGGCATGTTTGCCGTTTATTGCCTAATAAATGTTCCATTTTTGCGCTTAAAAAATCAGTTTTCAAATGAATTTAATAAAAATTTAAGGCCGATCAATTTTTTTCTCAAAAAATGTCGAAAATTAAATTATCATGTCAATCAATCAAATATTATGTCAATCAATCAAATTAATTAGTGAAGTAATACGATCGTAATTGTGAATGGAGACGTTTTAGGCTTACTTTATTATTTGATAAATTCGTTCAGTTACGTGGCAGATGCTTTAAAACTTATGCTGGCTGGACGTAAAAACTGCCACAAAATTTTGACATGTAGAAAACTAAATAAATCAAAAAACTCGCGTCGTGAACCCATTGACACCACTCAAAGTGAGGTAAGGCTGGCAGCTAGCTTCATTCGGGTATGTGTCAGCTACCGTCAAAGTGACTTCGTCGAAAGTGGGCCAAAATTTTAGTTTTAGTAGAAAACCATGTCTTAAAAACTATTTTAGGGTATTACTCTTGTTAAATCAGTTATTCGCTTCTTTGTATATGTTTTGAATGATATAAAATAAAACGTCATATGCGTTTCCAATGAGGTACACGTACGTAGATAGACACGTTTATTTACAAACACAAAAATGAGCAAGCCTTTGAACGTCGAAATATTGGATATTCGTTTCGTACAGCTTTGAACTCGGTAACAAAATACAAAATTTCATTCGCAATCGAAAATGACATCTCATTCGAGAGAAAGACTCGCTAGTTTATCTCCGAATTGTAATGGCTTATTTTATTAGTCGTCTGTTCTATTTAGAGCCATTAGAAGATTATTGGAATAGTTCGTTTGAGAAGCACCTTTATTAGCTGACTGTAAATATCTTTCATACTCTGCAGATTCCAATTTTCTTCTTCCATTCCAAGATTCTAAAAGTAAATTCATCATAATGATACCTATCTCCTTAGCTTTTTAAAAATTGAATGAAGGTTTGTTTAGTTTAAATGCCTTTTAAACTGATAGTAAATAGCTATATACAATTTCTAACACCTCCATCGCGGTAGAGAATCAATATTCATACAATCACCTGTTGTTATGTTTGTGAAGGCCCTAAGTCTGTATTTGCGAAGCCCGTTTGCTTACTGTTTCTAACATAAATTTGGAATACGGTTCGCTAAGCAACGTTTGTCTTTGGTATTTAATTAACATGTACCTGCTAGCGCAATTTGAAATTAATTATTTTTATTGTCTCTGCGTTTGCTTTGTGCTATAATATGAAAGCTTATTTGCACAGCGATTGTTTCAATATTATTTTAATTATGTATGTACGTGTAGCTTTTTTAAATTTATTCAGCTATATTTATTACGAAGACCTATCTGTGTCTTAACACGTTCATGCACGCATACCACTATAGTCATCTTTTGGGCCGTGGCGTATAAGAACTCCATACAAAGTTTGAGAACGTTCAGACTCGTATCGCCGTATAGCAAACAAAATATTGCCTATTGCTTGTCGCTAACGTCCGTAGACGATGACTGGCAGTACAACCGAAAACGACGTTTGACGACGTTGTTCATGAGTGTGTGGGTATTTTTCAATGCATGTGTGAATAATGTTCAAGTTACAAAAAAATAATGTATTATAGCGCTAGAACTTTGAAAATTTGACACGATGCGGCGCAATGACGTAGCTACCTAAAGATTACACAGAGATTCGACGTCGCTAGCCGTTGTGATTTAAAACTAAAAAAACTTAGCACGTGGTTAGACTATGTGCCTCATCAAGAAGATCATTTTTGGACGTTCTATAACGTTGTCAGAACAAAAGTGGTTAACACGATACTTTTGATCGGTATCGGCTCGGTAGGTCGATTAGATAGAGCGTTGGCTCCTGAACCTTTGACTTATTAGCCAAAGGTTACTGGTTCGAATGCTGCTCGTACTATATTTTTTGATTACACTACGAAGTAAAAATAACACAATGTTATTTTCTCTTTTCAATGTTTCAGGTCAGATATAGCCAGTAAAAACTTAACCCTGTTTGCACGTTATCCTTATGAGGTAAAACATAAAGTTCTTAAACTAAACTTTACAGAACCTATTACCTCGCCTTATTTGCTTGAACTACCAACAATTATTCGAGGGAGGACAAAGCAAACTCCGGCGGTATCGCAGCCAGAACTGGCGTCTTAGTCTAGTTCGATATGTCGCAAGAAGTTGTACTAAGTCGTATTTAAGTTGGAGAACAGCTTGCGTTGGGACCGCACACCAACAGATTTTGACACCCACACGGGTATAAATATTTAGATGTGACCAAGTACATTACGTTTGAAGTTCTCTTATTCGCGACTTCGCAAAAAGAAGGTAATCATATAAACGAGATTTTAATAGAGAAAATAAATTCCACATAATTAAATAATTCAATTTGGTGTTAAAACAAGCGCATTCAGGTCATCTGTTATTTTATCAGAATATATTATGTTTTAATGGATTTATTGATAGCGTTATTGGGCATCAACCAGTGCACTAATATCTCTTGCGCACTTGGTCGATGTGGTGAAGTCGGTAAAACAGTATGATTCCCTAATAATGTGTAAATCTCCACTCAGACCTTACAATATTGTGTTACACGACGATTACCAATCCTAGTCTGCCCCATATATTTACTTAGTTCTGTAATAGTAGACTTATACACTACACCACATACTCACTATGTGTAACTTATGTAACCCCACTGTATTCACTAAATTACACATTCTCTTCGTCATATTTTCAATATATCATAATTTAAACATCTATTTAGGTTTGACATTTAACTTTTGTTATGGATATGCCGGAAGTGTCCACCATGTTGAATGAAATTCGGCTATGATATAAGAATAACTTGGATTGATGTATAGATTATTTGACCATTATAATTACCTTTTTTTCATTATAAATTGATTATTCAAAGATTATTGGGACACTTATAAGATTTTTATGTTTGCCGTATAACAAATGTTTATTTTGGCGCCAAAAGGAAGTTGACTCTGATTGGATGGTGGAGGTTAGATTTATTTTAAATATTGTAACTATTCAAATAATAATCTAAAAGGCTGACTAAATTCAGTACAATTAATAACTAAATAATTAATGAATTTACATATTTAATCTGCTTATTGTTTATCCCTACAACTATATATTAAGGTAAATGTTCAGATACGGAAACGGATATCGTCCCTACTGTTTTCTACTGTTTTTTTTATTTGTATAAAAGCCAGCTTCATGCCAGAATATGCGCTCTATTTGTACTTTCTCTCTGATTGTGCCCTATCTTTGTGCTATTTTGTTGGAATAAAACTATTGGAGAAGACCTGAGTATTTATACTACGGGTTTAATATTCAAGCACCCCACACGCTGTCACAACTGAGTGCGATTCAAAATTAAAACATGCCACTTCTATTTATTTCATATCTTTGGCTGCCTACAGTTAGACACAATTTGGGACTAGAGCGCCATCAGTTGCGGTAACACTATAATTTGCTTTTAAACATTCTTATCTCTACTTTGTTACAAGTTTACGCTTGTTTCTGGTTATCAAGCATCAACAATTAGCGTTGCTTAAAAAAGTTTTGTTTTGCGTTTTACCCCGGTGTTGTATAAAGTAAAGAGATAGTATCTTAATTAAAGAAGAAAATGTATTTTGATTTTAGAATATGTGCCTAACTTTGCCGGCTTATAACTAGAGGTACTTTCCAGTGCCATTTTCAAGTAACAAGTGACTTCAAATATTTATAATACTACTGCCCAAACTGCATAAACATTAACAATACTGCCCGCCCATCTTATAGTCTTGAATCCGCCCACCAGTAGGTACCTTTTACACAAGCCGATAGTCTGTTACCCGGGTGGCGATTCTCACGCGAATCGAACCTTTTTCGTGTGGTAATGCGATGTGATTACAAACTTAACCGTTTTACCAATAGAATCAAGTACTATGTCATACGTTAAAAAAACTACCGACTTTACGAATTCAATATGTATAAATCGTAACCCCGCAAAATCTTAAACTATTTTTCGATCAGTAAATTGTTTTCTTGTATACAAACTGCACGAAAATTTGCTCCCAGTAACTAAAATAAAATTCTATTTTATTTTTCAGTAAAAATAGAATATTACGTCTTCACATTCAAATTATTACGCTGAAATTGTAAGTTTGTTTGAATCGGATAAGTATATTTGAGTGACAGATAAAGTCCATTTCTGCAGACAGTCTGTAAGATAACATCATGCTGTACGTCAAATAGGACTGGATTATTCATGCAAAAACGGGCAAACAAATTCACAAGGGACCGCTAGTAATAACAATAAGCCTAAAAGCTTTGCTAAACAGTTTCTCGTTAATGAAAACCGATCAGTAAAACACGGTTGTCAGTAAAATACCGTGATTTCTTGGTCATTAGCTGACGAAAATTAACTTGACGTTACTACAAGCTATCACGACAGGCTTTTAATACCACGGGACATGCAACTATTCAATCACAAACACGCTGTTTCTGCTGTTAATGCTCTGGCAAATTAACTAAACGCAAACATTTAGACTGTAATAGAACAGATTTGGAACTTTACGGTAGGAAATGGGTGAAAAATAATGATATAACATTATATCTATGTGTTGTGCATGTGTTTTCTTATTACTCCCTACTCTTATTTATTTGTAAAGCTTTGTGTGAGTATCTAAACATAATATGTAATTTAAAAAAAACTCTAAAGGATATGAATATGTTGGTAGTGGTCACCTAAAAACAAACTTATCAATAGCGTTGACGGTCGATATTGCACTAGCGATAGTAGAAGAAAATAGTATCGACTATTCCGCAAGCATTAATACTCGAACTATCAACACACAGCTATAAATCAATAGCATTGAATCTCAATATCAAATGTAAAGTCGATAGTATTGTTACTACTATCGGTACTTTATTCATCTCCATAATTTCATTTCAATGCATTTTGACATCATCGTTAAAAACATGGTCAGATATATGCTATCTAGTAAAAACAGTCGTCAGAATATTCACCTATACTTGCCAATATCTTATTCTCTTCCAATTGAGCTACCGTACTGTCGGAAAGACCGTGCGAAATTTGTGGTCTCTTATGGATACGTGATAAGCAGTGGCCAAGGAGTTATTTATTCTAGAATAAATTCAACTGGGAAATTGGTAAAGTTTCGCTATCCAATAGTTTAAAATGTTTTTGACACTAAACGTGTCATATTTTATATTCATAAAGATCAATATATATAGTCCTCCTCGTCGTATCCGACGACGGCGACCCTTGCAATCGTATTTTGTGATTTAAGATTGGTGTAGTTTTCTGTCATGGGCTCGCTGATGACTTGCGAAACCGAATTTGGACTGGAAAGTTCGGTTGCATTGCGCGCAGTGAAGCTGTCCGTGTTCATTAACCGTGTAGGTATAGGAGGGCTTTGGCCGAGTTTTCCGTATATGGCGCTTTAGGTCCAAGTGGTTAAGCCGAGCTTCTTCAATAGAGGCTATACCTTTTTTGACTGCATTGCGCCATTCCGGTCTCATTCCTGCCAGCTCCTCCCAATGACCCGGTGAGATGTCGCAAGCCTTAAGGTGGCGTTTCAAAACGTCCTTGTACCGTAGGTACTGTCCCCCGTGACTCCGTTTCCCGTGGGATAGCTCGGAATAGAAAACAGATTTCGGGAGTCTGCAGTTATTCATGCGGCTTACATGACCACTCCATCTTAGTTGGCTCTTAATCAGAAGAGCCTCTATGCCGGTCATACCAGAGCGACGCAGCACCTCGGCATTGGTCACATGATCCTGCCACCTTATGCGTAGAATACAGCGCAGACATCGCATGTGAAACGTATCAAGTTTCTTGATGTCTCCCTTGTATAAACACCAGGTCTCCGCGGCGTAAGTGAGTATGGGGAGAACTATCGCCTTGTATACAGACAGCTTTGTTTGTAGCTTCAGATCATGCGACTTCAAAACTCGATGGTTCAGTTTGCCGAAGGTAGCAGCGGCTCTGGCGATTCGTGATGGAATCTCCGATGAGAGGCTGTTGTCGCTTCGGATTTGGCTTCCCAAGTATTTGAAGTTGTTGACTTCTTCCAGCGCTGTGTCTCCCAAATAGATTTGGGTTTCAGCAGCATGGCAGCCTCTAGGTGGTTGCTTGAGGACTTGGGTTTTGGCTACGCTTATTACTAAGCCAAATCTACAGCACGATTTTCTCAGAGAGTTCATACAGTTCTGAAGATTTTCGAGACTGTCTGCCATTATGCAGACATCGTCGGCATAGAGGAATCAAGTACAGCGGTCTTTAGTACTTTATTTTTTGCCCTGAAACGAGTGATATTAAATACACCTTTATCTGACCGTACATTGAGCTTGATGCCTGCATTACAGCTTTTTAGTGCGTCCGCCATTACCGCAGAAAAGTACAGAGCAAACAGGGTTGGGGCCATGACACAGCCTTGCTTTACGCCACTCGTTACTGGAAAGGGGTCCGAAAATTCGTTGTTATGCTGAACCTTGGCTGACATGTCATCGTGAAACTGTCTGATCAGGTTTACGAATTTTGTGGGACAACCAGCTTTTTTTAAGACCAACTAGAGGGCAGAGCGAGGGACACGATCGAACGCTTTTTCAAGATCTACAAAACACATGAAAAGAGGGCGATTCTGTTCGAGACTCTTCTCCTGTATCTGCTTGACTACGAATATAGCGTCTACGGTTCCCCTGCTTGGTCTGAAGCCACATTGGCTCTCCGGCAGAACTTCTTCGGCAAGGGTGCTCAGACGGGTATTAATTATGTGCGCCAGTATTTTGCCAGCCACGGAAAGAAGCGAGATCCCCCTGTACGAGCTGCAGTCAGCTACGTCTCCTTTGCCTTTGTATAGTTTGCATATAGAGGCGTCTTTCCATTCTTGTGGCACAATCTCTGTTTCCCAGATCTTTAATATCAGATCGAAAAGTCTGCTGCGAATGTTTGGCCCACTATACTTGTATATTTCCGCTGGTAAGCCGTCAGTGCCTGGTGTTTTGGCATTTTTAAGTTTTTTGATAGCCTTAATGAACTCCTCATTGGTGGGCGGATGTGCAAGTTTCTCTTCCACGGGCCGATCTTCGAGAGTCTGGATGTAGGGGATATCAATTTGTGTGTTAGTGGGATTGAGAACCTCACTAAAGTGTTCCGCCCAGCGAGAAAGAACTTCACTCTCTTCCGTGAGGCGATGATCTCGATTGCGCGAATAGATAGGAGCTACTTTCCTAGTTTGTGGTCCAAAGACAGCCTGAATGCCTTCAAAGAATCTGCCAGTTTGACTAGAGTCGGCAAGTTGCTGTAATTCCGCCGCTTTATTGGACCACCAAAGGTCTTTTAGCTCACGCACTTTGGTTTTGAATTGTAGATGCAGTAATTTATGGTCAGCCTTGGGATGTCGCAAAGCGCGCCTATGCTCATCTGCAAGTTTTTGGATTTCTGCCTCTGAACAGTCGAACCAATCCTGGTTTTTCTTCGACAGTTTACCTAAGACTTGTTTAGCGCATTGCGAAAGCCTCGCTGAGTACAGTTGCCATGCTTCATTTATCGCGACATTGGGTATATCAAAGGGCACAGCACCAAACTCATTATCAAGGGTGGTGCGTAGATCTTTTGAGTAGATCAGTTTGGTGTATGCTAGTTTTGGCCTGCTGTGTTCAGCTCTTCGTGGAGATTTGAGTTTAATGCGGAACTTGGCTCTTATAAGTCTATGGTCAGTCCAACCTTGGGCATCCCTCATAGCTCTGGTGATCAGGACGTCGCTGAGGTCTTTTTTGCGAACGATTATGTAGTCTAGGAGATGCCAGTGCTTCGACCGGGGATGCATCCACGAGGTTTTATATTTTTGTGGCAAACGAAAGAACGTATTGGTGAGGCATAGGTCGAATTCGGAGCATACTGTTAAGAGGTCTATGCCATTAGTGTTACACTTGCCAACACCATGGCGACCAAGTACTCCCTCCCAAGCGCAGTACTCCATGCCAACACGAGCGTTAAAATCACCTAGCAAGACAATCTTATCACTTTGGGGAACTCTTTCGAGGACATGGCGCAGCTCCTGGTAGAAACGGGCTTTTACGTCGTCAGAAGACGTCATGGTGGGTGCGTATACACTTATTAGGTGGACATGCTTTCCAGTTGGTAATGGAAGCCGTAATGTTATAATGCGATCATTTATTCCTATGGGAAATTCTTGAAGTTTATTCGCAATGTTGTTTTTGATAGCAAATCCCACTCCACTTGCCGCCTTTTCAGAAGCAGGTTTTCCGCTCCAGTAATACGTATAGCCGCCTAGTTGTTCACAGAGCTCTCCGCTTTCATGAAGGTGTGTTTCACTTATTGCTGCGACATCGATGTTGTAGCGTGACAGTTCACGGGCTATAGAGTATATATATAGTTCACTAGCATAAGAGCAGTTTTACGCTCTGGGCATAAGTTACGTTCGTTGTCTCTTAAGGTTCGGACGTTCCAGGTTGCTATAATAAGGTTTTGTTTAATTTTATTTGTGTTCTTTCGACCGCGAGAAGTCGA
Organism: Pyrausta purpuralis; assembly: GCA_963924145.1. Lineage (NCBI taxonomy): Eukaryota > Metazoa > Arthropoda > Insecta > Lepidoptera > Crambidae > Pyrausta > Pyrausta purpuralis. The sequence goes on along the minus strand of OZ001659.1, from coordinate 11,815,241 downwards.
TGACTAAGTGACCGCGGTTTGCCCCTTAGCGTTATGGTTGAGACGGACTATGTTTAGGCCACCTTTTCTAGGCCCCTCCCCGGATTGGGGAATGCAGAGCGATCCTAAATAGGGCTGCATTGTCATCAGACGTGCTGCCGAACCAGTCCTCCCGCCTCTGTCGAGTCCCAGAGCGACCACTCTCGTCTGACCGCCTACGTGCAGAGAGACAGCTAAGGCCCGGACACATCGAAGACCGAGACCCCACCACCATCTCTCCATCGCCGTAGGGCTTTTGGAAGCTCGTAATCCATAGTGATAGCAAGGGTCATCTGCGCGTGAGATTACTTTAGTGGACAAGTAGTTGCGCTGGTACAGATCCACTCTCTCGTCCCTCGTCTCCTGGTGCCAGTGGATCGGATGGCCAATACGACTGACGGGAAATAAGGGATGCAGCAATTGGCCACACGTCTTTACAAGATTCCAACATGTGCCCTTTCGACGTATTGCAAAGCCGTGCTACGCCGCCACGGTTGCCGGTAGCGTTTGCCTATCGACGGTGCCCGCCTCCCGTGCCGGCGCAGACTTTAGTGTTTTGCCGGGGAATCAGCCGGTTGTAACTGCAACAGAGTCACAGCCCCCTCTGCTAGGTTTAGCCCACGGGTCAACGTGGTTTGCCAGGGTGTGGCCGCTGTGTACACTTCACAGCTTCTTGGAGCCACTAGCAGAGAGTTGTAGAGACTTGTCGAATCAGACTGTCGCGCCCAGCAAAGCAGCGCTGACCGACAGACAGACCAAAACCTCTACTACACCCTAAAAAGATCAATATTAAATGAGGGGATACCTCATAAAAAACCGCGTAAAATTTGTGGTCTCTTATGGATAGATAAGAGACCACAAATTTTACGCGGTCGGACCGACAGCACGGTAGCTCAATTGACGTTTGGCCCGTATGGCCAGAAAGTTGCTGGTTCGAGTCTCGCCCTTGCGCAGTTTTTAGTTTCTTATTTCATTTTTTTAATACAAAATATGTCACTGTGAGTGTTAAAACATTCTAAACCAATATATCTTAAATAAGGATTCCTTAAGGATGGACCTAAAGTAATATACCTACTCCCGGCTGTACAAAAAAAAACAATCACAAAGTAAAAACGATTCCAATTAATTTTGAGTCTCAGCGGGAAAGAACTAATCATTCTGCCTGAAATGAAACTGATTTGATCAATAAATTGGCCTAAATACCCACGAGAGATTAGTGAGGAATCGGGGAAAATAGAAAAATTATGAGCGCTACTGATTTTGTTACTTGGAAGTTAGGCTAAAGTTGTTACCAGTCCATAATAAGTACACATATTCAATAAAAGGTAACCTAATAATATTTTATAATAATTATATTTATTTTAGAATCTTATTTTTACTCTCTTCTTGAGTGTGTTCAAATTAAAGTAGCTGGGAAACATTTCTGCCGGCAGTGAATTATTCAAGTATGTAAAACATAATTGACAAATAAAGGATTTTTTTTTAGGTAATTTTTCCGTTAGGATTCAAAACGTCAAAACGTCACTGCACGGCTAAAATATAATGAGTTTATCTTATCAGTTTTACATTTGGACACGTCGTGTTGACCCCTTTTATTGAAAACGCAAGTTGTATATTGACTGACCAGTATACTAGTAGAGACCCTTGAGCATCAGATGCTTAAGGGTCTACTTCTGTCCCCGGGCTCTCATAAAGTATCAAACTGTTATTACCAGAGCCTGGATCGATTGGCACTATGGCCCAAACTCCCTTGCCAATAACCTTCTATGACAGCCGATTAAAAGTTTCAGCCATGACGCGTCGCGGGTAGTTGACGAAATAGCTTCCTTGATGACGTCATAGCTGTTCCAAACAGATTTTTTGGTTGTAGGGTAGCGTTTTATGAAGGGTTTTTACCTTGCGTGTTTTGTTTGTAACAAGCGGGACATTCCGTCTGATTCATAAAGGGAATGAAATTTAACTGCAGGGCATTATACATAATATTATCGTACTTAATCGTTTCAAAAAATATAAATGACAAACAGTAGTTTTTAGCACCGTCGTAAAATAGGGTTTAGTAGAGCTAACGAGTTATCTCCACGGATGTGTCTGACGGTGCGTCTAGCATTTTACGTGCATACCTTGGCCATGCCACATGAGTATTGCAATTACATATTTATCGCTTGTTACATATTATCCCTGCCAAAAACACTAACGTATTGTGCAAAGTATTCGGAACGGTCACTGAATTCCGCAGTAGCAATAACCTGCACCATTACTATGTAGAGAGCAATTATTTATGTAAGGACAGTTCGTGTTGATATTGACATTCAGCCGCTTCCAGTTAGGCTATTGATTGGCATCGCAGATAATTAAGCGATAAGCACACAAATGGCTATTTTCTACTCACCTAAAACCTCTTTATCATAGACTATGGAAACGTACGTATCAGCGTTATTTGTGATACACAGTATTGGATGAGTAACTTCAATTTGAGTGTAGCTACTTTTAATTATTGACTATTTTGTTCACAACAAATTTAACTGCCTGTCTTCAGTATAGAGATTATATCTAAGTATTTTGTAATCTCCACCGACTTATCACCTTCATAGCCAACATCGCTTGTACCTTACGTCGTCTTTTCATTGAGATGACGCCCGTTTCTGCGTCGCGTTTGCAAACGATTTCGTTTGAAAGTGCTCAGGCGGTAGAGACCGCACGTATTCCTAATACTTAACTTATCGCAGACAGTGTCACCATCAAAGCTTCGCAGCATCTGCGGCGCGAGTGCATTTACATATTGATCTCGCTGCTGCGGCCGGATCGCGATAAAAGCGCGCTTTTGTGTCAAATGACGTACGTATGCGGCTTTCAATATATTGCCTCTATCTGAATATAAAAGTGCTGAAGTAGAGTCTCTTTCGAGGTGAGCTTACGAGTAACATAGTTCTAAAGTACTCGTTGGTACCGTTAGCTGGTTAAACCGCGCTAAGTAATTAAGGTAATTTGGACTAGATGGCGCTATATCATGTTAGATTGCGATTTGATTATGTGGATACGATTATTTCTTATTTTTTTACTGAAATATTATGCCTCGAAAATCTAAGGTCATATGTACAAAATAGGAACAAAATTTGTTAGTTAATAATATTAATTACTTTATATAAATGTATATTTTTATATTTAAAATGTAAAAGTATTTTTTTTTTTACTAATTTATATTTGAAAAAAAAAGTGATAAATTCTAAGCTACTTGATAAAACTACATGTCCTTTTTTATAACTCAGGTGTTCTTTATAAAGAACAGTAGTAATAACTGGGTTAAAAGCTCTATGAAAAACAATTACCCTCCATCATCGTCGCCTATAAAATGAATTACCCAAACATAATAAAATGTAGCATTTTTAAGCGCGCCGCTTAATTGATGTCCGTAACGAAAATTGTTTTCATGCGAACAAAAGCCATTGTACAAAGTATGGGAGCTATTTCAGCTATGGACTGTAGTAATTGGCATACTCCAACAAAGGTGCCGTTTTAAAAGGACATTTGTTGACGTAGAGCATGACGCATTCCATCCATTAGCGGTAGATACTACGGCAAACCACACCTGGAGATATCGCCTAGAGTTTTTTCTGATTAGCTTTGCAATAAAGAGTACACATTGCTAAAACATCAACTTTCAATAGATTACAAATTCACTCTGCTCTTTTCAAGTTTTTGTTCTTTAAAGCGTGCTAAAATATCCTCATTAATAGTTCATCAAAGGTTGGTTATATACCACTCGGAAGACTTACCTAGTTGGCTACACAAACAAACGATGGATGAGTGCTGCTAGATTTATATCTATGTTTGTTTAAATCGATCTAATATTAGCTTCCTATTTGCGGTTTAATATCCATATCTAAAAGACCGGAAAATGATGTAAATTGCCAAATCGTCGAACCAGTTGAAACTGTCCCAGCATACATTTGCATAAAATGGTCGACACATGTGTACAATCGAAGGTAGGCTATGTGCTTAGTTACCTTATAATATTATAATACGTTTTTATGTTCATTTATTTTTTTCGAAATAAATATGAACAATTGAAACACTGCTTTTTATCCTATTAACCTAGTTGAAGGCACATCGCAAGCTCCCCTTAAAAACTCTTCAATTTAGGGACCCTAATAACTGCATAAAATACTATTATAACACTATAAAGGACCGTAAGGGATCAATAATCAAACGTTTCCAATAACCTTTGAAATATTGGGCCGCAAAAAGGCAAACGCACTTCTGAAATGAACTGACAGCCTGGGAGAGGCGACGAAAGTTAATTTCACGGGTTGTGGATGCTTCTTCTGAACTCATCGCGCTTGAACAATCCGCGACTCAGCTACCATTAATCACTAGCAGACAAAATATCGTTAGTTCGTTCCTTGGAGTGCTCCAAGGTCTTGTGAAGATGGCACGGGCTAATAATGAGCTAATGCATGTGCTTACTGTTAGCGAAGTATGTCTGTATCTTGAAGCACTACGCTACGGATCGTTTGTCGTTTGAAATGGTAATTCTGTTTGATCTAAGATGTATCGTGCTCGAGAAAATACCTGGGGAAATATATTAAATATATCGTCAAATTGTTGACTTACAAAAATAATATTTATTCGGTCTTCAAAGTCTAAAAACGGTATTTACGTCAATAACTACTTGATAAAAAAATAGTCGGTGCTGTGATAGTTGATGCTTGATTGTCAAAGTGATGGGCACCGACTCCAAAAAGATATTGTTTGCCTAAAACGGATTCCTTTCCTTTCAATGGTGAAGAGTTTATTTAAGACTTTTTAGTGCATTTTGGTTTTGAAGTCGGTTTTTACTTTTTTTTAAAGTTTATTTTATTGCTTCATTTTTAGTGATTACATAAGAGGGAGGGGGGAGTTGCACCTTATGATTCTATTTTTTAAGAAGCTACAAATTACCTATCATAAGTTCCGTCATTATAATTACTGAACTCCTAAGCGTTAAGGAGTTCCACCATCAGCTCAGCCCTACAAGATGTTGACTATCAGACGTAACAACACGTCAACATTAAGATTCTACTAAAGAAACACTATACGTGCCTTTAAAATTTGAGGGTTTTCCTCGATTACACCAAGATCCCATCATCAGATCCCAAAATGGAAAAAATGGGACCGACTAGAAGGTACACCCTCTAAGAAGGCGAAAAATTTTTTCGATTCGGTCGACAAACGACTGAGATATGAAGTAACATACATACAAAAAAAAAAAAAACATACAGTCGAATTGATAACCTCCTCCTTCTTTGAAGTCGGTTAAAAACAGTCAAAATTATGAACAAAACTTCCATTAAGATGAAATAAGAAACCAAAAATTTGCGCTCGGGCGGGACTTGAACCAGCAACCTTTTGGCAGACCGGGCCAAACGCTCTCAAATTTTTGGTTTCTTATTTCATCTTTATGATTATAAAATATGACACTGTGAGTGTTAAAAACATTCTAAGGCAAAACTTCCATTGCTTAAACTAATTTACTTCTTAGAACTCATTCCGGAACAAAACTACTTCCGTGTGAAAGCACAGATGGTGTCAATTACTTTGTTTCTTCTGTACAGTCTTACCAAAGAATCGTAGTATTATCAATTGTTTGCGGTAATTACTGTACTCGAATGACTTACGAATAGAGAGAAAAAAACCTTAAATATTTATTACCCTAAACTGTTATTACCGGTATTTTACCGTACTTTAACCATAACATCAATGAAAATATAACTTACTATCACTATTTTTAATCATTGTCACTTAACGTTCAAATTTTAAAAACACTACTTTGATAAAATAATATAGGTTCAAAAGATCCAGTAATCCATCTAATGTTAAAAGATTAAGTTTCTTTAGAAAATTCTGCAGAGCCAGTAGATGACATGCGAAACTTCGAGAAGTTGGCCTATAAATCATGCAAACCGAGCATAATGGGAAATATTAGGTAAGTATAATATAGGAAATCTTAATCCACTTTTCCTGTAAAATGTGGTGAGCTCGCAGAGTTTCAGAATAATGTCTCCATGAGAAGAAAAGAAGCCTTTTGTTTCGGAAAACTTCAGAAGTGAACTTAGCGTTGGTGCCGATTCTAGAAACTTTTACGCAAACCCTGCTAAGTATAAAGGCAGACTAGGTTTCAGTTAGGCATTTTTAAAAATATGCAAAGATCCTTTATTTAATTTTATTTAAATAAAAGATCCTTATCTTTTTGGCCGTAAACTGATACCTATGAAGTGGTTATAAGTTACGTTTGGTTAGCCTGTAACTGTCTCACTGTTACAGGAACTGTCACACGGAAAAGACCTTGTCTTAAGTATGAGTTGGTATGAGTCATACTTCACCACGTGGACTTAATGCGGATTGGTGAAGTTGTTACTACGTATTGTTAATTAATTGAAGCCTATTATTAAAGTTATTCTGATGCAAGAAAATAAGCATAAAAAATCATACGAACATGATATAGGAAATTTCCATCAGAAATAAATTACGAGTGGAATTTAATAACTCGATTCCAACCTTCCCCGAAATCATGATAATAACATTATACCTACATAATAGCAACAGGAACTTCCCTTTTCATAGCTCCCCTATCGGATGGTAATATAGCAAAATTATTCCTACACACGGCACCGTGAGAGGTGCCCCTAAGAATATTTTCGACTCAATTTTCTCGATGTTCGCTTGAATTGTAAGGCGTATACACAAGTTATACCCCAACGGCCATCAGTTCTTCACGCTTTGTGCCCTGCCCATTGCCACTTGATCTTACTGATTCTCAAGGCTTTGTCCGTTATCTTAGTTCTTCCCGTCGAGAACCCCCCCCCCCCCCCCTAATACCCCTTATTACAATAATTGTTTTAAATTGATTTTATTTACCTCTTGGATGATGGATTAAGCGAATTTAATTAATTGAATTGTTTATTTAGGAAAATACACTATTTATTTGATAATTCAAATCATGAAGAAATTTGGAAAATAAAACACTTACACCATGCTTAATTTTACTAACATTCTTCTATTCTAAGGATTATTTTAGTTCATAGTAACATTTTATTTTATTTTTGATCGGTGTTAATATAAAGTGACAAGAAATTAAGTATTTTAATGCGTATTTTCACCCAACTTCAGTTAAGCTTCCATCTTTTATGTGTTTCCTACTAACCGGCAGAAGACTAACGGCCTTCCCACAAATAATTATACAGGGTTACAACAAGTGTTTAAAAGTAACGGGGCTAAAGTGAAATGTATGTCACCCTTATGTCATTTGACGTTGATTTTAAACTAGCCATATCATATTTAATAAGATTAAAACCTAGTTAAATTATTTGTGCTAATGCTGTTAAGCTTTCTACGTTTACATATTGTACATATTATCCCCTTTCAAAAACAGAACGCGGCATTCTCGCAACATTGGATCGAAATTAAGTGTATGTCAGCTATATCGCGAGCTCTTGAGGCGGGAAAAAGAACACTGGAATTGTCTTTGCGAATTGAAGCAGCTCTGCTGCGTGAACGGAACGTGTCCCGATCCCCCGGGATACCCCCACGGGCGGTTAACTGGATACCTATCTACATTCATCCGAGTTTAAATTAACAACTCGCCATATTTCGATTATTTATCGACAAACTATTCGGTTCAGTTCCGAAGCTTTGTTAACTGGAATTAGGGCAAATGAACTCATATGAGGAAAGTTTAATTAAATTTAGATAATTGTAAGTACCTTATATAGGTAGGATATGTATGTATGTACACTGAGCAGAAAATATGCGGTGAATAACAGTCACATATCTTAGTTAATTAATCAGGCGGTCAAGCTACAACACTGTTTTGTTACATAAATATCCATTATTGATAATAAATGAACGATTATTTTCATCTGTCCCATAGTGAACACGCAGAATATCGGAAAATAAACGGTAGGCAAAAATAAACGCTAACCTCCACGGATCAGTGACTCAATCCGACACAGTGCGTTTCCTTTAATATGCCATTTCTCTTTGAAATGTAAAGCTTCTCAGCAATATTACGTGGGGATGAAGAAGTGTCAGGGGGTAGATTCTCGTGCGGTTCGTATACGAAACAAATTCAACGATCAAATCTTTGCCGAAGAATAAATTTTTATGATTTCTCGCGGTCTCGATTTCTATGCATTTCGATCTCGTCCGTGCGTTAGATTTTTACGTGCAGATTAACATGTTTTTAAAAGTAAAATGGTTACAATCGAATCGAAAGTCGCAATCGAATTACCACAAGAACAAAAGTTCAATTGACGCGAAAATTGCCGACCAGCCCACAAAGACTTTATAAGTGTAATTGTTGTAGCAAAACGTTTTAGAGTGTTCTACAAATTGTATGTACCTAATGTCCTGTTTATCCATTTCTTAACTTGCATCAACATCAACCGCAACGATGCCCAATAATATTATTATCATAATCATTCTCATAACTATCACTGGTCGGACGTCCCCTGCTGAACATAGGCCACCTCCATGGATTTCCGTACTAAGCAAGTGGTCGGATTGTGATCCTGCGATCATTATAGGGTATCGTGTTTCGTATATTTTTGGTGAACGACCGTTGCTGCGCTGACGCAAAGTTCCAGTCAGTATTCAAAAATCTGTCTTTTTGGCTATAACGGTCTGTTTTGCGACGTCTTAATAATTGCCTATCAGCGTTATCTGTCCCATAGTTCATATGAAGTTGTAAGCTTAATTAAGCGTTAAAAATACTCGTAAATAAAAGAGTTCAAAATATATTTAAAAATTAAAAGAAAATTGTGTCAAAACACAACCGCTAAGTACCCGCTCCGCTTCGCGCTCTGCCGCCCGCCCCCGAAACCCGGTTAAAGTTAGCCCAAAGTAATGTAAGAGGCAATTCAATTTTAACCGAGTGCTGGAAAGTGCGCTTCTCTGTCACACATTCAAGACTGTCCTTGCAGCTAGTGTATGAATTATTCAGCTTTATGATTCAGCCGAGAAAAGTAATTAAGTTTTCCTTGGTAGAAAGCCTCGCTTGCGGCCAGCTCGCTGTTAATTAATCATCCTACCCGTCTCTTTCCCCCACTTTCTGAAATAGGTTAATAATACTTGTCTTTTTCGCATCCTTTCTGCCGTTTGCGTTATTGAATACGCAAATAAATAGCGGAAAATTTAATTAAGAAACGCTCGGTTTTATCACTGAACTGTTAATATCTATGCTAATATGTCTCGAGGATTGAATGTGTCTTTCGGAAGAATTATACTCTCATATTTCATATATTATACTGACTTCAAAAAAAGGAGGTCATCATAAGCATTTCAATGCGTAAGTATGTCATTAAGAGTACGTTGATCTAGTAAGGCTTCCAAACATGTGTTAAATCTCCGTCGTCTCGTCTCTGTCTTTATCCGAATAACAAAGAGCATTCAACGTTTAAACATGTCAAATCGAGCAAAACTAGCTGATAGTTAATTAGTTCGAATGACAAGAAATAGAGCAGTAAATAAATAGTTTTCTAATGTTTTCCTTATAAAAGATCCGCAGCATTTCGTAGCGGAGCTAAGTCGTCCTTCGTTAGACGACGAATCCTTTCATAGTGTTCGTCTAATTGCAGTATTAGGACAGCACGGTGAGCTATTGTAGAGCGTTTTCCGTCTGATCTCGTTTTATTTCAAACGTCCAGAGCTCACAACAGACGGTTTAGAGCCCGCAGCAGGAAAAAAACTTTTATCGGGCCAGCAATTTAATTTAGTGAACGGAAATTTCATTCTCTATTTTCGGCCGTTTGATACAAATACGTACTTAACTGATTTTGAGATATTTTTTTTTGTGGTGATATGTATTTAGATCTTCTTGATACTTGGTTATACTATGACCGATTGTTAAAAAAATGACTGTTTCACTTTCTTAAATATCGACAAGATATTAAATTATCGAAAATATGAACTTGAGTGTGATGGAAAAGATGGTAGCTCTACTTTTCCTCGTAGGTACTCGAATATATATTTTAAATAATAGCCCGACATTTTGCCGCAATCTCATCTGATGGTACGCGACGATGCGGCCAATGGACCATATCTGATAGCCTATTCACTCTTCTTTTGATGCGCAAACCAAAGTGTTTTTAGGTTCATAAAAACAATTCAGCTGGCGTGAATCACATCGTTTACGAACGAAATAAGATTTGTCATACCTAGTTTTGTAACTGTAAATAGATTTAAAAAGTAATGGATGCTTGTTTGGCTGGCTAATACCTTCATGCAATTTTAACCTACTCTGTCTAGGCGAGACATCCGTCGCGACGCCACCATAACTTACGTTTCACTCCCCGTAAATATACGAGGGACAGTAATGTAGTTTTAAGACCATGCTTTGTTAATGCCGTGAACACTGGGACTGGTACTGAACATTAGTACGTAAATATTTGTGCAGTAAAAGACGAAGGATCTTCCAAAATACCCATGTGACGTTTCACAATATAAGCTCATCCCTAAAAGTCCCCTGTGGCAGTCGCACTAGCAACAGTTTCGAAATTGCAGAATCTAAACAATATTATTTTTTATAACTAACCACTCTAACCAAGTATTACATAGTTACTTAGTTGGAGAATCTACTTTTTATTTGTTACTGTCAAGCACCAACAAAATATTGCAACTCAAAAACGTCTACGATAATTCGGTTTACACCAGCACAACTGTTTCCAACCATATTGGCTTCACCTAAACCAAATACCCCGCATCATAAGCAGCGTCTGCGAAAACGATAACGATAAAAACTTATAGAGTAAGGCGGCAGTTCAAAGATAGACTTCCAACGAAAGGGCGTATCGTGAATTATGGAGAGCACCGCGATGGTTGTTCATTTAGACGCGGATCTTACGCTCAATCGAGTGCCGATTCCCGCTCGCTCCCAACACCTACTAATTTGGGATAAGTGCTCACGTAACGTGCCCAACGGTTCGAATCCAAATCTTTGATCTAGGCAAGGTAATCCTGCAATTTAAATATTATGTAGAAAAACGGTTTAAAAAGCAAATTGGACATACACCTTCAAAAAAAACCCGGCCAAGTGCGAGTCGGACTCGCGCACTGAGGGTTCCGTGGTAACTTTAACTGAATTTTGGAATCCACTTAGTAAAATCCACATTTTGTTGACAGCAAATATAACTTTGTTTTTCATAGTGTTTGTATGAAGAACAAAGTTATGTTGTCGGTTGTTGAAAATGTGCTATATCTCAAAAACTTCTCGTTCGATTCCATCCGAACCAATTTTCGTTGAAACTATTTTTTAAGATCTACATTATATTTTTTTTTCAAAATTTACACCCCCTTAGTTAAGAAGTTAGATGGGGAGCCCATTTTACCACTTTGGAAGCGTCTAGCTATGAAACGTTAGACTTTAAAAGAAAAAAGATTTTAGAAACCTCGGTGTCATTTTAAAAGTCCTATCCATAGACACACCCCACACGTATAGGTTTGACTAAAAAACTTTTTTTTGGTTTTAGTTTCATGTATAGGAGCCCCCTTAAATGACATATTTTTTAAAATTTTTGTATGAGAATCGTAAAACGGTTAACAGGATACATACTCTTACCAAATTTCAACAGTGTGATGCTTATAGTTACAGAATAAAATGGCTGTGCCATACGGACGGACAGACAGACAGACAGACAGACAGACTTGACGAAACTATAAGGGTTCCGTTTATTGCCATTCAGCTACGGAACCCTAAAAAGAATACCTTCCTTTTTTTAACTTGTGGAATTTTCTATCTACTGGGTATTTTGGTCTCCATTTATATAGGTTTTTACACTTACGTAATATACCCTGAATTACATTCAGGCTTTTGTCAAGCTGATTTTATCGTGTTATGAACTTTCTTTGTGTATTTGTTTCTGGTTTATTGTCTTAAATTATCAGATTACTACCGAGTATCAAGGAAAATACACAATTTCATTTCGTTTTTATTTACAGGCGATTGAATGTTATCTTTGTCGGCACTCAGCCTCAGTTGGTTGGTTTATAAAGGCTTGTTTGAGTTTCTGATTGCCAGATATGATAATAATGTTTACTTTGAATCTACAAATAGCTTATAAAAATACACGTACCTGCGGAATGAAAGAACTATATTTCATATTCTAGCTTTTTTCAGACCATTTTATTAAGCTAACTTAGGCTATTTCTAAGAATCCTGTTTTAAATGAAGGATTTTAAAAATTGGGTTCTAAGTTACCTATAACAGTTAGGAAGATCCAATTGTTGGATTCTATGTTTCTTGGTCTAAACATGATATAAAATTCAAATTTCCCTATAACAAAAATTCAATGGTTTAGAATGTTTTTTTTTAACACTCAATATTGTATATTCATTAAGATGAAATAAGAAACCAAAAATTTGCGCACGGGCGGGACTTGAACTAGCAACTGGTCAGTCAAGAGGTTGCTGGTTCAAGTCACGGCCGTGCGCAAATATTTGGTTTCATATTTCATCTTTATGAAAAATCCAATGTTTTTATGAACCTGCAATAAATGTTTAAAAGAATCGTTTATTATCATGATCGATTCGTGATTTGCTCCTCTATAGAGTGTGATCAGTAATTTATTATTTTTAGGGTTTTTCCGTTTGTGTGACTCCTGGCAACCATGTAAGGGATCGATCGCCATGGGTATACGGAATGCGTGAATAAAGCTTTCTTTTGAATATTCAACTGTGTGATGAATGTGTAAATATGTTAATAGAGTGTTTTTCAAGCGGTGAAACTTGAATTTTTATGTAGCGCACCCATATCGGTTGTGTTATTCGTATTATTTTATGAGCTGTTTCCAGTACCTATATGAAATGCACAAAATAATTATACTTAACAAACCATACATTGGAGACTTTGTACCGAAAAAAGTTGTACCTACCTTGAAGTGCGTTTATCAAATACACCAATAAATTATCTTTGTGACAAGACACCAACAGTAATAGGTTACACATTCACCAAAAAATGCTAAAAGACAGATATTTTGTAACCTGCCAAATAAAATAAAGGTAAACCGTAGGAGTACGCGCCAACACATAACCTAAATATAACTTATCTACAACAGTCTAAATCAGGCAGATACGGAAAACAAGCATTCGTCTAGGCCCGTGATCAATAATATTAGTGCATTCGAATTCGCGGCTGAGTGCCCGCGACGGGACGTGAGTGCATTTTGTCGTCGAGAAACCAGCGAGCCGCGTCGCTGCATAAACACAAGCCGGGACTGAGCAGCTCAGCCCGGTATAAATAGAGATTGGAACCTGATACATCGCCCCTTCTCCGATATGTACTGATTTTGTGTTCTATGTGGCTTGCGAGCTTGGTGTCAAGATTGAATAATGTAACGTACGTCCGTAGCAACCTGAGCTACGTCCACACCGGCCGAGGCATTTGGATCGCAAGGCTGCCTCGCGAAGCTGCCTCGCGAGGCTGCCTCGCAAGCCGTACTCGGCTGATCTGGACGCGGCTATCATCTATGAAAGATCAATAAGCACTGCAACAGATTGTTAAACCATCAGTAATGTAGCTAAACACTTGATGAATGAAAGCCGCATCGCTGCGTAAACACAAAATGTGACTGGGAAACTCAATCCTGAATAAATAGAGATTCGACCGTGATATTTGAAACCTATGCACTAAATGCACGATTCTACATCATACATCTTTTAAAGTTTTTCAAAGATGGCTCTGATCATCTATGGGTGCACAAAGGGAGTCAATTTCTAATATGAGTAACGGCAACAACGCGGTGGACAATAGGCGATGACTGCCGTCAATATTTCGTCGAAACATCATAGATATGTTCTTAAAAAGCGGTAACAACTAAGAGCGATGCGTTGACGGCTGTTTTCATACGACAACTTAGCTCGAATGAACAAAAAAAACTAGGTACAGTTCCACTAGAAAAATATTCATAATATTGCAAACATATTGCTGCAGTTAGTGAACAACCAAAAAATACCAGACGATTTTATTTTCATTGCACACAGCAGAAAAATCAAACGTCTCGCCTCAAACAGTATTGGTTTTTTTTTTGTAACAGCAAGGCAGAATCCCTACCTCGGCGGTAGATTTCTACGAGCTTTAAATATTGATGTTGTGTAAGCGCGAGCTACGGCGGTTCGCCTCAGTTTTTGCCAACAACGTTTGAGTTTTTCCTGGATTTGAGAGCAATTTCGTGTGAGCAACGTACTTTACGAGGCCTGCGGCGCGACATATGGGCCACGGCCGTGTATCTGCTTATGCTAAACGCTAAATAACAGCAGATTACAAAATCACGAATTATTTTCGAAATAACAAAAGTAATACGAGGGTCAAACTGAAAGTTCTTAGAACTGGCCACTTATAAACAATATAATAAAAAAAATATTCTAAAATTTGAAAATAGAACTCTTTGCCAATATTTCTGAGTATATATTTCATTCATTTGTCATTTGTTTTACGATTTGGCGGCAAATTGAAAATTGTCTGTGTCACGTCAACATGAATTTAACACGAGAAAATTTTCGTGCAATGATTTTTTATGACTTTCGATGTCATTTAAGTCAACAAGAAAGTTATGATAGACTACGATTGGCCTTTCACGATGAAGCCCCATCTCGTGCGACTGTTTACAACTGGTTTAATGAGTTTAAACGTGGTCGCACTAATCTCACTGATGATGTACGTGAGGGACGGCCTTCTACGGCGACGACTGAAAATAACATCTGTGTTGTGCGGCGTATGATAGAGACTGACAAAAGAGTGACCTATCAGCAGATTCGGACAAGCTTAGGCATCGGTATGAGTCAAGTGCACAAAATCCTCCACGAACATTTAGCGGTCAGGAAGCTTTGCGCCCGGTGGATACCTCATAATTTGACTAAGGCTCAAAAACTCCATCGTGTGGATTGGTGCCGTAAAATGATTGAAAGATTTAACGGAGGTGACTCAAATGCTGTATTCGACATACTAACAGGTGACGAAAGCTGGATTTACTGTTATGATCCTGAAACCAAAAGACAATCTGCTCAGTGGGTGTTTCCTTTCGAGGAGTTGCCAACTAAAGTGAAGAGAGATCGAAGTGCGGGAAAAAAAAATGGTGGCCTCGTTCTTTGGAAGGATAGGTCATTTCGCAACAATTGTGTTAGAGGATCAAAAAACAGTTTCTGCAGAATGGTACACTAACAATTGTTTGCCACTTGTCTTGGAAAAAGTTCGAGAGAAACGACCTCGCAGTAGGATCCTCCTTCACCACGACAACGCCTCGTCGCACACCGCCAAGCGAACGATCGACTATTTGGCGACATCAAACGTTGAATTACTGGGTCACCCGCCGTATAGCCCCGACCTCGCGCCTTGTGATTTTTATTTATTTCCAAAAATTAAAGAAAATCTTAAAGGAAAGCGGTTTATGAATGCTGAAGAAGCAGTGGCTGCGTATCGCGATGCCATTGAAGAGACCCCTAAGGACGAGTGGGCAAAGTGCTTTTCCCAGTGGTTCCATCGCATGCAGCGGTGTATTGACGTCAATGGACAATATTTTGAAAAGATATAATAAAACTAATAACTGGCTAATGTAACCAGTTTTTGATTTTCTAAGAACTTTCAGTTTGACCCTCGTATTCACGCAAAAACATCTAACAAGACTCGTGATCCTTCACGCGATGCTTCCTGAATAAGGATATTGGTTTTGCAAAGCTTGTGAGATCATATGAATACTTAAGTACTCGTTTTAAATTCTTCGATAGAAAAGTTACCCAAATAATACGCATTTTACGTACCTATCATTAATAACAAACGGTAAGAAAGTATGCTACTCATAGAGTAAGCATGAAAAGTTACAATTTCAGAAAATGTTTTAAAGATTAGCCAAACCGCGTTTCCATAATTGCACTTCCATCATAGCTGCTACTCATAAAGTGTTCGCAGCGAAAACAAGAGAACACGGGCCAGAAAATGCTGGCGGAAAAATATTAAATTTTCCTCACGGTAAGTAGATACTGGGGCGTAATAGACAAAACAGATGTTGTGATAATAAACACTTTATCGGACGAACTGAGGCGGGAGTGGCGACAAAATGAATGGGCTTTAATTTAGACGTGTGAGAGGGATGAATCGACCCCGATAGATTGCGTCTTGGCCCGAGCAGCGCCCGATTTCTGGGAAACTAACAACAGAATTATCTCAGTCGAAACCTTTGTAGGTGCTACCTTCCCACTTATATAGATTGCCAAAAATACTCTGAATAGACGTCTCAACCTACTTACGTAAAGACTTCTACACAGCATTGAGGAATTCAATTGTAGTACTAAATAATTAAGAAAAAGAAATGAGATTATTCATCGTGGTTTAATAATAAAAAGTAGTTCTTAGATAAAATAGTTGTAGAAAATGGGTAAAACGATGTACTAAAATATATTTTCAGGCAGAATCGAGACTGAAACCGTATTTATTTCTGGAATAGAAGGGTTAAATCGGTTGGGCACTATCGCGCCCTTAGATACGTCCAGACTTGTATCTTGATTTAGTATTGCGTGCTTGCTTTGATTTTCTATTCAGGGTTTATTTTCACTTGAAACTATTTATACGGTTTGAATAAATACTTTGCAAAAGGGCTTATGCATATTTTATTGAAGAATATTGTTTTAGTTCCAAGACCCTTTTAGGGATCTTTGCATAAACAGCCAAAAGGTTTTTTTGTAAGAATACTGATTCATCTTTGAGAATTTATGTTTAATATCTATACTAATATTATAAAGCTGCAGGGTTACTTTGCTTGAACGCGCTCATCTCTGAAACTACCGGACCGATTAAAAAAACATTTTGTGTTGAATAGCTTATTCATTGAGAACTAAAAAATAAACATCTCGCTATGGTTTCTTGTTTACGAAAATCCGTGGACAAACATACATACACTTACATAAATTTGCACACGTATTTGTAAGCTTTTATAGATCAACATACTCAAATATTATCAAATTCTAATAATTTCACATACGTACACATTGAATTGATTACCTTCTTTTTATTGGAAGTCTTTAAAAAACGTTTCAATCTTCAAATACAGCACATTCACCTTTTTTAGTTTTTTTTTAAACGACCTTTTTATTCAGCTTTTATTTTCGGGTGCATTTTAAGGCAAGAGAAAGTGTCTTTTCTACTTTCATGTCTATTTAAATTATACTGTTCTTAATTTGGCTGTATTTTTTTTTGGAGTAGTTAACTTGCCGGCAGCAGACAGATTCCAAATAGGGGTGCTAAGGGGCAGTTATATTTAGTGATTGATTAACTGAACTGCCGTCTAGTATTTTTTGCATTGATTTCGGCGATAAGCACTTGAGAACATTGAAATTAGAAGGTCAGAAAATACCTGCAAAGTTTCGGTACGGATCCATTGCCCATGGGGCGTATTGCGATGCAATTTTGATAGGTAAGCGGCTCAGCTTTACTGTCAAATTAGCAATTTGTATCGCGATTTCACATGATATTTATAATTGTATTATAATTAAACAACATAAATTTTAATATTCGTTCAATTGTAGTATTATTATTATATAATTATATTGATAATATTCGTTTACACTGAGTCGGAATTGAGCTGCCTGGAAACTGAACGGCTACAGTTGGATCGATATACGCCGCAGGTCTGGGTGGCCTGGTGATTTAGGCATTTTTCCGGATGGTGAAGCAGGTGTGGTTCCATTCCTAACCTCGGACATTGCCGTTTATTTACTAATGTACAATTAACAACAGTTATTTGCACAATGTGATAGAGTAGAACCTCAGTTTCTATCAAGCAGGCACTAATAAAGCCTTTTCGAAACAACCAGCTACTGCGAATACTTCTGCGAACGTAGAGCAAATTGCCCTCCACTTTTCCGGGGTGGCGTCCCAATTAATGTCCGCGCGGATCAATTAGATACAGCCCTAAATATCTGGGCGATAGTACATATTTAATTTTTGTTTGTAGAACTTTATTCGTCATCATTTGGTATTTAAGTTGAGTGAATGACTCATTTATTAAGTGAACATAATTGCAACCTAATTTAAATGGTTTATAGACTTTTTGCGATACATCCTTTGAGGTTAAAAGTTTAGCTTACATATCGCGCTTTTATTAAAATAGATGCGGATTGCTACCAGGTACCTTATTATTTATGAGTTTCCGATATTTCAGGATTGTTGCACGCGCCATGATTACTATAGTAACTCCGTGATCATGGCGCTTGCAACAGTGCCGAAATATCGGAAACTCATAAATAATAAGGTACATGGTAGCAATCCCATATCTATTTTAATGTTAGTGACCATGAAAGTTTAAAACATTATATCGCGCTTCTGTCGGTCTAAATCTTCGGTGCAAATAATACTGCTATCTTAACTTATTCCAGTTTACTTAGCACCATTAGCACTAGATACCTACACTGAGTACTGCGTAATTAAACTGGGCTCCATTTCAACGGGGCGATACAGACGATACAGTGTCCTGCGGAGGCGTTTAGCACCGATCCTTGATTAGGCAGCACGGTAATCATGGCTCCCGTCGGATGCGTCTGATTATGTGCCGGTTAGAGCTGTACTAAGCTCTAGCCGTACCGATTCGAGCTAGTGCTATTACTGAATTCTGACTGAAGCGGTTTGCTGCTATTTGGCACTGATGAACTAATAAACAGTTGCGCTATTTTCATTCAAAGCAATGTGGTGTAACATTGCATGAAAAATATTGACTATCTATTATTTTTTGTCTTGAAACGTTTAGAGCGCTTTCACATTTAGAGGACTGTAGCAGCGCAATGGGCGCGCGAAAGTCGCACGGCTGCAGCGCTGCTGTTTTTTATGTATGGGCATCCGCCGCTGCCGCGCTTCTGTAGCACTGTAGTCGCTCTAATGTGAAGGCGCACTTATGTTAACATGTTGTTTTTTTTTCTTTTCACTAAAAGACTAGAAATATTAGTGATAACTACACAAGATAGTGTAAATGGCTTATACCTATAAACAAACAGTAGCGTAATAAATCGTCAGTCCATTTTGACAGGATGACACAGTATCATGTGAAAGCGTAAACCGTTCCTTGATTAGGTAGCACGGCCATCATGGCTCCTGGCGGTTGGGTGTGATTATATGCCGGATATAAACTAGAATGCGTTAAAGCAGTGCTTAAGCTCTGACGATCCCTATTGGATCGATTGTTGTTACTGAAACTCCGACTGAGTTTGTTTGCGGAAATGTTTACACTAACAAACTGATGACGTTGTTTTAAAGTCACTAAGGATCTATTTTACCAAACCCTTAACCGACTGAATAAGTATAAAACGACCAATTTAAAAATGACATTCACTTAAATGATAGCTTACAAATAGGTGACGTTTTCAAATTAGGCGTATTGTGCTTTTTTTGCCAAAATTACTTATCTGACGATGAAAAAATCAGGCCTGTAGTGCAGCGGTCGGCAACCTTTTGGTAGGCAAGGGCCACAAGGTGGCAAAATAAACTAAAGGCGGGCCGCAGTCATGGTAATTGACCCTAGAAGCCCAATATAGCTACGCATAATTGGTCAGATTGCATAGGAAAAATAAAAATGCTATTAAAAATTGATAAAAGATAAGGAATTTAATTCGTTCACATAATACTTACATTATGTTTATATGTTTGGGTTCTATAGCTAGAAAAATAAGAGAAAAATAAAGTAATGAAAACTACCAACTACCTACATAGAAAACTGATTTTACACAAATTTTAGTGTGATGTCTGAGGTTGCATTTGAGAGGCTATTTCTTGTATGTTAGCTGTCATATTTGTAGTTGCGATTCGTAGAATGGCTCTCAAATGCTCATCTGTGAGACGAGAAGCATATTTATTTTTTCTATAATTGACAATTGAAAAAGTTTGTTCGCATAAATAAGTGCTACCAAAAATTGTAATGAACTGCTTAGCAAACTTTTTCAACTCGTCAAAATCAGATGGCAAGCTAGCATAAAATTTAACAAGATCATTGATTTCATAGAAAGAGCTTTTGAGAGTATCATTAGATTGAAGATCAATCACGTTCATTTGTAAATGAATCGGTACATCCTCAACATCACACGAATAAGGATTTGCAAAAATCTTCAGTTTGCTTGAAACTTTCTCAAAATCACAAAATCTGTCGCTAAATTGAGTTTGCAGCTGTATTAAAATATCTTTCATTTTATCACTTTTCCAATGAAAATTAATTCCAGCTTCTTCGACAGCCGTTTTACAATTCGGAAAATGATCTAACTTTTTTTCATCAATATGTTTTATAAAGAGTCTATTTTTCATTTGGAATGCCTTTACGTCTGTGTGCATATCAGAGATTAGTTTATTTTTACCTTGAAGCCTTATATTCAGCGTATTTAATTCATGAGTTATATCTGTCAAAAATCCAAGGTCTATTAACCATTGAGTATCTGTTAGCTGTGGAATAGGTTTGCCTTTTTCATTCATAAAAGTGTTGATTTCTTTTCTGAGATCAAAAAATCTTTTCAGTACTGCACCTCTGCTTAACCATCTCACCTCAGAATAATAAAGAACATCTCGATGATCTGCTTCCGTATCTGCCAGAAACTGCTGGAATTGACGATGAGTCAACCCATTTTTTCTGATGTAGTTTACAGTAGCTACCACGATGTCCATTACTTCTTTCCAAGATACGACTTTGGAACATAATGCTTCTTGGTGGATAATGCAGTGAAAAAATAGTGGGATGTTACATCCTATCTCTGCCAGTTTCGTTTTAATTCTACCTACCAAACCCTTATTTTGTCCACTCATGTTCCTGCCTCCGTCAGTTGTTACACTTACCAATTTTCCCCATGGTAATTGCATCGATTCTAGCGCTTGTCCTAAGTTACAAAACAAATCTTCCCCTGTAGTCGTTCCCTTCAAACTACATAACTGTAAAAGCTCTTCATAGACATTAAAGTTTCTATCGATTCCGCGAACAAATATTAAAAGCTGAGCAGTATCTGAAACGTCATTACTTTCGTCGGTAGCTAAAGAGAACCATTCAAATTGTTGTGCTTTTTCCCGAAGTTGCTGATATAAATTATCGCCCAAATCTTCAGTTCGCCGGGTACACGTTCTTGCAGAAAGACTTATATTTTCAAATTTCTTTTTTTGATCTGGGCACACCTCATCAGCCATAACTAAGGCACATTGTTTTATTAGTTCACTGTCGGTAAACGGTCGGCCAGACTTCGCAAGAATTTCCGCTACCCTTAAACTTGCACGTATACTCGACTCGTTACTTTGGACTTGAACCTTAAAAACATTTTGTTGGTTCTTTACTGAAGATTTGAGTGCGTTAATTTTAGTTTTTCGTGACTCACCCACTAGGCATGCAAATTTGACTTTGTGCTCGGTATCATAGTGGCGTTTGAGGTTATATTCTTTTTGCATAGCAATAGTCTTTTGGCATATTAAGCAAAGCGGTTTGCCATTGCAATTAACAAAAAAATACAAATCTGTCCATGCATCGTTAAATACCCGATTTTCTTCTATTACTTTCCTTTTTTTCGAAGCCATCATTAACTGTAACAATAAAAGCATTGCCTTGTAGTAAACATGTCACGGCGACCTACGTGAGCGATCTTACTGCGAATGCGAAGTGGCACTTAAACAACAAGCAGTCAATACCCACTATTGAAGTGGCTCATTAAATAACCAAACGCTTTGCCATGCATTTGTTTCAAATCGCTAACTTACGTAGATGGAATAAATAGGAAGGAAAATAAATAGGAATATCACACTTACCGAAATTAAAACAAAGCACACATTAAATAACTTGTTTCACTGATCACGCAACGAAGCGAGCGATTCACGGGGCGCCGGCAGCAAGACTTCGCTCACTCCACAAAATCGGAGGGAGCGGGGGGGACGGGACGCAGCGGCGATGTACTTCCGCGCTACACTCGCGCGCCGCGTCGCTCATTTGTTCGTTCGCAGGCAGAGCGAAGTGTGTATTTTTGGCGTGGGTATTTAAAAGGAGCGCTTAGTTCATTTTGATAAATTATAATAACTTATCTACAAAATATTCACGGGCCGCAAGTAGGAGGTCCGCGGGCCGCATGCGGCCCGCGGGCCGCGTGTTGCCGACCGCTGCTGTAGTGTATGATTTTTGATTTAACAATTGTTCAGTTGGACTCGGGGATCTATTTTTAATGTCAGGCGGTTGAATTTATATTTAATAAAAAAAATCTAGGCGACGAATATTTACAGTAATAGCGAAAGCTAAACTAAGCATTAAAGGACAAACAAAGCACGCAATTAAATAGTCAGTTTCTTTGTCAAGACTAAACGATCGAGCCTTAGCGCCGTGTTGGTGTATATTTGCGAAGTAAATTAAATTATTCTCTAAGATTGTTTAATTTCAAATGTAAATGTTTGCCCCATTTAAATAATGTTTATTTATGATTTTACGGTCATGAAATGTAACTAAATTTCGCCCAAGGAACCGGGGATTGACGCAGTAAATGCCGATATTATGGCCTGTTAGAGAGTTGTCGTGTTTTGATTACGCTTTATTGCCAAAGTTCATCATCATTTGGAAACGTTATACCTATCTTATGGTTCAGATAAAAGAGTTGGAAATGCTCTGCCAAATTATGACACGTTTTGGGAGTAGGTACCTGTTAACCAACATTATTGCCCGTCGTTATTTTAAAATGAAATACGGAGTTAGTACCGTAATACCAGAAGACAGATTTGGAGTACTCATTTGAAGAGCACTTTGAGAGCTTCGGAGTTTTCAGTTTCGTAACAAGGACTGAAATAAAGTATTGTTAGTTAAGTTGTAATATTAAGTACTTATCTTCAACCCCTGAATATAGCGGATGATAATGCACGGCGGGTGCTGTCATAGTTCGGCAAATGTTTGACAAACAACAAGTGGTATTTTGGACGATAAAATAACGTTGAAATCCAACAATGGTTGAAGACCTAAGAAAGCGCTACCAATCGCTTGAGAGCGAAATGGCGGATGTTTCGTTCAGTCTGCTGACTGCTGAATGAGAGTGACAGTAAATAATTCAATTCAGTAGCTGCCATTCCGTATACAAAATCAAAATGTACCACAGCGCATATTTTGCTTGCGCACTGACTTAGATTGATGCCTGGGGGCGTATTGCGATCCAACTTTAGCCGTTCAATTTCCATGCAGCTCCATTCCGATTTAGTGTAAACAAATATTATTAATATAATAATATTACAATAATACTTAGAGGTGTTTGTAGCGCAGTGGTAGCATTGCTTTGGTAGTGATACCGAAGTAAAGCAACCTACTGCGGGGTCGTGTTTGGATGGGTGACCATTCCTACCATATAAATGACGTATATCACGAACATCTTCGTGTTTCGGAAGGCACGTTAAGCCGTTGGTCCCGGCTAATATCGGTTGATATTAGTTGTTAAGACTTGTCAGAGGCCTTATGAGCGGCTTGGTAACATCTGACAGCAGGGTTAGTCGCTTGCCTTACAAACACCCCTCCACCAATCCGCACTGAGCCCACATGGTGGAGTATGGCTCGAACTAACTCATAGTTGAGGTAACACCTTTGCCCAGCTGTAGGATGTTACAGGCTTACTGTACGAATAGTAATATTTATGTTGTTTAATTATAATAATATTGTGCTAACTTGACGGTAAAGCTGAGCCGCCTACCTACCTATCAAAACTACATAGCAATACGCACCCAGAAAGCGTTTTTACGACTGTAGGTACACATCTAAAGGCGAACTGGACTAAGACGTATTTTGTCGTATTTACAATTTTATTCCAGGATTTTAAGCATCCAAAATTATAATACTCTCGTCCGGGATTATAATTTATAATACAAAGTGCGGCCATTCAGAAGGAGCTCGTAGAGTAATTTTTGGGGTTTAAATATTTTATTTCTTGTGCTAAGGTAGGAAGTTAAAGGCTTTAGGATACGATTGTTAGAATTTGTTCATCATCATCATCATCATCAGCCAAAGGACGTCCACTGCTGTACATCCTCCTCCTGCCTCCCCCATGGCTTTCCACAACAACCGATCACTAGCGGTCTGCATCCAGTCCGATCCTGCGATCTTTACAAGATCGTCTGTCCATCTTGTCGGTGGACACCCTACGCTGCGTCCTTGGTCGAAGGGTCCTCAATATAGAACGTTTCTGCCCCAATGGCCATAAGTTCTTCACGCTATGTGCCCTGCCCATAGCCACTTGATCTTACTGAGTCTTAACGCTATGTTCGTTTCCTTAGTTCTTCTACGTATCTCCTCATTTCTGATTCGATCCCGTAGAGAAACACCCAGCATAGCCCTCTCCAACGCTCGTTGTGAAAATTTATGTGTATGTTATTTAATTTGATTTAATTACTATTAAATACTCAATATGCTTACTTGACATAGAAGTCTATTATTCAAAAGGTGCTTTATAATATTATATGACCATATGGTCATAAATAATATTTTTACTGTAGGTTCTTGGTGTTTCATATTCAATTTCAATTCCTAAACAAGGCTTTGTTAATTATTATATTTTATCAATTTTATCGAAATGTTAGTAACTTTAATGAGGTTTATCTACGGAAGTCAAAGGTCCCAAGCAATGATATTGTATTAAAAAGTAGATGACGCCTTGCGAACTAAAAGAGTACACAAACATGGCACCATCTGATTATATGGATGTCAATAAATAAATATCCTTTGGACATTCCCACACATCGCCATCTAGTCCCAAAGTAAGCTACTCAAAGCTTGTTATATGGGTGCCAGACAACGGATATAATACTTAAATACTTTTTGCTTAATTACTTTTTACTTAAATATTGAATAACGATCCAATAAATGTTATTTGAATGTGTCATGTGAATGCTTGAAATGTCATGGCGCCAATACCAGAGTCACCTTCATTGCTAGGCATTCACAATCACGTGGTCAAATGTATATTTTTTTACAAATTAAATCAATGAAAATATTAACAGTCCTTATAAAAACAAATAAAAAAATATTTATTAATACACCATAGTCATCTGGCATTATGAAAACGGGATGATTCCTTCAAATAACACGGTAATAGTTAGCGTACATTTTTTTTCTACAATGGTGAGTATCATCCCTCACGGATGTGTTTATCAAGTCTTTTGTTATACTTTTGTTCACGCGCGCGCCGGCGACCTTTTGATCCCTGAGCGTCTGCGCTGTTACTTTTAAGAAATTAAAGGTGTACTTTATATGTATATAACATAGAGACGAATATTAACATACATGTCCGTAGACTTATGTGTAATAAGGGTCGTGCGGACGGGATTCGAACCCGCGACTGGTTATAATTGTAGTCCGGAACGTAAACCACCACACTATGACGGTCGTTAATGTATGGTTAAAAATAATAGTAGCAAACTACTCCATGTATGGCACTGTCTTAGAAAATCGACTTTTGACGACAAAATATCGACCACGCTGGTGCGTGGGTTGGCTAAGAAACAAAACTCGCAAATTTTATTGAAAATACTTCAATCATAAATGATAGGCATCATTAAATACATTTTACTAAGTGAATATTTTTATTTAGTCAGTTACTTCTATAGTTTTTAAAGGCGCACTGAGGCATTGACACACGTATGAATGCTGACTCCGTCAAAAATAGACTTAGTCAATGTTAGGACTTCACTCTGACGTGAGGTGGTGTTTGCTTGACTATCTTCTAGCGTCTCACCGGTTATCTAGTTCTTAATACTATATCATTGGTCCCAAGTCGTCCCTCTAAAGCTTAAAAGGGTACAACGCCCGTTTGATTACAGGACCTACATACAGACCTGTAGGGCGATTCAGAACCATTCGATAAGCCATTCGGTTGTATTTTTTTTTCTATTCATTTATAAAATAATGGCATAGTTTGGTAGGATTTTGATATGTCAGTGCGATAATAAAGGTATTATTATACTATTAAGTGAAAAGTAGGAAAGCATATTGAAACCAAATCCGTAACCAAATGGTTTTGAATCAGAGGACGGGCCGAAACATAATTAAATTAAATTAAATTGAAACATACCTTCAAAAAGGCATTGCGAACACTTTATAGAGACGAACTCACTGACCCGTCTCATTGACATTAATTTATCTATGTGTACCTTATTATGTATATTTAAATGATGTGTTTGTTTATATAATAAATATATATATTTAATTATTTTTGTATAATCGTGTATAAGTAATAGGCAGTATGTATGCTTATCATTGTATTAGAGTTATCTCTATCGCTATTCTCTTCTCTTTTATTACCTCTATAACTTTACTTGCACCGCCAGTATATACATTTTTCCCTGTCCTGACCTATGGTTGACTGGTAGAGAATGCTTTTGGCATTAAGTCCGCCATATGTACCATTTTATGTAGTGTGCATGAAGTTTTAATTAAAATAAAATAAAATAATTATACGTTCAGTGTAATTTAGGCATGGATAATGTATTCATGTCGGTATTTCGTTATTACTTATTGTTATTCTAGTACTCCATAATTTATATTAGATATTATAGTAACTGAGATTGAGTACAATTAAAGATGAAAATGATAGTTCTTTATATTTCAGTCTTTTTCTTTTGTGTAATTTAACGTCGATGTCATTCTGGAAAATCAGTATTGCTATTTGGCTTTGATATGGTTTAACGCTGATTAGATAATCATAACCCGGTATTTTTGGATGATGTCAAATATTGCGATTTAGCGAGTTGATAATAAATTTCGTTTAAACAATCGTGAGAGGTCAATTAATACCAAAAGTCTTCAGGTTTCGACCCCTCATTTTTGTATCTAGGATTTCTTCCTTATTCATTGGATCTGATTAATTCTCCGTTTGTTACCCTAATCAAAATGTATCTTTGTATGCGTTTTTCATTTGCAATGCCAATTCTGTGAAAGCATCACGGCTGATTAGGCGCCGGTAGCCACAACGAGGCATTGTGTAGCGATTCCTGATTACGCTCCGAGCTCGGTAATCATCTGGGTATAACAGGTAGATTGGGATGGTATAAAGTAGGTTAAGTAATTCTACAATGGTTACGTTTCCGAGTGAATTTGACGTTTGATTTACGTGTCATTACACTTATCGCCACTAATGTTGACTATCAGGATAAAATGAGAAAATTACAATTTGTGAAAAAGGTGTCATCAGGAACTATTTGTACAGGATGTTGTTTTAGTCAGTGACATTCAACTCGGGGATGATAATATGAGTTATGTTTAAACAAAAAAAAATATATTTGCAAGTTTTATAAAACAAAACCTTTTCAATTAATTAAAAAAAAAAACTAATGGCGTAACTAGCACCCTCGCGCGTAGCTCTCGCGTATCTACGAAATACTACGCCGTAGCTAGAAGGCTTCGAAAAGGCGGCAAAGCGTTGGTAGTTTTGACTCTCTCGCTAGTGTCGCAATAATAAATTGATTTTGTGGGTTTATTCCTTAAAAAAAATATAAAAAAAAATAGTTAACATCAGTATCGTTTGTACGAACTACAGCACGTCAAGGTAAACACTGCGGTATCTTACGTAGTTTCAATAAGGGCTACATTGCTACAAAAGTGGGTAACCTGATGTGCTGGCTACTGTAGCCCCTGAGTCACTCGTTGCTGACCAAAACAACACTCTTACAAGTAACTATCTAATTAATATTGATAAATCACTATCTTGTAATTAATGAAACTAATATAAGGATTGTTATTTATCTAGATAGATAATATGCATATTTATATCGTGCTGTTTTGTTATCAATATTAAATAAGTCGGCGGTGTATCAACTGTGTGCCACGTAAAACCGTTGGTCCTGCAATTGATCGCTTTCCGGTCTTGTCAGATTGCTGTCCCAACGGTCTATGAGAGTAAAAGGAATAGAGAGTGCACCTGTGATTGCGCACACACTTGTGCACAATAATATGTCTCGAGTCGGTTAGGTGTTGTGACTACCACCGTAGTTGAAATCGGCTAGGAGGGACTATTCAATAAGTTCAATGGTTGAATTAGTATTTATCTGCTGATTAAAACTGGTGTACAGTAATTGCAACGCGTTATAAACTATTAGTTGGACTTGATCCCAGTATTTCGGGACGCTCACGCTACACTGGTTCGTATTGCTGTATGGCTGTTTAGTTACAAATAATATAAAAGCAGGAAATTTTCTATTAAATTAATTTTGATTAATAGTTTTGTAAGCAATATCCCAAAATTGCGCCTTCTATCATTTAGTTTCGTCTTTTATATTTACCTCACTACCATTAAATTTTGTCAATAAAGAGAGTAACGATTTATTATGGAATATGAAACTTTGCGATACCACAAAATATAGTTGTGGCGGTTCATAGTGCTATGCTTGGTGTTTCTCTACGATCGAATCAGAAATAAGCAGATACGTAGAAGAACTAAGGTAATGGACATAACCTCGAGAATCAATAAGCTCAAGTGGCAATGGGTACATAGCGCAAAGAACTGATGGCCGTTGGGGCGGAAAATTTTAAGTCAGACGATGCGACCAAAGACGCGGCGTAATACGTCCACCGACAGGATAGACAGACGACCTTGTGAAGATAGCAGGATCACACTGGATACAGACCGCTTGTGATCGTTCGCTGTGGAAAACCGTGGGAGAAACCTTGTCTTTATCCTTAGTCTAATTAAAACAGAACCATTACTGTTAACAAAAATAAAGTAACGTGGACATTCGGCGACATTATTTCGAATTATGTTAAAACCTCGTACACGAGTATCATACAAACACAATGCCCCCATTGTTAACTGTGCCAAAGTATCTAATGTACAAAGAGATAGCACGATCTTTTGTTACAAAGGAGTATCTGCGGTATTTATCTGCTTTGTGAAGGATTCCACTGGTTTCAAATTACGTACCGATACAGTGGGACATGATTGTAGTACCAATAGAACAGCTAGATACTTGAAATCGATAAAAAAATGCTGATAAAGGAATTGATTACCATGCGATTGAAAACTTGTAAAGCCGAAAAAATCAGATGTAATCGTTTTTTTTTCTGAAATATTTTTGACAATTTTCGACAGTAAATTCATCAAATCTTTTAGTTTAAGGTTCGATTTTACCAACGTCAGATAAGACTTATTTTTTGATACTTTATTGCACAATAAAAAATTTGTACAAAAGGTGGACTTAACGCCATATGACATTCTCTACCAGTCATACCTTTGGGCTAAGCAGAAATGATTGTAGGCGGTGCGACAGACAAAAAGAAAATGAGTTACTATTAAAAGAAAAAAAAACGATAAATTTAACACATAAAAAAAACACATGAAAAACATATATCATAAAACAAAACAAAATAACTACAATTTACAATAAATACAATATGATCTAATAAAATATTACATATACATAATGCAAGCGATAAAATATGTGTAAATACATATACTACAAGTATTATAATAATTTTATTATTACATTCTATAATAATTTTATACTATGACGATGTATTAGAAGTTTATGGATTAATCTTTGTTCTAATGTTGTTTGTAATGGACTTATCCAACTGAATAAGTAAAAAGACCGGTTTTTAAAAGACATTTACATACATGATTGCTGAAAAATAGGTGACCTTTTCATATTAGGCGTTTTGTATTATACTCGATGAATATTTCTTATCTGACGTTGGTTAAATCGAACCTAAGCCATTTAGTTTCAGTAATTAATTAAACAGGTCAGTTCCACTTTCCTCAAATTAGCTCCTATTCAACAAAGTTTTAAAAAGGGAGTAGGTATATTTGCAAAACATTTATAATTATTTCAATTTTGGTATGTGCGTAGGCTGCTCTGTTTTGCGTAAGACACGGGTCGGCAACGGCGTTTCATTTGGTCACAGCCTTTGAAAGAGATCTACAATGTTTTACGGCATTATACCTACAACACATGTAATATGGTAGTAAGATTGTAATCAATCAATCATTTATTTGCGTCAAATATGGTATACAAGGTGACAAATTACAGTAGGTAGATAAAGGAATCACATATTTGGGCTACATAAATTAGCATGCAAATGTCAGTTACAAATGCCTTATTGAGTCAGTGCTGAAATTGAATTACCTTCCAAACCTAAATTCCTCTTTTATTAAAAAAAGCATCTGGACCAAATATCTTCTAAATACTGGTAAATTATATTTTTTTAAAGTCATAGGTATATGCTTGTAAATTTTTACGCACATAGCAAGACAACTATTATTAAATTTAGAAGACATAGGATTTTCCTTTAGTATAAGCCGATGAGGATTTTTACGCACCCTTGTGTTGTAATGTAGATCGATTCTAAGTTTAGCGTGTCTCTTTTTTATTACGATAACAATACATGTGGAAGGAATTACAACTACTTGATGCTAGAGATTAGATACACAAGAAAGACCTAAATATTTAAAAAATAAATAATTTTATCGGTTTTATTAATACATCATTGCCTTTTCTTCGGGCAAATTTTCGTGTTTTTATCTCAACACGGAATCATAATCGTTTTTCAAAGCCAATTCCTGTATGACGGATAGACTTAAGAAAACCTATTTATTTAAAAGTAATTATAAATAGTGATGACAAAGATTTATAAGAAAACAATGACCAAAAGTGAAAATTACTTTTCATTAGAATTTAAATTAACATACAATAAGATAGAGTTCCTACAAAAAGATATATATAGAGTAAAGTTACACGGAGTCTTTGATAGAAGTAGTATAACTAAGATGTATTTTTGTATCTTTTGAAGCTTATATTTTTTGTTCTATGGTCCATTAGTTCTTGTACACTTCAAATCAGCTTAAAAATAAATCAAGTACCCTCAAATGCTAGTAAATTTACGAGAGTAGCCATATAAAAGGAAAGACGTTTCCCTTTTTGCAATCAGAAAAAAGCAGAGCCCGTTCTTTTTATCGATGCGGGTAACGTTCAGTTCAAATCTAATTTTCAAGTTGCGATAAAATATCCCATGGCTTATTTGTAACAAAATCTAATTTACTCTAAAATTATCAATACTTAAGAGAATAATCTCTTTACTCGTATGTTTGTCTGAGCTCAACAAAATAGAAATTGGAGCCACAATTTTTTTTTTTAAAAAATTGACAGTTATTGGTTAAAATTTTATTTGCAAGTGTTGTAGCGATAAAGTTTCAAAGCTCGAAAAGACCTGGCAACTAATCATACCGAATGCAGTTGCAAACACGCAATGCAAACTTTAGGGAATTATTTTAATCTCGGAAATATAACTAAGCTTCGGTGTTCAGGTCATTATTTATTCTCTTTCGTTATCTTCAGCATTAATAACCGGTAACAGGAGATAAACCAGAGTGCCGTCCTGTAATTCGAGCGGTTTTAAATGGTAGAATTTGTTGCGTATTCCACTGTGATAGGGAATTACTCGGCAGTAGCGTTTGGCAACTGCCTCATTTTATTTGCTTCGGAGCCAGTAATGAACATTGCTGACTCTCTGAATTTTCGGCAGTGTTCTGCCTAACAGTCTGGAGCCACGGTCTGCCCTACTCGCTGTCTACCGAAGAAGAATATAGGCTCAATTCTAGACTTAAAACTTTCATTGAATTCATATTATGATTCCTCTCTCTGTTTTCTATTAAAAAAATAAGAATTTTTGTTTTTATAAAAGGTACTAATTAAGACTATCAAACGTAAAATTGAAAGTCAGTTGTGAAAAAATCTGTGACAGGCGATTCCCTAGACATATTTAGTGGCATGGCACTTAGTTGATAATTATAACAATGTATTTGCGATACAAAAAATGTATATTTATAACTTGTCAAAAACATAGCTATAAAAATCAGGTCCCTAAAATAAATACAGCCCTAATGCCGGAGTAGGGTACTAGATTGCGAACCGGGTCACGCGCGGCGGCGATTTAATTTAACGTTCCCAAAAAGTGCTAGTAGCATTTCAACGGGCGGAATTAGTTCGTACTGTCGGAGGTTACGGCTGTTCGTATTTATAATGCCCCAATTGGGTGGCCCTACGAGGTTCACTTACCTTAAATTGGCAGTAGAGTACCTAACTTCACGTAACGACTCAACTAACAATGGTGGGAGACAACGACTGTAATAGATATGCTGCGCCTTTTAACATAGTTTTCAATTCGTAATATCGAATATTTATGTCTTACTTAACATTAATCGTACTTGTTGTAACAAGTTAGCACTTTTCGTAATTAAAGGTACCAAGAGTTAGTGTTACAGCGGACATCTTTATAACGATAAAGAAATGCAGTAATATCTAGCTTGCATAAAATAGGTACTTAACATAAAATATGATCAAAACGTAAAATAAATAATGTTATATGGTGCAAAGTTAAATTCCAACCAGCAATTTGATAAACAGTCTGAAAATATGCAAACGGACACTGTTCAAAGACGCAAATCAAATAAAAACTAACCCTATATTTCCTGAGCTAAATGATTCTAGTGAACAGTTCCGCAATTTCATTGAAATATTGACGCTATAAAGTTTGCAATTTTAAAAGAGTAATGGCAGATTCCAGGTGCTTGAAATCACTATTGGGAAATAAAATGAAGCAAGATAAGCAAACGCAATTCAGCCTAGAATGAAATTATTCCAATGGAATGCACATGGAGATTATGCGACAATGTCAAATCCATTTTATTTTCAAGGAAGTTCAGTGTTTTTATATAATTATAAATATAATGATCATACATCGCTTATATAGATTGAAACAAAAGTACTAGCCAAAACAAAGGGGTGGTTGTCAATCGAGTTTAGAATACAGGAAAAAATTTTTTTTTAAATACTTGCGGTCTCTCGCGGCTTTATCCGCGTACTTTCGGATTTCCCGTTAGATGTTTCAATGCAAACACCTAAATTTTATATAAATACCTGTAATCATGGTAAGTACGGTTGAAATAATACCACCTAACCACTTGCGCAATGAAAACCACCGCACACACCACGAGAACGGGCGTCACATCAAGCAAAAGAGAATTTTCCAAATCGGTTTAGTAGTTTCGGAGCCAAATCAATCCAACCAAACGCAAAAAATCAAATCTTTCCTCTTTATAATATTAATATTTATTATTATTTATTCAAAAAGAATATTCAAGTTTTTCCCATACAGGGTGTAAAAAAAGCCAGATTCAAGGAAGTGGCATAGCGACGAGTCTAGGATAAAGGAAAAAAAATAATAGTATTGTCATGGCAAGAAACGGAACCCTTATATTTTCGTCAAGTCTGTCTGTCTGTCTGTCCGTCCATCCGTATGTCCGTATGTACGATATAAACTAAATATTGACGTATCATAAGTGGCATTTTGTGTCCTAAATTGACTTAATTATTTTTGACTTTGTCACAGCCACTTCAATCAAAAACTATTTGTATGACACAGTTAAAACTTAGTAGGTAAATGTATCAAGTTAACTTCAGTACGATTCTTTCACAGAAAAATAACAATAATGATATTTAAAGGGGGCTCCCATACATGAAACTAAAACCTTATTTTTTTGTCAAACCTAGCGAATAGGGTGTCTATGGATATGTCGTTTAAAATGACATCGAAGTTCCTAAAAACATTTTCTCTAAAAGTCTAACGTTTTGAGAGATAACTCTTCCAAAGTGTTAAAATGGGCGTCCCCCCTTCCCTCATTCAACTTTTAAACTAAGCGATTGTAAATTTTGAGATATACACATGATATAGACAAAGACTTTCAACGAAAATTAGTTTGAACGAGATCAAACTAGAAGGTTTTTAGATAGAGCACATTTTCAATAACCGCTAACATAACTTTGTTATTCATATTAATACTATGAAAAACAAAGTTATATTTGCTGTCAACATAAAAATTGTGGTGTTTTGGCTAAGTGGAAGTAAGTGGATCTAAGAGGTTGGCGTGGAACCCTTTGTGTGCGAGTCCAACTCGCACTTGGTCGGTTTTTTACACCTTGTATTGTCTTATCAAGAGGTTCTTAGGAGGCTCAAATGGCAAGAGTAAGGAAATACTTACTTCAAGATCCATTTAAAGTTAAGTTATATGAAGCCTTTAACTAAGTATTAAGAGTTACATATTTTTAATTAGGGATTTGATTTCGGGGTTCGTAAAACAAATACAAAATACATGCGGGTAATGTACAAACCGTAGCAATTTCGATTTCAGTAATTAGACCGCAAACGCATTTTGTTTTGTGATTACAAATTAGAATTAAATTTAAATTTATATCGTAAATGTAATACACGTCGAATTCGGACAGAGATAGGGATATTGTACCAACTTTATCTTTTAATCTCAGACTTTTAGCGACGTGGTTTTCTGATTTTAAAAAGAAACCAACTTCAATTTGATTAAATATTCACGAAACCTAAGAAAGCGTAAATTTCTTACGACATTAGAACGTATAATATGCTCATCAAGTTGCTAGTGCGCTAGAACCTTTTCAAATAAAATAAAATTACCTCATAATGTCTTTAGCAACCCAAAAAAACATTCCGAAAATCAAAAAGTCTTTTTTATTTATTTATTGGCAAAAACATAGTTCTGTCACAACAAAAGAAGGTATCAAAATTAATAAAGATGTGATAACGTCAAAACATGGCCGCCAGGCGTATTAGCAAATCGCTGATATGGTGTTTAAAAAGACACGACGGGACGAGACAGCGGCATGACCAACGGCATGGTGCCGGCGGTCATGCCGCTTATGCCGCAGCGGGATTTTCCATAAGTTTTGATGGTCTTGACGTATGGCCGCCGGCAATGCCGCCAGGCTGTGCTGATACACCATTATGCGACCTACGTCAAGAACTCTCAGATACTATGGAAAATGCCGCTGCAGCATGAGCTGAATCGCTGGCTCATGCCACCGGGCGGTGTGGAGACACCGTTAG
This sequence comes from Pyrausta purpuralis, assembly GCA_963924145.1. Taxonomy (NCBI): domain Eukaryota; kingdom Metazoa; phylum Arthropoda; class Insecta; order Lepidoptera; family Crambidae; genus Pyrausta; species Pyrausta purpuralis. Next base: position 11,780,340 of record OZ001659.1, on the reverse strand, counting down.
GGCAATCAATTTGACTTTTCAATGTTTCATGATGTCATACAAAGAAAGTGCAAACCTGTAAAGAAGTTGCACACACCCGACTACTTGCAAGTGAAGTCTTGACAGAATACAATGAGCTATGTGAGTATGCCAAGCACACCGGCTGGGCTATTACATAACTCCATCTCTTGTTATTATCAGTTTTATAAAAGACTATGGATTTTTGGTTTATTCAACCAGTGACAAAAGACGTATTTCACTCATCACAATTCTACACAGTAGGTATTGCTTATGAAGTTGACGATTTCAGCACTTTGCAGCGATGAAAAATACATAAACTGCTCATACCTGCTCCACGGTAGCAGCCGTTATACCGCCATACTTTGGCAGCTTTTTGCTAAGTGCGAAGTAGGTGGTAGGGAAACCGAATCGGTGACAGTGCTCGCAGTGACAACAAATAAAAACAACGTTGGAGGACATATGTCACCATTTCTCTAGCAATTATAGTACAAAATGTACGCGTTTTATACCCCTTTAGCGTATGCGAACGAGACACAATAGATATTTTATTGTTATGTGGTTGCCTGCAACCACTTGGATATTGAAAAGTTAATAAGTAAATATTGACACTATAGATTAACTTTATTGAATAGAATATATGGATGATACCATATTTCATTCAGATCACTTTGGTTTAATTACTTTTCGTTATGAAAACCAGCCATGTGTTATTTCACCGTCTGCCAATTAGTTTGTCACGTTTTCGTCGCGTACGGTCCCAATAGCACTTGACAGCGCTGAAAAAACCGCTGTTAATGTTTGAAATTGTTTCCATCGTTTTAATGGCAATTGCATACCTACTCTGTTTGAAAGTTATTTAATACCCCTGGCCAGTGATCGCCGCTCACACAAGACGTGCGAACTGATCGAACGCAAATATCCTTACAAAGCGGAACGTCTGAACGGTGCTTCACGTAGGTGTTGCTTGCAACGACTCATTTTATAGAAATCTTTTACAAGACCACTTAGTGCATGTAAATAGCCTGAAGACATGCTATCTATATACAGGTTTTACGGTGTATCAAGAAATTAAAATATATACAAAGATATTAAAATAAGGCAAGGGTAACATTATGCCCCGGTTGCACCAACCTAATTACACCGTAGCCTGGATAACGAAACATTCACTTAAACGTAACTTAGCGTTAAACTTAGTTGTGTTTAGTTTAAATCAACTGTTACTTCATTAAAACATATCGATAAAGTAACAAAAAATTTTGCATTATAAAACACATAATTCTTTATTTACTGATAGGTACGTTTACTGTCATTTGTTAAAAATAAGCCTAACGCTCCATAATTCCATTGAACTATATAACTCCAATTGTTTTTGAAGTCAATTTGTGTAGTTGATTAAAAGTAAAATCATTTGGTCCCAATAAACCTGTCTACAGCTATTAGTTGCGCCTAATTGCGTGCCCCAATCACGCACTGCAATCAACAACGCCAAACAGAACAAATTAAAATTAACAAAAGCCAATCCTGTAGTAGCCGTGAATTTTATGATTTATCCGTATTCCCGTTTTGTTCCTGGAACAGAATGATGTCTCATACATAAGCGCCCGCGAGGTATGCTTTTATATTTTAGTAAATATGAAAATAAGCACAATCTTTATGGGTTGCGAGCCTACCCCCGCCGAGTAATACGTACTCGTTGTAGCACGTAAAACAGTTGGTATTGCGCCTGATCTTTTTCCAGTCGAGTCAGATTGCCGTCCCATCGGGCTATGAGAGTGAAAGGAATAGAGAGTGCACCTGTGTTTGCGCACACACTTGTGCACTATAATATGTTCCGCGCAGTCAGTTATTTGTTGTCTGTCCACCGTAGTCGAAATCGGCTAGGGGACTATTATTATTATTATTACTCGTAGTTAAGCTACCAGTTTTTTTTTAGTTTGCACTATCATAACTACTATTTACGTCCATTTTATGGTTAGAACATTCATGCAGATGAAGATGCGTAGAACCTTAGGGGGGCCTTTTTAAGTTTTAAAACAAATGATATAAAATAAAATTCCTATCATTACCTACCTGTCTGAAATGATTAACACACGTTATGGTTTTAAACATGATTTTAAATTCTTTAATAAATGATTATTAAAGGTTATTTATTTTTTAGGGTTCCGCAGCCGAATGGCAAAAAACGAAACCCTTATAGTTTCGTCAAGTCTGTCTGTCTGTCTGTCTGTCTGTCTGTCCGTCCGTCCGTATGTCACAGCCATTTTATTCTGTAACTATAAGCACCACACTGTCGAAATTTGGTAGGAAGATGTATCCTGTTAACCGCTTTACGATTCTCATACAAAAAATAAAAAAAATATGACATTTAAGGAGGGGCTCCCATACATGAAACTAAAACCAAAAAAACCTTTTTTTTGTCAAACCTATTCGTGTGGGGTGTCTATAGATAGGTCTTTTAAAATGACACTGAGGTTTCTAAAACCATTTTCTTTTAAAGTCTTACGTTTCATAGTTAGACGCTTCCAAAGTGGTAAAATGGGCGTCCCCCCCCCATCTAACTTCTAAACTAAGCGAGTGTAAATTTTGAAAAAAAATATGTAATGTAGATCGTAACAAATACTTTCAACAAAAATTAGTTCGGACGGAATCGAACAAGAAGTTTTTGAGATATAGCACATTTTCAACAACCGCAAACATAACTTTGTACTTCATACAAACACTATAAAAAACAAAGTTATATTTGCTGTCCACAAAATATCGTGGATTTTACTAAGTGGAAATAAGTGGATTCCCAAATTCAGTTAAATTTGGCACGGAACCCTCAGTGCGCGAGTCCGACTCGAACTTGGCCGGTTTTTTTTTGTTTTTATAGGTAAGAACAGAGCACGGCATACATTAATTTAAATGAAGCTTAAATGATTTGTATTTTCATTAAAAGTGATTGACTAAAGTTGGGCCTTAAAAATATTTTCACGTCATTGGCGCCGGGTCAATTATTAAGACTGTCATCATGGAGACAAAGACAAAACAAGTGCGAGTCGGACTCGCGCACTGAGGGTTCTGTGCCAACCTTAACTGAATTAGGGAATCTTCTTACTTCCATTTAGTAAAATGCCACAATATTTTGTTGATAGCAAATATAACTTTGTTTTACATAGTGTTTGTATGAAGAACAAAGTTATGTTTGCGGTTGTTGAAAATGTGCTATATCTCAAAAACTTCTCGTCCGATCCCGTCCAATTCATTTTTTTGGTGAAAGTGTTTGTTACGATTTTACATTGATATTATATATCTTTTTCAAAATTTAAACTAGCTAAGTTTAGAAGTTAGATGGGGGACGCCCATTTTACCACTTTGGAAGCGGATAGCTATGAAAAATTAGACTATAAAAGAAAATAGTTTTAGAAACCTCTATGTCATAAACACCCCCACACTTATAGGTTTGAGAAATATTTTTTTTCTGGTTTTAGTTTCATGTATGGGAGCCCCCCTTAAATATCATTATTGTTAGTTTTTGTATGAGAATCGTAAAGCGGTTAACAGGATACCTTTTTTCACCAAATTTCAACAGTGTGATGGTTTTAGTTTTAGAATAAAGTGGTTGTGACATACGGACGGACGGACAGACAGACAGGCAAACAGACAGACAGACTTGAAATTTATGGACAGACTTGAATTGGATTATTTGTGTTGTAATGTTCGAACGTACGTGAATATATTGTTTTGGTAGTGATTATTCTCATGTAAGTGACTGTTTTTTTGTGTTTTATGGGAGTAAATATATCTTTAAACTGACTTGACGAAAATAGTTTCGAAAAGGGTTCCGTTTTTTGCCATTCGGATACTAAAAAGTGACACACAACCATAGTTCGCGCGCGCTTGTGATGTGAAACATACCAAGGATATTGGCATAGCAGGCGTAAAATAAGTCTCAGGTGTAGTTGATAGCTTTTATTCGGCAAACTGATAAAATATACCCCGCCCCTAACCCTACCGATATCGTTAGTTTTATCGGAATAACGAAACTTGTTATTGGGTCACACAACCCGGGTATTTCAGGCCTAGTTATTTTAGATGATATAAAATAACATCTTGCTAGTCGAAGTAATTAAAATTAAAATTAAAATTAGGTGTAAATGAGCCCATAGTTGAAAACCTAATCTAAAGTAATAGTATAAAGCTGAAAAGTTTGTTTGTTTGAACGCACTTATCTCGAAAACTACAATCCAATTTTATTTTTGTTTTAGATTAGCTTATTTATCGAGGAAGGGGTTAAGAGTATAAAATATCACGTTGTGACGGGAGAGGAGGAAGAAAGCTCAAAAGAAGCGGACAAAGTCGTGGGGGACCGCTAGTAAAAAATAAGTGTAATAATAAGTAAGATTGGTTTTCACATTTTGTTTTAAATGGGCTTCAGTGATAGCACCATAATTTGGACAGAGAATGAATCTACCTATGTACTGCTATTCTGTACATTTGGGGCATATTAGACGTACTTCTTGATATCATTTTTTAAAGAATTAATCCTTTGATGAAACAGAAATACAATTTAATATAAAACTCATATCCAATTCGCGTACAATATTTCTCATCTGAAAACACTATTTACCACTCCGCTGCAAAGACATTAAACATAAGAGAAATCGCTGAAGAGACAGTTCCATTTACTGTATTGCAATTTTTTATCAGGATTATCTTCTTGGCCAAGCTTACAGCGGAGTGAGACATGCATAGATAAACAGCTATGCATTTTCGATTTCCCAACGGCTATCGATGCGAAATCGGAAACAACAATTTCGATTTCCTCTTTCAAAAATGACTGAAAATTGACAGGCCATTAAAAAGGGGTCAGACGCCTTTGAAATAAGTCATTGTTAGTAAGATACATACTTAACGCTAATATTTTTCTTGGCCTTGAATATCTTTTAGAGCTGTAGTGAAATTCAAATGTTTGTAAGACTGTGGTAGAAAATTTGGTAGGGGATTTCGGATCGCACCAGATACAGTCTTTTTTTTAAATAACTAAATGGGTCGTATTCTGAGCTTTTTTTGTGGTATTTAATATATTTAAATCCATTACAATCAAACGTTATATGGACAATAATTTTGTATTTAAGGGAGTCATTTTTTCATCTTATGAATTCAAGCGAGGTAGGTTTCATTTACTTTAATTCATAGTAAGCTCTCAGAAAAACATTTCAAGGTGCTCCACCTACTTTATATTATAATGTAAGCAATCACGAGGTTCATTGCTTATTCTGACTACGAATGATTGAAACCACTTTCAAAAACAGTAAGCACCTCACTTAAATAATGATTGGTTGTAACTAAGTTTGTTTATAAAAATGTAATACAAACTCGATCTAAGAAAACCTAACTTGAATTTGATCAAACATAAAAGTTTCTACTTAAAGCTACGGAGTTCATCTTGGCTGTATACATTGATACACTCATCTAAATTCGGTTGGTTCGTGACCTGAAGCTCGAATGCGGACTTTGGCCGTAGTTAATTTGTACTAGAACTACCACTTGAAGACGATAGCGAATAGCCTAATTGGTTAAGAAGATACAGTACACAATATTGTTAAGACAAACCTTTGTTAGGGATAACATGTAGACTGTAAAGATGCTTCTTTCTTTTGTTTTAATTCACGGCAGGAAAACAAAGGTTGAATCAAATCTAACTACTTGGTACGGGAACAACACCAACCAGGCTTCAACTATACGGAAGCACGTTACGTAAAGGGAACGCAATGCCTCAGATGGGATTGGCACCGGATAGCGAACGCCTCGCCTCGAATTGTGTTTGCTACAACTTATGATAGCTCTTCCTGTGGACAGCCCGTTTAACAGGGTGGACGGATAGTCGTCAACCAGCGGGCGACGCGCCCTAAGCGCGTTACAACGCATGCACCGCTGATCGAGAATGGGTCCCGAGCACAGAAAACAATTACTAAAGCTCTCGCAAGAAAGAGTTGGTCTCGATCCAAGGTGACGGTACGAAGTTTATAGACCTGCGTTGAAGTATGGAGATTCATACAAAGAATACTGAACGCCATTAGTTAATACGGTTCTGTTACCGTAACGGGTTGATTAGTGGGCTTCGACCTTAATACGTGTACGAGCAGCGTCTGCTGCACCTTACACGTTTTAGTGTGCAAACGTGCTCAGCGGTCTGAAAACTAAACTGTTGTTGTAGGTATTTTTTAAAAATATTTTGTTTCCAATATAAATAAATGTGTCTAAATGAATCTGGTGTTTAAGAAATGAATATGGAAGTAGCACTGAGAGTAGCTTCCTTCGATGTGCTACGACGCTGACTTCGTAGATAGACTAACTTTACCTACTACAGCCGACTGATACTACGAACTCTTCGTAGCATGTGATGTAGGTATTCGTAGTATGAAGCTTCAAACATACACGTAGCTGAACTATACACGATAATCTGATTTGCTTGCAGTACTCTTTCAGTCAAGCCCAAGTGCGTTGCGCTTATAATATGTTCTGTTAAACATGATGAATGGTTTATAAAGTATTGATTACTTTGAAATAGTAAAATATCCGAAAATATGCGACGAAACCGGTTATATCTTTCGATGGCGATGACTTCAAAATTTTAATTAATGAGCATATAAAATAAAAAAATATAACTTCACTTTTAATTTCACATAAGGCGTTTTGAAAAAGAAACGTACATGAAAATAATTGTCTATAAGTTTATGAACTACATTGTTTAATTTTATGATAGCCGTGATAGTTTTCCTTCTAAATTTATCATATATGCTAGTGCTGTAAATTTTTACACGTATCTACCTACTACCGTTTAGTTGGGAGAGGGAGAAGGGGCTCATCGGACTCTATAAAAATTTTGGCCTTCAAAACTAACCCATAAACATTTTAAAATACCTATTTCACGATATCCCACGCGATGCGTTTGGCAAGAGAAAAAAAATCCCCACGGGCCAAACGCTCTTACCAATTGAGCTACCGTGCTGTCAGCCATCTGTTTCATAAACAGACGGCTAGATGGCGCTAAGCGTCACACAATTGACGTTTTCATAGGAAACCACAAATTTCGCCGGGTCGGACTGACAGCACGGTAGCTCAATTGGTAAAAGCGTTTGGCCCGGTCTGCCAAAAGGATGCTGGTTCAAGTCCCACCCGTGCGCAAATTTTTGGTTTCTTATTTCATCTTTAAGCATCGATACAGTCACGATGCAGATGCTGTAAATTGTCAAATTATGTACTGAATTTTGGCGACTGCAGCCGCGCTTCTGCATTGATGATAACGCGCCCCTGCATCGATGGAAAAAGTCGCAGTGTGTAAGGGCCTTTAATCTCTGCCAATTGGCTATATCCTAGCTTGCTTAGATCCCTCTAAGCGTAGGGCTTAGATTCTTGGTCAGAAAATACAAATAGTCGAGGCTAAGACTTTAAGTTACCTGTATTAATATTAGAACCAGGACGTGCTCAGCGAATCCAAAGCATTAGAATAATTCCAAACTGAACCGTCCTTAGTTCAGAAAATTATCCTGCTCCTAATAAAGGAAATTGAAAGTAGTTCAGCTCAAATTGAATTCCTATTTGTACTACAATTTATTTGAATTAGGGCCGATTTTCCAATAGTCAGACAAAAATTTCATGACTGATAAAATGGAAAGTGACCTGTTTTAATGTAACATTTTAATAAGAGTATCTGCTAATACCGTTTCCAATTTTTACTCTATTTGACGGTTATTATTTGTATGGCGATTAAAAATCAGCCCTTAGATACATTATTAGAGTACATGGTTTCCAGAATTACCCGTTTTAAGTATTAAGTAGGTAATTATTTAGTAGGTCTCATAATTTATGTAAGATTTTAGAAGAACCTTACATAAGCTTAAGACTTATTGGATACATATCCACCTTAATAGCACGCTCACGCATTATATCGATTCATTGAATTTATGGTGTCTCTCCCTCCATAAATTTAACGAGGCAGACCACTGACATTTGGCTCACTCATAGAAATTCAGGGGGTGCGTGAGTAGAATGCTGATCGAGAGATTAAGCCACCCGACCAACTTGGCTTCGTAGAACGATCTGATGGATCCTAATTAAGATCCGGTAATGGACAGACATGCCACTACCCGCAGATCCCATTAGAGACTTAGTCAGCAAATATGAAACCTAACAGGTAAGTGTGGTGGAAAAACGGTACCAACTTAAGGATCGTTAGCTACTTATAACACTGTACGTGTTATCTAATTAATGGTTTGGGATACTTTTTTGTAGAAAAGACATCAAGTTTTTTCTTTGAGGATATTTTTTCGGTAATTATGGTGGAAACTTGTTTTGTTAACTTTTGGCACAGTCGTGTATTATGAAAAAAATATGCTGACGACTTTTCGCGGATACTTATAAAACTTCTTTACCACGTAAATCTTCAAATTGTATTATGTACAATTTAGATCTTCTTTCTTCAAATCTCTTTTATTAATAAAAGATACATACAAGATGATAATAGAAGATACATACAAGATACAAGATACATTTTAATATGTAGGCCAACGATTTATGCAACATCATAAGTAGGTATAAACGATAAAGTCAAAGCGGCTAATACCATTTATTACGTGTCGATACGCACAATTGCAAGTGTAGAAAGTCAAAACGAATTTCGCAAAAGACTTAAATCTTGTTTTATCAGGCTGCCGCGTAGGGTTTATACGTATGTGCGACTATTTATGGTAGTGAGGGAATGTTAAAAGCGATATTTTCCCATCGTGATGTATGGGATCTTGCCTGGAGCAGTAATGAGAAATTCCGATGTCACTGCTTTTTGTATGACGCTCCCGGCTCGGGCACTTTGACAAAATTCGCGAATCCGTCACCCCTTGATAGGGCGGATGACACTCCAAAATTGCAGGTCCCTTAATTAAGATTTAACCTAAACACCGGGCAGAATGCTTTGCAAAAATGTTCTTTGTTTACAAGGTGATATCCGTTAAATATTTCCTTTCATTTTGATTTAATTTAATGCAGTCATTTAATGTTTTATCTTCAACTTAAGAGCTGCGCTCATGTCGGTGGAGTAATCGCCATTATTTTTTCTTTTCTGCCTTCCTCTTGACCTCTTGGTATGACATGACATTGACTTTTTCCTTCACTTGGTGGAAATAACTTGTCCTAGGTGTTACTCTTCCCCTCTTTCCTTTTATTTTCTTTGATATTCTCTAAGAAGCTGTCATGTTGAATCAGGCGTTATTTTCAATATATTCCTTTCCTCGTCTACAATCTTTATCACTCCTTCGTTTGTTTTTCTACGTCTAGCTAATTCTTACCTCCTCCGTCTCCGACCGAACCTCTGTCTGTCACTCCAGGTTAATGTCCACGTCTCGGTTTCATATTAGGCTATACTATACTATACAATTTATTGGCTCTTCATCTCCTAGTAATTATTTCTTTTTGTTCGAATCTCTTTTGGCCATAGCGATTTTCGAAATAACTTCTGGAGTACATTAAAAGTCTTGTGTCATTCGACTACTTAGTCACCTGTTCTAACACCCGTATGTTCAGACGTATCCTCAAAACCGCCTCGACTCAGACTCGACTGAGGAACACTCAAGGAAAGTTTCGAGTAGCCCTCGAAATCGGTATGCTAAGTCAAAACGATTGACAATTTTGAGACACCTCGAGTAAGGTTGAGTGGAGGAAGAGTCGAGGAAAAGTGGCACAGATTATGCGAAAAATAACTGATTTTTACTAGAATTTGTAGTCTATGGTCGATTGAATTCCTAGGCAAAGGTACAATAAATAATAATAATAATATATCTCAAATAATATTTGAATGTATGGAATGGAACGTATTTTTTTTTAATGTACCGTCTACCGACTTGTTTTGCAGTTGATCTTTGCGGTTGCATAAATACTAGTATTTTGTGTTGAATTGATTACTAACCTGCATATTCTCCAAAATAATGTCTGGAAGGCATTTATTCAGTGAAATTGAGAAAATTTGTCTGCAAGAGCTCATCATCAAATATAAATTAAATTCAACGGCCACTATGTCGGCAGGAAATCCCTCTATAAAGAAAATGGCTTGGGCGCGCCTAGAAGAAGAATATAATTCGATTGAAACCAATTCTAAGGTAAATTACTCATAATATGCTACAATGATTTTTATGCTAAAAAAAAAATATTATCTTCTACTATATCTGCATTTTTCAGAGAACTGAGGCCCAAATAAAAAAGTGTTGGGATAACTTAAAGTCTCGCCGTAAAGCCACCCTTGCTTTGGAGAAAAGGGAACGGATGAAGACGGGAGGAGGAGTTTACAAGCCTGAACCCGGCACATCAACTAGAGTAGACACTTTGATTGACGAGGCTCTTGACGATGTTACGGACGTGGAGTTAACCTTCGTTGTGGATAGCGATACAAACCAATCACAAGGTATTTTCTATAACTTATAACGAACTTATCTCAGAATAGTTTTGTAGTCCATGCGAAACATATACTTTTATGTCCTACTTTCCAGAGAGTGAATCAATCTTGGATAGTGGAATCATCGCGGAGAAAGAAGCAGTAAATTTTATTTATTAAACTTTAGTCATTACGAAATTATGCAAAGGTATTTGAAAGCCTTCCTGGCTTTCAAATACCTGTGCATAACGTAATCAATCGATCAAAATGTCTTTATTTACTCACACATACATATTAAGTACTAATAAAATAGTGATACGTGTTAATTAAAGTAATGTAAGTGCAAGTGTGATGCCTATGCTAAGTATCGAATACCTGTATTACAGGACATCAGGCTCTTACCACCTCGAACGCTATAGAAAATTAACAAGGCTGTTGGAAAAGTGGAAACATCAACTATACAATAAACAAAGCATAATACAATATATAATTATTATACAGGGAGACAGCTAATGCTGTCAACAGGGATTGACACAGTGCGTAGTAGACTGTTCTTAAAAAGGGCTGGCCAGCAGCATAATGTTTTGAAAATAAAAAATAATTTCCTTACTCTAGCGGCCAAGAGATCAAGATGAGGTTGGAAGTTAAGTAGCAATCAATCATAATGCCCAGATATGTAACTGTATCAGTAAAAATCAACTTAGGACAATGGCAGTTAGATCTTGTCACACATGAACCGGAGTGTGACGTAAGCGAATAACCAGTAGGAATACCTCGTTTTGCTATAGCAAAGGTGATGTATTTGGTTTTACTGATGTTAAGTGAAAGTCGATTAGAAGACAACCAATCTGTAACCAGATTCAAACCATTTTGAGCTTGCTGGAAAGCCATATCCCATGTATCAGCATGGAATAGCAGGGCAGTGTCATCGGCAAAGGCTACCATCGTACCATTTGTCATTCTAGTCTGTAAAAGGTCATTTATGCAAATGAGAAATAGCGTAGGGCCTAGAACACTGCCCTGTGGCACACTGATAGTCACCGGCAGTTCATCGCTAATCCAATCACCAATTTAATAGTAACATGCTTTAGAATGTTTTTAACACTCACAGTGTCATATTTTATATTCATAAAGATGAAATAAAAAACCAAAAATTTGCGCACGGGCGGGACTTGAACCAGCAACCTTTTGGCTGACCGGGCCAAATGCTCTTACCAATTGAGCTACCGTGTTGTCAGTCCGACCCTGCGAAATTTGTGGTCTCTTATGAAAACGTCAATTGCGTGACGCTTAGCGCCATCTAGCCGTCTGTTTATGAAACAGATGGCCCAAGCAGTTATTCTTTACAGAATAAATTCAAATTGGAAATTGATGACTGTAGCCACAGGATTCAAGATACGAAGGGAAACGCGATAAACATGCAAAATAATGTATAATTTACTGTAGGCTCAACATCGCCGATGACACTGACATACAGAATTCTTCTTAATTTTAAACTGATGAAACCATTGACAATTTCCATCGCCAACATTCCCTCCCCTAGTACTGAAACGGCATTCAGCACTTAATAACATCTGAGACATTGGTGCAACACGGGCTGCAGACTGTCGCTTTAGTCCGGTCTTGATTTGATCGAACATCCACCACTCTCGACAATACTTACTGGGATGAACTTATGTGTTCCAGGGTACAGTAGATTAATTATAAAACATGTGACTTACCCTCAGAGACGCCGGATTCAAGATCCATTTAAAAATAGCAGTATGACTGGCAAAACTTTCCATACCCATAATGTTCCAGAGCATGTCTGCTAAACTATGCGCCTTATGCCACTGTTTCCTTGCACACTTGTCGGAGTAACTGTTGATAGATTCGACAAAATACCTAAAATAAAATGTGTAGGGGTTAAGGACTTCAATAAGATCAATCAATATACATGACGAAGTTCAACTGTTGGCTTTCTTGAACTAATTGCAAGTCCAGTTGCAAGCGCGTCGATCAAAATATCGCTACAATGCAGCTGCATCGCCTTATGTATTTGTCCTTTTGTTGCGATTAAATCTAATAACTTAAAAGTTTTCAAACAGTTTTCCATGTTGTGTAAGTAACAATGTAACATCTTCGATAAGTTTTCTGTTTTTATCCATAAATTTCAGTAAATTTTTACGAGTTTTCACTAAGCGGAACCAAAATGAAAAACTAAGTGGAACCGGAACTCGTGAATTAACACACACACATTTTCTTTTACCATAACGCCGTCTGATAAATATATATTAAAATAATACAACAAACACTTTAAAAGAAACACAAGTCATCACAACACCATCATCATTTTCACGCCAATACTAATTACACTACTCTACAGTACCGCAACTTTAGTAGACACATCACTAAATATGTAACTGAAGACCGTTGTACCTTTTCCCATTCGTTGCGCTATTTCCTTCGACCCCTGCGTGCGCATATATATATATACCATACTGTGATCAGGCACAAGGCTTAACATTGATGCAGTTACCATATTCAACTGAGCAAGCATCTTATTCACGGCAGCTAGCATGGTAAACTCTTAGCGTTTCGCGTTTTATTCTCTACACATTAATAAAACATTGCACATAAATAAAAGATTGCTCCAAAATAAATGAGTTCAAAAATCTAAATCAGTCATTACATACTTTTGACAGGCTCCTTAGCACATTCTCTGTATAGGTCCTCGGGGTTACTTTTCTATAAATCTTCACTCTTTAAACATGTACTTAATGTCGCCAGTTACTGCTATCATATTTTTCTTAAGTGCATGATTCTATTCGGCGATACCAGTATATCTGGACCTGTAATTATAAATCATTAAGAAAATATCCATTGACTTTTTTCCAGGATCAAAAACAAGCCTGAGTTTCTTCTTGTTTAGGCTGTCTACCCTGAAATGAGACACTCCAAAGTAGAAGTGACGCAATCCTTATGTACCTCTATGAAATAATTCTCTAATAAATGTTGTATTCTCTCTTCGTACCTAGATGAAAAGCCTACGTCCTTTGACATCTTACGTGCAATACCTTTAAATCGTTTCAGAGCGTACGGGAACGAGTTCCGCATCTGACAGTTCGTAGGTCGCCAAGGCAATGATACAAACCATCGTCCATCAACAAACTGAGCGCTTTCCTCTAATAGTTTCGCGGCACGAATGTCATCTGCGTTCTGACGAGGCTTACCTGAAACTCCCAGCGAGTCTAAAGTAAAAGAACGCCTGACCTCGTCGTGGATTTCCCGAAGCAGGTGTTCATCCTGTGAGTGCGAGTCTCCGATCTCCGAAATGAAGAGAGTGACTTTAGGAGAGGGGTGGACGTTGCGCGGAATGCGGACACTGCCATGAACGCACCAGCCTAAAGGTGTCAGAGTGGCTGACGGCTCGTTTGGTTTTCCTAATCTAACTTCCAAGGGAAAAAGCAAATGATAGTTATCTTGTCCTAACAGCAACTCAGGTTTGACATCAGTTGTACAAAGGTTATGCTGAATATCAGCTAAACTTAAATAATCATTACAATTCAAATATGACATACATTGTAAAGGTAAACTTAATTCATTTACACTGCGCGCACGAATAGTATGCACCTTATTGTCCATGCCAGAAATATTCATATTTACAATTGTTGAGTCTAGAACCAGATGATTGTCAGTCCACGCTCTACTCACGTGCAAGGACTGTCGACGACCACGCAGCCCTGCGCGCTCTGCCAACGCGCCGCTGATCAAAGACACCGTCGACCCGTCGTCAAGAAGTGCACTTGTGCTGATGATACCACACGGCCCGTGTATGCGTACAGGTACGACTTTCAAAAACACTTTCCGATCAGCAGAGTCGTTAAGTAAAGTGACAGTCTCCGTGGCGGCATCTTGTTTACTCGGTTGGCTTGACTGTTGAGAGTCAGTACTACGATTGGCGGGTGGATAGTGTAGCAGCTTATGATGAGCTAAACCGCAGTTCTCAATATCGCATACTGGTGCCGCACAGGTTTCTCTGTTGTGACGAAATAACAGGCATTTAAAACATAGACCAGTGCGTTTAACATACTGCCATCGTACGGTGCGTAAAGCCTTGCCAAACCGCTTACAATTCGCCAACGTATGATTCGGTGTACGACAAAATCCACATTTAACAGCATCATTGTTTTCAGATTGAAGTAATACAGCATGTGGGCGATTGGTAGAAATATAACGCTGCTGGTTGAACTTAGTCTGTTCGAAGCATGGTTCCATAAAGTAAATATTGGATTTGTTGAAGACTTCACTACCTCTGTCTTTAGAAAATCTGACAGCATGACCAATCGAGGTATCTTTCCTTCTGTGATCAGTGGGAAACTATAGTCTGACTATTTAGATACAAGAACTGTCGGCAGCTTAGATAGTATATGAGACACAATGTTCATACCTTGTAAATAGTCATTTCTCTTCAAACATCGAATTGCTTCAACTAGGTTTTGGACTTTTACTGAGAATGGCACGATTTCTCTCTGATAATCGTTTGGCAGGTGACGTATTTTCTTTACGTCCATAAGTATACGAGATATGATGTCATCCGGGTTGCCAAATCGTAATTCAAGCGTATAATACTGTCCGGAGAAGACGCGCTAATGAGCTGGGCTGATACAGCTTCTTTGGCAGCTCCACGTAAGCATTTTCTCAGACGCCATAAATTTTCCTTAGGAGTGAAACCGCATACTTTGCTCGATTCTTTATACGCCTCTCGAAATGAAAGCCATTCCACAGGGTCACCGTAAAACTCAGGTAAATCACGCGGCGTACATAAGCGGTTCATAAAGTTACCATTAGTCGCAGTGGCAGCTGAAGCAGCAGCAATATCCTTTAGGGCTGTAGCCAACATGTGCACCGTGCCCGCGCTGTCAACGGGTGCTGACGTTCCATGATGTGGTGCAGGTGGACACAACTCGCTCGTTTGTTTACCATGATCGTGCACGGGTTGCGCCTTTTCTACAGTTTCTACAGTTTGACTGCTCTGTTCGAGCCATTGCTCTACAATCTGCGATGTACCATTTTCGTGCAGTGCATTACATGCCTCATCCTCAAGATCGGCGATGTCTGCTTCCAATTCTTTATCTAGCAAATCCATCTCGATGCTCGCTTTCCTTCTCGCAACCTCTAGTTCCAGCCGTTTTCTTCTAACTAGCAACGATGATGCAGATGTTTTCGCCATTCGTTCACTTCGGCAAACCGTAGTTTTGTGCATAGGCATTGGTCCCTCCAAATTTGTACCATGAGGTGGCAGAATCGATATCTCTACGTTATCAGCAGAAGTGCCTTGAGGTGGCTGAACATTTTCCTGTTCGCGAGGTTGATCGTCTCTTTTTTCATTTCTTGACATACTCCGTGTATTTACCATATTGTGCGGCGGCGTAAAAAACATTGGATATCCGCTGATCCGGCTCGAACACTTGTAGCCGACGCGTACACAGGATTCAAGATACGAAGGGAAACGCGATAAACATGCAAAATAATGTATAATTTACTATAGGCTCAACATCGCCGATGACACTGACATACAGAATTCTTCTTAATTTTAAACTGATGAAACCATTGACAATTTCCATCGCCAACAATGACGCTTCGCTATCTAATGCTTTAGAATATTTTTAACACTCACAGTGTCATATTTTATATTCATAAAGATGAAATAAAAAACTAAAAATTTGCGCACGGGCGGGACTTAAACCAGCAACCTTTTGGCTGACCGGGCCAAATGCTCTTACCAATTGAGCTACCGTGTTGTCAGTCCGACCCTGCGAAATTTGTGGTCTCTTATGAAAACGTCAATTGCGTGACGCTTAGCGCCATCTAGCCGTCTGTTTATGAAACAGATGGCCCGAGCAGTTATTCTTTACAGAATAAATTCAACTTGGAAATTGATGACGCTTCGCTATCTAATGCTTTAGAATGTTTTTAACACTCACAGTGTCATATTTTATATTCATAAAGATGAAATAAAAAACCAAAAATTTGCGCACGGGCGGGACTTGAACCAGCAACCTTTTGGCTGTCCGGGCCAAATGCTCTTACCAATTGAGCTACCGTGTTGTCAGTCCGACCCTGCGAAATTTGTGGTCTCTTATGAAAACGTCAATTGCGTGACGCTTAGCGCCATCTAGCCGTCTGTTTATGAAACGGCCCGGTCAGCCAAAAGGTTGCTGGTTCAAGTCCCGCCCGTGCGCAAATTTTTGGTTTTTTATTTCATCTTTATTAATAGTAACATATTTGTATGTTTGTTTCGGGAAAACAAGAAGTCATAGCGAGATGATTCTTATACTTAAATCAGGTTATGGTTTAACTAAGGTTACAGTGTAAATTTCATTGAAATTGGTCCAGTAGTTTTTGTAGTAATGATTAATTACTAATAATTATATTGAGGAATAATAAATTCGTTGGTGATCGGTACATGATGTGGCAGACCGTTGGTGTATGTAAGCTTGACATCATGCACTGTCTCTAAATTCGTATCTCCTAATTAAAAGACGAATGCTTAATTTTTTATTTCCATTTTCATTTTTGTGCTGTGAAGAAAAGTAGTATTTTAGCTAGGCCCCAGTGAAGTTTTATTTATTTATTTTTTATTTAGTGTGCGAATCTGGTTCGCACTTGGCTTGTTTGGTTGAGTAAAAATAAATAGAGTAAATATACGAATGTAACAGTTATAAATAAATATGCTTTGAACTTTTACAAATAATCATTTATTTTACTATATTTGTTTGGTTTAAACATTATCTGTATTATTATAGCTTAACCAGTTGTGTAGTCCATTTACGATTAATTATAAAAATGCCTTCTAAAAGAAGTTATATAAATAACATGAAAAGGTTATTTTCAAAAATATAAAGTTGACATTTAAACCTTATGTGTGAAGTTAAAATAAAAGCTTTGATACTTTCAGTAATATATTTATCAGATGGCATAATCAAAATATGAATTCACAAAGGTTAAAAATAGCTCTTATCTTTACCGAGAAATGATAAAGTCGATATGACCCCGTCAATTTTGCTCCAATGTTTTCCCGGAAACACATCTCGTGTGGTCTTCTCGAAGGGTCCGGAAAAAGGTGCTTGTTACAAAACTTGTCAAGAAAGCAATCACATAAAGTGCACTAAATATTTTATCTAAATTTCTTAGACAGTGACACTCTATTTCCTTTGGGAATAGATACCTTTTGCTTGGGGATCTATTCTGCTCAGAATGTTCTTGGTCGATCTACAGTCTGACTATTTATAAGCAGGCTGTCCTTAGAATAGCATATATCTTATATTTGGACTCATAAAAATAAACTGTAAAGAGCAATTGAAAAAAAACATACTTTTATACCCTTACTTACTCCATTATTAAAATATAAATTACGAAATGTTTGAATTTGTCTAAAACGTTAAAGAAAAATGAGATTTTACAAAACTCAAATATCGTTCAAATCTGCCTCTCATGGCAAAAATCAAAATGTTTAAATTTGAACCTGTGCTTAGGGGCCTTAACTAACCTGAATTAACTTTCTCCTCTACTATTTTAGACCAAAAGTTTTTAAAGCACATTACTTTAAATTTAACATCAGTAGTCACAAAATCGTGATATACAAATAACACCATATTCAATAAAGAGTAGTTATGCCGTTCTTGGAAGCTTATAGGATACAAAATATGTGTTGATTCATAAGTCTTTATTTAAAATTCTCATTCACAAAAATATAAAGTAGGTAAGAATTTACCTGCTTTATCTTACTCAACAAAAATGTTTTAAAAAATCCTAAACGTTTCCTAACATGCAAGAGGGCGGGGTGCAGGAGAAACACTTTAGTTTCGCGTGACTTTGCTGAAAAGTAATGGGAAATTTAATTTTAAACCTTTTTCTAATTGCCGTACACAACACAAACAAAAAACTTAAGGCTACTCAATAATAATAAAAACTTTGTAATAGTTCGGTCCTGTTCTTAACACACAGGCTAACAACAATCGATATCACTTTTCTTTACTTGACTATAACCAAATTGGTCGCTTATACATCCCCTAAAATCTGGCTGAAAGATATTGAAGACATAGTATACGAGTACAAAGCTAAGCTTCACGGCAGTTTAAGACGAAACCGGCGAAACGCCGATTTTTCACTTACAATGAAACGTCGCCGACCACGTTTATACATTTCTTTTGTAGCCGCCGAGGTACGAGAATTACCCTCTCTTTGTAATGCTAATTTTAAAACCAAGGAATTCATTTTTTATTCATAAGTTTTTCTGCCCTAAAGCCAGCAGTCGGAGCATCCAACTCGCTTGTGATGAGTTTTGAGTTGTATGAAATTCATGTTTGCTTACTAAAGTGTTTGCCATTTTTAAAACAGACCGATTGATAAATGAACATACTACAAAGAATCTCTTTTTATCACATAGTTTTTTGCTACTGACATCTCGTTCATATCTTTCTATTCCAAAAGGGATAATGGGATAATAATTTTATGGTATATACGTGTATTGCAGGTATTCATTTACATAAAACATCATATTAACTATAGTATTTTTGCTCAGACATTTGAATTTGCCTTGAAGCTTTTGGTATTTTAATATGTATGATTCATAAAAATTCAAGTCCATTTTATGTGCATTTATTTAAAGTCCTCTCTCTAAAAGATTTGTAGGATAATATCAAACATTATTGGAGTGTTACGTCTGAAAGCGGTGTGTTTTTTCAGTGAAAATGCTTTTGTTTGCTCACAAAGTTCAAATTAAAAGAACAGAGGAAAAGAGAGAGCTTACTAAACAAATTTAATGTAAGTTACGTTTAAAGAGGTATGCTTTTGTGAACAAAGAATGCGCTGTTGAAAAATATTAAGGCATATTTATTTAGGAGCGAGAAAGCTGTGCTTTCTCGTTTTCACTTACCTTTGCAAAATTACAAATGCAATTTGTTTGTTGTATAATTTAGGCTATTAATAATAACGGTTATCTCAAAGATAACCGCAATATGTAATGTCAATAGCAAAAAAGGTAAAGTAAAACCACCAAACTGTTTAGTTACTTTTACCTCTCATCATATCCACACTAAACACAATGTTAAGCAAAAAAGTTTTATTCGACTAATATTACATTGAATGCGACTAATACAATATTTTTCTTCTTGATACTATACTCTTCAAATTGTTTTCATATAACCTATTGGCAAAAGGAAAATATACGGGCCTAAGTAAGTATCGCTCATAATAATATCGTAATCCGGAAGGGTCGTCACATCACTAGTGGCGGAAATCGCTATTGGCCTGGCTAAAGAGAAAAAGCTGTAAGCTCCAACTGGCAGCGCCTTAGCGGAACCTTTTTTAAGGGAGGTAGAATTACAAAATAGATACTGATCTCATTCAGGGTGGGTTTTCATTGCGAAGAGCCAATATTCGATACTTTTTCCCCAAGTGGCACACTTTTACATTTGGACTGCGTTCCTCATTGGCGATTCAACCCTTGCGCGGTCGAACAAACTGGATTAGTCCGGGACATGTTCCTCGCTAGGGAAATAAATTGATTTTTTTATTTCGCTCTGCACCCAACTCGCGTCCGCAATAACAGGCCACAATGAAAAATAATAACACACAGACAATTGAACTGCGAACGCAGAGTGCTGTTTATGATTCCTAAATGCGATAAGCTGATACAATCACGCATGACAGGTTTAGTGAATATAGAAAACATGTTTTAACGTGTGAAATATTTACTGTAGGCACAACACATTTCATTTAAATTTCACATTTTTACAGTCACAGAAAAAACGTTCATTCCCAAAATACTTTGAAATAACGCATTACAAAAAGCAACGATACGATACGAGTGCACAAATGTTATCTAAAGATCAGAATGCTAAAACATAATACCTATGCCAAAATCGATTGTTTATCTGTGGATGCATAGGCACACACAATATTAAGTTTTCATATCCTTCAAACGAGGGGAGAATAGCCAGCAAACTTGCGATATTGGATGACCACACGTTGTTGTATTTTTTCTGGGCTATGAAATTTCCATCAAAACTTTTTCTCGTCGTTAGCGAATCTGGCTTGACGGGGAAATACACTCGGCTCAGCTGTTAGCCGTAGCCCCAAAAGTAATTGTTACCACTTTGCGCCGTAAAGTTGCGTGAGTACGCAATTGAAATGTTTTTCATTGTGACAGCATTTTAATCATAAGCAGAGCTTATCTTTTTTACACAAAAGTTTATGTGAATGATCAGCAGCAGTTATTTAGATAAAGACTGCGCTTATGTTTTGTAGTGTACAAAAACAACCAAGCGAACCAAGCTATCACAGCAGACGACAATCTTGAAAAAAGTGCTTCTTCTAAAGTAATGAAGCTCCCCAGACGAGGCCCTTTATCCTAACTCTAAGTCTGAGCTAAACACAACTGACTACGGGGAGAATAAGAAAATGCTCCGCTATTTATCAACGAGCAGTCTATAATGCAAACTGGTTGGATTCAGCTGTAAACAAATGACAATCGCGGCCCGTTTCCGTCGGCGAGTCGGCGCCGTCATCCAATCCGATCAAAGGCAATTTCCCCAGACAAGGATTTTCTATCCCTTGAGCAAATATGCACTCATGAGTTTGCGAACTACTACGAAACTCGTACAGAAAATTGAATTGTATTTGAAGAAAAAAGGTCTTGTTTATTTTGATACATCGCTGCGCGTGTTTATTGATGCTGCACGTCAACAGATAAACTGTGTGCCCGAATTTCGACGGCATGAGTTTACTTTAGACCCCTTACACACTGCGACTTTTAGCATCGATCCAGTCGCGCGTTTTGAAAACGCGCTTCAGTATCGCGACTCACGCAATGAACAGATTTAACTAAGCATTGATTCAGTCGCCAAAATTCAGTACATAATTTAAAAATTTCCAGCTTCTGCATCGTGACTGTAGTGATGCTAACGCGTGTTAGCATCGATACAGCGCTGCTAAAAGTCGCAGTATGTAAAGGGTCTTAGTGATTGTTACTAAATAGTCTGTGAATAATAAAACTGACCTTTTGTATGAAACGATATGCAAAATACAAAACAAACTATTTAAAGCGACATAAGACAGTATGCAAAATATTAAAAACATTAATTTCCTGTTTGTTGATGTCGTTAGTACATATCAGAGAGAACAAAATCATGGCGTTTTCTACTGCAATAAGCTTGGTTTCCTTATTTATCATTTAGTTTTATGATAGTTCACTTTCTTAAGCGTGTCCTTCAATGTTTTTACTGACAACGACAACGTTTTTTAAACAAAGGAGGTAATCGGTTTAATGTGATATCGTTAGAATTTGATAATATTTGAGTAGGTATATTGATCTATTAAAAAGTTCAAACACGTGTGCATGTTATGTGATGTCATGTATGTTTGTCCACGAATTTCTCGAAAACGAGAAGTAATAGCGAGATGAATATTTTTAGTTCAATTAGGTACACTTCAACTTAGGGTTAATTTTATTAAAATAGGTCCATTAGTTTTAGAAGTATGGGTAATAACTGAAAATTAATAAATAACAAAAATAACCGACTCCAAAAAACTGACTAAAAGACTCAAAATAGCCACAAGAAAATTCATTTGGAGTCGGTACATGACCTCAAGCTAACGTTCATCAATAGTCTGCACATCATGTACCGACTGTAATATTACGGCTTAAATATATCCCTGCAACATGTCCAAATATATATATATATATATATATATATATATATATATATATATATATATATATATATTAAATAAATAATAGTAGTTATGAATATAAGGGATTTCTTTTGATAATGTAAATTAAAGTCAAAATTCCCGCGAGCACGAACCCTCAATATCACGGGCACGTGACGCGAAGATGTATCCCGCTATACTTATTTCGATTCTTCGCAGTCTTGTGTTGGTGTAAAATAGTCAGATTACGATTTTATTTATGAGTATTGTATACCATAATAAACGATAATTTAAAACGATTTTTAACAAGCAGAGAAAGTAAATAAAAAAAAAACATTGAATGAACCTCGGAGTTAACAGTAATAGGAGAGACTATATTATGATTAATTATAAAATGAAGTAGTTGTCAATTTTGTGGCAAGATTATGTTACAAAACTCTGAATTTAATCATTTACAAATATACTTAACATTTTTTTATCATTTGAATACAACCTAAAAAACATGAGGATTTACTGGTTAAAAAAATACACAGCTACTCGTAATTGACTGAAAAAATTATGTCAAAATATAAAAGCTCTCGCGTTTAAGTGCGCATTATGTTAAGGGCTTTCCTTTTTCCTAAGTAGGGATTCTGTTCATAATCTGACATTGTTAGATTGATGACTACTTACTTATTTGTTCCAGTACATTCTCCTCGTAAGCCTCCTTAAACGAAACCTTAGTAAATGTTCTCCAAGTAATAAAAATAATTAAGTTATTAGGGAAGATTCTATCCGGTTTTCGATCGTTTAATTGATCAAATAGATCATTTAATTAATATTTAAACTATCACTTCCAAGACTTCACATTCACTTACGGCCTGTGTCACAATGTCGATAGAAATCCCATTAGCATTATCGGTCCATTATTTCATACAAAATGACGTCTTTAAATTATTCGTTGGCAAGTGCTTATTTGTCGATAGTGTAACAGGCCTTAGTATACTTACTAGTCTGTGTTAGCAACACAAAACAGTTTTCCGCCTTTCAAACAAATACGAGCACCAATTACGAATTCAAAAGAGCCCCGTGTTAACCCGGCAGGTTTTAATAAACCACAGTGTCAGTTATGAATGTTATGATATTATGCACACAGTAATACGACGCAGCGCACTGTGCACCTACACCGACTGCAGCTGAAGCATAATGTGAATTTAGGCTAGGGGATAGAATTGAATAATATTGAGTTCTTTATTTTTTTATTAATTTAAAAATAATCATAAAGAAGCTTGAAATAACGCAACGCTCACTTCCCTGGCCATCATTGATGCCGTGGGGTGACGGATGATTGTTATCTACTTACATTACTTACTATTACATTACTTATTCTCAAGGCTATGTCCGTTACTTTAGTTCTTCTACGTATCTCCTCATTTCTGATTCCATCCCATAGAGAAACACCCAGCTTAGCCCTCTCCATCGCTCGTCGAGCTTATTTCTCGTATAAGGCCCATAGTCAGAGACCATGTTTTGGATGCGTATGTCATCACAGCTTAAGTGGCAATGGACAGGGCGCACTCTCTTTCTCTCTCTCTCTCTCTCTCTCTCAGACTCTTCGACCAAAGACGCAGCGTAGGACGTCCAACAAGATGGACAGACGATCTTGTAAAGATTGCAGGATCAAACTGGATACAGACCGTTAGTGATCCGTCGCTGTGGAAAGCTTTGGGTGAGGCCTATGTTCAGCAATGGACTTCCTTTGCGGCTGATAATGATGATGATGACATTACTTATTATACGGTGTTATAGTTAATTATGATAAATAAATATATGCCTGAAAACATATCAACTTTCGTGGTTTTCGAAGTAAGGATTTTTCTTCCTTGTGTTACGAATACAAGACAATCATTATGACGGGTGCGTCTCCCATAATTATTCGATTCTGTAGTGCTTCAGGGATGTTTGCTGAACATCGCGTAGATTGCTTTTTTGCTGCGATGCGTAAAAAATGCACATCCCTGTTGCGAAGAGTACGTAGCAGCGCCAACAGCATCCTTAGCATGATCGCTTGTCGGCTGGACTATACCTACTGCAATCATTGCTGCGCCATCTTTCATGGAATGACGAAATAGTAGGTATTATTCTAGTTAATATATTTGATTTTTCTTTTATGTATCTTTGTTCAAATAGTTATAAGTATTACTAACTCTAGTCTAAAAGATGAAAATCCACTTCCATGGTCTGATATAAAGTGTTTATTATTATTATTAGAAATACTTATATACGTATAAACATCCATGGCTTAGGTACAGTGGCCAGCATATCAGGTTACCCACTTTTGTTGCAAACTAGCCGTTATTACAATCCTATCAGATGCCGCAGTGATTCCTTCAACGTGCTGTCGTCCGAACAAATGTTCGTGCTCATCAAAATAAATATTTGCCACTTTCGGGATTTGAACCCGCAACGGCCGGCATAGTAGTCAGGAACTTTAACCATTACACCAAACGGTATAACACGCGCTAGGCACTGACCTACGAACCCTACTAAAAGAATGTGTCAAACAGGTTAAAACCGTTAGTATTAGAGCACTTTGGTTGCTAATGCTAATGATATGCTTCTTTAAGGCTTTTTGTAGCCGAATGAAAAGAACGGAACCCTTATAATTTCCACAAGTCTGTCCATCTGTCTGTCCGTCCTTATGTCACAGCCACTTTATTCTGAAACTATTAGCATAACACAGATGGAACTTAATAGGAAGATGTATAACGTTAACCGCTTTACGGTTCCTATACAAAAATAAAAATATATATGACATACATGGACGTAAATAAAAAATGGTTCAACCTGTGCATTTGGTGTGTCTATGGATAGGTCTCTTCAAATGACATGGAGGTTTCATAAACCATTTTTTCTGAAAGTCTGACATTTGGGAGATAGATGCTTCCAAAGTGGTAAAATGGGAGTCCCTCCCACTCAAGTTATATTTGCTGTCAACAAAACATTGTGGTAGGTACTTTGGCTTAGTGGAAGTAAGTTGATCCCTAATTCAGTTAAAGTTGGCACGGAACCCTCAGTAGGCGAGTCCGACTCGCACTTAGCCGATTTTTTATGTACCTTGACTATTTCAAGGGAATCAAACATTGAATTCCATCGTTCTTATTGAATGTTGTGTTCTTCTTTTAATATCCACGTTGTGTGTTGCACACATCCTGTCCCCTGTCTCACAGTTTCAGGAGCAGAAAGCCCATTTACCTTCTGTAGTGGCTTTGTGCTTGCAGACTGGTGGGTTAAGCATCGCGACGTTCCGGACAATGGTCTGAACCTTTTTAGCCGTCTTGAAAAAGAGGAGTGTCTCAATTCTTTGGAATCTTTTTGTGTGTATGCTCTCCAATTGTTCAAAGACGCCTGAATTTGGAACATGGAAATCTGCCGCTTTTGCTTGAAAATATAAATTTCCTGTGTTATGTCACGTTCTGATGAAGAAAACGCACTTATAAAAAGTTTGAGTATTTGAAGGTGATTAGTTTTATTAAAAAAATAATTACATATAACAATGAAATTAATTCTGCGCCAGCCATCCTCGAATCAAAATGGATTCTGTCCAGATCAAATTGACTCGTTCAAACAAATGTTTTAAGACAAAGCGAATCGAAACACCCAAGGGAGCCGAGCTAACCAGCATTTGGAGAAGTAAGTTAGGTTTCAGAGTAATAAAATTTTGTGAGTTGAACGGGTTGGATCAAACAACGTGAAGTTAAAGACTGATTATAATAATTTGAGTTTGTTTTCCTAATATATACTAGAATAAGAATATTCCGACATATCATGTCGGATTCCCATTACGATACAATGCGAAAGTAAAATAAACGGTATATCGGTTTTGATAGCAACATCGCTTTTATGTATAGCGAGAATTAACACAGACAGCGTCATATTATGGAAAATAAAAAGGTAACAGACCTTAGTCTGCCTTTATGATTTTATCGATAAAACTTTAATTCTTTAAATATTTAATAAAAGATTATTCTCAAAAAACGGAACAGAACTGATTTTCATAAATGTAAGGTACACTCTGCATCATCTCCATGATTTCTCCTTTTCGAGAAGTCCTTAGACCAACATACAATATTCATACACTTGTGAAATTTGGCTCACGTATTTGATTACTAAAAGATCAGCATACAACACTCAAATATCATAAAACTTCAATGATCACACAAATTCACATTGAGTTGTTATCTACCTTTTTTTAAAGCCTGTAAAAATCCTTATATCATCTTTCGTCATATACAGGTTGTTAAGAATATTCGAATTTCAGTTTTATATAACAGCTTTTGCGAAGTTTAATCAAAGTATAGTTTTGATTCCAATTAATGTGATTTATTATTAGTTTATAAAAGTTTCAGCCATGGCCGACACTAAAAAAATTACAGGCCATCTAGGCTATATAGCAAAACTCCAAAATTATGCCCTAATTATTCACCATTTTTAGGGTACCGAAGCCGAATGGCAAAAAAACGGCACCCTTATAGTTTCGTCAAGTCTATCTGTCTGTCTGTCCGTATGTCACGGCCACTTTATTCTGTAACTATCAGCATCACACTGTTCAAATGTAGTAGGAAGATGTACCCTGTTAACCGCTTTACGATTCTTATACACAAAAGAAAAAAATACTCCCATCCTTATCTCCTATTATCTACTACTATATATCCTAATGTCCTTAGACTATTTTCTTTTAAAGTCTACCGTTTCATAGCTAGACGCTTCCAAAGTGGTAAAATGAACCCCCCCCCCCCCCCACATTCAACTTATAAACTAAGCGAGTGTAAATTTTGAAAATAATATACAAGATGTTTGGTAGGGAGCTGTACATACGCCTAGGGTAGAAACTTGGGATGGTCTGCTACCTACTCCCGCCCATTATATTGACCTGGGCCTCAAGGTTTTAGTGTATTAGTGTGTTTTAGTCTTAGTGTATTGTGAAAATTAATTTCGCAGCAAAAAATATAGAGAAAAATTATGGGGCCTGAAGTACCGTTGTAAGGTAAAAAAATATTTTTCAGGGCAACTTTCTCTTGGGTTAAAAAAAAACAAACAAGGTTGGAGTTCTTCTGATTTTTTGAAAACATCCCCAGTCCATACTCTTTCTAAAAATATGCTAAAAATGTTACTATCCCTTTTAGTTCCAAAGTTATCAATTAATTTCCGCAACAAGCGTACTTTAAACAACAATTTCAAGTAATAAAAATTACTTAAATGTGTCCGATCGTAAAAGGATAGCAAATGAACCGCAACTTTGCTAAATGACTTATTTAATTACAAAGTGTGTTCAAACTGGTGACCTTTCACTTGTAAACATGCTCGGCACCTCTTCCTTATCTCCACGGTCATTGTGCCAAGCAGCAGTTCCTCTCGCATCGCATTAAAAGCGGCGTGGATCTTGCTTATTAAAACATCTCTTGTTGGCCCTTCCCCAGACGTAGAAGTCAAGCAGGGTAAGGTCACCTTGGAGGCCAGGTAATTGATCCACCCCGACCAATCCAAGCATTAGGGAAGGAGTTGTTTAAAAATTCCCTCACTGCTAGGTTCCAATGGGCAGGACAGCCGTTGTGCTGAAAGACTATGGGCTGATCTTCGTCAAACACAGCTTCCACTAAAACGGGCAATTCATTTTCGAGGAAATGTAAATAGTTTTGCCCGTTTAAGTTGCCTGGCAGAAGTGTGGCCCTATCAAGCGGTTGCCAATGACGCCATACGTTCACGGAAACCTTCTTTGGAATCCTCTGTACCTCTTCACTCTTGGGTTTTGCTTTCTGGGTGCCCAGTAATGGACTAACAAGGTTGGAGTTCTTTTGATTTTTTGAAAACATCCCCAGTCCATACCTTTTCTAAAGGTATGATAAAAGTGTTATTATCACTTTTAGTTCCGAAGTTATTAATTAATCTCCGTTACTAGGGCACTTTAAGCAACAATTTTACTTTTTACCTTACGTTTGTTAGTAGTAGCGCTAGCAGTTTCATTAGTTGAAATTGTTGCTTAAAGTGCCATAGTTGCGGAAATTAATTAATAACTTCGGAACTTAAAGGGATAGTAACATTTTAAGCATTTTTTTTAGAAGGGGTATGTACTTGGTATGTTTTAAAAAAATCATAAGAACTCCAACCTTGTTAGTTTTTTTTAAACCCCATAGAAAGTTGCCCTGAAAATTATTTTTTTATCTTACTACGGTACCCATAACTTTTCTTCTCTAAAATTTTCTGGTTTGAAATTAATTTTTACAGTACACTTACAGCCTTACCACAAATAATTAAACTAGGTTTGGACAATTGTTTAAATATGATACGGCTAGCTTAAAATCAACGTCAATCAAGTCAAATTACAAAATGGTGACTTACATTTCACTTTCGCCGCATAACATTTAAACAGTAGTTCAAACCTTGTTTATTTATTTGTGGTAAGGCCGTTAGACTTTAACGATTAAAACAAGACAATAAGCAGACCTGTCCTATAAATAGATTTTGAGCTACAGGAAGTTTTAGTCCAAAAAATAGTTTTTTTCTAAAAAATAAAAAATAAAACATTAAAATAAAACCTTGAGGCCAAGGTCAATACAATGGGCGGGGGTAGGTAGCAGACAATCCCAAGTTTCTACCCTAGGTGTATGTACAGCTCCCTACCAAGCACCCTGTATAATGTATATCTCAACAAATAATTTCAACGAAATTGGTTTGGACGGAATCGAACAAGTAGTTTTTGAGATATACCACATTTTCAACAACTGCAAACATAACTTTGTTCTTCATACAAACATTATGAAAAACAAAGTTATATTTGCTTTTAACAAAATATTGTGGTATTTTACTAAGTAAGCGGATTTCCTAATTCAGTTAAAGTTGGCACGGAAACCGCAGTGCGCGGGTGCGACTCGCACTTGGCCGGTTTATCAAATATATTTTTCATAAAACATAATACTTTTCTTCTGTAACTGAGACTATCAGTTTGTTCAAGCTAATAGAATCTTCTGTGCTTAACTCAAAATGAGGCTACACCCATAGTCAGGGTAAGCAAGACTAATCCTAAACTCTTGCAGAGGATTTATTTTCACTAGCTGAGCTTTGAACCCGTAGATTAACGTACAGCTCATTAATAGATTTCCCTTTTCGGCTGAAACTAAAATGGTAATCCAATTATGGGCTTTTAATTATGTATCAGATTCGAAAGTTGGGTTCCTTCATAGGAATTTAATTTGTATTTATTCATGGAGTGTCTTACTAAAGATTTTGTTAAGAAAGAAACACATTAAAATTAATATGGATATTAAGAGGTAAATGATACAAAGTAAAAAGTTTCAAAAAAAGGATAAAAACTATGAAACAGCGACGGAACCTCCGAAGAAACCGTATCGCTAGTTTGATATAAATTCCAGTTCAATACCTCCACGCGTTCCTAACAAAAAGGGTAGAAACAGACAGACGGACGGTCAACGAAGTGATCCTATAAGGGTTCCGTTTTTACCTTTCGAGGTACTAAATATCCTAGCAAAGCGAGTACAATGATGAAAGCGTAATGGGGTAAATACGCGTCTCCAGCGTTTCTTATTGTTAAAAACTAAAGTGTTGATAAAAAGCACATAAATTAACTAAAGTACACACTTCATTAAGTTCCAAGAGCTATTAATTCCACATACAAGTCTTTTGTTTATGCACAGATGGGCAAACCGCTAACTGTCATTTGTTATACTATTAAGCACTTACACATCGATGTAGTTGCGGTTTCATTTCTAACTAAATCCAATATCGGGTTTGACCTTTCACTGTGCTATTAGTTAAAGTTTATATCCATTTTGCCCTACGCTAGTTCCAAGAATTTACGTGTAATCACCCGTTTCAAAGCATATTGTTTTTATTAATGTTTATGATTGGTTTGTACTAAATTTAAGTAAAGTGTTGACTACACAAACTAACAGGGAAATAGACTTTAATAAATAATGTTATATAGTTTCAGTTTTAGTCTAGTTATCTATTTGACTGCCTAAAGATTTCATCACCATCATCATCATTTTTAGACAAAAATGTCCACTGCTGAACCGAGGTCTTTCCCACGTTTTTCCTCAGCGACCGATCACAAGGGGTCTGAATCCAGTTTGGTCCTGCGATATTTAGAAGGTCATGGTGTCAATATTGTCGGTGGACGTCCTAAGCCGCGTCTTTGGTCAAAAGGTCTCCAATTTAGAACTTTTCTGCCCCAACAGTACAACGTAAAAGCTATGAAACATTTAAAAATCCCTTGTTTACCCGAGCAATGGCAGATACCTGCCATAAAACTGAAATATTTTATGCAAGTACATAACAAAAACTCAACTAGGGCAATAAATGCTCATTTTTTCATCTCAACTATTTCGTAGCAAAACAACAATACAGTTCTTTTACTTGAAAACCGTTAGTTCCCGTTTTCTAGCTCAGAACAATATTTTCCAATTTAAGTGACAAAGTGCACTTAGGTCGGCGTGTCTGAAACCAAAACTTTGCCATTTGAACTAAGAAAGGACAAGTTATAGTTTTTTACGTTATTTATACGAACCTGTGTACATACTACATGTATATAGGTTCGCTTTGTCAATAACACTTATTGCGCAGGTAGTTTTTTTTTTCAAATTCTCTGATGCTTGTGTAATGAAGTTGTAATGTTACTTTGCCTATAGTTCTCTCTACTGTTCATTCTAGTATCTAAGGAAACCAGCCTGCAATTTTAATATATGTTATTTATTACGAGTTGAATATAAAATTACGTGATGTGTTGTTAACAAACTGACTTCATAATGGTATTTCATATATAAACCTCTGATAATAGATTTAAGTTATGATAAAACACGGGGTATTTAAAATGTTAATTTTTTTGCTTAAAAGACCCCAAATTTTAAGTTATTAAATCTAACTTATAATTCCACAGTGTCTTAAAAGTGAATATCTAATATTTATACAAAAAACTTTACCCACACAGGTATCTCTTTTTAATGGCAAATAGGTACGAGTAAACTCGATTCAAAGAAATGAAGTTGTCAATCAGATAACCTCACGTCAAGGGTCTTGTTTGGATGTGGAGGCTTTGATCTATCGCTCCCTGAAGTGTGTCCCATAGGTTATTTGAGTCTGTCTATGTGTTACGGGAGTTTTACATCATTTTTAACATTATAGTTTTATGTCTGCCGTTTCATGGATGAAAATAAAATCTTTACGAATGAACAAAAAATTTATAAAATATAGCTTCACCGCTCAGATAATGCTATTATGACGTTTTTAATTTTGACACAAAGGTATGGAAGAAATGTCAAATTTTCTGACTGGTTTTTTGTTGTTTTTTTTTCAAACTTCTAAGCGTCATAATAGTAGTCTCAGAGTGGCTGAATTAAAGGTACGGCAAAAAACTAATCAACTACAAAAACATTAAAGATTCCAGATAAAATATTTGGTGTATTTGAAATGTACGAAAGATACATAATTAGCCATCTGTTATTTATTTACTACCATTACATGGTACACGTCAGATTTTTTGAAAATTTTAGCTAACATAATATCTCGGTAGTACTTGCAAGTACCTAACAAGGTCATAAGAAACTAGAGAATTGCCAGATAAAAATTTAGTAAAACTTTTACGCACAGATATTATTAACAAAAGCTACAGCACTTGGCTTTAATTTAAAACAGTCTCCAATTCTAAGCAAAGTGCCAACGTTCAGATAAACGGAACTATTTTTGCTGATCCAGTATTTGTTCCAATGCGACACTGAAAAGCTTTCAGAAGATATCGCAACATGCGCGCTGAAAACGAAACGGATGATAATTCAATTTCTACGCGGGGAGTATTGATGCAATCCGTCTATGTCATAGTTTTGAAACATAAAAGTTTTTAAAAAATTAGCGAAATCTAAAACGCGCGCCAAAATTGCAGAGCTTGAGTTTGAAACGAAAACAATAAATGTTTTCACTCATAAAGCATGACACGTGCACTCAAATTGTGAATGCAGAGTTTGGAATCGAAATAAAAATACGTCTTGTTGATTGGTATCTATAGATCTATTTTTTTTTATTATTCTGGTGTGGATACTCGTCTCTGTTTAAGATCAAGTAAAATTTTTGGGTAGACACTGATAAATAATATCATAACCTAAACTAATAATAAGTATTTATGGAATACCCTTATAATTATAGTAATTGTAATATGCATACCCAGTTTCTGTGAATACATAGTACACGCAGCAAGGCAGGTATATACTCAAGTAAGAATGGGGAAAAGTGTATTAAGAAAAACCCCTTGTCATACCTCAAACAGAGCCCTCAGAAACACACTTTTAATTTAATGGTGACGATGATTATGACGAATTGACTTTCTCTTGTACTGTACTAACGCAAATGTACCTATGTAACCCATCCGAGAAACATTCATGAGCGTCACTATAATCCGGCACGGCCTAAAGCTAAATGAAATTATTAATTCCGTTTGCCAAGGAGATAATTTCGCAAAATGGTTTCGTTGTTTGACTTTAATTAATTCGAGGCTTGTCAACTGTGGGTGCGCGAGTATCTTCACCGCGTCTGAGGCATGTCTCTCGTAACAGTAATCGCTCGTTTAGCTGAAGCGTTGCCACTCGATATCTATCGATAGGAGATTAAAAACAATAGCACATATGGCAATAGCATTGATAGGCTTATCGGTAGTATTGAAAATAGTTATAACTTTAGCGTAAAGGAGTCACAAACATACATACATACCAACTTTCACATTTATAATTTGAGTTAGGGTTGATTTTTCAAAAGTCTATAGAAGTCGAAGATATGAAATATTCGCTAAACAAAATACAATATGGCTAATTTGAACATCACCTTATTGACAGCAATCATAGCTACCTGTCATTTTTAAAATCTCTCTCTTTATAATTTATCAGTCTGATAAGTTTTATCTGATCATTGAGAAATAGGCCCTAAGAAATGTAAGTATCTATTGATAGAATCGTATCGAAGCTCAATCGAATATATATTATGTGGCTCAATATCAAAAGCTGTATCAATACTATTGCATTAACAATCGGTTCTAAAGATAATATTGAAACAATCGCTTTATCATAAAGGTGAGCAATATAGCGCAATATATTGTTACTTCAATCATATCGATTGAAGTAACAATAGTAAGAGTCGATACTATTTTGCAAAACTAAGCTATTAATATTAAAACTGTCTATACGATTGATTATTTTTAAGGTCAACTATCGATATTCGAATCGTCGACAGCTTGGCAACGCTATCTAGTGGTGGTGAAACCAACCGCAAACGCGGCGTACTTTTGTCAGGAGTATGTGTGTCTCTTGATGACGTGCATTAAATATTTTAAAAGTATTACGAGGTAGTTGATATAAATTTAATTTGTATTTTTATACGAGTAATTAAGGCCTTTTCTTGGCCAAATTATCAGACATACACAATTGAAATAAATAAAATAAATTGACATGTAATCTTCTTGTCTTAATACCTAAGAATTTTTATTCTAAAGTTGGTAATATAGAGGTAAATGTAGGCACGAATACAATACCCCTTTCAATAAAAAATGAGACAGTAAACTAGGTAAAATTTAATAAAAAATTATTATTACTTATTATTATTACTTATTATTCGTTATTACGAGGGTTAATGACACAATCACAACGTAATCACTACGGAGCACCGTATAGTCCTCAGAAAGTTATCCTACTAATGATTCAACTGAGCTGAATTACGTAGATGGCGTACAAAGCAAACGGATTGGAACCGCACGCTTACACATGCCTTACCAGAACCCAGCTTTGATTACAACGGCTTCATGAGACCTAGGTAAAACTTCGCCTCCTTGCAAATATAAAACAAATGCAGGCGTTCGATGCTTCGAAACCTCAGATCATAGAAAGAGAGATAGGAATGGAGGCGTGACACGTGCCACTGTCGATATGTTCGAACAGAACTATCCATCAAAAATATGCATTGAAAATCATTTATCACCAGTTTCGATACATAAAACGACATGAATTCATTAAACTCGTGTAGCTTACTACTTGTGTGCTTCAACAAAACATAAAGATGTTTGCATTAGTTGCTTATTGATCTTACTTGAGCAGAATATTTTCTTTGACCTAGAACATTCCTACCTTTTTTCCACAAACAGCGTAGCAACCTTTGCACCTCCCTTTTTTATGCGTGGTGGAGTGCCAGTCACGTTATCTACTAGCAAATAGGTCTTTGATTGTCTTATATCAGGAGGAGTGGTCGCTGGTAGAGATACAGAAGAAGATGTGGCATATTTTGTTAAACCTACGGAATTGATTTTAAAATCAAAAATAAAGGGTGAAAAACAAAAAACATAAGTTGTATCTCTAGGTGTATACGTGGCCTATGCCGTCATTTTAGACAAAAGTTGTACTCCCGGGCCAGTGTATCCTATAGTGTACAACTCATAAATAGGGGGTAAAAGAGCATGGGATTAAGGAGGTGAAAGTTCCAATAAGATATTATGGCCAGTAGATGTAATATCCGCAATAGCAAAAAAAAGGTAATTGCAAGCTATTTTCCGTCGGAGTGCTTAGCGTTAAGCGTATTAAATATTTTATACTACAAGCTGTGGTATGTACTCACAGTATATAAACTACGCGACTTCGTAATGCATCGACGCACGCGTTCTTTGTACGAGCGAGACGTAAACTCAACACATCTTTATCAGACGGCGTATTAAATACCAGCAGTTTTCCGCAGCTTCTTCCACGTAAATATCGAATCTTACAAAACGTAATCGAAAATTATAGCTTATTTATTATTTCAATATATAAGCTATATTATTGTAAAGTTTTATCAAAACGTATTTAGTAGTTTCAGCGTGAAGCAGTAACAAACATCTAAAATCATCGAAATAAGATTTTAGTATGGAAAAGCGATTTTTTGTTCAATCATGGTTTTATTAATAAAAGTTTTTATGTAAATTTGCTTTTAATAACGTACCTTCAATTTTGCTAAACCTATACCTGACACCTGTATATCGTCACAAACTGTCGCTAAGTGAAAATGTGTGAGTGTGTTTGCAGCACGTTTATTGGCGCGCGATTTTGAGGTCACGTTGCGTTTGATATTACAACTGCAACAGAATTCTAGTAGTTGTAACGCACACGATTATGAAAGCTATGGCACACACATCTCTCCTTTCTATGATCTGAGCTACGAACAAGCCGATAGGAAGACTCCCAACGCACGGTCCAAACGGAATCCGTACCATTATTCATGTTCCCTACGCTATGCGCTTTGTGAAAGAAAATACATTTTTCACTATCTTTACAGCTTTCGCAGTGTATTTCCTTTGTTTGTTTCGTTCTGAACCCAATATTTTTTTACTGGCGGAGATTTAAATTGGATTTAGTTTTTAAGTATTCTACGTCCATTCGTTTTTATCGCAGCTTTACACTTATTAGATAAATATCTTATATGAAACATTTGTCTTTTTAAAAGAATACGAATAAAAATATATTTAAGAGTATACTTTCCAAACTTGTGTAAAGTATTTGATTTTTCTAACGTAACCGATACACAGTTTTGGTTCAACCACTCACACTAACACTCTCTTGAGAATAACGTTAAGCTTGAGTAACATACAAACACAATTGAAAAGCGCTTGAGCGGTGATGATTTCTCGTTTCGACACTCGGTAACGATTCATTTGAGAAACTCATTTGCTAGAAGCCTCCTGAGAACGCAATTTGCGTAGTGTGAGAGCAAGCGACTGATGAGTCTCGGATGGACTTATTATTTGTACGCGCCAAGAATTCAACTGGTTGGTGATTTGTTAATATTGATTAAAGAGTACGATGATCCTTTGATGTTAAGAATTTGGAAAAAAGCGGCTCTAGAAAGGCACCTTGCAATGCACGGAACGATATTTGGATAGCCCTGTATGTAAGGAATCAAAAAAAAGTATGTCAATGTTAAGATCACCTGTATGTGCAATCATTGTTTTAAACTAGTTAAGTGAATAATAATGGAAATTCTTAATTAACGTAATTTTTACTGTAAGGGAACACTTGAATTAAAAAAATAATAACACTATTTTTTTTGCGACGACGCTCCTCATGTGGAATATGAAATTTATTTATTTATTTTATTGTATTTGTATTACAAAATCCACAGCTCTTAATAGTTATTATTATTAAGAGCTGTGGATTTTGTAATAAAAATGCAATAAAATAAAATAAATAAATAAATTTCATATTTTACATGAGAAGCGTTGTCGGAATAAAATTAGTGTTATTGTTTTTGTATTTTTTTAATATTTTTCTATGTACGTATGCATGTATGTACGTTATCTAGAAATGTTGGTCTAGTGTGATTTATTGAAATTTCTATCATTCTGATGAATTCTTTAAATATTACATTTGAGAGTCGTAGTTTAAATATTAAACGAAACAACAAAACACGAACAAAAAAAAACTTGTTAAGAACCGCGATTACACAGCGGGGTGTAGAGCTACATTTTGTTGTGTATATTTTTTGCATCATATTAGCATTACCACCATCGTTTCATCGCATCGTTTAAGTTTCCTCCAACGCTGTGATGATAAATATTTCCTGTTTACATTTCCTTAGTTTCTTCAGTGTTGCAACGGTGCATTATTTTCCACCGCATGACTCTTTAATCTTGCAGGGGATGAAACAAAATTATGAAAAATGTTTTTTTGTTGTTGTTTGTAATGTTTTATAACTTACATATAAATAAATAAGTAAAATCAGTTTTTCTTTAATATTATGTTATCAAAAACACACGAGAAAAACTTTAAACCAAGACATGCAACATAAAAAAGAACTTAATATCTTAAGAAAACGAAACCATTTCCTTGCGGTAAGGAGGCTATGATGCTGGCTGCGTTGCCGCGTTGGATAGCTATGCTAAATCTTTTGAGCCAGCTTTATTGTAAAAAAGGAGGAGGTTATGTATTCGACTGTATGTTTTTTTTTTCTCTTTTTGAATTGAAAACTTCTTTAGCGGCGTTGAGCACTTTTGTGGGATGGGGGAAAAATGTTAAACTCGCGTCAGGACACGTGGGCTGATCGAAAAACCGTAAGACGGTTGGCGAAATTATGGATGTAAGTTGATTTTTCTGAGAGATAAACTTTTTAATGTAATTTGATATAATATAAATTGTAATGTTTGTGTACGATAGCGCAATAAATAAATATTGTATTCTATAAAAATATTATATTATTATTATTATTATTATTATTATTATTATTATTATTATTATTGTATTCTATCACAAAAATGATAGTACTTTTATATTGATAATAAGAGTAATTCATTCAAAATTATTCCCTAACTATTGCAAAAAATGAAAAATGCACAACGTTGATATTCAAGTTTTCACTTCTGCCGGCACTCCCGGAGTGCAATTTTGTGTTTTTTTTTGTAGCTGTGTTAGCTCATATCACAGTCATTTGTAAAGTTATCTGTACATCCGGCTGTCAGTCCAAGTCGCCAGTCTATCTCATCACCATGGAGGCTGGTCGCACGACATTGTCAAAAGACTTTTCATACCCTTAAAAAATAACGACGACGACAACAATTTACTAACTATTCTATTAAAAAAAATATCAATGTTGAACGATTAATTATCTTTGTAGATTTGATGAATTGTATAACACACTTTCGTTTTCGATATGCAATGAAAATGACAAACTAAATTGAGCTTACACGGCTCACGTCTTCTGTGTAAAATTAAACACACATTTCCATAGCAACAAAAGGTTTTTGACATCTGCACTTGTGCATCATGTCATGAGGGAAGAATGCTCGAGGTTTCAAGTGTGGGGAGCATCGACACACTGACATCTTGTCTGCTTAGAACCCTTTAGCAAACACTAAGTTGGGACAGAGTGGTCACATAGAACCATTGAGGCTTAAAGGATGCAGTGTTAGAGACAAACACTCATGTGATATGAACATTTAGTATGATAGATCATATTATTATGTTCTATTCGAGGAGCGCTAACTTTACGCTCAAAAAAGCTTTTGATTATTTTTGAAACCTATGACTATTTATAGAGGAAACATTCAGCAGGTGCTTTATTGATTGAATAGCTACAATCTGAATTTTAAAACTCATACAGGCGCTTCACTTTTATTGGTTTCGGCTTTCCGCTAAGACTGCTAGTCTTAGGAATAGGGGGTGGAATTAACCTAGAGTGTTTTCTCATCCTGTAAATAACACTTTCTGTATGTATCTGTTCCTTGTCGCCGCGCGACGAAGACGTCTCCCCATCGTTTAAAACAAAGGCTGAAATTGCCCGAGGCGCATTCTAACAGCTCTCGCTGCACATTGACCGCTCTCGAGTCTAGCTTGTGGACTGGGTGTACTGACTGCGGCGATGAGTGTGTGTGACACCGAAAAACACATTTTTCGGTGTCACACACACTTCATTTCATTCATACAGTGATTGATGTGCTTTGTTATTTTTCGTATTAAATTATGAAAGTTTTACGGCTAGGGGAAATATGTGTGACATTATTTTTGATATAAGCACTGTTAAATAAAACTAATAAATGCACTATGCTTGCGACGATTTGTATCGTTCTCTACTTTCAATAAACAATTTACTGTTTCAGTGTTTCTGAATTTTAATTAAAAATGCCTACAAAAAAAGTATTCAATTACAAACTATTATTTAATTTAAAACACCCATTACCGTTTTCAATTTCAACTTTGCCATTATATGACATTACCTTCCTACTTACCTACTATACCTACTTCTTAAAGTCTTTCAGAAACTATTTGTCAAGTTAATTTCGAATTCTTGTAAGTACTAATAAAACAAGTCTTAAACTTACTTGGAATTTAGAAACACTTCAGACATTATTACATGAGTTTGGTAAGAGCCTTGAATTCTTGATTAAAAACTGACCGATAGTCCCAAGTTGGATTTGGTCGTTTCTTTTAATTAACAAACTTACAAAGAAGTGAGAGTAATCAAGTTTTCAATTCGCTCCGTAGTGTTCATTCCACAGCAATCTGGCTCTAGATGTGGGCAAGATTCTTCTTTGATTAGTGCTTAAGTTACACACAAGGGCAGACTTCTAAAATGTAGGTTGATTTTAACAACTTTACATAGGTCTTACATTCATACATACATACATACCTACTATCTTGGCCACAAAGCCTTATATACCTTAAGTCCCAGTATTATATTATCTGGGGTCACAATTCAATCAATCACACACACATATCATATCCTGTTGAGGTTACAATACTTAAGGTGGTACACAAACACTCCTTTACTGTCTGTTAAACGAGTATAAAGTGGCTCATTAAAGAGTCGATTCAAGCAACGTTAGATACGGAATATTCGCTGAAAACAAAATTCAAAACGCCTCATAATCATTTATGTTATGTAATTTAAAAATCGGTCGTTTTATACTCATTCAGTCATTAAGACCTATCTGACGTTGGCCAAATCCACCCGTATTGGAAGATACTCAATGTTATTTATTTTACACCTACGTAAGACCAGTTTTTATCCTCATGAAAAGACATCTAGGAACAAAATACAATAAGTAATTAATTTACGCAAAAGAGAGTGACGTTGCGTCAGGCGGTCATAAATATTCAGACAGTCATCCCAAAGTTGACGTTTCATTTAAAGAGCGCCCGATGACTTTGTATTTTTTTTTTTTGTAAAACGTTAAGTAATATTAACGTCAACAAAAAGGTCTGAAGTGACCCAGCATTAAAGTCAGCTTATGACTGAGAGCGTGATAGATTGCCGGCGGCCGGCTCGCCGTTTATTTTTTATTAAATGCCCCCACATCTGGCTTCAATTGCGGTAACAGCTTTTTATAAAACACAGCCGGTTGATGTTTATACGGGCATCTTGCTATTATGCAAAATTTTAACCCACCGTTACCAGGGTTTTAGAGACGCCGTTATATTTTAATTGGTTACAGGCAATCCTTTATGTTTCCACGACGCTTCAAAGCCCACCCAGTTTAAAAATTCTTTGACTTTGTTGGTTACGACGCATACGTGGCTTTTTAATGACTATCTTTTTTCCAATAAAATGTGAAAATAATTCAGTTTTATCGTCAGAAGGCCGAATGGAACTAATACGAGAATTGATATTTATTGCTCTCATAATTTCTTGATCTAAACCAGACGTCTTTTAGTGTTAAACTCTTGAACTCCCCTTATGAGAATAAAAAGAGTCTGGATAATAAATGTGCCACACTAAACTTGATAAGCACATTTTTTATGATCGTAGGTTCAACATCAGCTACTGTTTTTAGTATCTTAATTGGGTTTTAATTAATAACCTCTCACATTGATATTCAATGCTACCGGTTCTTTTGACGTTTAATATAAGTAGCGTATCGCTACTTAACTCTATAATAATAAGTTTTGTATAAGTTTTTACTATATTCACCTCTTTTAACCGAATTCAAAAAAGGAGGTAATTAATTCAATGTAATATTGTTAGAATTTGATAATATTTGAGTTTGTTGATCTATTAAGGCTTCCAAATGAGTGCGCAAAATTTCGAAAGTATATGTATGTTTGTAGAGTAAAGGCAGGATGTAAAAGGTGCGGGTAAAGTATACATTTTATATATAATTATGTCCATGAATTTTGCTTGGTCAATCCTTTCTGTATCTATACTAATATTATAAAGCTGAAGAGTTTGTTTGTTTGTTTGTTTGAACGCGCTAATCTCAAAAACTACTGGCCCGATTTGAAAAATTATTTTTACGTTGGATAGTCCATTTATCGAGGAAGGCTTTAGGCTATATAACATAAAGATACGACTCATAAAACCACAGCAGAAATTAAAAATGTTGCGAAAACGGGAGAAAGATATTCCTTTTGAGAGCTTCCGCTGCATATGCTGCGGAAACCGCTTAAGTTACACAAAAATCATGTATAACAAGATTGTTCAGCATTAAAAGTTCTATAATAAAGTCCGCGACAGCATATGTCTATCTTCTATGGTTGACTTACTACAACCTTTTTTATGTTCATAGATTTGTAAAAAAAATAATGCATTATTTTTAGAGGTGTATTATACACACAGGTATTTATTCTTATCAAAATAATTACATTCATCATCACGAGCATTTCATTTAGAACCAAGTTGCCCTTTATATCATTTGATTTCAATAAATATCTTAGCAGCTATCACAGTTTTAACATAACTCCGCACCAAAATAATGTTCGCAGCTTAAGTACAACGTGCGTTTGCGCTAATATATTATAAATCTGAAGAATTTGTTTGTTTGAACGCGCTTATCTCAGGAACTGCTGGACCGATTTGAAAAAATATTTCTGTGTTGGATAGCTTATTTATCGAGAAAGGCTTTAGGATATAAAACATGACGCTGCGACGGGAGGGGAGGGAGCAAACTCAAAACGCGCGGACGAAGTCGCGGGGGACCGCTAGTTATTTAATATTTTTGGACCTACAAAATAGAGATTATGCAAAATTAAGTTTGTTTTTTGTATGACTCCTTTTTTGGGATAGATGCCTACTCGTATGCATTGATGCCCCACTACGAAAATTCTAAAAAGGATAGATATCTGTGGTACGGGATACATTCATACTGTATAAACGAAAAAGTCAAACAAACTTTTAAGAGGTATGGAGACCGATTGGTATTCTAGCAGTAAAAGGCTACTCCTAAAACAAAAATTGTTTGTGAGAAATATTGGACTGTCATCGTTTGCATATAATTTTACATAATATGAGATCAAATAAAATAACCATACTTAATCTCGAAAAGTTTTTTTTATTTATTTTATTTATACTTTATTGCACAATAATAAAATTCTGTACAAAAGGTGGACTTAACGCTATATGGCGTTCTCTACCAGTCATGCCTTTAGCCCAAGCAGAAATTATTGTGAGCGGTGCGGCAAAGAAACAAAATTAATTATATATATAAAAAATGTCTACATAAATAATAAATACGTACTAAGATTTTATGTAATAAAATGAATATCTACCAAATAAATACAACTAATACTTACATAATATTAAACATACATAACACAAACAATAAAACAAATACATCATTTGTAGAATTATTTCAAATACATCATTATCAAAATATCATTTAAAATTAATTACCATTTGTCAGGGATGCTTAATATAAAAATGAAATGTTTTTCCCTCAGTGGAGTATAATGATAACGAAAGAGCACAATTTGTAATATACATTAAGTGCCTTCACTGAAACATATTGGAGGTTTGTTCTGCTAATTAAATATTTCTTGAAACATTTTATCCGCATACAAAGAACAGAACTGTGCAATTTGTAAGTGGTTCAAACAGATTAATTTAAATAACCATTCATCTTTCCTCGCTGTGGTCAGGGTAATCATGTTTTTACGGTGCGCATGAAACGCAAAGAGCAGTTACGTTAGTAGTAGTAATTTCATATTTTCGTGACAGGCAATTACAATTAGCTGGTAATGTTTGTAATTGGCGAATTTCGTAATCATTGAATTATTGTTTCATAAAAGCCAATACCGACACACATCCAGTAAAGCCTATTTGTACCGCAATAATTGCTATAAAACTGCCATTCAGGGCATTTTCATTCATAACGTTAATCACTTAATGGTGGCATTAATTTGGCTTTGTAGCTGTTGCACGCTGATTAAAAAACAAAACACGACCAGATTGAATAATAAATGAGTATGGAGTAGATTAGATTGATATAATTTATCGATTTTTATTGTTATGAAATCCTGCTTTAGTTTTTCTTTTTAGGCCAGTGTAGGACAATAGTGCCATGTTTTTTTTTAAGTTCTAAACTTTACATATAGTACCTAGCAAAGAACATACTGATAAAGCTACCTAAAAATAGGTAGGAGAGAAAATTTAAAAACATTTAAGGTTTATGATTTCTAAACACTTACAAGAAATTTGAATATGACAAAAACATTCTGATAAGGCGTTATCGGAAGAAGTTCTTCGCTTCGAACTGGAAAGTGCATCACAAACAGCCCGAGTGAGTTGTGCCAGTGTGCGCCTGTACCCACTCGCGACGTGTTCGGACCACTGGGCTGGAAACATTTACTCGATTAGACGGAAGGCATACGCTTTAATGGTGACGGAATTCTCGGCTTGCCCAGTGGGTACGCTTCGATTTGCGTAAGTTTTAAAGCTGAGCGTA
This sequence comes from Pyrausta purpuralis, assembly GCA_963924145.1. Classification (NCBI taxonomy): domain Eukaryota; kingdom Metazoa; phylum Arthropoda; class Insecta; order Lepidoptera; family Crambidae; genus Pyrausta; species Pyrausta purpuralis. The sequence goes on along the minus strand of OZ001659.1, from coordinate 11,737,033 downwards.
TCTATTTTTCTATTTGAGAATTGAAAAAGGTACGGCACATAAGTTTCAAACAGATCCAACTCGTGAATGCGTGACAGTATTCGCTAGCAACTTACATGGGCAATCAAATGCTAGCTAGGATAAAGCATATACCAACTTGGGAGCTCTAAAAATACAGTCTTATCGAATGATTTCACTTATAATAATAATAATTTTAATGCACAACTGTCGAATGACGTAATAGTCCTACGTCTTTTCCGCATTTTTTTTCCATAACTCTGCCCTTTCTGTAGACGACAAAAACAATGAAAATATTGTCCTTTGTATCCCCCAACGATGGCACAAAACAATTAAAACATAACACGACCGGCCGTCTAGATCTTCGTTAGTTAAAAATTAGTGTCCTAAACGTATCCATTGTTCAGGCATAACCGCAAATTCTTCCACTTAAGTCGGGCCCTTGACAAATGTTAGGGGCCTTCCCGACTGTTACATTTCGTTTTAACCCGGCGACCGTAAAACGACATTGATAAGTGTTCGATGGGCCACGTCTCTATTTGGCCAGTATGGAAGATAAGCTGGATTTTAGGAGTTTAGCTCCAGCTGTTCGAGTTGCACTTGCATTTTGCATCTAGATAATTCAAACGGAGATTTAAGACTGTCTTGTTACAGTATACAGTACGTGCAACTGATTAACGCGATCAGGCTCGGTTATATTTTATTCAGTTAGTTTTGTGTTACTTTTTGACAATTAAGGTGCGTTTGATCCCGGGTAACCATTTATTTTGTTATTTACCTCAGTAAGTACTAGTTATTTATACGATTTAATTTCGTAAGTATTACAACTTAACATTTTCACCATTCAGTTTTAAGTCCATTTGATTTCGAATTGGCTCTTAACGGTCAATCTGATTCTTAGGGTTCCGTGCCTTCAAAGTAAATAATCCAAAATTACCAAATTTAAAAACCCACCGACCCGACACATTAAAAAGGTAACCTTATATTATTTCTATAGCATTGAAGCAGCAAGGTACACAATTTCGAATCGATTAGAAATATGGAACGTCAGATTCCCTCGTCAATTTATTAAAGAGCTGATGATTTTCAAACTGCTGATCAGGTTTTGTATGAAACATTACAAAGAACACTCGAGGTATAAATTATATATGACCCAAAAACACTCAATGAAAATTGGTTCATCCATTTGCGCGCTACAATCCCACAGTCAAATACACAAATACCTACCTACACAGACTGGTACGTAAATTTATAAAACCCCGCTCTTTATTTGTCAGGGGTTAAAAGCGGAACCGAACCGTTTTTAAGATCACACTATTATGCCTTATTCGTCAGTCTTGTATTCAATGCGATAAAAAATACGAGAGCTTCAATACCTATTATATTTTATAATCTTACACCATTTGGTGTCTGCGTTTTGTTTGTGAATTAATGCCATAAACGTCCGACTTTTAGCAAATACGATATCCATATGTCCAGATTTCCAATTCATCGGAATTATTAAAAAATCTGCTCCGGCTCTGTCGCAGCGAACGTTAACCGTTTCCGATAAACTTTTTTGATATTACTCAGCACCCGCTGCACGTAAATCTACCCTTACATTGGTCCCGGCAACTTTTTCAATTTAACAGGTAAGGATAAATCGTTCATTCTTTTTATTTGAACATAGAACTGATATAAACTCCCCCGAAACTTCGGGAGCTGGGCCCCCTGATATTGTTTGCTTCGTGTTAACTTGGAAAATCTTTTACTGTGGAGATTTAGTAACTGAAAGTTTGTTTTTGCAGATAATTTTCAATTAATTTAATCGTTTTAATTAAGAGCTCGTTGTGTTTTACGTGTACGAGAAGAATTGTTTCTCTTCAGCTGTAATTTGTTTTATTTTTTCAAATATGTTCCTTCCATTAAAATAAAAACACTTTACGAATTTATTACGCGCAAATTTATATGCCTGACGTTTCGAATTCTTTACAGCATGAACGTAAACTTCAGAACCAAATGAATGAACCTTCCATTATCAATACACATACAGATCAACCAAAGTCCAGTCGTTTATAGGCTTATGTTTAAAAAATACAATCACTAAAGCCAGAGATTGACCTGCATCTTATTAACCGAAAGTCTCATTTATGACATCAAGTAGTTATTTTTAACTACCCACGGTAGATAAATCGTTTTTCAAAGGACATTTTAATGGGTAAAACTTGTAGCATTCAATTGAAACCTATCGATTAATAGATCGGAAGATAAAACTTTTTCAATTGAGAAGTTTTCTTATTGATTAGCTTGATGACATCAGATAAGTTTATTGCGAACCATACGATATCTAATAAACTGAAAATGGGGTAACTTTCCCGATGAACTTTATCAAAGGACACCATAGACTAAAATAAAATAACACCGATAATCAAATGCGGACATGCAATTTGCATGAAACCATACCAATAATAACACATCATCATATACTGTTGATCAAATCACACAATTCATATACAGGGTATTGTTTTGGTAAGCAACGAGCGACTCAGGAGTGGTTGTACGAGTACAAACGATACTAATGCCAAAAATATATTTTTTGTAATGGAAAAAACCCACTAAATCAATTTGTCATTGCGATACTATCATATACCAAAACAACATCCTGTATGATTAAAGCAAATCGGTCAAAAGGGTCGCCAAAAGGGCGAGAAAACCATGATTTGTAAGCACCGAGGTTCCAATCCAACCAACGACCTCAGAGATAAGATAATGACACCATATGACCAAGCAAGCCACTCGACAATAGAGGTCAGAGTTCACCACCGGTAGAAATCACAACTCATGCCATATCTGTTCTGCATCTGACTACAGTATCACACTTGACGGCGCGGAGTAACTTGCTTATGTCAAAATGCAATCCGACGCTGGCAGATGTAGGTCAACATCGACTTTCGGTAATGTCTTTGGACTATAAAACGCGAGTATTGTGACAACAAACAAACTGACAAACACAGATCCAGTCTATTTACAATTTATTTATTTAATTACAACTTCATGCACAAAACATAAAATTGTACATATGGCGGACTTAATGCCAATAGTATTCTCTACCAGTCAACCATAGGTCAGAACAGACAAAAATATATATACAATTATTTGACTTAGAAAACGGACTGGTAACGTTCGGTTGCACCAACTAACGTCAAATACCTAACAGAATCCTTACTACGCAACCGAAAATGAAATAATTCTGCATATTTTTAAAAATAAGAAGATGACTTAGTAAGGTTTTCACATTCGAAGAAACTTTGCATACCTACGTTTGTGTGCATCACTCTCCTTATTTGCTTAGCTCTCTTTACCAGTCATCGCGTAACACCAACAACTACCCTATATTTCATTCTTGTCTTACATTTATCTGAAATTACTGGAATAGACGTAAAATTTACTTCTTTTGCGCCATGGATTTCGGAGTAATTGTAATGATAAAAATAATGATAATAGTTTAATTTAAAGAACCTAAGGCATTCATCCGTTTATCAATGTCTGATAAAAATATGAATAGTTTTTACTAAAGAAGTCTAAGGAAGCCGAGTCACCTATAGCTTGATGCCTAAAGACACCACAATAAATAATTATATTGGATACCAATCACAAACATTGCTCTGATCCTAAAGTAAGTAGCTAATGCACTTGTGTTATATAAATTGGGAACGGTGGTACAGCAACTCCAGACCTGAGACAATTTAGAAAATTATGATTTCTACATTGACCCTAATGTTAATCATACCCGGAGCAGCGACGCCCTGAAGTCACTATATCACAGTAAACGGTCATTAACAGTTATAATAATTAACTTTTTCTATGAATATGCTACCCGCTTAATGTCGACATAATGATTGTAGTTATTAATTTAGCATCGAAGCAGAAGCGCGAGTACATCGATGCTAACGCGCGTTAGTATCGATTTAGTCGCCAATATGCAGTAGGTACATAATCTGTCAATATCCAGCTTCTGCATCGCGACAGCGTCAATGCTAACGCGCGTTAGTATGGTGACTGTATCGATGCCTAAAGTAGTGCAAGTGTATAAAAGACATTGACATTTTGCGACTGCATCGACGCTGCGTTGCGGCTGCATCGCTGCTAATAGTCGCAGTGTGCAAAAAGTGACCCCTTACCTCACCATTTTCAGATGGTTCCAAATCTAAGACTTGAGCTACCTCTTCCAGAGCCTTTAACTCTGCGCCGTATCATTAAAACTTTTATCAAGCTCAGATGCATTGCGAGTTTATTGTTGTTAGGACGCATTGATAGCTGAACATGTGTCTGCGAGATAATACACGATCGGATGCTTTTAGAAGTTATTGAAATCTTCAAGTCTTAGATAAATTTAATTTCGTTCGTCGTTAATGTTTTACGGCTACGGATTTATTTGAGTGCGATACGGATGCGGTCTCCGGTAGTACCTAGTAAAATAGTTTTTATTGTCGTCATGACTGTTTGCAGGAGCTGGCTAATAGAGATTGTTCAAGTCATTTATAAGCCATATTAATTTATGACTGATGCAATTATTTGAAAGTTCTTATTACTTTGCATTGTATTTTGCTGGTGTACTGTAGTTACCGCAGTAGATTCGAATCCGATACGGATCTTTCTAACTACAGGCAGCGGTATTAAAGAAATGTATGTAAATGACCATGCTGTTTAGGTCCCTATTTAAGAAACAATGTTTCACTCTATTTGTGTTCTTGCGCTTCGCGTGCTCAGAAAATTGCTCTAGAATTGCACTTGCATTTATTTGTTCCGGTTGCCGGCGAAAAAATGTATTTGTAACAATTTGTGTTCGTAATTTTAACAGTTTTGTCCAATAATCGTTAGGAACTTTGTTTCCCAGTCGGTAATGTACGAGTTGGTAGTACTATTAACGGTTGTATGTCTTTAAACCTCTATTATATATAATTCACTAAATTGGCTGTAGATTGCAGGTCTTAAATTGAATATTTTATCGGGCTAACAACATTTTAGACAAAGTTATTGTCAAGTACAGATGTACCATGTTTATTTTAAAAATACCAATAATGATATTACTAATAAGAGCAGTATGTATGCAGTCTATACCTACACAGAGCCACCACCTTACTATGGTCTTATGTAAAAAAAACTGTATAGGTACCTACAAAATTACGTAAGATTTTTGACAACGCGATTGATGTAGCGTTTCTGACTACATATGTGTGTGCACATATGTATTTAAGTATTAATAGGAGACTCCCCCATTAAAATCGTTATCTAGGTATTCGTACCACACAAGGAAGAAAATTATATACTTCAAAACTAATTGGTGTATTTTCTGGCGCATATTTATATTTCATAATTATTTTTATGTAGCAATAAAAAATATTATGCACACAAAAATATATTTGACATACAAAACAAGAAGTTTTAAATCATTTTGTTGAACAACTGATTTCTAATACACAAAAAAGCTATTTGAAGTTCCGATTTTCGCGATTTGGTTAAATATGTTCCACGGGGCAAAATGGAAATGATCCAATCAGGACAAATTAATCCTCTTTCCCCACTCGCTCCTAATGGACTGAAGATGATTGTTCCTTTCGTGTTCCTTCTTTGATCTAAGATTTGTCTCGCTGATTACAATAATTGAGTAGCTCTTTACTTAATAACCGTCTCTAGTTACGCGTGTAAATGATTTCGGAGCTTTAGTCAAACGAAACGAAAATTATAGTTAATAATTTCCAAATAATTATGTAGGACCTACGTACCTCTTGTGAAATATAAAGGCCAAAATTATATCTCAATAAGTCATACGTTTTGAGATTAGCCAGTAATAAAACAAACTTCTAGCAGGGTTATTGTTAACAGCATTTACAGTGAACGAGCTGCATTTATTCCGGCACTTTCAAGTAAACAAAGAGAAACTTCAAGATTGGATTTCAATTACTTGACGTACGTTTTCAAAAGGAAACTGTCTGTCTCTATAGCAAATGACTAGAAGAGACATTTTCCACTGGCAAAAGCCATTGAACGTCACTGACAATACTGTTTGCCATGGACGGGTCCTATTGTTATCCCGGGAAGCCATTATTTACATTATTCAAAGGGCTATTAAATATATTTTTTTATTGAAAAAACGTTTATTTGTTAGCAAAAAGCAATCATTCACTGATAATGTCATTCAACGTCTTAATAGCTAGAGGAAAGGCTATTCAACAGACGATGGTTAGGAGACATGAAATATTGCTGCGGTGATTGAAAAATAATCTGCAGTCTCAATCAAAATATGATACGGCTGCTATTAATGACTTTCCATTTAAAGATACGATTGATAAAATAGATTAAATATTAGGCTTGTTTTCATTAAAGTCACAAAAAGAACCTTTATTTTACACAATATGAAAAGCTAGGTAAACTAAAATAAACTTACACTTTTACTGCACTGTTTTTTTTAAAGTAGCTTAGTTATTGAAAAGCGTACACAATTAAGTATTTTTTTTCAAAAGCATAATTATTCAAATATTAAAGAGAATGTATTGATTGCTAGATTGATTCATTGCTAGCATTCACTATAAACATACCTAGCATCTTAGCAGAAATCTGTCACAACATCCACAACGCACGTTTGAAATACCCCCATTTTTTTATTCTCAAACACGTCCAACAATAGTTTACAATCCACAACTTTAATTTCGTCACCCCTGCTGCTCCGTCAATGAAATGGTGCGAATGTGAACACGCGAGCGTTCCGGTCTCATGATTAATGAGAGCCAGCTCGCCTGTTGTGATGCAAATGACTTGAGTCAAACTACGTGATGACTGTCCTACATACTGCTAGGCTTCATTTCCACCGTTGATGTTTTCAAAAGTGGAAATAGGCTTTTAGAATTGACTGAATAAGATTATAAAAGATGACGAGTGGAGTAAACCTTAATTTAAATCTGAACAGTGGAAATATCCGATTCCAAGGATTGCAAAGTCAAAATAAATTGTTTATTTACCAACTCACTGACTGCTACCACATGAAATAGTACTAACAACGTTCTTGATAGATCATTAAAAAATGGTCAAGTGTGAGTCGGACTCGCGCACTGAGAGTTCCGCGAAAACTATAACTGAATTTGCGGTCAACTTACTTCTTACCTAGCGAAAATATCACAATATTTTTGACAGCAAAATTATTTGCGGTTAACAGGATTCCTACTAGTTTCAACTGTGTAATGCTAATTGTTTCAGAATAAAGTAGCTTTGACGCACGGGCGGGTGGACAGGCAGACAGGCTTGAAGAACCTGTGAGGGTTCCGTTTTTTTCTATGTGGCTATGGAACCCTAAAAATCATTCAGATCAAGATTCTAGGTTTACCCAGAGGCTAAGTTAAGAGTAGGTACTTTGTTTTCATCTAAACTATTGCTTCTTCTTCTTAAACTTAAGGGCTTCGCTCTTGTTGGTCGAGTAATCGCCAATCTTTTTCTTTTGTTTGCCTTTCTCTTGACCTCCTGGTATGCCATGACATTGACTTGTTCCTTCATTCGGTCAAGGTAACTTCTTCTAGGTCTTCCTCTTCCCCTTGGCTTTTTTTTCATTTGTTACTTCTCTGTCTAATTCCCTCTAACACAACACCTCAAATACTTGCATAAAAAAGCTTTAACCCATTATGGACTGAATTCTTTTATAAACCCAAATCTTTTTAAATTTTTAATATAATGATTTGGCCTGTATATGGGCCAATTTTCAGCCATTAAATCTTTTATAAATATTTCAGTTTTGGAAATATGAACGGGTGCCAAATTGCACCTCTAGACTCCTATGTTAGCAACCCACTGTGAACAATTAAAAAATAACTTAGAGATTTTACTGGATTACTGGACTTGATGCTTATGAAATAAAACATATTTTTAAATATTTGAAACATTTAATAAAAAAGACAGAAGTTAAATACGTAAAAACAAATAAGTAACATTTAAGTATGAAAATTGTAATTTCAGCTAGCACAAAGCCCAACATTACATTTCAGACATTGAAGTCGTGTTTGGCTTTTGCAGAACTCGGCAGCACATTTCCTTCTCACTCCTTCTCGGCAAGGTATAAGAAGGTGATTGCGCCCATTATATCGTATATCATCCGATACTCGATTACCAGTTCTGGACTGTTTGGAAGCAGCAGTTCGCCCGGCTCCTCTAGGCATGTTTCGGTATCGAGTGAGATAAGTTTGTACAATTTGTCTGCGAAAATCAAGTTGATTTATATCATCTCCAGCTTGACGAGTCAGTACCCACGCGTTGCAAATCGAAACGTCGATTAAATAGCTAAAGATACACCACCACCACTTTTTTCCTCGTATACTGATTCTGTATGTATTTACATTCTGGTCCATCAAATCTGTTCCGCCCATAAACTTATTATATTGTGTAAAGATTGCAGGCCGCGAAACTTGAACAACCTTCTTTTCAGTTGCAGAATATCTTGACACATTCGCAGCTGGGCTCACGCCATGTACTGTAGACAATGCAGTAACAACCGAGTTATCCTTCCAACGTACAACAATAATTTTTTGTTCCTCGCTTTGAGTAAAGCAGCTGTCCCCACGTTGTGCAGTTTTTAGCATTGATTTGCTTCCTTGAAGTGGAATATCTTTTGGAAAACGGTTTTCCCTAACCGTACCAGTACCTTGGTATCCGCGTTCCTTCAAATTAGTCAACAACTGAAAACTTGTGAAGAGGTTGTCGAAATAAAAACGCATTGGCAACATTTGCACGGTAGATGGCATATTGTCGATCATTTTCATGAGTGGAGCGGCCGCTTTTCCGAACTTCTTATCATATTCTGGATTTTCCACTACACTTTTTCCCTGATATATTTCAAAATCCAGAAGGTAACCTTAAGGTGTATTCAAACACCAGTTCTTGAAGCCGAAGCGGATGGGTTTACCTCGAATAAATTGTTTGCAACCGTGTTTGCCAAAATATTCGATCATGGACTCGTCATAATTTAGTGTAGGTACAGGGACGTAATGTTCACGAAATTTATTTTTCAAAATATCTATTAATTGTCTCATTTTCCACATCTTGTCGTTCATATTTGGTGAGGTATTATCAGCGAAGTGCAGAAATCGCATTATTGTTTTGAACCTATCTCTACGCATAGCATTATGAACCATCACATTTCTCACGTCGTCGTGCTGGTCCCAGTACAGGATTTTTGATGGGACAGGGTTGTAACCAGAAAGTATCAGTATGGCTAAAAAGGCACGCATTTCATCATCTGTGATTTTAGGATTAGGGCAATTCAAAAAAGCTGCGTACTTTGTAGATTCTTGAACCAACAATTTGATAACCCAGTCATCAATAAACAATTCAAACATCTCTGCTGGAGATTTACCTCTATAAGAAGAATAGTTGCACTCCGGGAAAATCAAAGCATCATCAGATAAGTCTTTAGTTATCCATTTATGAGACGACTTTGATCTCTTTCTTACAGGTTCCTCATTTTCGTCATCGTCACCAGAGCTGTCTTCCATAGATAAATCAATATTACGTCCTTTACCACCTCGTCCGCGTAAAGCACCACGACCTCGGGTTGCGCCGCGGGAAGCTCCACAGCTTCGAGTAGATCCACGACTGCGAGAAGAGTTGCGACCACGAGAAGAACCGCGCCCACGAGATACACCTCGACTAGAGCAAATAGTTTCTGACCCGGTATCGTCTTCAGAATCAGATTCAGGAATAGGACTTCGGCATCGTTTTCTCGTTCGCAAAGTTCGGGCCGTTGTGGACACTGATAGTTCACAACGCGCATTCAATTGACGACCAGATAAGTTATTTACGAGTCCACCTTCATCTTCATTACCTGAGTCCTCGTCAGTATAGACTGCAGGATCTGGAGGCTCGATATATAGACATCGTAGCGCCACGTCGTCGTCATTTTCAAGGATAGCCAAAGCATCGTGAATTGTACAGCCTCTATAAGTAAGAAAAAATGGATTATAGACAAATTTAATATTTATTTTTAGAACATACTAAAACCACAATTATATAAAAATCAATCTGTATTTTTGCAATGCCAAACAACTTAAATTACATGAATAAGTACGATGTTAAAGCCACATACATAATAAAATAAATATTTAATAAAAAGCTAACATAAAAGTCTACGGGTGCCGTATGGCATCTTGCAAATAAAACGTATAATATTTGAGTAAATATACTAATTCAGATCATCACATCTATTTTAGGCGACTTATTGTTTAATTATATACAGGAAAATATACATATAGCTTTCTAAATTATAATTAATATGTCATTTATTTCAATCATCAAAAGGATCATACAATTACATTCTTTAATAAATTAGTTATAAAATAATATGAATTAAAAATTATCGATTAGAAAAGAATATTGACTGAGGTCGCATGAACCATATCACAATGGTTCCAGTAAACACAGTCAAATCGCTCTGCGAATGCCTTCAGTACGCTATTGCGACTGGCCCTCACCCTGCGCACCAGGGATGTGCACCGTTTGCGCATTGTTGCATAGAAGCAATCCACTCGGGCCTCGGCGAACATCCCTGACGCGCTACAGGAGCGGGGCAGTCCCAACAGCGCCCTGAAAGCATTGTTGTACTGTATACGTAGGGCATTGTACTGTTTCTGCGTATAGCTCACCCACAGACCGCTCGTGTAAAAGGACGTACAAAACGCTCTAAACAGAGTAATTTTGACGCCCCTCGAACAACGAGCAAATCTGCGGGCAATCATATTAGCACGCACAGACAAGGCCCTACGCTCTCTCTCTATGTCTGCATCGTCTTTCAAGTCCGAGGTGACAAGATGCCCAAGGTATTTAAATCTATCGACTACTTTTAAGGGACAGCCTTTCAGTTTAATTTGAGGAACATTACTTAGACATCTACCTCGGGCCTGAAAGACCATGCATTCACTTTTCTTTTCATTATACAATAAGCCGTGGTCTTCGGCGTATTTTTCGCATATACCAAGCAGCCTGGTCAAACCGCACACCGAGGCGCTCAGCAGCACCATGTCGTCAGCATAACTAATATTGTTGAGGCAAACACCTCCAATATGGCAGCCGACATGCGTGCTGCTGAGCTCCTCAATGAGCGCATTCATATAAAGGTTGAAGAGCTTAGGCGAGCTCAGCCCCCCTTGCCGCACCCCGCACTCCAGCCTGTACGGATCAGAATAGGACCCTGACCACCGAACAACATTGACCTGCTCCTGGTACCAGTACTTGAACACGCGTATCAGTTCATCGGGCATTGAGGTCTGATGGAGTTTTTTCCACAGAATGTCATAGCTGACCAGGTCGAATGCTTTCGATAGGTCGAGAAAACATGAAAAAACAGGTGTTTTCTTATCGGTGTAGTACTTGACGGTTTGCTTCAAACACAACACAGCTGTTTCAGTGGAGAGACCTGACTTAAAACCAAACTGGTTGTCGTGTATATTTAGATATTTGTCAAGCTGGGTGTTAAGCAAACCATCAAGCACCTTCGCGATAATCGTAGCTAAAGAGATAGGCCTGTAATTATTCTTATCACTGATGTCACCAGTTTTGTTCTTTACTATTGGCACCACCACAGTCCTCATCATCTGTGCTGGCAAGTACGAATGAACCAAACACAAAGAGTAGAACATCGCCAACACTCTGGGTAAATGAGGACCCCCACACTTAAGGTGTTCTATGCTTAGCTCGACGTGCCCCGGGGACTTGCCACGTGACATAGAATTTATAACATGCCCTACTTCTTTTGCTGTAAATCTAGTGCGAATCTCCACGCCACTACAATGCGCATTGCTGTCGGACTGTGATGGCCCCAAAGGTGACTTGACTGTAAAGTGCTCTCTAAAAGTCTCAGCTATCCCCTTTAAGTCGCTGACACCGTTAACACTCACAGGTAAGCCCGGCCTGCCATTGAGCCGGTTGGTGGATTTCCAGAAACCGCGAAAGTCCTGCCTGGAATGATGCGACGCTAAGATATTCATTTTAATTTTGTCACTATTATTCTGACACCAGCGCAAACGAGATTTAAAAATTCTACGACTTGTCTGCATCTCATTCCAAACCTGACCTTCTTGCGGCTTACCATACCACAACCATACTTTAAACTTTTTCCTGGCCTCCCTGTGCGCATCACTCACATACCTGTTCCAACCTAATACCGATTTATTTGTTCTGAAAGTTTTCATATCAAAACTCTCACAAGCTGCTTGGCATACTGCATAAACAATGTCATTATACATTTTGTCAATGATTTTTCTATGGTCAATATTATAACAAACATGATCACAACATAAACTTAATTCATTGGGAAAGTCAAGTAATTTTAAATTGTCATTACAAATTTTGGTGTACATATTAATTTGTTCAGGTTTTCTTTCACCCCATCGTATTTTACTACATTGCTGGTTTATCTCTATGTCATGGAATTTAGGTTTAACGTTAGCTAGCTTACATTGAATTACGAGGGGAAGGTGGTCGGACCACACCACATCATACATAACAAAGGTTTTAATAATGGTCTCCATAGCGGAACTGGTGACCACACAATGGTCGAGCCAGCGTCTCGAACTATTCGCTTCACTTAAAAATGTAAAAGTATCAGAGTCTAAACCTAACAACTGAACGTCAGCACACACCCACTTCAATTCCATACAAAAGCAATCCAACTCATTATAAAATTGCTGATTAGGATGCGCGTTGAAGTCTCCAAGTATGTAGGCAGATTCGACATTATGATTATTAATTATAGCGCTTACTTACCAGACTAAGGCAGTCCGTAAATTCGGAGAGGTTCTCATTAGAATCCGTAGGCATGTACACACTTAAAATCATGAACGATCTTAGTTCCATATTTATCTTGATAGCACACACTCGCGGGTTGTCACATTGCACTACCGACACGTCACTAAAAACACTTTTCCTCCAGAGGAGCGCAACGCCGCCGTAGGGCCGACCCTTAAGCATTCCGGCCGAGGTATCCACTGCCGACGTCCCGGTGCAGCCAAACTCGTTGTCAATACCGCTTAGAAACTGAATGTCGTTCGGTAATAACCAGGTCTCCTCCAAAGCAATTATATCTGCAGTGCGACACAATTGCCTGACACACTCCACTGAGCGCCTTACACTTTTACAGTTGAAGCTTATTAAATTGTATATCTTAGACTTTATATCCATTTATCAGTGATTAAGGGCCGTGTACAATACTTTTGTCGGTACCGTTCGTTTTACGTGACCTAAAGTTCACAAATCGCCTAAATATTATTCCTTCAGGCCACAGATTTCGATCTAGGAATACAGTTAATAGGTTTTCCGAAATAAAGAATTTGTAGGCATTATATTTTCTGTTATACTCAGCATCTATTCTTTCCAACATAATGTTTTCTTTCGTTTTTTCATATATATATTCCGATATGTCTCTTTCAGTCGTATCTTTGTGTACCTTGGTAATGAGAATGGGCACCTTTCTCAGTGCAGCTTTAAACTTTCCTTCGTTATTCTTAGAAATACCGGTAGTGCCTATATAACGATATTTCATAGGCTTCTTTCGACGAGTAACTTTTTGCCATCCCTTATTATCATCATCAGATTGCACCGGCCCGCACTCAGTAGCTGACAGAGTTACTTTTCTAGACTCCGTAGATTTATCACCTGTCGTATTCATCTGGCCGTTATTAATGTATGCAATACGATCAGCTGATAGCAGCGACGCCGAGGCTCGCGCAGGTGACGTCACCGTCGGCTGGCTCGTACCGGTTGAGGCGGCCGCCGAGCCGCTAGACGCTGAATTACCGCTCGCGTTATCCGCTTGTTGTGACTGCGGTTTAGTGACGGCTAAAATTTGTTCGCCGTCTACCTTCAACGCTTTTTCCAAACGATGTTCACAATTTAATTCTCCTGCTAATGGCGTTTCTTCTACACTGCTATTACATCCATCTATTGATGAATTAATTCCGTGTGATAACCCTATAGGGCCGCTGTCCATCAGCCATGCACCTCGCTTCATATTAACTTTGCAAACTGAAGCCTGTACTAATGAGTCATATCGCATATTTAACATCTCCGTTCTCAGTTCACTCAGCTGTGCCTGCGTAACGTATGTTTCCTTCACGTCTTTCACATCGTTTTGTACTCGAAGCAGGTCTTTGAGTAGCTTCGTACAATCGAGGTGATCGAATAACACTGGCGGTAATCGCTCCAGATCCCTAGCCACAAAAATCGGAAACAGATCTGGTTCAACTGTCTTGAAAACACTCACGATGTCCACTAGGTCTCGCTTCTCCTTTCCAGTATTTTTACGTTTGATTTTGGCCTTTTCAACAGGCACTGACTCGTACAACATCGACTTTGACTTTTCGATCTCTTCAGCAGAAAACGTTGATGAACATATTCGCACTAATGTTTCTTCATCTATTACTGAAAGCTTATTTTGTATGAATGAAAGCAATTCGTCGATAATAATATTGCAAGAATTGCACTTTACGACTTTCGTCATTTTCAACATAAGACGTACGCCGTTCGTATTGACACACACCCGCACGGTAGAATGCGCGCGCGCGACTGAACATAAAATAAAAAACATAAAATAAAAGGAAGAAATTATGAACATAAAATAAAAATTGATCACTTACTTAAATACGGCGTCCATTGTTATCACTTTTATGAAATGTCTAAATTCGCGGCAAAATTTCTACAACTGCGCAATGCGCAAACTAATCTCGATGGCCGTGGCGTACGGTCCTTTTCACGCACTATCTTTTAAAACAAAAACCTATCGAAATAATTCATAGACAAAAAATATATGCGCGAAAATTTGAACATATGAATTTGGGTGCCGTTTGGCATCTGTAGTCCAAAATGGGTCTGGATGGAAGCTTAAATAATTCGTTAAAATATTTATTTGGAGATTTTTGCTCTAAGTATATGCTTTTTGGTTTTAAAAGTTCTCTTGTCCTATTTCTAAAGCACTGAAAAGTATACATAGACGTTTCCTCAATTGTATAGATAGAGCTACACCGAGCTACGCGCTCTCGTAGCAATGTTCGTAGCATGTCGTAGTAATACTGGCTACGGTTGTAGTAAGCTTTGTACTGAACTTGAAGGTAACCACAAAGGCAGTACCTATCATAAATGCATACGTACTTTGACAATCTCGTACCACAATGTCGTTTAAACAAGCCTGTTTTTGAGATTTTGGCATTATCAAAACATTATTATCTTGTCTTCATAGTCATTATGACGTGCAAATAGCTTTGAAGTCAGTTTTGCGGTTGCGGCTGTGTACGTAATTAAAACGTTATGTCATCAATTATTAACGACTTATATTTTGCTAAACAAACTAAAGTTTGCTTTCAAAGTAAAATAAATCGATACAGTGATTTTGACAGTAACTTTTTCTGGTTCTTTTTCTTATTTTTATATTGATACTGGGTCACTTTTTTTAACAAAATAATTAACTAAGTATCTATGAAAAATGAAATAGAAATCTTGAAAAAAAAGTTCGTACTTATCAAAATACTAAGAACTATCGTAGCTGGTTCTATTCAAATCCAAACACGGTGTGACAGGCTGCCAGTAACTGGTCTAACAGTAAAACCCACAATGGCTGGGCGTTGCAGGCCGCTTTCAGGAGGCTGATGAAGCGACGACGCCGCCCGACCGAACTATTGTTTACATACCGCCTATGCGACGCGTTGCGGTTTTATTTCGCACGCGTGCAAACTAATTTGGTACTGACATGTTTTGTCAGCTGCTGCGATAGAGCAAGTGATGGGCTGTAGGTAAAGTCCAAGCATTTGTTGACCTACGACATACAGGCAATTCTGGTGCGTCCTGAATTACGCTCAACTTGCATAAGATACAGAGAGTCTTATGTTGTACGAATATTCATTTATGGTTCTGTATAGCGATATTGATGCTCAACGAAATAAAAAATTAGAAGCAACTAGTATTAAGATAAACCTGCAATATGATAAGATACTATTAGTTAGGAAAATAACTGCACAGTTTTTGTTATTAGGGTTCCGTAGCCGAATGGCAAAAACAGAATCCTTATAGTTTCGTCAAGTCCGTCTGTCTGTCTGTCCGTCCGTATGTCACAGCCACTTTATTCTGAACCTATACGCAATACATAGATTAAACTTGGTTGGTAGGTGTATCTTTATAACCGCTTTACGATTATATACAAATAATAAAATTAAATTAAATTTAAGGGACCATACATGGAACTAAAACAAAAAAACTTTTTTTGCTCTAACCTATGCATGCGGTATGGTGTGTCTATGGATAGGTCTTATCTATACTAATATTATAAAGCTGAAGAGTTTGTTTGTTTGTTTGTTTGAACGCGCTAATCTCAGAAACTACTGGCCCGATTTGAAAAATCTTTTTTACGTTGAATAGTCCATTTATCGAAGAAGGCTTTAGGCTATATAACATAAAGATACAACTCATAAGACCACAAGAGCATTGAAAAATGTTGCGAAAACGGGAGAAAGATATTCCTTTTGAGAGCTTCCGCTGCGTACGCTGCGGAAACCGCTTAAGTTACACAAAAATCATGTATGACAGGATTGTTCAGCATTAAGAGTTCTATAATAAAGTCCGCAACAGCATATGTCTATCTGTTATGGTTGACTTACTACAACCTTTTTTATGTTAATAAATTTGTAAAAAAATATTGCATCATTTTTAGAGGTGTATTATACACACAGGTATTTAAACTTATCAAAATAAATACATTCATCATCACGAACATTTCATTTAGAACAAAGTTGCCCTTTATATCATTTGATTCCAATAAAAATCTTAGGAGCTATCACAGTTTTAACATCACAACGTGCGCTTGCGCTAATTATATTATAAAGCTGAAGAGTTTGTTGGTTTGAACGCGCTTATCTCAGGAACTGCTGAACCGATTTGAAAAAATATTTCTGTGTTAGATAACTTATTTATTGAGTAAGGCTTTAGGATATAAAACATCACGCTGCAACGGGAGGGGAGGGAGCAAACTCAAAACGCGCGGACGAAGTCGCGGGGGACCGCTATCTATACTAATATTATAAAGCTAAAGAGTTTGTTTGTTTGTTTGTTTGTTTGTTTGAACGCGCTAATCTCAGAAACTACTGGCCCGATTTGAAAAATTATTTTTATGTTGGATAGTCCATTTATCGAGGAAGGCTTTAAGCTATATAACATAAAGATACGACTCACAAGACCATAACAGCAATGAAAAATGTTGCGAAAACGGGAGAAAGATATTCCTTTTGAGAGCTTCCGCTGCGTACGCTGCGGAAACCGCTAAAGTTACACAAAAATCATGTATGACAGGATTGTGCAGCATTAAAAGTTCTATAATAAAGTCCGCGACAGCATATGTCTATCTTTTATGGTTGACTTACTACAACCTTTTTTATGTTAATAAATTTGTAAAAAAATAATGCAGTATTTTTAGAGGTGTATCATACACACAGGTATTTATTCTTATCAAAATAAATACATTCATCATCACGAGCATTTCATTTAGAACAAAGTTGCTCTTTATATCATTTGATTCCAATAAATATCTTAGGAGCTATCACAGTTTTAACATAACTCCGCACCAAAATAATGTTCGCAACTTAAGTACAACGTGCGCTTGCGCTAATTATATTATAAAGCTGAGTTTTTTGGTTTGAACGCGCTTATCTCAGGAACTGCTGAACCGATTTGAAAAAATATTTCTGTGTTACATAGCTTATTCATTGAGAAAGGCTTAAGGATATAAAACTTCACGCTGCGACGGGAGGGGAGGGAGCAAACTCAAAACGCGCGGACGAAGTCGCGGGGGACCGCTAGTAATATTATAAAGCTGAAGAGTTTGTTTGTTTGAAAGCGCTTCTCCCAGGAACTGCTGGACCGATTTGAAAAAATATTTCTGTTTTGGATAGCTTATTTATCGAGAAAGGCTTTAGGGTATAAAACATCACGCTGCGACGGGAGGGGAGGGGGCAAACTCAAAACGCGCGGACGAAGTCTCGGGGGACCGCTAGTTATATTATAAAGCTGAAGAGTTTGTTGGTTTGAAGTTGAACGCGCTTATCTCAGGAACTGCTGGACCGATTTGAAAAAATATTTCTGTGTTAGATAGCTTATTTATTGAGAAAGGCTTTAGGATATAAAACATCACGCTGCGACGGGAGGGGAGGGAGCAAACTCAAAACGCGCGGACGAAGTCGCGGGGGACCGCTAGTTATATTATAAAGCTGAAGAGTTTGTTGGTTTGAACGCGCTTATCTTAGGAACTGCTGAACCGATTTGAAAAAATATTTCTGTGTTTGATAGCTTATTTATTGAGAAAGGCTTTAGGATATAAAACATCACGCTGCGACAGGAGGGGAGGGAGCAAACTCAAAACGCGCGGACGAAGTCGCGGGGGACCGCTATAAAATGATATTCTTAAAACCATTTTTCTGAAAGTTGAATATATGTGAGATAGACGCTTCCAAAGTGGTAAAATAGGCGTCCCCCCTCTAACCTTTGAACAAAGCAAGTGTTAATTTTGAAGAAAATGAACAATGTAGTGCTTAACATTTGATATATGTACTTACACAATACAATACTTTCAACTAAAGTTTTTGAGATATAGAACATTTTCAACATACGCAAATATAACTTTGTCTTTCATACAATTACTATGAAAAAGAAAGTTATTTTAGATGTCAATAAAATATTGTGGTAGTTTGGCTAAGTGGTAGTTAGTGGAATTCTAATTTAGTTAAAGTTGGCCCCCTCAGTGCGCGAGTCCGACTCGCACTTGGCCGGTTTATAATAATAATAAAAATACTTTTTTGCACACCATAAAGATAATAACACAGGATAGTATCTTATATATTCGCTATAAGAATAATTTAGGCGGTCTTATTGCTTGTAGCAATTTCTTCCAGACAACCTACAGGTAAGAAAAAGCATGAAGAATGAAAGAAGAGGTATGGCGATGAAATTATTTTAAACAAATTTGAAATGGACAGGTTTTTATAAAGAAACATAAAAGAAGATGATAAGTGCACATTATATAAATGATTATAAAATACACACCATAATACAAAATATATAAACTAATACATATTTTAACACATTTACATAAAAAATATATATTAATCAATACATAAAAAATATATATAAATAAATAAAAATAAATGCATAATCAGTTGCAACCAGCAGATTTGTGACCCAATGAAGAATAAAAGGAGTAGCAAGTAAGTAAGTAGATATTGTCAAAAGACTATAGAAATTATAAACGAGAAAGGAAAAAGGCTTTTACTTTACGTTTAAAAGTAGGCAGGTTTTTGACAATAAATAAATAAATAAAGTGGCACTCATAGGCGCAAAAGCTTAATGCATCACAGAAGATCACTTACTTTCATTCTAGCATAAAATCACAGCGTTGATAAAGCCTTGATAAATATCAGAACATCAGCCATGAAAATATGTTTTTACATGCCCTATGCTAAGAAATGTGCAAATATGATGATTCAAGCGAGACATGGAGTCTAATTTTTGAAGCAATTACTCGCGTATTTTTTTTAAATTGGTGGTGATAAAAACAAAAGATAACACAAACTGGATTTGACAAACAAATCAAATTCCCTTTCATCTCTTTTACCGTGGACTTAACAAAGTGATTCCCTTACTCAATCGTAGCAAAATCAATTTTCAAACCAATAAAGCAGCGCCTTGAGATGTTATTTGAGCCAACGATTCAGCAGGTAACAATTAATTTATCTAACAAGATGACCAATCAGTGGTCGTAAGCCACAATACGAGAAGCTCACTGTTCCCGGTAAGCTTTATATTACGAAGATAGAATTGTTGCCGCCCCGAGTAGCGTCTCGTTGCGGATAGCTTTACTAAGAAGGCTTGTCTGTTTAATTTGGAGAGCATTTTTAATGATAAGTACCGACTGAAAACAATATAGAAATATTAGAGCTACGAGTTACGGCTAGTTGCGGTAGCTTTACTGAGCAGGCCCGTCTAATTCAATTGGAAAATATTTTGATTATTAGAGTTTTAGCATCGTTGCAGTCGCACATCGTGACTCACGCAATAAACAGATTAAATTTAGCATCGATGCAGTCGCCAAAATTCAGTAATTTGTCAAATTCCAGCTTCTGCATCGCGACTATATCGATGCTCAAAGTAGCGCAATGTGGAAAGTCAACCTTTACACAATGCGAGCCACGAGTCGCGGCTAGTTGTGGTAGCTTTAAGCCCCGTACACACTGCAACTTGTAGCATCGATGCAGTCGCACGTTTTGAAAACGCGGTAATCAGCACCTCGACTCACGCAATGAACAGATTTAATTTAGCATCGATGCAGTCGCGCGTTAGCATCGATTCAGAAGCGCGACTACATCGATGCTAATGCCCGTTAGTATGGATGCAGTTGCCAAAATTCAGTACGTAATTTGACAATTTCCAGCTACTGCATCGCGACTCACGCAATGAACAGATTTAATTTAGCATCGATGCAGTCACGCGTTAGCATCGATGCAGAAGCGCGCCTACATCGATGCTAATGCTCGTTAGTATTGGTTCAGTCGTTAAAATTCAGTACGTAATATGTCAATTTCCAGCTACTGCATCGCGATTGTATCGATGCTAAAAGTAGCGCAGTGTGCAAAGGTTGTCATTTTTCGACTGCATCGATGCTAACGCGCGTTAGCATTGATGTAGTCGTGCTAATCGCTGCTAAAAGTCGCAGTGTGTAAAGGGTCTTACTGAGTAGGCTTGTCTATTTCTTTTGTAAAGTATTTCTAATTTTGTGTACCTACTGAAAAAAGTGAAAATTATTGGTTCCAAAAGTTGCGTCTAGTTGTGGTAGATTTACTGAGTAGGCTTGTCTGTTTCATTTGTAAAGTATTTTTTTAATTATTGAGATGCCCAAAACATGAAAGAATTATTGGAGCTACGAGTTGCGTCTAGTTTCGTCTAGTTGCATCTTTGCGAGTAGGTTCATCCGTTTCATTTGGAAAGTATATTGGTACCAAAAAGTTACTAGAGTTGGAGGCCAAGACAGTATAAGCAACTGGGACCCCATTTTTTAATCAAAGTTAATCAATCACATATGGTGTGTGATTTTTGTTCGAAAACGAATTAAATATTAATGGAATTTGCGCGAAATATAGACGTTACTGCTCACAAAATTCAGTTATCCAATATTAAATCACTTTTACGTGGAATTACACTAATTTTCATTGGAAAATCGTACATACATTAATAAATTAATTTAACTTGACCGTTTTATTTGAAAAGTACTAGTACCAAAAAAGTTACGAGTGTTTGAGGCCAAGGCCACTGAGCAACTGGGGCCCTATTTTTGAATCACTCGCTCGAATATGGTGTAAGATTTTTGTTCAGAAACGTATTAAATATCAATGAAATTTGCGCAAAATAGACGTTACTGCTCACAAAATTCAATTATCTTTTTGTAAATCACTTTCGTGTGAAATTACACTCATTTTCATTGGAAAATCGGACACTAATCAATCAATATCACACGCCATCCTGACGCAAGTGATTTAAAAATAAGGGCCCTGAAGTTAGTAAATACAAAGTATGTTTTTGCTTATGGCAAGTTTGGTATTATGGCAAAATCATAGATATGTAATACGAAGCTATACTTAATCTCATCAAACCAATATTTAATAGTATGTTGCACTTGTTTTGTTACACACTTATGATCTTTAACGTAGGAAGCTTGAAGCTTAAAAGTCATATCATCATATTCCTAAAATACTAGAAATTTTGTACAAACAAACAAGAGTATTACTTTATCACTAAATACGTGTGTAACTATCGTACTTCGTACCAGCAAAGCAAGCAAGCTATATTAATGCTCGTTCCCCATGTATTTTCTCGGCACTTTATTTTTCTATAGTGTAACGTTTAAAAGGAGCCAGCATTCAGTAAATGAGTGTTCCTTTGTACCAGTGGCGTGAAGAACTTGGCAAAACATGCTTTAGCTTCTGACCGCTCGCTTTGTGGACAATGTGAACCGTGGCATATGAAGCGGTGTGGGGTAAGAAGCATAGAAGTTAGGTGGATGCGTCAAAGGCTGTGTGTTTGGTACAGATGTTTCATGCCACAGAAGCCCGCGGGGAATATTTGGGTGTGTATATGCTGCAAGGATATTATTAAAGCGGTGATATTGTAATTTCACTACTGATATTACAATTACACTGATTATTGTCGATAACCACTGGTTTGTATAATTTTACGGTGAATAGTGATATAGTAATTTCACGGATAGAAATTTAGGTTTATTATGAGTTGAGTTTGTGGTGAGAGCCCCGCGTGTTCTGATTGGTCAATTGAGTTAACTAGTCGCCATTTGCGTCTAGCACGTATATAAAACGTGTTAAACTAAATCCCTGTGTCATATACACTATACTACTCTAAAGTATTTGTTTTACAAAAATGGGTACCAAACGTTTATGTATCAAAACTTATTCATATCGATCTTTAGGGTTGCTGAAAACCTAACCTAACTAAATCGATATTTTACTCAAGTAATTGTTTAAATAGTCGTTACTATTATGCGTGCTTTGAACCACAAATAACTCAAACCAATGGTCGATTAAATAGTCATTCTGTCCATTGGTAAAGGCATATTTTGTTTAAAGCATGTACAGTCGTAATTAATCTAATCCTGGTACTGACTTTAAAGAAAGAAAGAAAAGAAAGAAAATGCATTTATTTGACTCAAATAAAATTACATCAATTATATTAATAATACAAAAGCAGGCGATTTGAGTCAAAAAGGCACCCGCTCAGCATAAGTCGTGGCAGCGGGACGCATACCACGACGCTGATTTTCAGCGGGTGCCTTAGTGGCAACCATTCGTTAAGTTTACTAAAAGTTACGAAACCGGACCCTTTAAAGATGCGTCATTTTAACGAAACGATTTACTGAAAAGGCATTTAGTGCTAATTTTAACGTATTTTCTCTCGACTAGTCCAAAATTTAAATTTACCTTACTTAGAGTCGACTTTACCTTGTCAGATTAGGAATATTCGTCGAATATAATACAAAAAGCCTAATTCGAAAACGTCACCTATTTATTAGCAATCATTTACGTAAATGTTGTTTTAAAATCGGTCAAACTTATTTGGTCGGATGACCTATCTGACGTTAGTTAGACTCTTAATCATCAAAAACTATATAACTCGATCACGCTTGTCTTTTGAAAGACAATCCTTGCAAGATTTTATTGTAATCAAATACTGTTTTTATCATTATGATAATGAACACGTATTGTAAGCCCTTTACACACTGCGACTTTTAGCAGCGATACAGTCGCGATGCAGAAGCTGGAAATTGACTAATTATATACTGTATTTTAAAGTCTACATTGATGCATCCAGTATCAACCACGTGGTAAAAGCCTATGAAGCCTTACACGACTTACGCGACTTTTAGCACCGACGCTGTCGCGCGTTTAGAAAACGCGCTTCAGCATTGAGATTCACGCAATGAACAGATTTAATTTAGCATCGATGCAAACGCGCGTTATAATTTATACAGAAGCGAGGCTATATGCATACGTATTAGCAGCTCATAAACACACACAGCTAACGGTTTCGGTTTTCCACATTGCCTCCTCCACCTCTAATCAATACATTACCACATCGCTAACCCAGTCTAAGCGCTAGACGGTTGTACCTAGCAATAACAATGCAACGTGCTGGTTTACCGTATTCATGTTCAGTTGCTTTATCATAACACGTGCCACAAGTGCATGTAGCTTGGATATGCAAACTATGCCTCCGCGATACGAGGACAATGATATTAGACGTGACTCGGGCATATTAGCGTCTGTTGCTTAATTTAGACCGTTTCACACTGTGACTTTTAGCATCGATGTAGTCGCGCGACTCACGCAATGAACAGATTTAATTTAGCATCGATGCTGTCGCGCTTCTGCATCGATGCTAATGCTAACGCGCGTTAGGATCGACGCAGTCGCCATAATACAATACATAATTTGACAATTTCCAGCTTCTGCATCGCGACTGCATCAATGCTGAAAGTAGCGCAGTGTGTCAAGGTTGACATTTTGCGACAGCGTCGATGCTGCATCCGACTCCATCGCTGCTAAAAGTCGCAGTGTGTAAACGGTCGTAGGCTGTAGATTATGGCCTAAATTTACTCTAAATAAAGCATTTACCTACATATGTTAATGTTTAACATAGCATATTGTAGATAGATGGCTCTACATTCTTAAAATATACAAAGCAATTTGGAAACGCTACTTGCGAAATGATTTTAATATTATATTGAGGCATGATAATCAACAAACGATATAAGTGATTTAAGGTGTTACAATTTTGCACCATATTATGAAGGTCTCCTTATTTGTAGACTCTTATTTCATTTACGAGCACCAGCATGCGTAAAACTCTTGCCTCCATTTCTCCTTCAGCAGGTGTTTTCCATTCCATCAATGTATTTGAACACTTCAAACCACGCAGCCATCTTTTTTCCGGCATCCCACCGTCGGCGATCTGTAACGCTTACGCCTAAAGGCATGTACAAACCATAAGCGGTAACTTTTACTTACATTGGACTCGCACACGCAGTCACGTACCGCATATTTCTCTCTAAATGCCAGCTCACTATTGCGTATTTGGGCTTGTACCACGTCTACACAGAATTGATATTAACTGAATCAAAGTTGTCTCAGCCGAACGCTATTGCTATCAGTAAATTAGTTGAGGTTTGTTATTGCGGCTATTTGTAAGGGCTTAGGTGACCGCAGTGGCGGTTAAGACCTTTCTGAATCGTTGCGTTTTAACTTTATTCAGGGCACGTCATTGTGCATTGCACACACAAAAATATCTGACAACTTAACGATATAAAATCGTTAATTTGGACTCAACCGCAGTTGAAATAAAATTGAGACATATTTCAGAATCTTGCTGTAAATTTTTCCAAAGTTGACCAAACATAAATTTTGTCTGCATGAGCTACTCCATATGCCGAGATTAAATACTCGTACCAAGTCGAGTAAGCTGTAAAACTGTTCAGATAAGTAACATTTACGCAT
The DNA here is from genome assembly GCA_963924145.1 of Pyrausta purpuralis. Taxonomy (NCBI): domain Eukaryota; kingdom Metazoa; phylum Arthropoda; class Insecta; order Lepidoptera; family Crambidae; genus Pyrausta; species Pyrausta purpuralis. The sequence goes on along the minus strand of OZ001659.1, from coordinate 11,711,933 downwards.
GACCGCTCTTTACGAGGCAGATGATAAAAGTTCCTTCGGCACTAGTGTCTGCATAATGGGGAATGGTACAGTATCTACTACTTATAAACAGTTTCCAGGAAAGAAGTTATCTGTACCTAGAAGCTAAATTCTGTAAGCTGAGTTGTAAAGAAACACTTTCCAATCATATAGTGTTAATGATGTGGTAGATACCTACAAAGTTTAGTTCGACTACTTATCTCGAAATTTCTTCAATCTATTTATTTGAACCCTATTTTAATGCTTTTCTTTACATATAATTATTTTTAATCTATTTACATTCATTTACACCCGGTTTCTGAAACGCATGTTATCGTAAAAATTACGTAACAAGGTGTTAGTCTCTATTTAAACGCAGTTCGGGTTTCTGAACCTGCCAATTGACAGGTTGTCATTGCAAATGTCACATCTCTCATTAATCGCCAATTATGGAAGATTTGGGTTTTCGAAAACGTTTTTTGCACGTCAACTTCTTGTTAATACTAAATTATCTAATTAGCGAAAATCGATCACTTAACGGAGTGTCAAAAGACTTTTGCATACTTCTTTTTTATGAACTGCTGATGATATATCCATAACAAGCGTCGAGGGAGATCTGATGCCAACTCGCTTGTTTAGAGAGCGAATGCATCCAATGGATCACTACTCGTATAATGATTTGGAATTTAGGGCCCGCTACAGAATTTCAAAAATTGTTTTCTTACAAAGTGATGGCACCGACTCCAAAAAGAAATTGTTTGTCTAAAATGGATTCCTTTCCTTTCAATGGTGAAGAGTTTATTTAAGACTTTTTAGTGCATTTTGGTTTTGAAGTCGGTTTGTACTTTTTTTTAAAGTTTATTTTATTTCTTTATTTTTAGTGATTACATAAGAGGGAGGGGAATTGCACCTTATGATTCTATTTTCTACGAAGCTACAAATTACCTATCATAAGTTTTGCCATTATAATTACTGAACTCCTAGGCGTTAAGGAGTTCCACCATCAGCTCAGCCCCACAAAATGTTGACTATCAGACGTAACAACACGTCAACATTAAGATTCTAGTAAAGAAACACTATACGTGCCTTTAAAATTTTAGTAGGGTTTCCCTCGAATACACCAAGATCCCATCATCAGATCCCAAAATGGAAAATGGGACCAACTAGAAGGTATACCCTCTAAGTAGGTGAAAAAAATTTTCGATTCGGTCGACAAACGACTGAGATATGAGGTAACGTACATACAAAAAAAAAAATAAAAAAAAACATACAGTCGAATTGATAACCTCCTCCTTTTTTGAAGTCGGTTAAAAAGGTATCTACTGAAATTGCCAAATTAAGGCCTCGATTTGTTAACATGCCAACGTCTGATTTAGAACAAACAAGGGTCCGGAATGGATTTTATGACTTGTGAAAATTCTGTGATCTGTCAATCATAATTTCTTGACACCACAGATTACACGTTGATGTCAAAAAATAGAGACAAAGTTATACGTTAAACAGAAACAAAATATGAATGATTAAATCAAGGTGACTGATTTAAGCAAGGGTGGTCAGACCAAAAAAAAATATCACTTGTTAACAATCGATTCGCTAATTTTAGGATGAATTGCTTTTCAGCAACCCACAGTTGTTCAACAGATTGTCAATTATGACTGACTGTTAACGAATTCATTATTTGACAAGCGTTTCAGAAACCTGCCGTTAAAGATTTACATTTTGACGACGAGTCTGGTGTTGCGTATAGCGCTTCTGACTACTGTGTCAGCGGTTACGGGTTTAAATCCTACAAGAGCAAAATGTTTATGTGATGAGCACGAACATTTGGACCAAAGTCATAGATGTTTTGTGTTTAAATATTTATGGGAGACTGCTCCAGTTGTTATAGTTGTCTGGTATTCATAACATAAGGGAGGAAGTTCCTTACTTTTAAACCAGACAACTGGTGTGTTGTCTGGCGCATATTTATTTAGTATCATGAGTCTACAAAGGATTTTACTAAAGAATATAATTTACTTCATTTGAACACTCAAGATAGTCATAGCATACTGTTAAAAGTTTTTTCCGGGTATGCACCGTCTTCCTGAGGATAAACAGTAACTTTGAATAATACAAGTACTTCTATAGCTCTTGTTAAACAAAGGAAGTAGTAGTTTAAATAGCATAGTTCTTAAGTTATTGATTATTTGAGTTTAACCAATTTAATTGTGTTGTACAGTGAGAAAGAGCCTTTATCAGTAAGATGTTGCCACTTTGTGTAACTAAAACTGTCAAACTGAATTTCATATCGTAATCTAAAGTGCACTTGTGAACAAAATAACCTAAATTAGAGGCATTTTGTGTTGTGTTGTAATAAAATGAGTTCAAAATCTAAGATGAACACGGTATTTCTGTACTTATTGCCACAAAAGAAAAATTCTGTGAAAAAAATAGAAAAACAATAATAATAGGATAATCATAAGTGATCAATTTATTGGTCTAAATAACATGCCGAAATTAATGTAGTTAACTTTAGGAACATGGTTTATATGGAAAAAATCGTCAAGCTTATTTTACATAAGCCCTAAACAAGAAGTAAACAATGAGCCTACTCCATGTTTCTCTCATATAATATCTGGCCGAGAAAACGCAAGAGTATACCATTTTTCTGTGTCACACTACAAATAGCTGTGGGGGATGACACGAATCTTAGAAGTCAGTGGGTTCTCTTTCTATTTGCGGGTCACAGTGAGGAAAAATATATTCCAATTTAAAGAGACAGGATAGCTCGGGATGTATTATTCCAAGTTTATATGAGGTAGCAAGCGGGTTGGGATGCTCAAGACTGCATCTGGCAAAACTCAACTTGCAGAAATTCCTTTGAAGTCTGCTCTTTTACAAACATTAAAGTGTTTTTATTACGTTGGAAATGATTCTGTGAAAAATACTGAACTGAGAAGATATGTGACGCATTCTTTTTAAATATACGGAACGACTTTCCCTCAACTCGACCTATAAATTTCAAATGTTTTCTCTATATATGGCTCTAATTTTATGGGTACATTCGAGAAGGTACATTTCTTATCGCAGATATGTTTCACAAACAAGTTACGCAATAAAAAAAACAACTGTATCGAACAAAACATCAAAGAAGATTCCTTAGAAATCACTCATACAAAAACCGACTTCAAAACCGAAATGCACTAAAAAGTCTTAAATAAACTCTTCACCATTGAAAGGAAAGGAATCCGTTTTAGGCAAACAATTTATTTTTGGAGTCGGTGCTGTGATAGATGATGCTTGATGGTCAAAGTGATGGCACCGACTCCAAAAAGAAATTGTTTGCCGTAAACGGATTGCTTTTCTTTCAATGGTGAAGAGTTTATTTAAGACGTTTTAGTGCATTTCGGTTTTGAAGTCGGTTTTTACTTTCTTAAAAGTTTATTTTATTTCTTCATTTTTAGTGATTACATTAGAGAGGAGAGGGGGGGAGGTGCACCTTATGATTCTATTTTTTAAGAAGCTACAAATTACCTATCATAAGTTCCGCCATTATTATTACTGAACTCTTAAGCGTTAAGGAGTTCCACCATCAGCTCAGCCCACTAGATGTTGACTATCAGACGTAACAACACGTTAACATTAAGATTCTAGTAAAGAAATACTATACGTGCCTTTAAAATTTGAGGGTTTCCCTCGATTACACCAAGATCCCATCATCAGATCCCAAAATGGGACCAACTAGAAGGTACACCCTCTAAGTACGCGAAAAAACTTTTTGATTTGGTCGACAAACGACTGAGATATGAGGTAACAAACATACAAAAAAAAAACATACAGTCGAATTGATAACCTCCTCCTTTTTTGAAGTCGGTTAATAAAATAAGTATCTGCTTTCGCGGTAGCATTAGAAACGGGAACTTATCTCGATTTGGTCTTTTCCAGTACCATCAATCATACTTTCAAATGATTCGAAATGAGACGAGAGGATTTTTGAATAAGAAATGCCCTGAATGCCGTGTAAGGAAGCAGAGTGCTTATTACGGTCGAAGCTTAAGCGTTCCTTCGAAACCCTCTCTCGTCTCGTTCATGAAAGGAAAACGCATTAAATACAACTTAACAAGTTACTGCGCTTGCAAACTATACTCGTATTTAGATACGAGACTCTGTTGTGGTAGGAAATAATATGTTGTTCTATTACACTTTGTTTTCTATTATGACGTTGTGTTGTCGTGAAATTAGTTTGTTGCTTTTTATATTATTTATTTACTTCAACAGTGCATATTTTTACTTTGTATACCTTGAGTAAATTTGTTGAAACGAGTAATGTTGTTTGTGAACTATGTTTTTATAACACTAAAAATATCATACTCTTCCCAAATAAACATATTTAAAACTTTTAGATTCCACTGTCATCGGAGACGATGCACCCCAAAGCAGACCACCGTTAAACCACATGAGACGCTGCAACAATCATCTGTCGAGATGCTGTAGCATAGGCCACATCATTGGATGATTAATCAACGACCCGTCTGGTGTAGTGGTCGAGAAATAGCCTACTACGCAGCGGGTTGCGGGTTCGATCCCCGCACAATACAAACATTTGTGTGCATGAATATGTCTGTTTGTATTGGTCTGGGTGTTTTCTATGTATATCATGTATGTATTTATAAACAAAAAAAAAGTATTAAAGTATTATATCCGTTGTCTGGCACCCATAACACAAGCTTTGAGTAGCTTACTTTGGGACTAGATGGCGATGTGTGGGAAAGTAGTCGTGGAAAAGTAGTAAGTCCAAAGAATATTTATATATTTATTTATTTATTAAGGTCTGATTTTCCAAACGTCAAATACAGAGTATTCGTTGAATAAAATGATGTACACCGTATTTTAAAATGTCACCTATTTGTCAGCATTCATTTATGTAAATGTCATTTTAAAATATTATTTCTTCCATGTATACTTATTCAGACGGATAAGTGTTATCTGACGTTGGTAAAATTGGCCCTAGTTAAATATAAATCAGTTGAAAAAATGCAGCTAGGAACTATATCAAGTTTTATTTTATTTTTATTAAAACAACGGAGATATCCCAAAAATGAGGTCTTAATACACGAATTTAGCTGTATCAAAAGTTAATGTTATTTGAGACGAGCTTATTTAATTTAATTGCCTCTTCATTTATATCTTGGCGCTAAATTCTGACAATACCCAACGAATTACGGCCCAATCATTCCTCAAGAATGAATTTAGGGCTGTTTAATTCCCTGGGTAACTAAGCTGAAGATCGTCAAACGTAATATCTGCAGATACAACCATGAACAGGACCCGACGACGTAAATGAGATAAATAAAAGTTAAAATGAACGCATTAGATTTATATTTTGAAACGGGAGCATCTTGGGAGCGCATTTTTGCCTCATTTGTCTTCCATATGGCCATTACTGTAATGTTTTCCCGGAGGAGAATACTCCTCAAAAGATATTAAATAATGGCGGAAATGAACGTTTCGATAAATTATATTGAATTTTTCGCATTGGGGTTGTGCTCGGTGGAGCGTGTGGGGTTCGTTAAGATAGACAAGTGCCACTTGTACCATGTAAACTCTATCCATTGACCCGTGAAATCCATTAGGATCACACATAAGCACCAGTAAATATACTCTTCCTGGGTAAATCATTTTTGAATAGGATTAAATACAACATAGAACCGCTTTGTTTTTGTAATCAAATTAACTATTTACCTAGTTTTATAAAGCAAATAATTATGAGAGGTCATGGAGGCAATGAGAGGATTTTGAATAAGTACTCCATCTGACAGTTAAACGTGCGACTCACTTACTTACGTACAAGTTTTTTTTAATGTACTCATTAAGATTTCTCTTGCAGGACATACGCAACTTAATTCTTGGTATACACTGAAAACAGCAAATTCGTTATTGTATTTTATTGCTAGTATCATTTAAGGTATATACAGGGTGACTTTTTTATCAGTACCGATATTTTGTGTAAAGACTCCACTGATGAATATGAACAACTTTTACTATGGGGGCTATAGTGAAATCGAGAAAAAAAAATCAGCTGTTCCATACAAAAGTTCAATTGGCGCGCGGTCAAAATGTATGGAACAGCAGAATTTTTTTTCTCGATTTCACCATTTCCCCCATAGTAAAAGTTGTTCATATTCATCAGTGGTGGAGTCTTTACACAAAATATCGGTACTGATAAAAAAGTAACCCTGTATATGTCGCAGCGTTCTGGTTAATAGCCAGTTAATTAGCGTGTTATTACCTGCATAGGCATTCAATGAACAGGCTGCTTAAACCAGATGCCAGCGACATGTATATCATGTTTCTTCACGTATTCAACGAAGGTGGATGAAAACAGTTTTGCATCAAAAGCGGAAATTATGTACCAAATCGGCTTTCATAAAGATTTTACAAATGCAGGATATAAAATACGATCCTAGAAACGTGCTCACACAATTCAATTAAAATAAAAATTTATAAGAATAAGCTACTGAACTGTATAAGAACTGGATTAAGGTCCACCGAAACAATTTTGAAGCATCAAAAGGATAAAAGGGTTTTTACTGCCAGTATTTTTTTCATGTGCAATACTAAATTATGCGTCTGGTTTTATAGAGCACGCAAAATTAGTGCAGTGAAAATACCCCGAAGTATGTCCTTAATAGGGTCTACAATATAAAGCGAAGAAATATCACGTATAAAACTTTACAACCTCTCCACGCTGTGACAGTTTTTATGTAACTTTTCTCCCGTTAATCTTTGTTACAAATACCCACCTCTTGTTTTCTCGTAACATCTGGTCGGGTAATAATTTACAAGTGGAACATTATTTTTTTCTAATAAACTGTATAAAGCTATAACTTTAAGGTTTCTTACAGTGATTAATCTTGGAAAAGGGGTTAACCCGTATCCTTTACGGGATTGCGATGAGGGTTATTTTCAGATGAGAGTCTTCTGGGAGATATGTTTACCTATAGAAAACACAACTTTGTTTTTCTGCTAATAAAATACTATGTGAACGTAGCTAAACAAAAAACTGATAAAGTATTTTTGTCTCATGTTGTCGGTGAAATAGGATGAACTATATCATCATTATCACAATCATCGAGCAAGTTATATAAATGTCAAAATCAATTTCGCGACATATTTTCAGAAGTATCTTGGTTAATCCTAGACAACATAATTATACAAAGCGAGCAGTTCCTTTGTAATGTAAGTTGTCGTCCTTCTTTTGATATCTAATTCATCGCACTCACTTGCATTGTCAAACTAGCGGGAGTGACACTGATGGCTAGAGTAGAACCCAACTCTGGGAGCAAATGTAGATTATTTGCTCCCAGAGTTGGGAGTCCCGACATAATTTCCCAGTCGAACGACCAAGCGTCGCACGAAAAATACCTTTTCGTGTATTTATTGAGAGATTTTTTGGATTACGCTTGAAAATTACAAATATTACTACCACGTAATCAAGATGAAGCTACGTTTTAAATGGATATTATGTGGAGCAGAAAAAAAGAAAATTAAACTTAACTACGCGAAATGTCAAAAATTTGACATTTCTAGTGCTTTATAGATTTCGGCCGCAGTGTAGCCTCTTTCTAGTCGGCTGTAAACAATAGTTCCGTCGGTGGCTGACCCAATTCCTGGTACTTAACCACTCTTCATTTAGGTCTTATCTGCATGTATAATAGAATCTTAACGAGCTTTTGTGCAGCAACACCCTGTATTATAGTGATTGCTTTTTGGCAAGGCGAAATGGTTTTCGTAATACCAGCTATCGCTTGGTAGCGATTAATGGAGCTTCTTAAATATTTAATATGCTTGTAACTTTTTATCATGTGCTTCTTAATTTTATATGAATATAGAGAAAGGTAAGGACAATATTTTTAATAGGTTTTAAGTGTTAATTATTAAGTTGGAACATATTGTTCATTTTTTACATTTAGAAAATAAATCTCGTTAACTAGCAAAAGTTTAATATTCCTGTTTTTTAATTACTATGGTAACGCAGCGCTATTAAAAATTGAGAAGGAGCCTTCTTAATTCTTCAGCTTATTAGCTGATGATCGTGCAAAGTAGGTACTTGATGACAATAATGTAAGTTTTACTATTTTTAAAGCAATTTACCGGACTAAGAAAGACAATTTCTTTTTCTTACCATATTTGCTGGATCTAGAAAAAGCATGCTCAGTCCAGAATAAGTCCCCAAACACCTGTTAGTATTCCAGCCGTTGCAGACTCTGCCCTCGTTAGGGGCTGAGCCAACGACACCTAAATTACACTTGAAACTCACTTTTACGATCTATGTTTCAAACGAATGTAACGTTTTAAAAAAAGGTAATAGCTTTTTGCTGTTAAGTGCATGTTTACCCTTTATTATTATAATATTTTTGATGCTGATTTCCTGTTTCAAAGTATTAATATTATAGATTTAAAAATAATTGCATATTTATGATATATGTATATATGATATTTTTATTAGGTAAATAATGGTTTTCAATATATATTTTACGATACTGCAAACGTCAATCACGAAGTGTGACGACGCTTTACTAATCAAGCATGTCAAAGTGCTTTCATACGTATCAAGTTCAGTGCTGCCAATTGCGTACTGTTTGAGAAACGTGACGACATGAAGACCACGTGACGACGATGGGTGTTTCGCTCGGCAAAAGTTTATTTGTATCTTATTTTTGTGTTTTATCATTGTTATGCTGTAATTTCTCAGGCAAATATTTTTTTGAAGTGAAAACTTCTTTAGCGGCGTCGAGCACTTTTGTGGGATGGGGAAAAATGTGAAACTCGCGTCAGGACACGTGGGCTGATCGAAAAACCGTAAGACGGTTGGCGAAATTATGGATGTAAGTTGATTTTTCTGAGAGATAAACTTTTTAATGTAATTTAATCTATACTAATATTATAAAGCTGAAGAGTTTGTTAGTTTGTTTGTTTGTTTGAACGCGCTAATCTCAGAAACTACTGGACCGATTTGAAAAATTATTTTTATGTCTGATGAATGTTTTTATGTATGATTTGAAAAATTATAATTATCTCACATTTATCGAGGAAGGCTTTAAGCTATATAACATAAAGATACGACTCGCAAATCCACAGCAGCAATGAAAAATGTTGCAAAAACGGGAGAAAGATATTCCTTTTGAGAGCTTCCGCTGCGTACGCTGCGGAAACCGCTAAAGTTACACAAAAATCATGTATGACAGGATTGTTCAACATTAAGAGTTCTATAATAAAATCCGCAACAGCATTAGTCTATCTTTTATGGTTGACTTACTACAACCTTTTTTATGTTAATAAATTTGTAAAAAAAGAATGCATCATTTTTAGAGGTGTATTATACACACAGGTATTGATTCTTATCAAAATAAATAAATTCATCATCACGAGCATTTCATTTAGAACAAAGTTGCCCTTTAAATCATTTGATTCCAATAAATATCTTAGGAGCTATCACAGTTTTAACATAACTCTGCACCAAAATAATGTTCGCAGCTTAAGTACAACGTGCGCTTGCGCTAATCTCAAAAACTACTGACCCGATTTGAAAAATTTTTTTTACGTTGGATAGTCCATTTATCGAGGAAGGCTTTAGGCTATATAACATAAAGATACGACTCATAAGACCACAGCAACAATGAAAAATGATGCGAAAACGGGAGAAAGATATTCCTTTTGAGAGCTTCCACTGCATACGCTGCGGAAACCGCTTAAGTTACACAAAAATCATGTATGACAGGATTGTTCAGCATTAAGAGTTCTATAATAAAGTCCGCGACAGCATATGTCTATCTTTTATGGTTGACTTACTACAACCTATTTTATGTTAATAAATTGGTAAAAAAATTATGCATTATTTTTAGAGGTGTATTATACACAGGTATTTATTCTTATCAAAATAAATACATTCATCATTACGAGCATTTCATTTAGAACCAAGTTGCCCTTTATATCATTTGATTTCAATAAATATCTTAGGAGCTATCACAGTTTTAACATAACTCCGCACCAAAATAATGTTCGCAGCTTAAGTACAACGTGCGCTTGCTGTAATAATAAAGCTGAAGAGTTTGTTTGTTTGAACGCGCTTATCTCAGGAACTGTTGGACCGATTTGAAAAAGTATTTCTGTGTTAGATAGCTTATTTATTGAGAAAGGCTTTAGGATATAAAACATCCCGCTGCGACGGGAGGGGAGGGAGCAAACTCAAAACGCGCGGACGAAGTCGCGGGGGACCGCTAGTTATAGATAAACCGGGAAATTGAGACGATTCTCATGTCACTTTTGTCGTTTTCTCCTCCCAATTTAAGTACGGACTACAGTACGTCAAGGTAAACACTGCATTGTCGTATACGGTTATAATAAGGGCTAGTTTGCAACAAAAGTGGGTAACCAGACGTGCTGGCGACTGTATTTCATATTATTATGTGCACTAATATTATAAAGCTAAAGAGTTTGTTTGTATGTTTGAGCGTACTGATCTCAGGAACTACTGGACCGATTTGAAAAATATTTTTTTGTGTTCGATAGCTTATTTATCGAGGAAGGCTTTAGGCTATAATACATCACTCTGCAACGGGAGGGGAACTCAAAATGCGCGGACGCAGTCGCGGGGGACCGCTAGTATAATATAAATTGTAATGTTTGTGTACGATAGCGCAATAAATAAATATTGTATTCTATTAAAATATTAAATTATTATTATTATTGTATTATTATTATTATTATTATTATTATTATTATTATTTGTTTTACTGCTCAGATTGCTCTGGTATTTCAAGACAGCACGAGCCGAAGTCAAGTGCTGTCTCTACATTTAGGAAACATTTGTTAAAGATGCTGCTAGAGTAGCTGATGTGTCCGGTATGAGTGTAGTTTGTCTTGCTTGTGATTGTATGCTTGAGGCGGTATGATCGAAATGCGTGAGGTATGTAGAATTGTGTGGATGTGCAGTGGCGTCCTGTTGTAAAAACTTTCTAACTATTCTACAAGTATTGAGAATAACAGCTTTTTGAAGTTGCATGTAAGTGAATTTTGAAAGGTTAAGTGTCGAAAGGGATTGATGTAATTGTGTTGGTATGATGCCAGTGGTTGAAAGGACTATCGGTACTATAGTAACTTCTGAAAGTCGCCACATGCGTTTAATTTCTTCTTTTAGATCTAGGTATTTCGTCAATTTTTCTGAGATGGTATTTTGTACGTTGTGGGAGTTAGGAATGGCTATGTCTATGATGTATGCATTTTGGTTCGTTTTATCATGAAGGGTAATGTCAGGTCTATTGTAGTGTGTAGTTTTATCTGTGAGAATGGCGCGATCAAAATAAAGTCTATAGTTCTGATTTTCAATAACTGGTTCGGGAACATACTTATAGTATGGTGTAAGTTTTTGTTATTATTATTATTATTATTATTATTGTATCACAAAAATGATAGTACTTTTATATTGATAATAAGAGTAATTCATTCAAAATTATTCCCTAACTATTCCAAAATATCAAAAATGCACAACGTTGATATTCAAGTTTTCACTTCTGCCGGCACTCCCGGGGTGTAATTTTGTGTTTTTTTAGGTTAGAAATGATTAATAATTAAGTTTAAACATAATTTGAAAACTAGACAAACACTCTATTACTATAAGTCTATACAACTATAAGTTGCAAGAAGGTAAATATGATATTCATATCTGGACCAGCCCATTTTTTTAGAACATGTTCTATTTTTTATTGAAACAAATTAAAAAGATTAACGGAAACAAGTAAACACACATCAACATTTGTCAAAGCGTCTACTGAACCTACAAACGGGTAGTATGTAATAACATCAAGCCCATGGGAGTCTAAAGTTTGCCTTAAACCTTTACTATAACTATATTACAACATTGTTCGTACAAGTGGCCTATTCATAGCTGCCAGTCATTGGTTAATTAACCAAACACAAACAAGGCAACTATTCACGTATAGTAATATTGTTGTTGTATATCGATGTTAAATTGTCAGGACAAAGGAGGACAGCCAAATAAACAATAGCTTATAAAGATAACATAAGCACGAATCGTAAAAACATTCTCTTCGGCTCTCGAATGTAGGGCACTGCACTAATAAGATTGTAACTACATCTATCTATATACATATATATAAAAACCGGCCAAGTGCGAGTCGGACTCAGTGCCAACTGAGGGTTCCGTGCCAACTTTAACTGAATTAGGGAATTTTGTTAACTGCAAATATAACTTTGTTTTTCATAGTATTTGTATGAAGTACAAAGTTATGTTTGTGGTTGTTGAAAAGGTGTTATATCTCAAAATCTACACGTTCGATCCCGTCCGAACCAATTTTCGTTAATAGTATTTGTTAAGATCTTCATTACATTTTTTTTTTCAAAATTCACACGTACTTGGTTTAGAAGTTAGATGGGGGGGACGCCCATTTTACCACTTTGGAAGCGTCTAGCTATGAAACGTAAGACTTTAAAAGAAAATGGTTTTAGAAACCTCTACGTCACGACCCCATAGACACCCTACACGCATAGGTTTGACTAAAAAAAAATTTGGTTTTAGTTTCATGTATGGAAGCCCCCCCTTAACTGTCATTATTTTTTTTGGGTGTCAGAATCGGTAAGCGATTATCAAGATACATCTTCCTACCGAATTTCAATTGTGTAATGCTTATAGTTACAGAATAAAATGGCTGTGACATACGGACGGACAGACGGACAGACAGACAGACAGACAGACAGACAGACAGACAGACTTGACGAAACTATAAATGATGTACAAACATTGTTATAAGTAAGAGGAATATTGCAAAGTAAGCTTACCCTACAACTGTGTGTCCAGGGCGCGAATTGTAATGCAGTTTTGATAGGTAAGCGTCTCAGCTTTACTGTCAAGTTAGCAATTTGTATTGCGATTTCGCAAGATATTCATAATATAATGATAATAAAACAATATAAATAATAATATTCGTACCATTGTAATATTATTATAATATTGATAATATTCATTTACACTGAGTCGGAATTAAGCTGCCTGGAAAATAAACGGCTAAAGTTGGATCGCAATACGCCCCCAGATCTGTGAGTTGTTATAACTACATATAGTGAAGCTATGCCAAACAAAAAATATGTATTGTGGCAACTCGATGACAACATTGTGATGTATTCTTTGGCATTTGAATGTCGAATTTTAACCATGTTAATCCGTTGATGCCAAGTGGCGTCATATGACGGCGCAAGGATTTATTTAAGCGCGGACTCATAAAATGGCTTCGAGAAAAAAAAAACTATAAAATCAATGAAATTTTTATGGATAATAATTAATTGGATGGTGTCTTGTATATTGGTAATTTTATTTATTGAATGTTTTTAACAGATCTTTGACATTTTGTTTTAATTCAGGATTGATTATTATATTAGTGTGACTTTAAATGTAACTTTAATTATACTATTTTTAAATTTTCTATAATTATTTTAAATTTGCATGCCATAATTTTGGTAAAATGTGAGGACTTTTGTAATTTACCTACCATCTATTGAAACCATGTTTTGAGCAAATAAGTATTCATTTCATTTCAAGGAATTTGTTTGTGGTGTCAGTTTGATACGCTAGTAATAAATAATTATAATAAATAAATATTGGACACCAATCACATAATTGCTCTGATCCCAAAGTAAGTAGCTAATGCACTTGAGTTATGGAAATCAGTCACTACGGTGATACCACAACACCCAGACCCGAGACAATATAGAAAACTTTGATTTCTATGTTGACCCGACCGGGAATCGAACCCGGGACCTCGGAGCGGTGAAGCCTTGAAACTAGTGTGCTTAGTCACAACACCACGGAGGTCGTCTGTAAAAGTAATGGTAGTTCAATGGGGTTTATAAGTAAATTTTAGACCCCTTACACACTGCGACACCTTAGCATCGATGCACCCGCACGTTTTCGAAACGCGCGACAGCATCGCGACTAACGCAATGAACAGTTTAAATGTGGCATCGATGCTATCGCGCGTTAGTATCGATGCAGTTATTGTCGTACATAATTAGTTATATTGATGCCGCAAATGGCGCTAGTATGTAAATGTTGACATCGATGCTGTATCGCGACTGCCCGCTGCTCAAAGTCGCAGTGTGCTTAGGGTCTTTATAGTCATAAAAGTCACTCAAGAACAAATAGTCAATTACTAAAACGCAACATGTTTGAATAAATGATTTTATGACTTTGACAGACGTCTAAAAAACGCGGATCCGGCTTGGCCGTTCTCCTTTTGAGCCAACAACAGAGGTTTCGGCGCAGCTGCAAGATTTGAACTAATTTCGGGCCAACATGACAAGGGTATTAGTTGGGTCGACCCTTTTTATAACTCAGGTTACTACCGCATGCAAAACCTCCCGGATAATTGTCGCTCCAAATATAGGGCGGTATAATACGGACCTAATTTTCGTACGCCCACAATGCTGATCGGATGTAAATAAAAACGCCAACGTAAATATTGGATATGGAGGAATAATGTGCTTCTAACCCTTTGAGCCATTTCTTTTGTAAATGTTATGCCAATGGATTGTCGATGTTTTTACATAAAAATCATAAATATTTTGTTTATTTAGGTGATAATGGATGATACCCGGTTTTATAATTATAATAGGCTTATGACTGTTTAATTTCGCCTGATAGTAAAATGTTTGGTTATACTCTTATTCTATTATATTGATGTAGTGCTTAGTACTAATTAAGCGCGGTTAATTTTACATTTCAATCAGAAAAGCAGTGCAAATGTTAACACTCGTCCACACACGATAATAACAATTTAAATCACGAACCTGAAAGCCTATCCAAACAATTTAATCCTGCAACAAACGTAGCTCGTAACGCTAATCCTGATTTAAAACTGCTAAATTATGCATTAATTTGTCTCGAATTAAAGGCTTGTAAGTGTTCCTGAGTGTAGTATTCGAGACTCAGCAAGATTTAAGAGCGTCGTCGCGAGAACTGAAAGAGATAACAGTGGATAGCGCTAAGCTCATGAATTACCGCCGTTTCTTTGTGCGACAGACACAGCCCTCGATTCTCCTCCCGGAATGGGGATAACTCGTATGTGCCTGAATTTATTTAAATTCTCAGCATACCTCCCCTCGGCGCGAATAAGTGAAGTTACTACGACATCATTAACTTGGTAATAATCGTAATGAAATGTACTCTCGCCGTGACCCAGCTGCGCCGTGGAAGACAATATTACGGGCTTTATCACAATTTAGGAGTGTTAAGCTGCTCTGAACTTCTTCATTACTCACTTGAATACGGAGGAAAAGAAACACCGAATATCAGACTAAAGCAATAAAGAACGATGTCAGTTTCGCCTTATCTGCTCAGCTCGAGGAGCACGTAGGCTGAACTCAAATATACATATAGATTTTTGTGACAAATACACGTCTGCCTCATAAGAAATTCACCCTTGGAGCCGGCGCGGGCGGGGTCTTGAATTATAACATCAGAAAGCGAGAAGTTTTTGTGCCGAGATTAACTGCGTAGGTATTACAAGCCAAAAGTATGCCAATGAACCGGTGTTTCTCAAACTTCTTAATTACTTACGAAGGGTTTTTTGTCACAAGCGCCTTTTTAAAACGAATTGTTTTCAATTCTAAGTGGAAGAACGACAGAAGAAGTTTGCATAGTTAACGTCCACTGAGAAAACTTTTAAGACTGAGGTGAAGCTTTCTTAATTATTTTCACCAGATTTACACTTTCTGTGTTTTTCACTTTAAATAAATTACGCGATTTTTATTGTATAATGGAAGCTTTGTTATAGTAACTTATAACTAAAAGTTTAGTAACCTACCTTTTACTTAAAATAACATCAACTCTCTTCATTTATCTTACATGTTATGCTGAGAGATAAATTTAATATTAATTGGCATTGGATTATTAAGCATTTCGCGCATCCAATTTGGTTTTACAACATAGGTATACGCGTTTATGAGGTTTATGATGGTTTACTGACTGCACAGTGCACATTGGATTGAATGTTAATGAAACCCACTATCATTAATTAGAGAATGGCTGAACTGTTAAATTAATTACATCTGACTTTGATTGACAAAGTCTGCGGTTTTATGCCAACAAGGTGAGAACTATGCATGTTCTCGTCTAGAATAAATCCAGAAGGGCGATTCAGAACGTTTATAAGTCATTTGGCTTAGGTTTCGGATAGATTTTAAATTAATCTCTCAAGCGTATGTGAACGAGACACAATGCAAATTCTATTGTTATGCGGTTGCCTGCAACCGCTCGGGTGTTGAAGCATTGTGCAGTTTGATCGGAGGTCTATATGTTAGTTCGGTAGCAAATATAACAAAAAATCAAAATAAAATAGTTGCATCGGATAAATCCGTGTTTTTTTTTTCAATTAATAAGTGAAAGTTGTAATAAGTGAAAAACATGTTTCACCTAGACACTTTCTTGACATGTCTTATATGCCTTGCCATAAGGATAAAAGGGTCCATTCACAACCACCATATAATAATCAAGTTAGATAAATGGCATTTTAAATGAAAAATGATCTCTAATTGAACTGAACTACGAGTGTAATTTGAGAAATCCTCGGTACGCGAGTACCTGTAACTCGACTACGGCTGATTTTTCTTGGAGTCTCCGAAACTTTTGTTCCAGTCATCATCAGCCGTGCCTATTATACTTATAAATATCTAACAATGTACCTCAACCTCAACAATAGGATCATTGTTAATCGAACACCAGTATTCGGAAAGTCAATTAGCATATCCCGCCGGCAGCCGTGACATTTTGACGCGGCTCGCCTTCGATCAGCCGAAACGTCTGAATCATTCTTGTGTAGTGTTGCTTATTTATCGATAGCATTTCTATCGAGAGTATCTACTTCAAATAAGAGAGAGAGAGAGAGAGCAGGTTCATTACATTTAACGTTCTGCAGTCTTTTACATCTGTAATTCCGCCCGTGCGCAAATTTTTGGTTTCTTATTTCATCTTTATGAACATCCGTAATCGTTTGATTGACCATAGCACATGCTGTTTTACTACAAATGATCCGCTCCCGATATGTGATTCGGTCGACAAAGTAAGATGCTATCTCTACTTTCTTGATTATAAGATTAGTGCCGTCTGTCAGTCAGTCTGTCATTTGCACAAAATATAAACGAACGACGAACGAGTTATTAACGAATTTACTTGGAGACTGGGCTGCGGCCAATTAGCAGAACCCAGAGAACGAGCTGTCTTACACGACATTTTCAGGGTTCCGTAGCCGAATGGCAATTAAACGGAACCCGAAACGAAACCCAAAAACCGAACAAGAACGGGGGGAGCCCCCCCCCCCCCTCTAACTTCTAAACAAAGTGAGCATAAATTTCGAAAAAATATATAATGTGATCTTAACAAATACTTTCAACGATAATTGGTTCAGACCAGCTTAGTAGTTTTTGAGATATAGCACATTTTCAACAACCGCAAACATAGCTTTGTTCTTCATACAAACACTATGAAAACCAAAGTTACTTTTGCTGTCAACAAGATATTTTGGTTTTGTCGCTAAGTGTACGTAAGAGGATTTCCTGATTCAGTCAAAATTGGCACGGAATTCTCAATGCGTGAGTCGGACTCGCATTTGGCCGGTTTTTTTCTATAGTATGAAAATTATTAAATACCTACTTAGTTGTAATAAACATGGTAAGCTGTGTTTAAAAAAAGTACCTACCTCCTATACTGGCTGATTACAAACCAAAAATCCATGCTCGCGGATGTGTTTATCAACATTATTTTATATACGCGGCCGCCGGCGACCCATTAAGTCGTAAGGTACTTATATAAATAAAATAAAAAAACTAATGCGTTATTTTGCCGATGATATAGTCGTTGTGGCAAAGACGCTGGATGATCTTGGCACTATGCTTGAAGACCTGGACCGAGTATCCCAACAAGTGCCTATGTTCAGCAGTGGACGTCCTTTGGCTGATAATGATGAATGCGTTATTTTAGTCTTTTATTGTTTTTTGAACGGAGAACATATGTGTTTGTTATCGTAGTAATCGCATCGTAAGGCGTCCACCATAAGCATGCCTATAATATGCGGACCACTTGCAAAAGGCGATTTTAGTAAAAACATACATGGAAGAGGCCTAGTTCAGCAGTTGATATATTCTTCTCCTTAATGTGACAATGGTATCTTTCAGCTGACTACGATGATGATGATCGATATTTTCTAAATCGACAAATCGATTTGTTTCCCTACTTTGCCTACCATTGGCAGACATCACTATTCCATGTGGCTGAAACCATTCACCGCTGAGTCCCAGTACTAGTGATTAATGGTCCCGCGTCCTCCGACATTGTGTTTTTGTGATGCAAATAACTCGAGCCAACGGAACAAGGGACTCTGGAGGCGACTGCCGCAGTTTCAATTGCCGCGCGACTGAATACTGATCAGTCGTTTGAGTTGATGCTGTTAGCTTAGTCTCTGGTTATGTCAATAAGACTCGCCCATCAAGTCACTCAAGACGCAATCTGTTTCAACTATTCAACGGTTGGTTAGTAGACTATGACTGTGAGTAAGAAAATGCGCCCACCAGTTTTAGTTATGCGACATGAAACAAACATGATTGATTACCTAAAACTGAAAAGACACTAAAATGTCGTGTAGAATTCGAATGTGGTACCAAATAACATCACATCTGACCCTTTATACACTGCGACTTTTAGCAGAGATGCGTTAGCATCGATGCAGTCGTAAAATGACAACCTTTACACACTGTGCTACTTTTAGCAACGATGCCGTCGCGATGCAGAGCATGGAAACTGTAAAATTATGTACTGAATTTTGGCGACTGCATCGATACTCGTACTAACGCGCGACTTCATTGATGCTAAATTAAATCTGTTCATTGCGTTAGTTGCGATGATGAAGCTCGTTTCCAATACGCGCAACTGCATCAATTATAAAAGTCGCAGTGTGTAAGGGTTTTCGGACTCGTAGTCTCTGGTCATATAAATAAAACTCGCCCATCAAGTCACTTAAGACGCAATCGGTTTTAACTATTCAGCTTTTGGTAAGTGGACTGTGACTTTCTTCGGTTGGCCTGAAGTAAGAAAATTCGCCTACCATTTGTAGTTATATGATATAAAACAAACATTACTTAATTGATTACCTTAAACTAAAAAGATACCAAATGTCGTGAAGAACTCGAATGTGGTACCAAATTACGTCACATCTAGCACATTACTTACACAACTGACTAATTGCGACTAATTCGAAATAATATGCATTTTTTCTTGCAACATAAAAAAAAATACTTATTCAAAAAGGAAACCATTTCCTTGCAGCAAGGCTATGCTGGCTATGATACTATGATGGCTAGGCTATGATGCTGGCTGAGTTGAATAGAATAGAATAGAATAGAATAGAATTTCATTTATTTGACACACAAGATACATTACATTAAATAAATTAAAACAAATCAAAACAACTAAAATTAAATTTAAAAAAAAAAACAAAAACAAAGCGCCCATGTGTGCCAAAAAGGTCCCCGCTCAGTGTATATCGTGACAGCAGATGGTAAGCATGCCACGACACTGATTTTCAGCGGGAACCCCTGCTAGGCACTGGGTGTAAACACACACTTGGAGAAAAAAAACAATTATAATAATATAAAAAAAAAAAACAACAACAAAAAATAAAAAAAAGAAGAAGATTACATTACTATCATACTACATACATTCGAATTAAAACATTCATAAATTAATAAATTAACAATTATATTTCATTATTTTATTGCTTTTGTATATATTGTAATAATTTTATATATTGTATAACTTAATCATTTGAATAGAATAAATGAATTATAACCATTTACAGATAAAATATTTATGAAAGTAATAGCGCTTGCAGCGCCCTCATCTCGCCGGTCTCGTGCCGGTCGCGTGGGCGCGCGTTCCTACCCTAACAATCTGTCATCTGTCAAATAAGTAGACCCGTTCTGCAACCCACACCTACCAAAGAAAAAAGAGTGAAGGAAATTCGCCACGTTGCGCTTTGTTAAAACCACACCCCAGATTCAAATTCAATATACAGTTTGTAGCCGAGTTTAGAAATTGGATTCATGGCTGAACGAAGAAACAGAAAGAGAAAGGGATCTAGCCTCCTGTTTGGTGCGTGGATCATGCCGTGCCCCCACGTACGACGCGCATACCACGTTGGTAAGTTGATGGAACTGAATCACATTTGATTTTTCGCCTCTTCTTGTTGGCTGGAAAGAAAGGCCTTTTTACATTGTAACTGAAAGGCTTTTTTCCCTTTCAGGGCGCGCACCGGAGGGGGCAAGGAGTTCCAGCACCGCGTGGCGGCAAATCGGAAAGATCCCCGGAAGGTCACTGTGCGATGTCGGGGAGTCAGAAATACAGGCGTGCACGCTCTTCTCCCCCGCCCGTTCCCACCCCATGCCCAAAGCAGCTTTTTCTCCAAATATGCAGGTTTATGGGTTTTTATTACTCAAAATAGCAAAGTTGCTAGGTGTAGTTTTCGGCGTGCTTCCATTTTTAATATATTTGCTGCATTAAGATATGGCGTCACATGAGTCCGTGGTGGAATGTGAAAGCAGAATCTAGCACATGCATTTTGCACCCGCTGGATGAGCTTTGCAGACCTTGCGAGTAAGCATGGACCATATACTGTGTCGCAGTAATTGAGTTTCGAAAGGATCAGCGATTCGCACAATGCTATTCTCAGTTTTTCGCATAAATAGGGTCTGATTTTATACAGCAGCCTCAGTCTGTAGAAACAATTCTTTACACATTCTGCAACATGGCTCTCGAATCTGAGGTTGCTGTCAAAAATCAAGCCCAGGTTCCTGGCCCTATCCACTCTTTCAATTGGTTCAGTGTTTATTGTTATTTGAATTGCAGCATTATCAAGTTTAGCCAAATTCTTAGCCGTTCCAACAACCATAACCTTTGTCTTCCTCGCGTTTAATGTAAGTGAGTTTGCAGAGCACCAGTCCACTATTCGCTGCAGCTCATCATTGATCCTGGTAACAGCGTCTTTGCATTCTGCAGGGACAAATGGCAAGTACAGTTGTATGTCATCAGCGTACATGTGGTACCTGCAATATCTGATGCATTTTGTGATGTCTGCGCTATATAAGGTTACCTCGTTTTAAGTGATAATATTTTAACAGAGCATCAAACAATAACATAGAAAGAGGACCCAATAATTATTTTTTTTGAAAACTGGCCCGTTTACGTTTTTATTTTTCCTAACAAAAAAAATATTATTTTTTAAGAGCACCCTGTTCCGCGACATCGCCTTTCGTCTCTTACATAAGTACTACATTGAGCGAAAACTAGACAGACGTATGGGCCTGAGTGTGACGGAAGATGGACTAGCTAAGCGAGAACGAGACAGACGCGTGGGCGTGAGCGTGACAGAAGATGCCTATCTCATTCATGCGGCGTGCCGATGCGCGGTACTCGGGCGGTAGGGGGCGCCGCTGCGCGCCTATTTATTTGGTCCTACATAATAATAATAATAAAGGTAACTACCTACTGCATTCGATTACCTATTATAACGAAACACTAATATGAAAAAAACATTATCAACGTGTATCAGTACCTAATAAATCAAACAGATAGATCAGTTAGATAAACGCTAAACAAACAAAACAGCTGGGTATGAAAACAAAGACAAAAACTTAAGAAGGTATGTGCCCATTTATCTAAGGCCTAAAACAGCTGGGTAGGTATGATTCTCTGAAACAGAAACTCAACTTAGTTAGGTATGTGTTCATTAATCGTAGGCCTAAAACCCTAACATCTGGGTATGTATGATAAACTAAGACAGAAACTCAACTTAGGTACCTATGTGTTTATCGCAGGCTTAAAACATGAACAGCTGGGCAGGTATGATAAACTAAAACTACCTAATTGTGTTGTGTTCCTTCTGTTTATTTAATAATAATAAGGAGACAAAGCTTATGTGAAAGTAAACTTCCTAATTGTGTTGTGTTACCTGTTTATTTAATAATAATAAGACAAATCTTATGTGAAAGTAAACTTTAAAAAGAATACCTATTAAAATTCTCAATCTTACTAAATTTAACTTAGACAGATGTTGTAGTTACCTACCTACCTACCTAATGAGTACATATTGATTCCTTTTGATTCAGAAGATGGATATGCACTTAAAATTGCGTGAGTAAATTTAACACAGTTTTGTTTTAAATTTCGTTTATTAGGTACCGTAAATTAACATAACACATAAAACGCGAATACATCTTTGAAAATTACGTACATTTTTATTATTTTTTACTTTTAATTATCACACTTGCTCGGTTTTTGTACAGATATGTGGATACAAGTCTTATTTCACAATAAAATAAATTAAAACTAGGATTTCTGCATTGGTTTACAAATACGTTTTCTTTATAAGCAGCGATAAGTTAACATTTGAAAACAATGACGTCAAAGATTTGAAGTAAAACAGGTTACTATTTTTACGGTAACATCTTATTTTACAATTGCCAATTGAGGCGATACCTCGCAACCTTATTATTATGCAAACTGGGCCTCTATTTTTGAATCACTCGCTTGAACATGGCGTGTGAGTTTTGTTTGAAAACAAATTAAAAATCAATAAAAATCACGCAAAATATTCGCGTTGGTACTCACAAAATTCATTAATCATTTTTGCAAATCACTTCCACGTGAGATTATACTAATTTTCATAGGAAAATCGGACATTAAACAATGAATATCACACACCATCTTGACGCGAGTGATTCAAAAATAAGGGCCCTGAAGCGAGCACTAGACAATCTAGCTATCACGAGCACTGCTTTTTTTTCACTAGTCATCACGGCATTCACTGTTCATTCACACACGTATGCACTGAACCTTTGCTGGAATTGGTGGCGAATAACTGCAGCATTGTGTTGTGCATGCACGTTATCCCAACAACGTGCAATTGCGCAGTAGTCAACGGGAGGACTCGAGCTCGTGCTGTTCGATCTTCGTCGCATAGTCCGCACCAGCAGCAAAACTTGGACCCTCAAGTGATAAAGGCGTAATCCCCGCCAATAGCAAATCTTGGACCCTCAAGTGATAAAGGTGGAGGGCTTCGTTGTGCAGAAACCGCCATAGCAAGCGTCTGCGGTGTTTGGCAGTCGGTGCCGTACCAGGTCAAGGCGCGGCGGGAAACTCTGTGATGCTGGTCACACGACCCAGGCTTCGGAAAACGCACCGCAGGTCCGCGACGCGCGCGCACACGACATACAAACGCGAATTTTTTTGGCAGACTGACTCGCGTCGCGCGCGCGGCCGCGGCTATCCGGTGGGGCCCCCGCCCCCGCTCCCCAGCGGCCGCGAGCGCGACACGTGTAGGCAGGCAGGCAACACGGCGGCGATGGGCGGCGCGTATGACAATACCTACAAAGAAAGACCGAGAGCTCCGCTTAGCAACACGCGGCACGGGGTGTTTTATTTTACTCTTTTTTCTACATGTTTAGAGGCGATTTTCTCGAAAACTAGCGTATAAAAATTTTTTTTTTTCGTACAAAATATATTTCATTTATTTTTCTGAATCTGCCTTTAAAATATTATCACTTAAAACGAGGTAGCCTTATAGATAATGTACAGGATAGGCCCCAGAATTGATCCTTGTGGCACTCCTCTGTTAACAGTTCGCTGTTTAGATCGCAGTATAGTGCCGTCAGGTCCCCTTAGCTCCACACATTGTTGTCTATCAGTCAAGTAACTGTGGAACCATTTTACTGAGCTAGTGTCCAAGCCAAAGTACCTCAGCTTAGATAGGAGTAGGGGTATGCTTACGGAGTCAAACGCCCGTGAAAAATCAAGTAGTAGCAGGATTGAGACCAGTCCCTGGTCTTGGGCTGACAGAAGGCCGTCCACAACATCTGCCAGGGCCGTGGCCGTCCCAAATCCCCTGCGAAAGCCTGACTGCAGAGATGGAAGCAAATTATTTTTCTCTAGGTAGCTGGTCAGCTGTTCGCATACTATTCTCTCCAACACTTTAGAGGCACATGGCACAAGACTTATTGGCTGAAGCTCCTGCAGGGATGTTGGGTGGCCAGACTTAGGCAGAGGCTTGACAATGGCCACTTTCCATTCATCGGGGAATTGACTCTCCATTATAGAGCGATTGACTATGGCTGTGATTGTAGCCAGTGAGTGAGGGAGGGTCAGCAGCAACATATCCAACGACACTCCGTCACTCCCCAGAGCATTTGATTTCAGTCCTTTGATTGTCTTCATAACTGTTTCCTGCCCCACCGTTTGCAAAGAGAAGGTAGCAGAGCCATCAATTCTATGGTACTCAAAATAAGTCAGCTGAGAGATGGTGACCTCACTAGTACTGGGAACATTAAGGAAGAATGAATTGATTATATCAGGGTCATTGAATATTATTGGTAGTTCAGTGTTGGATTTTTTTTTGGAAGTACCGAGTCCTTAAGGTTTTTCCATAACCTTTTTGGATCACTAAGTTTATTATTGATATTATAGGTAAAGAAGCATGACTTTTCATGTTCGATTGCTCTTATTACAACTTGCTTCATTTCCCTGTAACTGTCCCTGAGCAATGGAGTCCCCTGCACTCTATATTGTTTATGATACTTATCCCTGAGCCTCATCATTTCTTTAATAGTATCTGTGATCCATGGGTGAGGTGGATGTTTGAATTTTTTTGTCTTCAGTGGTGCATGCAGGTCCATGAGGCCACGAACACAGAGAGTAAAAGCTTTTGTTAGGCAGTTTACATCCTCAATGCTATTGAGACCCTCCCACTGGATAACATCAAGGTCCGCAACCAGTCTCTCGGGCAGTATGCTCTTCAGTGGCCTATATGATACCCAGCAAGGGCTGGCCTTTTCCTTTTTTAGTTTCAGCTCTGCCAAAAGCATTGCATGTGCTCCTAAATCAGGTGAATATCTTACTTTCACTTGCACTGCTGGTATATCAGTACAGACCACATCTATTAAAGTGCTGCTGTGGCTAGTAAAGTGTGTAGGCTCTGTAATTAGCTGCTTTAGATTTAGGCATTGTGTAAATTGATTTAAAAGCCTGTGCTTATTACTGCCTACGTCCAGCTGGTTGCCGCGTTGGATAGCTATGCTAACCCTTTGAGCTAGGAACCAGACAGCTTTATTATTGACTGTTACGGTATTTAATTTCGATACAATTTTTCTAAACAGCAATTTAGCAGACAGCCCCACGGCCTAAATGTGTCAACGCCAAACGGCGCAAACACATAATCACTTACAAGTGAGACGTACTTAATACGTAGGTACGTAATTTTTACTTTAATATTAAATGTAGAACATGCAAAAACCATGACTTGAAACCAGTTTCAGGAGCAAAAGCAATTTGGTTTATTTATTCTATTATTTCGCCAGTCATCGTTTACGCGAATAGGGAGAAACAACCCTATTCTCATCTACAAAAACCTTCGCGAGTATTTTTTTACTTAACATACATATGCTTTGATCAGCCAGGATGACTCTACATAAAATACAAGTGCTGCTTATTCCTATATTATCCAATCTTTTTTTAATGCGGATAGGATGATTTTATAAAAAGAATACCTACATTGTTGGTACTGGCTGATAAGAAACCAAAAATCCATACTCGCGGATGTTTTTATCAACATTATTTTATCAACGCGGCCGCCCAGCGTCCCATTGAGTCGTAGTTAAATAAATAAAACTAATGCGTTAATTTAGTACTTTGTGTTTTTTTATTGAGGCGGGTCATTTTTTTCGTAATTTTTAGTGATTGTCTAAACTCATAAAGATAAAATAAGAAATCAAATATTTGCGCACGGGTGGGACATGAACCAGCAACCTTTTGGCAGACCGGGCCAAACGCTCTTACCAATTGAGCTACCGTGCTGTCAGTCCGACCCGGCGAAATTTGTGGTTTCTTATGAAAACGTCAATTGCGTGACGCTTAGCGCCATCTAGCCGTCTGTTTATGAAACAGATGGCCCAAGCAGTTATTCTTTACAGGATAAATTCAACTTGGAAATTGATGTCGCTTCGCTATCTAATGCTTTAGAATGTTTTTAACACTCACAGTGTCATATTTTATATTCATAAAGATGAAATAAGAAACCAAATATTTGCGCACGGGCGGGACTTGAACCAGCAACCTTTCAGGCAACGCTCTTACCAATTGAGCTACCGTGCTGTCAGTCCGACCCGGCGAAATTTGTGGTTTCTTATGAAAATGTCAATTGCGTGATCTTTATGAATATAAAAGATGACACTGTGAATGTTAATTCTAATTCATTATTGTCTAAACTGTCAAAAATAATTTTCTGAAAACCGCATAAAAATCGGTTCTGTCGAACTCCAGATAATTGCAGACATGTATACATACATACAAACCTAAAGGTGAAACTGAAAACCTCCTCCATATTTTAAGTCTTATAAAACATTGCCTCAACGCTTGTGAACCCTCAGTACAAGCAATCCTCCATCATTTGCAACAATATACGTCTCTCAAATTGTCTCTGGCTGTACTTTAAAAGTTTTTTAAGTGCCGGAACAGGCCGTCGTTTAATTGCGCCAACCGGAAGGGGAGAGATGAATGGAAGGAAGCTGGCAGTGCCTTGGCAACCCTACATTATTAAAACTTGCCTCTTACCCCGCCCTACTCTGGCATAATGAATAGCGCATCGCAGACCGACTCGAAATAATTCCATTTGTAAAAAACTTCGATAGTGTAGCGATCGTTATGGTAATTGATTCTAAAAAGACTCTGAAAAAAGAAATAACTCCGTGTATACACTACAAGGTTATTTTACACTTTTTTAACAAAATTGCGTTAAAGTCTTACTTTCAAATGATTAATTGACAAGTTTTTGAGGTATGATTGTTGAATGTTGATTTTTTTGTACTACTACTACCTACTGTAACTCCAGCTACGGGAAACTGCATAAGAGCGTCTTTTCATCTAAATTACCTCAGTGTCTGAAGACAAAAGTCTTCAACCAGTATGTGATGTGTTGACATACGGTTCCGAAACGTGGTCTCTAACTATGGGCCTCATAAAGAAGCTCAAAATCACACAACCAGCGATGGAAAGGGGTATGCTCGGTGTTTCTCTACGACCGAATCAGAAACGAAAAGATACGTAGAAGATCTAAGGTAACGGACATATCCCTACGAATCAGTTAGCTCAAGTGGCAGTGGGCATCGAGGCAAACCCTCAAATTTTAATGTTTAATTCACGTATAATGGTATTGTACTAGAATCTTAATGTTGTCATGTTGTTTCGATTGATAGTTAAAATATGTGGAGCTGAGTTGATCGTGGAACTCCTCAACGCTAAGGGATCATTGATTGAATGACAGGACGTATGATAGCTAATTTGTAGCTTCATAAAGTATATAGTCATAATGTGCACCCCCCACCCTCCCCTCCCCCTGTATAATTACTAAAAAATACAAACAGTTTTCTTTAAAAAAAGTAAAAACCGACCTTCAAAACAAAAATGCACTTAGAAGTCTTAAATATGTTAAATGATATTTTGACCCTTTGAAGGAAAGGATCCATTGAGGCGAACAATTTTTTTTTGGAGTCTGTGCTCTGATAGTTGATATTTGAGATGGTCAAAGTGATGGCGCCGACTCGGTGAATTGATTTGAAGTCGGTTTTTCCTTTTTCTAAAGTTACTTTTATAATTACATTCAGGTTATTTTTTCATTTTAACAGCCGCGTATAGAATATCAAACCATAAATATAATTCAATTGAGAATAGGTAAAATGTTACAGTTTAAAATTTTCCCTTTTCATAAAAGAATTTGCTTTATTACCTAGGGAGCTCTCTGGTCAAAAACCTAAAAGGTCGTGGCGTCTCAGGGGCCTATCCAGTGATTTAAAGGTCTGTGCCTACATTTGGGTCTGTCAAAGGTAAAAAACATAATATTTTTTTGTTGGGCAAAAGACAATGCATTAACATTAGTTAGGAGCACTACAAGTACGCTTGTTTCATCTATTTTTATGTATTCATTTTACACTGTCTTTACTTTGGGGTGAGCAATTTAATTACCAACGGCCGAAATCTGAAGCACAAAAAATGAATATTTGTTTGACATTTCGTGTTGGATTTGTTAAACATATATCCACTTAAAAGAATATTTGTTGCAACAGGAAATCAGATTGATCAGAATGATTTTTTAAGCTTAATTTAAAAAAAACTTCTCAATTGACAAATATAATATATAAATAAATGATATAAATGTAAATATCCTTTGGACATTCCCACACATCGCCATCTAGTCCCAAAGTAAGCTACTCAAAACTTGTGTTATGGGTGCCAGACAACGGATATAATACTTTAAATACTTTTTGTTTGTAAATACATGCATGATATACATAGAAAACACCCAGACCAATACAAACAGGCAAATTAAACAGACAAATACATGAAAACATCAATTTGTTTCCTAGGAACTTTCGAGCGCCACCTGGTTATTCGACAGGAAAACTCTATCGAGACTTCTGTACCAGCAGGGCGATTCAGAATGTTCGATAAGCCATTCGGCTTGGGTTTCAGTTAGATTTTCTATTTGTTTTTAAATTAATGTCGCAGTTTAATCGGATTTCTATGTGTCATTTCAGCAAAAAATATAATAAAAAAACAAAATGATATTGAAGAACTACAGACCGATCTCACTCCTGAGTCATGTCTACAAGCTCACAAGGTCAATCACAAAGTTATCACAAATCGTCTCGCACGCAGGTTTGCTGACTTTCAGCCTCCGGAATAAGCCGGATTACAAAAAGGCTGCAGTACCATTCACCACATCCATACACTAAGGCAAATTAAACAGTAGTCCGAGGAGTATAATAAACCTCTATGTTTAGTGTTTGTAGACTATGAGAAGGCCTTTGATTCGATCAAAACTTGGACAGTGTTTCGGTCTCGTCAGAGGTGTCACAAAGGCTGCAGGTATATAGGGTCTGTATAACAACGCCACCATGTCGGTCCGAGTCCAGGAACAGAACACGAGGACGATTTCATTACGAAAAGGTGTAAAACTGATAGACGTTATATCTCCTAAACTGTTTACAGCGGCATTGGAAAACGCCTTCAAGCTCCAGGAATGGGATGGATTCGGCATCTGCGTCAATGGCAATACATAACACACGTCCGGTTTGCGTATGATGTAGTCGTTGTGGCAAAGACGCAGGATATATGCTCGAAGACCTTGACCGAGTATCCCAAAAAGTGATAGTAAAATGAACATGAAAAAGATGAAAGTTGTGTCAAGTTCCCGTGTTGTACCAAATCCAGTATTTGTTGGGAACTCAACGCTCGAAGTTGTCGACGAGTACGTCTAGCTTGGACAAGTGATCTAATTAGGTAGGTCCAACTTTGACAATGAGGTCATTCGACGAACCCAACTCGGCTGGACAACAGCGTTCTGAAAACTGCGCAAGAGTGCCTTCTCGTTTCAATTACCTCAGTGTGTGTTACCAGTGATAACATACGGATCCGAAACGGGGTCTCTTACTATGGGCCTCATGAAGAAGCTCAAAATCACACAACGAGCGATGGAGAGGGCTATGACGGTATTTCTCTACAAGATCGAATCAGAAACGAGGAGATACGTAGAAGAACTAAGGTAACGGACGGATATCCCTACGAATCAGTAAGCTCAAGTGGCAGTGGGCATGGCACATAGCACGAAGAACTGATGGCCGTTGGGGCAAAAAAAAACTAGATTGGAGACCCTTCGCCCAAAAGCGCAGCGTGGGACGTCCACCGACAAGATGGACGGACGACCTTGTAAAGATCACAGGGACACACTGTATGCAGACCGCTCCAAACCGGTCGCTGTGGAAAGCCGTGGGGGATGCCTACGTTAAACAGGATAATGATGAGCATGACAAACAAAATAAAATAAATGCATTGGATAAATGCACGTTATTACAATTTTATCAATATGTCAAAGTTGTCGTATCGCAACCGAATACGTAACCAAATGGTTCTTAATCAGGTGGCAGTACATACTACATCCGTTATCCAATAACCCATTTAAATCATAACAAAGATTTTGTTAGGTTACTAATATTCAAAAAAAAAACTCACTAGTTTAGTGTAAGAAAAAATCTTTCTTCGATTCTCAGAAACTCAAGAAGCTAAAACTAATTAAACAATTTCTACAAAGTAACTTAAAACCCCTTTGCTCTACTTCATAAAGTGAACACTAATTTCGCGTCGCGACATGCTATAACTCAACATTAAGTCCATTTCTCTCCCAAAAGTGTTGTACGTATGCTTGCACCTAGTTCTACAATAGAATACGAACCAACTTAATTTGCAGCATTCACTTCAATGCTACGAAATCTACTGTCGGAGATAGTAGCGAAGTTGTTTGAACGCGAACGGCGAATGTTGTCAAGTTTCTAGTTATGGAACGCATTTGAGAAAAAAACGAGATGAGAAAGGAAAATATCGTCCATTTGAGTGTTTAATTTCTGTATAATTAAGGCACGTAGTACTTATCACAATCTTGTGTTAAAACCTTAACTTACAGATCTAAAAACACAAAAACTTTATCTGCTACGGTTTTGTTTAGTCGCTGTGAGAACTGCAAAATAATCTCTACTTACTATAAATAAATAAGCCTCAAGAAAGTAAGACCGTACACGAACTTAACATAATTTCAAACAGCAATATGCCGTTATTATAAACCGCTACTTATTCCATAACATCCCGTGCCAAAAGCCGCCTAGTATTAACACAGGCTAAATATTAAACTGCATCCCAGCCGCAACGACTTCTATCTTGCACGGGTGAATCTCTAACGGCATATTGTCGCGAGCATTATAAGACTACATATTCTTATTACCCGAAGAGGAGCGTTAGGTCGACTGTCGCATAATGTGTTACAATGTGTTCCGAGGTAACAACCTGGGCTTACGAGCCTCTCTTGGTCGGCTGATAAGGCACGGGGAGGCTTTGTAGGTACCCGCAATGTAATAAGGCGGTCCGTAATACCGGGACGCCTCGTCTATTTGGTACCTTTTATAAACAATGTTTGCGAGAAGGCTCTCAGCTCAAGGACGCAATTAGTCGGTTACGCGTTATTCGGCAAACAAAAGCCACTAATCCGCCGCGTTAAAATTACATTTGCACGGTCGCGGGCGAGGATAACAGTTTTTAGTAACGCACTTGTAGTGACGGAGACAGGAAAACAAAACTCAATTGTGTCCATGCGAGGTTATCGCTCCAACTATCCTTTGTTTTTGGACCATTTTCATGTATATTTTCTCCAAAGAACATGACAATCACACAACCTTTTAATACATCGCGGCATTCTCACTTAGGTACTAGAATTTATAGGGATCCCATAGGTAATATTCGGATATTTTGAATGGCATTGTATTTGAATATCCATATGGAGTTACTTCGTCAGTCTATTCTAAGGTATTTCAATTTCAAACATTATAAAAACTTAATAATTTAGGGTACTATTACGATTGGTTCCAAAATTAATAGTTTATTGGTACATATAATTTAGTTTCACATGATTCAAGCCGAATATGTAAGGACCTACTCGTAAGATAATAAGTAACAAGAAAAATTGCTTCCGCTGGGGTTTGACGTTTTCTGAAAATAGTTAATTTTTGAAGCAAATTAGCCGTATTAACATACTCATGCGTCCCGAACATCCATTTATCGTTAAATCTATGATATTGTGCGTTTGAGTAACTATAGTTTTTTATAGTGTTTTGTCACTATACAAACTTAATAATAAAAATTGCACTTGTAAAAAGCAACCGCCGAGGTTCGATTCCACGTCTGTCACAAAGCCAAAGTTGCAATTTATATTATTAAGTTTATAAAGTAACAAAACACTATAATAACGAAAATGTAATTATACTCAACGTCTTCCTTAGTACTATGTTATAGTTACTCAAACGCACAATATCATTAATTTGACGATAAGTCGATGTTCGGGACGCATTTCACGTCACAATAAAAAAATCCTGCGTATAATTCTTACAGCAAATTTTCTTCGTTTCGTTTTTGGATACGCCCAAGAAATGTAGTACTTTACTCCCCAAAGCACGTTTTAAGAGCATCGTTTATTAATTCCTGGACTCCTAGTCGGCAGTTCCAATTAGGTTCTAAATAACTAAACACAGCTTATATTCTCTATTCTCAATCGGTGCATTGCATCGCCAGCTCCCTAATGGCGGGAACTTGCTTGATACTTTAAACCAGGGCAACCAACAGAGTTGGTAGGTTGAGCCCATTTGGCAAAGGTAAAGCACATTTATCAACCCTTTCTGGGAACAACACCAACCAGGCGTCAACCAGGCATCCAGAAGCACGATACATAAAGGGAACAGTAATGCCACGTCATGCGATCTGCATAGGATAGCAAACGCCTCGCCTCGAATCGTATTTGCTTCAACTTATGACAGTTCTTGTTGTGAATGACAACAGGGTGGGCGGATAGTTGACAACCTCGAACGAGTCGCCGTAATGGCGCATTTTCATTAGTCGATAACTCGTTCGGTATACAGCATGCGGGGACTCCCCGCATGTGTGATAACGACCAATTAAAGTTGCAAGTCGATACGCGTTCGGTAAAACGCCTGCGGGGATTCCCCGCATGCATTATACCGACCGTGCTATCGACCAATGAAATTCACCAGAGCGATATACAGCTTGCTTGCGGGTCTTGAGTATAATATTTCCTAATTATATATATATTAATAAGATTAATCTTACTGAATGACTTCTACCATATTTGTTACTACTACTACATAATTTACAAAATAAATAAATAACTTATATTGTGTGCTGTGATCAGTGATCGCATAATTGGATGCATATTTATCTAAAGTTCATTCTTGGCTATGATATTATGGAGCCGGCTTCTAAAAAACCCTATTTTTAAATTTAAATCCCGGGATTTCAATAACTTCGGAAATATGAAACTAGACTGTAACATAGTGAGGGAACGACGTCTGTAGCATGTGATATTTATTTAGTTTATTTTTAAACTATGTGTTAGTCATGAAGTAAACTAATTTAATATTGAATTTTTAGAATCATTGTACATATATTATAGGAATTCTAATTGTATGAAAATACTTCGGGGTCTTAAAACTATGCGGGAAACATAAGTAACTGTTGCGTGTCGAGTTTGTACCCGAGTAATACGAGATTCATAATGTAAGGTGAATTAAATGGTGCAGCATAAATAAGATAAGAAACGGAAGAAATTAAGGCTGTTACTTAACACGCGTTGTAGAAACTAATGCATCCGTACCGTGCACGAAAGTGTAAGTAAAAAAAAAACTATTCATTTTGGTAATAGTTTTTGTTGTTTTTTTTTTCCGCTTACTTATTTTGTTTTTTGGGGAATATTAGTTTAAATTAGAGATTATTTATTTTCATTAATTTGAGTACTTTTGTTTGTACGAACCTTCGTTTCTTACAGCCTAAGGCAGTATTTTAAATGGTAAAGGAAATTGGACTTTACTGCAATGAGCTATTAAAAGGTCGCTGAAGAACGGAAAGCCTCTTAGTATGCGTAAACAAAACACGATCCTCATTTCTCAAAACAAGTCTAGTCAACAAGTAGTACACCCATGTTCATTCATCACCCGGATGAAATTTACTTTGTCCATTTGCAAACAACACTCGTCTCGGGGCGTTCGGCAAAACAATGACTCCGATCGTGTGGACACGGCCTTAGAACTCGAGTACACGGTGAAATATCAATGATGCTTGGGGCGTCAGAATAGAAATTGCATCAATACATTTTTTTTTCATTATAAAAAATAAAACACGAGGGTGAAGATTCTATTCTTATGTATTTCCATACCTACTACTGTAAGAAATAAAGGTTATAAGTAGACTTGCAATTACAATTGCACAAGCAGGAATAAGAAAAAGATTTTGCTTGCTGTTTAAATATGTATGTACTAAGTAGGTATGATTAGTTTGAGTAAATGGTTATTACTAGTTAAAATGAATCCATCCATGGTAACATCGTCACTTAACTGCCAACAAGTACAAATACGGCCAAAAAATGTAATATTTTACTAATTTATGTTTCAGATGATTATTTCACTCGGTAGCTAATACGTAGTAGCGGTAATATTATCACTTTACCAATCGGCGTTCACCGATACAGTTTCTGTGCCGTCTGCGCAGACGCAGCTCTAGCCTGTTAAGCTCGGATGACCCCCCATTGACACCGCTAGTCAGGTGTTCAAATTATCGATCTGCTGCCTCATGACCAGCTATCGGGTCATCGTCGGATCGGGTCTTTTGTCTTTTGTTACCCATTGGTGTCCTCGAAGACAAAGAGTGATTTGCCCTTTTCTTTTTTTTCGAGGATTGAATGGCTTGCACACAGTAAAGATGTGCGTGCACACAGACAATCATGATGGTATCCACGTACGTACTCGTACCTACCTAAATTATTTGCGTAATTTCTTATCAAGATATATCAAGATGATTAGAAAATCCGGGATATCAGCTCCGTGTACCGCGCTTATGTGCTCGTGTCTTTGTAATCCGCCCGAAAAGTTCGCGGTCATAATCTGGGTAGCACAGAACGGTCAGATAGACCTAACAATAATCGCCGCCGAGACGTCAATCACGCGAGGGTTGAACCAAGGATGGAACTGAAGGGTCGGATTATAAGGGTCTAACTCTCAGAGGCAGCAGGATTATTAATATTCAGGGCCACGGATGATGGCTTTAATTTACTTTTATTTAATATTCAATTACAGGTTGGTTTTTGTAAGCCTATCACGGACTTAATTATTCAGGATTATTACGGCATTTTTAGGCTCCGGATATGCTTTATGTTTTTAGGAAGCACAGTGGATAATAAAACGCAGGATTTTAAGGGCGAGGGATGGTGTAACTCTCAAACAAAAACGTGACTAATATGAAAATGTGTGAACGTGTTTAATCTTTTCATGACAATTTAAAAATACAAAATAAAGGTCTAATAGGAAACAGTTACTTACCTTCATCTCTACCTATTCGATAGGATATTTTATTTTAGAAATAATAAAATTAAAAAAATGCGTTTAACTACACCCAGTGATAAAAGCTATAACGTCTCACAGAGTGTAGTATGTAATGGAAGCAACGATAATTATGGTTATGATAAGGTATAAAACCATATGAATACTTTATTTTTAAGCGTTTTTAAGTTGTACTCTACTGCATTCTCCTGACCTTCTTAAATCTAAAGATATGACTTAAAGCCGAGCTTAAACCGTTGAATCCACCTTTTGTACACAAATATATGTGCAATAAAGTTTTAAAATTAAATAATACTCTGTGGAATCATTTTTATCACAGGCCACTGTATTTACATAGTAGTTATTAGATTACATTGATATAGTTTAATGTATTTTGCGGATAGAAATAATAGGACTTTCATTAATTACGCTTAATAGCTAGTACCTAGCGTGAACGAATTTGGCAGAGGCACAGTAAATCATATTGCGGTGTTAATCTCATTTCGGATACAAGACCGCGCGCTTGGACTCGCCAAAACGCAAATAGCTGAAGTCTAATTAAATGCTTAAATGAACAGGAATAAAATGTATTGCTACGATTATTAAATTATTGGTTACTCAATTTTGAAAAGTTATAACATTTTAGTGAATATAGTAAATAGTATATAGGAGCTTTTTACAAGCTTTTATTTAACTTGCAATGTATGTTTATTTTGATCCTGCAATTTAATTTTGAATCGTCTTTTTAGGTAACTTAAATAAAAGCTTGTTATAAAAAGCTTTTTACCGACTTCAAAAAAAGGAAGGAATCGAGTCAATGTATTAGTATGTGATATCGTTTGAATTTTATAATATTTGAGTATATATGTTGATCTAGTAAGGCTAAAACACTCGAAAACAAGAAGTCATAACGAGATGATTCTTTTTTAGTACACTGCGGTATCTTATTCAGTTGTAATAAGGGCTAGTTTGCAACAAAAATGGGTAACCTGATGAGCTGACCACTGTACTATAGATATTGCTCGATAAGTACGAGTAAGCTATCCAACACAAAAATCTTTTTTCAAATCGGTCGAGTACCTGAGATTAGCGCGTTCATACAAACAAACTAACTCTTCAACTCACAACTCCTGACTTAATCATTTTTGTATAGTCAGTCACCTTTAGTTCTAGAAAACTGTACAAGTAAGTATGGGCATTTATTTTAATCACGCCGCCAAAGTGTATTTTTTTACTCGTAAACAAGAAGATTTTAAAGGTAAGTACGCCTTCCCCTATAAGTAAAGTTAGGAATGTTTTTTCTTCTCATGACTCTAGACACGGAAGCAGGTGTTCACCTTTAAAAAAAAAACATGGCAGTAACATACATATACCTACGATCGATACGATTTAGAAGGAAAACTATCACAACTATAAAGGTTGAAGCACATCTATCGTCCCGTAACGGTAACAACACCGTATCAACTTGAGGGGATCAAACTCCATACTTTATCGCACATCTATTTTATTTTTGTTTTATGCGTGTAAAGGAACGAGTGAAGATGGATATAGATGATATGTGTGTGAATTAAAGGGAATATGATGAGTGTAGGAAAAAAAATCAGAATGGCATCTGCGTAGCAAAACTGTGTTCGGTTCTATAAAGAATTATTGAAATAAAATACCATTTCGAAGATACAAGATTTTATTTACCACCCCATTTTTCATCTACACGTATCAACTTCGAAGCATAACCACCTCGGATCAAGATCAACGATCAACTAACGGGGGCATGCGTTGTAACGCTATTCGCCCGATTTGCTTACCTACAATATTTGTTTACGTTTAAAACCTTTTAGGTCTTTTATCTTTTCCATGTCCTAATGCAAGCTCAAGATATATAAAACGGAATACGCCAATCTTATATTATAATTCTGATTATAATTCTTAACAATGTGTTTGTTTGTTTCTTAAAAATGTTTTGACGGTCATAAGCCTATAAGTATGAAGAAAAAGCTAGTGTACTAATTATAGCCAGATTATATTATTTTCTATAATTTAATCAACCAGCTAGCGCTCAGCGGGAGTAATCCATAAAATTATTAGAAAGTACATCTATGGTGTAATCTGAAGAGAAATATTTAACACTAGCGGTCCCCCGCGACTTCGTCCGCGCGTTTTGAGTTTGCTCCCTCCCGTCGCAGCGTGATGTAAATAAGCTATCTAACACAGAAATATTTTTTCAAATCGGTTCAGCAGTTCCTGAGATAAGCGCGTTCAAACCAACAAACTCTTCAGCTTTATAATATAATTAACGCAAGCGCACGTTGTATTTAAGCTGCGAACATTATTTTGGTGCGGAGTTATGTTAAAACTGTGATAGCTCCTAAGATATTTATTGGAATCAAATGATATAAAGGGCAACTTTGTTCTAAATGAAATGCTCGTGATGATGAATGTATTTATTTTGATAAGAATAAATACCTGTGTGTATACATGTGTACACACACCTCTAAAAATGATGCATTATTTTTTTACAAATTTATTAACATATGTCGTAGATTTATTAGCACCTCAATTGATTGTTTTTGTAACGGAGTTGAGCGAACGCCGTGACGTCACATCGATTTGAACGAGTGACTGATCGTGAGCGGAATCGGGTTGGCGGGCGTGGTCGTTCTATTCAGATTGAATCTTGATTGCGCGGGAGTCGGAGATAGCCTGCAACGCGAGATCGCTAGTTTGCTCATATCCGAAATAGGCCTAGTGTAATGTCTAAATCGTAAATCAAATTATCTTATCATTTAATATACCGAGATTGTTATTCATTGAACCGTGTGGATTCATTTGCCTGAGACCCTACGCCATGAACCCTGCATCGGAAGACCGAGAAGGCGGCGGTGACGCCCCTATTCCACCGCTGTCTGTAATATCAGAAGCGGGATTCACTCAGGCATCATCGGCATCACAAAACCTAAATATCAGCGAAGAACAATGGCGGATGATGTTTGAACTTCAGCAGCAAAACATGAAGCAACTTATTGAAGCCATGAAGGCACCTTCAGCGCCAATAACGAAGCTACCTGAGTTCGATCCAGATGTAAAGGATGCTAATGCTCGTGCTTGGTGTTCAACGATTGACATTTGCATGGCTGATAGGCCACTAGAAGGAGGAGCCCTGATAATTGCCCTCAGTAAATCACTGAAAGGCAGTGCCGCTTCCTGGCTATCACAAATTGCTTATCCAGGTATGTCTTGGCAGCTTTTTAAGGAAGCTTTTCTGAGTCGTTTCGATATTAGTGAAACCGCGGCAGCTACCCTCATTAACATTAACAACAGTCGACCCGAGAGCGGAGAATGTTTGGCTGCATATGCGACCCGATTGATGACGTCACTCGTTGCAAAATGGAAAAATATGACCGCAGAAGAGATTGCTATCTCGTATGTACTCGCGCACACATCTCAGTTTGATACGCGTATACATCGCTTAGCACATACTTCGGAGATTACTACTCGAAGCAAGTTACTTCAAGAAATGAAGTCATTTACGTCTTTGAAGCGGAAATGTGATCAAGATTTGCTGGTAGACACAAAACGCTTTAAGTTTTCTACGCCTGAAACGTGTAATTACTGCAAGAAAGTAGGGCACAAGCTGATTGATTGTCGTAAAAGAAAATTCAAGACTCATCATTCCGGCAACACTGAGACGACCGTTTCTACCATTGACAACGCACACCAATCAACCTCTAAGAGCATCATGAAGAAAAGTGTCATCTGCTTCTCGTGTGGAGATAAAGGACACATTGCAACGCACTGTCCCAAGTTCCATACGTGGCGCGGTTCCGGCGGC
Source organism: Pyrausta purpuralis (assembly GCA_963924145.1). NCBI lineage: Eukaryota > Metazoa > Arthropoda > Insecta > Lepidoptera > Crambidae > Pyrausta > Pyrausta purpuralis. The sequence continues at coordinate 11,673,037 of OZ001659.1, read as the reverse complement.
GGCGGCAGTGCAAGCGAAGCGGGCGGTAGCAGTGCGGGCGCGGGCGGCGGGCAACAGCGCCGTGTGGACGCCTGCGAGATACAATGTGTTACGGGGATGAAGCACGCCGGTGAGTCGCACACTTTTTATTTTGATTTGGGTGCTGAGTGTTCTCTCCTTAAGCAAAGTTTAGCTAGCAAATTCAGCGGTAAACATTTTAATTGTGCGATTCATATAACGGGTGTAGGTAATTCAAATGTTTGTTGCACGGAACAAATACTTTGCGATGTTATTATTGACGGGAATACGTTGCCTATTTTATTTCACATTGTACCTGAAGATTCTCTGAAACAAAGTATTATGATTGGACGCGAAATATTACAGCTAGGTTTGCGTGTTATTATGACTAATTTAGATTTAACTGTATCAAAGGCGCGCGATGTAAATTTTTGTGATCTACCCCCAGTAAATGATTTTTACAACATTGATACCGATATCTCTGCCGAAAATAGACAAACTTTAATTTCGTTACTAAACGCATATTTGCATTCTTTTGCACCAGGTCTTCCTAAAAATCGTGTTACGACCGGGGAATTGAATATACGTCTCGTAGACCCGACCCTTACGGTTCAGCGCCGTCCATACAGACTTTCGCCTGATGAAAGGCAGCTTGTACGCGGTAAAATAGCGGAGTTGTTGGATTCAAAAATTATTAGTCCCAGTTGCTCACCTTTCGCGAGCCTGATTTTGTTGGTTAAAAAGCGCGATGGGTCCGATCGTATGTGCGTAGCTTATCGCGAGTTTAACCGAAATACTATACCTGATCGTTTCCCTCTGCCAGCTATAGCTGACCAAGGGCGTTGTTTTGCGAGTAAAGACTTCAAAAAGCTCACTCGAATCACTTTGCATCTTACCGCCACTGGCTCTAGTCGTGCTAACAGGCAAGTAGAAAGGGTGATGGCTACGTTGAAGGGTATGCTGACGTCAGTTGAGACCTCTAATAGGTCATGGCAGGATGCCCTAGAAGAAGTGCAATTAACATTGAACTTCACAGTTAACCGCGTTACGAAATATAGACCGTTGGAACTCATGATCGGTAAAGTTACCAGACCTCTTAATCTTTCATGATTGATGATACCGAGACTGAATTCAAAATTACTGAGGTGAGAGAACACGCGGCTCGGAATATTAAAAAGACTGAACTATGAAGTCTCGTTTTAATCAAAATGAAGCAAAGCTAACTAAATTAAAAGGCGGTGACCTAGTTTTGCTTAAAAATGAAGAACGCAATCAAGTCAAATTCGATCCTAAGTTACAAATACGCTCTTATAAGAAGGATGCCACGAGCTGAGATTCCTGTGTCTATGTAAGTGAAGGTACTTCTTCAAACTGTGATTTCATGCTTATTCTCAAGTTGTATCAGTGTGAAGGACTGATACCATTCTAATCTTTAAATTAAAGTCACCAGTTAGAAGAACTGGATTGCTTGTAATAAACTATTGGATCAGTATGAAGGACTGATCTTCTAGGCATATCAGTAAGAAGGACTGATATTTTGTGTTTGACCCTGTAAGAAGGACAGGAGTCTATCAATTTTGCTTGGAGTTCAAGCTATTTTATCTGGTGCACTAATTACACTTTAATTGTAATCATATTGTTGCATTCTTTCTATTGTGACTGCTGTTATGAAAAAAAAATAGCTTCTTTTGGTCAGGTTGACCGAGCTGAAAAGTTACTCCAGTTGTATTTTCTTTTGTTGCCAGGTAAACCATATCACCACGAGGACGTGTAATGTCAGTTCTGGCCGTGTCGTAGATTTATTAGCACCTCAATTGATTGTTTTTGTAACGGAGTTGAGCGAACGCCGTGACGTCACATCGATTTGAACGAGTGACTGATCGTGAGCGGAATCGGGTTGGCGGGCGTGGTCGTTCTATTCAGATTGAATCTTGATTGCGCGGGAGTCGGAGATAGCCTGCAACGCGAGATCGCTAGTTTGCTCATATCCGAAATAGGCCTAGTGTAATGTCTAAATCGTAAATCAAATTATCTTATCATTTAATATACCGAGATTGTTATTCATTGAACCGTGTGGATTCATTTGCCTGAGACCCTACGCCATGAACCCTGCATCGGAAGACCGAGAAGGCGGCGGTGACGCCCCTATTCCACCGCTGTCTGTAATACATATAAGATAGACTTATGCTGTTGCGGACTTTATTATAGAACTCTTAATGCTAAACAATCTTGTCATACATGATTTTTGTGTAACTTTAGCGGTTTCCGCAGCGTACGCAGCGGAAGCTCTCAAAAGGAATATCTTTCTCCCGTTTTCGCAACATTTTTCATTGCTGCTGTGGTCTTGTGAGTTGTATTTTCATGTTATATAGCCTAAAGCCTTCCTCGATAAATGGACTATCTAACATAAAAATATTTTTTCAAATCGGGCCAGTAGTTTCTAAGATTAGCGCGTTCAAACAAATAAACAAACAAACAAACAAACAAACAAACTCTTCAGCTTTATAATATTAGTATAGATTTCGCATAGACAGCGCTGAAACAAATTTGATGTTTTCATGTATTTATTGCTTGAGAAGTTTTTTAATGAAGCCTAAAAAAATACATTGTTTTTTAGGGTTTATTAAAGATATAGCTACGTAAGCAAGAATGATATTTGATGAAACAGATAACCAGAAAGTTGAAATAGTCGACGCGAGTTGTCAAAGTTTTTGTTTCAGACTTCAACTGCTGCACTGGTCAAGGGGTTTACGGCTACAGTGGTACGGCCGCGGGAGCCTATACCGGCCAGTGAGTACAGCATTTGTACAGGTGTCGGCTTAAGACAACCAGTAATAATCCTGCATGATTCATTTAATGCTGTACATGGGCAGAGCGGCTCCAAACTGGACTAGCATGCTCGCATAATAATGATGATGATTACAGTAAACTAAAATTAAAAACATAACACAGAAAAACTCACACGATAGATTGGCCAGTAAAATGCCCGATTGCACTTCACTCCGCTTTTATGTCAATAATATCGTGATAAAATAGTCACATTTATTCAACATTGTTAAAAATACTGTTTAAATATTTATGAGTGCAGTAATATGCCTATCATGCGGTTTATTTTATTGCAAACGCTATTATACGCTTAACTAGCGGTCCCCCGCGACTTCGTCCGCGCGTTTTGAGTTTGCTCCCTCCCCTCCCGTCGCAGCGTCATGTTTTATATCATAAAGCCTTTCTCGATAAATAAGCTATCAAACACAGAAATATTTTTTCAAATCGGTCCAGCAGTTCGTGAGATAAGCGCGTTCAAACAAACTCTTCAGCTTTATAATATATTAGCGAAAGCGCACGTTGTACTTAAGCTGCGAACATTATTTTGGTGCGGAGTTATGTTAAAACTGTGATAGCTGCTAAGATATTTATTGAAATCAAATGATATAAAAGGCAACTTGGTTCTAAATGAAATGCTCGTGATGATGAATGTATTTATTTTGATAAGAATAAATACCTGTGTGTATAATACACCTCTAAAAATAATGCATTATTTTTTTACAAATTTATGAACATAAAAAAGGTTGTAGTAAGTCAACCATAAAAGATAGACATATGCTGTCGCGGACTTTATTATAGAACTCTTAATGCTGAACAATCCTGTCATACATGATTTTTGTGTAACTTAAGCGGTTTCCGCAGCGTATGCAGCGGAAGCTGTCAAAAGGAATATCTTTCTCCCGTTTTCGCAACATTTTTCATTTCTGCTGTGGTCTTATGAGTCGTATCTTTATGTTATATAGCCTAAAGCCTTCCTCGATAAATGGACTATCCAACGTAAAAAAAATGTTTCAAATCGGGCCAGTATTTTTTGAGATTAGCGCGTTCAAACAAACAAACAAACAAACAAACAAACAAACTCTTCAGCTTTATAATATTAGTATAGATTAGATTTAACACGGTACCTGCCACTGCTGTTCCAATAAAAGTACTTACAAAATACACAACTTTGTCGTTCCATCGTTATGTGAATTGCAAATCGAGCAAAGATTGTATTTACGCGAAATTATTCAAGCAAATCTTCCCTTAACGAATTGTTTGCTTTCCCCAAACTTTCGCAATACGAAAATATTGAATTTTGGAACACTTCGTTCAATGAATTTTATTTCACAAACTTTTCATATTTAGCATCATTCTACAGTTCGTTTGGGTAGTCGAGGTTATTTGGAGTTATTAATTGTAACACATTGCAAACATTTCGAACCTTGTAACATCTACTATAAAAATTGAACAATTTAAGTTAATTACTATAATAAATTCAAGAAAATAAAATTTAAATGTCACCCAGAAACTATAGGCACAAAGCTTTGAACACAATAAAATCCTATGCAGACGCATCATATAAATGACATCCCCATTCAGATGAGAAAAATATAAACTAAAAGTGAATTCAGAGCTAAAATAAAGCAACATTCTAGTGTGCTATAAAATAAACGTACAGGTGCAGAGTAACTAAATGCCCAGTTAAATAATATAAAGGACAAAGCTATTCTGGGCAACGGTGTGACTCTCTGGAGCTCTGTGCTTGGCGCATTCTAGGGACCCGCCTGTTGATACTGCTCTGAACAGTGCTATTTTAAACATATACCTGTCTTGATGTTTATGTAGGTAATACCTCTCAAAAATTAAACTATGTACCCTAACTACCTTAAATTAATTAATCTTGACAAAACTCATTACAAAAGCTTTGACCACTCGTTGCTTGCAAACATATTTTAATATGTAAAAGCTTCAAATAAAGGAAGTGAAGTTTTAATTAAAGTTGCAGACTTTTAAAAACTTGCAACTCAAAATAATTTTCTTACGAGTATATGTAGATGATTTTTCCACTTAATAATAAGCAAAGGAGTGTAAATACCTTAAACTAAAGCAAACGAGAAAAATTACCTGACTATAACGTTTCGAGAAAAATGCTTTTGTAAAATTAAAATGAGTACGAGTCACCTGAAATATCATTTCGTTTAATGAAAAACAAAAAGCATATTTGAATATTTCATAAATGCCAGCTTTTAGCATTCTTCCATTTTATTTTCCACCGTGTTACACTCGGATTTAGATTGTTTTATGGCAACTTTTGTAGAATGTGGAGTTTTTTTCCATAGCTCGGTTTTTTCGCAATTCATGAATTCACAAAAGGGAAAGTTTGCGTTTCGCCTAAATGTAAGAAGCAAAATACGAATGTATATGAATTTCGTTGGTATATTTTGTGATGATTCTACTTTGCAATGTATTTTGTCATGGAAAAGTGTGTTCCAACCGGAACGCAATAACAAACTTATTTAATTTTAATCGTTGATAATTTAAAGTTGATTAAAAATTAACATTTAGTACTAGATGTAACATTATTATTTATAACATACGTAAGAAGTAAGAATATCAGAAATTTTTAGGTTGTTAAATATGTTCAAATTGAGTCGTTTATATCAAAGGCAAGAAACGTTATACCGTTCTCAAATTAATATGATTACAGTGACGGCCTTTTCATTTTTAGACGCACAATTTCAATTACTTACGCGTTTTCTGAGGAATTCTGTATGAAAAAATCTATTGTAGATTGGAACAAAAGAATAATGTAGCTTTAAGCACGAACAAATTTTAATAATCGCGCTTTCAACTTGCTATCAGTCCCTTTACACATTGTTTCATGAAATTCTAATCAAGCCCACGAGAAACACAATAGACCCAATTTTTGATATCTGTTAATTAAAATCAATCCTTTCTTTGAATCGCGTGACTAAAATACAATACTTTTTGATATCGACGCGTGTTTTCATTTGGTTATTGAATATTGTTTGTTAGAAAATATTGAGTTAAACAGGCTTATCGTTAAGGGGCTGTTGATCATTTGTACATGGTATAAGAATAAAATTTTTTTTTTTTTTTTTTTTATTTCTGTTTCAGCCTGTTAGAAGATATGTAGGTCCACCGTCGTCCTGTCGAATCCCGGAGAGACGTAATCAATCCAAAAGTTGAATACATTTATGGCGGTGTCACTCAATGTGTTTTCACGTTTTTCGTGCGGGACCTTAAGGGAAAATTTGTGATTGATGAGAGTTCATAATAGGATTTGTTCTGATTCGCATTTAATTTCCTGTTCGGATATTTAGCTGCCGTTTATTATGAATTTTATAAAACTGTCCTTCGTATTTTGTGGCGGCTGGAACCAAATCACTTTTGTTTCCAACTCTACACTACTTAAATTCCAGTCAATAATTTACATCAACAATAATAATATGATGTCCGAGTATAAGAAGTGAAAGAATAAATTTATAATTACATTTTTTGTTTTAATAGTGTTTTGTCACTATAAAAACTTAATTATATAAATTGCACTTGTAAAAAATATTATTATAATTCTATTAAGTTTTTATAGTGACAAAACACTATAAAAACAAAAATGTAATTATTAATTGGCCTTCCTTCATCTTAAGCGATTGTTAAATATTTGTAAAAATATTTCCTTCGGATATTGTGAGAGCAATCTCGCAACATCGATGACATCTCACAGCCTACGCGTTAAATTAAACGCTTGCAAAATTCAACAGGTTTGTTTATGTGACGGTGGCCGAGTGGTATATGCATATGCCGGGATAGCGTAAGACACTGGGATCGATTCCTCGTCTGTCACACAGCCAAATTTGCTTTTTGCAAGTGCAATTTATATATATAATGTATAATTTCTTCGTACTAGCCATGAAATGCGTTCAATTCTCGTACGCAACGGACTAAATCTAAAGTAAATATTGTCTTTCTTTTCCAAATAAATGAAACGAGACAGAATACAATCATGAAGTCTTTGATAAGATTTTCTTGCAAAAATGAGCTTATTTTAATTGAGCTCAACGTATTCTTCAGCAAACGATTTTTAAGCAACCCGAAATATCATTAAACCGTGTAATAAACCGCAGCGAAGTCGATCTTCTCTCGAGACAGCTATTTTGTTTGTTTTATGCAACAATTAAGAGAAAACAGGAAAGAGGTACTGTGGCGCGTAATGCCGGCTCGATATAGAGAGCCAACTATGCAAAGTATTATCCTTCCTTTCGTCTCTTGCCATCGCGATCATGATTTGGAAAATAAATAAATCTTTTTTTGTTTGTAAAACTTTTGTTTCTATACGCATTTTGTGAAGAAAATTATTTAAGATTTATTCAATTTATTGTTAAATATTTTTAATAAAAGGTAAATTTAGAGAAAAAGGAAAAAGTACAGAAATTTGAATAACTGAGGCAATAATAAAGGAGCCGTTGATAGTTTACATGATGTTCCTTAAAACATTATTTTGTAAATATTTCCCAAAAAATAATGACAGGTTACTATTTCTGTAACGTCTGTAAGAAGAATGCTTTAAAAATATGTTCACTTAAAACGTGGGGACCTCAAATCTATAAGAGTAACAAAGACAGCTACAGTGGGATGTATGGGTATCTTTGTGTGAAGTAGGACCCCTAAACCAAAATTAAGCCAAACGACTTCCTGAGGGAACTTTGCGTTTTGTTCTCTACTTTCGCTGCGTTAAAAACGTCGACTGACGCGTTTTGCTTGAGTCTTGCTCGATGAATCCTAATTTAACTAGTGTTTCAGGTTTGATTGCTAAGCTTATCCATTTATTTCAAATAAACTGATAAGCTTGTTTCCGGTTTGAATGTTATTGTATAAAATGATAAGCTTTGCATTTAAACCTAAAACAAACTCTACTTGTATTTTTGTATTAATAGTCCCCCTAGCCGATTTCGACTACGGTGGCCAGTCACAGCGACTAACTGACAAAAGCACAAGTGTGGGCGCAAACACAGGTGGACAGCAACCTGACACGACCGGAGAGAGATCAGGCGCAGGACCAACGGCTTTACATGCTTTCCGAGGCACGGGGGTGAAACACAGCCAACTTCCAAACTCCGGGCTACCCTAAGAATTTCTGAGCAGAAAAACTCAGGTATGTATTTTTAGCGTGACCGGATGATCGAACTCGGGCGCTGAATTATTTTAATTACGTCCAGTCCACTTGAATTTTTGTAATGTGTTAGCATTGTATATCATATACTTATTTTTTTAATAAGCGACTTTAAACTATATTATGTATAAACTAGCCTTTGTTATTATCCAATCATTATGCGTGTGTCGCATATTAATCATTAATAAGCTCTTCATATGAATTTTAATTTAATTGTTAGCTATCTACTAAATACCTATTTTATTACTAATGCACATAATGAAAACCTAATTTAAAGCAAAGCTCATCAACACACCTCATTACCCAAATGTAATTCAAACAAATTTTTCCCTCGTTAATTTCAAATTAAACTGTAAAATAGACGTAATTACCGATCCAAACAATGTCTATAAGTAAAGGGTGTAATACACCTAACTCAATTTGTCTCATAGCATTCGCCTAAGTGTAATTGCGTTTCGTAATAAGTAATTTGGGAAATTCTCTTCACGGAGGACATGCAAATATGAATAATAGATGCCACGGTAGCAATAAAAACACATTTAGGCCTAAATAAATTACACAGCTACTAATGGCGACCATTAATAGGCCATAACGAGCATTTATACAATCGTATAGCATCAGTGCAAACCAAGTGTTCGAGTAGCAGCATTTTTGACACATTCGGCTACCTACAGAAGCTAGGAAGTAGTGGCTTAGCCATGTTATGGTAAATATTGCTAAGTTAATAATGACAGTCACTTAACCGCTAGCAGCTGCTGATTGGTGGCCACGTCTAGTGGATTGACTGAGCCACTAGTGGTCCCATTCAGTAGCTGCCACTAGTGACCCAATGCGTGCTTGCTCTTACTGAAGTGCAATTTGCGGCATCTATTCCTCACACCAGTCTGCATCCGGGCTTGCTCTACGATGGTATAATTAGATACGTCGTTAATTAGACGGCAGCTCAACAAGAGCACTCTGGGGCCGCTTTCGCTTACTTTCGTAAGCACTAGGTCTCCGCCAGCTTAAATTAAATCACGAAACTTTAATTCAATATTTCGAAATTATGGTTTGACTCTTGGGAGTCAGACCAGGTGCCGGCTTACAGGTGTGTGTTTTTGAGAGCTGGAAGCTTTTTAGGCTTAAATAGACGTGACACGAAACATGAGACGCAAGTTGTAAATTCACTTGTAACTTCTAAAGTATATACACATACATACGCATTTAAGAGTTAACAATGAAATAGATACTGTTTGGTTTGCATTAATTCAAACATGATTGAAGAATAATGGCATAACCTACCTTACATAACCGAACCAAACTTAAAAATTAAATTAAATTATTAGCATAACGCATTGAATTTCTTTTTCCTAGTTTTTGTTTAACCTGCAAATTGTAAATTATATTTAAGTAATGTTAATATTTAACACCTAAAACCTCTTCCACCCGCCTTCCAACTTTAGTGTTCAATTCCTATTAAAGTTAGCTATTTATTGGAGCAGGGAATTTAAGCTCGCACATGCTTAAGACCTAATTCAGCTTCGAGCTCTGATACTTAGGCAAAGTTAAGTTCAAGTACTTTTATGCTCAATGTTTAGTACGATAAAGTTGATAAGTGTTGCTACCCATTGCTTTACTAAAGTTGTTTAGATTTCTTATGAGATGAAATAAGAAACCAGAAATTGCGCACGGGCAAGACTCGAACCCGCAGCCTCTGGCAAACCGGGCCAATGCTCTCAACAATCCAATACCGCAGCCCGTACACAATTTTTGGTTACATTGCACCATAAACAAAAAACTGGCCAAGTTCGAGTCTTACTCGCGCAGTGAGAGTTCCGTGCCAACTTTACCTACATTAGGGTTCCACTTACTTCCATTTATCCAAAATACCACAATATTTTGTTGACAGCAAAAATAACTTTGTTTTTCATAGTATTAGTATGAAGGACAAAGTTATATTTGCGGTTGTTGAAAATGTGGTATATCTCAAAAACTACAAGTTCGATCTCGTTCATCATCGTGCATTTTTTTTCTTAATTGACACTTGCTATATTCAAAAGTTAGAGCTATTTATCGCCCATGTTACCACTTTGGAAGAGTCTTTCTCCCATATGATAGACTTTCAGAAAAGTGGTTTTAGAAACCTCAATATTCTTTTAAGAGACCTATCCATAATCACCCCACATGCATAGATTAGAGCAAAACTTTTTTTTTGTTTTAGTTCCATGTATTCCCACTCAAATGTCATTTTATTTTATTATTTGTATGAGAATCGTAAAGTGGTTATCAAAATACACCCACTTACCAAGCAGCTGTGGCGTACGGACGGACAAACAGACAGACAGACTTGACGTAACTATAAGGGTTCCGTTTTTGCCATTCGGCTACGGAACCCTAAAAAATAACACTGTGAGTTTTACGAACATTCTAAATCATTATTCTTATTTATTTAATTTAATACACGATGCATTAGAGGGTGTATGATGGATTCATTCCGAACGAATTTCGTTTACGGCAGTAACAGAGAAATAATATTTCATAAGTACTAACTCAACCTTTTGACTATTTCACGGCTTATTTGCCACAATGAAATCGAGTACGTACTCGTACGCTTCCGAATACTGAATGCCCCACAAAAACCATAAAGCCGATTGACCGTCAGCCGCGGCAGGGAAGAAAAATTGTTGATATAATTTTCCGCGAACACATGGCGTTCGTTGCGAACGTAGGGGAGAAAGCTATTCTGTTAATGGAGGCACAATGGAAAAGAAAACTCAATCAAGCGCACGAGTCGCCGTGATTTCTGCGCCTAACTAGGTACACCCTACTCCTAAGTGCGCCCTAAAACATTCCATTATGATCTTTATTACCGTTGATTAAGGTGCCAACGGGGCACTTTTACACGCCGTCGTGCGTACGGGAGATATATTGTGGGCCAGAGTCGTCATTAGCCGGGAAACGCTACATCGCCCACCGAGCGGGGAATTCTTCTAAATAACCTTTACGTAACTTTTCATATGTGAGCCTGATTTAGCGGTCGACATTACGAGTTGAGCCCGGCTTTTTTGCGGTTATGCTGTTAATTGGACATTAAATATCTTGACCTGGAGTTACTTTTTGCGGCACTGTCCGGTCTCAATTTACACATTATTTATTTGATGAAAGCACATTTTATCCAAATGGAGAATGTGGAGACCTTAATTGATAGTTAGATATTTAGTAACGATTGCTAGTATGATAAGTACGTTTCAGTAATAATAGACTCTAAAAAATTAAAGACGCTTTTTACTTAAAAAAACTTCCTTTTGAACTAGGGGTCCGTTGGGTAAAACATTGAATAAAACCTCATTCACCTCTATAACAAGAACAGTAGTGAAATAATATACCCAAACAAATATGCAAACCTGCAATTCAATATGCAGGTCGCATTCAAACGGACGCTTCTCAAATGAAATTCGAACGCAAATCAGGAGCATCTTTACATTGCAAACAGTTTCTCACCATCATCAAATAACCGTGAGCATTTATCGCATCGAGTACAGAAGCAGTTTGGGCATATTATAATGCCGTCGTTACGCTTGCGCTCTAAGTATACATATTTATAAGAGTACCATCAGCGTTGATGAACTACATCTGAAGATATAGCACGCTTCACATGATACAGGTCTCAAGTGACACTTCAAGCGATATGCCATTATGTGGTGTATGTGAATAGAACAAACGTGAACTTGTTACCTACAATTTATTCGTGTATTTTTATTCTGGAGTAAATTTAATTACGCTAAGAGCGAGAAGCCAAAGCCCAGAGACTCCGTTGGATGGGCGGTCTCGAAAGAATGTGGGAGGATCGTAGCGCCAAAGCAGTGTATCTTGGAATACCTCGTGGCCGCCGTCCCGTCGGCCGGCCCAGATTCCGCTGGAAGGAGGCCGTGGTATCAAATCTGCGGCAGCTACTTATCAGATCAGATCAGATGCGTTCTTTTGTGTCGGAGGCCAAGCCACACTTTGGGTCACTGCGCCAAAGGAGTAAGTAAGTAAGTAAGAACATGTTGCATATCGGTACTGTTACTCTTGTCAAATTCACATGATACGTAAACATGATAGTTGAAATGTACATGTGTCAGTTCAATCATTTGTCAAATTGATGCCGTATCCAAGTATAGTTTGCCAGCGACCAACAGAGTTGTCAGGCCACGCACGTAAAACGCGCGTGCCCGGATGAGTTGTAGGGATGCGATGCCTACCGCTCGTAGCCTCGACATGAGACCGTGAATTAAATGCAAAAAACTTTCTCCATTAAAATATGACCATAGCTGATGAATGCTTCAGTTAAGCTGCCGTTGACACCAATTTGGACGCTGCAAATGACACACCGCGTATAACGCTGATTACTTTGGATGAAAAGCACGTTTGAAAATGTATGTGTGCTGTTATATACAAGTGCTTAAGAAAGTTATCATATTGTTTAAGTTCAACATTATTAGACAAATAAATTGTAAAATAACTATAACTTTGAATTATGAAAGCCACGAGCATGAATTACCGCGATAATTTTGTCTGATTGATTTTAAATCAAATTGACACAGCGTGATTAGCTTTTAGTGTTTTTTTCCGGAAAAGGCAAAACATATTTTGTACTGATCATTATTTAGTTAGACTATTGCAAATCCAACAGCTACTACAGCACACAAGATACATGAAAACATAACTATGAAAGCCAAGCCTTGTAAAATGATTCCTTGGAAGAGTAACCCTCTTAATTGAGGTATAAAAGCGAGGGAAATTACTCGTAAGAGTAAGTTCTTAAGTGACAGTACTACATTTAGCACTCAAAATAACTCGGCAAAAATACTTGTGCAAGAACACTTTAATTAAGCATGATAGCGTAGTTTTTTAAACACATCAAAAGTAAATAAAACCTTTGGAAAAGGTTTTTTTTTTCGCGCAAAAGTAAAAAACGCAAACTGTAAGTTGTTACAAAACTCGTAATCCTAAAAACGTCTGTTCCTAATTTCTTTTCCGATTTTAAAACAACCATCTTTCATTTACGACGACATTTAGAACAAGAAAATTTCAGGCTTCGACACGAAGTTTTGGCAATTTCCGTACTTTGCGACGCTTTTTTTGTGACCCCACACTTTGTCGTTAATCTTTCGTACAAAAACTTGCCCACGGCCGGTGAGTCGTTCACTGTAACTGTTCAAGTCGTCAGATTAAACCGACGATTCTGGGAGGCGATTAAGTTTTTGCTCAATGTAATTGCCAATTACTCCCAGACTTATGATAAACTTCTCAATAACTTCGAAGTAAGTTTGAACTCCGTTGCAATTCATTTCGGGCTGTAATAAATTCCCTTTTACTTATTATGTTCATATCTATTCAATATTGTATAAGAGGTTTTCACTGGATTTTATATTACGGTTGTAAGGGATCGTTCACTTTCTACATTCGGGGTTATATTCGACCCAAATTTGTCCAAATGCGGACACATTTTCAACGTCTCCCAGAGCACTTTTCTTTTTATTAGAATGTATATTTCAGAAATTTCATCGGTACACTACCAAATAGTCTCAAATTTTATTGCAAATGAAAACGCGTAGTGAGTAAATATTCGCGTACTAAGTGAAATTTCGCTTTGGAACTAGTAAGTACATCTTTTTTTTAGCGAACTTGGAAAATAATAATATATCCGTTCCATTATAGTTCATATTTTTTATTTTATTTATTTATTTAAAAACTTTATTGCACAGATAAAAGTGTACAAAAGGTGGACTTAATGCTAATAGCATTCTCTCCCAGTCATACCTTCAGATCATGCAGAGAGATTGTTATGGGTGCAGGAGAATATTGTAAATAGATATTAAAATTGCAACAAATACTATTGTGTAATATTATATACATACCATAATATACATAAACTAAATATACAGTATAAAGGAGTTTAGATATATAACTACCAAATACATACATAACTAAAAATATACATACATACATATTTTACATATTTCGCAATCATTGAAACAGAAACCTTCGCAGTTTGTTTTTGAATCATATTATGTTTAATGTAACCAAATCCGAGCACTGAGAATATGGCAGTATATTGTACCCTGTGACTGCAATTTTAAATTTGTTAAGATTTACATAAATTCCATAATAACTATAAGACCTGTGAGAATAGTTTCAGAAGGCTGCAGAATTTTTGGTTTGGTTTAACTTTCGTATTTTTTGCGAGTGCATTATGCAAAATGTTGTGCTATAGAAAGATGTAAGTAAAGTCCGTTTTCCTTTGCTTGTCGAATATGCTAACAATCTTGGCATTCCTTTTTTTACGAAATGCTTTATTTTAAGATAAGAGAGAAATACCCACAAAGTTCACAACTTACATAGAATATTCGGTTGTTATTAGTTATCAAACACTGACATATTTTTAAATCAGATAGCTAATGGAGTTTTAACCGACTTCAAAAAAGGAGGAGGTTATCAATTCGACTGTATGTTTTTTTTTTTGTATCTATGTTACCTCATATCTCAGTCGTTTGTCGACCGATTCGAAATTTTTGTTTCGTTTACTTAGAGGATATACCTTCTAGTTGGTCCTATTTTTTCCAATTTGCCATCTGATGATCTTGGTGTAATCTAGGGAAACACTCAAATTTTAAAGGCCCGTATAGTGTTTGCTTTGAGTGGCTTACTTTGGGGCTAGATAGCGATGTGTGGGAATGTCTAAAGGATAATTATAAAGGATATTTATATATCAATACGTTAAAAAAAATTAAAAACCGACTTCAAAACCAAAATGCACTAAAAAGTCTTAAATAAAATTTTGACTATTGGTTTTGAAGTCGGTTTTTACTTTTTTTTATACAAAATACACTCAATTTATTTTTAAAGTAATACTGAAGAATTGTTTACAATATGTGTAAGATTAAGAAATCCAAAATATTAAGATATCCGATTAAATAACTTTAAAACCAAAAGCCAAACATCTATCAATTTAGCCATTTACACACATTTAAAACGTATTAAAAGTTATTTGTTCATGTTCTTTGATCCGGATTAAATCGATTTTGAAAAAAAAGTGCCAAACCGATGATTTCAAAATTCCTCCACCCAAATCTGTGTTTCCCTAATAACTTGAAAACAATAATTTAGACTAATTTTGGTATTGCTAAACATTTTTCCCCTCATAGTACACCAATTTTCTGTTATACTGACATATTTCTTAAGTTCAACATTTTGCTGAGGTAATGGACTCTTTTTTTGCTTTTTGAATAAATTTATTTTATTGATGAGTTTATTCGGAGCTTAGTGACCAGCAAATAATAAATGGAAAATAATGGTGTTGTAACGAAGTGCACATTTTAAAGTCGATTTAGTGACAAAAAATGACCGGCCACGAAGCATTATAAGCATCGGCTCCCATAGCGGAAATTGCTAATATATTAGCTACTGGAAATTTTATGTTTCCGTGGTTTTTATAGACCCATATATTGGGCTTATTCCATGCTGAAAACATTTTTACGGCTTTCGCGTTCATAAGTAGGTGTTTTATGGAATCTGACTCGAAACTATGCCAAAGTTCAGAACTGTATTTTATTGGGTTTTGAAGATTTAACGCTGTTGATATAAGCCGTGATAAAGTAACTACAACATGGATTTCGCAAATTCCGTTAACTTTGGATGTCACTGATTTACAAGCATATAGCTATTGTAGCAGAAAAATGCAAATCCTGTATTCAGTGTATTCAGAAACGTAATTAAACTTTGTCTTGATAAGAGAGTGAGACCTGCAAAAATATTAATTGAAACTGGTTTTCATTCCTTAATAGACAAACCGGTTGCATCAGTTGACATCTCTTTACTTTCTCCGCAAGTTGGCTGCAAGCAACAGCGAGATTCGCTAGCTGTTTAACACGATCAATCACACTGATTCGTCTTCAGCTTATATCACTTTACAAAATCGGCCCAGTGAGACATCTTCTTGACTCTAGACTAAAGAGTTATTATCCCCCGTGATCTGGTTGCCTTCTTCTAGTCTCAGTCTCTAGTTCTAAATCCTCACTAAGAGGCAGCACGCAGACATCTCGTATCTTTCCCCGACACGGCTGCCAGCAAGAGCAGGCATCGCAAGCCATTTACCACGATCAATCACAACGTAGCATCTTCAGCTTATATCACTTTACTAAATCGAGCGAAATTTTCGCTGAGCCACGAATCACGGTGGAAAGATTCGGAATCAATTCTAACGTCAAAGTGCCTGAATCGCATTCGCAGGCTTCTATATGTTTAATTTGTTTTGTCTTGCTGTATTTATTTAGATTACCTGAATAAATGCAGGCGTTAGAGTACATGGATCGCAAACTTTGTTTTTCTTATTATAAGTATTTTTTGGCAGTTCATTTTGATTTTAGAATTTTATGTCAGTATTTTCAGTTTGCCTTAAAACTCGTTTAGTGGCGCGCATTTGGCCCGAGGGCGCGAGAACCATTTCAGCAGTGCCGCCCACTCTGACTTGAGTGTTATGGCGATGTCTTTTCCTCAAGTCTTTGGCCAACAGCACGCTGTGTGCCGATCACTCGGGCCTGAGTGTGCCTGTTTTTTTTTAAAAATATTACTGCAAATATTTTTTATCCATTTTTATTAATTACCTGACGCGTAAAAATTGCGTGTATTGGGTTATTTTTCGATTTTTTAAGGCAGTCATAGTGTTAATAAAATTATTGTTTAAATTTTGTTTCAGCTATTTTTTCACTGCACCGGACCATAACATATCCGTGCTAGGAACATGTAAGGCACAAAAAGCAACACCATGCCCTCTGAACCCATATACAACCCTTATGATGTCAATGTTTAACGCGCGTATAATACCCGTACGATGCCCGTATGATACCCATATAATACCAGTATGTAAAATGTTATTTGGTAGTAAGCAAATCGCGATTCGATCTATATTTTGTTGGCAAGGTGCACCTAAGGCTCTGACCCAGAAGTGTCATCAGTCCGATTGTCTGTATTGGCAGGACTATTAATGCATAGACTAAGTTACGGCAACGCTTTTATAATGGTCATCATACAAAAAATTAAATATACATATACAATTGTTTATTTTCCAGAATACATTATCATATAAAGTTAAAAGAACAGATCAAAAATCCGTCTTCGTAATTATATCCAGCCTGCAGGCATGCAAATATTAAGAATTAAAGATTAAAATTCAATACAATTCAACTAAATAAAATAATCATGTCCTTATTAAATAAATTGAGGTGTGTCATATGCCATTATAATTAAATTGAGGATGTCATATAAATTAAATAAATTATTCTAAATTCAAATATTCACTTACACTATAAAAACAACTATTTAACATTTTCTTAAATAGATTACCCTCAAGTGCCTTCAGATCCTTCGGCAATTTATTATATATTGATATTTCCATATTATAGATGTTTATCTTATAAATATCCTCACAGCATCGAGGTTGGAACAGTAGTTTTTTAATACGCGGTTACTACCCTCACCGGTTTAGCCATCTAGCGTGTCATGCACGGATTATATCAGCACTGGCAAAATATGCTCCGTGCATGGCACGAAACGATGTTGGTCGATGACAGAATAGTCTAGTGGGCAAGGTGTCATAGTTTTCAATACAAAGATTATTTTTTTCCAGACACGTTCCTAGCACGGTCATGGCATGGTCGTGATATGCTACGGTAAACTGGAGCCCTATTTTTGAATCATTCGCGCCAAGATGGCGAGTGATATTGATTTGGTTAAGTCGAATTTTCGAATGAAAATTAGTTGAAATTAGAGATGGGCCGAGTACTCGGTAAATACTCGGTACTCGGCATACTCGACGTGTTTTTTGATACTCGTACTCGGCCGAGTAACTCGGTTTAAATGCCGAGTATACTCGTTTTAGGTAAAGCAATATATTGCGGTAGATATCATCTAGACAACAGGGGAGATCTATCACAATCTCAATTATGATACTAAATAGTACTAATGAGACAAAATGAGGCGAACTAGTTAACGAAAAAAAAAGCTAATATGTGAAATTTTATATAGTAAAATTATTATACAGTAACACAGAGCTCTCCGCACTTTCTGGTAACAACCTATTCATTTGTGTTTGTAGATGTTACCAGCCTCCAAAAGTAATGCGTGGTGCTTGCAGATGCACATAGTAACACTCGTGGTAAACTTGCCAATTCTGGATACCTTATTTGGTGCCCTGCCCACCACTCGAAAGGACTTTTGTCTTTCGTCAACTCATTCCAAAGTAATGGGGCTTTTAGTATCATCGCGCTCTAGTGGCTAGATGAAAGCTAATTCTGCGCGAACCTGTTTGTACTTGTTTACACACCCAAAACAGGAATATTATTTTAAACCGAGTTACTCGGCCGAGTACTCGGTTGCAAAAAAAATGAACCGAGTAAAACTCGGTACTCGGTACTCGGCAAAAGTGCTACTCGGCGCATCTCTAGTTGAAATACACACGGGACGGATTTGGAAACTGACTTCTTAATTTTGTGAGTACTTACGTCTATACTTCAAGTGATTTTCGTTGATTTTTAATTGGTTTTTAAACAAATATCACAGGCCATAATTAAGCGAGTGATTCAATAATAGGGGCCCCGGGCAAAGAGCTTAATACTCCATTTTCCCGGAATATTAATCAATACTTTTAGACTCAGTAATATCCCATTCAATGCCAATGAACACATTAGCGTATATTATGGAATCGTGTAATATACATAGAGATACAATGTTTGCTGCCCCAAAGTTTACTTTTCCTTAACAACCGAGGTACCGAAGCCAACAACTTTATCAGACTGTTTTTATTCAATTTTGGGCTCCATTCAAGTGTGGGTTACAAATCTTGATTGATAGCTTGTACGAAACTCATCAATTTTCCGACCCGACGAATCTGCACGTTGTTGGTTGATAAAATATAATTCTTATCGCAAACAGATAATATTCATTTTTGCACTTTTATAAACATAACAAATAACAAGATTCCGGTTGTAGCTTATCTATGTCAGCTACTCCTATAGCTACCTATTTCTATTAATATAAAACTTACCCGTAAAAGCATCAATGAGGCCTAGTTTTGTCAACAATTGTTAAATATTTACAATTGCGCGTGTTTTAAAGAAACGAAACCTGCGGGCGCAGTCTGATGCATCATTTTTGACATTTCGCGTCGACAATATCAATTTTATGATTTTCTAATTCATCAAATATTATTTTAACTTACGTTATCTACATTTTTAATAAATCGTAAAAAATATTTGTAGTTTTTTAAGCATCATTCATAAATTCTTCTTAATCAATAAATACACGAAAACACCAATTTTGTCTCAGCATTTTTCGAGCGCCACCTGGTGGTTTTACACGGAACTATGTCGAGACTTCCGACACTGAGGTAAGTAACCTAAGGTATTTTAATAACTTTTTGGTTGAGGTATTAATTTTTTAAAACGCTTCATTCATCACCATAAATATTCAATTGTTGGTAACGACACTTAATCATTAGTTAACTATCGACTATCGACCACGTAACTGGCCTTAAATTGTGAAACGCAAACAAATGATTACCAATATTTTACACTCTATGAACAACAAACCCGAATTTCCCTTGATATTAACCAATGATTTACACTCTATTAGGCAGCCATGTCCACGTTTTCTTATCAAGTAAGTAATCATTTTATTTGGGTACACTCCCTAGGGATTATGATAGTTACAAACTATTGTTTGTACCTCGTTTCCAGATAGACAGCCATACCCTTTCATCAAATATGGACGTCAGCGTGCGTTCGACAGTGAAGCGACTAACTAACCCAAGGGAAATGGCTCGAGTACCCTACAATCAGACGCATATACTATGATTATGTGTAATATATACCATGTGAATCTGTCGTTTATTGTTTTCTGATATGTTGTAGTTTTCACAAAACATCATATTATTATATTATACACGGAACAAAATGTTTATTTGATTGTAAACACAGATTTTAATCGGTACTAAACTGGATTATAGGTTTTTTATTTATTTTTATTTATTTATTTATTTATAATCAAGCTACAAATAATTACAAAAGCAATTAGGCCCATTGAATTTTTGTACGTTGAGTTACGGTTAGTATTTGCTACGAGGTAGAAAACTCATTAAACATTTTAAACAGCAGATATAGAGGTTTATAGAGATTTTTTATTCATAGGTTCGTATTCGTGTAACATTTTCTCGTTTTCAAACATGAATTTTCCTATTGGCGCCATGTGCAGTTCGTTTATATTTCACAACAGTATAAAGGCCCGATACCGCCCTAATCAAATATCCAATTTCCCGCCTACAGTTTTTAAAAAGAACGTGTCCGATCGGAAAAGGTGCTGATGTTGATGCTCAAATAACAACATTTGCAACAGTATATATATTTCGATGAAAACAAAAATCTGTTATGTCAACATTTAGCAGCAGTACGTGCTACGTGAAACGAGGTTCAGAGTTCAAAATCGACTTAACTTTATTTTAGGATACGATGTTTTTTTTACACACCTCCGACATAGAATAGGATTATCTGCAGCTTTAATCTTAATATTTCTAGTCAGCAGCCACTGCAATGATAAAATAAAGAAGTTGACTACTTTAGCCTATGAAAAGTATTTCAAACACTGATCACAAAAAAGTCAATAGTAAAAAATCAACCTAGTTAAATGAAAACGCCTATTCCGTTCAACGAAGTAAATGTAGAGATAATTTAAGTAAAGACTATTTAAAAATAGTTGTCAAAACTTTTTTGTCCAGGCAATGAATCAAAATGTATCTGCGAATACGCGTTTTTTGAAATTCGACAAACATATTTGTAGCAATGGGTGTTTACCTAAATTTTTATCGGTCGGGGTGAACATGCCTCGCCGCATGTCGGGCGCACTTGCTGCGCGTAAATTATGGCCCGCCCAGACGCGCCTAACTTGCTGTTTTTGTTTCAAGATTAACGATGAACAACGGCCCTCGAAAAAACGTGTCACAGAAAACGGATATTGCCCAAAAGTTTACGGTATAAATTTTCTTTTGTTCACTTTTATGGCGTTTATGTAAATAAAGAACCAGTCCTTTTATGGTTTCGACGCTTTCTCTTCCCGCCACTCGCACAAACTTCGGTGTAAAAGTTTCAATCTTTCACAAAAGAAAATACAATCTTTGCAAGTCTACGGAATGATTCTGCAAGTTTGACGGCGAACAAAGTACCCACACAAAGAGCGCAGCACTTTGCCAGCACTTATATTGTTTTAAAAATGGTAGTCAAAATCGATTACGCTGTAAAGTTTAGTTTTAGCAGACAGCTGCTACTTCATTTAAAATACAAGTATTCTGAAAGTAAGTAAGCACATATTGAAACAATTCGATGAACGTACATTTATACACCCACCTTGATCAGCTTGTAGGTTTTTGGTTTTAGATAAACCCACATCTACTTTAGAGGAAACTTACAACAAGCTAAATTATCGTTTTAGAAAGCGATACTCTTGGATTGATAGACTGACGTTGAACCTGCAGCTCGTTAACTAAATAATGCTTAGATCGGTATTTCTAAACTGCTGCATAACAAGCTATTAGTTTTGCACTTATAATGCAAAGCCCGTTTTTATCATAATTGGTGATCGGATCATGTTTTCAGCGCGATATTGCATACTACGTTGTTAAAATAGGTAAACTTAGAAGTGGTTTAACTTGTAGATTTTTCAGTTTTGATTGTTTATGATGCATGTTTTAATTAAACATGGTTGTTAATTTTGTGAATCTGTAAACTAATATACTATCCTGAGGAAATTTATCAGATTGAGTAATAACTTACTCAAGCTCCAACATTAAGAGCGCTTTAACATTTAGTGGACTTTAGCAGCGCGACGGTCTCGCGTCGGTCGCGCTCCTGATAATTTCAGGAGCGACGCGTGGCAGACACGCAGGCGCGCTGCAGTCGCAACGTGAAGGCGCACTAACTTGAAACTTTGAAATCTTTGGTCTATCCACTTAATCGAATAGATCGTCAAAATTTTACAGCCGCCAAAAGGCATTGCTCTCCATCTTCGTAAAGGGAATCACAATTTGAGGAAACTTTTATAGCATTTTTTCCATTTGTTCTTTTTACGGTTACAACTCCGGTCTGGTGGCTTGCCTCAGGCTGAGAAAGATGACTTTGCATCACAACAGCCTGAAACTTAGTAAATTAAGTATCCAATTGTAGCTTAGTTCGCTCTCGCTATATTCGCTCTTTGAAAAAAAAAGTAATTGCACCGAATTCCTGTATAATATGCCAGCTGAATAATTAGCAAATGTAGCAGATTGTAAATCAATTCATATTAATATTCATATCCATTTTAAAAAATTGAATGTAATAATTATTGTAGTTAATTATTACAGTTAATTATAGAATCCTCTTTCTATTGGTGTGGCTTTTTAAGAAGAAACCTTTTTTCTTTACGGAATTATTCAATATGTACAGTTTGACTGGCAGTCCTTGAGAAATAATTAGAGGATTATGGCAACTTTCTGTACAATGATATTGTATTTAGAAGTAGATGACGCCTCGCAATCTAAAAAAGTACACAAATATGGCACCGTCTGATTAATGGATGTCAATGGATTGACATCTATCACATCAGACATCAGTTTCTATAGAGTAGCTTTCTTAAAATATTTTTTAAAGTATGTAGGTATATTACAATAAACTCGTTGGCCTAATTTTTAAATGAGTTCACACTTTAGTTCGGTAGTATATAAATCAACAAAATCATTTAATTTTCAAACTATTTATCAATTGCTAAGAGGCTAACTGACGTTAGTGGTGACCCAAGAGCTGGCAGCTACCTCGCACAGCGTATAAGTATAGCCACTCAGCGAGGCGATGCTGCCAGCATTTTGGGCACCTTACCACAAGGGCCATTTTTAAAATTTTATTTTAATATCCCTTTTGTAATACTTTTTATTTCATTTTGTAGTTTATAATTTCTATTCTTTAAGTTAGTATTTAGTATTTATTTATTTGCACAAAATACATAAGTAGTAGTGTTTCACATAGTTAAATATGTACTACATATGCACACCCGGTAGGGTACAGCAAACATCTTATTATCATTACCTACTTAAATATTGCACAAATTAAATTAAATTAAAACAGAGTACCTAAGTTAACAGCAAATGAGCACATAATATCTAATTATAAATAATATTACATAAATTTAACATCTTCCATAAACTCACTTACATCATAGTAACTTTTCTTTAATAAAATTATCTTTATTTTTTTCTTAAGAGTTTGGTCACATGTAATGCTTTTAAGTTCATTTGGTAGTTTGTTATATATTTGAATACATCTGTAAACTGGGCTATTTCTGTACATTTCCATAAGAGGAACTGGAAGGACTAAGTTAAATTTTCGGCGTGGATTTTTTTCATACTGGAATAGGTTTATGTTTTTCCTGACGAATATAACTACTTCTAATAGATATATACAGGGCAGAGTTAAAATATTTTCTTTTATGAAGTGAGGCCTACAGCTGACCCGTGGTTTTAGGTTCAAAATTATTCGGAGGCACTTCTTCTGCATTATAAGTAAATCTGTAGCGTGACAACTATGACCCCAAATAATAATGCCATACCGTAGCCATGCATATGCGTAGGCATAATAAGCAGTCAGAGCGGCTTCTTTAGATGAGTTGGTTTTTAGGACGCTGAGGGCGTAAAGGAACTGCGATATCTTTGATTTGGTTGATTCAACATGTTTTTTCCACGTAAGGTGTGTGTCAAGAGTTATACCCAAGAGTTTGAATTCGCTTACTTCTTCAATTTTTAACGAACTAGTCAATGACTTAAGGTTGATCGGTTGTTTTTGGTAAGGTTTTATATATTATTTCATAGATGTATATTTTAGTTTACGGTATCAAGTATGTATAATATTCCTATTGATTACGTTGATGAATAAATGAATTTATTTTATAAAAAAAACTATTTAACATTTTAAAGATTGAATAATTATCTAATAAATGCAATTTGAATGTATCACGTGAGTGCTTGAAATTTCATGGCGCCAATATCAGTGTCACGTGACCACATATATTTTTTTTACAAATTAAATTAATGAAAATATTTACAGCCCTTCTTGGAATAAATAAAGAAATATTTATTAATACACCAAAGTCATCTGGCATCATGTAAACAGGATGATTCCTTCAAATAACAAGCCTATAGTTAGCGTACATATTTTTTTCTACAATCGTGAGGATCATCCCTCACTGATATGTTTATCAACAGTCTTTTGTTATACTTTTGTTAATACGACCGCCGGTGACCTTTGGATTCGTGAGCGTCTACGCTGTTACTGTAAAGATATTGAAGGCTTACTTTATTGTTATATAACAAAGACATATTAACATATATGTCCAAAGACATATGTGTTAGGGTCGTGCGGGCGGGGTTCGAACCGACTGCTTATCTTAGTAGTCCGGAACGTAAACCACCACACTACGACGGTCGTTTAATTATTATAAATAATATAGTACCAAACTACTCCATGTATGGCACTGTCTTAGAATATCGACCATACTGGTCCGTGGGATGGCTAAGAAACAAAACTCACTCATTTCATTGAAAATACTTCAATCATGAATGGTAGGCATCATAAATACAATTTACTTAACGAAAATATGATATTCGGACTGTTTTTTATTTATTTAGTTAGGTGTTTCTGCAGTTTTAAAGGCGCACTGAGGCATTGAGACACTGACGCCATCAAAAACAGACTAAGTCAAAGTTAAGACCTCACTTTGACGTGAGATGACGTTTGCTTGACTATCTTTTAGCCTCTCACTGGTGATCTAGTTTTTAATGCAATATCATTGTTTCTGTATTACATTGTAATGTATTTTAAAATAAAAGTTACAATTCGGTGTGCAGCTCTGTCAAAAGCAATAACAACTGTGAGACGACGTCGAGCCACGCCATAACCTACTGCATTATCTCGTCTTCCCCTTTCCAAATATTTGGAAGTTTCATTCGCCGTCACTGTAAATTTAACTGAAATTTGCCGGCACATTTTAATTTACTTACTCCTTAAGAAAAACATGTATTGCGTATTTTTGATATATCGATGATACAAAAATGTGCATTAACAGTATTACATAAAAGAAAAAAGAAACTCACATGTTGTGTGAGGAAACGAATAAGTTTATCAACGAGTAATTATAGCAACGTTGAAATTGTGACCGGAATTATTATAAAATATAACTAGTTGTGCCTTTATAAAACAAATTAAACGCGAAATGTATAAAGCAAAGAAAAACATGAGAACCTTAACAAATTGGAATATGAAAACAAAACCATTCATTTGTTCGATTTTAAGCCTTACAGAGGAAATTTGTGTTCACGACGGAGTCCATTATTCCCTATAATTGAATTTCCCTTACCTGTATGTTAAACTGATTTTCAACATAACTTCGGAGGAAGGCTTTTACAATTATTTTGCGTGTTTTTTGGAACTTTTACAAAATGAAATTTAAGATACATGTTTTTATTTAGGTACGATATTTTTCTTTCAAATTAGTGGCAAATGAGATGGTAGGTACATAATAAAAACTTCACAAGTGCTACTTATAAGCAAAATGAACTTTTAAATCATAACTAAATATTTAATAAGCCGTAATTTATGGAATGACATAAATAAACAATTTCATTATTATCCTCGACTTTGTCACCTTTATAACTTTAGGTACATATTTTATTTCACAAAAGCGGTTTCAATTTCAATTCATTATGAGTTTTCCTTGATCGTGAACTTGACGCCTTTAGAAATAAACTTCTCAAACAAGTATCATGTCTTCGGAACATTCTTCACTAACATTGTCGTTTTGGTTAAATAGCGTTGCCGAACAGTCGATAATAGTATCGATATTTGACCTCGGAAATCATTTATCATATCAATAGGTTTAGCGACGCACTGGTAGTGTCGATAGTTCTGTTTGGCACATACGAGTAAAATGGTATCGATACACTGTTGTACTGTCGATAGTATTGAAATTACTATCGATGTAATCAATATTTGATCTGAATAATATTACTACAGACGATATTTCTACTCTATAAAGATCATACTCGATACTCGATACTATACTATCGAAAGTATTGTTAGTGCCAACTATATTTAGCTTCTGTACTATCCACATCATTGGTGTCTGTTACCAAAAGTATTGACGCTTATTATTCTATCAATAATTGCCATGCTGTTGCTTATGATAACTAAGTAAGTCTGTAATTTCTTACTGCTGGGCTTAGGCCTTACCTCAACTGTGAGGAAATTTGAGCCATACTCCACCATGCGGGCTCAGTGCGGATAAGGGTTTTTGAAAGACAAGCAACCACCTGGCTGTCAGATGTTATCAACCCGCTTATAGGACCTATGACCAGGCATAACGAATAATATCAACCGATGTTAGCCATGACTAACAGCTTAACGTGCCTTCCGAAGATCTATCGATAGTGGAGTATCGAGAAGCATCGCTAAATACAGTATCATCAAATGCTAATTATACATTCTTCCGTCGTGTTTTACGGAGAGAGTGCCTCAAGTGGAAAATTGGAATTTTATACAGTCGTTTCTCTGACAGGATATTAAAACGCTGGTGAAATATTTAATTTGCTGCTTAAAATTTCTGTCACGACTATACCTGGAGTGTTCATGATGTTTTAATTTTGATACAAACAAAATGTTAAATTAAGGACTGGTTCATCATGTCTAAATAAGTTCTGGTTTTATTACCTGACACACTTTATACGGACGTTCTTTAACGTTACAATAATCTTTGCATGCTTAGTTTAAACTGAAAAAAAATACATTAAGACTTATAACACTTTGCTATAATAAAGACGACAATTTTGGCGCAACTGACTGCCAATATTTTTAGGCTATAAGTATGTGGGGGGACCGGCGGCAAAAAAAATTACATCTACCGTATCTACAGTAGGGTTTGATAGCTCTCGTATATAACTATCTCGATGAACTAGCACTTCCGAAGATCCCACCGAAGTAGCACTTCTACGAAGTTTTATTTTTTGATACTACGTGACAAAAAAAAATTTGACCTCTAGTATCCATGGGCCAAAATAAAAAAAACCGGCCAAGTGCGAGTCGGACTCGCACACTATGGGTTCCGTGACATCTTAGATCCACTTACTTCCACTTAGCCAAAATACCACAATATTTTGTTGACAGCAAATATAACTTTGCTTTTCATAGTATTTGTATGAATAACAAAGTTATGTTTGCGGTTATTGAAAATGTGCTCTATCTCAAAAAATACTGGTTCAATGTCGTTAAAACCAATATTTGTTAAAATTCTTTGTCAAGATATCTATATAACATTTTTTTTAAATGTACACTTGCTTAGTTTAAAAGTTAGATGGGGCTACGCCCATTTTACCACTTTGAGAGCGTCTATCTATCAAATGTAAGACTTTAAGAGAAAATGGTTTTAGAAACCTTGAAGTCATTTTAAAAAACCTATCAATAGACACCTCACGCATAGGTTGGCCAAAAAATAAGGTTTAAGTTTCATGTATGGGAGCCCCCCCCCCCCCCCCATATCGTTGAAACTTAGTAGGTACATCTACCTACTAAGTTTCAACTATGTGAAACTAATAGATTCAGAATAAAGTGGCTGTGACATACGGACGGACAGACAGACAGTCAGACTTGACGAAACTATAAGGGTTCCGTTTTTTGCCATTCGGCTACGGAACCCGTAAAACTGTGCATCGATTTGTGGTTTCTTTGCGTTTAGCTTCCACTAATAGTTCAAGGTCTAAAACGGATAGGTGAAAAAAATATTCGTTAATCTAATATGAAATTCGTCAATCTAAAATTTAATTCGTTAAGACTGTAATCATGGATTTAGTTGTACAAAATGTTAAGTCTCAAATGTTTTTGTTGTGTAAACTTCTGTAAACTTCTTGATTTATAATTTGGTTTCCTCAATTTATTCTCAACAAAACATCAAACACATACGCTGAACCACATAGCAGCATTAAAAAATAACGTTCATCTTTAATCTCTGATATTTTTGTAAGAACTAAGGACGATGAAACAGTTACACCACTCATACTGGATCGAAACTAAAAAGAAATTACAATTTTCACAGTTCGAATGTAAAAAAAAAACTGAATTCAAGTACCTAATGATTGTGCGGTATATTTATACATTCTTCCTTTGACTGACTGTATAGGTATTATATCTCTTTCTCTCTCTCCCCCTCTCTCTCTCCAGATAAATTGTCTAATAACTATCCAGCGAATAGAGTTATATGTCTGTTTATCCTACGGATAATTTGATTGCAGTTTTTCAATATGTTTTTATTCCTGCAATAGTTATCTGAGTGAATATTTGAACTCCATCAGTACGAACTTCAAACTGGTGAAACAAAAATATTGCACTTATAGGTAAGAGTGGGACAGATTTTTGTAATCATTGCCTGACAAGTGACAAACAAGGGTCACGGGCAATCACCAACAGTGATGTAGAAACACCCAGTGGCATAAAACCGTAGAGAGAAGAAACGTAATTTATAACTGTATCATGGGTTTGATGCACTGGTTTCTGAATCAAATAAAAACATGTATTTAAACCTGAAAATGTGTTTTTTTTGCCCTTGCAGATGTACTAGGTAGTATCCTTAAAAGCGAAACCTTCGTGTTTTGAGCTTGATTTTGTCTTCAATAAGGGATAGTTAACATTTAAGGGACTCCTTCACATCTAAATCTGCGATGAAATTTCTTTGGATCCCATTGAGAAAAGTGATCGGGTCACAGTTTGACGATTCTAACTTTTCTTGCAAATGCATTACTTGGATTGACATATTTACTCATTAAGGCCTCTTCTTCGATTACCAAGTCATCAACAGGATCAATAATATCCAAGATTATTTCCTTAGTTGTAATATAACAATTTTAAAATAACCTCAAACCAAAACAATGCCAATGTCAAACTACCTATCAGTCGAATAACGCGGCTATCTGATGCTTGAAGCGACAGTTAGATTTATGCCCCAGATAGTAGAGTTATTAGATAGATAAGTCGTATCTTACTATTGAAAAATTCAAAATCTTGCTATCTATAGAATAAAAGCCATCTATCTGTTTATCTGGTGATTGAACAATCGGCCCTAATAAATTGAATAAATTATTTTTGACTTTTGACACATCTGGATATTGAAAGCTGGTTGCTAGAGATATCTTATGGAATAATTTAAAAGGGGTAATAAAACCAATAATAAAACCGTGAAAGTAAAAAATATACTTTAATTTAACGAACTAGACAAGATTGGACTCCAAATCCTGGTGGCGGTGGGTATTCGCAGAGAGTAGTCAATCCAGTGATAGGTTCTGCTGCGTATCTTCCATTTCTGGAAAATTAGTTTTCTTGTTGTGAGCTATGTTTATGCAATATTTCCTGGTTATTGTTATACTTTGTGCCTGTTCCAAAATATCGATAATAAGCACTAACTATCGAATAATTCCAATAAAGTAGGTAACAAGTATTTGATGAATGTGGTTGAGTTTACATTTTGAGGACATTGTGAGGTCGTTAACCTGTGAAAATGAGGAAATAAAATTTACTTTTGCATGCTAATTAAAACTTCAGAAAAAACAGATAATACAAGACAAATACTTAATGAGACTCGGAAAACATCGGAAACGATAAACAAAAGCCAAATGTAAGTTAGATTCGCGCACCAAATGTTCCGTATAAAATTGAATGTCAAATTGCTTTCGCCTAGCAAAAATAGGTACTTTTTTATTTGAAGCTTAGCAGATTGACCTCAATCGCACCTGATGATGACTTATCCGTATAGCAACAAAACGCTAGTTTAGATCAGTAATTATATATTTTTGGTTGCTGAAAACGTGTCATATCTATCACAAGTCAAGTATTTGTTCGGTCTGATTTAAGTATATTTTTTAAAATTGGAACATAATTAAATATTATCATCTGTGAAAAGTTCAACTGTCTAGCGATCACAGTTCAAAAGATACACAGTTATTTATACTACTCAAAACAAAATAAGGGCCACGAGGTATTATGTCTGTACCATGAAAATAATGAAACCTATATATATATATATATATATATATATATTTGTCTCCATAACGAAAACTAATGTTGTTTTTACCGTGTATGCCAATAAATTTATTCCAATAATAATGATATAAAGTTTATTTGCTTTTGAAAGAAAAAATACATTTAAGGTTAAAAATAAAAACAATGTAAAGTTACTGAAAACAAAAGAAAATACTCCATGCTCATCTTTTAGTAACGGGTATGCCCCCTTCTTTCGCTACGCACTCCTGAAGCCTGGAGTGCATGCTCTTAATCAAATGCCTGACATTTTCCTATGGAAAAATAGGAAAATGTCAGGCATTTGATTGAGAGCATGAGCAGCAGCATTGGCTCTTCCCATGCCCTTTTAACAGCGTTGATGAGTTGCTGTTGGTTGTGGATTTCCTGATCACCGTCTCTAACTCTTCGTTTCAACTGATCCCACATGTGCTCTATTGGATTTGAGTCCGTACTGTTCGCCGGCTACGGCAAGACTTGAATTTGAGAGGCTTCCAGTACAAACCGAGTCGCTTGAGCCGTGTGTGCACGAGCATTGTCTTGCATCAAGATGAATCCAGGACCTGCTCGCTGGGCAAATGGGATCACATGTGGTCTGACAACTTCCTCGATATACCGCTGAGCAGTAACAGTACCCTTATTTAAAATAGCGAGGTCAGTTTTGCCGTGTAAGCTTATCCCACCCCAAATCATTATAAAAGAAGTCATAAAAGACATTTATTTATGCAAATAGGCCCTTTTACACGTACCAATATAAACCCTACCACAGCTTCGGGACAATTGTGGGCTAGTGCCGAGAAGTATCTGCGCAACAAACTCAGTCACTATTGTCAATGCCTCTTTTCAAAAGGTTTACAATGTTTGTAGTGATCATGCAAGTCCATACATTATTATCATATAAATAATCATCTATTTTATAATACTCTTTCGTCATAAGGATTTCTTTAATAACAGTTTTAATTTATTAACCGGTAAGTTTATAATGTGTTCTGGTAGGTAATTGAAAATTTTTATACCTTTCCCCATGAAAGAATTACCAACCTTTCGTAGCCTAAATTGCATTTGGACCACCAAAATGATCGACTTCATGGATGCAGGCTTCTGAAAATCTCTCGCCGTGTCTTCTCCATACTCTAATTCGCCGATCGTCGTTAAAAAAATTAACTTTGCATTCGTCTGTGAAGAGCACCAGGCCTCATTGGTTTATGTCCCAGTCCAAATGTTGACGAGAAAATCTTAAACGATTTTCACGATGATTTCTGGTTATTGGAACACGGACAACTCGCCTGCTGGTCTTCATGCAATCGATTACGAATAGTTTGGTCACTGACACGAGTACCCGTAGTGAGCCGTAAACGAATTTGCAGCTTGCGGGCCGTCGTTGTGCGATCTCAGCGCGCACTTAATCGAATGTAACGATCCTCTTGAGCTGTTGTAATGTGAACTCTGCCCGAACCAGGTAGTCTTCTAACACTACCGGTCTCTTGGAAACGATTCCATAGATTTTGAATAGCTCTTCAAGAAAATCCTAATTGCATTTCAAGAAAATCCTATTTTTTTGATATCGAATTTCATTTCACAGAAAACTATTCAATGAATGTTAATATATTTTTTTCTTGATTAATCGAATAGTTAATAACCGTCGTTTTATAACATCGAATAACAGTTCACCAAAACAATGTTTCACAACTGTTTTGTTAAGCAAAATAACGATATATCAAACTAATGTTTCATAGAATTATTAAGTTATCGATATAACCCATATATTTTTGCATACGCATAGAAGTAAGAAGGCATGCGCATGTATACGCATGCAAGCAAGAAGGCATACATGCATACATTAATGCATGCAAGTAAGCAAGCAGGCATGCATTAATCCATGCATGCAAGCATACAGGCAAGCATGCAGCAAGCAAGCAGGCATGCAAACAAGCAGCATGCATTAGGATTTGCTTTGAATTACACTCTAGTATCGGGCAGACTAGTACCACGGCGAGGAAATCCACAAATCGCTGCGAATAACCTTCTTCAATCATTGTAACGGCTCTGGTTGCTGTCAGCGAGTCCATATGACACCTGCGTGCATGTGGCATATTGAAAAAGATGTTTCTGACTCGAGACATCAATGAACTCTGATAATTTCTAATAAACCAAGAAGCTAAGGAAAGCAAAACGTCAAAGAAAATGGAATCAAAATTTTCAAAAAGAATTTTAAATCAAATTTTATTAAAAATTGTTGCCAGCATTAGATGAATACTACAATATTAAAAAGTTTAGGTATCAAAGAGTTTGTATACTCAATATTTTACTACTTTCGATATGTAAATGTTTAATAATTTACACCAAATTCAAAAAAAAAACTCGTGGCCCTTATTTTGTTTTGACAAGTATTTATTGGACAACAATCACATACTTAGATCTAATCCCAAAGTAAGTAGCTAATGCACTCGTGTTATGGAAATCAGACACAACGGTGGTACCGCAACACCCAGACCCGAGACAATATGGAAAATTTAGATTTCTATATTGACCCGACCGGGAATCGAACCCGGGAACTCGGAGCGGCGACGCCTTAAAACCGGCGTTCTAAGCCACTATACCACAGAGGTCGACAAAACACAATATAGAATCTATTTCAGGTTAAAATATCTTATTTAATAAATACAATAGGCATTAAGCTACGTAGGACGGTTTCTCTTTTACATAAAATTAAGGTTAAAAGAACATAAATAAAGTATTATCATGCTACCAGTGTCGAGTTTACAGCCAAAAGAAACAGATGTGCGGTGCGCTCCAAACTAGAAAATATATCGCTAAACATGGAAAGAGTGTATAATCCTGTTGTTGTTTGTAGAAAAACAACTAATCGTCCAATTTTTAAACAAGTAAGATCAGTTTTTTACTACAAATTAAAAAAATACTAGCTCAAAGCATATGGCGTTAAAATGGGTCTAATCTTTTGCAATATTTACAAAAAAAACACCAGTCCACCTAGCCCATTGATTTCATGAATAAGAAGAAATTGTTCGTCGCTTTGTTTCGTTAATACGTACTTACGTTCGTATTTTATTATTCTTTATTTTGACCTAAGTTTTGCATAAGGGTGTGCCTACCCTGTTAAAGTTAAAGTTACATTTGAAAAAGACATGATTTATAACTAACTACCGCTATTTGTTAGCGCGTTATTCAAATTTGTTTCTCATCAGTGAAATTAAAATGTTTGAACAAGTGCTTATTTAAACACTTGTTCAAACATTATAATTTCAGACACATACAGCTGGCTATGTGATTCTTTCAGTTGCTAACCAAACTTGATATTTTATTTGAAAACTAACAATATAATATAGGACCCATTTAACAATCAAAAAGTAAACAATCTACTCATGGATTAATAAAATAAATAAAAAACATTGTAAAATTTGTAGTTAACCTGGTTATAAATAAGCATTGCAATTTTGAAAAAAAAGTAGAATGGCAATTAAAGTACCAATTTGAAGAGCGTAAGCATAATAAGCGATTTTAAAACAGGTTCGCAGGAATTTATGCATATCAAATAGAAGAAAGTTCGCTCGCCTTGTGTCAAAGCGTTAAGTCCGTTCCGCTTTGCTTGTCGAATATTTTAAACAATCTTGACATTCTTTTTTACCGAAATATTTCATTTTAAAATAAGATAACCACAAAAACACTACAAAGGTAATTCAGCGTTTAACACTGAGACCTTTTTAAATCAGATAGAAAATTAATTTTATACGCTGTTATTATTTTAAAAGTTATAGAAAGACTGTTTACAATAATCGACTAGTAAAGAAAAACGGACTTAAATTAAAAATTCTTTAAAATAATAAACAAAATAAAATTCTTTATTTACGTAAACAAACACATTTTTATGGTTACCAATTATGGTTAAAAAATAGTTAAAATGTTCTAGCAAAATAAAAGTTAACTCCCTTGAGAGGCCTCTTCCACGACTTTAGCAAATACTCGTATAGCTCGTCGCCTTACATTACCGAATCGATGAGATACATGTTTTCGAGGACCTAAATTGATATTTGCGATAGTTACATTAACTTATAACTCACAAGACATAAGTTTGTTTTTACACTGCCTACAACGGAATTCATTTTTTCAGGCAATTCTGTGCGTGACCGGTTCCCTATTCTACGCCATGACGGGTTTGAGCTTTGGTTCACCTACTGTCATCATTCCCCAACTAAGAAAGGAAGCTAACTCTACCGGGGCAGTAAGCGAAGAGATGGCATCGTGGACAAGTAAGTTTTTTTCTAAATACTGCCCTGAAAATCCAATTCATAATAGATCAAAGTAAGAAAAGGAAAGCAGTAGCGTTAACTTCAAGTTATTTCTGACGTGTATTCGCCGATAGTATATTTCAAAGTTAAGAATAATAGTCGTTTTGTAAAACTTCATTGTATATGCATTTAATTTTGACTAAATACTTATGATTTTGACTAAATAATTTTAACATCTATCGTTTCTTTTCAGCTTCTATAGTCAGCTTCAGTGCCATGCCGTGGACCTGTATTTTGATCCTCATGTCGCATTTCATTGGACGCAAAAAACCATGGATATTTACTGCTGCTGTTTCTTTCGTTGCTTTTACTGTCTTATATTGTAGTCAAAATATAACACATGTGTTTGTATGTCAGTTGCTCTTAGGGGTCACACTCGCCACTCAAATAACTGTTAGTATTATGGTTTTAACTGAATGTGCATCACCCCGTTACCGCGGTCTATTTCTGACCATAAAATCTGCGTCATTCTACACTGGCGTTTGGATAGCAAATGCTATTGGAACATTTTCAAATTTTAGGTATATTGGCTTATGTGGCATGTTGTGGTCGGTTTTCAATTTTGTGATCATATTTTTTATACCTGAAACTCCTTATTGGTTAGCCTACAAGGGGAGATATGACGACTGCGCAAAAGCTCATCGCTTGCTGAAAGGCGAAGAAGAAGATGCAGAAACAGAGCTGAACGAATTAATACAGACACAAAAAGAGTACCATAAGTCTAAGAATAAAGAGAAATCACTCTCAGCTTTCTGCAAAAGCTATATAACTGTAATCAAATCACCGGGATTTTATAAACCTGCCTTAGTAAGCTTTCTAATATTTCTTTTGTACCATTCGTCTGGAAAACTTGTTTTCGCTGTATACGCAATAGAAATGTTAAAAAAAATTACAAACAGCAAAACCATTGCTTATAACGGAATGTTAATTTTAGACGGTTTTAGTGTTTGCGGTATGTACGTTGGTAGTGTGTTGTCAAAATACTTCAATAGGAGAACTTTACTTTTATGTTCTTCTATATTTGGTGCAATATTAATATTTGTCATGTCTTTTTATTTATATTTGGTAAAATTAGAAGTACTTTCTGAAAACAGTTACATTGCTTTAACATTGTTAGTAATGTTTTCATTGGCAATATGCGGTGGGCCCTTAATTCTTTCCAGTTGTATAAGTGGTGAACTGTATCCAGTAAAATCAAGGAGTTTCTGTATATTTGTCGTATCCATTACAATAAATTTTGGCTTGGGTCTTATTCTAAAAGTTGCGCCATATTGTTTCAAGGCTTTTGGTTTTCACGGTACATTTTTACTCTTTGGCACGGCATTTTCAATATGTATTGTATTAGTCTACAAGTATTTACCAGAAACAAAAGATAAAACTCTGACCGAAATAGCTGCATGTTTTGAAAAAAAATCATCAGTCGAAGAAGATGATACAGTTGTACCACTGAAGTCAGATCGAAACTAAAATAAGATGCAAATATTGCAATAACAAAATGTTTTGTTTGTAAAGTTATTTGTTACATTAGTAAACTGTGGTTTTACTGTGGAGCCTGATTCACTTTTTTATCGTCACCACGATTAAAACTAGAGCTGCCGACTATCAAAAGTTTCACAATCGATAGTTGACGTCCTAAATTATTTATAATGTTAGGTACTGATTATTGAAACATTACCTGCTAAAGTCCATTGATCCTTGCTTGTTGAATATTGTAAACAATCGTGACATTCCTTTTGAACAAAATGATTTATTTTAAAATAAGATAAACATTGAATTCACAACCTTCAAAGGTTATTTATCGTTGAACACCAATATCTTTTTTAATTAACTTTATTCACTGTCATTATTTTTAAAGTTGTAAAAAGATTGTACACAATATTCTACTAGCAAAAAAATATACTATAGTATAATAAATATTTTGAGCCTATCAATTACTTACTGAGGTCCACAAGGTGGAATTTTCCCACATCTCAAAGTCTGTATTATATTGTAAACATCACAGACATTTACATCCTCCTGAAATGGAAATAATCTTGTTTAGATAGGTTTTGTCGGGCAAATACCCATAATATAAGTTATAAAAATAATGTTTTCATTAATTTATTAGACAGTTACGTAGACGGCTATTATTCGTTCCGAAGTATTAATGTCTATTAGAGGTTAAGTATTTAGAATTTTCAATAAGAGTACCATATGCATCCTTTTTTATTAAAAAAACACGAAATTTTCTGATCAAATAACTGTTCAATTTTTTGTAATTCCATTACAATAAATTAAACAGCAATTCAACATTCTGTCACATTAAAACCGTAATTTAGTTTACTACTAGCAGTCCCAGCGAGGTTTTTCCCCCCAGGCCCCGAGATTTTTAAAGATATATCTCTAACAAAGTAAATAAAATGTTAATCGGTTAACCCGTTCTCGAATTATATGTGGTGTAAGTAACATTCTTACATTGATAAGAAAGTACAGTCGCCAGCAAAAAGACTATACACTTTTGTTGCAAAATAGTCCTTATTACAACCGCTTAAGATACTGCAATGTGTATCTTGACGTGCTGTTATCTCTTATAAGACGTTAAAACGTACATAATAATCGTCGTCCACGACAAGCACTGGAGCGTTGACACATGCCCCTTGGCACTGCACGGTGTCGACTCCAAACATCTTGTCGGCTGATAGTTTGCCAACAGGGCAGCATGTAGCTTCTTCGACGGCCCGTAAGATGATGTCAGACCCCCGAATCATGCAAGGCGTGGTGACGCAGACCTTCACATTGAATTTGCCTCGGTAACGCCTGAAAGAACATATAATTACTAATCACATACATATTTAAATCTAACATTTTTCTTTGTTCTTTCAGGCGTTACCGTATGTTTTTCTTAAAATTAAACCAAGGATTCTACAAAGTATAAGGAATATTTTTTCTAAAAGAAGTTTAAAGCACAAGTAAAAATGTTTTTTTTAAATCAGTTGGTCATTATTTTCTCTCATTGTTTTTTTGTGACAAAAAAACAAAAAAAAAACACGTCATATTTGAAATTAATGTGATAAGATCATGAGTTATATTGTAGAAGCTGTTCAAATAAGAGATTAAAATGTTATCCACAGTTTAAAGGTTCAAGAACATATAAACCTGCTAACAGTTAATTATAATTGTTATAAACTTTCATGATCACTGACATTAGAAGAACATAGTTCTGTTTCGCGAACAGATACTAGGCTGTCATTTTTCTGTATCGAGAACAGGAGCTCTATTTTTGAATCACTCGCTTCAAAAAGGCGAGTGAATTGCGTTGGGGCAGGAAAGTTCTAAATTGGAGACCCTTCGACCAGAGACGCAGCGTGGGACGTCCACCAACAAGATGGACAGGAGACCTTATAAAGATCGCGGGGTCAAACTGGATGCAGACCGCTAGTGATCGGTCGCTGTGGAAAGCCGTGGGGGAGGCCTATGTTCAGCAGTGGACGTCCTTTGGCTGTTAATGATGATGATGATGATGATGAATTGCGTTCGAAAACCAATTAAAAATCAATGGAAATCACGCAAAATATAGACATAGGTACTCACAAAAATAAGTTATGTTTTTTCAAATCACTTTTGCGTGTAATTATACTAGTTTTCATTGGGAAAACGAACATTAATCAATGAATTTCACACGCCATCTTGACGCGAGTGATTCAAAAATAGATGCTAGAAAATAGTCATTTTGTAATCAACGGAACCGGCTGCAAGCACAATTAACGACTTCAAAGAAGGGTAGATCCATATGTCTGCCAATAACAACGCACCCGCAAGTGATCATGATGCTTGCAACGGTCCCCAAACATCGGAAGCTCATAATATTATGGTACGGGGTAGCAATCTATATCTGACTATTCTAACAATTGATTACGCAAACTTGGTATCTGTCAGATAAATAAACGGAGTAACTAACTAACAACATCCATAGATGCAAAATACGTAGTATTCTTTCATAAACAAAAAAGGTACCGTTTTGTCATAGTATAGAAGGTAGCCCACTCGTAGACTCGCATTCTGGGTATGTTCAGTATTTCGGCAACTTTGTGCATGGCCGTAATGGGGAGCCAGCCCATTTGCCGCTGGGCCAAGTCTATAGCAGGAGCTATAGCCGACCTTTCAGCTCCCACTGGATAGTTTTGGATGATTGCTTTTAGTCTCTGCAACAAT
This sequence comes from Pyrausta purpuralis, assembly GCA_963924145.1. Taxonomy (NCBI): domain Eukaryota; kingdom Metazoa; phylum Arthropoda; class Insecta; order Lepidoptera; family Crambidae; genus Pyrausta; species Pyrausta purpuralis. The sequence goes on along the minus strand of OZ001659.1, from coordinate 11,634,395 downwards.
AATATACTATGTAAAAATAACTGGAAAGTAATAGAGATCTCTAATAATTATACAAATGCAGGAGTGTATATACAATATTTTATGTATGTTCCAGTTCAACGATAAAACAACTGAACTGAGAGTTGGTTGGTAAATATCCTAATACGTTATGGTTAGCGTACGGTATCTGTCCAATACTTCTAACGAAGTCCCGTTTCATATTTGAATCATTTGTTGGTTAGTGCTTATATACCTACTCAAATAAATATTCGAAAAAATCGCGATGCCAAAAGGATTTTTAAATAAACCTAGGAAAGTTTTATTTCTTCGACAAAGCTCTGAAAGTTCCGTCACAGTATTCCAATAAGTTTAGAAGTTTGAACAAGGCTACGAAAACTGTGCAGTTTTAAAATACTTACTAAAGACCATCTTTAACTATTTCATCGTAGATTCAAGAAATTTAATCAATATTTTAAGCGTGTAGAAAATGGTTTCTGAAACTTCAATGTACAGAAAACCAGTAGCACAACTGTTTAACAAGTTTACTCAAGTGTTAATATTAAATTAATAAGTCTAAATTTTTTATTGAAACGGTTTATCTTATTGCTATAATAGCTTATTATGTTACGGTAACACCAGTGTGATATATGACATTAATTATACCCATAATTTTAAACTGCCCAGCCATAATCATCGAAAGTAAGCGCTAAAGTAAGTAACGTAAAATCTAAATCCTCTGCACGCTTTTCTCGGTATTTAACGATCCACAGTTCACCAACTGGGATTTTAAGTAGCTAGGAGAATTAGGGTCGTTCAATATTACATATTCTTCCTCATAAACTTTCCCTCGCTACTCCTTCACATCGCATAGGTTTCCTCTAAGGTTTTTTTCATGTTCAAGCCATTCGTCTATGGAATTCCTTTCAGGCAAATATTCAACAGGCTTCCAGTAAGCTCCCATCCGTGCAAACCTCCTGCATATATCGGAATCATCGACATAACGTCTATCCTTACAAAACAACTATCTACAACGTTCGTGATAATACATATATAGCATACTAGCCCCCTGCGGTTTTACCCGCGTCATGAGAGTTTAATAAAGTGTTTATTTGGATAAGTATAATTAAAGTGTTCATGAAAATACCTTGGAAAGCAATCTTTGTTGTAAAACAATGTTTATTATCATAATTTAGGTTATAGTGACGAAACTTGAAGAGATAAGTATATGCTGTTGCGACTTTTCTGTAGAAATATTTAAGGCAAACATGTATGTCATACATCATATTTGTTGGTGTTACACTATGGAGAGAGTACAGTCGTCAAGCCCAGAGAGCGAGTGGACTGTAATTTTAATTTAACACTAGGCACTGACTGTTCCCCAGTAAAACACTGCACTTATACTGACACACATTAATTTATTAATACTTTTACTATTTTCACAATTCACTGGTAATTACTGGTACTTCACTTTTTACTAGTAGCTGTATTCACTATTAAACCGTAGGAAGGAATGAACGTACTGCATACAAATTCGGCTCTATTCTTGTATGATTTTCTGCGTTCAATTAGCGACTAAAGCGATCCATTATTATCTCTAATTATTGAGCACGAAGTTTGCACACGGCACTACTATGTTCATTTCTTTCTTACATATATTGCTATCCTATTTAATTTTTCTTAACAATTTTCGTATTCGTTCTTACTTATACATTTTTCTCTTTCTTAAGGTCTAGTAGAAAATTAGTAAATAAACGACAATATCAAAGCTTAATGAAATCATATGAAACTTCTTTTGGTCTTGTGGCTGTCGTTAACATTCTCCCCCCGGCGAAGGTGTACCGTAGCCTCCTCCGGTAGACAGCCTCTCGTTGGTGCAGCGCGTCCCTTCCCTCTGGTCCGGGGAAGGTGCGGATGTAGATATCACGATGATCTTAGAGGTGGGTCTTTTGAAGGTCCCACCTTTGGTTAGCACATCTACAATGCGCGTGACACCGTCAGGTCCTGGAAAGGTCCTGGTGACAGTGCCTCTGGGCCACATGTTCCGTGGTAGTTGTGGATCAGCGATGATGATCAGATCGCCTGTTCTGACGGCAACCTGGCGTTCGTGACGGTCAAGGCGTGGCACCAGTGTGGGTAGGTACTCGCGCATCCACCGCTGCCAGAAGCTGTCCGCAAGTGCCATTGCTGCTCTCCAAGCTCGTCGGTCCGCTTCTTCGCAGGCTCCGGTGTGTGGTAGTCCGGTTGATGATCCCAGAAGAAAGTGGTTGGGCGTCAGCGCTTCTGGGTCTTCTGGATCCACGGAGACATGGGTCAATGGTCTTGAGTTGATTGAGTATTCAGCTTTGGTCAGCAGAGTGGTCAGGGTCTCTTTTTTCGGTTCTTCAGTGATGACATGTAGTAGTTTCGTGGTGATGTCATCGCTGCTATCTTCTTGGCGTGGCCAGTCACGTTTAGGCTTCTCCAAAAATGACAACATTCCAAACCATGGATCATCTTCGGACGTTGGCACGTAGCCTGTTCGCGTTGCTACGTCAGCTATGTTCTGGTGAGTCGGCACCCACCGCCAGTCTGCTGGCTTCGTTTCTTCTGTGATCTCGCCGAGCCGGTGTGCTACAAAGGGCGTGTAGCGTCGACTCCCGTTCCTCAGCCAATGTAAGACTGTTTGCGAGTCACTCCAGTAGACCGTGTCATCGATGCGAAGTCTGTGTTCTTGTTTGATGGCCTTCGCTAACCTCGTTCCAATTAATGCTGCTTGTAGCTCTAGCCTGGGAATGGTTTGTGCTTTGAGCGGGGTGACCTTCGCGCGTGCTGCCACCAGCACAACTTCCACTTCCTTGTTGCTGTAGGTGAGCCTCCAGTATGCAGCCGTTGCGTATGCTTCTTCGCTTGCGTCACAGAAGATGTGTAATTCTCGACGTTACACTTCTCTCCCCCCGTTGTAGCTTCGGGGAAGCTGCAGCTTCTTGATGTTTTTTAAGTTTGCGATCCAACCGTCGAATTCGTTGGCGATGTCTTCAGGAATCGGTTCGTCCCATCCAGTCTTGAGGCGCCATAATTTCTGAAGAGTGATCTTCGCTGCAATGGTGTAGCAGCTCAGAAGTCCCAGCGTAAATGCTCATTACCGTTGACAGGGCTTCTCGTTTCGTGGGGGCTCGTTCTCTTGACTTCACGGCTTCTGAGACTCGAATCAGCGAAGTGTTGAAGCTCAGCTTGTCGGTCTTCGGGTTCCATAGAAGTCCCAAGGTCTTCTCTTGTCCTCCTAGTGGTGTTGTTCCTGCTTTTGCTCGTCTGTCCTTTGGTGTGACCTCTAGCAGCTCCTCGTTGTTGCTGCTCCAACCTCGAAGATGGAAATCGGCTTTCTTGTGTACCTCGTCGACTTGCACGATGATTCGTTTGGCGCTCTCCAGGTCGTTGAAGCTATCCACGTAGTCATCCATGTAGTGGGCTTCCATGATCGGTAGAACGGCTTCAGGGTGTGTCTTCGCGTGCTGAAGTGCGTTCTTGTTCCGGACGCTGTGTGCCAGGAACGGAGAGCTTGATGCGCCAAATATCATTGAAGTCATCTTCATCTTCACTGGTTTGTCTGTTGATTGTTCCCTCCATAGGAACATCTGCGCAGGTTGATCTTCCTTTTTTATCTTCACACGCAGAAACATTTCTTCTATGTCTGCTGTTATCGCGTAGGCGCCTTCTCGGAACCGGAACAGTATGGTCTGCAAAGACTGCAGAAGGTCCGGCCCCTCCAGCAGGCAATCATTCAGGCAGACTCCGTTCGCCTTGGCTGCTGCGTCGAAGACAAGCCTGATCTTTCCTGGCTTGTTCGGGTTCTTCACTGCGAAGTGTGGTAAGTACCACGCTACTGAACTGTCTTCTTCTTCGCCACTACACTGCTCGGCGTATCCCTTCTTTAGCAGGTTCTCCACTTGCTCGTGGTACTGCTTCTTCTCTTCGGGACGACGTTCTAAGCTGGACTCAAGTGTCTTCAGCCTCTTCAAGGCAGCGTTGTAGCTGTTTGGTAGCTTCATGCCTTCGCTCTTCCACGGTAGACTTACTTCGAATCTTCCGTCTTTGTTCACCGCGGTTTCTTCGAAGATCTTCATGGCTCGTAGGTCATCTTCTTTCGTGAATTCATTCTTCATAGATATACCTAGCGAGTCGACGCGAAAGTGATGTTCGACCAGATCTTCGATCTTCTCATCTAGTTTGATGTGCAAGATCTTCTCTGTATCTTGACAGCTTCTAGGTACTCTTCCGTGGATCACCCATCCTAGTAAGGTCTTGGAGGCTGCCGGCTGATACGGCTTGCCCGCTCGCAGCTCCCTCGTGATGATCAACGGCCAGTTGTCAGTTCCTATGAGGACTCGTGGCTTGGCGTTCTGGTAGGCTAGGCTTGAGATATCCAGTCCTCGCAGGTGTTCCAGCTGTAGTGCCTCCTTTGGCAACGACTGCGTCGATAGGTCCAGACCTGCCATCGTTCGGAATGTGATGACAGAGCTGTGTCCGCTGACGTCATCTCCCATGATCTTGACGCGGACGGTTCTGCTGTTCATGCTCGTGACTTCTTTGTCTATGCTTCTTAGTTTTAGACAAGTACTGGGTCCGCTAGCTCCAACTTCATTCGCGAGGTCTTCGTCGATTAGAGAGATCGTGGCCCCTTCATCAAAGAGCGCGTATGTTCGCTGCGCCCCCCGCTGGCCGCTGATGATGATCGGACATATCTTCAGCTTCACGTCACTCCCTCCAGGTGTAGCTGTGGCCATTGCGACCTCTGCTTGGTTCGTAGTCACCTGTTCGACTTCCTCTTTGGCCGGGACTTCAGCATGTAGGGTGGCGTGGTGAGGACGTTTGCAGCCCTTTACGCCACAGAGCTTCTGTTTACAGTTCATTCTTCTGTGCCTGCTGTTGATGCACCGGAAACAGAGTTTTGCGTTCTTCACTGCCTCCCACCGCTCCGACACCGACAGCTCCTTGTACTTCGGGCACGCAGGTAGCTTGTGTTCACTGTTGCACACTATGCAGACGCTGGCTTCGGGCTTCTGATTGTCTTCTGGCCTGCCGCTCGTCTCCGTTACAGTAAATACTTTTTTCTTTTGTTCGATCTTCGTGTTCTTGATCGGGACGTCTTTTCTAGCACCACTGTAACTGTGTTTTAATGCACGGTCAGCTTGTTGCATTAAAAACTCGGAAAGCCTTACGATTTGAGTCGTATTTCTCGGCTGCTCCTCGGCGAAGTCACACCACTTTGACTTGATGTGTGGGCTCAGCTTCTCTAATACTTCACGCACTAGCAATGGGTTATACAGATATGCTGGATCCACGTTGCCAAGAGTTGCCACGATGTTCTGGACTTTGATGGCGAAGGAATTTAATTCACTTGCAGTACTTCCCATCTTGGGCAGCTTCTTAAGTTCTTCGTATGCCATATCTATGATCATCTCTGGGCGTCCAAAGCATTGCTGTAACGTCTTCATTACTCGATCTGGGTGCGTTGCGCTGCTAAGTAGTGGCGTTACCACTTCCTTTGCTTCACCTCTGAGAGCGTTGCGTAGTCGGGCCAAGTTTTCGTATGGAGTGAACTTATACAGCCTTGTTGATTCCTCCATTGCAGTAGCGAAGTGTATCCACTCCAGTGGTGATCCGGAGAACAGCGGTAGATCCGTAACTTGCCGCGGTGGTGGTCGCGACGCCATCATCTGTGACAGCGTGTCTGCCAGCTGTTCAATACCTCGTCCCTTCGGGGTTGACGATCTCTTCCTTTCTGCGCGTGGTCTGGGTTGGACCGGTCCCGGCGTCCAAAATCTTGCCCTTCGGGTCACAGGCGTCTCTTCGTTGCTGGGTTCCGGTGGAGCCTCCAGGCGCTCCCCCCGTTCGGCATCCACGTTTGGCGCAGACTTGTCCAGCCACTCGTTTACTTTTTCTATTTCTTGCATCTGTTCCTGGTCACTGTCGTCATCCAACTCTGCTAGGTCTGCCGTGAGCTTCTTCTTTACCATCTCGGCCTCAAGCTCAAGCTCCTTGCGTCTGATGGCGGCGAGCCGCTCCTCTGCCTCGAACCGTAGCCGTGCTACAGCGCTAGCAGTGGATCTGGTGGAGCGTGCTCTGGCGTGCTGCGTCCTGCTCGTTGCGGCGGTCTCGACATGTCCCATGTTCACGTCGAACGCTGAGTGCGTACCCAACACAGCGGCGCCACGTTCGTTAGGCTGGGCGGCCGTATGTTGTTCCGCTTCCAAGCGGCTCCTCGTCGACGGGGACGGCGACCGGGGCGGTTCCGGTAACACACGTTCGGAACGTTCGGCCATGACTTGGCTTCGCGTATACACCATTTAAACACTTATCAGAGTCAATTAGCAGAGTCAAATGTCTATTTGCAAATCACAATTAACACAGACAGAGTTCATCCACAGTTCAGGAATCAAAGTTCAGATCAGATGCACTTAACACGAAATAACACAGTAATCACTTGTAGAAATAATAAAAGTACTTACAATTTATAGTCCAAAATAAGTGTGTCCATATTGCACTAAGTCATAAACACTAATTTCACAGCACAAAGTCCACTGGTGCGTACTTTCGATCCGTCTCCGATAGGACCAACGATGTTGGTGTTACACTATGGAGAGAGTACAGTCGTCAAGCCCAGAGAGCGAGTGGACTGTAATTTTAATTTAACACTAGGCACTGACTGTTCCCCAGTAAAACACTGCACTTATACTGACACACATTAATTTATTAATACTTTTACTATTTTCACAATTCACTGGTAATTACTGGTACTTCACTTTTCACTAGTAGCTGTATTCACTATTAAACCGTAGGAAGGAATGAACGTACTGCATACAAATTCGGCTCTATTCTTGTATGATTTTCTGCGTTCAATTAGCGACTAAAGCGATCCATTATTATCTCTAATTATTGAGCACGAAGTTTGCACACGGCACTACTATGTTCATTTCTTTCTTACATATATTGCTATCCTATTTAATTTTTCTTAACAATTTTCGTATTCGTTCTTACTTATACATTTTTCTCTTTCTTAAGGTCTAGTAGAAAATTAGTAAATAAACGACAATATCAAAGCTTAATGAAATCATATGAAACTTCTTTTGGTCTTGTGGCTGTCGTTAACAATATTGATGTGAAGTTTCCAGTTTTTGCAGTGTAAGTTAAATACCTAGAAAATTACAGATTTCTTCTGGCTTTGTTAGCATTTACCCTCGTATCTTCACTATTAAGACACATTTGTTAATAAATGTAGCCTATGTAATATTCCAATGTATAAGCAGCTTTATCCTAAAGTTTTATCAATATCTATTGAGAAGTTTTGGCCTGAAGAAGTAACAAATATCTATCCATCCATCGTGTATTTATTTTAGAGCTTAGTGTTATGTATGTGTTATATAAATAATAATTGTATTTACATGGTTTTTATTTTATTGAATACAATATAAATATGGTTTGTGTATGTAGACAATTGCCTTTTTTAATAATTAATTTTGTTTTCTTGTCGCACCGCCCGCAATCATTTCTGCTTAGCCCAAAAGCATGACTCGTAGAGAACGCCATATGGCGTTGAGTCCACCTTTTGATCAAATTTTGGTTGTGCCATAAAGTATAAATAATTAAAAAACAATTGGACCAATCACAGTCACTAGTCTAGAAGCACTTGTGATGCTAAGTTCTAATCAATAATATACAGCTACAACCTTATTTATTACGAGGTACAAATATAAGTATAGCAAAAACTGCGGGAAAACGGTTCAAGACTGATTCACGTTAAAACAATCCGGGGCCGGACCATGCCGGAGCCGGGAAAAATTCCCACTGACATTTCAACGCCCATCAATATTGCATACATATTGTATTAAATGATTCATGCCTTACCGTGCTCTGATGGAATGACTGTGGGAATTTTTCCCGGCTCCGCTCCGGCACGGTCCGGCTCCAGCACGTTGTAGCGTAAACCATCCTTTAAAGTACTATAAGATAACCAGTTATCGAAAGAATAGACCTATCAAACATGTCACGTCCCTCCCGATTCCCCGCTCACCTACGCGCGTTTCATGTCAACACTTGGTAGGTACCCATTTATCGTAAGAATAGACCTGTCAAACATGTCACGTCCCTCCCGAATCCCCGCTCACCTACCCGCGTTTCATGTCAATACTAGGTAGGTACCCGGTTATCGTAAGAATAGACCTGTCAAACATGTCACTTCCCCCCCAATTCCCTGCTCACCTACCCGTGTTTCATGTCAATACTAGGTAGGTACCCGGTTATCGTAAGAATAGACCTGTCAAACATGTCACGTCCCTCCCGGTTCCCCGCTCACCTACCCGCGTTTCATGTCAATACTAGGTAGGTACCCGGTTATCGTAAGAATAGACTTGTCAAACATGTCACGTCCCTCCCGAATCCCTGCTCACGTACCCGCGTTTCATGTCAATACTAGGTAGGTACCCAGTTATCGTAAGAAAAGACCTGTCAAACATGTCACTTCCCCCCCAATTCCCTGCTCACCTACCCGTGTTTCATGTCAATACTAGGTAGGTACCCGGTTATCGTAAGAATAGACCTGTCAAACATGTCACGTCCCTCCCGGTTCCCCGCTCACCTACCCGCGTTTCATGTCAATACTAGGTAGGTACCCGGTTATCGTAAGAATAGACTTGTCAAACATGTCACGTCCCTCCCGATTCCCCGCTCACCTACCCGCGTTTTATGTCAACACTAGGTAGGTACCCGGTTATCGTAAGAAGAGACTAGTCAAACATGTCACGTTCCTCCCGATTCCCCGCTAACCTACCCGCGTTTCATGTCAACACTAGGTAGGTACCCGGTTATCGTAAGAAGAGACTAGTCAAACATGTCACGTCTCTCCCGATTCCCCGCTCACCTACCCGCGTTTCATGTCAACACTAGGTAGGTACCCGGTTATCGTAAGAATAGACCTGTCAAACATGTCACTTCCCCCCCAATTCACCGCTCACCTACCCGCGTTTTATGTCAACACTAGGTAGGTACCCGGTTATCGTAAGAATAGACCTGTCAAACATGTCACGTCCCTCCCGAATCCCCGCTCACCTACCCGCGTTTCATGTCAATACTAGGTAGGTACCCAGTTATCGTAAGAATAGACATGTCAAACATGTCACGTCCTTCCCGAATCCCTGCTCACGTACCCGCGTTTCATGTCAATACTAGGTAGGTACCCGGTTATCGTAAGAATAGACATGTCAAACATGTCACGTCTCTCGCGATTCCCCACTCACCTACCCGCGTTTCATGTCAACACTAGGTAGGTACCCGGTTATCGTAAGAATAGACCTGTCAAACATATCACGTCCCCTTCCAAATCCCCGCTCACCTACCCGCGTTTTATGTCTATACTGGGTAGGTACCCGGTTATCGTAAGAATAGACCTGTCAAACATGTCACGTCCCTCCCGATTCCCCGCTCACCTACCCAAATTTCATGTCAATACAGTACAGAGGGAGGTCCAAAAATGCCCCACGTCCTAGAAAGATAAAACGTACCTTGAAAAATGAAAACATTTTTACGGTCTAGCTTGAAAAAATCAACCCCAGTGTTAGGGTATTTGGATATTGTTATACAATATAATACAATATTCATCGAGTATAATATGAATTTCTTACTTTTCAGAAAGTTTTTTAATGTAATGAGATTTTTATTATTTAAGAATAATTTTCCAAATTAAATAATTTCATGTTGTAAAGAATATTTTTTTATGCAATTTCTATCAAAATTGCTTTAATTCAGCAAACGACTTTATAGTAGCCGTTGCCTCTGGACGAATGTTCACAGCATATATTTTTTTTATCACGGACCGTACAAAAGGTAACTATATGTCAATAAGCCACAGTTTTTCACACATTTTAAGTTTTTTTTAAAGATACGTTCCATCTCTATTGGACGTAGGGCAATTTTCTATGGGATGTGATCCTTCTTCTTTAGCACAATTTTCCTTGCGTCACCGCGCAGTGATAGTTCCATTCTTAGGATAGGTTATAGTATGTCAGTACCTTAACAAAATAAATACTAACGGTCATATTAGGTCCAGTGAACTCAAACGGTGGAGAACGAGCATTGTTTTCTGTAGTATCCCTATGGACGTTCAACTCTTCAGAAAAGAGTTTCGCTGACGACGAAAGCGTTCTCAGAAGACAAGGCACCTGTAAAGTAAAAGGTTATTATCAACTAGAGGTCATACACACAACTAACCAATAATATCTGAACACTTATAACGTCAAATGTATCTACGCAGTTGGTCTTAAATATCTAAACAATCGAGGAAAATTGTAGAAGGAAGTTCTTCCAACTGAACTATAAAGACTGTTTAAAAATAGAAACTCTTTTCATAGTTTATAATATAGTAAAATGACGCTGGCAGTTTGTAACGCTTTGTAGTTTTCAGAATTGTCATCACTGTCATGAAAGCGTCATGCAATAAATAAATTCAGACAAGTGAGTGTTCAGATATTATTGGTAAGTTGTGAGTATAGAAGTTATTGACTAACATGTGCTTAGATATTTATGAAATAATGAATGTTTTCATATTAATGGTAACTTGTAATGTATGGAACTTATTGTCATTTTAAACAGTTCAGAAGTATTGGGTCACTGTCTGCTCCGATATATCTGACGGCGACTGTACTACATAACTAATTTATTTTATGCAAATAATTTTCTACACAACACAAATTCAAACTATAACCAATAAATTATTCTTTAATCATTTAAAAGCAACAATTGAATCAGAATTGAATTTGTCGAATATTTAGGCATATCACTATTTTTATATTACGAAAAAGTGGCATCCCACCAAATGTCATTTTGGTCTATCTAATTAAAAATCAGAGTTTAAGCAAATGTTGTCGTAGACTTTATTGTAGGACTTGTAGTTAATGCAGAATAATCTTGTTAAACATGATTTTTGTGTAACTTAGACGGTTTACGCAGCGTACGCAGCAGAAGTTTTCAAAAGGAATATTTTCCAGCGCTTTCGCAACGTTTTTCGTTGCTGGGCTGGACTTTTGAGTCGTATCTTGATGCTATATAGCTTAATGTCATCCTCGATAAATTTTTTGACGTATTTTTTTATCAAATCTATGCAGTAGTTTCTGAGATTAGCGCGTTCAAACATACAAACAAACAAACTCTTCAGCTTTATATTAGTATAGATTTCACAGTGAAGTTTGCAGACAGCTCAGTGGCCGTTAGCGAAAACTTCTAAAGATATCATTATGCGTCTAATAATTAAATACACAAGTTAAAATAGGTACTTCTACTTGTTTCGGCGAAAATGTTAAGTTACAATTAGGATTTAATAATGTTCTTAAGATACATATCAGCTGACTTACATTTTGGGTATATTTTCTTACAGTAAGCATTTCTAAAGGACTAATAAAAACCTGCACAATTGAAAAAATATCAGATAACGGACGAAACGGGTTTTCACAAAACCGCAAATGTCACAACTCCGACAACTCTCTTCAGTCAATCCTTCAGACGTTATTCGGCTGTCATGATTACAAGATTTATCTATCACAGGAAAGAGTACGAATTCCGGTGTTGAACAAAAGTTTACATTAATTTCAAGTAAATAAAGTTACAAGATTACGGAATGAGAAGCCGCAGGGTGCCCACTCAATGGAGATAGACGAATTTAATTAATATATACCTATATAGTACGTAATACGTATACAACAGATTTGGTCGTTTCGGGCCCTAATAAACCCTTTGAACACCGCCTTGGGTCAAACGGTACGGATACTTTAATTTTGTATTGGTATTTTTAACCAATTATTTTGTCGCAAGGTTCCATAGAATTTTGCTTTGATTTTAAAAAGATGAAAGCGAAAGCATAAAAAAACTGTTTAATATTTTGTTGTTCTAAAAACATTAATGCATTAAATTGCAAAAAGAAAATGAAAAATGTACTCTTTGAATAAGAAATAAACATTTGTCAAATACAATGAACTAAGATTGTAGTATAGGTAATGGAGCTAACTACAGATATAAACAAATGCAGTTCCTTGGTGTATGCATATAACGGTAACAACAAGAAAACAGGAATGTTTAATAAATGCAAATACTCGTAGTACATAACTTATTTTGTATTTAAAATTGATCAATTTAAAAACAACACTCGCAGCGCGGGACGGAGTGTGAAAACATTAAGGAAAGTGTTTCCAACGATCTCAAAGTTGTTACCAAGCTACGACCAATATTAACGGATATTGGAAAAAGATGGTAAAAGATGGCAGTTGCCGGATCAAGAGTAGTAGGCACTAATATTCCCAGGGTGCAATATCGGGGTTCGTTGCCATAAAACCGCTCCAGGCGAATATCTTGGGTTGGTTATTGGTTAAGGCATCTCGCTGAGCCAGCAGATATCAGGGGCACTTTCAGTGTCGTAAATGATGTTTATCGATGTAACCCGCTGATCCTTCGTGAGTACTTGACAAGTTTACCTTTGTTCTAACTTACAATGACCGTAAGCGCAATAAAACGTCCTGTTACGACGAGGAACGGAGAACGTCTTGACAAAATAGAGGCATGGGAAAAATACGCAAAGATGCTGCAAAAGTAAAATATTTGACATAGAAAATAGCAAAAATCACTTAATTTCATAGAGCGTTTTAAAGTGTTTTATATCCATCTACCTACCTTACTTTTTTACCGACATTAAAAAGGAGGTTCAATGTGTAATGTGATATTGTTGGAATTTGATAATATTTATGTTGATCGGTAAAGGCATCCAAGCACTTGTGCAACATTTCGTAAGTGTATGTATGTTTGTTCACTGATTTCTCGGTCCAGATAAATCGATCTTTGAAATAATAAATAATATGGGTGAATAACTAGAAATCATGAAATAAAAATTAATAAATGGTTTCATTTTTTGATTTTTCAATTCATTTTTTATTTCATTTTTTATTTATTTTATTTTTTTTCACCTATATTAATAGTCTACACTCATGTGTAGACTATTAATATAAGTAAGGTGTAGACTGTTGGTGTAGGTAAGCTTGACATGGGCCGCGGATGTGTGCTTATGACGCTGACTCGTGACTCCCGAGAACGCCGCTGGTTTTTAGTGGGTATGCCCCGATCGGAGAGAGTTCCACATAACCTGCTTACCTCTCCTGAGGTCGGCAGGTATGCGTAAGGCATTTTCCAGCGAAACCAAAAAAAAGGTAAGCTGACATCATGCTCCCACTCCAAATGAATTTGCCTGTAATAAGTAGAGGGAAAATGCGGTGTTTTAAGCTTTTTAGTCAGTTTTTTGAAGGCAGTTTAATTTTAAGATGTTATTGTTGTCACCTTAAATTGTTGTCGGCTTGTTGCACAGCAGCTGCTGCGTTACAAAAAAATATACCTCCTACAAAATGTAATTACAATCGATAAACCACCTCGCCGTAATGGATGCAACAGCGCTTCCTTCCTTTAACGGGGAAAAAACGTCGAATTTTATCGGCAAATTTAATTTCTTGTTGACTGCGGCCGCCCTCGTTCGTTAGATTGAAACAAATTTTCAATCAAGCTCCGGATTATTCAGCACGGTTTACACGACGACGTCCACTGATTCATCAATTTCATCATCGCACTCGACGAAAAACAAGTTAATTTCCATTTCGGAATCTTTAATTCGATCAATTCCATTTTATTCTGGAATGTACAGAATTGATAAAGTGGAAATTACGTTCGAATTGTATTCGTTGTATTATGTTTGGGAAGGTCTGATTGGCTCATTTGATTTTGATTTAGAAAGGGTTTTTCCAAAGGGTTGGACTAATTGATTTTAGATTTGTAACTCTAATCAGAGTGTTGATTATCCTTTGCGATTACCTTATCAAGCAACACAACGCGTCAAATTTAAAGAAAATCTAAATTCTCTCTACTTTTTAGGGTTCCGTAACCGAATTGCAAATATCGGACCCTTATAGTTTCGTCAAGTTTGTATGTCTGTCTGTTTGCCTGTCTGTCTGTCTATCCGTCCGTATGTCACAGCCACTTTATTCCGTAACTATAAGCATTACACTGTTCAAATTTGGTAGGAAGATGTATCCTGTTAACCGCTTTACGATTCTTTACAAAAAAATATATTAAAGAGGGAGCTCCCATACATGAAACTAAAACCGATTTTTTTTTTTGTCAAACCTTTACGTGCGGTGTGTCTATGTATAGGTCTTTTAAAATGGCATAGAGGTTTTAAAGCATTTTCTTTTGAAGTCTAACGTTTCATAGCTAGACGCTTCCTCCTAAGTGGTAAAATGCCCCACCCCCCCATCTCACTTCTAACTAATCAAATATATCATGTAGATCTTAACAAATACTTTCAACGAAAATTGGTTTGGACGGGATCGATCTAGTAGTAGTAGTTTTTGAGATAAGGCACATTTTCAACAACCGCAAACATAACTTTGTTCTTCATACAAACACTATTAAAAACAAAGTTATATTTCCTGTCAACAAAATATTGTGGTATTTTACTGAGTGAAAGTAAGTGGATTCCACAATTCAGTTAAAGATGGCACGGAACCCTTAGTGCCAAGTCCGACTCGCACTTGGCCGGTTTTTTGCCTTCATATGTCCCACCATGTTGAGTAACACTTCCTCGTGTTAATTAATTGTATTTATTAGGGTTCCGTAGCCTAACAAGGAACCCTTATAGTTTTGACATGTCCGCAGTTCAGCGCAGTGTCTTGCGATGCTAGAAAACTCTAATTTGGCATAGGTATGTAGAGGTATTCTTATCTCTTCGTCAATGTGGTAAAATAAAAAGGATTCGCCACGAATACGAATACGACTGCACAAGATAAAGGATATTACTAAAACAAATACGGAATTTATAATGTGAAATAAATTAGTAAAAACAGTTTGAATAATTATTCATCAACTCAGTATTTTTCCCATATAATATGGGAATATTTTTACAAATATAAATAGTGAACATATTCTTTTAAAAATAAGAAACCAAAAATTTGCGCACGGGCGGGACTTGAACCAGCAACCTTTTGGCAGACCGGGCCAAACGCTCTTACCAATGGAGATACCGTGCTGTCAGTCCGACCCGGCGAAATTTGTGGTTTCTTATGAAAACGTCAATTGCGTGACGCTTAGCGCCATCTAGCCGTCTGTTTATGAAACAGATGGCCCAAGAAGTTATTCTTTATAGAATAAATTCAACTTGGAAATTGATGTCGCTTCGCTATCTAATACTTTCGAATGTTTTTAACGCTCACAGTGTCATATTTTATATTCATAAAGATGAAAATAAGAAACCAAAAATTTGCGCACGGGCGGGACTTGAACCTTCAACTTTTGGTTAACCGGGCCAATGCTTTTTCCAATCGAGCTACCGTGCAGTCCATCCGACTGCGTGAAATTTTTGGTGTCTTGTGGATACGTCATAACGCGTCACGTCTACGCCATCTACCATAGGGTAAATAATTGTAGTTAATAAACTTAAAGCAAAATAATGTTTAAGTATTTTTTTGCTTAAGAATATCATCTTCATCATCATCATCATTATCAGCCAAAGGACGTCCACTGCTGAACATAGGCCTCTCCCACGGCTTCCCACAGCGACTGGTTGTGAGCGGTCTGCATCCAGTTTTATCTTGGGATCTTTACAAGGTCGTCCGGCCATCTTGTCGGTGGACGTCCTACGCTGCGCTTTTGGTCGAAAGGTCTCCAATCTGGAACTTTTCCACCCCAACTGCCATCAGTTCTTCGCGCTATGTGCCCTGCCCACTGCAACTTGAGCTTACTATTCTTAGGGATATGTCCGCTACCTTAGACCTTCTACTATTCAATCTCGTAGAGAAAAACCGAGCATAGTCCTTTCCATCGCTCGTTGTTGGATTTTAAGATTCTTTATAAGGCCTATAGTTAGAGACCACGTTTCGGATCCGTATGTCATCACTGGTAACTCACCCTGGTTGAAGACTTTCGTCTTCAGACACTGAGGTAATTGAGACAAGAAGACGCTCTTGTGCAGTTTGCCGAACGCTGCCCAGCCGAGTTGCATGGATTCTTCGATTGACCTCTTTCTCAAAGTTGGACGTACGTGGTAGGCGAACTCGACGGCAACTTCGAGAGTTGAGTTCCCAACAGATACTGGAGTGGGTAAAACACGGGAACATGTCATAATTTTCGACTTTTCCATGTTCATTTTATAACCGACTTGTTGGGATACTCGGTTGAGGTCTTCGGGCATACTGTCAAGATATCATCGGCAAACCGGAGCTTGAAGGCGTCTTCCAATGCCGCTAAAAACAGTTTCGGTGATATGACGTCTCCTTGTCTTACACCACTTCGCAATGGAATCGCCCTCGTATTTAGTTCCTGTACTCTGATCGACACAGTGGCTTTGTAATTTAGGCACTTTAATACTTTAGTCTATGTGTCACCGCTGAAGAGACCGAAGAACCGCCCAAGTTTCAATCAAGTCAAAGCCTTTCTCATAGTCCAGAAACGCTAAACATAGAGGCATATTATACTCCTCGGACTTCTGTAATTAATTATTCTGTAGCTAATTTGCCTTAGCGTATGGATGTGGGCTATGGTACTGTAGCCTTTTCGGAATCCGGCTTGTCCGGCTTATTCGGGAGGCTAAAAGTCATCAAATCTACGTGCGAGACGATTCGAGATGACCCTTGAGAACAGCTTGTAAACATGGCTCAGTAGTGAGATGGGTCTATAGTTCTTTAACAAGGTTTTGTCTCCTTTTTTGAAGAACAACACCACCACACTCCTGTTCTATGCCTCAGGCGTGATGCTCTCTAGCAGCATAGAATTAAAGACTATCTGAAGGACTTGGACCTGGTTGAGTCCGAATGGCACCACAAGAAATGAGATAGACTTTAACATGACAACCAAGAGACGGTTATTGAATGATGTCTCCGTGATCAACAGGATAAAGACCGGCAGTGATCACCGAATGGTTCAAGGCACATTTAATATAAATGTCAAATTGGAGAGGTCGCGCTTGATGAAGTCCACGCTCGGACCTTCTCGTGCCCATATCCAAAATCCCGAAAGCTCTCAACTCGAGTCGTCAAACTGTGTAATTAGTAAATTGCGTATTAGTAGAAAACTGCATATCAGTGGACAAAATAACAAGGTGTTTATGGAAACTGTCCAAAACGGTGAGGTGTAAGTTTTTTAGACCTGGCCGTAAAAATAGACCTCAAAAACTCTCGATCCTCAGTTTCGACTTTATGGCAGAACGTCGATCTGTGGCTCTAAAGACCTCCGTTAATGCTGTTACCTACAGGCCGCTTAATATACGAATATGGAAGCCCCTGCGACACGACATTCGTTCCTTTAACACGAACACTGTTAAATAAACGATAGAGTGGAATCAAGGCTTAAAAATGATTGCAAGAGACATATCTTTTGGGCAAAGCCCGTCGACTAAGCTTAAGACGGAAGGCGGCAGTGTAGCGTCGACGAAAGCAGAGGTGTTGAGGGAGATCGAGAAGTTCCATGGGCAGTTGTACACCGCAGTTGCCAAACCCGTTAATAACTCGGTCAGAGACCCAAGAGCTATCCTGACTCGACACTACACCGAAGACATCCTGGACATCAGGCTTTACGAGATTAGAATCTTTTAACAACATGTTCAACATAACAACATGTCATCTAAAACGCGTTAGAATGAGATACTGAAACTGTGGTCAAATATTAAATTTGATCGTCTATTTTAGCTGACAAAAAATCTAAATTTTGAGTAAGTGCCATCAAAAGTTATAAACGGTTTTGTGTCATATTTTGAATATTCTGTAGCTTTAAGGGAATAAAATCATAAGAAGGCAATCTGAAACATGGGTAACAGGTCGTTTTTAGGGCAAGTAAAGTGCTTACAAATATCGTAGATACGGAACCCTTCGTGTGCAAGTCCGACTCGCACAGAGCTAGTTTTTTTTCCGTAATGGCATGCACGATTTGTACGTCAGCCACGTCGATGATTAATCGTCTCATTAAGTTATTTTAGTTAATTAGTTAAACTATAAAAATAGTCCAAGAAAAAAGTTGTGTGTATAATGATAACGTTTAAACTGATATTTTTGCTGACGAAAGCACGAACAACTTCTACTTTTATGTTAAAATAACGACAGACTTTTAGACAGTTATCTTTTTTTTTGCTACAAGTACACGTAAAAGGCTCCAGAGAGCTAGCACAAAGTTGGTCCAGCAATAAGAACTCCATCCAACTGTGTGCCACTTTGCTTTGATACTATAGGTATATACCGAACAGATGGTACTCTCCAGCAGCTTGATGGCTACTAAGCGTCGAGAGGCTTGAGTCCACTACACTGGAGGACCTAGTATATCAGAACCTTGTATCGATGTCAAATATTTGTGATCTATAGACCCTGGACTTTAAGGTGAAACACGAAGCCGACGGTATTTGAGCTACACTTACCAGTGTAGCTAGTTCTAAGTAGGTACGTAGCTATAAATACTAACTTAAATAATATTTAAAAAGTTTATAACAATACGGTTAACTTACATAGAGGTACCGATTTCATTCCGTATAATTTTGTTTGATATTTTTTCTGGTAAAACTGATTAAAAGTATTTAGAAATTGCAATAAATCGTAGACATAGTGAACAAATTATTCAAATATCAATTAATTTTTCCACATCTCGCTTTAAGAGAAAGTGAAGTACAAATTTGGGTTAAATAATTTCGATACCTACTACGTACTAATAAGTTTCTCCAAAACTACAATTTTACAGGAGAGCGTTCTAAGATTCAAATTAGCCAAAATATTTTTCCCCATATTTTTACAAAAATTGGGTTTATGAGTTTCATCCATAGTATTTTTGACTTTGTTGAAAGGTGGTTGGGAAAATATATGTTTATTCTGAGATTTTCTCTCTTTAATGTTTTTAAAACGTTCAACTGCGAAACGTAGACTGTCCAAGTAGTGAAAGTATGTAGATGAGATCATGTGAAGGAATGTAGATTTATTCAGCTGCTGTATATCATAACAATATAATGCACATCAGATGAATTTTACTGTTGTAATGATAATTTCAAAATTAAAACTGAAAATTAAAAGTCACATTCTACTGAATTATTAAATACGTTAATACATATGCATATTTTGTTATATTCGATTATCGTTTAAAAAGCACGTTAGAAGAATTAAAATGAAAGACTAAAAATTCTTAAGGTTTAAAACTAATCTATCTATCTTAATATCCCGATTCATAGAATAAATTATTATTATATCTAGTGTCTACAATAAAATCAATCGGTAAGTGTGGTTTGTTGTGTGTGATTGGTATGTGGTTGGAAACTGCCTTATTTATCCACTCATATATTAAGGTTCGCATGTCAAATAAGCTAAAATCAATAAATAAATAATCTTTCGAGTGTTGGTTTTGTTTTATTAATCTTACCTTCTAAATTGATAAATGCTGAAATATAGTAAGTATAATGCAGATGACAAATATCCGGAGTATGACATAGCTATTAGTTCACTCTCCGTAGGCATTGTGAGCGCGAGGCTCGCGGAGCCGGTTGTTGGTACTGCCTGAGGGTAGTAGAATTTTCTCCCGGTTGAATTTCACCAAGGCAGCCAATTTTAATTGAGATTTGCCATCAGCGCAAAACAATTTTTACATTTAATAAAGTGCTCAAGCAATACACAATGGCACTCTTTGTTGCTTCACTCTCATGAGTCCAGTGTGAGACGTCGGACCAACGTGTTTTTTGAGGCACTGGGGATCATCAATCCAACTCCCCTACTCCGACCTGTCATAAGTATTTTCAAGACAGAAAAATCCCAGACACAAATTTCACCTAGAAGCGGAATTTGAACCTGCAATGCGTAGAAACCGACAAACTGACCACTACACCGTGCACCGATGAGAATGTCGTTGCTAGACACTTGAGTTTAATTTTATTTCCAGGGTAAGAATCTTCCTATGATTTGTTACTACGGCACTTCTGAGTCCCATTGCACCTGGGACTCCACAGTTGCCTTAATCAGTATCAGATTCACTTTATACGGGATCCGATTTTTGTCCAATCTTCGTGTAAGCACGTTCAATATGGACCCTCCAATGAAATTTACCATCAATAACTAGTCCATAGTAAGTAAATACTTACCTTATTCCTGGGCAGTTACATGCAGCTATTCTGTTAGCTTGTAGACAGCTGATCGTGAGGTTTACGATAGGCAAATGCTCGATGTACGCTGACTTTATTGCTAATGATAAGGTTTTACTAGCGTTGATGACGAGGGCAGCATGAGCGTAAGAGATGACACGCTGTGTGGGTTTTTTTAATCGTCAAATACTAGGCAAATTTCATTTGCCAACACATGCTATAGCCAATGCAGCTGCACATGTAATTGTATTAACATAGAATACAAAGTGCAGGGGTCCAAGGGCCGAAAGCATGGTCTGGCTGTTGGTGTTATTTACTTTTTCGTGAAAGGTATGATGATTAAATAGGCAGGAGAGAGCTTCGGACCGCACATCATCCGTTTAGCCTATCTATTACCTCGTCATATACCAGGGTGTCAAAAGCGCGTGAGGGCTCAGACAGGTCAGGTAACACACCCCGTTTTAGTGCATTAGGTTACATACCAGTGATAACCAGTTAACATTCAACTGACTTTGAACTATCAACTTCAAAAGATAAGTATTGTATTAACTACAAGCAACATTAATTATAATTTCATTGACAACGTATGTATTAGATAATATTTTTTTAAATAAACATTCAACAACGTAAAATGCTGTACGTTAAACGTACAACGTTCTTTAATGCACGCTAAACAACGTATAATGTTGTGAGAAACCTATACGAAATTTTAAGTTGGTATCATAAAAGTAACAATATGCTAATTAATAAGTAAATTAATAACTATTAATTACTAAACTCAAACAAAAAAGAAACTTTTCAGTGTTATGAGAACAATTACCTTATTACCTCGAGGTATATTTTGTGGGCTATATCATCATTATTTTCGATGGATGGCTCAGAGTTATTTATTTGGGTACCCATATTAGTGACTAAAATAGATAGTTTTAGCCCACATCTCTACATTTGATTGATACAAATTTTGAAATATTTGATTTACGCAAGTTATTTTTGAGAGGCTGACACACATGATCATTTTTCAGCGTTGTTTATTGTCAATACGTTTCAAAGTTACTATAACTTACGTCTAAAAACAACTTCAAAACGTTTTTCCTCATTTTTTTACTTTGAATGCATAGATTGGTACAAATAAAGCCTATTTAAAATAAATGAAAAACGCATTTTTTTGCGATACAACAACTTAGGAAGGAGTATCGATTTTTTAGGATTAAGCTGATGAGACAGAAAAGTGGATTGAATAAGTTTAATGGTTCAAATATCATGGTAATTCAATTTAAATTGTTAGAAGATAAAACACATAAAGAAACGTATGAAATGATATAAAGCGGTTATGTACTGTACTGCATTATTGGTATTTTACCTCAATGATCGTTTCGTATTATACCGGTCTTTCATCTATATTTATAATACAACACCAAAAATAATTAGAAACAGGAGAAGAACAAAATATAATTTTCAATAAAAAAACCGGCTAAGTGCGAGTCGGACTCGCGCACTGAGGGTTCCGTGCCAACTTAAACTGATTTAGGGAACCCACTTACTTCTACTTTAGTAAAATACTACAATATTTTGTCGACTGCAAATATAACTTTGTTTTTCATAGTGTTTGTATGAAGTATAAAGTTATGTTTGCGGTTGTAGAAAATATGCTTTATCTCAAAAACTACTCGTTCGATCCCGTCATAACCAATTTTTGTTAAAAGTATTTATTAAGATCTACATTACATATTTTTTTCAAAATTTACACTTGCTTGGTTTAGAAGTTAGATGGGAGGGACGCCCATTTTACCACTTTGGAAGCGTCTAGCTATGAAACGTTACACTTTAAAAGAAAATGGTTTTAGAAACCTCAATGTCATTTTAAAAGACCTATCTATAGACACCCCACACGCATAGGTTTAACTAAAAAAAATTTTTTTGGTTTTAGTTTCATGTATGGGAGCTCCCCCTTAAATGTCATATTTTTTTATTTTTTGTATGAGAAACGGTAAGCGGTTAACAGGATACATCTTTCTACCAAATTTCAACAGTGTTATGCTTATAGTTACAGAATAAAATGGCTGTGACATACGGACGGACAGACAGACAGACAGACAGACAGACAGACAACTTTAAAAAAAGTAAAAACCGACTTCAAAACCAAAATGCACTAAAAAGTCTTAAATAAACTCTTCACCATTGAAAGGAAAGGAATCCGTTTTAGGCAAACAATTTCTTTTGGGAGTCGGTGCTGTAATAGTTGATGCTTGATGGTCAAAGTGATGGCCTCCTTTCAATGGTGAAGAGTTTATTTAAGACTTTTTAGTGCATTTTGGTTTTGAAGTCGGTTTTTACTTTTTTTAAAGTTTATTTTATTTCTTCATTTTTAGTGATTACCTAAGGGAAGGGGGGGGGGGGGAAGTTGCACCTTATGATTCTATTTTTTAAGAAGCTACAAATTACCTATCATAAGTTCCGTCATTATAATTACTGAACTCCTAAGTGTTAAGGAGTTCCACCATCAGCTCAGCCCCACAAGATGTTGACTATCAGACGTAACAACACGTCAACATTAAGATTCTAGTATAGAAACACTATACGTGCCTTTAAAATTTTAGGGTTTCCCTCGATTACACCAAGATCCCATCATCAGATCCCAAAATGGAAAAAATGAAACCAACTAGAAGGTACACCCTCTAAGTAGGCGAAGAAATTTTTCGATTCGGTCGACAAACGACTGAGATATGAGGTAACAAACATACAAAAAAAAAACATACAGTCGAATTGAAGTCGGTTAAAAAGAGCTGTAAGAACAATGGTGCGCATCAGCCAAATACAGTCATGCCGTGAACATTTTGAGCAATTGCAAATCCTGACAGTCCCCTGCTTATGTGTTCTAGTTCTTCTCACAGATCTTGTTAAGCATCCAGAAAGATATGAGACCAAAGAAGGAATGATTAAATGCCACGCTCACGCGACTAGAAGAAAAGACATAGCGAATATAATACAGCCAAAACTAAGAGTAGCTAAACATGGAGTCAAATACCAAGCAGTAAAATTTTTAAATAAATTGCCAAGAGATCTCAAGACTGAAACAAATCCAATTACATTCAAAAACATTCTGAGTGTTTATCTATTGGAAAAAAGATTTTATAGTGTAGACGAATATTTAAATGATGGTCTGCGCAGGCGAGGGACCGGACCGGACAGGACAGTCCGCCGTGGACAAAAAACTCATAGTAAATAAACGAGCAAAAGTCCCTCGTGGGCGCTACACTATAAAATTTCATAATTTGTTTCGGGAGTCCAAAAAGTCCTTATAGTTGCTGACATAGTTAATTGATAATTTAAGTAATAATAATTCAATTGTATTGTAATATTTTAGTTTAATATATTTCTATGTGATTTGCAACAATATTTATGTGTATGTTTGATGTGTATCTTTAATGTCTAATTTATTTTATTTTATGTTTTCCTACACAATATTTTTTGTTAAGGAATAAATGACTTTGACTTTGACAAGAACGGCTGAACCAAATTAGGCTGAAAATTAGTGGGGAGATAGCTTAGAACCTGGGCTGGGGTTGGATGGGGCCGGGGCGAAACGGTGGGGAGGTAGCTTAGAACCAGGAGATGGACATTGGACACTTTTACAGTTCGACGGGGCCGGGGCTGGGGTGGGACGGGGCCGGGGTGGGAAAGGGCTGGGGGCGAAACAAAGTTTGCTGGGTCCGCTAATGTGTTAATAATGAAAATTTTCCCCGCATAACGGTATTTAAAAGAAACCCACGGCCGCTTTTTATACAAAGGTTGTAAATTTTAAAACCGCAATTCCTACGCGTACAAATTCAGAAGGCATATTATATTTCGTGGCACTTCAAACGCAGCCGAGATGGGTAAACAAAAACACTCCATTTTAACGGTTGGATGTGAAGCTTAGTTATGGAATTGGAGAGGGGACACCGAACGGTTCATTCCCTTTGTTTTATGGCACAATTAAGAGTCGAAGGGACGCCCCTGGTGTGAAGAGTACATTTTTGCTCACGCAATAAAAGAACGAAACCATTTAAACAGCAGATTGAAAACTCCAAACGATCAATGTTACACAATAAATCGACGAACGGACCAATTTTAATTAACTATTCACAACAAATTAACCCTTTTAACGACGCTACATTTTCCTTCAAGCGACTGCTTTGCTTGCTTGAAGAAAAAAACATTTTACAATTTATCTGAGAACTCCGGCTGTGTTGCTTGAACTAAAACTTTTCCATTTAAACTTAGGGATAGCCCCATTTTATTGTTAAACCTCTGTAGATTATAGTTTTAGTTTATTTCTTTTTCGCCTTAGCATTTAGCTGAAGGCAGCAAGTCAACGATTTAAGCTTTTTTCAGTTATACTCATAAATTGGGCTAAATTTTTGAAAAAAAGCGATGAAATTTTGAACAAGCCTACACTTATAATTTCACTTTACAAAACACCCGGAAAATTAATGACTACACGTACTTTCATCAAAGCGAGAACAAATTCACACAGTGTGTATACAAAGTCGTTCCCTACAAAAGGGTATTTTTTTTACAAAAGCTTTTCGTTGTATCTTATGAATTTTAATATTTCATTTATGCACCGAGTATGAAAACATTATAACATGTCACAAGTTATAACACCGAGGCTCAGTATTAACGCGTTTGTTAAAATGTTTTCGTTAAGAGCACAGTGCTTTTGTGTCCTTTTGCAACCCTCGTCACGAATAATTTTGTTATGTAGCGATTAATTCTTTACACCTCGTGTTCTTTTTTCTCGTAATATTGCGTATGAATGACTCTCATGTTTGCAATAAGGAAAAAAGGTACGCTTTTCTAAGCCGTATATCGCAAAAACGTTTAAATTTCGTTCATGGACATTTTCATGCATACCAAGGTACTTTGAGTTAAAAGCCGTAAAATTATAAGTAAGCACAGGTTGCAGAAACATTTATGATGATTTATGCTCTTAAACCTTGTAATGACTGCGATAATTAAAGAGATCTAGCGTCATTTTAACAAATGAACAAGGTACAAATTTAGGGTTTAGAAAATAAGCTTATCTTGGACCCTTATAATCCCTGCCCGCAACTTTGATCCTCTCAAAATGGAACAGACCTGCAGAGATTGACATTTACAGGGTTATCTGTGCCGGCAGGCCACCGCTTTGAGACTAGACAGACCCCTTCGAAATATAATCATCGCGCTCGCAAACTGGGCCTCATATGTCACACAATGTAATTTCGTCCCTAGTGCCTGGGAGGACATATTTGTGTGAGCCAAAGGATTTGTTTTTGATATCGTACTTAGGGCGGAGCCTAGCGAGTGCTCTGGCCAGGTTCGTAATTTAGGCCTGGTATTAAGAGTATCTGCCAGAATAGTTACGACTTAGGTCTCTGTGTTTAGGAAGAATTAGAAATCTTAGAGAAAACTAATGCGTCAGTAGAGAATGAAGAAATGTAAGGGTAGTAGCGATGTAACATTCATCTGAATGAATCTTTGATTTTCCGGCATTAGAAACTTATTCGGGTTCCGTAGCCGAATGGAAAAAACGGAACCCTTATAGTTTTAAAATTTAGTAGGAAGGTGTATTCTTTAAACCGCTTTACGATTCTCATACAAAAAAAAATAACATTTAAGGGGGCTCCCATACATGAAACTAAAACTAATTTTTTTTTGTAGTCGAACCTATGCATGTGGGGTGTCTATGGATACGTCTTTAAAAATGACATAGAGGTTTTTAAACGCATTTTTGATTTTCTTTTAAAGTCGAACGTTTTATAGCTAGACGCTTCCAAAGTGGTAAAATGGGCGTCCTCCCCCCCCTCTCCATCTAACTTCTAAACTAAGCGATAGTAAATTTTGGAAAATATATATAACTAGCGGTCCCCCGCGACTTAGTCCGCGCGTTTTGAGTTTGCTCCCTCCCCTCCCGTCGCAGCGTGATGTTTTATATCCTAAATCCTTTCTCGATAAATAAGCTTTCCAACACAGAAATATTTTTTCAAATCGGTCCAGCAGTTCCTGAGATAAGCGCGTTCAAACAAACAAACTCTTCAGATTTATAATATACTAGCGGTCCCCCGCGACTTCGTCCGCGCGTTTTAAGTTTGCTCCCTCCCCTCCCGTCGCAGCGTCATGTTTTATATCCTAAAGCCTTTCTCAATAAATAAGCTATCTAACACAGAAATATTTTTTCAAATCGGTCCAGCAGTTCCTGAGATAAGCCCGTTCAAACCAACAAACTCTTCAGCTTTATAATATAATAGCGGTCCCCCGCGACTTCGTCCGCGCGTTTTGAGTTTGCTCCCTCCCCTCCCTTCGCAGCGTCATGTTTTATATCCTAAAGCCTTTCTCGATAAATAAGCTATCCAACACAAAAATATATTTTTAAATCGGTCCAGCAGTTCCTGAGATAAGCGCGTTCAAACAAACAAACTCTTCGACAAACGCTTTACAATATATTAGCGCAAGCGCACGTTGTACTTAAGCTGCGAACATTATTTTGGTGCGGAGTTATGTTAAAACTGTGATAGCTCCTAAGATATTTACTGAAATCAAATGATATAAAGGGCAACTTGGTTCTAAATGAAATGCTCGTGATGATGAATGTATTTATTTTGATAAGAATAAATACCTGTGTGTATAATACATCTCTAAAAATTATGCAATATTTTTTTACAAATTTATTAACATAAAAAAGGTTGTAGTAAGTCAACCATAAAAGATAGACATATGCTGTCGCGGACTTTATTATAGAACTTTTAATGCTGAACAATCTTGTCATACATATTTTTTGTGTAACTTAAGCGGTTTCCGCAGCGTATGCAGCGGAAGCTCTCAAAAGGAATATCTTTCTCCCGTTTTCGCAACATTTTTCATTTCTGCTGTGGTCTTATGAGTCGTATCTTTATGTTATATAGCCTAAAGCCTTCCTCGATAAATGGACTATCCAACGTAAAAATAATTTTTCAAATCGGGCCAGCAGTTTTTGAGATTAGCGCGTTCAAACAAACAAACAAACAGACAAACAAACAAACTCTTCAGCTTTATAATATTAGTATAGATTAGCGCAAGCGCACGTTGTACTTAAGCTGCGAACATTATTTTGGTGCGGAGTTATGTTAAAACTGTGATAGCTCCTAAGATGTTTATTGAAAACAAATGATATAAAGGGCAACTTGGTTCTAAATGAAATGCTCGTGATGATTAATGTATTTATTTTGATAAGAATAAATACCTGTGTATATAATACACCTCTAAAAATAATGCATTATTTTTTTACAAATTTATGAACATAAAAAAGGTTGTAGTAAGTCAACCATAAAAGATAGACATATGCTGTCGCAGACTTTATTATAGAACTCTTAATGTTGAATAATCCTGTCATACATGTTTTTTGTGTAACTTAAGCGGTTTCCGCAACGTACGCAGCGGAAGCTCTCAAAAGGAATATCTTTCTCCCGTTTTCGCAACATTTTTCATTTCTGCTGTGGTCTTATGAGTCGTATCTTTATGTTATATAGCCTAAAGCCTTCCTCGATAAATGGACTATCCAACTTTAAAAAAAAAATTCAAATCGGTCCAGTAGTTTTTGAGATTAGCGCGTTCAAACAAACAAACAAACAAACAAACAAACTCTTCAGCTTTATAATATTAGTATAGATTAGCGCAAGCGCACGTTGTACTTAAGCTGCGAACATTATTTTGGTGCGGAGTTATGTTAAAACTGTGATAGCTCCTAAGATATTTATTGGAATCAAATGATATAAAAGGCAACTTTGTTCTAAATGAAATGCTCGTGATGATGAATGTATTTATTTTGATAAGAATAAATACCTGTGTGTATATAATACACCTCTAAAAATGATGCATTATTTTTTTATAAATTTATTAACATAAAAAAACCGGCCAAGTGCGAGTCGGACTCGCGCACTGAGGGTTGCGTGCCAACGTTAACTGAATTAGGCAATCCACTTACTTCCACTTAGTAAAATACCACAATATTTTGTTGACAGCAAATATAACTTTGTTTTTCATAGTGTTTGTATGAAGAACAAAGTTATGTTTGCGGTTGTTGAAAAAGTGCTATATCTCCAAAACTTCTCGTTCGACCTCGTTCGAACCAATTTTTGTTGAAAGTATTTGCTATAATCTACATTATATATTTTTTTCAAAATTTACACTCGCTTAGTTTAGAAGTTAGATGGGGGGGACGCCCATTTTTCCACTTTGGAAGCGTCTAGCTAAGAAACGTTAGACTTTAAAAGAAAACGGTTTTAGGAACCTCTATTTCATTTTTGAAGACACACATAAACACCCCACACGCATAGGTTTGACTAAAAAATTTTTTTTCGGATTTAGTTTCATGTATGGGAGCCCCCCCTTAAATATCATTATTTTTTATTTTTTGTATGAGAATCGTAAAGCGGTTAACAGGATACATCTTCCTACCAAATTTCAATAGTGTGATGCTTATAGTTTCAGAATAAATTGGGTGTGACATACGGACGGACAGACAGACAGACAGACAGACAGACAGACTTGACGAAACTATAAGGGTTCCGTTTTTTGCCATTCGGCTGCGGAACCCTAAAAAGGTTGTAGTAAGTCAACCATAAAAGATAGACTTATGCTGTCGCGGACTTTATTATAGAACTCATAATGCTGAACAATCTTGTCATACATGATTTTTGTGTAACTTTAGCGGTTTCAGCAGCGTATGCAGCGGAAGCTCTCAAAAGGAATATCTTTCTCCCGTTTTCGCAACATTTTTCATTGCTGCTGCGGTCTTGTAAGTTGTATCTTTATGTTATATAGCTTAAAGCCTTCCTCGATAAATGGACTATCTAACATAAAAATAATTTTTCAAATCGGGCTAGTAGTTTCTGAGATTAGCGCGTTCAAACAAACAAACAAACTCTTCAGCTTTATAATATTAGTATAGATTAGAGCAAGCGCACGTTGTACTTAAGCTGCGAACATTATTTTGGTGCGGAGTTATGTTAAAACTGTAATAGCTCCTAAGATATTCATTGGAATCAAATGATATAAAGGGCAACTTTGTTCTAAATGAAATGCTCGTGATGATGAATGTATTTATTTTGATAAGAATAAATATCTGTGTGTATAATACACCTCTAAAAATGATGCATTATTTTTTTACAAATTTATTAACATAAAAAAGGTTGTAGTAAGTCAACCATAAAAGATAGACTTATGCTGTCGCGGACTTTATTATAGAACTCATAATGCTGAAAAATCTTGCCATACATGATTTTTGTGTAACTTTAGCGGTTTCCGCATCGTACGCAGCGGAAGCTCTCAAAAGGAATATCTTTCTCCCGTTTTCGCAACATTTTTCATTGCTGCTGCGGTCTTGTAAGTTGTATCTTTATGTTATATAGCTTAAAGCCTTCCTCGATAAATGGACTATCTAACATAAAAATAATTTTTCAAATCGGGCCAGTAGTTTCTGAGATTAGCGCGTTCAAACAAACAAACAAACAAACAAACTCTTCAGCTTTATAATATTAGTATAGATGTAGACCTTAATAAATACTTTCAACGAAAATGGGTTTAGACGAGCTCGAATGAGAAGTATTTTGAGATAAAGCACATTTTCAACAACCGCAACCATAACTTTGTTCTTCATACAAACATTATGAAAAATAAAGTTATATATGCTGTCAACAAAATATTGTGGTATTTTACTAAGTGGAAGTAAGTGGATTCCCTAATTCAATTAAAGTTGGCACGGAACCCTCAGTGCGCGAGTCCGACTCGCACTTGGCCTATTTTTTATCATAAACTAGCAAAACCAGCGAACTTTGTTTCGCCGCCTAACCTGTCCCACTCGGACCCCGTATATTAAATAATTATTATCTTACTCCGGATAGTGACGAATCTGTCAAAGTAAAAAAACATAAAAATTGGTCCACCCTTCTCCTGATAATAAAAATTACAACGAAAAAAGTTATCGCAATCCAGCCGCTCACATATTGTGATCGTGGATCGATGCGACGCGTGGTCACGACCAAAGGAAACATGGATTTATTTTTATATATTACACTCATAATTTCTTTACCCAAAGGTTGTCTGGAAGAGAGTGGTCGATTATAGCGATAAGACCGCCTTAATTGTACATTTCCTTTTGTAAATCAATGTATTTTATGTGCAATAAAGAGTTATATATCTATCTACCTAGTCCTGCCATGAATCATCATTCATCATCATTATCAGCCAAAGAACGTCCACTGCTGAACATAGGCCTCCCCCATGGCTATCCATAGCGACCGATCACTAGCGGTCTGCATCCAGTTTGATCCTGCGATCTTTTTAAGGTCGTCTGTCCATCTTGTTGGTGGACGTCCTACGCTGCGTCTTTGGTCGAAGGGTCTCCTATCTAGAACTTTCCTTCCCCTAACGGCCATCAGTTCTTCGCGCTATGTGCCCTGCACACTTAAGCTTACTGATTCTCAAGGCTATGCCCGTTACCTTGGTTCTTCTACGTATCTCCTCGTTTCTGATTCGATCTCGTAGAGAAACACCGAGCATAGCCCGCTCCATCGCTCGTTGTGTAATTTTGAGCTTCTTTAAGAGGTCCATAGTTAGAGACCACGTTTCGGATCCGTATGTCATCACTGGTAACACACACTGGTTGAAGACTTTCGTCTTCAGACACTGAGGTAATTGAGACAAGAAGACGCTCTTGCGCAGTTTCCCGAACGCTGCCCAGTCGAGTTGGATTCGTCGATTGACCTCTTTCTCGAAGTTGGACCTACCCAATTGGATCACTTGTCCCAGGTATACGAACTCGTCGACAACTTCGAGAGTTGAGTTTCCAATGGATACTGGAGTGGGTACAACAAGGGAACTCGACATAATTTTCGTCTTCTCCATGTTCATTTTAAGACCCACTTGTTGGGATACGAGGTCTTTGAGCATAGTGCCAAGATCATCCAGCGTCTTTGCCACAACGACTATGTCATCGGCAAACCGAAGGTGTGTTATGTATTCGCCATTGACGGAGATGCCGAATCCTTCCCATTCCAGTATAGTTTGCCTAAGCGTATGAATATGGTCTATGGTACTGTAGCCTTTTCGGAATCCGGCTTGTTCGGGAGGCTGGAAGTCATCAAACCTACGTGAGAGACGATTCGTGATGACCCTTGAGAATAGCTTGTAGACATGGCTCAGGAGTGAGATTGGTCTATAGTTCTTCAATAAGGTTTTGTCTCCTTTTTTGAAGAACAATACCACCACACTCCTGTTCCATGCCTCAGGCGTGATGCCCTCTAGCAGAACGGAATTGAAGAGTCTCTGAAGGATTTTAAGTACCGGTGTTCCACCCGCTTTCAGGAGCTCTGCTGTGATTCCGTCCTCGCCAGGTGCCTTAATGTTTTTAAGCTGTTTCAGGGCCATCCTAATCTCGTAGAGGCTGATGTCCGGGATGTCTTCGGTGTAGTGTCGAGTCAGGATAGCTCGTCGGTCTCCGGCCGAGCTATCAACGGGTTTGGCTACTGAGGTGTACAACTGCCTATAGAACCTTTCGATCTCCCTCAAAACCTCTGCTTTCGTCGACGCTACACTGCCGTCCTCCGTCTTAAGCTTCGTCAACAGGCTTTGCCCAATAGACATGTCCCTTGAAAACACGGTGGAGCCTTGGTTCCGCTCTATTGTTTCTTTAACACTATTCGTGTTAAAGGAACGAATGTCATGTCGCAGAGACTTCAATATTCGTGTATTAAGCTGCCTGTAGGTTTGAGCATTAACGGAAGCCTGCAGTGCCATAGATCGACGTTCTGCCAAAAGGTCGAGAGTGAGGACCGAGAGTTTTTGAGGTCTATTTTTACGGCCAGGTCTAAAAAACTTAGATCCGACCGTTTGGACAGTTTCCACAAACCCGTTGTTTATTTCGTCCACTAATACGCAATTCTCTAGGCAATTAAAGCGGTTTGACAGCTCGAGTTGAAAGCTCTCGGGATTTTGGATATGTTGTAGGTCGGAGCGTGGACTTCATCAGGCGGGACCTTTCCAATTTGACATTTATATTCAATGTGCCTCGAACCATACGGTGATCACTACCGGTTTTTACCCTGTTGATCACGGAGACATCATTGAATAATCGTCTCTTGGTGGTCATGATGAAGTCTATCTCATTTCTCGCCTTGCCATCCGGACTCAACCAGGTCCATTTTCTTTGAGGCGGCTTCTGGAAGAAAGAGTTCATCGCAAATAGTCTCTCCTTCTCCAGAAAGTCGGCCAGCCTATTTCCCCTGGCGTTCCTTTGACCATATCCAAAAGGTCCCACTTTCAACTCATCCTCGCCTCGCTTGCCGAGTTTTGCGTTGAAGTCCCCCATAACAACAGTGAAATAGGTTTTGGAAGTGTGTATGGCTCTACTTACGTCCTCATACATTTCCTCCACCTCTTCATCCGGGTGGTTCGAGGTCGGTGCATATACCTGTATGACCTTCAGCGAATACCTTTCGGTTATTCTGAGTATAAGGTATATCACCCTGTTTGACACACTTACGATGGTTACGATGTTGTTTACGAGGGACCTGTGGACAAGAAATCCAATACCACCTTGGGACTTTCACCCTGCTGGTAGAAGAGCAGGTTGCCAGACTTCAGAGTTATCGTGTCCTTGCCCTCTCTGCGGATTTCTGATAAACCCAGTATGTCCCAGTGTAACCTGCTCAATTCTTCCTCCAGCTCGAGCAACTTCTCGTCTGTCCTCAGTGTGTACGCGTTATAAGTTACCAGGGCCAGTTGTCGTTGGGGGTGGTAGCGAGATCGCCTCCGGGGATTCTTAGCACCCCCTGCCCCGCCGTTACCGTGACCGCTACCAAAGTCAGGAATAGCGGGGCTGCCGGAGACTGGGGGCCTGGTTTTCTGGTGTTCTATCATCACGTGAGGGGATTTTGCCAATACTCGCCACGCTTGGCAGGCGGGTTGGTGAGCGCAGTCCCTTGCAGCTGTGACGCTGCTGCCCATCACAGCTCAACATTTTACTGCACCTTTTGTTGGATGGTTATCCCGCCATCGGTCGGTCGCCAGAGCCTCGTCTGTTGAAACAGGACGCACCGCGTGAAGGTGAGGTTGGCTTGGAGCTTTGGGTCTTGGTTAAGCTCCCTTACGTCCCCATGCCATGAATATTGTCACTCAACTTGCCACAAAGAAAAAAAATGCACATAATATTTATTACTTTTACAGTGTGTTAGTTTTATACATAAATATAAAACAATTTAAAATATAAAAAGCTTATTCGAAGTGGTCTCCATTGGCTGCTATGCAGTCCTTTAAACGTTGAAGCCAATTATCAATAGTATAATCCAGCGGATTATGATTTGATTATTAGCTAGACGACGGCCAGTCTTCAGCTCTGGTGAAGTCCGAAACGTTCGCTTCTAACCAAGACTGCGTGGACCAAGCTTTATGACCCGGCGCCGAGTCTTGTTGGAAAGACTTGTGGCGATGTTTTGATACATTTTTCACAAAAATATGGCTCAGTCACTACTTCATAGCTAACACCCCACCAAATCATCGCTGAAATCGGGTAATGCCCACGTTGCACTCTGCCAACTAATTGGGAAGCTTCCTTAAAGGTTTGCGCATAAATACGGTCCTTTTGTTTGTTAAAATGTTGCTCAATTGTAAAGTTTTTTCTCATCCGTAAACAATTTTTTTCTGTGACCTCCCTTTGCGTACCGCTTCAGTAGTTTTATTTTTTTTTTATTTTACCACCCTATTCTTTTTTAAATTATCAGTAAAAACATGACCAGTCATCTTTTAAAATACGCGACATGGTTCTGGGTGCTATCTTCATCTCCCGAGATAAAATCTCTTGCTTTCGGACAGGATTTCTGCGAATTCTTTCCCATACTGCTTTGACCACATTTTTCGTACGAACACTACGTGGACGGCCAGATCTTTTTCTGTCACAAATAGAGGAGGTCTCATTGTACCTATTGATAGCCCGGTACACAAACATTTGACTAATACCAAGCGTATGGAGAGTTTTCAAAATTGCATTTGGCCCCATACCAACTTTGTGTAATGCAATCACAGCGATTCGGTTCTCTTAATCACCCCACTCCATTTTAATATCGCAAAATATTATAAAATGTATTGGCGCCAAAATTAGAAAACACAATGAGCAATCGTATAAAAATGACAGAATCCAAATTCAAATGTAATATCTTTCTTATTTTTAATTGTAACCGTATTTATGGCCAGACTATGTATATAGTATGGAAGCGATCATTCCAGCTGAATCCCATGTAAATACGCAACATTACATAACGCTAGTTTAATTAAATACTTCTTACTAGGTAGGAAGTTTTGAATTTGTTTCTTAACAAAAAAATAAAAATATCTGCGTGATTGAACCTAGCATTGCGATTCTGCTGGTAAACGTGACAGTGATTATGAAATTTCCTTCACTTAGTAGTTAAGAATATTTCAACACTCACAGTGTCATATTTCATCTTTAGGTTTCTGCATTTAGTTCAACGCTATTTATCAAGAATTTTACTTGAAACACAGTATTTTTTCCAGCCTATTCCATACAAGTTAGCTAATGCATTCGCTCTGAATTCAGTTGGGACGGTACTAAGCCGATCTGCCATTAGTTGATGACATCAAACATTCCATCAGTGAATACGCCGCACAATAGCACAGGTGTAGTCATAGCACACGGAATTTTCCATGAGGTAGCAACTCGGGATCGACCTCAACTTCACTTAGGCACCTGAGTAGATAGAATGGCTTTATACTAACGTACACGGGATTGATGCTGGTCTACATGGCAAATGTAATGTATGAATGACTATTAACTGTACATAGCTTTGTAAAGAGTTTGATTCGTAGTAATATAATATTTTTTGATCCACTAACATAAATTTCTCAAAAAAATGATCATAATTAGTAGTGTTTAGGTTTGGAACCACCAAAAGAAAACAAATAAAGTAAGT
The DNA here is from genome assembly GCA_963924145.1 of Pyrausta purpuralis. NCBI lineage: Eukaryota > Metazoa > Arthropoda > Insecta > Lepidoptera > Crambidae > Pyrausta > Pyrausta purpuralis. The sequence continues at coordinate 11,599,280 of OZ001659.1, read as the reverse complement.
AAAGTTTATGTTTATTAATTGTTGCTACTAGATGGCGTTACACTCAATTAGCTCGCGATAGTTTTTCTATATTACTCAAGGTTTTGAAGATTTTTGTTATATGGCTTTAAAGTGAAAAGCTTCTTTCATTTCCATGCCACCTCATTCGGGCGTAAACAAGTAGTAAAACATACCTTGACAGATATTAACTTTTTATGAAGGTTTCATTGAGTAAGACGCTCCAATGTATTATTGTATTATGTATGTGATACCTGCGTATTACATACATAATATACTATGAATGTGATACCTACGTATTACCCATATGATACATCAATGGCCTTTACGTATTTTCAGATGATGGTGCAAATTTTGTACCAATACTACGGGCTGGCTGTTTTCAACCCTATACTTACAGCAATAACTTCCATATGAGTACATATTTGAAAGTTTTGAATTCATAGAAAATAAATAAATGAGAGATACAAGTACTAGAACACAATGTTCTTATGCACCTAATCACAACACTGAATCCTCGTCCGTAGAAAGTGATCAAATTTGTGGGTTCAGTAAATTTCAACTAAGCTCCTTTGAATGTCATAGCCACAAGGGACCCGGTTCGGGGTCAAAGCAAACAGAGGGATTAATGCCTGAATCTTCCCGCGTGTAATCTTACTTCATATAACAGATAGATTAAATCCAATGTTGTTTTAGACGCTGAGCGCTACCCAGGAGATTATGTCGAATCGTCGCATCAGGCTGTGTTTGGGAAGGTATTACTTGGAGGCTGTTTGATATACATAGCTTACAGGATAAATCAAACAACATTACATCGTTAAGCGGTGAGACAAAATGAGATGGTCTTTTAAAGTTCGTTAATAGGTGGAACGTGTATTTTTTGGCATCTCTGTTTAGGTACTTTTGTCTACAGTCGACCTTGCACAGTGCACCTCTCTTGGAGAACACAACTCAATAACTCAAAATTAATTTTAACTACCCAAGCAAAAAGAGGGGTGTTATAAGTTTTACCGCTATGTGTGTGAGTATGTCTGTCTGTGGCACCGTAGCTCCTAAACGGTTAAGCCCGATTTCGACAGGTTTTTAGGGTTCCGTAGCCGAATGGCAAAAAACGGAACGGTCTGTCCGTCCGTCCGTATGTCACAGCCATTTTATTCTGTAACTATAAGCATTACACAATTGAAATTTGGTAGGAAGATGTATCTTGTTAACCGCTTACCGATTCTCATACAAAAAAAAATAATGACAGTTAAGGGGGGGCTCTCATACATGAAACTAAAACAAAAAAAAAATTGGCAAACCTATGGGTGGCTATGGATAGGTCTTTTAAAATAACATAGAGGTTCCTAAAACCATTTTCTTTTAAATTCTAACGTTTCATAGCTAGACGCTTCCAAAGTGGGCGTCCCCCCATCTAATTTCTAAACCAAGCAAGTGTAAATTTTGAAAAAAACATATGATGTAGTATTAATAAATACCTTTCAACGAAAATTGGTTCCTACATTTATTTTATTACTTTTATATCCTTCAAAACAAAATATACATACTAGTCACAAGCAGAGCACACCTCATACAGGGTTACCTCACAACCATAAATAACAAAGGCTCGTTCGCGAACGATCCGAGCAAGCGCGCAAGAACTCCTTATGGCCCTTAAAAAGAAATTTAGCATACGCTACATTAGAAGGAGCTAAGCGAACATTACCCTGATAACATTGGTGCTTCATGTCAGCGTTTTATAACATATTTTTATCGTTTTTTAAGAGATTTACCGTCCCTTATAATTTTGGGAAAACAATTTGGAATTTTTGGCGCTATTTTATTACGACCATTATGTTTTAAAGATGATCCTTTTGCAATATTAATCTAACTAGTAGGGTTAAAATATTAAATAAGTTGACACTCAAATATATTCTACAAATGTAAAAAAACATAGGGCCAAAACCCTAATACTTCCCAGTAAAAACATTGAGAAGGGCTTGAAATTTTTCGTTACTCCGTTCGCTCGCTTTTTTCTGTATTTTTTTTCCATTATTAACTCTTATTTAAACTGCGGATCTTTGGATCTCCTAGCAAATCTACACCTCAGAATTAAGACATAGCTGTAAGTAACAATAAATAAAATCGTTAAACTTCAGTAAACATCAAGGACCTATCTATTTTAGTTTGTTCAAGTTAAAATTTTGTTAAATGATTTTCCGCTTTCATTCAGGCCCTTTTTATTGGGATGTTTAGTCTAAAGCAAATTAATTTCCCTTAATTAAGAATAAGTGAAAGCTCATTAAAAATGTTCATTAGGACTATTGATGTCTTGATCACGTTACATACTATCGCTCCTATAAGTTTACAAAGTTTGATAATTTACTGACACAATTACAAGGAAATGAATAATGCCTACTTAAAACAAACTTAGCACAAAAGACTCAAAATAAGCGTTTGAATTCAATTAGTTTTTCGGATTGACTTAGGTCTTAAAAAGGCTCTTAAAACAGTCTTTTAGAATTCCTGTTTTATTAGTCTGTGTGCTCATTTTGTAAGTATTACTATAGCTGGTTTTGAATATATTTCATTACCTGATTAAAATTTGGTGGGACTTTGGTCAAGTTTATAATAAAAGCAAAGATAAATGTCCAAAAGTGGTTTCTAGAACTCATGAGTAAGACTTGCAGTATTTTGCATACACAGTGAATCGAAAGGCACATAAGAAGCACCTGCAGCTCTATTTTTGAATCACTCGCTTCGAAATGGCGAGTGATTTTCGTTCGACAACGAGTTTTTTTCTATGACTTTTAATTCATCTTCGAACGAAAATTACTCGCCATCTTGAAGCGAGTGATTCAAAAATAGAGCTCAAAACTAAATTTGAATAAACCTTAATGACTGCTCTTGCGTACATAAGCGTGTTGTGCTGAAAATTCTGAGATATATCGTCGGCATTGTTTTTGTATGTTGGTAAGGAAAGTAAACGTTTACAAAATATTACTAACAAAGGGACCTGAAACCCTCTAACTGTGTTATCTGAGACTTTCATTGGGTTGCGTGTGACCCAAGCACGTGTGTAAATACAAAAAAATCTTACTTTAAATTTTTTTTCATTTTTATTTATTTTTTCAGTTAAAGACAATGTTTTCATAAGTTACACAACAACAACAACATACATATATTTAAATTACCATTGGTAATTTAAGGCACATAATGCCCTTACTTTATGCTTATTACGTTTTTAGAAAAAGATACCTTTTTTTTTCATTTTTGCATGTAATCAACATGGTTACAGGATTGTTTATCGTTATTGAACGTACACCCTGTATTAACGCCAATTATAATAGGTCACAGCGCAGGTATTGATGTTGTGTTTTCACCGAAACTTAAGAAGTTCAGACCACATGTTCCAGGCCCTTGAAGTACAAGCGGTTAAATATTAAAAGCGTCACAATATGGAATTCTGTTTGCGGTAAAAGCCTTGTAGTATTAGGCGGGAGATATTTTAAAATGAAGAGCAACGGAGATAATGCGTCGGGTAAATGGAGTGTCGAGGCTCTAGTGCTCAGACTTCGGCCATTACTGGTTTGTAAGCGAGAAAAATTATCGTGCACAGTGAAATATGAAGGGAAGACACAACACAAAGTTCTTGTGGGAAGGTGCTTCAGTGTTAGGAATTCTGTCATCAAACCTTAGAAGAAATGTAGATTTACTACGCGTCCAACAATCTTGAAAAGCTCCATAACTCCATAAGAGTACTTTTACCAAGAGACCACTTAAATAATCTTTGTATACGTATTTACTTTCTTTTAAAAGTAACATCCAAACTATAAACCTTTAGTTATGTAAATTAATGTGTATCTATACAAAAATATCTTCCCTCTTGCAAAAACTATATCTACCTACTTATTCAAATCTAGTCAAAATATCACCTCTGCAACGAAAAAACCAGTTGCAATCTCGCCATGGGACCAAAATTACCCTTTCCGAAACTTGGAGCAATAACAATAAATAATTAAAACCCCTTGGCTTATCTTTGTTCAAGTTAAGTTTAATAATAACGGTAAAAACTTTTTTTCCATTTTTATCTTGACGAGGACTGATTAGGGCGTAATTAGAAGGAAGGAGTATCCTCATCAACGTCCTCATTTTGCTTTTTAAATATCTACTTATTTATTTTTAATGAATCACCTGAATTAATACACGGTTTTATAAGCCTTAAAGTTGCTTAATAAAGATTCTGCTTCGTAATTTATCGCTTCATTAGCGTTTTTGGTAAGACTTGACTTGTTGGAGGGTCTGATGGTCTGATGGGCCTTTTAGACACCTATTTTGTATTAAAGGCTGTTTTTATTATTAACGAATAGGTACTCGTTCCTACATAGTATCATTATCATTATCAGCCAAAGAACGTCCACTGCTAAACTTGGTACCTAAACCACGGAGCGTTTTTAAAACTTCACAATTGGCGAACAAAACACGAAGTTAAAGGGGGAAATTATAAGAACAAATATAAATATAAATTTCCTTTGGACATTGCCACACATCGCCATCTAGTCCCAAAGTAAGCTACTCAAAGCTTGTGTTATGGGTGCCAGACAACGGATATAATACTTAAATACTTTTTGTTCGTAAATACATAAATAAAGTAATACCAAAATTTCGCAAATATTTCTAAATTATTTCATCCGAAATATTTTTTGACGAGTTTTCAACCCTCGAGATGGTTCGAGTTTAGTTGAGATATCTTAAGGGCAGCTACACTACCGAGATAGGGTTTAGTCACGATCAAACTTTCATTCTTTTAGACCCTTTCTCTACATAACTTATGTATGAGACCTGAAAATACACGTAAACGTAACAACGATTGTGAGTGAGTGTTTACGGTGATGTTTTTTTCTGATATAATTTTACACTCGGACCCGAGTGCTTGGCCACCATCACGTTGTGTACCGACCTAGTGTTGCAAAAAAACAGTTTTTTTTCTAGTGTGAAAAAAAGCGTTGAAAAAAAACCTGAAAAAAAACTGTTTTTTTTCTAGACCATGTTTTTTTTCAAGAGTATTGGATTTCATCCAAAACTTTTAAGACAGTTACCGTTTAAGATTAATACTATAGAATACAATTTCGGCCTATTTTTAACTCTACTATACTTTTCTGGTTGAGTGGTATCAAGATTTCATGAATATATTGGCAACATTCATTGATATTTACATCAACGAAAGGGAAATCCCCAAATCAATTACATTTGCACACGGAGAAATCGGAAGTTGTTATAAGTTAATTATAATTAAATAAATAAGTTGATTTATTATACAAATTTCATTTATCATTGAACTAAAATGTATGGTAGAAAAAAAACCAAATTCAGAAAAAAAACAACGGTGCTAAGTTTTTTTTCATGTTTTTTTTTCAAAAACTGAAAATAAAACAAATTGTTTTTTTTTTCATTTTACATCACTATACCGACCACTTGAGCCTGAGTATGCATGTTTAAAAAAAAAACGCGTAAAATTGGCGGTCAAACTGTTAATGAGGACGAGGCTTTACCCTAAGAATGGCAATTACAAATACACATAGTCGCTAAGAATATACTAAAGGCGTCAGTTTTATATTCTATCTGGCGTATAGTAGAAGCGGGACAAAATGTCTAGCAAATGAGTGATTAATTTTAAAGATAACCAGTCCCTTATGAAGAGTATCGTCCCTAAAGAGTTTGTAGTTTTTACTAATTTTAAATGGATTTTGTATGTAAACGCAAGACATCTGTCCAAAACTTAGATATTTTTAATAAAGTAAAGTGTCACTAAGTTGTACGGCTTCTATTAATAATTGTCGGGTATGGCTGCCCTTAGTCGGGTAAATACGACGACCGTTTTATATCGCATACTCTATTAAACGAGCATGATTTGTTGGTGACCCTTCCTAAATGTTTACAATTTTTTCGGTATTCTCCCAAAATAGTTGTATAAATTGTTCACGTCCCCTTTTTGGGACTTTCTCTCTGTGGTCCGATATGAATCGCTTCAAGTATTTATGTAGCATCCCGGGAAAATATTTCTATAATGTTTGTGTTTATGTTAACAGCGTGTAATATGACTACGGGACTTGTATAAATTGATTGTATGATTCTTACTTATTCGATATTTAATGTGTACTAGAGATATATGTACAAACCTATGCAAGGTAATTTTTATCATTAAAATGATACCTAGGTTGTTTAAAATGCTGTCATATCTTTGTACAAGTGTTCCGTCCATCTGATAATCTCACGAGTACCTAGGATATTTGACTAAATGCGTTTTTGTTATAATTAACATAGAATACTTGCTAAAAATATTTTTTTTTGTAAGATGAATATTCCTTTAGCCAAACTAAAGTGCTCTCGTCGTCCTGTTCCATAATTTTCATCTAACCAAAACATCATTTCAAGCCTTCCCCGCGTCTATTTTGTAAATGTGGGTTAAGATATCAGAATACCTATTTCTAAAGGGAGTACGTCATGCGAAGAGTCCCCGAAAAGTTCAAGATTCCGTCACTATTAATTACTTAGGCCCATTGTGATTCGTATTGGCGTCTCACTTGTTTAGACATTAGCTGATGGATTCGGGAAAGTTTTATCCCTTAGGCAGTGGAATGAAATAACTTCCGAACTTCAGTAATATTATACGACTCGCCGAGAGTGGATGAAATTAAACTTCCACTCAACAATTTTTACGAAATGTTTCCCGAAGTATTTCAATATGCTGATAGAAAAAAGATTCGTTTTATATTTCTGGTGCGAATGAATATTTTTATGCTGACAGCTAAGCTCAAGTAAGAATCAGTAAATTGCAGTCAAAATATAAGGACGACGGTTATATACTGAAAATTCAAAAATAAGGGGCATCTATACATTATTTAGAGTCAATTTTACCAACGTCAGATAAGACTTATCAGACTGACTAAGTATTATAAAACCATCGATTTTAAAATAACACTTAGATAAATGATTACTGACAAATAGGCGACGTATTTAAATAAGGCGTATTGAATTTTTTTCGACGAATATTCCTTATCTGACATTCGAAAAATCAGGCCTTACAATAACCAATTTCAATGAAGTTTAAATTACGCAAAATCTGTTATAGGTCTTATGGGTATTTAATTTTAAGATAAACTAGCGGTCACGCCGAACTCATCATACAGAATCGGCCTTTAAATAATATATTCAGCTGAAAACGAGGTAACCTTTTAGAATAGAATAGAAAAACGTTTATTGCCTTCATAAAAAAAATGATACAAAACCATGAGCAATTATGGATTAGTAAAAATAAAATAAAAAACCGGCCAAGTGCGAGTCGGACTCACGCACTGAGGGTTCTGTGCCAACTTTAACTGAATTAGGGAATCCACTTACTTTTACTTAGTAAAATACCACCATATTTTAATGACTGCAAATATAACTTTGTTTTTCATAGTGTTTGTATGAAGTACAAAGTTATGTTTGCGGTTGTTGAAAACATGCTATATCTCAAAAACTACTCGTTCGATCTCGTCCAAACCAATTTTCGTTTGAAGTATTTGTTACGATCTATATTATTATTTTTTTCAAAATTTACACTCTCTTGGTTTAGAAGTTAGATGAGGGGAACGCCTATTTTACCACTTTGGAAGCGGAAAGCTATGAAACGTAAGACTTTAAAAGAACCATGACTATCCATAGACATACCCCACACGCATAGTTTTAACTAAAAATTTATTTATTTATTTTAGTTTTGTGTATGGAAGCCCCCCCTTAAATGACATTATTTTTTATTTTTTGTATGAGAATTGTTAAGCGGTTAACAGGATCATCTTCCTACCAAATTTCAACAGTGTAATGCTTATATTTACACAATAAAATGGCTGTGAAATACGGACGGACAGACAGACAGACAGACAGAATTGACGAAACTATAAGGGTTCCGTTTTTTGCCATTCGGCTACGGAACCCCAAAAAGATAAGGAGATAGATATAGATAAGAAGATATACACATAGTGTTGGTCGCTATGGCTATTGACATAACGAGGATAATCCGATACGTTAAAGGGATTACCAAAGTGTCCGCTTTATTATGATAATTGTACTTATGTATTCTCCTTAACTCACTATTATATTACTTTACTAGCATTAAGATAAAATTAATAAGTATAAGATAAAAGTAGCAAACACTTAAACCAAGAATAGTATAATACTTCCCTAAATGTTCGATACTATTACTTGTTTGACATCCATTTTTTTTGTAGAAATGATAAATATTATCAAAAGAAACACAGAACCATTTTATGATTATGCGCTAATGTACTATTGCTTGTACTTTTTTTTTTACACTATAAATAAAAGGATATTTAAACAGCAATATTAATATTGTTCTTAAGAATCAAAACAAATTTTCATTACAGTTATAAATCAGAAACTTTAGTATACACGGAGGCCTTTTTCTAGTTAAAAACTTGCAACATACAGCACATTTGCACTTTAAATCTTCACCGTTAATAATTGTCTCTCCCGTCGTCTTCTTGCTTAGTTAGAATACTAAAACTTTTTAGTATTCCACCAAGAAAATCTCAAGTTGTTAGTTAAATTCAAATTGGAAAACTTTTGGAATTTATGCCCACAGTTTTAAGGCCTATTATGTCCTCGCTACTCGTTACACGTGTTCCTCCTTTTTTTACGGAGGAGTTGACTTGGTTTTACGCCTAAATGAGAATTAAGAATAATAAGTACTTGTACAATGTTTAGTGCCAGATGAACTTTGATGTTTAGAGATAGAAACTAACTTTTTAAGAACAGTAAGTTTTCCGTCTTTCCGGCTTTGATCTAATAATCATGACAGAATTTTGTCATTATAATCTTTACGAGTATATTTCTAATTATGAAATAATATATGAACGGCCTTGGATGACCGCTGGGACCCTGCTTGCTCATATGACCAACGGGCGTAGTCGGAAGCAATTTTTTGTCATTTCGCGTAGATAACGCTGAGACAAAATTGGCGGTATTGTGTATTTGTCGCAGGTATTTTGTCTAAGATGTGATATCATAATTTCACTAGTGAAGTTATAATTATACTGATTATTGACAATGACGACTGGATCGTATAATTTCACGGGCTCTTTTCAGTGAAATTTTAATTTCACAGGGCTGAAACAGTGATATTATAATAAATCTAGGTTTATTATAAGTTGAGTTTGTGGTGGAAGCCTCACAGGTTCTGATTGGTCATTAGAGTTAATCAGTCGCCATTTGCTGATGATTATTTAGCGTTATAAAATTTTCTGCCCATTTTAATTCTATATATACTAAATGTAGTACTATTGAAAATTTTACACATACAATTAAAAAAATAGATCTTCAAAAACATGTCCCTTATTTGCTAACTCTATGTTGACTCAGTTGGTACCTAGCGAAAACAAATTACTCAGCGATCACTCTGATAATATAACGGCTTTCTTAAACCAGTGTTATTGTCAAACATAACTGTCTTAAAATTTCACTCAACGGTCTAGATAAATTATAATGGCACTGTTAGCCCATTATATTGTAAGTAATGCAAACTTGACAATAATCAGTGTATTTATAATATCACGGTTTTAATTATATCCCTCCAACATAATATTTATAAATGACGACTTCCGTAGTGTAGTGGCTAAGCACGCTGGTTTCAAGGCATCGCCGTTCCGAGGTCCCGGGTTCGATTCCCGGCCAGGTCAATGTAGAAATCAAATTTTTCTATATTGTCTCGGGTATGGGTGTTGTGGTACCACCGTTGTGTCTGATTTTCCATAGCACAAGTGCATTAGCCAGGTACTTACTTTGGGATCAGAGCAATGTATGTGATTGGTGTCCAATATTATTATTATATATTTATTACATAAATAACTAAATATCTTTATTAATAACAAACAAGAAAATAAAGTCAAGTTAAACAGATATTTGATGCAGCAAAAAATTGAATTAGTCGACGCGAAGTGACAAAAATTTTCCTTGTTTTATTCAGTCGGTAAAATTGGCGTAGGCCCGTAGTTTTTAGGTTCCTTCACTATGACCTCTTAGCTAAACATTTGTATTTTTTGAAATGTACTTAAATATATTATATTTTTATTTTAAACTAACAAGCATATTATAATAAATTGAATGTGATTATTTAAAATAAAATGACATATTATATTAATAATTAATTTTAAATATTAGATTACATATAGTAAAAAAATATTTTGAAACTCAGATGTAAACTTAAACGTTATAGCCACTAGGGGCCTATTTCAACATCGACAAGTAGTTGATATTTGAAATTGACCTGGATATTTGAATTATTTGTTATTGAGTGTGTAGGCACTAAACAATGGCAATATATCAAACTAAGAACCTACGCATAGTCGCTTCCACATATTAGAATTAATATCAATTGATTTGAAACAAAGATAAATTCTAAAGTGTTCAATATTATTGTTCTCGGTTTCATCAAATTATATTTTATAACAATGGATATTAATTATAATATGTGGAAGGAATTATGAATAACGAGTTTACAATATTGCCAATGTTTTCAGTCACTCTGTAGAACGCCATTTTGTATGAAGTAGTGGGCGGATTACGTTAAAATGGGAATTCATTATTATAGAACATTGTGTAATTCTTACGAACGCTTTTATTAAAACTTTGATTTAATTATTATTTTCAACTGCCTATATCGTTCCCATAACTTTTCTATCACAATCCGTAACAAAGCTAAAGTCCAAGTCATCAGCCCAGACGGCCGGTCGTCGTTAAGTTTATCTGCAACCAATAAGGAGCATAGGAGAGTCACGCCTAGTGTAACGCGTGAAATTAATTGGTCAATAAACCAGGATTAAAGGCTAAACCACACTTATAGCGAAGATGACAGTGAACGGAATGTATGAAAACAACATTATCTACTTGCGACACGCTCAGGTTTACAAAACAATCATGCTACTGAGCAAAGAGTATGAAGGGAGATGAGCAGTGTTGAGAGTGATTCTGAAAATGGAAATAAATCGGCATTATAACGCTTAAGTCATGCCTACCGTTAGGTTCTCTGCTCAGTTTTAATGAATTTCAATGTACACGCCTGAAATCTCACATTTAGAAAAATACAACTTTTAGGGCGTCTCCATGGACCAATAAGCATTACTAACAAATAATGAAAAAAAATCGCCTTAAAAACTGACTAAAAACCACGTAATGACGCATTTGCGCTTTACCTATTTAGGAGAAATAAATTCATCTGGAGTCGGTGCATGATCTCAAGCTTACATACAGTGGCCAGCACATCAGGTTACCCACTTTTGTTGCAAACTAGCCCTTATTACAACTGCATAAGATACCGCAGTGTTTACCTTGACGTGCTGTTGTCCGTACATCAATATTCTACGCATATCATGCAATGAATTGTTCCGACTCCAAATGAGTGTTTCTTCTAAAAAGAGGGCAAATGCACTATTTTGATTAAGTCGACTGATTAAGTATAAAACGACCGATTTTAAAATGTCATTTACAAAAAGTATTGCTCGCAAATAGTGACCATTACCTATCTGACGTTGGTAAAATCGGGCCTTAGTCAGTTTTTGAAGGCTGTTTAATTTTCCAACACATTGCGCATTTCATGATTTTCTGATATTACCCATATCTGAAACCCAGATCTGGACCGATTTTGATGAAACTTACACTGTACCCTAAGTAGAAGTATATCTGATTGAACCTAAAAGAAATCCCTGGACAAACATACATCAATACACTTACGAAATTGAACACACATATTTGGAAGCCTTAATTGATCAACGTACTCAAATATTATCAAATTCGAATGATATCACATACATTCACATCGAATTGATTATCTCCTTTTATTGAAGTCGGTAAAAATGGAACGTCATTTAATATAATGTAATGGACAGCTAACGCTATTCAGAACTTATAAGGACATCGTGAATACACATCACTCGCTCATATAATCTGTAGTAAACAATCAATCCTTAGTTTTTGCTCTTTTCTCGTGCATGTCGTCACAACTAAACAATGCATATATTATTCATTTAGGTGGAGTCCCGCCCTAAGGGAGGATGCTGGTAATAAAATGAAACAGCCAATGGGCAGTCATCGTGACGAAGAATCGTGAGCTTCGTCACAGATGGATAATAACTGTTTATGGAATACTTTATTGTTATGGAAATAGAGGATCTTTCAAAGTTACCATACTTCACGTGAGAAGTAAATACTCGTATAATAAAGTTAAGTAGTGTTGTGGTACCACCGTATATCTGATTTTCATACCACAACTGCATTGGCTATATAATTTGGGATCTAAGCAATGTATGTGATTGGTGTCCGTTTTTTTTACTAAACTTTAGCAAAGACTAGTGAGGATAACTTAATACAACGATCTGTAATTTCAAATTATGGTTGAGTTTTTCCGTGACTATTATCTCACTATTATACATACAAACTTCAATAATGCTGGAATTTGTTTTGAAATGATATCGGAAACCATATTTTATGTATGCTCGTTTGTGAAGTACCGAAGTTAGATAAATGTTTTATTCATATGATATTTTCACGCTTGTTTTAATGGTACTATTTTTCTGAAATGCTCATTACAAGACGTTGGCCCTGGACAAAAACAACAACTTCTTGGTCTAGCTAGAAAATAGCTCTTAAAATCAAATCTTATCAAAATCTCGTGGGGTAGGTATTTCGAACCTACCCGCAATTGTTATCTACTCGTGGTACGATATATCAATATTCATTCTACTTTCAAAATAAATGTATCATCATCATCATCATTAACAGCCTAAGGACGTCCACTGCTGAACATAGGCCTCCCCCACGGCTTTCCACAGCGACCGATCACTAGCGGTCTGCATCCAGTTTGATCCCGCGATCTTTATAAGGTCGTCTGTCTAATAAATGTATAGTAAGTATTATATATCTAGAATCAAATTAAGTGTATGAATAAAGATGAAGTAAGGCTTTCCTTTATAATCAACTTTAACGTTATCTCCATACGAGCAAATAAACTAATAACCTAACTTTTAAACTATGAACACAAAATAAACTCGTCCCCATTTACACAATGATGGTTCAAATTGAGCGTCCACAATGCCAGATGAGCAAATAAAATTGACACGTTATTCCCAACATACTGTCCTAACAACAACACCATTAATACTGTAAGTGGCTGGTGTCACAACCGTGTGACATTCATTGCTCATAGCTGTTACATAGAGCTCATAAAAAGGATCAGTTCAAGCTTTGCCCGCGCGCGGGGCAAATGAAATATTTTCTTGCGTAGAATATCTCCTCGGGGCATATAGGAGTGAACGCACGAGGGGAGATGGAGGTGCTTATCTGAAACGATCTCTTTTCTTTTCAGCGGATTCAGCACATTATCCTAAATGCGAAGCGACAACTAGCGCTGACGGTAAATACGGTTTAGTGCGTATTGCCACAGTATTGCACAGTCTGGGATATAATGAAGAGATTTGGCAGACAAGTGTTTAGAGAAATGGTAAAGGATTTCGATGAAATGTCCTTTTTTGTTTCTAGCCGCTTTTGTAGCCGTAGTCAAACATTTTGTTATCTTTGTATATTGTATCATTCATTAAACATTATGCTTAACATCCTAACTCTGTACTAGTCTATATAGAAATATGGAGCTTGAAAAAATTTATTGTACAAGTACAAATTATTTTTTTGGTAATACTCAGTTATTTTTGTAGCATTACCAAATTATAAATTACCAATTGTAAACATGTAGGTACGTGATGTTTTTTGATTTCTGCATATTTGCCGAACGCAGTGAGGTACATAAAGCCAATACGCTGCACGTAATTTTTAATACATATTTATTCAACATTACCAGAATATGAAGGATCCAGGATACCGCAAAAGCTGCGGCGGATATTTCCATCGGTCTTATTGCGTATAAAGCTGAATTTAATTTCATACACGTGCCGATGACTGTAGTGGAAGTCTCGACATAGATTTCCTGTCGAGCACCAGGTGGCGCTCTAAAAACGCTGAGACAAAATTATATTTTTCGTCTCTTTATTGATTAGAAGATTTTTGTATAAAACTTAAATGAGTATATTTTACTCATTTAAATAGCTAACATAAAATCAATAGAAAAGGCAAACAAAAGACAACAATGGCGATTAGGTACTCCATCTAAGAAGGACAAAAAATCAAACGATTGATTGACGACTTATCGAGGCGAAATGTCTAAAAAATATTTTAAACTGCTTCAGACTGTAAACGCTGGTTTCGTGTTTTAAGGGGTGTATATTAATAACATACCATTGGCAGCTAAAAACAATATTCACCGCGAATTGGAATATCGCGTTAATTAGGACCGTTGGAATATTAATATTGTTTTAGCGATAATTTGAAACATCTAGCTCCTAAGAGCGTTTCATGAACCTACGCTCTTTATTTAAGTAACTGAATACATAATAAGAGAGTATTATTTTTGATGGTAGGTAGGGTTTAATTTAAAAACCAGGCTATGTGCTATAGCAAGGCTGCTTTAAGGTTTTGATTCCCTTAAAATATCCGAGATAGTGAGACAAAATCTTTTGATGGGGCTGACTCACAATTTTGCCTTTTTTTATGGATAAAACAGACAAATAAAATCAATTTTTGACATAAATTTAAATTTCGTATCTTACGCGTGGAGGTGAACATTTCTTAAGCGCAAAATGTATTTGAAGTTTATGGACTACAGCTCTGTAATTTGTATACTTATCATAGCCGTGACAAATTTTTTAACTAAATTCATCAGTTTAGGCTAGTGATGTGATTTTTTTTTACGTATCCATCTACTACCGTTTAGTTGGGAGAGGGTGGGGACATTAAGCTCTATAAAATTAGTAGGTACTTTAAAACTGAATGTTACGCAAACAGGCCATTTTATCGAAAAACGATGTAACCGAACTTAAAACCATTTTAAAAGACCTATTTATCGATAACCCACACGATGGGTATGGCGAGAGAAAAGTAAATCATCACCAAGTTCAATTTTATAAGAAAGAGGTACCACAAAAAAACTTTTTCAAAATTTCATTTTACCACTTTGGCGGGGAGATTAAAATACGTAGACATGCTAAATTGCAGTTTCCTAGCACCTCAGGGGCCCTATTTTTGAATCACTAGCTTGAATATAGCGTACGTATGATTTTCGTTCGACAAAATTCAGTTATGTTTTTTATTATCTCTCAAGAGTGAAACTTTCTTTGGAAAACCGGACATTATTAACAGTTAAATTCCGCACAGGGTTTTACAAAAACGAGAACTTAATTTTGTGAGTACTTACGTATTTATTTCGTTGGTTTTTAGTTCACTTTCGAACGAAAATCACACGCCATATCCAGCGAGTGATTTAAATAGAGCCCCAGGGTCTCTGCGCTGAACTGCGGACGAACAGACGGACATGGCGAAACTAAAAGGGTTCTATGTTGGACTACGGAACCCTAAAAAGACAAGGATAGTTTTGCCTGTTCTGAGCTTCGATCCACAGTTGCATTGTCGATCGAAGATGAGAGTCTTATAATACAAAGGTACAAGTGTTATTAGCACAAAGCGTTTTAAAGTTGTTTATCGTTCTATTTTTTTTTGTATCCGTCAAAATCAACGACTTATTATGGGACGCGATATTAATTGATTGGCTATTGGATAACCTGTTAAAATGTCCCATTTTCAACAATCGGCCACATTGTTTTGATATATCGTCGATCATACAAGTGTTTAGATTGGCATCTTTAGGGTACGGAACCTTCAAAATAGCAGCCCGTAGGTACGCAATCTAGATGCGTCCAGCATTATACGGATGAGATAAGAGGGAACACTCTGTAAATGGAAAAGCAACGGGTCAGCGGTCTTGTGATTTTTTTCGCTCTCCTGACGTGATAAATGGGCGGGAATAGTCTTCAGGCGTAATTAGAGAGGATGCAGTAGTCTCACTTTTAAAGAAAACGCAGCGTACCTAATGTAACTCTCTATGTGCACATATGTTGGTGTTACACAGAAAGTAGGTATAACACCTTCTTGCGATGATGCTTAATCATGGGATGTTAAGAATCCTTTAAGAGTTCTTAAATATCGTTCGTTATAAGATGGCATTATTGTCATCATCGTTGTTGTACCTTATAAAAAGAAAAAAAATCTTTAGCCTAACCTTATTCCTCCTTACACTCCTTGTGCTTAGTTAAATATTTTTCTAATTTAATGGTAGGAGCCAGCCCCAAGTAACATTATTCTTACAAAAGAAAAAACGAAAAACCTTTGATGTAGTGTGATATTTATGAACGATTGTATTAAACTATTGGTGCTATCAAAACCACACTGTATAAAATTCACGAACGTGCACATCATCATCAAAATCATTAGCCAAAGGACGTCAACTGCTGAACATAGGCCTTCCCTACGCTTTCCACAGCGACCGGTTGCAAATGGTATGCATCCAGCTTGATCCAGCGATCTTCACAAGGTCGTCTGTCCATCTTGTCGGTGGACGTCTAATCTAGATCTTTTCTCCCCCAGCGGTCATCAGTTCTTCGCGCTATCGCTCGTTGTGTGATTTTGAGCTTCTTCATAACGCCCATAGTTAGAGATCATATTTTGGAACCGCATGTCATCACTGGTAATAGGTAATACTAGTATTATATTATCTGGGGTAATACACACTGCTTGAAGACTTTTGTCTTCAGACACTGAAGTAATTGAGATGATAAGACACTTGTGCCGAGTTGGATTCGTCGATTGACCTCATTCTCAAAGTTGGATCACTTGTCCCAGGTAGACGAACGTGCACGTGAAGATACTATAGCATTGCGTAAAATTTTATTATAAATATAATTCGCATTATACTTTTACCCAGGCTATTTTTAAAAGTAGCCCATTAGGCAGTGGTCTCACTGTGCCGACTTACATTTTATGTTTAAGCGCCCCGGCCGGGTGCCAATGGCGCGCGAAATTGCCGTTATTTCTCTCATCTCCTTAAAAATGTTGCAAGAAATGCTATCAGTTGAACTAGTTGCAGTTTTTGTTGAATGTACAATTATTGAGGTAGCTTAGTGGATTTAGTATTAAAATGGCATTATTTACTATTCCGATAAAACGCATTTGGTCCCATTAGTAGTGTATTATTGGGCATTCTGTCATACCAGAGTGAGCGAAGCGAACGGTCGGGAGCGAAGCGGACGACTGTCCCCCAGTCGTCCGCTTCGCTCCCGACCGTTCGCTTCGCTCACTCTGGTATGACAGAATGCCCAATAATACACTACGAATCAGTGGTGCAATATATTCAGCAAACCTTCAGTTCACAACCGGAAGTTCAAGAAACTGCGTGGCAGTGAATTTTTCATGAATCCCATTAAATTTATCTATCGTCACTATTTTCACCATTCCGTTGAAACCCGTCAATCAGAACGGTTGAGTAAAAAGAAATGAGATTTATAAAACAAAAAGAATCTCTTAGATTACAATGTATATGTCCAGTCTCTTCAAATCAGTGTAAGAGGCATGGCAAATTATTGCCAAACACTATCCGAAGCATTGTTTGTGGTCCATCAAACTGCGGAAAAACTAACTTAGTAATAAGTCTATTGCTACACCAGGATGGGCCTCGTTTTCGTAACCTTTATGTATATTCGAAGTCTTTGTATCAACCTAAGTACATATTTTTAGAAAAGGTATTGGAGAAAATTTCAGAAATATCTTACTACAAGTATAATGATAATAGTGAAATTCTAACGCCACACGAAGCTTTGCCCGACTCAATTTTTATTTTTGATGATGTTGCGTGCGAGAAACAAAACAATATTCGCGATTACTTTGCCATGGGAAGACATAAAAACATTGACTGCTTTTATATTAATCAAACCTACACCAAAATACCTAAGCAACTCGTAAGAGACAATGCTAATCTGATAATATTATTTAAACAAGACGACATTAACCTGAGACATATATACGATGAGCATGTAGGATCTGATATGACGTGGTCACAGTTCCGTAAAATGTGTTCAACAGTGTGGAAAAAACCATACAGTTATGTCGTCATCAATAAGGATTGTGAACGAAACAAAGGTTGTTATAGAATGAAGTTTGATACATTCATAATAGTGGATTAAATGTTTTATTTCTTGTATAAGTAACTATTACTTGGACGAAAACGAATCAGTTACAATCAGGAAGTCATACAAAGTGGAATCCTTAACAATGGAGCGAAACCTTAAGGAACAAATTGTAAAGTCAGCATCAGCTGTAAAAAAAAAGGTAGAAATGATAAAGGATTCAAAAAAGGACAACGACTTGGCTCTGGAAACAATATTTAAACCAATTGTAAGCCCCCTTAAACTATTGACTTGTAGAACTGCCAACAAACGCCTCATAGATGAAGAGACAGAACAAAGCCAATCAGTGAAAAGAACTAAACACACAAAAAGTGAGTCATCAAATATTTCTGACGAAGATTTTGATTACTTTAAAGCGGATGATGACAACGAAGAATATTTTGAAGAAGATGAAGTTAATATAGAAAATGAAAACTGTAAAACGCCTAACAAAACCCTTACTGCACCACCCACTGAAGGTGATGATGATCATGAGAGCTCATTCAAATCTCTTCAGTCCTCGCCAAGTACTGGCAATAATAATAATGATTCTTTATCATGGTCTGTATCATCTGAAGTAATGAAAGATATACCTTTCGGTATTAGGAACGTAAAGGGGAAACTAATGCTTGGCAATACGCGTGTTCACGATGATGACCATATTATAAAAATTGGAAGTCGCAGCCTCAAAAAGACTCCTGGCTTGAGAGAGTTATTGTATGAAAAGATCCCAAATTTAGAAATTATTACAGAACAAGATTTACAAAATTATAAATTAATACTTATGGATACCAATGCTTACAGACGCAACTTTGATTCTTCGAAACCAATTAACAGTAACAAAAGTTTTAAGTATATGAAAGTAATCAAACCATTATTTAAGTTCGCTAGAAGTCATACAAGTAGTTTGGAAAGTCTCCGACAGGGCAAAGGCATCGATATTTTAAAAGAAGTGAAGAACGATACCGATTTGGTTTACTGGGATGATCCCAATGAATTAGTGGAAAGGTTAAAATTACTACTTGGATCATGGGCAGCTGGCAACACTGGGGTACAAAATGAAATTTATGCAATACTTGAAGAGTTGTATGAAGCTGGAATTATAAAACAAATCAAATATATAAAGCTTCCATCAGGAGGATCAGGCAGTGTCATTAAACTACGGAAGCGGACCAGACGACAATGAATATTGACAAAATTGGTCATCATATTCACAAACGTTTACGACTATCAGAATTCAGTAATATTTTTAGCGACATCCTAGTGCGAACAGATGAAGGAGACTTTGACTTAAAATCATCGAGATTAAAGGGACTACAAATTCCGGAAAGGAACGATGAGGCTGTAAATAAAGAATACGTGGATAAAAGTGTTGATGAACTAAAAAATGAACTGAATAATATTCAAAGCAATTTAACAAAGTATCTTAACAATTTAGAAAAACTTACTACTACAAATTTTAGTAAATTGTACTACACAAAAAAAGAAATTGACCTCATGCTACCATCAAAAGTTGTTAATAATGAGTAAACAAGATATAGTTAACGAACTTCACAAGGCGGCAAGAAGAAATTTCATTCGTCGACATACTGTTATTAAAGGAATCGATGATTTATGGCAAGCTGATCTCATGGATTTTCAAAAGTATGCATCATTCAATAAAGGATACAAATATGTTTTAGTAGTAATTGATGCTTTATCAAAATACGTTTGGGTTAGACCGTTGAAGACGAAATCTAAGACATGCGTTGCAAATGCTATGCACAACATATTTTCTGAATCCACACGAAAGCCAAAAAATTTACAAACAGATCTAGGTACAGAGTTTTACAATGATTCTTTTGAAAAATTAATGAAAAGTAACAACATAAACCATTATTCCACATATTCTGTTAAAAAAGCTTCCATAGTAGAACGCGTAATTAGAACCATAAAATCCCATCTTTACAAAGCATTCAGTTTATGCGGACGATATGAATGGGTTCAAAGTAATTTAGATTCTGTTGTGAATCACTACAACAATACTTGTCACCGTATCACAAAATTCAAACCAATCAATGTAAATCGTTCAAATGAGCTTTTAGTAAGGTCTAATATTTTTAAAACACAACATGGAAAGATAGCACGTCCAGGTCCAACTTTGAGAGTTGGTGATTTTGTTCGTATAAGTAAATATAAAGGTGATTTTTATAAAGGCTATACTCCTAATTGGTCTACGGAAATATTTCGCATTGTTAAAATCGGTCAAACCAATCCTCAAACGTATCAAATAGCTGACAAACACAATCAAATTATCTTAGGTTCTTTTTACCGGTATGAGTTACAAAAAACTAATTTTCCTGACATTTACCTTATTGAAAAAGTTATAAAAAGAAAAGGAAACAAACTATTTGTAAAATGGTTAGGGCTAGGTAATGAAGAGAACACTTGGATAAACAAAAAAGAATTAGTGGTGTAGTGGAGAGGTATATAAATAACACAAATCATTTCTTCACGACACTTACTGCTTATCAATGAAGGAAGGCAGTGGTATAATTGATAAATTGATTGATCGTTTGCCAGTTGAGCTACACTTACCAGGCTATCAATTTTGTGGTCCTGGTACAAAACTTCAAAAACGGATACAAAAAGGTGATCGAGGAGTTAATAGATTAGACGAAGCTTGCATGCATCACGATATTGCATACATTAATAAAGATTCAAAAGTACGACGTAAAGCTGATTTAGAACTTTTGAACATGGCTAAAAAAAGGTTGAATTCGAAAGACGCAGGCAAAGGAGAAAAAATTGCCTCATGGATAGTAAAAAACGCAATGAAAGCAAAAATCAAAGCAGGCGGAGCCATAAAATCGTTTCATAAAGGAATTAAAAAGATTAAATCTCATTTAAAAAAACATAAATCGGAAAATCACACTTCGTCTATAAAATATGCTTATGCAGCGGCAAAGAAATTGTTTCGGAATAAGAAAGGAATACGTTTGCCTCGTTATATTCCTCTCCCAAAGAGTGGTGGAGTTTTGCCACTCATCCCCATATTTGCTGGGCTATCTGCTTTAGGTTCACTTGCTGGAGGTGCAGCAGGTATAGCGAAAGCTGTTAATGATTCTAAGGCTGCACAAAAAAGTCTTCAGGAAGCTGAGAGACACAACAGGATGATGGAAGCAGTGGCTCTTGGAAAAGGATTATATATAAAACCACATAAAAAAGGAGCAGGTTTATATCTTAGTCCATCAAAAAACTAAATAAACGGCTGCCCAGACGTGCACTCACTAACCTTGATATAATACAACATGCCACTGATATACCTTATTTTCGTGGTGTTTACATGAGAGATACGTTACCATTGAAACCTAGAAAGATAGAATGTGGAATTATGAATTTGGATAGCAACATAAATCCTGGCACGCATTGGGTAGCCTATGTGAAGCAAAATGAATACATAGAATATTATGATAGCTTTGGAAATTTGAAACCACCAATAGAATTTATGAAATATGTACATGACTTGCCTGTAAACTATAATTATGCAAGACATCAAGCATTTGGTACTACAAACTGTGGGCATTTGTGTCTAAAATTTTTAAGAAATTATTGGAAGAATCATTTATATAATGAAAGAAGAAAATAAATATGTCAGTTTCAAAATGTCTTTCACTGTGTCTATAACTGGGAGAGGAGCTTCCTTATCAACAAATTACTCACCAACATTGGAGCTTCAAGGAGACTATGAATGTGGTCTTTTGTACTTTTCCACTTTCAACTCTATTCCTAATATAGATGAGCGTAATAATAAGTTTTACTATGGTGAAAATGAAATTATCGAAATTCCTGAAGGGTCTTACGAGCTTCAAGATATTTGTGATTATTTAAAATGCAACATTAAGAACACAATTTTAAAAATCACTTGCAATAATAATACATTAAAAACAAACATCTTTTGTTCAAAAGATGTTCATTTCAATAAGAGTGCATCATTAGCTCAAATTTTAGGGTTTGGGAAGGAAACAATAAATGCTAATATAAGTACAGATTCACAATATCCTGTCAACATTCTATCAACGACCATCGTACGGATCGAATGCGATGTTGTTAGTGGTTCATTTGTAAACGGGAAAGCAAGCCATATTATTTATGAATTTGTGCCGAATGTACCACCTGGTTATAGAATAATTGAAGTTCCAAAAAATTTGATTTATTTTCCTGTTAATCAATCATCAATAAGCGCTATCAATATAAGACTCTTGGACGCAGACAATAAAGAAATTAACCTGCGAGGTGAAGAAGTTCAACTCTATTTACATTTTCGAAGAAAATGATAAATTTCAATAAAAGCTCCCCTCAGTCGAATATTCGAGTCAGTGCTGAAAGATCATCCCGCAAAGGCACACCGCTACAGCTTAAAAAGATACTTACCAAGACCAATAAAGAATTCCTAAAGAAAATTGGGTTAATAAAATGAATATCTTAAATATATCTGAACAAACTACATACGACAACAGCATTGAAGGTTTCGAGTATCATTCATACAAGCCATACGTAACAAGTTTCAACAAGAATGATGAAATAAGAATTCCGATTAATCAGCAAGACCTATACGTACTGCCATCACTTAGTAGTCTGTACATCGAGGGAAAAGTGAGTGTTCATAACACCACGACCAAAGCAAAAATATCAGATGTAAACTTCGTTAATAATCCGGCATTGTTCCTATTTCAAGATATTCGTTACGAATTGAATGGAGTAGAAATAGATAAAATTAAAAATGCTGGTTTAACTACAACTATAAAGTCATATCTGTCCTTAAGTGAAAACGAGTCAAAATATGCTCGTGTTTGGGGGTGGTCAACAGGGGGAACCAAAAATACAGGAGATGGATCGTTTTCTGTATCAATTCCTTTAAGCAAGATATTAGGATTTGCAGAAGATTATCAAAAAATTATCATGAACTGTAAACACGAGTTAGTGCTACTTAGAAGCAATACGAACCTTAATGCGATAAAATTAAATGCAGGAGAAGCTGTAGATGATATTACAATAAATAAAATCATTTGGAGAGTGCCACACATTAAAGTGTCTGATCGAGAAAGAATAAATCTATTAAAGCATTTAGAGAGAGATCGTGCTATTCCATTAGCGTTTCGCAACTGGGATCTTTACGAATACCCATTACTACCTAAAACACGCAAACATACTTTGTCTATCAAAACTTCATCGCAAATAGAGAAACCGCGCTTTGTTATCATTGCTTTACAAACTAACCGGAAACACAACAGTCAATTGTCAATGGCAGAGTTTGATCATTGTCACGTGCGTGATGTAAGAGTATTTTTGAATTCATCATATTATCCATATGAAGGATTGAACATCAATTTCTCCGAAGACAAATTTACTTTATTATATGAACAATATACAAGATTTCAACAGTCGTATCATGGACGTCGATCAGAGCCGTTGTTGAGCTTAAACGAATTTAAAAACATTGCTCCTTTATTCGTTATTGACTGTTCACGACAACACGAAACGCTTAAAGGATCTATTGATGTGCGAGTCGAAATTGAAACAGACCAAGAAATTCCAGATAAGACAGCTGCATACTGCTTGATTTTAAACGATTGTTTATACGAATATAAGCCTTTGAGTAACATTGTAAAGAAAATATCATGAATAATTATAATACAGTAATCGTTGATTTGCAAGGATTCAAGGACATCGATAATAAATTCTTGGTTAAAGAAATGGCAGTAGCTACTCCAGAGTATACTTACGTGTTTTTAATAAAGCCTCCGTATCCGTTCTCTGCATTAAGTGATGAAGAAAAGAAATGTGTTCGTTGGATTGAAAGAAATAGAGGTTATTTATGGAGTGAGGGCTATATAGACTACAGAGAATTTCTTAGAATGATCAATGGTTTTTTGAAAAATAAAAGAATTATAGTCAAAGGGGAAGAAAAAGTAAAATGGATGCAAGAGTTGTGTGATAATAATAATAGTGTTTTCGATATAACGCGTCAAGGTACTCCTAATTTGAATAATCTTAATGAACTCTATTGTAAAGACAAAATTATGTTTAATTGTTTTTATCATGATAAGTATTGTGCGTTACGAAATGTTTTAAGTTTAAAGAAATGGTGTATGGATAACAATGTATTTTATTAATGCTTATTTTTTGAAATAAATAATTGTAACATTGAATTAAATGTTTTATTTATTTTTATACCTCAATTTATTCCTACCTACATTTTTAGGGGACTTAGTAAAAAACATATTTTTTGCATATTAGTTAATTTATTTATTTAATTACATTTACAACTAGGATTATTAAACAATATTCTAATAACTTAAAAACGTAAATCAACTAAAAGTTAGAACCACATAACTTTTTTGATATCTTCTTAATTACACATTCTGTCATATCCATTATTTCGTCCACTGCGTCATGAACAACGTATTGAGCACTAAGTAACACGCACTCGCTGTCAGCGTCCGGCGTCGAGGTCGACGAGCTTGTCCTTGTTGATTCACATTCGCAGACCAAGTCCAGCACCTTTATCTGGATCATCTTGAAACCTTTCTGTTCGTTGCACACCACAAAAGATTTAGGAGCTATTCGCTTATTCTTTTTTGATGGAACACGTTTTCTCTTCTTTTGTTTAACTTCTGTCGATTGCGAACCAAACAAATCCTTGTATTGTTGCGTAAAGTTTTCTAATGGGTCTTGAGCGTATTGAGGAAAAACGTCGTATCCATCCGCCATTATCTGTAAAGAAAAGAAATCTCATATTAAAATCAAGAAGTTATTATTATAAATATAATAACCCTTTTATTTTAAAAAGTATTCGATAAAGGATAACTACAACATACCTGATTTATAATATAATTATTTCACAGTAATCACAAAGCAGGTCTTTCGTTGCGGTCTCCCAGTTTCCTACTAATTTCAGTCAGCAGTTGTTCTGTCTTATAATAGATGACGTCCCAATGGTCGTACACCAAATACTGGCTTTTTGCTCGCCCTCTGATTTCCACTTCAGTTTTATCCGCTGAATCCACTGCTTCCATGATTTCTATTTTAATTATAAGCTTTGGTATTCTATGATCATTCGATGCAAAGTAGCTGGTTTGCGGTGAAGAGAGGTACTGATGGTTGGACTGCATTTTAAGTTCGACGCAATCTTTATGTGAATGCACTGAGCACGAATAATGAACTAAATTTAGAATGATTAAGCTTTGTCTATATAGGTAATCAAGAACATGAGACGTGTGAGACGAAGTGTCATAAGCACGTGTACTACATGTTTTAACATGTTCAATAATCATTTTTCAGTATAGCAAATATTTCTTCCAGTAAGTTGAAACGAAATACGACGCGCGCTAAATAACACTCGTGTTAGCAACTTGTTTTAACCTGCACTTTTAAATGCACACGTGTTTTTGTGCGATAACTGAATACCTACATAAACTCTTAACTATTCTTAACTATTCATTAGAAATAGGGGATATTTAATAAATCAAAAAAAAAATATCGTATCATCATTTATTTGCGATATAAGTACAATGTACAAGGAGGTAACTTAATTTCTAGAATATAAATTCTAAAACAGTTCTATTAAAAGAGTCCATTCTATTACTTGCACAAGCATCAGTGTAATACCTTATATTATGGGTTCTTACAGTACATACATTACTTATGACATATTATAATCAGAAGACACAAAATCACTTCAAATCATTGTAAACTATTCATTACCATCATAAAATTACAGTGCAAATAGTTACCTAACTTTAAACAAATAATATGATTTCGTTTGATACAATTTAAATATTAAGAATGGCTCTATGACCCCAAGCTCTCGTAGATACTTTGTCAGACAAAATGTGACGCTTGTCATCGTTGCGGCTTAGTGCAACTTTTTTAAGGCTACGTGTGAATATTTCATGTTTAATAGATTTGAATAAAACGTTGGTTTTTCTCACTACATCCCCATCATATAAGCTTTTTTTGTATTGAGATATTGAAATATCGCGAACAACGCATGATTTCACCCCCTTTGCTTTTTTAATAGTACTGTTAACAGTTTTTATACAGTACAGTTTTGATCGTAATCCAACAAATTCTGATATTATGTTCCCTCCCATTTCGTCTTTGAAAAGACCAGGAACTTTTTTGTTCAAAAGTGGTAAGCTATGTATATTTTCTGCTGGAAAGTTACTAGTATCGAAATAATTCAATAATAATTGTTTTAAATCTTTATAGAAATCAGGGGTTTGAATCTGATAGACAAAACTGTCTGTGTCTGTGTAGCACATGCGTAAGCGGTTTGTATACGTCGGCTCAAAGACTGAGTAATGAAAATCATACATGTGGCTTTTGGACAGTTCCAAAACTGTAAACCCGATGTATATTGGTTTGTCTAAAACAACACGCTCAGGTTTAGTTTGTATTGCAACCAAATTTTCACTGAAAACTGAAGCACTATGGAAATTCGAATTCGCTATTAATCTATCAGCACAATATCTTTTTTTTGTTTTATTTTGTTTATCACTCCATTTATTAACTAAATGAACATTGACCCTTTTTTCATTATTTTCCAATGTCTTTCCGAAAATGCTGTTATTGAGCAGTTTAAAAAAGTCTTGTTCAAAAGTTGACTGAGCCTGTTGCCTTAAGCTTGTGTTTAAATCGATATATTGTTTCAAGTAAGGGCTCTGCCGAAACGTTATAGCTCGATGAATTTTTTTTAACTTTAACCCATGTTTTATACATGTTTTTAAATGAACATAATGGATTACGTAAAAATATTTATCATAAAGATTGGGAACAAGTTTTGAATTTTTCCCTCCAGGAGGAATACATTTTTCAGGACAAAATGGTAATTCATTATGCCTGTCATGCAACTCTTTTGGATAGCTAAGATCGACCTCGAGAATAAACCCGTATTCCGCGTTGTCAGGAATATTGGTTACGTCGAGTCTAACAATTTCTGTTTGATTTAAAAACCTAAAGTCCGAGAATGGTAATGATTGACACATGCTAAATCCGTACAAGTTATTACAATCTATGTAAACCACGTAAGTTTCGGGTTGTTGTTTATCATATTCTGGAACATATTTGTTATTTGCTTTCGCATGCCTGTGTGAGCACATACACACACCTCCCCTTACACCGGATTGAATCATGCGCACCATGGCAAGGTCATCAATTAGCTCTAGCTCAACGCCTGTTTTAAAAAGCATCGCATCAAATGATAAACTCGGAGCAGTGACATAAAACGCAGGGTCTAACTGATAGTGAAGTTTACATGTTCTTCTAAATTTTTCGAAAATATCGGTCAATAAGATGACATCGACTTTTAGGTATAAGTCAGTATATTGGCCCAAGTTTTTAATATTGAATTCGGTCCATACGGATTGTGCGTGCTTATAATCTTCATCAGATATATGCTCATTTGTAATAGAACTGTAAAACATTTTTTTTTCTGGAAGAGATCGCTCTTTATAACGGTCCCAACTATCCATGTACTCGTATGGGTAAATTCCTTTTCGTGATAGTAAATTGAATTGTGTTTCAATAGGAAAGTGGGTACGCATATGATTAAATTCTTCTTTTTGAATAGTTTTAGCTAATCTGTTCAAGCTGGTACCTAAAAATTTAAACGAATCTACAAACCGAACTTGTATGAACTCATTGCCAGAAACAGGAATGAATTTTGTAAACGATACATAATTCTCCTTCGTTTTAGGTATAACTTTTATAGTTCCAGGCAATTCACCTAATTGTTTTATAAATAAATGACAATCATACCCGGATAAATTATGAAAAAATATTGGAATAAACTTTGGTGTTTTGTACTGTAAATTACAATATCTATGTGCTGCGCCACGATAGAAACCGCTTATGTGGCAATGATCACGAACTTTGTCGGTAAACAAAAAATTGTCGCAAATATGGCAACGAGTAGCTTGCATAAAGTCAGCTTCATCTTGTTCTGTAAAAAATATTGGAGAGTTTTGGGATAAAATTGTATAAATCTCGCGTACATCGCGATAGATAGAATCTATAAACTTTTGAACACAGTCTTGACCTCGATAAGTGACGTAACGATTATGACTTTCATTCACAGAACATACTATATTATATGCAAACGCTGCTGGAACATGGTGTTGTAACGTTTTTGTGTGTGTGGTATCGGAAACTAAAGAACTGTTCTGAGACGGTTCTAAAATGGTTTCAAAATCTGCATAAATTACGAACGGAACGTTTTGTTTACGGTCATAGTTTTTGAATTTAATTACCGAACCTTTTTCAGGTAAAACAGTAACGATACCGCTACATAAATGACTTTCGAGTTCTTCGCATGTAGTAAAATACACTAGACATGTGTCACAAAAATAGATTTTACTGTGATGTGATGTAATTTGACTCCGTATAAGTCGCGACAAATCTTTTATTAAACAATAGTGTGTAGTAGTCCCGTTATCTAATAGTAATAAATGAATAGTCTTTTTGTTTTGACTGTTTCCGGACTTATAAAGAGGTCCAATGATAGTCTTATTATTTTTTAAACCGTAAATGATGAAACTCAACCTAGGATTGTTTTTCTCAAATGTATTTATATCTGCGAATGTGACAGGAAAAGACATTCCTTCGTCATTTAGAACGAGACGAAAATCGGGATAAGATGAGACCCGTTCAGGATGCTTTTGCGAAGGATAAAGAGCAGCTACAACGCTCCATAAGAAACAAAACTGATCTTTATTATGAATGTTTATGCATGCTTTCTTATTTTGAATGCATTTTGGTAGTGGCAAAAAAGAGCTGCCTCCTAATGGTTGATATTTATTTATGTTAATTTCTAAATGTGAATTGTCAAGAAATGCCCAACCACTATCATTCTCCTGAAATTCGTCTATTTTCTTTTTTAAAGAACTTTGAAGCTTTAAAAAAATAGTGTTAAAATCATAGTTCTGATAAATAACAAAATTTTTTGTGAGAAATGATTTCATTTCTTGTGTGCTGTCTTTAAATAGTATGAACAGGGAAAATAGCTCAAAATTAACTTTTATAGTGGTATGCTTTTTTAAGGCATCATCAATAAGTAATTTTATTTTATTACTGATTGAATACAAAAAGGAGTCTAACGAGGCTTTATCAGTTTCAATTGGAACGATTCGATATGAAACGATACGAGAGCGAAATGCAGATGCAACAATTTCCACGCCATCGCTATGCGGTTGGGTGGAGTTATTTTGTTTATGCGATCGACTGCGTATATGACCTATCCAAGACTTTGAGCCGATCGATGTATTACAAACCGAACAGAATGGCATAATTGCTTAACTTACTTTTATTTGCAATGTTAAATATACCTACCTATCAAAAACAATAATAAATCAAAAAAACAATATAAGATACGAAAATGTAATTAATATTTCAAAATGTAATTAATATTTATAAACTTATTGCTAAATTCTCCTAAAATCTACTTACTTAATATTAATTTTATTACTGTAATATACCGGGTCACTATTATTAAAAATGGCGTAGGCCTTGGCGAGGAAGTCCTGCAGGGATTCCCACTCGCGAGACTGTTCGGAGCACTGCAGCTTCACCGACGCCAACGCCTTCTTGTATCGCTGGTCTGCAGGGGTGTTTCTGGCGTCGTCGGTATTGTACACCTTCAGGTCCACATAAAACTCGCCATCGACAGTTGCGGCGCGACGACACTGACCGGACGACACGCGGGAGGTAAAGCTGGAGCCAAGGCTGGGGCGATCGGAGTCCTTGTTGGTCGTCCGCTCGTCGTTGTTTATAATGGCGAACAGACTCTTCGGCTTTTTGTGCGATCTGAAAAATCAATTATAATAAATAGCCTTTAAATAAATAATAAATATCCTTTCCTACACATCGCCATCTAGTCACAAAATAAGCTACTCAAAGCTTGTATTATGGGTGCCAAACAACGGATATAATACTTAATTATTTTGTAAATACATACATGATATACATAGAAAACACCCAGACCAGTACAAACAGACATGTTCATGCACACAAATGTTTGTATTGTGCGGGGATCGAACCCGCAACCCGCTGCGTAGTAGGCGATTTCTCGACCACTACTCCAGACGGGTCGTCAGTATAATAATAAGAAATAGTAGATATGCTTCAAGTTAATAGGTATACAAGTATAGAGTAGTTTTAGTTTGGATATAGTGTATTAGTTTTTTTAACGTTTTATGTCTATTGTGTATGTATTATTAAGTGGTTATTTTATTACTCTCAACTGGCGGTAGCAGAGAGCTTTGAATTGAATGCATCGACAACCACATGTATAAGTTTTATAACCTGATAAAAAATACTACTAAACTGGACTTACTGGGAAGAGGAAGGCTGCGTGTAGGCTTCCACGTTGATAACAGGAGGAATGGCGGATTTCCGCTTCCTGGGCTTTGGTGCGACGGCAGCTGGGGCAGGCTTGCTCTTGCTTTTGCTCTTGCTTTTGGCCGACGATTGCTGTGGTGGCGGTGGTGGCAAGGGCTCTTCAGCTGCTACCTCATCGCTGCTTGATGCGTACTCAGAATCCGACCTTAAAAGAAAAAATATGATAATATTTATAAAAAAGAAAAAACAATTATTTTGGACTGAGTCTAAAGCGAAAAAAATAATCATTAATGGCAAGACGGAAATCAAACTGCCTAACACTTGCTTCAGGAAAGTAACGAAGATAATCACTATCGTTAAAATAAAACTTTGTAAAATGATTAAAATAATAAAATAATGAAGGTACTTACTAACATTTTTGGGTCGCAGGATCTGGTGTCTTGTGCTTTCACAGGAAAAATCTTGAGGAATAATAAATTTTTGCCACAGAAATCCGTATTTATGCGATAAATAATGAATCATCAGCAAAATGAAATCATTATTTGGTTGATAACGTAAGTTGCTACAAAAACAGCAAGCGATTGTATACCGTAATATAATAGACAGTCCATACATTTTATGAAAAGTAAGTATGTAACATATTCCCTTATACATTGCAACATTATCGTTATTTCATGTTCACATTTAAAGAAATCATAGTCGTGTTTCATTATGTAGCAGTCAACGTGAAAAAGAAATTTGAGTGCAATAAGTGCTAATATTTAAAATAGGTAGGTACTCAATCAATAACCTTACCAAGTACATGCCTTTTTTCTGTAGATATATATGGTTTTCAGAAACATTTATAAGTAGTTATTACTCGAAATATGATAGTTGTAAAGTTAATCCATTTGACACAGTTTTAATATCAAAGTTTTTCATTTATAAGAATTGAAATAAATATTTGAAAGTGCATATCATACATAATAAAATTAAAGGTAAACGTGAGGTAAACATAGTATCCATGAGGTATTTCTGGACAAAACTCAAACAGTCATTTGCTTCTTTTTAATGCAACATAAAGTAAACACGATGAGTGTTAAGTTACAGCTCTCAAGCATTTACATAGAAAGCTTAAAAGCTGAGTCTGCAACTGCATCGTTAGTACAGGAGCCAACATGATTTAATCAATCATTAACAGGAATATTAAGCTTTTATTTCTTGTTTTTTTTTTTTTTGACCTTATAACTTGAATTGGTGGTTCAGTTCATTTATATAATTACGATCTAAGATTATTCTTATAAGTCTATAAGTAACAAAAAAAAAGAAAAAAAAAAAAAAAAAAACACTAGTAGATATCCAGATTTTCATTCATGAATATTTCAAATTATAAAAAGCATTAGGATCTTAAATGCCATGCGAGCATACCTACCTACAAAAAGTGTTCTAGTAATAATGACAGATTAATGCATCTGACTCCTAGACTAGACACAGGTAACTCACGTTCCCACGCAACGCGCCGCGTATCGTATCAGTTAAGCTCCGAATTAGTTAGCATGAGTTTGAAGTGACAATTACTAAAAGTGTGTTTAATGTGTGCCAGTGTTTAATTGATTACAAAATGTAAGTATATTTTTTTTCATCCACTTATTTGACTTGTAGCAGTAAGTAAAGTTTATTAATTGATTTTATCAAATGTATTATTATTTAATTTGGATGAAAAAGATTTAGTAAGACAAGTAAGCATAAAAGTAGCATGACTCTCCTTTAAATTCATTTGTATCTACATATGCTATTTTTTGTTTTGTTGTAATGTACCTACTTATTATCCAGAATTACCTCGATCATAACTTTTGGATTTACTCTAACACTTTATTATACGATTAGATTTTAAACTTTCGCGTTACATTGCAACTAGTACCTACTTTGATATCAGAATCTTACTGTAAATGTCTCATTTGGAATGTCATCTGAAAACATAACCCTGATCCACCCGAGTTTAGGTATTCCGTATTGATCTTTCAATTCATATTTTAAACTGGTTAATTAAAATACAGCTGTTATCAATTTCAGGTTGCTATGCTGTAGGGAGGCTGCCATACAACACAAATTACAACGGTATAGATATTTACTGCGTATAAAGAAAATGGGTAAGATTTATTATGTATTAATTCTAAATTGTACATTTCCATTAAAAAATTAAGAAGATTGTTGAACATTTTTATGAAAAACAATCAGATATTGGTGAAGTATTTCAAGAAGAGATGATTAGTGTGAAAGTGTTTTAATTATTTTCTTTGCATTTAGCACAAACTACTTTTTTTATTTTGTTAACATGTAAAATGTTCAAGAGTTATTATACCTTATGTAGGTAGATACACATTAAAAATTTGCATTGTTAATAAAAAATGTATATATTTTGAGCATAATATTTACCATTAATTAAAATTTTACATTGATTAACAATAATATTTAATTTTTTTATTACGATAAAATACATTACTTTTTTATGGAATTCATTCGATAATAAAATGATTGAATTAAATTGATATTTAAACAAAATATAATTATGTTAGTAAGTAGGAAGGTTCGGTGAGAGAATCTTGCCATGGGTCTCTCTGAAGATACTTACCTTGGTTCTTCAGCCGAAATTGCTAGGCGATACATACAGTAATGGAATCTTGTCATGGGTCCGGAGCTGTTTGTATTATGATAGGTAGTAATTCGGTGAGAGAATCTTGCCATGGGTCTCTCTGAAGATACTTACCTTGGTTCTTCAGCCGAAATTGCTAGGCGATACATACAGCAATGGAATCTTGTCATGGGTTCGGAGCTGTTTGTATCATGATAGGTAGTAATTCGGTGAGAGAATCTTGCCATGGGTCTCTCTGAAGATACTTACCTTGGTTCTTCAGCCGAAATTGCTAGGCGATACATACAGTAATGGAATCTTGTCATGGGTCCGGAGCTGTTTGTATCATGATAGGTAGTAATTCGGAGAGCAAATCTTGCCACGGGTCTCTCTAAAGATATTTACAAACCGCAGTTAATCGTGTCCCATTAATTCGTAGTGTATTATTGGGCATTCTGTCATACCAGAGTGAGCGCAGCGAACGGTCGGGAGCGAAGCGGACGACTGGGGGACAGAATGCCCAATAATACACTACTCCCATTAGTGTTCATATTGCAATAATTAAAATAATATCAATAATCTAAAAAAATAAATGGCCTGGTTAGCTAGAGGTTGCGGGTGTGAATTTCGTCCGAGAGCAATTTTTGGTTTCTTATTTCATCTTATAAAAAGTAAAATATGATAGCTAACCAGAATAAAAACAAATCCATACTTAATTTCATTACGCTTATTTATCAACAATGTTAATATATATTAAACAGCGCCATCTGTGTAAAACGTAATGAACTAACAAGGAAGTGAGTGACAGTGCTATTTTAAATATTCGACGTCATAGCACGAGACCGTAATACTAGCTAAATCCTTCCGTCGCCAATAGATGGCGCTCAAAGTCAAAATTACAGATTCTGTTTTGTTTCTCTGGTGGTTTTAGCCTCACTTGGCAGTCTCTTTTAGTGTGGTCATGCAATTTTTTCATTTGCTTTAATTTATACTTGCGTGCTTATTGTATAAATACATGAAGTTCTTGACCATGAACAATTTTTGCATAGGGAAGAAGGTACGGTCGAGGTCTCTCACGCCTATCCACTTTTAAAAAAACGCTTGCACAAACGACACAAAAAAGTCGACGTGAAATGCAAGAAATTTTGGCTCATAAGAGGGTCGTGTGCAGGCGGAATCATTGGCGGAATTAGAAAGAAAGAAAGAAAGAAAACTTTTTTATTTGGTACACAAAATACAAACATGATTGAAAAAATATAGAAAAAATAAAACACCTGAGGAAGTAAGTGAAATACAAGCCTACCTACCTACCTACAAGAATTACCTACATCCACATCGAAATATGCTTGCGGAATGAGACAAAATTGGTATCATACGTTTCATACATCCTCAACTAAGCTAAGCTATGCTAAATCTTGGTTTAAAATTATATGTTTACTTATACATATATATTTTAGTAACTATAAGATCCATACATTTTTTTACAAAAATGATGCTCCTCATTTCGTTGATTTTCCACCTATCAAGATTTATTTTTTAGAAATCAAAGATGTACAAGCTAAGTTCAGCATAAACAAAAACGAACAAACCAAATTTGTCTCACTCCACACAGGTTTACGGGTTGGAAAACGTTAGCAAGCACATTTCGACCGCGAATGTAGGCAATTCCACAAATTATTCCCTGCACACAATAATCCTAAGGTGGTTAGGCACGACTAGAGGCCTAGACCGTAACTAAAGACCTTCTTTAATACAGGTAGATCTCCAATCAAGAAAACGTACCTAGCTACTGTAGGTTGACACTTGAAACCTTACTGAATAAATTTTCCTTTGTTATTATTATACATAAAATGTATGCACATAAAAATTACAAGCATAAGGAACGTGATACGGAATCACTCATATACCTGTAAATAGGAATTTGTATGCGCCAGCTGTTGTGCGATTGGAAGGTTTCAAGGTAGCCTGTCGTCATCTCGGTATCATACGCCATGTTGCGTCTTTCCTTGTTTATACTTGTCTATACGTATGCTATACGTCTTCCGGAAGTTCAAAAAAACTCGTCGGAACTCATCAACATGCACACGATGCGTGAGATGTCTGATGCAAAAGATATTTTAATTTTTGACACTTCTTTGCATGATAACATGATAACATGGTCAAAGTCTCAGAAATGGTTTGGAAGTCGCATAGTGCTATTAGCCCTTTTGCAGCTATAGCTTCGGAAAAAGCTGTTAAACTTCTATGTTCTTTTCAGACGCAGCTGTTACCAGATCGTTACCAGTAACCTAAATTCGTTAAAAAAAAATAAGCAAATATTTCCGGTTTTATGTTGTGGTGTTTTAGACAACACCAGGGGCTCTATTTATTTAATTACTCGCGTCAAGATTGCGTGTGAAATTGATTTATTAAAGTTAAATTTTTGATTGAAAATAAATAAAATCCACACAAGAGGGATTTGACAGAAGAAAATTTATTTTGTGAATACCTACGTCTTTATTTTGCGTGATTTTCTTTGATGTCTAATTCGTTTTCTAACGAAAATCACACGCTTTCTTGGAGCTTGGAGTGATTCAAAATTAAGGGTCGTGCCTTTCTTGCTCTGCGGACGACGCTTAGACGAGAGTAGATGGTACTGCAGGAATGCGTAGCGTCGCTGTAATCTATGATAACTTTCTATGTATGTAAAATGAACAATAAAACCAGTTAAACTGCGAGTCGATTCTCTATTCCGATATCTTCTTAATCAATATTTATTATTATTTCACAAGATTCTTGAATTAGAATGATATACGCGAAGGTTTGACTGACAATTGATATGACCGATATGACTGATATGACAAATGTCTATCAAAATTTACTTATAAAAAAACTTTTCTACATTTGAAATACGAAGAGTCGAACGAACGAGACGTAGAGGTTTTACGCGTAGCTTGAAACCTCTACATCCCCCGCGGTCGGTAAAATTTCAAAGCACAGCTGAGAAATTTACCTATCAATAACTTATAAAACCTACCTTTGTGGGAATATCATTTACAACACAGCAATGTCTCTTAAGGTTGCAGCTAGCAACTAGTAGGAACGAGATGAAAATAGAAATATCGTTCAAACTTCAGCATGAGAAAACCCACATAAAAATCACACCACATAATTAACATTGCCGTCTACATATTAAATCAAATCAGACATTTCAATGATTTAGAAAAAAATCACTACCTACCTAATACTATACTGAATAAATCAACCAGTCAGACTTGATATTAAATATTGACAACTTGTGAAACCAGTAAATCCGATAACACATCCAACCGTTTGAGTATCCAAGACCTGTGATGAAAAATTCCCTCACTAGACTCTTCTCCCTCATTTCTTCCAACTGAAAATACAATAACCCTTCATTTCTTTACTAAAATCTCCCAAACCTTGCAATCATTTATTGTGTATAGTATCCAATACAGACACCACCCAATCGCTATGCGAATACAAAGGGCTTACACATAAATAACCACCAAGCTTACTAACCTAACTGCCTCCTTATCTTTATTAAATATCCCATCATTTATATAAAATTACCCCAAAACTAACACGCCTAAATCTTCCCTACATCCTTGTTTGTTGTTGGGTGATGACTGGTAGCCATGAACCCCTCTCATCACAGCTTGGATCCCCAACGATGTATCATATAATTCAAGAATCTTGTGAAATAATAATATACGCGAAGGTTTGACTGACAATTGATATGACCGATATGACTGATATGACAAACGTCTATCAAAATTTACTTATAAAGAAACTTTTCTACATTTGAAATACGAAGAGTCGAACGAACGAGACGTAGAGGTTTTACGCGTAGCTTGAAACCTCTACAGTACCTAGGTAATGTAACCGGGCCGGTGTGACATTACCTAGTACCATTACCATTTATTGTACTTGTTTCTGAAGTTTGCACGAATATTACTCATAGAAATGAAACACTAATTTACGGATTTACTTTTCGCAAATTTATTAAATTTTATCTCGACATTTCGAAAACTTTACAGCGTTCATGGTCACGGGTAGACTAAAATGTTATTTGTCATTTACAGAGTTTTGAAATATTACAATAATATTAATTAATGTTCCTTTCCACACAGAAAGAACTATAATGTGTCTTGTGATCTTGCAGCGAGTGGTCTAGCTTGGGTCCTCGTTAGCACTGGATCCCATGCTGGTGGAATTTTCCAACCATCTTCTAAAGATGTTTATTTATCTTCAAAAGAGTGTTTCATTTCTATTACATATTGTTTTTACTATCTACGCTGATAAAGATCTTACCATTTCTTGTTAACGTATTTTGGCAGCTTTGCGCACGTGATGGCTTGGCATATTAATAAATAAACTGAGCAATATTATTTGTGAAGTAACACGTTGTATGAAAACACTTTTATAGCCCTAATATTAAAAGAGTTTGTCTTGTAAAATATGTTCAAGATTCTCCAAAAAGATATAAATAAATAAACTTATAACTTCGGGTCTATACGCGACGTATATTATTTCAATCGGGAAGACGGGTAAAAGTTGTCATCGACCTGGAATCCAGTGATTAATAAGTGCAAACCGTGTGTATGGCCTTTATCAATAAACATTAACCCGGATACTGTGAGTGTTGTGTGTGTAGACCCGCAGTTATAAGTTACAATGCAACGCGAAAGTTTAAAAAAAAAAACTTTGACCACTTAAAAAATAATGATACATGTGTTTAAGCTTAAATTACACAAAGAAATAGCCATAAAGTCTCGCCAGTTACCAAAGACTCTCAAACTAGGTTTGCCTGTATCTTGACAGACCAGATGCAATGTAATACCTATGCTGAAGTATTGGCACTTTTATGATCGATATTAGACAAAACCTGTTATATCTTTTGGTGGCATCTTATTTTTTTTTTTCATTCATTCATTCATTTATTTATTGCAAATACATAGTAGAGTATCAATTCACATAATCAATATCAAACATATGCACACCCTTTATGGTACAGCAAATAATGGTACTTTAGATAAATAACATCTTAACATCTTTCGGTTATGATAAGAAGCAAGCAAGATCCATATTTGACTACAGCTTAAGTTTAATATAAACATATGCGACATATGCGTACCACATAAATTTTTCGATGCTGGAGCCAGATTAAGGCAGTGTAGAGCCCATAAAATACTCTCCTTCCTGCTGTGATAGTTGACGACTGGTGGTCGAAGTGATGACACCGACTCCAAATAAAAATTGTTTGCATAGAATGGATTTCTTTCCTTTCATTGGTCAAGAGTTTACTTAAGACTTTTTGTGCATTTTGGTTTTTACCTCGGTCGGTCGGTTTTTACCTTTTTTTAAAAGTTTATTTTATTAATTGAGTATAAATAAGCATGATTTCAATAAATTCACAAAACTTACATGTATCGACAAGAAAAAGGTAGTCCTTACCCAGGCACAGGAGTATGGTTTCCCAGGATGCTTTTCAGGATGATGGGGAATCAAACAGGGCATTATCAAAAACTTAAATATATATGCAATACTTAATTTCTTCCAGCAGTTCTCCGCCTCTGGTTAAAGGGGTGGAATAAGCAAAAATTTACATGAAAATAATGTGCTTTAAGTTAATGGACTACAACTTAGTATATATATTTTTTTTTACTTATCAAAGCCGTTATATTTTTCCTTTTAAATTCAAGTGCATTGCCGAGGTCAAGGTCCTCCTACATTTTTTTTAAATACCATTTTGGTTGGCATATTAGAATAGTTTTGGCATACCCATGCCAAAACGGTGTGGTTAGTACGGTATCTGAGCTAAACTGCTGACGGACGGACAGACAGAAGGACATGACGAAACTATAAGGGTTCCGTTTTGGACTACGGAAGCCGTTGAATGAAATACGATTTAAAAATAAGTAAGTTGCCTAGTTATCCTTCATCTCTAGCACACATAAGCTGTTATTACCAATTGCTTAATGTACCGCTACATACCACTTTTACAATAATGGTAATTAAATATTCAAAAACGTTCTGAATCAGCTGAGCCACCTTGGAAACAAATCCTGTTTATATGGACCATATTATGTATGTAAAATGTTTATTGACATGTAGTACAAAGACAAGTACTACTTCTCAACGTAATCATGTATCTACGTATTATGAAAATTTCGTGGAATAAGACCCTTTACACTCTGCGACTTTTAGCAGCAATGCAGTCGCGGTGCTAACGCGCGTTAGCATCTATGCAGTCGCAAAATGTCAACCTTTATACACTGCGGTACTTTTAGCATCGATGACAAATTATGTACTGAATTTTGGTGACTGCATCGATACAAACGCGCATTAGCATCGATGCAGTCGCGCTTCTGCATCGATGCTAACGCGCTTTAGTATCGATGCTAAATTTAATAATTCATTGCGTGAGTTGCGATGCTGAAGCGCGTTTTCAATACGCGCGACTGCATCGATGCTAAAAGTCGCAGTGTGTAAGGAAGGGGTCTCGGAGATTAAATAAATAAGAACTTAAGTAAACTCGTTCTTATTTTATCCCATGCAAAAAGTCATAAACCCTTTACACAATGCGACTTCTAGTATCGATGCAGTCGCAAAATGTCAACTAAATGTACATATAAAATCTTTGGGAAGGACCAACATTCTCAGTTAACCCCAAGGCTGAAGTTAATAAACTCCTTTCGAAAAGAATAAAAATAAATAAAGAGACGTTCAGTTAGTTGATTTGGTGCCTTTCGTGCGAAGGGGACATTCGCGAATGAAATATTTAGATTGGTTGACGTCGCCGTGACCTTGGTGAAAACCAAGGTTAAAACGTTCAGTTTCAGGCTAAATTCAACCTCATATCTATAATTATTTAAGCGACTACCTAGTTTTTACTTATTATGTGCATAAACAAATACAAGGAAAAATAAGTAAATTATTGTGCACTTTCAAAGGAAACTATGAATCTTATATTGGTGTATTTCGTAACTTCAATATACCTACAACTTTTACTGATACCTTCGGAGGTATTCAAATACAGCAACTTGTGCATGCTGCTAATAATATTGAATAACTTAAGCAATTGTGTAATCTGAGTGCTAATAACCATTTAGTTTATCGCTAAACAGTGTATTTATGTACCAAATAGACATGTAACGAAAAGAGAAAATTCGAAACTGCAATATTTCACTTCGCAATAGCCGCAAAAGCAAAAAATACGTAATGGTATATCCGATATTGTGAGTTAGTTGCCTGCCAATGATGGTACCATTATCATAGCGCCCGCATGAGGTACTTAGATTCTCTTTCTAAAATTGGAAGATATAGTGGCTTGAATATGTGGGTAATTAATTCAGGTACAACATAACCATAAAGTGTCAGATGTATTAAACATTGTTTGAAAATCTCATGATTATACATACAACAACGAATCAATATTGGCTTACAGTTTCGTATTGATACTTACTTCCCTGGAAAAGTTAAAAAAACCGGCTAAGTGCGAGTCGGACTCGCCCACTGAGGGTTCCGTGTCAACTTTAACTGAATTAGGGATCCATATACCTACTTCCAGCTAAAATACCACAATATTTTGTTGACAGCAAATATAACTTTGTTTTTCATAGTGTGTGTATGAAAAAAAAGTCAAAATTTCGGTTGCTGAAAATGTGCTATATCTCAAAAACTATTAGTTCGATCCCGTTTAAACCAATTTTCACAGTGTGATGCTAATAGTTACAGTATAAAATGGTTGTGACATACCGACGGACAGATAGACAGACAGACTTCACGAAACTATAAGGGTTCCGTTTTTTGCCATTCGGCTACGGAACCCTTAAAAACAACGCTCCGTTTTAACGCTCAAATTAAAGGAATTTTCTATTTACCCTCAACTGCGTAATAACCTGACTGAGGTAAATGCACCTCTATTTTGCTCTAAACAAAAACAATGCCACATGTCACGATCTCAAAATTGCATTATAGTGTTTTCTTCACAAAGAGCCCGGACGTCACGTCCTCATTAACGGTGCATCAGAGTCTCTACTCTGTAAGATAAAGCCATACACTTTTAAACTAGCCATCTCTTTCATGTTTACAAGAATAGCCGTGTGGGCAAGGAGGATGCTGGACAGAAATGGATTCAGACTTACAGGGTAAACATTTGGTTCGGGTTACAGGTCGCCGGTGTGAGGTTACAGAGTGGTTTTCCCTGCCTTTGCTTAAGATTCTAATGACTACAGCCCCTGTGGTCTATTTTCGTTTT
Source organism: Pyrausta purpuralis (assembly GCA_963924145.1). Taxonomy (NCBI): domain Eukaryota; kingdom Metazoa; phylum Arthropoda; class Insecta; order Lepidoptera; family Crambidae; genus Pyrausta; species Pyrausta purpuralis. The sequence continues at coordinate 11,557,897 of OZ001659.1, read as the reverse complement.
CACTGACATTAATTAGAAAAAAAGGCAATATTTTTGAATTTCCACACTGCAAGTCAAAGCAAAGCAGATATTTACTTGCATCCCATATATGACAGACTGATGGAGGTTCAACTGCAACTGTATAATACCTCAATTAATAATTGACATGATTATTTTTGCATAGACTCGCCCGTCAACCAATATTTGAACAGATATAACATTGTTGCCCATTCATCGCTGTCGTATGAAGTTCTTGAGAACATTTACGAGTTGTATTTCGAACTTAAATCAAAGGATCATTTTCTATCAAAAGTTTAATGAGATATTCCTTTGAAATACTTACCTAAGTTTGATACTCTTCGCAGGAATCTGGCATGCCTTATCTCTGTTATCAGATTCGACCGGGACCTTTAGAGCCTGTTTTATAATTAAAACCCATCTAGAAAGTTCCGAGGTTGAGAATACTTGGGAAAGCATCTCCCTGGATCATTATCTTGCTTGTATTAAACTAAACTAGTAAGATTTTGACATCGTAAATTTTTCCAGAGGCCTTCATTGGTGTTTTCTTGTAAACAATAACTTAGTTGATACTGTTATAGTATGAAGCTGTCTTGCTCCACTAATTATAAAGGAAGATCTGTTACAAAATAATTTAGGAAAATTCTGCCGTTTTTAGTACTAGCTTATTACTCTCCATGCGCTTCGTCTATTATCACTCTATGTTGTTCCCTATAGACAGGGATGCACAGACCGCGGGCCGCGGGCCGCTTGCGGCCCGCCGGTCGAATACTGGTGGCCCGCCGACAGCAAAAATAATACTCTCGTACATTCGAAAAATATTGAATTCTATTCCAGAATAAAACCAAAAAAAATATGTTCGAAAAGTAATTTGAATCTCGCGCGCGCGCTCTTAAGTGCACGAATTCCCGATTGCTCGCGTAGGTAGATACACGAAGCTTCCAGAGTCGGTTTCGAGATTTCTCCAGACAGTTTTCGACTCTATACTCGCGGTATAAAAGTCACGCTAACCGCAGCGACCCATAGTTCGGTTTTAATTTGAGTGAAGTGTCAATAGTTCTAGTGTAGATTTTAACTCGACTAGCCGGTGTCATATATTTTGATCCACATTCAACGTAGATTTCCCGTCAAGTGCCGTGTATAATTGTGTTGTGAAATCGTAAGTAAAACTCTGTTATTAATAAGTGTTTCCCTACCTATTTAAATCAATTATTTTTGCTAATTTAAAAAAGGATGGGTAATTTAAGTAGGTACTGTAATTGTTTTTAGGTGCTGTGTTAATCCTAGCCAGGATTAGAACGCAACATGGACAAGCCAGGACCTAGTAAAAAACGTAAGGTTAAAGATGAAAATCGGCAGTTTCAAGAAATTTGGACTGAGAAATACTTTTTTGTATGGTCGCAAAATAAAGTCGTTTGTTTAATTTGCAAGAATTCTGTTGCGATTGCAAAGGAATATAATGTAAAAAGGCACTATGAAACGCAGCATCCTACTTTTACCAAGTTTACAGGCGAATTAAGAAAGCAAAAAATGTTGTCTTTAAAACGGGAGCTTATTGGTCAGCAAGCTATGTTTACAAAACCCATCCAAGATTCAGAAACAGCTACAGAAGTTAGTTATGAAATTTCTCGAATGATAGCAAAGCGCAGTCGCCCCTTCAATGATGGGGATTTTGTAAAAGAATGCATAGAAATTGCCGCTAAGAAAATGTGTCCAGAAGCAGCAAAAAAGTTTGAGAAAATTCAACTGAATCGTATGACTATCCAAAGACGTATTATGTCTTTGTCAGGTAATATTGCGGAACAATTAAATGAAAAAACTAAGATCATTGATTTTTTTTCATTGGCACTCGACGAATCCACTGATATTACTTCCACAGCTCAACTTCTCATATTCATACGAGGTGTTACTCAAGATTTTGAAGTCTTAGAAGAGTTGTTAGGAATGTGTTCATTGAAAGGTCAAACCAGAGGAGTTGATATACTCAATGTACTTTTGGATGAGTGTTCAAAAACTGATTTGGACTTATCAAAATTATCGGGAGTTGCCACTGACGGTGCTCCTTCGATGATTGGTGTCAATTCTGGGCTAGTTACTTTGCTGAAAAAGCATCTGCAAGAAAAAACATAAACGCTGAAGATCTCATGCAGTTTCACTGCATTATACACCAAGAAGCCCTCTGTTCTAAAAAAATTGAATTTCAAAATGTCATGAAAGTGGTAGTTTCGACTGTAAATTTCATAAAATCACGAGGACTCAATCACAGGCAATTCAAACAATTCCTTGATGACATCGAAAGCGAATATGGAGATTTACTGTATTATACAGAAGTAAGGTGGCTAAGTCGTGGATTGACCCTGGAACGATTTCTAAATTTAATAGAAGAAATTGGAATATTTCTGGCGGAAAAGCAAAAGGATGTCCCGGAACTTAAAAATCCTGATTGGTTGTGTGATTTGGCTTTTTTAGTTGACATTACAAATCATTTGAATGTCTTGAACACACGGCTTCAAGGCAAAAATCAACTGATATCCCAGCTCTACGCTCACGTATCATCCTTTCAATGCAAGCTGACACTTTTCAGATCGCAATTGAATTCTGGAAATTACAATCATTTTCCGAATTATAAGAAAATGGCTGAAAAATTCAACAAAACTGCGATTAATTTCAGTTATGTAGAAAAGCTAGATATTTTGATTCAATCTTTTCAAGAAAGATTTTCGGAGTTTAAAAAAGTGAAACCTCTGTTGGACATATTCAGCAATCCTTTCACGATTTCAGTTGAAAATGCGCCAGAGTCAATGCAGTTAGAAATTATCGACATTCAAAACGACCAAGATTTACGCAACAAATTCAACGAAGGAGACTTGCTGAACTTTTACCGCTGCATTGATAAAAATACGTACAAAGAGTTGCGCATAAACGCTCTGAAATGTGCCAGCTTATTTGGTTCTACCTATATATGTGAACAAACCTTTTCAATACTAAATAATAATAAAACAAAAAATCGAAACCGCCTTGCAAATGAAAGTTTGGAAGCAGTTTTACGTGTTGCTACAAGTAAATTTGAGCCAAATATAAAAAAGATTGTAAGCACTATGCAGTGCCACGCTTCAAATTAATAAATTCTTTTTCAATTTTAATACATAATTATCAATTCTTTATTGTCTTTAATTACCTATACTTCTGGCGGCCCGCCATCAGTTCATAATTTGCCCGAGTGGCCCCTAGTCTTAATAAGTCTGTGCATCCCTGCTATAGATAGTGCCATCCACGAAGGCGCGCTACCTTTCGTCGTACATGTATGCAAGCCTTTATCAATATTTTATAATATTATAATTATTTAATATTGACCAGCTACCAACATAATGAAACCTTGATAATTTTGTCGGCTTTTTTTTTGATTTACTACGTTATTGAATGACTCTGTTGATTGACGGCCACTAAAATATCAAGAAACCCGTGAATTATTCGCATTTCTAATCTGGCCGTAAATTAAAGTTTTAGAGAGAATTCCTTTGTCGTTTAGTAGCTGTCTCAAAATTTATGGGAAGCCCAAGGTCGGTATTCAATCAGATATTCAAAATATATTAAGTTATTTTTAACGAGGCAGCGAGTTTGACAAATATTTCGAAAAATATTAGTAAGTAGTAGGAGCTCCAAGGTTAAAGTAAGGCTTCCTATTAGTAAAATTATTACCCTTGTTAGCTTAGTAGCCGTCATTCAGATAGTTCTGGCCGTAAACTAAAACTTAACGGACGCATACCGAAATTTGGCCTATTTTCGAATAAAACATTACTTTAAAATTAAAATAAAAGAGTTTTTCACTTGCATTCATTTTTAATATAATCTTAATAGTAACAGTAGTTTTACTGGTAAACATTCCCAACACAAAAGAGAAATCTTAGCAATTGTTTGTTGCTTAAATAAACACATTTTATAGGGATTCGGTTTAATCACTTCCGATACAGATAAAATGAATAAATGAACAGATTTTGTTTAATTGAAGTTGAGAACTTGCACTAACTGGCCGAATACTGGCAAAGCTACCCTTCCTCATATTATAAACTCTCTAAAAAAACCGTGTAGAAACATATATATGTATGTCAATTGACCCGATAAAAGATTATACAAATAATTCAACGTCGTTAATTTGTCCATCAATAACAAGCAAGATCCGAGAGCCCTTATTAAAATATCGAAACCGCAACTGTCAAAGCATACCAAACACAGCGAAACACGCAAGTCTGCAGGGTCGTTGCCGCATGCCACGATCAGCTGTGAGATGCCTTGCTCAAGGCTGCGAGCGGGCATGCGCGGGAGTGTGCCGAGATCGAGATACTGGGGTGACAATGATTATGTGAAGACGTGTAGAATCAAAATCACAAACAGTTTAACATCTTTAAGGTTATATAGTGAAAGTCAAAAGCTTCCTTTTTATAAAGGACAATCATTCAGAAAGTCCTTCTTACGTTCGCGTCACCCAACTAAATAAATATATAACTCTTTATTGCACTCACTCACTCACATAATAATAAATACAGTTACAAATATGTTTACATAAAATCTACTTGAAACTTAGCGGGCCTATAGCAATTAAGCTTTTGGACTACGCCGCAGTTTTGTTAGGTGAATGAGGGTAGAATACACAAAATGATAATAATATCTTCATTGCAGCTTTTATTATTATTTATTTATTCTTTATTTTTAATTTAACAATATCAATTAAACTTAATTGTCTCGCAAACCACTTTCGTGGTTGACTGCGAGTGCGAATCTCGCTTAGTATATGTATGTATGTAACCTAAACTAAACAATCAACATTATTATAAGCAAAGCAAAGTACATAAGCATATTGCAACAAACATATTATAATGTATGTTACAACAAGCTCATGTAGTGCCGTTTTAGCTTAGTGCCAAATTATTTTTTGCTTGACATCAATTCAAGTGGTGGTAGAGAAACTCACACCTATTGCTTAAATCTGTCTTTTACTGGGTTTAAGTGTCAATCATTAACGTGACACCATGAGAATTTACTATTGAGACCGTGCGCACTGACCGCGCCACAAACTATTGGAGAACTTTGAAATGACAAATGGATGGCTGTCATTACGAAAAGTAATTAAACCAAAGTTATTTCACTGATATATTGTATAATATAATCTATACTAATATTATAAAGCTGAAGAGTTTGTTTGTTTGTTTGAACGCGCTAATCTCAAAAACTACTGGCCCGATTTGAAAAAATATTTTTACGTTGGATAGTCCATTTATCGAGGAAGGCTTTAGGCTATATAACATAAAGATACGACTCATAAGACCACAGCAGAAATGAAAAATGTTGCGAAAACGGGAGAAAGATATTCCTTTTGAGAGCTTCCGCTGCATACGCCGCGGAAACCGCTTAAGTTACACAAAAATCATGTATGACAGGATTGTTCAGCATTAAGAGTTCTATAATAAAGTCCGCGACAGCATATGTCTATCTTTTATGGTTGACTTACTACAACCTTTTTTATGTTAATAAATTTGTAAAAAAATAATGCATTATTTTTAGAGGTGTATTATACACACAGGTATTTATTCTTATCAAAATAAATACATTCATCATCACGAGCATTTCATTTAGAACAAAGTTACCCTTTATATCATTTAAATTCAATAAATATCTTAGGAGCTATCACAGTTTTAACATAACTCCGCACCAAAATAATGTTCGCAGCTGAAGTACAACGTGCGCTTGCGCTAATATATTATAAAGCTGAAGAGTTTGTTTGTTTGAACGCGCTTATCTCAGGAACTGCTGAACCGATTTGAAAAAATATTTCTGTATTGGATAGCTTATTTATCGAGAAAGGATCCTTAATATAAAACATGACGCTGCGACGGGAGGGGAGGGAGCAAACTCAAAACGCGCGGACGAAGTCGCGGGGGACCGCTAGTATAATATAATATGACATTCATTCATAGTGTCCATTTTTACTTATTAATAAAATATATAATGCACGGATACGTAATTTTGTACTCAAATTCGTAGAATAATAGTAACAGGCTTCCCCAAACGTTAGTTTTTCTATTGGTCACTGAGAAGGCTGTCATCAATTCAGTTTCCCTCACCGCCTACTTCGCACACAGCAAATACCAACAGCATTTATGTATGATGATGATACCTATCGTGATGCTTGCACCAAAAACTATTACTAGTTTGGTCCAATAAATGAACATTGAGTAAATACCAGATTTGTGGTCACAGAGCGCATACCACGCGTGATTCCAGATCGCTATCGCCCTCTCTTTCCATCTCAACGGGTCTGTGGGAAACACTTATTCAAATTCTTGAACTTCCATGAGTAACAGTGTTATATTTTTCTATTTTGAATACTGTATAAGTAATTTTTGACATCCCTCAAGCGTATGTGAACGAGACACAATGCAAATTCTATTGTTATGCGGTTGCCTGCAACCGCTCGGGTGTTGAAGCATTAAACTGCCTCCACATTGGCATCTGTAATCGTTTGCACAGGCTGGCTACTTACTTAACTTTGTATGCATTTTTATAAATCTCGTGCTGGTAATGGGGCTGTATTGCAAGATTATTGCAGCCCACGCATTTATTTTTACTGTCTGATTGGTATTTGCAGATATTAAGATTGTATCAAAAACATTAAATGTTTTGAGTACTTATCTACCTACCTTACTCCTACTTTACTTCTACCTCTACTCTACCTCTTTGTGATTACATTTCAGATGAAGATCTAGATATGACGATACTTTATGATAAGTTAATTTTATTATGTACTACGGTCGTAATAAGTACTCGGTTTTATGGATTATTCTATCTACTCAGACATAAGACCATCAGTATTATAGTTAACATAATGAGTAGAAAACGTATCGGTCCAAATTCCAATTCTTAAATTCAGCAAACAGCCAGTCCCACCAGTCACTAACCATTGGTTTTCGTATAATCTCAGGGTAACAGCCGTAACTTTGAGCTCAAGGGTTGAACATGGGTTCCGCATAAGGGCGTCTACACATTAGGTTGCAAGCTGACGCGTGTAACGGCTTTACCCGAATGTTTCGTAGTGGGTAACGATGCGTGGCCATAGCCGTGGTAGTACTTTTACCGATTGTGGGGGACAATATCGACACTTATTAGAAACTAGTGCTCACAGGGAATTCGTTTGGCTGGCCTCCGACCCTGTTTTATGGTTATTATCATATCCATCCATCTGTTTCAAGAAGTGTAAGTGAGTATCTACCTACCACGATTTTCTTCAATGTATTTATGAGATGAAATACATGTTATTTTATGTTTATGTAAGGTGCTCGTAGCGCAGTGGCAGCAGCGCTTTGGTAGTGATACCGAAGTAAAGCCACCAACAGCGCGGTCGTGTTTGGATGGGTGACCTTTCCGACTATATAAGTGACGTATATCACAAGCATCTCCGTGTTTCGGAAGCCATGTTTAGCCGTTGGTCCCAGCTAATATAGGTTGATATTAGTCGTTAATATCCTTAGTCAGGGGCCTTATGGGTGGCTTGATAACATCAGACAGGAAGGGTAGTCGCTCGCCTTGCAAAGACCCCTCCACCAATCCGCACTGAGCCCACGTGGTGGAGTATGGCTTGAACGACCTCATAGTTGAGGTAAGGCCTTTGCCCAGCAGTGGGACGTTACAGGCTAACTTTACTTTACTTTTTACTTTATTTTATGTTCATTCTTCTTATCGATTTGTTGTCAACTGTATCACTGTCGTTTACTCTAGAGACAAAGGCAAATCCTTATTATTTTACTCCCGTTGTTTGTCCTAGATAGTCATAGAATATAAAAATGACTCATGAAAATACCGCAATGTTGAGTTAAAACATTCTGCTTTCTGCTGAGCTTCTTTTGCCTTGTAAATGCATCTTTTAAACATTGGTAAAGGAAAACATTTACAATTAATCAACAACAGAACACATCATTTTATAAACGGGTTCACTTTTTGCCCTATTTTTACTAAAGTTTTCAAGTTTATCGATATGATTGCGGCACTATTCAAAGTTCCTAACTTTTTAGGTGCAGTGCCGCCCGAAAAAACGTACCGCACCGCACCGCACCCTTTGCGAACACGCAACCGGGCAATTTCATAGTAAGCGCTGTTGTGTGTTTAACATTTTATCAGTCTCCGAAATATTTCGTGTAGGTACTGAAACGTTACTAGCTATAGCGTAAAAATTTCAAAATATTATGGCTGCGACTCTAGAGCTAGACAGACTGACAACTTATAGGCACGCAAAAGTATTTTCTCTATGGTTTATTCTGAAAAATATTACGTGTTTTAAGTTTCCTAGTTTCTTGTTGTTTATTTAAACATCATCATAGCACAATCATATTAATAATACAAAATATGAACTGTAACTTTTTTAACATTCACAAAAATATCTACAATAAATATTAGGTTGGGACATATTTCTAAGTAATAAAAAAAGATGACGTACTGAAACGACTAACGTTTTTTTTTTTAATTATTACTTTTTCACTTGAGAAATAGAGGCCACCAAACTGAGTTACTTTACCTTTGTGACAAAAGTTTAAGTTGTAATTTTAGCACAATTAAAAAAGACCTTTGTCAATTTACTTAACTATGGGCAGTCAGTAAGAAAGGTAAACCGTAATTGCTTTTGGTCTTTTGTCTTAGCTACTTCGTCGTTTACTATTACATTAAATTTTATCTATGGGCACTGTAGGTAAAAGTATTGCGTAATCGACTAGTCGCGTAATAGCCCAGCCACATAATGGTTTTTAAGTGGTGGTTAACACAAAACACGACCTACGGTATTAACTGAAAGTTTGGTGTTCTATCTGAATGAAGTCAATAATCCATGACTTAAATTATAAAATATACCACGTAAACTACAGAATAATAAAATAACAAATAGTAATGCCCGAAAACTATTAAATATTCAAATCCCTCAATTTCTATGCCAACTCTAACATTCATAAAATAATTCTTAGCTTTAGGGAAGTATAAGTATTAATTTCTTTTTCAGATATTCTGAACTAAAAACTAATGTAATAAAAATTGTGTAAGGTCCGTGTTTTTATTGAACAAAGACCTATAAAAATAAAAAATAAATATAACTATTAATAAAGATGGTCGATGATGCCATTGACTTCAGAACTTCAATGAAAGTGTACCAGCAGAACCAGCACCGTTTACCGTCCTTGAGGAACCAGTAAAGCCTTACAAGGGCTTACGGTTGTATCTTTAATGTATCGTTTTATCCGATTGCATCACACCGAAGTAGGCTGCTCGTATGTGGTCGACCGTAACGGGCAACGGATTCTTTCGGGCCAGCAAACCGACCGGCTAAAGATGCCCTCGATATCCAAGACGCGAGATGTTATCTCTGACCCTTGTATATTGATCGGATTGGAGCCGGCAAAAATCTGACACGCCTCCCAAAATTATATGCTTGATTCGAATTGACGTGTAGACTGTACGATTACAGTGTAAATATCTCTGCATTCGGCTGACCTCTTCATTGCCGCTTCTGGGTATGTAGTTATTTGATTTTATACGGAGATAATGGTTACGTACCAACGTCAGCAAGAATGATTTGTTATTCCCGCTTGAAGGAATGATGTATATATTTTGCAGCGAAACGCATAAAAGCAAGCCCTGAGTGATAGATAGCTCACTCAGTTGGGCTTACCAGATTGCAGAGACTAGCAGAAAAGTTACTTACTCGCTTCGGACTCTCTACCGATTTCGGAAGTTTCTGCCGATAAGTACCAAAATTCTGTTGGTCCAGGCACTGGTACTGCCTGTAATCGATTATGCCGATTTTTGCTGCACCATCCTGTCCCAAAACCATTTAAACAAGCTTGAACGTCTCCTTAATAACTACCTGATAACAATTCTTTTCTATATATTAAAATATGGTTTAAGGAAAAGGAGTAAAATGTAGTCGAACTTAAGTTGTGTATCTCTTTGAATTACTTTTAGATTTGATATACTAATCCTTTATAGAACGACACTAGATAGAATTGCAGTACCTACCCTACTAAAATATAAATCTATGGTTATCTATTCCTTAAGACAACATAGAAGTAGTATGGGATTTTCATGAGAATTTAAACATAGCTATCGCGCACATGAATGAAGTAAACATAACGAAATTTCCATAATATTGCCGTGAGAAATTCCACATCAGTTAGTTTGTGTAATTAAAAATCCGTGCTTTATTGTTACCGCCGAATAATATTACATAACAGCCAAATGTTACAAGCCCTTAGCATGCAATTATTGGGTAAACTTTCATCACGATTGCTGACCCTTATATTTTGATCATTAGGTACCTAACCTTTTAAAAGCCGTGACAAAGTTTTTACATCAAAAGCTTGTCGCAAACGGTTCCGCAGTCAAACCACACACCGCTTCGAAGGTTCTATTCTCAAACCTGATGAAAGTTTGGCTATTACCGTCTCTGTCACTCATGTCCTAATGGTAGTGCAAGTAAGTGCGTTGGGTCTTGGGTAGAGATGATGCATTTGGACAGTGCTAAACCGTTAAGTAATGTTAGTTTTTAGGCGAAGATGTCCTAGCTAGACTCTCAGGTGCTGGGATTACAGGGTCTGAGATTGTTACTAGGGTCATGAGTCCTGAACGTACTTTAAGATAGCATATAGCTAGGTATTTTGGGGTGGAGATCTGGTGGTACACATGCCTCGCATAGCACAACAAGCCATTGGTACCTGCACTTTGTTTTGGGGGTCATATCGTAAAACCGTTTAATGTAATGGGAATGAAGGAACAGTGGCTATATATTTGGATGGCATATATGAGGGTTCTCTATTATAATCCTCCGTGTTTTTAATGGATTGTAGAGTTTCGCTTTAGCCAAATTCGAATATAATAGAGTAGACCCCAGTTTTGTACCAGTTTAGGGTTACCGCAGAAGCCTTATCGAGCCGTGTCAGGAAAATATTGACACAAGTGCCGCGTCTGTACTGTCTGCCGTTATTTGCCGACTGTACTATACTGCAGTCGGTGAAACGCTTTGATGTAGGTATTCAGTTTATACAGTGTAGCGTTGACAAAGGTGTTCTACGGGGACATTAATGAAGAACATTTTGTACTCGTCAGGAGGTATGTAATTTTTAAATCTCTCGCGTGTATAGGGTGTTTGATTTTCGTTGAGTAATGATCGATTTTTCAATGAGAAACAGTTGCAATTGACACAGGAGTGATTGGAAAAAAGATAGCTCAATTGTATAACTACGAATTCCAACGTTTTGATCGATTTTCGTTAACTTTAAAATGATTTTCGAACGAAAATCACTCTGAATATTGTCGCGAGTGATTCAAAAATAACGGCCTTCTTGCATCTATTGGAATAAAAATAAACTTTTGAGGAATACAAGAGTAAGTAGCACAGCTTTGGCATAGTAAGGGCCTATCTCACCATTGACAAGCACAAACTAACGAATAGTTCAAATATGGAACTACGTTTCGTATGGGAACTTATTCAAATATTGTACCTAAAAGAGGACGTTATTTTTTCTGTAATGTTCGCTAAATTTCGAATGCGAATCCGTAAATTCCGATCTAATTACCAAGTTACAAGGTATTACATCACTATTGAGAAGCCATAAATTACATAACGGCTGCTGTAGTCGAGTGATACATCACTTTCTCCTCATAGATCGACCATCCATTTGGGTCGTTAATAGTGCTGTGCCGAGTTTTACTAATTAGTAACAAATAATGTGGATTCTTGTGGTTGTAGGCAAAAACTGAAACAGCGATAGTTGCTAAAAAGCGATGCTACTACTTGTAGTAGGTGCCGCCCGCTAGTTCATATATATTTTAATTTTAATATTCATATTATGTTAAATCTTAAAAGCCGCCCGTGATACAGGCGCCACTTCTAGTACGGGAATGTAAATATGATTTAACTGTTTTGAAATAAATTATTTTGTATTTTATTATTATAAGAAGACCAAAAAATTGCTAATACATTAATGAACCATCTGAAAGCTGATTAAGACTCGATTTTACCAACGTCAGATAGGTATTCGACAGTAGGTATATTCATCGTCTAGAATACAAAACGCCTAATTTAAAAATGACACCTATTTGTCTGCAATCATTTACGTAAATATCATTTTAAAATCAATCGTTTTATACTTATTTAGTCGGATAAGTCTATTTGACGTTGTTAAAATCGACTCAAAGAGGTCTTCTATGTAGATTAGAATCTAAGGTCCATTGCAAGACTTCGTATTTGAATACGCTGGGAAAAGTCATTATTCTGTTGCAGTTGCTATAATATTCAGGTTTTTCGATGTTGACTAAGACAGAAAGATGAGTTAACATTTAAAAACTCAATGATAATCCTTGACCGCGCAAGTCAGACTAAAGTAATTCAAAAAAAAAGGCCAAGTATTTAATATTACTCGAGTCTTAGACTATTATCTAAGTACTTAATGATAGATCGTCCGACCCCGTGTCCTGCTGGAAGCGCTTCCGGAAGGACGTCCGATTTTTTCAAAAAGTCCTGCTGGAAGACGGAACCTGCGTCCTGCTGGAAGTACGCGGTTTGTATGAAATCTGCTCCTGGTCCTTCCGGCAGTACGGTGACCTTGACCTTTAGCGTTCGTATTGCCAGGGGTTGTAAACATTGGTTTGCTTTTATAAAATACTAGATATTTGTCTGCAATCATTTACGTAAATATCATTTTAAAATCAATCGTTTTATACTTATTTAGTCGGATAAGTCTATTTGACGTTGTTAAAATCGACGCAAAGAGGTCTTCTATGTAGATTAGAATCTAAGGTCCATTGCAAGACTTCGTATTTGAATACGCTGGGAAAAGTCATTATTCTGTTGCAGTTGCTATAATATTCAGGTTTTTCGATGTTGACTAAGACAGAAAGATGAGTTAACATTTAAAAACTCAATGATAATCCTTGACCGCGCAAGTCAGACTAAAGTAATTCAAAAAAAAAGGCCAAGTATTTAATATTACTCGAGTCTTAGACTATTATCTAAGTACTTAATGATAGATCGTCCGACCCCGTGTCCTGCTGGAAGCGCTTCCGGAAGGACGTCCGATTTTTTCAAAAAGTCCTGCTGGAAGACGGAACCTGCGTCCTGCTGGAAGTACGCGGTTTGTATGAAATCTGCTCCTGGTCCTTCCGGCAGTACGGTGACCTTGACCTTTAGCGTTCGTATTGCCAGGGGTTGTAAACATTGGTTTGCTTTTATAAAATACTAGATTACCCAGTGAACTTTTTATCGCCCACCTAAGAAATTCAATACAGTCCTACTAATTCGCATTGAGAATGATCCAGACCATGCAAGGGTGTAAAAAAAAATAACGCAAAAGTATTTTTTATTGTATTTCTTAAATTATAAACTTCAAACACCAACATAACATTCCTTTTTAAAAAAAAAATTATTATGAAGAAATCCTACCTGACTTGTCATTCGCTGGATTTATCAACAAAGTGGGAATATTAGTTCATTTTCCGTCAGTATTCCATCGCACTAGTACTTTGTTTACCTCGTGAACACGCACAATAACTCCAAATATTTTATGCGTATTATAATGTTCGCCAAAATGTTGGCGACTCCAGGCGTGATGGGTGCCGGGCAGGTCGAAACACGTCGCCGGCGCGCGAACGCGCGGCCCGCGTTTATATCCGTGCGCCATCGCTTGCCAATTGAATAGCGGTACCGGTTAGTAATAAATATTAAATTCAGGTGAAAGAGAAAGAAATACACTATATTTTCATGTAAATTCGAACTTTGAATTATAATTATTTAAGGAACTGTGACCCAATAAAAATGCGTCCTTCCGGAAGTACAAAAAATCCTGCTAGCAGGACGCTGGACGATCTATCGTTAAGAATAAGTGTTAGTAACTACTCACACACAACACTATCGGCACGTCTGCTTGACTCATGCGCATGATCAGCTTATGTATTCCTATAGCGAGCAATCGCTCTAAAAAGGTCACCCTCATAAATAAACCCATTTCTCAATCAGATGCTACAATAGTGAACCGCTTGCAGTATTATATGAGGTAATGGATTACCCAGCACCAATTGCAAATTATTCTATAGCACAATAACTCAATAAATACCCTTAGAATTAAATTGCTTTATTCTGAATAGAGTTAAACCAGAAACATCCGAATAAGAAATGATGTCAATAAAACAATTATGTTGAATAAAGCAATAACAACGAATGGTTGTTTACACGCATACTACAATATTCTCTTGCACCCATCACAATCTTTCTGACCTAAAGGTATGTCTGGGAGAGAATGCTTTTAGCTGTAAGACCTCCTTTTGCGCATTTTTATTTGCGAAATGAAGTTTAAAAATAAATACATGCTGATTTTGTGGTTGTACAGAAAACGCAAAATATATTCTAAAGTACGAGTCTAGATAGCCTTCCACCTACATAGTTAACTCTGTTAAGCCCTCTTGCCTGATAATTTAACCTAGGATTACGTTAATCCTAGATTAAATCATCATTCTGTCTTGGTAAGTTTATTTGACGTAGACAAAGACAGAAAGAATTTTTTTCCAGGGTATCGAGTGCAAGTCCACCGTAGACATATTATTATAATGACTTCAAACAAAAGCAATCGTTGTACACTGCATGTCATTATACATTTTGATCTTCCAGAAAACCACAAACGGTACTGAACTTGAAATCTTACCATTTAGCCAAATATGGTATTGTCACAAACGCAATAATGCCCGAAACGGTATTGTCACTTCGCGTTGTCATACGCCGAGTACTGTTACTGCTCTTTGTAAAATATTTCGGTCACGTACTGAAATGAAGCACGGCGCAAATTAATGGGCACTTGGCGTTATTTCCCAAGCCGCGGGACACCCCAAATACATTTACCAGTGACCATCATCGGAAACCACAGCGGAAAGGGGTGCGGTGTTCACATAGGCCAGAAATGCACTTATAGGGCTCGGATCACGAATCAATGTTTCAGCTTAGACTTTTTTTGATACAAAATAATTAGCTAGAGCTCGTAAATTTGAGGATAGGTAACTAAGAGTATACTAAGTCTTGTTTTGTTACAAAATAATTAGCTAGAGCTCGTAGATTTGAGGATAGGGAACTAAGTAGTATACTTATTTTTGTTCTTAATACAGTACGCTTTATATTTAGTGGTCGATGTCACCTGATCACCTCCTTACCAATGGAACACATAGTTCAAATTGCAATTTTAAGTTATCTGGTACTGATTCCAAAGAAATACAGACATGTTAGGGAACTCGTAAAAATGCAAAAGCTCTTTTTATACATATTCCTACAGGGATATCATACAATCTGTGAAATGTCAAAATGCAGAATCATTCGTTCATCAATGACTGTTATTTCAGCACGAGTTGCTGTTTTCAAAAGGAAAGTATTCTCATTCAAGAATCTGCAACAGTAGCTCACTCACTAACAAAGTGCATCAATTTTGCAATCCGAGAGGAAATTTTCTCTCGCTCGAAAAACTGGGCCAATAATTAACGTCCGAGCTCTTTCATAAGATTGGCATGAATGGGAATCTCTCGAGGATCGCGGATGAGTGCCCGAGTTAATTCGATACTACACGAATCGATACACCGACTTGTCTATTTGGTTCGTGTGCTGCTTGACTGCACACAAAGAACAGCAAGCGCTCGATTAAGAAATGCATTTCGGAAATTAAAAATAATATTTGTTGGAAATAATAATATTATTTCTAGTCAAAACTACAACTAGTATTACAGCTACTCTTGGGTAATTTATAAATAAATAGTCGTGCAGAATCAAAGAAACATCGAGCGGAAAGCTCTAAATTACATTTTTACTATCACTTTTTTTAGATCACTTGGAGATATTATTTCTAGACTTTTATTAAGCTCATTGTTAGACTATAATACCTAAACAAATAATTATGTTAATAAATAAATGATGATTGGTTATTTTTTTTTTGCTTTATAAATTTGATCTAGCTGTTTGGCTTTTATATTTGATCTGTATTAAGCCGTAATTAAAAAGTCTATAACAGAACAATGCCATGCTATCAAAAGTTTCTATGTTTGTCAGATTACTTTTATCGCTTCTTCTAGGTTCCGATTGTCCGTGTTATCAACTTCATCTAACCTTTTACCTGTATAAAAAAAAACGATTGATATCGTCATTTACACATAAACTGTGTGATGCGGTGCTAAAGCAAAACCAATATTTATTTTTTGTATGAACTATACGTCATATATTTATATTATACATACGAAACAGTCCCTCACAATACTATTTTATAAAAAGTAAATAGTTACCATATTTATTCTTACCCCTAAATAAAAAGGTAATGCACCAATCTTTGTATTATATTTTTGCAAAAGAAAGCGGTGTTAGTTTAATACACCACTTATAACTCGAGCACGGGTGGACCGTTTTTTTTCAATTTATTGTTTTGTCTTGGAAACCAAACCTGATTGGCTGAATAAGTTAGTAGGTAGCCCCGTACCAATCCTGATTCTATGATGATAGCTCATCTTAGTTACTCTAGCATAATTTGAGTTGCCAAAACAGCATAAGTTTCTGAAAAAGTAGTTCTGCCGACCTCCGTGGTGTAGTGGCTAAGCACGCTAGTTTCAAGGCGTTGCGCTCCGAGGTCCCGGGTTTGATTCCCGATCGGGTCAATATAGAAATCAAAATTTTATACATTGTCTCGGGTCTGGGTGTTGTGGTACCACCGTTGTGTCTGATTTCCACAACACAAGTGCAATTAGCTACTTACTTTGGGATCAGAGCAATGTATGTGATTGGTGTCCATTATTTAGTTCTTAAAATTATTGTTATAGTTGCATTAAATAGCTTATTATCTTAAGCGTATAACATACAACAGCGCATGCGCATCATCACAATACCTAATTGCACGTAATCCCAGCAGACGCGGCATCCGTGTTTTTGTCCACCATTCTTGGCCGCTATTGCCTATTGTCCTTGACGGCTCGCTAGAGGTTTATTGCGCTTCTTGTATGTAATGAGACGTTTGATTTTCTTATGTTAGTCGAAAGACGGAACTTAACTATACAATGTTTTTGCAGCTCTAAACTTGCTTCTGCAGCTGCACACAGAATGTGTAAGTTGTTATAAATTAGGTACTGGGAAGGAGATGGTATGTGATACAATATAGTTCTTGTTATAAAAATATTGGGGAAGTTATCTAACGGCCTGTTTTGCATTGTTTTAATTAGTTCTGGTTAACGTTATTTGTCCATTAGTTCATTTCTACAAAACACGTTCCATATTTGAATTCTTTGTTCATCATTATCATCATCATTAACAGCCAAAGGACGTCCACTGCTGAAACATAGGCATCCCCCACGGTGTCCCACAGCAACCGATTGTGAGCTGTCTGCATCCAGTGTGATCCTGCGATATTTACAATGTCGTCCGTCCATCTTGTCGGTGGACGTCCCACGCTGCGCTTTTAGTCTGCGTTCCAATCTAGAAATGTTCTGCCCCAACGGCCATCAGTTCTTCGCGCTATAGCTATGTGCCCTGCTCACTGCCAGCTGAGCTTACTGATTTATAGGGATATGTCCGTTACCTTACGTAGAAGAGAGTCAGAATCTCCTCATTTCTGATTCGATCTCGTAGAGAAACACCGCGAGCATAGCCCTCTCCATCACTCGTTGTGTGATTTTGAGGTTCTTTATAAGGCCCACAGATCCATAATTCTTTGTTGGTTAGTTCTTGGTAAAACCCCTGAAGAATTTAAAAAATATATATTCAAAAATCCTAGTTATTGGGGCTCTAATTGTACGAGGTTTCGATCACCAAGCTTAAATAAAGCCGACTATTTCCAAAACTCGTCAATATTCAGTAAATAGCATGACATTTTAAATCTTATGAGCTGTCGAGTAGGACCACTATACTGACTAACTAAGGTAATGCATCATTTGACTAATTCAAAGTCAAAGTCAAAAATCATTTATTCAATTTAGGACGCCAAATGCCACATATGAAATGGCTCATCATGAGTCATGTGATGAGAATGAATAATTCATCATCAGCAGACAACAGATAAAAGGATAGACTACCTACACTTAATTTTGTCATTTTTTCCCTAAAATAATACCAAATTTCACAGTGCGCCATTGACAGATCCATTTATTCTTATTACCCGCTTGTGATATCCTTGGTAGTGCCTATAAAAAATAATTCATCAATGCTATAAAATCGACATGTCTTACATTATTTCACGAGTAACTCACAAAAGAACCTTGGATTCATTTATTAAAAATCCCTGTTACGGAGAAATAACCGATTACCAGAACAACATATATATTTACATACGAAAACAATTTAAAAACAGAACAATAAATATTCTTATACGTATTTTTAATGCATCAAACATAAAAGTTTTTACCCTAATAATTTATCAACACTGTACTTATTTTTTGCGCAACGAAGTCGTGACCGACCCAGTAACTGTCACTGTCATTACGAACCTTACAGAAGTTATTTAAAAAATTAAACTCTTGATTTCTTTACCTTTACATTTTATTTGAGGTTTTCGAATTACACAAGCGATCGCAAAAGAGGTTACAAACGTTTAATTTTTTATCCGAATCGCAATGTCTGAATCGGTAAAAGATAACGTAGCTTTTAAAGAATCGCAATGAAATCGAGTGCATTACTTATGCTGCGGTATCATCAGACTTTACCTGTTAGATAAACTGTGCTAAAATACGGATCTGTACTTTGTAAACGAAAAGGTTAAATTGATAAAAAACCGGTGCTCATTCACTATGGAAGTTAATTATTGAGGAATTTGTTTGATTTACATTTAATTTCAAAAATCTGGGGCCAGATTCTCGTGCAGTTCGCATACGACAAAAGTTCACCGATCGAATTTCAATATGGAAGAAAAAATAGTTTTGGAATTTTCAGGGTCACGATGGTTAAAGTCGCATTCTAATTACCACACGAAATAAGTTCGATGGACGTGAGAATCGCCGCCTTAAAGGTATATGACGATAGAATTGAAAGATTAAAAAATTGAGACTGAATTGTATACCAAATTTTACACAGTAGGTAAAAAACGTAGGGTACGTATAACCGACGAATGTATAAAACACTTTCCCCTTTGATACTGTTGAGCAATCACCTTTCCATCCCTTTATTTGTTTCGGATTTCACCGCAACAATACAGACATGAGCCAATCTGGATTTAGGAACCATCAGTCATTCAGCCGTTTTGGTAGCGGGTTATCCATTAAAGATTTCCCTATCATGGCTTTCCGGAGGCGGATTTCTTTCACGTTTCATAGAACAACAAAGTTTTATTTATTTTGTTCACCTTTTTGCTATCTGCATTTCATTTTGATTTGTTGACTAAATATTAGAATGTATACTCTCTAAGTATTGACGATATACTACATACACTGTGTATAATACTACTATTTAGCCAACAAAGCCTAATACTTAGTCAAATACCTAGCAAAACATTCTAGCGACCGCAATGTCTGTGTACTGATAATAATGCCACACGTGACTTACTTGAAATTACCTTCCCACCTGTGTTACAGGTCGATAGGAGAACCTATATCGTGTTTCATAATTAAAATAGATGAACCCACATTCCTTCACTATCCGGCAGGGATTTAACTCCAAAACTGCGATGGCAAAGTCTACAGGGAAAATACTTCATTTTTCATCACCCGGTGGCAGAGGTGGATGACCTCTCCCTATATTGGATTTCATAGTTTCCAGCAGCTTTTTTATTTGCTCACTGTACTCATACCTTTCCTGCTGCATGCATTTCTTATTGCATTCATTAATACTGGTTGAATTAATATCACAGATTAAGAAAATATTTAATAAAAATATATGATAAAAGGAGTATAAAGAATTGTAAACTGCTTAAGTGAACAATGATTGACATACTATTTTATGTATGTATTTGAGCCTATCAAAACACAATAGAAGGTAATAAGTTTTTTATGGTAGGTAATTAAATTATCATTGTGATCCTTTAATCTTAAAAATAATTATGTATATTAGTTAGTTAACAGATTTTTATGTAAGCATCTGTTAAATTTCATTTTATAAATGTCCAATTTCTATAATCTTAAGTTATATTTGATCTTGCTTGTTATTTCAAACATTGCGGACACTTATTTTAACCAAACAAGGGAATACGGACAAAACATCATCGAATGAAATGACGATGATGGATGACATGCAACTTGCAAGCCATGTCGCGCATATGATGTGCAAATGGGTTTGTCTCCTTCATTTGTCAACATTACGCACAAAGGGCTTTTGCGTCAATAGCCATCTATTTATTTGTTTTGTCATATTAGGCAGATATCTTTTTAATTAAACGTTTGTTGTTAAGGAACACACAAAGTTGGTTTTTAGTAGTTGATCGACTTAAAATTTTAACTGAATTATGTTTTCAATGTCATCCATCATACCAACGAAACTGATAATGTGTGACGAATTCTTGAAAATTATGTTTACATCTTAAGCATTGTGGGGGGTAATTGAGATTGATTACTGTGCTCTGACAATGTATCTGGTTACAGTCCCGTTCGCTCAAAAATCTCACAACCCTGAACCTAAAAACTCGTTCCCGTCGATGACACGATGACAACCTGATTAAAATGTTTTGAAACAATCGAACTTTTTTGGCTTGCCGGCCGCGGTGTAGCGGAAGCTCCTTGCCCACCCTCAGGACACACGCGGGCCCGAGGATTGCCGAACCAACTCCGAACAGACACGCCGAGCCGAGGAGCGGCGCCGCACCAGTTGAGACCGAACGATCGCATCATCACTACGTCTCGTTCATGCGAAAAGTTATTCTCTTCGTCATACTCTATTGTGACTGGAAGTGGAGTGAAACTTGTATTGGAAAAGAAGTTATCGACAACACTGAAAACGTTTTGTGTTCATGGTTTTTGGATTATACTGAAACTAACGTTCCAGTTTGTTTTTGTTTGCACGTCATTCGATTGTGCCGATGCACTAATTGCTGTTTGTGGAGGTAAGCAAAGTTTATTTTGATACAGTCTCTGTCTGGATTAAATTTAAAGGTTTCATTTAAATATTTGACAAAATGTCTTTGTGTTTTTAGACCGATACGTTTTTGATTGCGTAATTGATGTTGTAATTTTCGTATAAAAACGTACCCTTCAGATACAATATCAGAAATCTAAGATTACGAAAGTGCACATTTATCTACAGAAATAAGATCTACACCGATATAGTTGGTCCACGGTAATATCTCAACACGTTTGCCGGCTGAACGTCATTCATTCCTTTTATCCTTGTCGAACAGGCAATAAAAAGGCTACCTTTTGCGTGTTTATGTCTATCGCTGGCTCATCCGCGGCTGAAACCGGTTCACAGATGATAGTTGTTGTTTTCTTTTTTTTTGAGTGGGATATATCGGGGATCGTCGGTGTCGAGATACTGCAGCAGGATCTAGTACATTATGATGGATGCGTATTGATGATTGTTCAACATTAATGAACGAACTGTCTGTAAACTTCGCATATTTTGCGATATAGCAACCTACATGTTTTTATTGTAAACTTTTTTCTCCTCCCTCAATTACGTTATTTAGCCTCGTTTTACTATTCGAGAAAACTTGATAGGTAGGTACCTACCTAGAATCTAGATACACGTAATGCTACCTACCTACCCCTTGGAGCGAAAATTAAATAATTAGGAAATCCTGTGATTTCATCTACGTAATGTGATACATCACAACTCTCGTATATTAACTTCCAGGTAGTAAAACAAAATTTATTCATTAAACGATTGTTCACTGCAAACACCTATGTCATGATTGAACAATAATGGAGTACTATTATATTTTCTGTGATAATGGTGCGATATCTACCGCAGAAGTTAATTGAATTGGAGTTCCTACCTGATGCTTATGAAATGTCAAAAAAATATCAGGATTATGATATTTCCGACTCTGTATTCCTATGGGTTTATTGTCCGTATTTTGAAGAGGACCAAAAGACACTGACATTATCTTTTGCATAATATTATTGAGATTAAAATTATACCCTTTTAATTAGCAATTTTTCAAAAAAAAACTTATTTCAGGATAGAAGCTGTTGTTGTACTGTACTTTACATTAAACTTTTCTAGTTTAATAAATGTTTGCAAATAAGCATACCAAAGTCTTCCAGATTAATCGAATCCCGTGGACTCGTCGTCTGTATGAATTAATTGCCGCCATCGAGGGGTCGGCTTTTTCAAATTAATTAAAATCCTGTCGTCTCGATGATTGCCTTCCTCAGATAGGATATTGAAGCATTACCTTCCTTAATGTATTGATAGACGATGCTCTAAATTATCCCCATTTATAAATTATGACTGATCAATGCGTCAACCTAAATGTTATTGAAATTAAATTGCATACTACCAAATCCGTCTCTAAACTATTCGAATCAAGGTTATGTTTTGACGCCATAACTATTTAAATTTATTTTCTCATAAAACCCTATATGGCGAAACAAGTTGGACACTTGAGTTCAAGATGATTTGATAGAACAATTTGACCATAATATCAAACGATGACAACCTTATGATAAAATATGTGACACAATTCCTTGGCTGGAATTTTGATATTTGTTTAAGCTAATCAGTGACTACTGAACTAGTAGTCTATCATAATATTTACGCTCTAATCAAAATAAATACCAATAAATTTCATCCTGTGTAAGCACGAAATGGTAATATATCTGTCAACTGTCGTCTTGAAGCGATAGTAATATCATATCCTGTTGACCATTAGGCTTGTCCTGAAGAAATAAACATAACAAATTATGTGTTATCTCTGAAGGAGCCTGAGATAAGACAGTGCAATGTCCTCAAGATATCTTCCTGGGATGTTACGTGCCTACTCACAGTATATGTGGGTACTTGATAAGATTTTATATTTATGAGCAAAAACTCACACTTGAGAAAACTCTACAACTTGTTCAAGTTAACACTATTGGCATAAGGGTAGCACTCGAGAGATAAAAAAGTGACACGCTTACAAAATGCAATGTATAAAGAAATAACAATTAAAAGTGGAAAAAGGTGTTTTTGTCTCAGTCAGCTAAAAAAAAGAGTTCTCAATAAATACAGAACACAATTGCATGTTGATTTGGAACTACAATAATAAAGAGAATTAAAGGCACAACTAATTGTATCCAAGCAACCTGTATGGGCTCCCCTTGCTTAGCTTGCAAACGAAATGTAAACTGCTTTGTCAGAATCAACACTAAAAACCGTAGTCTGATTTGTAAATTTGCTTTTCTGTGCCTGAGCATTCTCGGCAAAATCTACTGACCGAGTTTTTTTTTTGTTAGCTAATTGATTTAAGGCTACGTAGACAAACATTATGTCCGTAAGAATTTGTTTAAACCTTGTTATTTACTACCTGTGCTCGAAATATAAGTTTAAGTTTAATGATTTTTTGGATCGATATATCTAAACTGTCATACAAAAATTTCAGTTACTCTAGAGACCCATTTGAATAAGATCACGTTGAGTGCTTCAAAAATAGATTAGTCTGACCTACAAGCGAATTTAATAGCCGAATCGATATACCTGAATCGGAAGTATGTATTTAGAGCAAAGGTAACGGGTACAGTTCGGATACCTGACGATGTGGGGGTGGGCAGCTTTATAAATAATGCGCTAATTTCAACGGTCGAGCATTTGCTAACCGGGTTGCAGTTGAATCGTATTAGAATAAATAAACTCTAGACATCAGTAATAAAGCTCAGATTGCAATGATCCTAATGGCAACCAAGTCGGGTCAGGCGTTAGCACAGGAAAGGCATTTCAAACGTGTTCCCGAAATAATTTGTTTGTCAAGTTGCTGATTACTCATACGAGCGTAAAACGGGTATAAAGTACGTGTTTATTAAATTACTTTATTAAATTATAAAGTAATTTAATAAACACCATTAATATCATTAGTAGAGTTATTCCATTATTGATGTTTTATCGAGTATATGCAATGATTAATGAATGAGCTCTTCTTACTTGTTTAAATAATCACATCAATTGACTGAAGTACGTAGTAAGCAACTGTTTTCAGAATTTAGATTTACCAATAAGGTCCCCAAATTGGAGGTATTTTAACAACAAATACGTCCAAGAAGTTTTTTTTTAAAGTTATTATAACCAAGATGTTCTATTGCAGCCTCTTAAAAGAACACACTCATTTGCTATCTGGAACACACAATACTGGTACTTAGCATAACATAATGCATCAGGCAGGCGTGACATTAGACGGGTCCGGAATCCTGTCATGTCAAATTTATGCCGGTTGCAACACTGCCCCTTCGGCAGAACCATACTGAAAACGCAAGTGTGGCGTAACGTTCTCTTTCTCAAACGATTACCTTTGTTAACTCATTTTTGTAGTATAAGCTAAAGGTCCAATGTACAAAAAGACAACCTACCAATTTCAAAGCATTACCGCTGCCTGTCTTGATAGATCTAGCCAGCGTCAATTTGCCAATTACCGGAACAAAGCTTACAATCGATTTAAAGCTTAATATTGTATGACAATTAATTATAAATCCGCTTGCGAAATCTGTCAAACCGTTTGAAAGGCACGTTCACACTTCCCCAATAAGTTCCCGTCAATCATCAGTGTTGTCACTATTTCGAAAAGTCTGAGCAATTAGCCGAAGATAGCAACAGGATAAGCATTGTAAACTCTATCGTAATAGTATAACATTAAAGCTAATTTTCGCTCGCAATATTGTGAGTAGCGAAGAGTTAAGGATCAGTGAACTTTGTTGAGTGTTCTCTTCTACACACACCTGAGCTTCGCTCACAAAACCATTAGTTCCGACAGTTAATACTCTCAACGCATACGTCACTATTGTTTGCCACCTTTTTTACATGTACCGCAGCAACGAAGACCATCAGTGACGCAACCTTTTTTAATTGTTAGAAGGCAAGATGGGAAGCAAAAAGCCTTGAGTATTTTGAGTCTGGGATAGAAATAATGTTTAGAATTTTCGGAGAGTCATTGAAGCAATAACGCAAAGATTGCATGGTAATTGCCTTTCGATCATCATGAGAGTCGAGGCAAGTACCTACCTATAAGTATCTGAACTCCGATCCTCGTATGTCCGTATTAGATTGATTTTTGTAATAACATCTTAGATGTGCGTAGCAAATAAAATAAACAATGGACTAGCTTCATGATGAAATGGTATCGGTTGTTGTCATGTTTTTCGCCTGTCTGAGTAATATTTGTTTAATTTAAAATTGATCCTTCAATGGCATCCTTAGTAAAAAAAAACAAGATATGTAACCAAGAAATAATGTAATAAAATGAGGTCTACTAAATAGAAAAGACGTACTGGAATATAACTGGAAGTAATATTTCGAAATTTTCAATTAATCAGTATTTTGTATCAAACGCTAAGGCTGTATCGGTCTGTTTAATGATCTCCTGTCATAAAGCCGTTAGAGTGACTGTGACGGCTCGGTAATTAACGAATTAGTTCCACTATTCCATTAATTGCCTGCGATTTTATGTTCTTTGATGTCTTTTTATATTTTCAAGTCCGTTGTTAATCTATCACATGGGTATCCTGGAAGTATAAACTTGAATGACTCTTTTAAAAATTTAATCCCCTTCCTAATGCCTGAACTAAAAAACTTACAAACGAAATATCTTTTAAATCCCAAAAAAAGTTATAAGAAAATTAAAACAATAAAAAATGCGGCCAAATGCGAGTCGGACCCGCGCGCACTGACGGTCCATGTCACCTTTAAACTGAATTCGGGGTCCACCTACCTAGAGAAAATATCACATATTTTTGACAGCAAAATTTCTCAAAAGACAAAGTTATATTTTGAGTTCATATTTTCATAGTGTTTTCATGAAAGACAACTTTTTATTTTGCATATGATGAAAATGTGCTATATGTCAAAAACTACCGCTTCTATCTCGTTCAAACCAATTTTCGTTGAAAATAGTTGAAATCTACATCTTTTTTTTAGAGGAATGGGAGACGTCTGTTACCGCTTCGGAAGCGTCATCTCTCAAATGTTGGGCTTTAAGAAAAACTATCCGCAGAGGCCTCATTAAGTATATCTATTTTTTTTTACTTTTTGTATTTGAATCGGAAAGCGCATAACAAAATACACATACCTTCCAAGTTTCAGTTGTGTGATGCTAATAATTTTAGAATAAAGTGGCTGCGACATACGGATGAACAAACAGACAGACCATCGGTGCCCAACGCACAGGATGTCAATAATACTCGGTTTGATTCTTCAATCAAGTAATGAAGTTTACTTTTTGAAACATAACTATAATTATATGAAGTTAGCTTCCTGAAACAGGAGGAGCCCTAGGTACACTAAATTGTTAATCAACCATTTTTGGAAATAACTCTCGTGTTTAAAAATGTTTTCATGGCCTCAAGTAGTTTTTGTATTGTACAAATTAAACTGCAGATGTGTAACGTTGAAAGCTTTATAGTGGGATTAAGGGCAGGTAATAAAAACTGATGGGTTTTTTAACCACTGCTTTTGTTCCTCTGACTAAGCATTAACATTCACCGTTCACATAGTCTGTAACTGAACTGAAAGTAATGAAAATTTTAAGTTTTCTCTTATTTGTTTCACTTTCGAACACTTGCGAGTAAATTAGGAAAAGCTTATTAAATAAAGTTAAGCTTATAAAGTATATTAGAAATTTTATTTTTTACATTTTATGATTATGGATAAGTAAATGAAGTGAATGACTGAAGATGTTTCTAAAACAGGTCATTCATCTTACTCAATGCAGACCTAAAATTATAGGCTATGAGTCGATGCCAAC
Source organism: Pyrausta purpuralis (assembly GCA_963924145.1). Lineage (NCBI taxonomy): Eukaryota > Metazoa > Arthropoda > Insecta > Lepidoptera > Crambidae > Pyrausta > Pyrausta purpuralis. The sequence continues at coordinate 11,531,015 of OZ001659.1, read as the reverse complement.
CATAGCATGTGCTATAAATTGCTAATGAACTGAGCCATTTCTCTTAGGCCCAACGCTAGCTTCTAACTAACTTCTAACGCTAACTTCTCTTTTTTAGCTTTTTTTTATTCCAATGTTTATTAAATTATTTAATACAAAAACAGCAATTTCATTATAGCAATGTTGCGTCACTCATACGATGAGGCTGCTAGTATTTACTTCAAGCATTATGGCTGATCTATAAATACAATCTATGATTGAAAGCTACTTATTTATATCTACTGATTCGTAACAGTATATAAAATATCAGACCGCAAAACAGGAGCTGCCAGACAACATTGCATGTTTTTAATAGTCGTCGTACTTTGCCGTAAAAAAATATACAGCCTTTTATAATAACCTGCTACGGTATGGTAATAAATTGCAAGTTTTGAATCCGTCCCATAAACTGATGTTGTTTTAAATTGAAATTTGTAAAATTATTTTGCTTTAAATTTCCGCTAAGCGACGCCGGCGCAGGCAACTAACAACACAAACCGTCACCGCGTTTAGTATTAGTTCAGGCAAATGCAGGATGCACCACCCGCCCTCCCTCAATACGCATGCGGCACAGCTGATGCAATTATTAGTACCCAACACCAACGTGCAAAATACCTCGACGCGTTTCGCCACTACACGTGGCATCCTCAGGAGATGTTGTCGCCTCGGCGGAGCACGGACGACTGAACTATGTCGGCTGGCGAACAGGCCTTTTATACCTTCCGTCCACTAATGAGGTGACGTAATCGTTGTAACGGAAATTTGAAAATTAAGTTAATCCGTTGGTAGTTGACGGTTATTATTAATACATTGTTGATTTGAAAATATATTTAGAAGTGGAGAGGCGGTATAACTGACCTGTTCGTTCAACAATGTAAGCGTATTATCTTTATTATGTTTTATTATTTCTAATTGTTCGAAAACGGATAGTTTTAAGCCTTTTTCACAAGTATGAAGAACAGAAAATGTATGATTATCAGGAATACTATGTCCTGAATCTAAAAGATGTTTGGCGAAATGAGACCTCTCAGGATGGTTGTTTCGGTAAGCGGAAATATGTTCTTTATAACGTGTGTTGAAGCTACGGCCGGTCTGACCTACATAAATGGCGTTACATGCACTACAGTTAAGCCTATAAACACCAGATTTTTGGTGTTTATCAAGCTTATCTTTTCCGTTACAAACTAATCTTAAAGAATTATTAGTTTTAAAAGCTACGCGGATATTTTGACGTTTTAATGTTTTAGAAATACGCTCCGACACCTCTCCTAAGTAAATCAAACTAGAATTATACCTGTCTACCCTTTCTTCAGGAACAGAGTATAATAAACTAGTTATGATTTTGTTAGTCTTGTTTTTTATTAAGTTGTCAATAATGCATCTCTTGTATCCGTTTGATATGGCAATATGATACAAAATATTAAGTTCTTTATGGTAATTGTCTTTACTAAGTGGTACAGTGAAGAGACGATGAATATATGAATTGAACGCGGCCATCTTATGTTGCCACGGATGACAAGATGATGCATGAATGACAGTGTCAGTATGTGTTGGTTTTCGATATATTTGAAATTCATGTTTACCCTGCACCCTTGTTATAGTTAAATCTAAAAAGTTAATACTATCGTTTTGTTCTATTTCTAATTTAAATTTAATTTTAGGATGGATGTTGTTAATTTTAGAAAGAAAAATATCTAACTGTCTATTAGTTCCGGTCCAACAAATCAAAATATCGTCAACGTATCTATAATAATAAAGGATTTTTCTTTCTTGAATTAAGTATTTATTTTCAAAATAATCCATAAAAATATCTGCCATAAATGGACTTAAAGGAGAACCCATTGCTAAGCCCTCCTTTTGTCTGTAATAAAGATTGTTGAACCGGAAATAATTTTGTTTCATGCATAATAATGTTAATGATATGAGATCTTCTATCTCCCCCGGATGCAATCGCTGTTTTTCTAAGTGATTCTTTAAAATATTAAGGCATTCTTGATAAGGTACGTTGGTAAATAAACTTTCTACGTCTAATGATATCAACTTTGCATTCCGAGGGAGAGAGACAGATTGTATTTTCTTAATTAAATCTAAGCTATTTATTAAAGAATATTTTGGTTTGAATGACGATTTCTCCCTTAATATTGTATTTAGTTGTTTAGCTAATTTATATGCCGGTGCGCCGATGTATGAAACTACAGGACGCATCGGCATACTTTCTTTGTGAATTTTTGGTAACCCGTATAAACATGGACTACGTGGATTCATTTCTAATAATTTGTTATTATGCTTATTCGGGCTATCCCGAAACAAAAATTGAGTTGAATTAATTGCTTCCTTTATCTCGGACGCGAATGTTTTGGTGGGGTCTGATTGTAATAGTAAGAAATCGTCACTCTGAATTATATCTTCTACTTTATGAATATAATTGTTACGTTCCATAACCACCACCGTGTTACCTTTATCAGCTTTGGAGACAATCAAATTGTTTTCAGTAATTTTAACAGACAGTGATTTAAAAATATGAAAATCCTGATTAGGTGACCTACGATTTGATTGTCTCAAAGCCGTTCTAATCTGATCAGCTGTTACATTAGTGGCTAAGGATTTAACATGCTGTTCCTGTTTACTACATACAACAGCAATTTCCACGTCAACCGCCAATCTTTCTAAAGTTTTTTGATTAATTGACGGTCTTAAATTATATTTTAAACCTTTATTTAATAATGAAACTTCGTCACTGGACAATTCAACATTAGATAAATTTTTGACGCGAGGGTAGAATGTATGTGATTGCGGCTGTTCGTGGAAACCCCGCTGCATGTTATCAAGCGACTCGCGCTTCAACACACGTATTTTTCTACATTGAATTATGTACTTTTTGTGTGCTTCTTGTGAAGCAAGAAGCCTAGCTTTATGATCTAATAAATCGAATTCAACGTTATGTAAACAATATGATAATTGAGAATGAAGAATTTTGAGGTGTAGTTTTAAATTATCTCTAACCGAAAACCAATGCCGAGACTCCTCATTAAGCCAAAACAGTTGTGCTTTTTTAATAGCTATATTTGCTTGTCGACTATTCGTGTTGGAACGTATATTTATATAATTTGGAATGACATGTTCACGCTTACATTGTTGGTTGAACCAGACATTTTGAACAGCTAAACGATGAAGTTTCGTTAGCTTTATGTATAGACGTGCCTGTGACGTGATGTTGTTTTTTTTTGTGATGATATTGTAAATGGAACCAGCTGTTTCTTAAAATGCTCACTTTTAATTTAACGTATAAAAATGTGTTTCGTGCCCCTTGTAGCTTAGGAACTACGTTACATTATGGGTTCATTCATTCAAGTTTGTTTTTTGAATATCAAATAAACATGTATTCAAGACTTCCAATTTTAATAAGCATTTTGGCAAGCTAAAAGTATTTTCCTTTATATTGAATACAGACATAGATTAGGGCTAGAATCTGCAAGATTGCGCTTGAGTAATCAGTCACCTCTATCACCCCTTTGTTACAATACAAACGTTGACCAAGTACCTAGCGGAATTTCTAGGGTTTGATTTATACAGTCCGCATAATGCAGGAGGAATTAGTAACAACTAACTACAACTTTGATGCAAAAGCATCATTAAAGTCTTGGACACAAAATTATACCTATTTTCAATTTTTGATCATAGAACCGCAATAAAAAATGGTGCAATTCATCATTATGGCGACTGGACTGACTCAACTGTTAATGTGAATGTTAGTGTTGCCATTACACCTATTATAAAGCGACTGATTTAATCGTACATTCTATAGCAGGATGTATCGTGAAGTTATAGGTACTTCCTTGTAGTTGCAACACATCTAAGAGCGCTTTCACACTTAGGCGACCAGCCGACTGAGGCGCGACCGTCGCGCTGCTAAAGTCGCCTAAGTGTGAAATCGCTCTAAGCCCTTCACATAAGAGAGACGCGTTGCTGTCGCGTTCATCATCATCATTATCAGCCAAAGGACGTCCACTGCTGAACATAGGCCTCCCCCACGGTTTTCCACAGCGACTGATCACAAGCGGTCTGCATCCAGTGTGATCCCGCGATCTTAACAAGGTCGTCCGTCCATCTTGTCGGCGGACGTCCCTCGCTGCGTTTTGGTCGAAAGGTCTCCAATCACTGTCGCGCTGCTGTCGCTCTAATGTGAAGCCGTACTAAAGGGTTCAAACAGGAGTAGTGGCTTCGCGAGTCACGACAAATCACCGTCATTAGTCCCGGCCTAGGAGTCATTAAGTTCTTGAGTTGCGGGTTTGACTCTGACAGCACGTAGGGCTAAACAGTGCAGTATGCAATTACGCTTATGCAGTTGCATTAAAAGTTATTTTTATGTATAGTAGCGCCCTTTATTTTTAACGACTGCAAAAAAAGTGATAATCAATTCAATGTGTATATATGTGATATAGTTTTAATTTGAGTATGTTGATCTATTCAGGCTTCCATACACCTGTGAAAAATTTCTTAAGTGTAGGTATCTTTAGTATATTTGTATGTTTGTCCACGAATTTCTCGAAAACGAGAAGTCACATCGAGGTGATTCTTGCGATTTTTAGTTCAATGATTTATTTTAATTAAGGGTACAGTGTAAGTTTCATCGAAATCGGTCCGGTGGTTTAAATTATTTCTTTTTAATTTAGCTTACAGTTAAAGTAGTTAAAACGTGTATCAGTTGTTTATATGTTTAATTTTAATGTCAATTCCTTTGACTAGTAAAATTATAATTGATAAGTTCTTTAGTGTATCATATTTCGTGATTTTGATTATTTTGTGTCGTTTTTAATAAAATTGAACTTAATAATATACTCGGTCCATAATGCATTTTTGTTAATAAAGGTACATGTTGATTGCTTCATAACTTAACAAATATAAATATGTGCAACAACTCCCCAAAACAATCAAAAAATATTTTGAATGCACAGTGAGTTGTTATTTTAACGACTCGTACACAAATCGAGCAACTTGAAATATATTTGTACATGGGAACGGCTGGCCGTTTTAATTTAGCGAAACAATAACATTCCTAAATCCAAATATGATGCAGCGTTTGAATATAATGCTTCTTGTATCACACTAATGGCGGCAAAGGTGGGCCTTGATGGGTTAAGGACTGCGTTAATGTTACATTAACTCTTGCACCTGTTGATACGATGAAAAAACAGATTTTTGTGCCAGTTAACGTCTCGCAGATCGTTATGTATTGGTTACGGCTAAAGTACATAATGTACTAGGGCATTTAGTTTTTTCGCTTTCATTCATTTATCAAAACGTTTTTTAACAGTACTTTTGCTATTTGTAAGTTTTAACAAAAGGCAGTAATAGTGATAGGTATTTGTGGAACATTAAATTCAATCCAAGCCTAGCTCCCAAACAGTTTACCGAATCACTCACTTTTAAAAACTAATTTATAATTTCAGGTCACAGCCTAAATAAATTGATATTTTAAGGGTAAAAAAGAGGGAGCATATAAAATACAAATACATTTTTTTATCGTTAATATTTTAACAGGATTGGTATAATTTGATTGTTATGGTAAGATATGGAAGATCGTTATGTGCAGCAGGCAATAAGAATGATGCCGATTTAATTATCTTGTAGGTACAATTATTTCACAGTTACATTAAAACTTGTAATACTGAAGTTTTGTGACACGAATACTTTAATACATATAATACTGAAGTTAAGTCGCGATAATATCATAAATCACATGTAATAAAGTTGTGATGAGATCAACAGTATCAAACTACGTTGATATTTCGCTCACACGCAAGCCTGCGGCAAGTCGCAAGGATTGAACTGGCACGAGACGATCGATGCTATAACTCAAGCTAAATAAAATCTGCATTACATTTTGAAAAGTACATTTCATCTTTAAAAATAATTATTAATAATTTTAACTTTAAAAATATATTTTAATAATTAATAGACAGGCTATAGAAAATTTGATGCGAGGTTTAGATATCAGAATCAGAAAGAAGGCTTTATTTTGCAATAACTAATTACGCTTGCTCATAAACAGGTGTCCTGATTCGCCATAGACACTTTATTTTACTATGAATGTCAATAAAATCCACGAGCCTCTTAGTACACAATTATTGCATACGTACATATTAAACAACATAAATCAGTAGCTAAAAAAAATAATTTATATTATAGATAATTTATTTGCATTTGAGTAAATTATTAGACATAAGCACACCATTGTGCAGTGTGCCGTGAAGCAGGTGTTTAAACGGTGAACTATCTACACCACGACCATTTGGTATGCAGATGTTTTAGGCCCCTTCCTCTATCTATGGAATAAAAAAAACTTTGTGTACAAAAAATACACCCAATACGGCTGGATACTTTTGTTTGGATGGATTCCCAAATTAAACAATTAATATTACTAATATTATTATTATAACAAAGGAGGCGATACCAAAATTAATATGTACCATAAAACCCCAAGGTAGGTAAGTACTAAGAGTCGATTTCACCAAAGTCAGATAAGAATTATCCGATCGAATAAGTATAAAACGTCAAATTTCAAATTGTAATTTTCATCAATGATTGCTGTTAAATAGGTAACTTTTTCAAATTAGGCGTTTTGTATCATATCCGACGAATATTACATATCTGACGTTGGTAAAATCGACTCTAAATAATAATAAAAAACATGCGTCTAGCTTTCACCGATCTTAATCGGCGTTTTATATCCTTAACTGAACTAACGATTAATTTACGCACAAAATTTTTAGATTCCCGTAAGTTATTCAGAGTCACACACTTTTAACTTTGGCTTTCATAACAAAACTCATATCCAAGATACAGCCGTGAAATCAAAATCAAGCAGCGTTATCGGTAAGCTTTGAATCAATTACGGTTTGATTATTCAAACCCGTGTCCAGCTAGTCTAGCGTTTATTAGAAAGTTGGCGGAAGGGAGGCGTGGTCGGCAGAACAGGTAATCCGATTTAACTCCACAGTTCCCGAAGGAAGTATCTGAGTGACCTCGCTTGTTGATACGAAACTTTTCCGCTCAGTTTTTTTTACGGGGAAAGTTTCTCTGGAGGTGCCAATGAGGAAATAAAACTTTGATCTCTTTATTGGCACAGAAAAACTTGAAAGATGCCTGTGGGAAAAGTACAAGAAGTGCCAATCTATGAAGAAGTTGTTGACATTATCGAAACGTCGCGTTGGCGTTATTGACTTTTTTGATCAGAATGTTTGTGTTTAAAGTATCCAAAACATATAATTACGAAATAATATTCCCACATAAAACACATCGCGTATAATGGTGGCTAAAATTTTTATTTAAAAGTCAACCCCTATCCAAATGGCATAATATCTAACAAACATACAAAACACAACCCGCATCATTGCCAAATTAACTACATGTAACTGAATACGTGAACGCCTCTATAATCAATCCTCAAAACACAAATATGAGTAGAAATTAGAATTATAAAATTTTTTGAAGATTAAGGAGCTTTGCTTTTCCCTTGCGGGAGAACGCTGTTTCTTAAGCCGTTTACAGGTTTTTAACACATTTTATTTTTTTAGCAATGACGCGTTATTTGAAGTTCTTTGTATGTCTTTATTAGTTGTGTGAGTTGTGTCGTCCCATAAGAGGCGAGGTCGAATTACGTATGGCATACAAGTACAATACGAGTTACCATGAAACCATGAGCTAATGTCACTTGAGCAGTCATACCACTCGGAATGTTCTAAACTACTTCCTAACATTTGTCTTTTCTCACAACTGGACACTTAAAACTAACATTGCTAAGTGCACCGTCCATATTCTGTTGAATTAGCGAAACGATGTCACATTGTCCAAATGTTTACAATCACTTCTTACGGATTCTACAAACAAAGTCCACTAAATGCTCACGTAGTGAATATTACGACATAACTGTCATCTTTCTAGTTAAACAATCGTATGCAGATTATGTTACTAGAGGTGATACATCGTCGTCATCTTGTATTTAGAATAATTAATAATACTCCAAAGCAAAATCAAAATTTTGTAATGACTTTTTTTTGTCGTTTTGATTCCCTTGCGGCCAAATGCCGCGTGATACATTGTTTTTTGAAAGAAAAACTGTTTAAATCCACACAGGATTGATTAATAGAAATATTACTCAATTTTGTAAGTATAAACGTTTAAATTTTGCTCAGATTTCATTGATTTTTTGTTTCCTTTTTAAACACATGCCATATTCTAGCGAGAGATTCAAAAAAAGACCTTTCGCAGGATGATTCAGAACGTGTCAGTTAGACCTGAGTTTCGGCTAGATTTTCGAATCGCAGTTTGATCGAATGTCGATATAGCGGTTCGGTAACAAATATAATATATAAACAAAATAAAATAGTTGCATCGGAAAAATTCACATTTTTATAATATAATCGGGGGGCTGGTCACATTAGGCATCTATAAGCGTCTTTTACTTTAGAAGTTCAAAATTATAATCTCTCGTCTATCGTCGTCTGAGTAATTATACCTTGAATTATGAATATTTTTTTATTCTCATGATGATCATGTCGATTTATTTACTTCCTTTTTGTGAAGTCGGTTCAAAATTTACTTAGTTAAACTTGTAGCAAATTTTTACGTCTCCTGTCACTTAAACGTATATAGTTTCAGAGAATTAAGCGAAAAACCTAAAAACTACCTTAAAACCGTCTTCCCCGGCTCAAGGACTACGGGCTGGGACTTTTGATTATGTTGACATTGTTGACCTCCTAACAGTCTAAACAGTCACGAAGTAAAAAAATGACCCTTGAAATTCCCTCTATAAGGTTTAATAATACTTTGACTCGCCTATTAGCCCGAATTAATATATAGCCGGATATATATAAATTCTTATTTGATTATTTGTATATAAAACCTTATCCAAATAGCAATTTTCTCCAAATTTGGGGGATCAACGAAAACATCCACAATCTCACCTCGATATTCCAATCTCATTCTTGAATCAAATTTGTTCACGTGCGAGAAATCCTTCGACGGTCTTTAGAAGCTCATTTTGGTGCGTTTGTTTGAAATTTGAATAACGATTACACTGCTGAGGAAGTAGATGTAGTTATGATCTTGTTTGTAGGAAACGCAGCAGTGAATAACGAGGTATTCGATATAGCAGCATCGGGTCTCGCTGTTATATCGTGCGGTGACCACGAAGCCGATGAAATAACTTTAGTTCGGTGTCGCACTCTCGTACCGGCGAACGTTTTGACGCTCTGCTGGATTAAACTCCTATCATTAATAGACATTTGATTAGTTAACACCCGCATAAATATTGTTACAGTGTGGAAGTTGTTTATATTGATCGTGCACTTAATACGTTAAGTGTAGTGACATCGATACTTACTAAGGAAATAGCTTGGATATACAGAAAATCTGTTCAAACTTAAAGGTATAGTTTCAGTTAACTTTTGTGTACTTTTCTAGTTTTTTTTATTAGCTAGTCTTAGGCGTGATTCAAAAAAATTAGTTTTCATTTATATTAAATTCTTCTCAATAACAAAACGATTATGATGCAAGCAATGTGTCTTCTTCTAGTAAACAAAAACAGGTTTAACCTCTCCCGAATTTTTACGTTATTAATTTGGTGATGACATTTATGCTTATTAGCTTTTAGTGAAATATGAAACTGGCCATTAATTTTTCAATAATTTGTTTATTTTATTGTATTAGCTGTCACATTTTAATTTTATGTGCTTAATTCTAAAAAATGTCTGCAGCTGAACCCAAAAGAGCTTAGATAATTCTACTGAAGGCTACCCGATACTTTTACTGTAAAGCATATAAAAGACGTACTTTTTTGTCTATATTGAAAAAAAAAAACGGTTTTTTATTACTTACTTTTCGAAACTTAAACGTAACTTACTTAATTAATTCTTATTTAACTCCAGCTAATAAATACAGATTAAAAAATATATTTCAGGCAATGTTTAGCCCAAAGGATGTGTAAAGACGAATTTGCGCTTATTAAAAAAATAAATCATTGGATCAATCAGCAAAAAAAATACCGGATTTTAATTGTTATCTCAAACCAAAAGGTCATATTTATTTTTGAACTTTATAACAAAGGTCGAATCGAACGCATCAACCGGTTTCCCACCATGAGTCATGCTGGTAGTAAGTACAATTTATAAATCATGATGAAGGTATTCGAGATAAATCACCAATTTTAAGTAGGTGCTTCATATTAATGTTCCGAAATAGCTACGCATCAACTACTATGCTATAAAGCATTAGTCAGCAAGGTAATGTTTAAACAAAGTACAAGTGTTTTACGGGTTTTTACCATCGAGATATAAGGTGAAAAATACATCCATCGAAGATATATCGGATTTTGAAGAGTCTTACAGCTTTTATGCTGATACTTTTGTGAAGCAAGACCACTAAGGAACGTCTTATGATAGCTGTATCTGGCAGAACATTGATGCACCTTCATTTGGTAAATATCTGTAACGTGTTATTGAAATCTAGCGACGTGCTAAATCTCAAAAAGTATTATGATGAATTGCAGCTTATAAGCTATTCCGATGAAAAGCATGAGCTATTATTACAAAATGATATTATTACAAAATTTCATCTAAATCCATCCAGTAGTTTTTTGCGTGGAGGAGTACAAACATACTATTATTCTCACAAACTTTAGCATTTATAGTATTTGTAAGATTGGATAGAATAGGTTTATTTGACGCAAGCACTGTACTTACAAGCTACATTTCAGCGTTTTACCGATAAGCTGTTATTTATTTTATCACTGGTAGCAGCTCCGACAGACTGCGTTATGCCAAAAGTTGTGTAAAGTCCATATGGGTAAAGATTAGCGTTTCTTTTTACTTGCATTCTTTCATACTTCCCCACTTTTTCCTGAGCTTTTACAATAATATAAAATGAAAGTTGAAAATTTGGTTCACTCGTTTTCAAAGTGTACTCTCGTGTAAACTTTGCTGCCAAGTGCATATATAACGGTAACATGAAAGGACATTCCGTTAGTTTTTCAATAGGAAATCAAAGATTAGGGTTTGTTTGTTTATGATGACAATGTCACACGTAATATGCTTTAAATATCCATCGTGATAATGATCTTGACCTTGTGACTCTTAGAGCGTGGCTGTCAGATGTTTGATTTATTATTAACAAGATACTACGTCTCATTCCTAGATCTTTTTACTGGTAACTAGTTACTGATTGAAGATAGAAAATCGTGATATCATCAATTCCTATCTCATCAGCAGGTTCCAACCCATAATCTACGACTTTAGAAGTTTTAATAAACAAACTCAAATCGGTTACTCTGATCTTACATCATCATAAAACTGCGTTTAAATATCTTAAGTTCACTGATCGGAGATAATCGTATGTTATTAGTTTCCGCATAACAAGATCAAAGAAGAGTGATCATTAGTTTTTATCGAGTACTCCCTTCATTCATTCTTCTTTATTGCCGCCCTATATGTATGCATGGTAAATGGAAGAACAAAACACGTGAGAAAGTTAATGCGTTTCAAATGAATCATCTTTTTAATCGAATGTCGTTACAGTAATTACCTCCGGTTGTATACAAAGGAGATTACTAAGATAACGTTGCAACACTAGCTCCAACTTGTCTCCTGCTGTTTTCATAAATCTCGATGGTTTATTAGGTATTTTCGAGCCGATGTCAGCGCCTAGGCTAATTAAACAGATTTATTGCAGCTACTTTCCGATCGCTAAAAGTTTTGAAAGGACACATTTTACTGCCCATGATTAAACATTTACTACGAGTAAATTCTAAAATAAAATTCATACAATTTTATCTACTTATATCGTAATATAAGTAGTTGGTGGCTTCATTCGTAAATGAAGTCTTAAAAATGACCCCAACTTCTCATGAATGCCATTTCTTGTTTATTTTTATTTTTTATTCTAGTAAGAACTTACTCCACTTAGTGGCTTTATAGAAAACGCAATGGTACAACAAATTGCGGGAAGCAATAAGATCGTACATCATCAAATATAATCCGATAGTCTGACTTTCACTGAAAGCAATATGTCACGACAAATGCAGGAATTGACACCATATCGAATCGCGGTAAATCACAGACAGTTGTAGCAGAAAGTTCTATCTTAATACGATAACTGCCTAATTTGTGTTTGAAAAAAATCTGTTTATTTTAATTAAATTAATAATTAAATTTTCTTAGTAATAAAAGGAAAATAAAAATAACACTATTCCTTTTAGGATAGTGATATTATGGACCAAGAATAACAACATTAAATTATTGACTTAGTTCAAAGTAAGTGACAATAGTCACGCACACTCGTCCTAACCAGTGAATGAAAATTGTGTAAATTGTTAGTATAACGACTTTCAATATTACGTAACGTAATAAATAATTATCTTACGGGCACTAATTTCAAGTGCTATTTTCAGAAAGAGAATATCCTGGACACTTCTAGGCCGACAATAGGTTACATATGTATAGTTTTTTTTTTTTGTATGGTATAATAATGGTAAGTAAGGTAAAAACTATGCTGTTTTTCGAACGCATTAATTTGAGGTACATATCATACAATATATCTCTGATAAGAAGCTATCAACAAGATGACCATAAGAGGTGTTCAGTCGATTAATTCCCTGTCACCTTCGTTCACATTCAATAAACATCGCTACACAATGTAACAATATTTTACATAAGTCGATATTCATGTAACCAGTTTATCGAAGCAGTGAACTTTGCTTGTTGCTTGATCATCCCTATTAGATTCGGGCCAATGAACGGGATTATTTGAACTAACACCTTGAACTATTTACACCAACCTGTGTCAACGGTGGTATTGATTCAGGTTTATTCTCTCTGAACTATTTAACAGTTTTATGGTTTCGTTAAAGTAACATTTTTAGAATTCGAATTGCAATGTATCGTCATATTCCGGGTGATACAGATACATTTTTTCGTTTAATTAATTTCGCTTATTAAACAAAGTCTATATGTATAGAGTAAAGGTAATGTCGATTTAATCATTATCCATTCAAATGTCTTTGTTTTCATAAATAAAGCTAACTGTTTTTTGCCTTTTTGCCATCCAGACGTCAAAAAGGTTGCTTAAAAGCCAAGTTGTTTGAGAGAGCTGAAATGAATATCATTACGCCTGCGTCAAAAGTCTTTTATCTTGTAAATGTCCATGTTTGCCGTCAGGTTTCACAATCCGTGAAACAAAGCCGCATCTGAATATTTCATGGTTTTGTTCAAAACGGTACTCCTCCCGACTCGTGTCCTAAACATTGTTAAGAATATAAATATTCATTTGGAAAGGCACTAGAAACACCTGAGCAACTGTTAATAATATTGAATTACAATAATTTACATGAACATAGTGGTTTGAATATGTTGTATATGTTGTGTTGTATTTCCATATAAGGCTTACTCAGCAAATGATATATTTTATTACCGAAACCGGCAATGCGAAATGAGTTTATGCAAAAAATAATCTGAATCCAATGCAATACACGATGCATAAGAAATAAATAAAGTTATACCTACAAGCATTGTAATTATCGCAAACATTTTATGTAGGTAAGTACGTATTCATACATTTGAAATGACCATAGGTAAATTGAATATTCATTTCATCAATAAATTATAATGAGCACCACCAGATCTTATACAAGAGGCGAACATAACGCCACATGGCATATTAAAAGGACCTGCTATAATGCCTTTAGCACATCGAGCTTTCAGAGTGCCTATGTGCCCATTCTGCATTCAAGCGTAATGGTGCAATTACGTTGCATCATCGGCGTTAACGTGACACAGATTGCTATCCAGACACCTCGGGTCTGCCCATACGAGATCCCAATTTACCACACAGCTGCCCAAATAAGTGACAACAGCTGTTCATTTATTTTTCTTCAAACATGTACATACCTGTGTTAAATTTTTAATACTAAAAAATATTTCATTAACCTTTTTTCGACTATGGTCTAAGTGCATCAAATAGCTTTTCTCATTATCAACTGGTTCCACTAATTGTTATCTGGATCTCAAAATATCAAACGCAGGAAACATTAAGCTTAATTGCCAGAAAATTCGGAAGATTTACGTTAGTTTGATGTCTTTGACCTATAGTTATTTTTATTTGGTTACGTCATCTAAATAATTTAAACATTTTTTGAAAAATAGTAAACTTATTTTGATATTAACTTCAGTATGTATCTTAAGGCAGTCACGATCATCTATTTATTAACCTAATGTACCTTATTCTCATCATATTTTGTGTTTACTATTCACAAATGTGAATCAATACTTTGGAAATTTTGAATTTGAAAGTTCACTTTTCATTTCAAAATGTCCAAAAGGACACAATTCAAGAAAGTAAAGTCTTAGATCTGAATATTTTCAACTTTTTGATTGAAGCTTTTTTCTAATTTTAACTCATCTGAGCCACATAACTAGAGGTTATTACCTTCTGTTATACGAGTTTGAAACTGGAATGAGGCTACAATAGGCCATCAAAAAACATAATTAAGTTTGGCACCTAATCTTTCCGTAAACAAAGATTACGCAACAAAGGGATTAGAACCTTAAAATAATAACAAAGGAGAAAAATTAATTTCCGAGGCAGAACTACGGAAGCTTGTCAACGTGATCTTGTTTTATGTAATACGGGTAATACCGTAGTGTGAATTGAATGTTGATTGTTTAACAAAGAGTTTAAGTATCATTACAATATTCCAAATTTAGGTGATCGATTCACAACAGCTGTTTAAACGTTTACACATTTATTATTCTACCTAGATACTACCAAACTACCTTAATGCCCCATTATACGAGTTGTTCCTCCATCTTAAAGTTTTCACTCGACTAATCCAATAATGAAATAAAACGTACACAAAAATTATCTATTAAAAGTATGTACGTGTTCCTTACCTACCTTGAATACGTAAATTTATCTAGATACAAAATAGATTCTAGGTTAAATACGTAGCAGACCCTTGTACAAACATCGTAGTCTAAACTTGGTTTCTTGATATTGAATGGCAGAGTGGAGTTCATTGAGGTTAAGACACAATATGGAGGTTCTATAGAGTACTTGGCAAAGGCAAGAGCAAGAAGAATCTTGTTCCTGAGCGTGAAAGCGTTGAAGCTATACAGAGTACACAAGCTATACAGTAGTGGTGTGCCACCGCATCTGTATCGAATGACGGTGAAATTTATAGTAGTTAGGAGATATTATGTGCACTTTCCAGTCAATGAAATCAAGAAAGTAGTCGGGATGGAAGCACATTAATAAAAATAAATTTCAACATGATGCGAATGATTTAAAACAAAAACATGTTGTTTTGCATCTTCATTATGCTATTTGATTTGCAATAATGTATTTACAACAGCTACTTACGGTGACACTAATCAATGAAGAAGGTAATATAACTGTCACATTATGCAATCCAAAAAAGGCATAATGAGAATTGATGAC
The DNA here is from genome assembly GCA_963924145.1 of Pyrausta purpuralis. Classification (NCBI taxonomy): domain Eukaryota; kingdom Metazoa; phylum Arthropoda; class Insecta; order Lepidoptera; family Crambidae; genus Pyrausta; species Pyrausta purpuralis. The sequence goes on along the minus strand of OZ001659.1, from coordinate 11,515,508 downwards.
AAATTCATATTTAAAAATAATTACACGTTAATCGTCCAGCGTAAAATACGAAAAATCGGTCACTTAAGTAGTGACGCTAAATGTGTTACTTGTGTTGGACTAATTACTCAATATCGCGGTGATGTAACATGCTTACTTTAGTAAATATCGCGTGACACAGCCCTATAGCAGCCTTCCTTAGCAGCCACAAAATAGCCGTGTGTCGGTAGATGCCATTGAAAAATATCCGCCCCTTTATAGAGTGGTGGAGAATTCCTTGAAAAGGTTCAAGCAATACAGCTTTTATTTCTAAGGCTTTGCCTTGCCATACATCCGTTGCGGATTGTAAGAAATATTTATTTCAAAGTAAGGGCGTTTTAAGTTTATATCTGGAGCACGTATTGATATCTGACGTAATTTAGTTATGGTTTTCTAACCTTAATGCTAGAAAACATTATAACAGTATACATAGCAAACTGGTAGGGTTTAAAAGGTTTAAGTTTAATTAGGGTAATAAGGAAAAATAAACAAATAAGTATGTTAATTTCACAGTCAGTCAGTTTAGGAAAACGATTATAACAAATTACAAAATAAATATTAGAGTGAAAGAGTGTATTAACAAAGAATACTTCTAAATAAAACAATAAATCGAAAGAGTAAAGCACTCTGTCATTAATGCAAATCTGTTCTATTTGCGCTACATAATCAGAAATATGGCCTAATAATATGTTAATCAGCCCATTTACATCTTAATTTATCGTTAACGGATAGTAATTATTAACTTTTTTGCAGGTAATATTTGAAAAGCTTCATTTGGTGTTACTACAACTTTGGTAAGAACAACTTTGTAGGATATAAACGTGTTTGTAGGATATGAACGTGTAACAAAAAAATAGACGTAAGAGATGACAAACGAGATAGAGTGAGAAAGGAGAAGAACGTTTGAATTTGAAAGAGGAATGCAGAAGTAGATGACTGTCCCGTGAGGCGTGTGGGGTCTGAAGATGAATACACGTAAAGACGTAATTATAGAAGTTTAATAAACCAAGAGTTCATCTTCATATCTTAACTCCGAGTCCCATATTATGTATTGTACAATAATTTCGGTCTGAACTTGCAGTAGGAACGTTTACTAAATCTTCCCTTTCAAAACTTCCTGACAAAGCCCATGATAACCCCTGACTTGCAACCGGCTTTCTCTGTTATAAACCGTAGTCAAGTTATCTATTCAAATGTCCTTGAGATATGTGATTTACGCTAGAAGTTACCTACACTAAGTTACTAAGTATTTTGAACATGTTTGGCAAATTCATTTATGTATAATACGTACTAAAGTTATGTTACGTACTTTGCACAAAAAACAACGCTAGAAAATTTCAATATTGTCAATTGAGACTATATACATCAGTTCCTTACTATAAAACAATATGGTACTATGTTTTAAACCAAGTTTTCATTATGAGTAGTATCAACATACTTATCAGTAGGTCAACAGTAAAACGAGTTTTTAACATCAAAAGTCAGAGATCAGGGATTTTCACATGCAACGGTTTTTTACCAAAAGTAATTATACAATACTTATTTATTTGTGTTATTCTGCCAAACCGTGTAACAGTTTGTCGGCAGCGCCACCGTATTATGTGTAGTAGTATGTGTCTTTCTTGCGATTTAAAAATTGTGACTAAAGAATCTAACAAATTTTGACTTTAGCTTAAACAGTAAACTAGAAAAACATCAGGCCCAAAAAGTTTCGTATACATACCACCCAAAACAACCCAGGGAGGCTTGTCTCACTGGATCCAATGCGTGATGAAAATTATAATTAATCAATTATTTCCTTGTCAAGTTTCTTGTTATATTTACAAGTCTCTAGAACATGCAAAAGTGCATAGGGTTGGTGGACTCCCTACACAAAATTTCGACCGAAATACAGATTCAAAACAGATTGTCTAGAAAAAAAAATGAGGTTGATTTCCGATTAACTTACCTCAAAATCTACTTACAGCTTTTGAACCATTAGTAAATGTCTTCTATAGCGGCTCTACCACTGTTCCCCAGTATTTTCTGTCGTAAGCCTAGCCCACAATGCGTCATTTCTAATCTTGGCAAGTCGACGAGACACCGACCTTACCTGACTCACGATTCCGCAAACGATGCTCGTCATTGTTTAGTAATTACTCGATTAGATTTAATCACGTAAGATCCCGCTAATCTGTTATTGATTTTGCAATTAATCGAGCAATTAAAATACTTGTTCTTTTGAGAAGTGATTGTAAACAAGGATTGATAATTGGGTCCACTTCTTATGACATGAATTTTCTATTACATAAGTTTAATAGCACAGGTGTAGTACTCGTAGTATTTTAAAAATATTGATTCCGTTATACATATATTTCTTGTTTCGGTACTGAGATGGCAGCTTATTTGTTAAATATAGTAACCGCTCTTTGTAACTATACAAACAGGGCCTAATTCCCAGCCACGGGGATCGCCCTACTGGGGGCAACTGGGAATCCAAAAAAATAAAGTTGCAGTTGACACCGTGTCTCCTTGCCCCGTTGCCATTTCGGGGTGAGACACTGATGGCATTTGTGACATTATTTTTTATGAATTCCGAGGTGCCCCCAGTGGGGGCGATGCAGGTGGGGACAACTGGGAATAATCCCCAAACAAGTAGGTTAAGTTATATTTTTAAAATGAATGTCCGAAATAACTAAATTTCGACAAAATATCTTAAAAATATGACGTTAGCTAAATGTTACGTCGCACAATATTAAAGAAATAAAATTTAAAGTGATCCCGTTAAATGGGTCAGCTCATATTTTAACCGTGGCTTATCTTCGCAATCTTACCGCCATCGCTCCGTTAACGCCGATTTTAATAACGTAGGTGCTTTTAAATAGTGAATAGACTTTTCCACGAAACTTACCACACCCTATGTATCTAAGTGTAAATCTAACCACGTGTACGAAATTGGGGTCAAACTCATCAAAAAAGAGTATAAAGCAAAATGTATTTTTGCTTGCCTTTTGAAAAGTTTTATAAGGTGTTGTCCTTCGTCATTGAAGAAAGGAGGTCGAAAAGATAATGACAATTATCAATAAGAGTTTGATAGTATGTTATCTAAGGAATGTCGAATATAGGTATATTTTGTGTCGATGCATAGGGGGCAAAGTGATTCACTTGATATCGTATTGATAGTGTACAGTGTAAACAAAGATAATTCCCGTTTTGGGTCAAGGGTGGATATAGGGAGATAAACATATTGACCTACTCTAATATTAAACGCCAACCCATAAAACATCACTCTTACTTTTACACACGAATAATAAAATCACACCCGCTATTAATCCGACCATACATAAATATTTACTAGCGAAAAATATAACCATAGTCAGAAATAATATGAGACATAATTAGCTGTCAGAGGATGTTTTTATTGTTCAGTCAATTTCTAGTAAACATTTGTATTGGCCTGTATACATAACCTATACATTATATTGTAAGTAAAAAATATGAAAACAGATCATAGTGTCAGCGTTGATAAAAATAATTATGAAGACATAGATAATAATATTTATAGAAAGAAAACACTAAGGCAAACATCAACAAACATATTTTGTAATAGCCTGGATTAGCCGTAACCAAGTAACACAAGTAGTGAAGCCAAAGGCGTCTTAGAAGTATCGCATAGATGATTGATAGACCTAAGTATCTAACCTAGCTCTACCCAAGTGTTGATAACGACGGTTTCTTGATTGCCTATTTAGTATCGTGGCACATTGTTTACTTCGCTCCTGTTATCGATCATGGAAACGATGGTAAGATTCTTCCATACGTTGTATAATCAGTCACATACAAAGGGTTTTACATAGGTAGCACACACGCGTCTTGAATGTAGTCCCGACGAGGTCTGTCCACCACCCGAACGGCCCTTCTTACGGCCGGTACCTCTGCTGACACCGCGATTGCTAACACTTAACTCGCGCGGTTCAAAAGCGTAATTCACACAAATATGTATGGACAACAGCACGTCAAGGTAAACACTGCGGTATCTTATGCAGTTGTAATAAGGGCTAGTTTGCAGCAAAAGTGGGTAACCTGATGTGCTAGCGACTAAGTAGTACATAAAAGTGTAGCATCTTGCTTTAATCTGTTCAATTTCCAGGCAGTTCAATTCCCACACAACAGTCAGCTGAGTCGCCAAATTGGTTACGATCCAACTTAAAAAAAATAAAAGTAACTTTTTCTCACTCACTCACGAAATTAAGACATGGATGGAAATTAGTCGTACTAAGAAATTTTGCTAATTGATTCAAAAGCAAAGCGGATCAACTGTCAAAACAAGATGGCAATACGCACCTTGAAGTGGGTTTTATCTTTGTATTTGAATCAGATTTTCCACTGATGGTTTTAGGGGTATTTTAGTTTTAACGCAAGTCAAATGTGTGTTCAAAACGGTTCATGTTTAGAAATTACTGAAATGGGTTTGTAAGAGTATATCAAAAAGGGCTGATGCTATAACCTCAGAGTTGAGGCATAAGCTAGGCGATATTTACGATGGAACTTTTGATAAAGTTGATGTCAACTTTGATTAATATTTGCGACTCGGGTATAATAACCTTCTGGTAACTTTCAAAGCATAAGTACATATTCGTTTTATGATCACGCCCTTAAGAAGTATCATGAAAACGTTTAATAATTTCAGTTTTATAAACAGCATCTACTATTTTGAACTCTATATTGATATACGTTACTTATGTGTAAGTATATTTTAATCACCTTGACTGATGTAAATGCTTGTGTAACGTAACGTTAATATTCTCTTGTTGATACGTCACCTTTCGCATAACATTATTAACACATAGACAGGGCATTAATATTCACGTACGTAAATCCTCATAGGAGCTAACCAATTTCAATAATATTATGTTTCGTTGAATCCTGAACATCACTAGAATCGTACAAGGAACATAAATAACATAATTTGACGGAAGTAGGATTGACAAAATCAATATAATCTAAATAGGATGGTACCAAAGAAGCAGAAAGCACATTTTATTTAGCACTTAGCTGTTACTATCGCGATTTGGTAGTAAAATTCAAGTCACGTGTTCCTAAATTTCCCCTCACCTGAGATTGTCACCTGACTTTTGTATCCGTGTTTTGATCTCTTTGGTATTCCGATACATCCCCGCGGCCGCGGCCTCAATACTGATCGATCACATTATACTTTCTGAGCTTACTTTTCACCGAATACTCTACAAGAGACTGTATTAAAAAGGAAATTGGATTTCTATTTTGTGGCGGATCACCTGTAAACTTTCGCGTTGCAGCATTATAAATAAATAAATATAAATATTGATATATGAAAACAAGAACACATACATTGCTCTAGTCCCAAAGTAAGTAGCTAGTGCACATGTGTTATGTAAATCAGAGACAACAGTTGTACCACAACACCCAAACTCGAGACATTATAGAAAATTTTGATTTCTACATTGACCCGTCCGGGAATCGAACCCGGAAGCTTGGCACAGCAACGCCTTGAAAACCCAGCGTGCTTAACCACTACACCACGGAGATCGTCATAAATGTATCAAAAAGGTTGCCTGAAGTTTTGATTGATAGTTATAATTATGTTATTATCTCGTCTTTCCGTTTTTACATTTCAACGGTGTGTTTCTTATCTGTGATTTATATTTGGGAATTATAAATTCTCTTGATGACCGAAACATAATGTGATATTTATATTAACGCTATAAATGGAACTATCCAAACAGAGCAGACAAACTACTCAGCAAAATTAAATCAAGCATAATGGGCTCAACGAAAGCAGATTTATTACGTAAGAAGTCTGTTTGTCTTTGGCCCCGAATTAATCCACTTACGCTCTATTGTGATCGTAAACGGTCGCGACATAATAAATAACTTTCACATGAATAACGGATCTCATTTACTTAGGAACCGTTTGTTCTGTAACAGTACAATGTAAGGCTGTATTCTGGAAGCGGCGATGGAACCCCAAGTCTGGACACATTGGAAATTGCTCCCATGGTGGATTTTTACTGACCCCATTTTAAGTTTGTTAAGTGAAAAAAAAACCTTAACAATCTACAAGTCTCGATTAACTTTCACTACTGACCCCAGTGAACTCCTGATTTTTTATGAATCGCCCTGGTCCCGTCTTATGGCTATCATATTCGGGGCCAAGAAAAATCCAATAAAGTAAAAATAATGAATATCGGTGCATCGATTCTCGACTTAGTACTATGACAAACAGAACTTTCTTTTATGGTTATAAGAAGAAGAAGATAGAAAGAAGACACACATATTTTAGTTCCGTAAATTCACAACCGGCACTATGCATGTCAGGCTGATGATCAACCAATCATTCTCCAGAAGTCCACTTTCAGTTATTTTGTTCTTAGTTATTATTTTAACTGCCTCGTTGGCGCAGTGGTTAGTGGGTCGCACTTTAAACTGGCGGCTGCGCCAGAGGTCCCGGGTTCGATCCCCGGGTCGGGCCAAAAATATGTACCTGGGTTTTTCTGTTTAGAAATTGTCTGGGTAGCCCGGAGTTTGGATGTTGGTGGTGTTTCACCCCCGTGCCTCGGAAAAGCACGAAAAGCCGTTGGTCCTGCGCCTGATCTCTCTCCGATCTGATCAGGGCAGGGAGAGAGTGCACTTGTGTTTGCGCACACACTTGTGCTCTATAATATGTCTCGCGCAGTCGGTTAGTCGTTTGTGACTGGCCACCGTAGTCGAAATCGGCTAGGGGGACTATATCTTAGTTATTATTTCTTTGTCCCCACAAATTTTCAGCGTGTCCTACCAGCCCTCGATGCGGCCCTGAACCGAAGTACCTAACTGAGAAATGTGCTATCCGACCATTTTGGTCACCAGCCAAATAAGAGATGGCACTCATGAATAGTAATGTATCGGGTGATAGTGCGATTGTTTATTTAGATAGAGTTCCATCTGAAAAAAATAAGGAGACGTTGGTCCTTTCTGCTACGTAAAATACGAGATTTTGTTGCATTGCGTTTGTGAATTCTCATTTAAAAACTATGTTTCGTGTAAAGTTATCAAATAGACGTGGCATACATTCGTATCAAATGAAAGCTTTGGACAATTTGTTTTCCGTACAAACTTAATTTATAAATTTATCATTGTAAATCTTGGATAAGGATTGGATTAAGAAAGAACGGTTAAGTGCGTTTACATTCAATTCTTAAAATAGTTCGTTTGTAGTTAAGGTAAACGCACAAGCACTTCACACGCAACCGATATTTATGTTTGTTCTTTCATCGTTTATTGTCTTAATTAAGAAGCGTTACAGCCATTTCTCGGATACAACATAACGTATTCTATTGCGGCCATAAAAAGATACGCCGCCACTATTTCCCAGAATCCACAATTTATGTGTTTACTCTTGGTCCCTTCAACGCTAGATTCTGACACCTTGCTTCCACAATGTAAAGACAACAAAGTACGCTTAGTTGCACAAATTCGACAAGAAATGGCCTGGATCACGACACGCGTTTAGGATTTTGAACGAATAATATATTTCTGTTATTATTATGTATGTGAAAAAGTAGTTCTAGGGTTTAAAATGATCCAAAGTTTAGTAGGTTGTGATACCAAAACAAGCATAGTATTTTTGTATTTAATAAAAAAAAGGTAAGAAAATTACCAGATTTTATTAACTTGGTGGAGAGAGACTGAACCTACCAAACCTACATGCCGTGTGTGTTACCATCACTTCTGTTTTCTCAGAAGAAATCTTATAAATTGGACCTGTTACCGCTTTGTGACGTAATGTTTTTGTATAAGAGTGTATAATTAAAGAGGTAAGGCCAAGAGTTCATTGCATATTAGCTTGATACGGGGGAATTATCGTTGCGAGCGATAACACAGCGATTATAGCTACAACCTGTGAGAACCGTGGAAGTTATGTTTTTATTCATTGAATTTATCACCGTGATATGAGAAATATCCAATTTATTGAAAATGTAATATAACTTTCTTGTATGATTAATAATAAATCAAACGTTTACCTAGGGGCTCATCATTGGAGTAAACTTAGGTGTAAAAGAATAGAATAAAAATTCTATTCAAAAGTTACCTAATCAAAGTACATGATGGAGCACTTTAACAGACCTATGAGAGCTTATTTAACAAGTCTTAACATATTATTTTCTGCATGGGATCGCATTTTGCAAGCTGTTATTATAATTTTACAACAATTACAGATCACTACACATTCGCGTTCTCAGTGCTAACTAATGGATGTTAGGAGGTGCATTATTGCGTAAACCTACCTTTCTTCATCACGCAGTATCTTACAAACCACGGCTTTCATAAGGAATATCTGAAAAGATTTCATATTGTCGCAGACGACACATGTCCCTGCGATAACCTCACCACGCAATCCTGGAAACACCTGATTGAAGACTGCCCACGATTTGCCGCAAAACGCTTGGACCATACCGTTGCCTGCAACACTCTTAACATTAACCCATTTGATATCACTGAAATAATTACAAAAGAAACCACTATGAACACATTCCACAATTATCTTAAATACATAGTCAACCACCTCAAAGATTTTAACAATCCACTGCAAGCACAAATTAATCAATAACCATCAAACTGTAGCACATTGGTTGTGCTTTCAGAGTAGTCCAATAGCTCTGAGAGTATAGCGAAACACAAAACTCCTTTTAAAAAAAAACCTACCTTTTGCTACAAATCAATGTTGCAGACAGAAATACCTGAATCCGGAACGTGATTACGTTTTGATAAATTTCTTCTTCTTCTTTTAAATTTAAAATGAATAAGCCGTATAAAACTCACTAAAATTACGTGACGTGCTTTACTTAAAATAACGTGTTTGTCTTATATTTAGTAAAAATGGATTAGTTTAGAATCGGTGCATTAGGTTAGAAGAAATTGAACTATAAAAGAATCATCTCGTTAAGACTTCTCTTTTCCGAAAATCCTTTGACAAACATGCAATATACAAAAATACATACACTCATGAAATTTTTCACACCTTGGAAGTCTTAATAGTTCACCTCACTCAATTGTTAATACATTTTGACAATATCACATACATACAGGTCGAATTTATAACTATATTTTTTAAAGTAAAATTAAACATACTTCGTTTAAGTAGCATTAGATAAGCAAAAATTTTGTTTCCACAACACATAAGTAAGATTTTTATAATATTTTCAAGTACAGGCAACAGCACGTGAAAGTAAACACTGCGGTTACTCATGCCGTTGTAATATGGGTTTGTTTGGAACAAAAGTTGGTAAGCTGATGTGCTAGAGACTGTACATCCCACTCATCCACTTGGTGACTTCAACTGCTGGTAACATCTAACATCAAATTATATTTTGTAGTTTATGGAGTACCTACCTACTTCATACTATATTTGTTCTTACATGTCGTCATCACTCAACTCTGTACAATATTATTCTTGCATTTATCATGAGCAGCATACATCTTGAAAACCTAAGTGGTCCTTGCCAGTATGAAATGATATTTTTGGATCATCTTACTATGGCAAAAGAATATTTAAAATCTAAGAACTAAAATAATTAAGATCTGCTTAATGTACATACCTATAACTATACAATAAATGATTGATCGATTGATTGATTGATAAGAAAACGTTTAGAAAAATCTTAAAATCAGCAATCCCACCATTTGCTAAGAAGAACAGTAAGCCTAACATGCACACTGTTTATCGCGTCGATAAAATAATTTTATTTCCTGAAAAACCTATTTTTCAAAATATTTTCCACTTTAAAAACAAATTAATACAACAAAATTACAAAAAAAAACTTCTAAATATGATAAAAAGACTTGTGAAATATATCGATTGCCGCTAAATGATAAATAGGCGCGCATCTTAGGCCTGCTGACTTCTCATAACCTAAAGACTAGAATATACAAATAATATTCGGCTCACTCCTACCATGAACAAGTAAATTTGCGTAAAAAATTAAAAAGAATCGTCTCCCTATGATGACTTCTGGTTTTCGAGTAATCCGTGGACAAACATACATACACTTACGAAATTTTGCACGTGTTTGAAAGCCTTAATAGGTCAACATACTTAAATATTATCAAATTCTAACGTTATCACATACATATATATATTGAATTGATTATCTCCTTTTCTGAAGTCGGTAAAAAAATAACCTCTAATTTCAAATGACTACCATTATTTTACAGGACGTATTATTGAGATGTCATCTTTATACATTCATCTTTATAAAACGCCTTATACAGGAGACCAGGGACATGATGTCACATAAATAAATCACATACTTATGCAGTTAAAATCTATTACATTTTATGAAGCATGTTAAGGTTTAGTGTACACTCGACCGACATCGTTGCCCACGCGCAAGTTGAGTTGACATTAAGTGGGTAAAGTCTAAAACTGAAGTGTCTACTTAAAACATCGTAGGAACTTTATAAAATAATTATAGTAGTTAAAAATAAAGTTCTGTATAGTCAGCTGCCGAAGTCTGACGCATCAGAGTATCGCGTAAATAATTTTAATTTTCTGATTTTCTGCTGCATCGAATAATATTTCACCTTACGTAGCTATATCTTTCAAAAATCTTAAAAATATTTGTAATTGTAAAAGCTTCATTAAAAAAAAACTCAATCAATAAATATACGAAAACACAAATTTGGCTTCAGCGTTTTTCGAGCGCCACCTGATTGTTCTACAGGGAAAACTATGTCGAGACTTATTCTTTGGTTTAATTATTGGGATTAATTAACGATTTAGGCTTTTATAGTACGAGTCCAAAGAAAAGCATTTTGAATTGTATTTTATCTAGTTTTACTTCTAAGTACTTTATTATTTATTTAGTCCATCAACATAACAATACAACTATAATATGATGTTGGTAACTATGTATTTTAACTAACCTGTATAACTAAAGGTTCTAATTATTTATTGGTCACTATATAACTTCAGCCTGAATATACTTAAGTCTAAACCATCCTTCTTGTCAGCATTTTGTGGTATCCAATTGACAACCAGCCTTGGCGTAAAACGTGCGAAGTACGCTTTCTGCACGAATATCATATCAATTCGTTCCGAAAACGTATCGAATTTCATGGTCATTCTTTAACTGATTATATGTAAAAACCTGTGTTCGCTTTAAGAAAATACTAGTTTGCCAAACAATTACTCGTTTTTCCACATTAAACTTTTACGAGTATTACTAGCGTATAAAAATGAAACCGCGAACAAATTTCGTGCCCCATAAATTGACACCACTTTACAGCTGCGAATTTTAGCAGCGATGCAGTTGCGATGCTAACGCGCGTTAGCCTCATAGTACTAGCAAGGTACTATCAGCAGCAAAATAAACCTAACCTTTGGTTCCTATTATAAGCTAAAACAAACCGTACACACTTACCGCTTCCATTTCTCTTATGCTTTTATTTATTATAATATATATAATAATAATATATATTTATTATTATTTACTCATACACTTAGGATCAATTAAACTGATTCGGCAAGATAATTCGAAAATAGGTCGAAATATCATTAAAAGTTTTGACTTTGTATTTTCTGTTAGAGGTAAAGTTATGTGGCTTCCAATATATTTTCGATTACTTATCAAATTGTCAAACATAACTACAACAACAAAATAAAAAGATTGCTTCAAAACAATTTGACTTCAGTGAAACTGAATGCAATTAGTTTCCGTAGCAAGGAAAACCTTCGTTTTCAGTAGATTCTATTAGCAATTTTCTTTTAGATACAATTGCTTCTTTATACCGAGTTTCCACGATACTTTTCTATAATGAACAGTTTTTTAAAATTCTCGCTACAAATACTATTAAACAACTAAAATTAGCTTGCTTATAACGTGCCACTTCTGGGCAAAGTCCTTACCTGTATGCAAGTAATGTTAGTAAACGTACCTACGATGCAAGTGTTATAATTTTGATGGTAAACATGAAGCCTGTGGAACAGTTACTATAAAATAACGTTCAAATACAAAATTCACGCCTTTGGTCAACTAAATCCCAAAAGTTTGTTTAAGAATTCCATTAACACTTTTTGAGACAGTCTGAAATGTTATTTTTCTGTGTCACTCCAAGAATAAGGGTCAAAATTAAACCTGTGCGTTATGTATTTTACGATTGTCCGTGGGCTTTGTCGGTGTAAAGTAAGTTTTCTGACGTCACCGTGTACTTGCATGAATCATTTACGCCGTCCGTTTCCGATTGCAAGACCTCACTTTGGCGAACCTGCATGAATTAAAGATTACATTTTCATTCGTGTCTCCGTTAAATGGATATTTCGAGAACCTTGGAGAGTGCTAAGTTTTATTTCCTCGATGTTTTTTTCACTTGTTTATAAAGCTATTTTTAGGTCGCGAGGTACCATAACCCCTATAACTTATCTTGCCAAATATCAATTCCGTGAATAAATTAGTGATCATTTGGTTAGCAGGACGTCCGTCCAGTCATCTTTTACATGTTTAAATACCAACATATATTTCGATAATGATCAGTTTTTTCTTCTGTCTATTACCTATTTTATGTGCAGTCTAGATAGGGATATTAATCGACTTTGAAACACGATACATTTGTTACACAACAGATCTTGGGAAAGTTGAAGTGGCGGTTTTATAGTGCAGCATCAATAAAAGTGACTGCCGATGGTTATATCCTATTGTTTCAAAGCCATTAGTCTATCAAACTTCTCTCTCGCTGTAATAAAGACCACAATTCTGCAATCTAGAAGCAATTTTGCAACTTCTTTTAACGGTACTGCTTATAAAAAAAAGTTAGCCTGCATGCATCTACAACTGCTGGGCAAAGGTCTGTGTTTTATTTTTATCAAACGAGATTGTTTTCATGTATTTTTCTTATACAACCGCTTTAAATCAAAGCAAAGACATTTCTGGTCTGGTAGTTAACTTTGTTTACGACATATTACACAATCTGAATATTGATTTGATAGGTACCTAACTATATTACTTTTCGGTATGTAAGTTTGATCTGGTTTTATTTTTATTACAGTTACAATGAAGATTTATATCCATGATAAAAACTTTTTTGTTCCTTCAGCGACAAAACAGGCATTCAAATTATGCGCTTTACATTTTTTTACATTTCGGTTTATACTTTATAATATGATTAGAATATTCGCTCTTATTAGGAAGCTTAAGAACCTTTACACACTGCCAGTTGTAGCAGCTAGCTACCTAGATACAGTCACGATGCAGAAGCTGGAAATTATCAAATTATGTACCTACTGAATATTGGCGACTGCATTGATACTAACGCGCGATAGCATGGATCAGTCGTGCTTCTGCATCGATGCTAACGCGGGACTGCATCGATGAAAAATTAAATCTATTCATTGCATGAGAAGCTTAAAGTCGCAGTGTGTAAGGGGTCTAAGTCGTAAAAGATGCCATTACTAAGTACAAGTGAGAGTGCATTGAGAAAACTCCAGTTAAGGACATCATTACCGCAATGAAAGCGGAATAGGGTTGTCATACCTTGCATGTAGTTGGTGAATGAGTCATTTAGTTTGTTTATAATTTACACAACTTTATAAATATTATTTTTTGTCAAGTAATATTTACGTAAAACTTTGTCTTGGCTTCATTGAAAAAACCTGGGCGCGTATTGCGATGCAGTTTTAATCGGTAAGCGGCTTAGCTTTACTGTCAAATAAGCAATTCGTATTGCGTTTTTGCATGATATTTATACTAGTACAATAAAACAACATAAACGTTACTATCCTCACTATTGTAGTATTATTGTAATTTTATTATTTTGATAATATTCGTTTACATTGAGTCGGAATAGAGCTGCCTGGAAATTGAACGGCTAAATTCGGATCGCAATACGCCCCCTGCGCGAATGACTGGAACAATAAAAACCGCAAGAGAATTTCTTTTTCAATTGGTTTGGCAGTTTAACATGCGAAGGGCTGTGCCGTTGTTTTAATTAGGTTTTCCAATACTTGTAAGAAAGCATTTAAGACAATTAATTACCTTTTTTTTTTATCCATCACTTCTGTAAGCAAAGGTCCTTGCCTTGCCTACAAAAGCCTGCCTTTACCCTTGTTAGTTCTTGCCTTAAAAAGGAATATTTTCAACATACAAGTTTATTGCCATGCCTTAGCGACATACAGCACAATCATTCACGTCACGACATGGCACTACTTTCTTACATTTCACTTACAAATACAACCCTATTCTTCATGTATATCACGCGGATAGATTTCCTTTTTATTAACTATTTTTAAGGTCGTACATGTAGTCAAGAAAGCAGATTGGTACTTAATTCTATTTGTATGTGGTTATACTGTAAAACGACACTTTGACTATGATTACGGAAATTACGAGATAACTAAGGAAATTATTCTCAAAAAGAAATATAATATTTTCATTAAATGGTATAAAAAAAATCGTTTATCTAGGTAGGTATACATAATGTATTAGCCACCCTTCAGAGCGCGTAGAAAATAAGAGGGAAAAAATGAACATCCATTATTTATTTCTTATGCCAAGACAGACCGAAATTGCTTATTTAACGAATCCTATTCCATGTTCTTGCGAATATCAAACAGTGCTCAGGCTTATTACCGACAAGGACAAAATAACAAAACCTGAGAAATTTATTTTATCAAGTAACCAGAATAAATATGAGTAGGAATACGCGCAAGAAAATTTGGCTACCTCTATATGGGAAATAAGAATAAAAATATTCTACATTTTAAAAACTTTATAATTCATAGACGCCAGAGTCCAAATTCTGGGGGCATACTGCCATCTTGCTTTAATCTGTTCAAGTTCCAGGTAGTTCAATTACCACTTAACTTTTTAACTCGCCAAATTGCGATTACGATGCAACTTAAGAAAAAAATTACATATGTTACTTACTCGTGTAGTGCTATCTAACGCTAATCTCCTGAGTAGATTATACGAAAATGCATCACGAATTTGCTAATTAAAAGCAGAGCTGCTTAACAACCTTCAAAGCAACAAAGGTCAAAAGAAGTCTCCAAAATAAATTAAAAATATATATCTGTATAAAGTTGCGCCTATATTGATAACGTGATAAGTGCCTTAGACGATTTATATTGATTACAAACAGCAGACCGATTGGCTCCATATGTGCCTAAATCCACATCATCCATTTCCTCTCAACTTCTGTTCCGTTATTATTTCTTATGTAAGATCTACTCACTAACAATACATAGCTGTTTGTAAATAAGAGTTCTATGAATCGTTACGCGATGCGTCCGATATCGAGAACAATCGATTGTTCGTCACGTTTGTGTGTGCTTTTGACATAACTATTACGATTTTCACGACTTGTTTTGTAAAAATAATAACATTAAAAACTTAGATGGGTAATAATCATAAATAACTCTATAGAACATCCAAGGAACTAGAGCAAATGCTGACGGAACTGAAAGAAGTAAGTGAAAATATTGGCCTACAACTTAATTCCACAAAAACAAAAGTATCCACAAACGGCAAAAAGAATCCAATACTTATAAACAATACACCAGTTGAATATGTTGACAGCTATATTTATCTAGGTAAACAAATATCCTTTAAAAACACAAGACACCTGGAAGAACTAGATAGACGTATAAATATGACTTGGACAAAGTACTGGTGTTACAAAGAAATCTTGAAATCAAAACTTTTAATCAAATTAAAGAAAAAAGTCATGGACTCGTGTCTATTGCCCTACCTTACCTACGGAGCCCAAACCTGGGTCTTCAACAATAAAACGATGGCAAAAATACGCTCGTGTCAGCGTGCCATGGAGAGGAGCATCCTCGGCATCAAGCTCATAGACAAGCGGAGCAGCAGAAAAATTAGACAAAAAACCAAAATCATAGACGCACTACAACAAGCAAAGCGCTTGAAGTGGAAATGGGCAGGCCACATAGCTCGCTCCTCGAAAGAAAGATGGCCTAGACGCGCCACTGAATGGACAGGCCCAGAAGGCTTTAGAGAAGCGGGTAGGCCAAACGCTCGCTGGATTGACCACATAGTTAAATCATCAGAAAAGGACTGGATTAGAAGCGCCAACAACGGGGAGAAATGGAGGCTACTGGAGGAGGCCTATACCCGAAAGGGGCCGTGACATCCATTAATAAATCAAACTCTGATGTAATATAATGTTAATGTAACATTTAAGTCATGGAAATAAAAAGGCTTTAATAATAATAACTCTATTGAAGGTGGTCAATGTATATTGTTACAATCCAAATTTAAAGAAACACACCCATGTACATGGTTCTAAAATAAGTCCTCCGCCATCCTCCGCTGCCTGTCTGTCTCGATCAAAAAACTACTGCGTGGATTTCTTCAGATTTTTAGCAATATTATTCAGATGTACCTATACATTTTGTAGGTTTTTGATGAAAGATTAAGATAAATGATAAAGTGTCAAAGTCAATAATCTTTACTGCACTACTTGTAGAATTTTCTTTAACATCCCACTTTTGGTTAAAGACAAAGTACTTGATAAGGTCAAGACAGTTAAAAATCTTGTGTTTATTTTTTTATAATTTCATCCATCTTTTAAAGAACAGTCATTTTCAAATAAGTTGTTTAGATTTATGTTGCATCCAGTTTAACTGTAATAAAAGGGCGCTATTATGTAAACCAACACGTTCCAACACCCTCGGTCGGTTTGAACGGCCTTCGATTGTTGCAAAAAGTCTTACACAACATGGCACGAGCAAGGTTAGAGGCGGTTACGTGATCGAGACTGGTCGCGATTTGATTGTAATCGATGACCGCTGTTTTGACGGTTCAGATATTTAATTAATTTGGCATGGCGGGTTACGAGCTGATGATGCGATGATCTAAGAATTCTAGAATTATACATTATTCATTTTAATCTCACGTCAGTTTTACTATCAAAACAGCATTCTAAAGTAACTAATAATCCCATAAAAGACACGCACGTGTTTTCGATGGTACATTGTATTATTATTTCGTTGAAAATATTTTTATTCCCGTAAGAGTTTATGAATCACGAAGTACCTAGGTAGGCACTACATAAGTTACAATATAATAGTACTACATATCACTAGTGTCAGAGTCATTTTGCTATATTTATTACGCTGACCACCGGAACAATTTATGTGACTACAGCTTTTTACACAATCGTTCGTTCATCATCATCCAATTTAAGAGCTAAGTTCTTATTAGTGAAGGATTTTTTCAGAAAAACTCCAAATTAGGGAAGCTAGTGTAGTGGTTTCCCTCTTGCCTTCCACACCGCAGTATAAGAGCCGGGGGTTTCCCAGCCCTTGATCAAAAGCCTTTCCTGATATACTATATTTTCAACCTATTACTTGTACTGATCTTGCTGTAACCAACACCAGGGGAACGCTTATTTGGAATGAAATGAATGTTTATTTGCGTTTGAAAAATAATACATTTAGGTGGTTATTATTTTCATTTAGTTCAGCTTTTCCAGCCATCTATAATTAGCATGCAAATACATTTTTTTTGGTAGGACAAAGTGACTATAATTACATTAAATCATTAAATTTAATCATTTTTTTTTAATGTTTGTCTATTTAATTTTTTTTAAGTATTTGTAAGTTGGAATGTCAATGATTATAATATGGAAATAAATAATATCGATACATAATATGTCACATAAAAATTAAAATAATAGTTACAAAAAAAACAAGTCATAATGTCATATCATATTCAAATAATCATTAACATTATAAAAACAATGCTCGTTTAGCCACCTATATAGGGCGCCTTTACTCGGTGGCGGTGTTTACTCGCTAAGACACGGGATCGTCACCAAATATTCTAGCTTTCCATCCCACAAGACTCCACACTTCATTCTGGTAATCCTGCAGCTCAACATATTCGCAGCTAACACCAAATAAATAGTGGCCGTTCACAACCACCACGTGTGACTACTATAACCTACAGTTCAGCCCTAACCTATAACTTTATGGCTAATTAGTGTTACCTTAATTTATTACTAAAGTTTTAATACTTACAATTTCAATTAGAGAATAGAAATTCAGCATTAAGGTGTTGAAATGTCAACTATACTAATAATAACGCTACTCTTAAGCAACATAGTGTACTGAGGTGTAAGTATTTAGTAATAGTATTTGCAAATGGGCATCGTAAAAGGAGAGTTAAGTACTTGTTAAGAAACCTGTTAGAGTTAATGTCTCGGTGTTACTAGTTTAGCCACTTTATTAGGCACTTGTGTGAAGTAGCCAAGCTGTTATGACACTTAAATAATTATATATTTGAAGTTTTGGAATCTAAGCAAGTTCGTTCGAGGTCTCTGCCACCCTTTTGGCTGTTAAGATCCTGAGGCGGGGTGGTGATCTCGATAGAATCTACAAAGTAAAGGATTCCAAAAGTGGTTTATTACTTTAATTTACACCTCAGGCAGAAAACGTACATTATTTTGATTACTTATAAAATATTTATGTAACAAAATTTTTGTTTTTAAAAAAACCTTTTCTTGGGAAGGTACTGATTTCCTCAGAGGCTATACCTTTTTACGGATTTAGGAGGTGAAGCAGGTCAGTTACACCGCTCCGTCTTACAAAAGGGCGATAGGGTAAAGTCACATGAGTGGTCAGGTAACTGATTACTTAGACGCATTTTTTCCCTTTTGTATTTATTTAGTAAAGGATTAACTGACCCAACGTAGGACTTTTCTTCTATTTATAGTGTGATAGATATTTGATGGATTACTTACGTCAGTCAGGGGCAGGGCACATATAGCGAGAGGAACTGATAGCCGTTAGGGCAGAAAATTTCTAGATTAGAGACCCTTAGACCAAAAACACAGCGTAGGACCTCCACCGACAAGATGGACGGACGACCTTGTGAAGATCCCAGGATCAAACTGGATGCAGACCGCTTGTAATCGGTCGCTGTGGAAAGCCGTGGGGGAGGCTTGTGTTCAGCAGTGGACGTCCTTAGCAGTGTTGTTTTAATATTTGATCATATCTACTATTAATCTTTTTTCTTATATTTATATTTACTTCCTTCTGAAAAAGATCGTTGTTCTGTTATTGTTATGTGTTAATTAAGAATTGTGATTGTTCCAGAAAGTTCAAGATGGTGTAAGAAACGGCGAAGATGCGGTGGTTCAAGAAAGGCGAGCCGCCGCGGCTGCTGGCCGTCTCTCCGGAGGCCGAACCAAGGTCCACAAGGAGATCACGAATTGGTAAGTTTTATTTTATTTACCAGTAACTTAGCATCATAACCAGTAGGCTTCCTAAAAAGTCTAAGGTCCTGCCATTTTGCCATCTTCCATGGGTTCGGAACCTATGGACCATGTCAAAAAGGCAGAGCAGTGAATAATAGTTAAACTATCTGTGCATATTAGCAAGCCACTGACGGTAACAGCTGAAATAGCTTAGGTTAGACTTCTGCGCAGAAGAAGGTCAGTAATAAAAAAAACTTGTGAACAAGCTCCGGCAGCTCCATCTATGAGCCACTTCCATATCTTGAGACAAATAAGTATTAAGAGAGAGACATAGCTCTCTATTCGACTCCATCTTAAGCCCAATTTCGTCATTAAAGTAATGGTAAAATGTCGTTACTAGCGGTTGAATATTCACGCTTAGCAGAGCATCATAAATAATGCAAATAAGATATTGTAACTGGTAGAGCTATATATAAATATAGCTATATATAAATATAGCTCTACCAGTCTAAAAAAAAATAACATTATCGGACAACACGGGTCCATATGAGAGTCACTTAGTAACTAAAATAGAACCAGTGAGATCGCCCTGTCACTCTAGATCTGTAAAGTGCCTAGTCTAACTATTTTAGTATTTACTTGAGCGAGCTTTCAATCACCCTCCATCTACGTACAACGAGACATTGCTGCCAGCTTTTATGCGTCAAATGATGCAAATTACATTTTTTACTGTTAGTAAATCTTTTGTAGATACATTCCACAGATGTATATCCGTCACTAAACTTTTACAGTGTCATAAACTTTATATTGTAGCGAGTAAAAACGTCGTTCGTAGATCTTGCTTTTGAGTCCATTGTTTTATTTTATAACCGGGTATCCATATAAATTGCGTTTTATTTTTTCTGTACGTAAAAGAAATATATAAATTAATAATAAATACCATAACGGTGCAGTATAGATAGATTTATTCGCTATTCATCAAAATTAATTAAAACTTCACCTTCATGACATTCGATCTGACTCAGTTTTTAAATCTGTTTTACAGACATTCCCTGTACATTGGCAATATTATTAAGCTTTTTAGCACTGATAGCTGCTTAAATGGCGCTTTCTAGCAAGGTGAGACATGATCGGCCAGTTTACTTCGCTTTTTACACTTAAAGCGCTGTGAGTTGGCGTCTAATGGAGGCAAGAGAGTTAACGACTACCACAAATACCACCCACGGTACCAATGTTAGGCGCATTTTGCCAATCTCCTTTGGTAATGCGGTAATTTTATTGGTTTTGTCTTGGGAATCGTGTTTCCTGACGTTGTCCTGATTGCAAAATCGATCTTCTGTTTATGGTATATAATACTATAGGTATAGTTTATATCCTAAAACAAATTCAGATTTAATTGATTGATTGAAATGTTTAAAAAAGCACTTTAAGTTTATTGTGCTGCTAATGGTAATTTTGATAATTAGATATAAAAATAACATCATCATGTCTACTAATATTATAGAGCTGAAGATTTTGTTTGTTTAAATGCACTAATCTCAGGAATTACTAAATCGATTTGAAAAATACCTACTTACGTGCTGGAAAGCTTATTTTTTGAAGAAGGTTTTAGGCTGTAATACACGAGGGAAGGGAACAAACTCAAAACACGCGGACGCAGTCGCGGGGCACCGCAAGTTACTTATATGCGTGTAGGTACTAGAGGTTGCACCAGTTACCAGCCTTATCAGTGGTATTATAATTAGCATTCAGTGCAGAGTCAGTTAGCAAACAATCATAAAACACGATTTGACATCGGCACTCATAAAGTCAAAATTGATTTACGCGCTGCCAACCTACCGATATAGCGGGCGCCTAATGTAATAAATTAGCACAGTCTGTCAAAACAATGGCAGCTGCAAAATGGCAGGCATTAAACCGATTGTGCTATAATTGATTAATTTTAATATCTCACTGGCGATATTGAATTTGTGCTAGCAAAATTCGGAGGACAATATTATGGGCTTTGGTATCATGCTTCAACATTAGTAACTAAATTTTAATTCATACCCGTAATTATAGTCTGACTCTCCTTTAGAAAGAGAAGTCGAACGCCTAACAAAGTCTGACTAGCGCAGAAATTTAATGAAAACCTTGAATTTCCATTAGTATTCCCAGTCTTTTTTGTACGATCAAGGAATACTTATTTGTAGAGTTGTATTTTAAAATTATAATAAAAAATTAATTGGCTAAGAACTCACTTAGACTTAACTTCTTCCTTAAATCCGCTTAATCGTTCACCAACTTAAACTTCATTGAATTTTGGTAAACTGTGCGAAACATAAATATGTGTAAATAATTACGAAGCGTTATAGGCGCCACACAAAGCTTGGACATTTCGAGAGACCAAGCAAGCATGAAGCTAATTAGCATAAACAGTTACCGAGCCGCTCATCTGCTTGGTTTTCAATCGGCATTCGATGTAATTTTTTTGCATACATAATGAATGCCATTATGACAACATTCTGTCGTAGTTAATTGATAGGCGGCTACTTACTCGTCGTTTACGCAACGATCACGCAATACTGTTTTATTTGCATATGGAAAAAGAAGCGCATCTTGAGTTTTTGTGATGGGAGTTCCTAGAACGATTTTGACAATACTTTGCATATATGCGACGTAGGCATAAATATGTGAATTCGTTCCAAACCTCTCACAGATTTTCCAAGAAAAGCAAACTAAAATTCCACCAGTTAGCATTTCATTTGAAATTATTAAAGCGAATCATCAGAAAAGATAGACGTACCGTTAAATTAATTCGCGAGAACTATTACAGTATTTCTGGTTTAAACTTATAACCTGATCGTTGATAAGTTATGTGTCTGGTTATGTTGTAATCTATTTCCGATTACCTAGACTTGTTTCTGTTAAATACGTCTTCAATCTTAGTGCTTTCCTCAAAATCTGTGCCGTGCGTAAAACTCAAGAAATATTCGCATTCCCAATAACAGGAAAGTCTTGTTGAACGGCATTGCTTGATGTGACGTCATTGCGGTTTTCAATTCTATACTACGAATTGACCACAACTTGAGGCATTTTTATGGATATTACTTACTTTGCACACTACATAATGGCTAATGTCACCATATTATGATGGCGAGAAGTGACGGTAATTTAAAATATATAAGGAGATTACCACTTCACCAGACTTAAACGAGGAAAACATTTGCTTAGTGAATATGCATCCGAGTTTTATTATGCAATTATTGACAACTTCCTTTATACGAGTACGTAACAAAAATTAGCATTCCAAATCAGACAGGATGTCATGTAGTGCCTTAAAAATTTAGGATTCGAATTATTGAATTCGATTATTTAATAATCTATGATTGCTAATATTTGTTTGTTCTAGTTTACTAATGATGCCATTTTTAAATTCCAGATCTGTCCCCGGTGCGCTACCCGAATAGAAAAAGTAGCAGCAGCTCGGTGGAAACCAACTTTTACAACCTCAGCGACCAAATTATCATCGTCGAGAAGTCTCCACATCAGTGCCATAGGGGCGCTGAGACGCCTGTCACTCGCCGCATATCGCTACAAAACGGACCCACCTCACCGCAGGACGGCTATAATGAAACTCGTAAGAACCGCGGAGGCTCTTTAGAAAAGGAATACACCGTATATCGAGAAAAGCGAAACCCGTTGCTCGATAAAGTTAAGAACACCAAGCTATCATGCTTCAAATCAAACGGGCCATTACGACATGCGGAAGATGCTGCGTCAACCTCGGGAAGTGACTGCAGCGGTTTTGGACACGTCGAGGAAGCAAATCACTGCCGATACGCCGGCAATTATCCTGAATCTCATATAGAATTTGAAAATCAAAATCCTTGGGTAAAGATGCCAAATTATGACGACGATGTGTTCTTTGCCAAAAGCGTTACTAGTCCTATCGAAAATCAATGGAGAGAAGGCAAATCGTTTACTAATCGCGGCGCCAGATGTTACAGTTCTGGTTCTGAATGTGACCGGTACCACGCAATACCTAAGGTAGGAGCAAAACTATCAAAATCTAGCGATCAAATTTTTAATGACGATTATGAACCTTATGACGACGCACCAGTGGCAATAAAATCCCACAATACAAATAAGACTGATAAATTTAAGACTAATAAAACTGACAAGGATACTATCGGCCCAAGTTCCTGTTTATCAGCAAAATTGAGAGCAATGTCAGATCGTTATTTAAAATCTTCAACTAATAAATTCCTATCGAAATTATACAAACCCAATGCCGAGAACGAGGATGAGGTTAATGGTAGCAGCGAAAACATATTGAAATCTAGTAGTTCGAGTAAAGGCAGAAAGAAAAGAGGCGGAGTCAAAGCAAAATTACGCAGCTTTTCTTACGGTGCCTTGCCAGGCTTGGAAGAATTCCAGAAAACCAGCACTTCTGTGTTTCATGATGATGTTTACCAGGTATCATGTGATGATGAAAACGTTTTAATACAAGACTGTGAAGACGCCGACTCCGGAATACTAGTCAATGAATCTGCAGCTTCTTCAATTTTCGACAGTGATAGAATCTCATCTCGTTGCGAAAGTTCTGCATCTCATATAAACAACCCCTTAGCACCATGTCATGGCAGAAGTGTTTCAGGTGATCAATGCTTTGCCAAACCGAGATCATCAGGAAGGTTAAGTAGAGAAAGAATAATAAATGATCATCCAAAGCCAAAACCTCGACATACCCAAAGAGCTTTATCGTTAGACCGCAAAGAAATACTGAGGCGTATGCCAAAGAATAATAATAATGAATACGCTGAACCACAATATTTACAACTAACAGAAAAACAAAAGATGCGTCAGAGAGATGCAAGTTTAGGTGACACGGGGATTCCGCCTATACCTCCATGTAGAAAACCAACTAGAGGTGGCAGAACAGAAAAGGGATTGTCTGAATTTAAAGTAGTCAGAATAATGAGAAGGAATCCAACAGACGAGCTAGGGATATTCATCGCTAAAACTAAATTGTCAGATGAAGGTCACGTGGGCTACTTAGTTGCTCACGTAGTTCCTGGGGGACTAGCTGAAAAGTAAGTTGATTATAACACTTATATTTAATTTACATACATTTCATTGAAATTTATAAAAATCGTTTCAAATATAGCTACTGCAGTCAAGGTGCGGCCTTTTAGTGGGACTTTAAAAGCTAATTTTACTTTAATTCTGTAAAGACAATATGAATGAATGTTACTTCTAAATACATTTCATTTACCTACAATGTTTAATGTAGACCATATTTTTATTTTTCAGGGAAGGCACTTTACGCATTGGCGATGAGTTACTCAACGTCAACGGACGCCGACTTCGAGACTTGACGATGGCTGAAGCCAAAGACGCACTGAAATCGGGATCGTCAGAAATCGACATCGTTATATGCAGACAGCGCGAAAAATCGGGTGACTCGAGACAAAAAGAGGCGTCTCAGAGGAGCGTCATGCTAATGCGCGAGAGCTCCGTGGACTACGAGAACGCAATCATTTTGGGAAAGGAAAAACGTGTTGATAAATATGACGTCAGGATAGACCGTCGACGCTCGCAGGATGAGTCGGCTTGTAATCGCGGCGCGCTATCAGCTGCGGACGAGCCGGCCGACAGTGCGTCCAACTCGCATTCACACTTCCTCAAGGGCCAGAACGCTAGCTACAGCAGCATGAATAACAAACTGCTTCGCCGGCAAGTGGTTAGCTACGGTGGGGCTAACAAGGACGTACTAACCCTCAGTTGTGCTGGTGATATAGTGGACGTGGACGTGCCGGATTGTGCCGCAGACAGGTTTAAAGACAGACAGGACTGTGAAAGTGATATACAAACTCCTAATGCCGCGAATTTCTGTACACTACCGAGACGACCTCGAGCGCCGACGCACACTTACCATACGATCACGTTTGAAAAGGGACACGGAAAGAAGCCGCTTGGATTCACTATTGTCGGTGGTCGTGACTCGCCTCGAGGACCGCTTGGCATCTTTATAAAGAGCATCCTACCACAGGGCCAGGCGATCGACGACGGCAGATTGAAAGCAGGTAATTTATCAACTTGTGCAAAAAAATAGCCATTTATTTAATCGCAAGTCAAGGAATGTCATTTGTTTAGAATAAAAAGTAGGAAACAGTATTGTATTAGTTAAACTAATGGTTAATTACAACAAAGAGGATCTTTGTTGTACTGAGTCGGAACCGATAAGTTCATACCCTCGGTAGACTATTGTAATTAGAATGGTCATCAAACCTGACATGAATGTTTGTTTAACTACCAGACAATGTTGTTTATTTATGTACACTTGTTTGTTTGACCCACAAATACTTGTAGTTAGTACTCATACCTAATCAGTAGTGATTTATTTGAATGTGATATACTCGTATGTATTTGACCAACTGCAATACCCGTTATACTAGTGCTAATTCAGACCAAACTATAAAAACTAATTAGTTCTTATAATATGTTGCAAGTCGGTAATTAATGTTTCCACATACAAATTATCCTCCCGCCTGAATTATTTTCTCATTGATCATTTTATGTATACACATACTAGTATTCGTTTCCTGTAGATAAATAAATTTACATTCATAGAATGCTGGTGTTAATGTTTATGATGTAACTGCAGGTTTATAGCAATAAGAAATTGTTTGACAATAAGTGGTTCTGGTACCGCGTAATCCTGATGTTCTGTATTATCAAATTGATCTTTATCGCAATAGAGATAATATTAATTTTCGGTTGTATCTGCTTCCAGGAGATGAAGTGTTGGCGGTGAATGGACAGGCGTGCCATGAGCTTGCGCATGTAGAAGCTTTAGCATTATTCAAGTCAGTGAGAAGTGGATCAATAGAGCTGAGGATCTGCAGACGAGTAAAGAATTCCCAGTGAGTATCAAATTAATTTTCAAAAACAACAAAAAAGGCAAACGTTGTTTATGCCACATTAGGGTGCATAAAAGTTTTGGATCAATTAGTAGGAGAATCTGATTTGAATATTTGCTACACATTATAATATTATAGCCGAACTAGTAACTATTTATTGATAGTACCTATAAAGTTTTATCTACCAGTTAGATCACAAAAATAACTTTTGTTTTTTCTCCATCCTTTCGCCTCTCTTTTTTATATGTATAACTCGTATACAAATACTTTGTAACTTGAAACTATGAGTGCATAATTTATCAGAAAAATCACTATTCAGAAGCTATCGAAACGTTACTATAATATTTAACTTACATACGTTTTCCTTTCAGATCAACCAAAGCCAAATCCTGCACAGATCTTTTGAATGACGAAGAATAAGTTGCGGTCTTCTAAATGTATTTTTAATTAATGATATTATAATTTTGCATGTGAAAATCTATGGATTTTTTCAAGGATGTTATTTATTTTCTGTTCAAAAATGATTGTTCTTGACTGTACTATATTATAAAATGTTATTGAAATCCATAGCGTTAGGATAATATCTGGTTATTATTTTTATAGGATAAATGTAGATATTTGTAGATAACCTAAATCCATTAAAAACGCAATGTGAAATTCGAGCTGTAAAAGTCAAGAGCTCCTGTTTTTTCAAAAAGTGTGACTCCGAGTAGAAACGTACGTAAATCTTCTTAAAATCGATAGTTCTTATATTTCACGTTATCATTTCTTTTGTATCCTAGTTAACTTATAACACTTATCAATAGGCTTATAACTATGTCTTGAAGTGCCATTGAAGAGAGCCCTTGATTTAAAATTTTCCTTTGAAATTGCTGTACCTGATATTTCCTGTTCTTTATTTTTGACTCGCTCAGAACTCATTAATATTATCTGCCTAATGTAATAAATTCCAAAGATAAGAACTAGGTACTACATAATATGATACGCATGTTTATCTACTTTATTTTATTCCAAATGCTTAGTTTTTTAGAATGTAGGTTTATAAAATCGTTGTCATATCGGTACAGGGATTGTCGTAAATCTCTCTAAGAATTTCGATATCTTAGTCAGCTCATAATAATAAACATTGCTTATCGTCTAAAAAACTTTTCATTTGAAATAAAATATGCTTCGTTTGTTATATTCTTGAACGCTTCTTCTATTACTGCGATGAAATAGTCGACAAAGATGAGACTGATCTTTTATTTTTTTTAGAGTTCCATCTTCAACATTCTTCTTACATCGTATGTTTGTGGTCTATTTCAACAAAAACACTTTTGTTCTTAAGATATTATGTAATAACATGTACCTATCTTTGATGGATTGTATTGTATCACACATTCAAGTCTGCTCTTTATTCTATAGCAGTTAATTTTAGCATGAATGTGTTAGAAATATTTTATGTGCAATAAGATTAATATTTAGGACATGACTGTTTCCTTCATTGGCTTTTTCATAGAAATTAAGATCTGGTTCTCTGTGATAGTTGTAGTTGGTGAAAATATATTCTGTATTTAATTGTAGTTTGATAAATAATTTAAATTGATTCACAAAATAAATTGATTGGCATGTTAAAAATAATTTTAATCAATTATGGCACTAATGAGATATGAATTTGTTACTATAGCTTAATGAACACGAATTAGTTTCACATCAAGTTCGTAAGAAGTTAAAACTTAGTCAGCATCTGAATTATTATATTTAAATACATATTGCACTGGGCTATTTATGATAGACCAAGCCATAATACAAATGTGTCGTTTTAATGTAAGTTTTTCTAACAGCACTTTCATTGTAAAGCATTTTGCTTTTTTATCAGTGCACGAACCGGAAATGTATATAAAATATATATTTTCATGCCTTGTCCTTTATTTCCAGTGAAATTAGTAAAATCAGACGTGCAATTATGGGCTTTTGTATTTTTCTGCTGTAATAATCAAAAAGCAGCTCGGTTACACGAGTAGGTTCTAGTAAAGTTAATAATTTCCAAACCTATACAGTGTGAAAATGAAATAATTAATATATACTGCTATTTTTTATAAATACAAACCTAATCATTGCGCTATTTTGTTGCGTGCTATTACATATTGCATTAATATGCTAGCTGTTTCATGTGAAGCTTGCCACAACTTGTAAGTTTTTTAATAGCTTCTAAAAATAAGAAAAGTTTTAGAAGAAAGTATCTATGAAATTAAATTTTATTTTCACCCTGTCTAAGTTGATTATAGCTTAGCTGGCGTTACATTTTATTATTACAATACATATCATTTATCTAATCGTAAGTAGAAATTTGTAATTATTATATGTTCGAAATTAAAAATATTGGAAATAACGAATTTAATTTTGATTAAACTATGCAATCGAATTAATTTCAAACAATTAGGTACGGCGTACGTGTCCCAAAAAGAATAGGTATCCCTGATAGACACTAGTGACACCTAGATAGGCAGCGTCTAACTACGTGTCCCAAAAAGAGCATTCCAGATTGACACTAACTCATCCCGGCTTTCACGTAGGTAAATAAAAATTATGCACTCATGACACTGTATATTCTGCTGACCACACACGTCCAAAACTGTCAAATATTATGGAAAATTCCGCTGCGGCATATGCGGCTTGACCGCCGGCACATGACGCCAGGCGGTGTAAAGAGATTCATTATTTTTATTTCGTCTGCACTTTACAAAATGTCTCAATAGCAACGCCATCTACTGGACATATTTTTTATTAAAACCATGCTATCGCACAGTCATTGCTAGATGCTAGAATTTGGAGGTAAATATTAACGTAAATGGTATACAAAACAATGACGTTCTAAAGGCTGGCACTAGATGTCACTAGTATTCGTCTATGTGTTGACTATGGTTAACTTTGTGCTTTGAATAATTACTAGAGATGTTACCAACCTCCTACCTAAAAAAAGGAGGAGGGCAACGACCTCTAAAAGTCTATGGAGGAGGGTATTTTGGCTGCAACTAGGAATAAGGATCTGCCGAGTCCTACCAAAATATAGGCGTCCTAACCGCTCCCAGGGGATATGGACATGACATTGTAAATAATGCACATTTCGCGTATTAAGCAAGTGTGGTATCATCCCAGATAACATAATACGGTATTATATTCTATGCATTTTCTTGCGCTTTACCGACTGAGAGCGATGCTCATGCTTGATATATCGATTAGATAGGATCGATTTTGTAAGCTATGCAAGGTTTTGTATATAATTTGACATGTTCTATGTCGGTAAAAAGTGTGCTTAAAACCGCGCGATCTCGGCTTTTCCATCATATCACATGAAAAGGTTTTTGGTGCGGTCTTATTCTACCAACACGAGTTTTTTTTCTGTCGATTTTATAAAGTTAAAATAAATGCGTGCGTAAAGATGCAATGAATTACATTTAGTAAATTCAAACTTCTAGTGATACTATTTTAACTGTATCCTTGTAAACAGCATAGAAGCATGGCACTATCATTACTTTCGGAAAATCGAGTTTTTTAAACCCTTATAGTTTCGTCAAGTCTGGCTGTCTGTTCTGTCCGTCTGTATGTCACTGCCACTTTATTCTATAACTGTATGCACACTGTTGAAATTTGGTAGAAAGATGTATCCTGTTAGTGTTATCCGCGGCTCCCATACGTGAAACTAAAATCCAATTACTTAGTCGAACCTATGCTTGTGTCAATGATAGGTCTCTTAAAATGACAAAGAGGTTTCTAAAACCATTTTCTTTTGAAGTCAAACGTTTAATAGATAGACGCTTCTAAAGTGGTAAAATGGGCGTACCCCCCCCCCCCCCCCCCCCCCTCTGACTTCGTAACTATGCGAGTGTAAATTTTGAAAAAATATATAATGTTTGGACGGGATTGAACTAGTAGTTTATGAGGTATAGCACATTTTCAACAACCGCAAACATAACTTTGTTCTTCATACAATCACTATAAAAACAAAGAAAAACAAAGTTATATTTAAGATCAACAAAATATTGTGGTATTTTGGCTTAGAGGAAGTGCATCCCCAATTCAGTTAAAGTTGGCACGGAACCCTCAGTGCGCGTGTCCGACTCGCACTTGGCCGGTTTTTTAAAAGTTTTCTTATTGATAACGATAATATTTCAAAGCCATTGGATTATCGTATTCTTTTTCTAACACAGCTAATAATTATATATCACTGATAGACACCCGTGAATATAATCATGATCTTAAAAGAACATCATTATACAAATCATCAAACACATTTTATTACCAATAAGCAAATATATTTCTCAGGTATTCGAAATTTTAATGCATAAAATATAATTTATATGTTTGGTATTCGGTCGAATATCTTTCAAACAGTCGCATTAATACCTAAATAGCCCATACTGAAAACCAAAAGAATGTCATGACCCTATGTATTTCAAATCTATAATTATAAAATATGCTAAAAACTGCAAAACAAAGATAACGATTTGTCAGACTTACCTTCACGCCCTTTACCTTACCAAAGATAAGGCGCTAACTAAAAGGTGTTTTCTGTATGGGGCTTTCCTCGTAATAAAATTATCATTTAATCTTATTTTTAGTGTAAAAAATAACACTTCCCACAGGCTTTTAATTAAATAATGGTTCCTGCACACGTATCTTCGGTTTGATAGTACATAAGTTATTCGACTCAATTCAAAAGTTATGTGTTATTACAAAAAATAATTCGTCTCTCTCTAGACACATAAACGCAGTATCTTCATTCATCTTCATTTCCTCACATTTTTCCGTGAACCTGATCTAATGGCAGTGAGAAACTTTCGCTTCTGATATTTTCAAACAAAACAATGGTATTGCGTGTTACAATATCGCATAGATTATTTAGTTTGCAATCGTTTCAAAGGGTCGGAAGTGGGTACCCGCACAATGGTGGCATAGTGTGACGGTGACAACTGTGACTCTTACATTTTTTATTACCGCACAATAGAAAGGATTTTTCTTCAAAGAAATGACACAGTTTGATATATGACTTTCGATATTAATCTTTCATGCGGTTGAGAATTATTTTGGTTCTAGTCTATGACTAATCAAGTAATATGCACATTAAGTACAACACCCTTTACACACTGTGACTTTTAGCAGCGATGCAGTCGCGATGCTAACGCGTGTTAGTATAGATGCAGTCGCAAAATGTCAACCTTTACAAACTGCGCTACTTTTAGCATCGAAGCAGTCGCTATGATAACGCGCGTTAGCATCGATACAGTCGGGATGCAGAAGCTGAAAATTGACAAATAATGTACTGAATTTTAGCGACTGTATCGATGCTAACGCGCGTTATAATCGCGACTGCATCTATGCTAAAAGTCGCAGTGTGTAAGGGGTCATATTGTTATTAAACTTGCATAGTTGCCTGTCTCATATAAGATAGTGACTTCCGCGAATGCACGCACCACCTTTCGTTCCTAATCGTATCGAGTACATGTGAGCAAGCTTTTACCAGTGGGAAGTGGGTGGGGACCTTCTGCTAAATTACTGTCCAGAAAAATTGGTCGAAACTTAATTTTATTACGGCCAAAAATATAGCTGGCGGGTTCCTAGTTCAAAAGATTGGCATAGCTATCCAACGCGGCAACGCAGCCAGCATTATAGCCTCTTGCCGCAAGGAAATGGTTACGATTTTGAATAGCTAGGTTTTAAATTTATTTTTTATGTTGCATGTCTTAGTTGTAATTTTTCTTGTTTTTATTGATAATGTCTACTTATATAAATATTGGACACCAATCACATACATTGCTCTGATTCCAAAGTAAGTAGCCAATGCACTTGTGTTATGGAAATCAGACACAACGGTGGTACCAGAACACCCAGACCCGAGACAATATAGAAAAGATCGTTTTCTACATTGACCCGACCGCGAATCGAACCCGGAACCTCACGAGATGGCAACGCTTGGAACCAGCGTGCTAGCCACTCGACCACGGAGGTCGTCGCTCGCGTCGTCGTTATATGTAATAATGAATATAATTATAAAATATTTATCATTTAATATTTGTCACACACTACGCCTTCATGGATTGCTCTATTTTATAATACGAATTAAGACTAAATTACAAGAGGTAAAAAGGTCGAACATCACTGATAAATAATCAATATAGGAGAAAAAGTCAATAATAAGCTAATAATATTTAAACCTCGTCCAAACCTAACCTATTTCTTTTTAATAAGAAGGTCCATACTGACGAAGCGGATATTATATTCAGTGCAATGATCGTCATGCGATTTTAGCTTAGCGTGACCATTTTTTATTTAGGTATACAATACGTAAAACGCGTTATAATGAGTATCTATTCATCGCCATAGCTACTTTAATTATAACATACTTCAGTTAGCGTACTGCGACAGCGCATCAAACTGAGTCTAACAAGTTACAATGAAATAGTAATATGGGAAGGCAGGTTACCATGACTGACTCCACTAATGTGCGGCACGTCGCTCAGCCACAGAGCCTTAAAGAATTTCTCCAAGAAAACCCATAATATTATGATTAGGTACACCGTATGATGTACAGTTAGGTGCGAAAATTTTAATTTACTTACACGTCTTCATGGAAAAGGTACTTTGAAACATCTCGGTCACTTAACGTGATCATAAACGAACCTAGACGGCGATTCAGAACGTTCTATAAGCCCATGGGCTTAGGTTTCGGTAGGTACTAGTAGTATTATATTATCTGGGGCTTCGGCTAGATTTTCTATTCATTTTTAAATAAATGTCGCAATTTGATCGAATGTTGATATGTCAGTTCGGTAGCAAATTAAATAAAAGAACAAATAAAAATTTGGATCCGGATCGGATCGGATCGTAACCGAATCCGTCACGAATGATTTTGAATCGGGTGGCTGAAGTAGAAATATGACTTTATTTGTGTTTATGATGATCTAAATTGTTTGTCACACTGTCAGACGCACCCTGTGTTGTGAACACGTATTCTTTCAAGTCTCTCGAGCAGTAAATACCTCTGTATAAAAATAAAAAGTAACCTAACTTAGATTAAAATATACATCACGTTCGCAATTAATTCAATTTATACCCGTTTGGTGGGGTGGTTAGAGCTCCTGGCTACTACGCAAGTTAAGCGGTCGCGGGTTCGAAACCCGCAAGAGGAATTTATTGCGTGATGAGGACGAACATTTGTACGTAAGTCATGATGAGTCAAGATGTTACATGAATTAAAGTATTTATGGTAGACGCCCTCGTCATATTCGTTGTCTCGTACTTCATAACACAAGTAAGAAAATTCCTTACTTCGGAACCAGACAATTGGTGTGTTGTCTGGCGTATATTTATTTATATTTAAAGACGTATTAGAGGTTTTGTTATCACCTTATATTTTGTGAATGAAGGTGTTACCAGAAGCTTGTCACTCCTGCATTCAGAATTTCTATTCATTTATAAAAATAATGTCTTAGTTTGAAAGGATGTCAATATATCAGTTCGGTAACAAATGTAATAAATGAACAAATTAATATATTTGCATTGGATAAATCCAGGTTATTACAATTTTATTAATAAGTGAAAATTATCGAATCGTAACCAAATCCGTAACCGAATGGTTCTGAATCGGAAGACAGATTGATAAATACTAATTTCTTTGCAGGTGCAAAATTCATGCA
Organism: Pyrausta purpuralis; assembly: GCA_963924145.1. Classification (NCBI taxonomy): domain Eukaryota; kingdom Metazoa; phylum Arthropoda; class Insecta; order Lepidoptera; family Crambidae; genus Pyrausta; species Pyrausta purpuralis. Next base: position 11,481,697 of record OZ001659.1, on the reverse strand, counting down.
TTCTTTGCTGATTTTTAATAAAACTATGCATTTTCTCACTTTTCTGTACCTGACTGTACATCACCTAGCATATTTACGCGGGCACACGTGTCGGCCTATCTTCTAGGAAGGCCCACCTCATTACTCCACGGGAGCTTGCATAAGCTTTATCAGCTATAGCACCGTTATACGATAAGCGAATTGGTGTCAACGATCTTTGCTCATCACATCAGGTATCGGTGGGGAGTTACGTGGGATGATTTATTTCGTGCGCCTTTTAATAAGGCTACTGTTATTAGGTCGATTTCACATTCATAGTTGGGCCAAAAGTAAGATGCAAAAACATTTTAACTTAAATAAATAATAATCGTGGCCTAGTATTCGTAACACTAGATAGAAAATTCCATTCTTTAAATCCACGACAGTTGGTCTATAGTCTGGCGCATAAAAAATAGCAACCGTCAATATGAAGTTTAATGCGCTGAAAGGCATACATAGCACAAGGTACAAAGATATATTTTATTATTATTTTTAGTATAGCATACCTCTGCAAGAAATTGTGTTGGTCGCTTATTATTAAATTGTTTTTGCAGACAGGTGCTTATACTGTCAAAGACAATCAAAAGTCACTTAGATAAAGTCCTTTTGAAGGTGACCCTTCTGGGTCAGTCTACTCAAAACCTTTACACTAAGAGAGTTGCTATGCACATAAATAAATTTATTTTCGACTGAAACTTTTTCAATTAAACCGTTTAGCTTCGGTACGTAATCGGTGTTAGGTATCATACTGTTAAGTAGCTAAATAAAACTTTATGAATAAAACTTTTTCTGCAACATTTTCAAAACATAATTTGTTTACAAATTACTGCCAACCCCGCTGGCATGGAATTCATGAAACCAGAAACTCTATGTGACATCTGATATACGCCCAGCTGCTTGGTTTTGCTCGTATGTAATTACCACCGCATTACTTTACTTATACATAGTTAATAACTACTATCCATAAGTTAGTACGCCCAGTTTTGAAGTAATAAGCAAACTTCCTTACATGTGAACTAAGTGAATTTCGGAGCGCTACTGGGTTGATCACTCATACCGTTAGATACTTTGTTTTTTATACGTGTTGTTGCGTGTAGCGCTTATATATAGTGAATAGCTTATTCATTTTCATTATATTACATTCTGAATTTCCAAGTACAGGCGACGTATAGCGATCCAACTTTAGCCGTTCAATTTCCAAGCAGTTCAATTCCGACTCAGTGTAAACGAATATTATCAATATAATAATACTTCAATGGTACGAATATTAATAACTATGTTATTTTATTATAATAACATTATAGATATCTTTCGAAATCGCAATAGGAATATCTTGATGGTAAAGTTGAGCCACTTACCTATTAAAACTGCACATACAATCACAATCACAATACGCGCCCGCCCAGCTTAGTTTCATTTTTTTATGAAATGGAAATATTCTTGTTCTTGCCTGCTTGCTCCAAATAATTAGGAAAGTACTTACAGGGAATTTTGAAATATTTGGGGATTATTGGACGGATTGGGAATTAGCGGTCCCCTGCGGCGTCGCCCGCGTAACATTCTGATTTTCCGTAAAATTTTTCTTCAATGCAAAACACATGGGGCCTGAAACCAACGGTTAACGCAAGCACGCGTTTTTACATACAGTGCTCGTGATGAAGAATATGTTTATTATAAGAGATAATAAGTTCGAAAATACATTATTGTTTATCAAATATATGAATATAAAAAAAATAGGTCAAAGTCGAAAATAATTTATTCAATTTAGGACACAAAATGCCACTTATGAACGTCAATAATTAGTGTAATATCAATCAATTATGGCCCGTATGGGGCTAGAACACGTCTCCTTATCTTTTGGGCCCTACTAAACTGACTTCGAGACAAAACACTTCTGTTTCACCCAATGGTTGACTGGTAGAGAATGCTTTAAGCATTAAGTCCGCCATTTGTACTTTAGTTTTGTCAGTGCAATAAAGAATATAAAAAAAAATATATTGGCAAGTGCTGCGAAGAAACGGACCAAACTCAGTCACCACTAGCTGCCTCAAAAATGACACAAATTAAAATAAACAGGTAGGTACATCAGTTTGGTGCAGGCTGGACTGTCCATACATTCTCGTCATTAAGATAGTCTTGAAATTTTATAATACCCCTTCGACATTCGGGTAGTTTTGACATGTAACTTAAATTTAGTAATATGTAGTTCGATAACATTATTAGGTATATTGTTGAAAAATTTGACACAGTTGGTAGTGAGTAAACCGTGTCCGAGAGATATAGACATACTCGTATGCTGTCGCGGACTTTATCGAAGAATTTTAAAGCGAAACTATCTCCGGATTGTTTTTTTTCTCTCTTTCTTTCATTTTACTTAGTTTCAAAAAAAGTCATTTCATTTCATTTTTTATTTCATTTCATTTCATCTCATCAGATATGATACATATATATTAAACGGTTTACGATGCGTAGGCAACGGAAGCTCTCAAAAGGAATAGTTTCCCCCCGTTTTTGCTACATTTTTCATAGTTACTCTGCTCTTATAAGTTGTATCGTGATATTTCATAGCCTTATGCCTTCCTCAATAAATAAGCATGCAAAACAAAAATATCTTTTGAGTTAGTTCCTGAGATTAGCGCGTTCAAACAAACAAACGAACAAACAAACTTTTCAGCTTTATAGTAATTAGTATAGAATAGATAATCATTATTTCATGGTACCAGACTTTTCGAAACTTCCTTTGTCAAATTAAAAGTGCTTCCATATTAGTGTTTCAGCTGGAAATAATACACTCTACGTATCGTTGCTATCTTTTCGTTTACAAAATAAATAAACTTCATATTCTAACAAAATTACGAAACTAATGCCAACGTGCACCAATATCTCCAGATTGACTCTAACAACTAAAGATTTGTGATGCGTCCCTTATTACATAAAATTATAGCAATTACAAGTAACTATTACTTCTAGTGAAGCGTCGTCAACTTAAAAGCTAGTCGTTACGCACAGTACAGTTCGTTGCGTAGGAGTTGATATTTTATTCTACAGTTCAATTATGCATGCTTTTGATTTTCATTCAACGAAATGTAGATGTAAATTGTAAAGTGTAAAATAAAATTAATTAAGGGTTATCAAACCATTAGCTTTTTGCTTACGTTACACGCAAGATAAAAACTCAACAAAAAAACATATGAAATAGCATATTACTATGAATGCTACATTGTCTTTTTCAAGAACTAAGAGTTCGGAACCTCCTTTTTACTTACTTCTGCCAAAATTACGTAAACCATAAGCAGCAGGCTTTTACTGTTGTGATTTTCATATTTGAATTAAGCAAGGTAGTTTGTAAATCTGACCTTCAATGAGCTTAAGTAATAAAAACGTATCAAATTTCTCATGTGCGAGTGTACTGCGCACATGCAGCTCGCAGCCCGGTAATGACCCGTAACCAACGCCACTCCTGCGCATCTGGAGGCCTACTCTATATAACAATTTGTCTAGAATCCTGAATGTCAACTTTGACTCCTTGCAAAGTTATCGGAAACAAATATTATCAAATAGTTAAGTAAGCAATTATTTATAAGTGAACTTAATTGTATTTATTAGTATCGTAACGTGTGTATTAATGTTTATAACTGAGCTAGCTGCGTTTGTCTATAAATCTATAGAGCAATTATCATTTAAGTAATAAGCTGTAAAATTAAGTAAGAAGCAATGTATCAACAGTTGATAAACCTAATAAATAAATGAATATACAAAAAAAACTCTTCACTTTTCGCAAATTCGGTTATAGAAATTTCTCTGCACTCGAATGATTATATTGGTATGAGCTATAAGAGACAACTATATTGAAAAATGTTAGTCAAGGTAGATAAGTTACGTAGCTACTCATTTATACCAAAAAAAGAAACTATTTAACTGATTCGAATTCTAATACTATTTATTATTTTGCAAAACAAATACATATTATAACAAATATTAGTAATAATTAATAATAAATGTTTGCGTGAAAGCCTCAATAGATCACCATACTCTAATACCATTTAATACCAATAATGTCACGCGATTATATGTCAAACTGAAAACTTTTTTTAATGAAGTCCGATAAATTTTATTATTCGAACTCGTTTCATAGTGAGGCCTCTGGATATCAATCACAGTCGCTCGGAAAAAGCGCACTGCGTTATTAGAACCTTAACTCATTTTTTGTCACTGTAGGAAAGTATGGCTACTATGTTGTAGACTGTTGACCCTAGATATACTAGAGGAAGACCGCAAATCTGAGCCATTTCTGACATCATTTTCGTCGCCTTCGTTTTCATTGTCCTCGCAATGAAAGTACACCGTTACTCCGTGTCATCATTTTGTATTATACGAAATTTATTTCACCTTAAAGGAGAACATTTAATTCATAATGAATGAAACATGAAGTACATAAATTGGAAGGAGAAGACGACAAAAGTGATATCAGAATTGTAAAGCAATTAAAAAGGGGTTGTCATATAATCGGTGTTATTTCTTCGATCAAGACACATAACTACTCGTATAATCGTAATTAAAACATACATACAAATATACATATATATACATTTTTGTGTTCGCTGTAAACAAAAATCATATGAAAAATACTAGCCTGCATTATACTATATTACTTCCAGCTACTCTTTTAACAATGATTAAGGTACACAAAGGTTATATTCGAAAAATCAAAAAGGGATGTCCCAGAGTCCCAAGTCAAGAAACTACTTGAAATACTATACCCGACCTTTCAATGCCAATAACTCTTGACATTTGGGTTTTACAGGGACATATTCCCAACGAAACTCTCTGGAGAAATTATTCAGCCAATATGTTGTTATTATCGTCTTGACATTTTAGTATCTATCCACAGTAATATTATTACCTTGAACAGTGATTATATAATGTTGTGGTAATTTATATTTTAATGATCCTCAAAACCCATCGTAAGATAGCTCTTAGGCTTTATATTGTTGCTTGTTTAAAAGTTGAAAGAACAACAAAATCTTATTTTCTAAACAATCTCTCATAAATCAAGTTATAGCGTTGACAAGAGCGTAAAGTTTAATTTATGGGCCCGGTATAAAACGAACTCATGTTTCGCGTAAATTCACCTGCTTTCTTAAAATAGGTCACGCAATTTTCTCCTTCGCCACGTCGAAAAGTTTTGCAGAAGAGGTCCAATTTGCGCGCCTCCACTCGTGCTCGTGACGTATCTGTGTAGACGAATGAACAGGGCAGACGCCGCAAACTGGTTTTTCCTCTCTGTATAAAAGTACTAAAGATATGAAAACTGAAGACACAAGTTGTACGTTTTATTTTTCATTTACGGCCTGTTTCACAATGTCTGAATTAAGTTTATAGAAAATCCAGCCACCCGTTACGGAATCAAGACTGTATCAACTCGAGGAATTCTGTATTCTTTGTATGACACTCCGTATACATCAACGCACATCTATCAACTTTGAGTCACCGCCTCGAATCGAGATCGATTCGCCCGATTGCTGTCAACTACAAAGTCAATCAATAGTCAATTGGACTGTCATTCACGTCAAGAACGTACATAGGTTGTAGCAAGCACGCTCCGTGATGAGGTGTTCGCTATCCGGTGCCGATCCCACGCCGAGGGGTTGCTGTGAGGCATAGAAATTAATGCTGCTTTTTATTCAATTTCATGAAATGATTTTTTCTCTTATGAAATCACATGTGTTTTTTTTTTATTGATTATGTATTTTTTTTCGCAGTGTCAATTGCGACGCAAGTACGCTACTAATGAATTTCACTGTAACCAAATAATGCGATTTTCGTACTGACTCGATACAAAATCATTACAAGATGAAATCAACTTTATGCCTATGCCATCACAATTGAATTGCCTTGCGTCGACAGTCATATAACATGACCGCATCGCATACAGCATAATCATTCCTACTCGCTCGCTCGCACTTAAGGACTTCGCCTGCTTAATTTCATCTTCTATTCATGAAATGTTCAATGCCTAGTTGCTGTTTCCTCTACGTAACGTGCTACTGTATGGTGAACACCTGGTTCGTGCTGTTCCCATTAGGGGTTGATGAATATGCTTAACCCTTAAGTTTCCGATTAGCGTTATCTGTCCACAACTTTATACGAAATTACATTACATACTCGAATTGATTGAATTGTTCGTTCGTGAGTGCTTACTTATAGATGAAGCAAGCGCTTAGATGTTTATTTTTTAATAATTGGTCTGTGCATACTGCCTATGATTTACGTTCCTTCCGAGAGTAGAATTTTCGTCACACTACGGACTGGGCTATGAAAAATTACGCCAGATAAAAGTTACATTTAAACTTTGCGGCTACCTCTAAGCTACCTCTAAGCTTTTAATACCTTACAAGGTAGGTATTAAAAGCGACAGCGATATTTCTCTCTCACTTCACAATAGAATGCCTGCTTAATATCGTAATTATTTTCTTTGATTATACTACACGCAATTTACGCGTGTATTCGATTGTTATCTGTATTTGGTCGTTAACATTCAATTTACATTACAATTCGTCACAGTGCTCAGTCACAATGAAAATCCTTGAGTGTGCTAAATAATATTAAACAGGTTATTCCGAAGCACATTCTGGCTAAATGTGTTATCGTAAGCTGCTTCTTGAACACAGAGTTACGTAATACAATATAGAGAACAGACAAGAAATTAAATCTTATCTTGTAATTCGTTAATAGAAATATATTTTATATTACATATTTGTAGAGAGTAGAGATTTCTCAAATCGATAAGGTAGATATATTCTGATTTTTAATTAAATTGATCAGGATGACTGTTACTATTTGTTACAAATTCAAGTATTGTCGTGAAGCGACAAATGTGGAGAAGTAGAAGAAGGTAAAAGAAAGAGGTAGAAGAGGGAATAGAATTTATATTAAAACAAAAAGAATACAGTACCGAAAAATGAGATGAGGTGATGTCTGTATGAATGTAAGTAAAGTGCAGTGGGCGTGAGTAAGTATCTTCAAATCTTCAATAAGTATTGTCCTGGAGGCAGCAAAGGGCGGCGTCGGAGTGCAGGGCCGACACAGCGGAGGTAGCAGCGACGCCGATGTGCAGCGGTGACAGGCGCCGTGAAGAGCAGTGACGCCGATGTGCAGCGGTCACAGGCGCCGTGAAGAGTGACTCACAGCAGTAATGAGGGTAACGGGCACTATATAGAAAATGTTATGATCAGTTGGAGTGCCAGAAGTACTTGGTCTCGGATCCTCTTCCGAGAAGGAGACAGGTCCCTCCCCTAGAGCGAGGAGGTGTTACTGCAGTCAATGTGCTTGGATACTCCTCCGGTGTCCGGTCCCTCCCCTAGCGTGAGGAGGTGTTTCAGTAGTCACCGGCGGTTCTTCAAGACTTCTTGAGGGAAGATGTAGAGTGTTTATTTCTTGGAGTATAATAGAACTGTTCGAGCTTAGAACTCGGAATCGAATGAATTGAATGAAAAAAATAAAGCTTATATAGGGGGCCTGGGCCGTTCAAATTTAGATCGAGGTAGGTTCAAAAATAGAACATGAATACTGGTGGTTTACAGAGGAATAAACCCGAAAAAGTAATAAACTTTGATAGAAGTTGTCAGACTTTGAAAGATATTGTCATAACAACCATGTCAATAAAGATATAAAAATTGACGAAAATCAAGCAATATACGTTAATAACCTGAATAACGAATCATCACCCAATGCAAATTAAAGGAAAATTGCAAACAAAGGTAAAACACAGCTATTTTTACAGTATTATGTACAGAAAAGTAGAATAACAGAGCTTCGAAAGTTTGACATTTTTAGATTCACAATAAATATTGTTCAAAAAGGATTAGAAAACATCAATAATCCAAAAATACAGAGTAATAGTATAAGAAGAGTAGAAAGGCAGGTAATGCCTATAGTTTAACGTCTACAGTACGACTTTTTAGGGAGAAAATACGAACTGCGTTATGGTAGATAGAATCTATGATTAACTCTATGTTCGTGTTTACAGCAAATGAACCAGCAATCTTTGGATGAAAGCATGGAAAAACAAAGATAATGTGATGAGAATGTTAATGTGAGTCCGATGAATACTAAATATATTAAGGTACTCAATTTATTATACATAATACAATATGTACAACAGTACAGTATATTGCAATAATGTTGTAACAATCCAATTGTTGGCGATTAATTGATTTTGAAACATGGTTTTAAAACGGATTTTATTTTTGTATTTTTTTATAATAGCACTGTTTTATTTCATGTTAATAAACTTGTGCACAACATAAATTCAAACTATATCTATTTAATTATTCAAAATCATTTAAAACACCATTTAATAAAAAAATAATTTTTCGATGATTTAGGAACAACACTACTTTAATATAATTTAAAAAGTGGCATAACACCAAATTTTATTTTGGCATATTTAATTTAAAATGAGATATTAGTTTGGGTATTCCTAGAGTTACCAAAAATAATTAAAAACATTTTAGCAGTGGTCCGCGAAACCAAAAGTTCAAAAATAAAGTTGCGATTGTTCAACACAGATTTTTATCGAAAACGCTTATCGCATACGATAACCAAGCAAGCGCTTCCAACATAGGCCTTTATGTCGCAAGCAAGTGACAACAAAGGGTCGATTTGTATCCGCTGCCTCCACAATGCAACCAGGTCGAGAGCGGTCCTAATGGCCGGGTAGCAGTGCCAACTGTCGCTCCACTTACTTGCCCACTTGAGATATGCTATGATGCGTAGCACACAACCCTTCTGTGTGTTTTGTGCATATTTACGGTTTAAAAATTGTTTTTTTTTAGTTTTACAAGAGATGTTTTCTGAATGGACAGAACCCTACTAATAGTCTCATAATGAACTTAATGTCTTTTTTACTTTAAAATTAAGTACATAGTTTTGATAATTATTGAATTTTTAAAGTGTAGCCTGTATTAGTTTAGTTTAAATTAAATTAAAACACGCACTCGTTTTTTTAAGTAGTCGCATAAACTTATCCATCGTTACGTACCTACCTTTCCTTAAATTTCCGTAGTCATCTTGGTCACAAAAAATGAAGATCTAAATTTATTATCAAACATTTTTATTAATTAATCCATCACTGTTTGTTTGCCTTTTATTAATTTACTTCTTACATAATATGCTTTATCTAATTTTATTTTGTTTCGTCGAGTAATTCTATAAGGCTCAACTACATAAAACAAACGTTTTAACAATTTTAATCCTTTTCCTTATTGGTTGACTATTTTTAAAGAAATTTTACTATAGGTACCTTTCAATACAAACGGTAACCCTAATGGTTGGCTAATGGCGCCAAATGTCTCTCCACCTCTATTACTTAACTCTTTTGTTTGGAGGAGTCATTTAGATGAAAGAGAATATCTGTTTGTTTAAGAATTTAACTCGGAGTCATTCTGTTTTTTCATTCCCATTTCTTTCTTCCTTCCTTTTTTGGGAGTAGATGATTAAAATTAAAGACATAATAGTTAGCTTAATTAGGCTTGATAAGGTATCAGATTGTAGAATTATACTTAGATAAGAACAAAACACACGGTTATAGGTAACTATAAGTGTAAATGACGAAATCAAGAAGAATAGGTACCCTAGAAGTTAACATAAGTGCTCTCTGCAACTTTAAAGTGTCCGCAGTTGCCAAACACCGCGCAATTCGACTTGAATTCCGACCAGTTAGCTTGTAATATTCAACTAAATTCTTAAGCCCATAATTCGTCTATAATAAACCGCTATTAGTTGGTGTTAGTTTAATTATGTTTAATTCTGAGCGCGCAACACCCGCATTGCAGAGATGCAGCCCGACCGCACGACGCATCTGAGGTCTAGTAACCGCACTGCAACTCATTTCACAACTGGAATTATAGCAATAATAAAAGCTTAAATTAGTATCTTCAAACCAACTGCCTGTGGGTGTTAGAAAACTTATAGGATTGAAGTACGTAAGTTCAGGTAAAAATCACAATGGTATTCCGAATGTAGACGCTCAATCGGAATACCATTGTGATGTGACAAACGGATCAAAAAGGCGCCGGCGATCGCATAAACAAAAGCATAACAAAAGACTAATAAACACATTCGTGAAGAAGGTTAGGTTTAGTGCTGGCTTTAAAAAATGAATTAGTATAGAGAAGTAAACTATCTACATAAATTGTAACCAGCTACACGTCTAAGATATACCTACGTACCTACACAATGACTTTATCGTGCTAGTCCACCCTCAGATATAAATCAGGGCAAAGTAAACATTCCAAGGAAATATTTTCGCAACGCTAATGCCACTGGTGTCAGTGAGTCCGGAGAGGATATAACGGTAGCCAAGGGAACATTAGCTGATATAATAAAGACTATTTTCCCTCAAAGAAGTTATGAAATTGCTGCCAAGACCAAAGCAGGACGAAGTTTTGGAGATTTATTAAGGACAGTGACACTTACTCCTTTGTTGGATGTGCCGTCTTGTTTTGGGTCGTTGTGTTTGCCGAGAGAACATAGTTTTTGCTGCTCATGCAGTTATGTAAAAGTTTTGCGGTTCGGAAAATATTATGTCTTGTTTTGGATCATATTAGAGTAACAAAAATTTAATTCCAGGAGATTTTATAGTGTCTCATATGTTACATACAAAGTCAATAAAATTATGATTTAGTATTTATTTGTAATTAAAGATTATTACAATGCAGGTTAAACCTTATCAAGTGTCATGTAAAAGAGTTTAATCTAATAATACAAAGAATCTTGGAAACACGCTTATTACAAAATTAGGTCAGTTAAATATTCCACCTCCTTCTTTTCACCTCATTCCATAAATGAGGGTCTTATTTACATTACAGTGCGCAAGTTACTTAATTCGCGAGCACGGCCCGTCGCACATCCACACCACACACACTTACCACTATACCCTGCTACTTGCCTCGTCACGGTGCTACGAGGTCGCTCCACTGACCTTGGCCACTCTTCGTAGCAAATTGCTACCGTCACCGTAGTATTCAAAGACTACGGAAATGACTATCTTTGGCACTTTGCGTTCGTCATCAGTTGGACAAACAACCATTATTTGAACTTCGAAGCGATTTAGGTTTGGGTCTGCCCTGAGTTCACGTAGGTAGCTATGTAGAATAGTATTGCGTAGTCGATTATATTATTAAAAACGTATAGAATGATATAGCTGGGGCGCAATACGATGGTATGGCATAAATAAGTTTCAAAATCATGTTCAGCAGAGTCAAGAAACTTCGAATACTGAATTCTTAAATGACAATCAAACACAAAGAGGTCACATTACCTACCTGCAAACACTGAAAATAGACTCGACGATTTTAGTGCACTTTTGTTACAAAGAAAAGAATCGAGCTCGAGTTACACTGAAAGCGATATTATATTTTTTGACACAATACATTCATTTAACTGTACCATAGTAGAATTCTACCATGACTGAACTTTGCTAAGAGCTCTTATGAGTAATAAAATTTATCAATTAGGCCTGGATTATTTTGATTTGAATGAAATCTTAATACAGTTTACCACATAGTTTACCCACGGTAATCTAGGTAGGTAGTAACGGTTGTGGGAAAAGTATTTTTAAGGAAAATTTTACAAGAAATTATAACGTCTTATAGTTAAGTTTCAATGGTGCGCAACCCTAAGGTCACAATCACAAGTTGCACACGGAGACGAAACTGTTCCAATCCCGAATGTGGGTCGTATCTTTATCAGCTAAAGTGGATTGGGTACGCGCCTATTTCGCGGGCTCATGTGTAGATATGGCCACATTGACCCGATTAAGATTCGCCATAACCGTTTGAATTCAATCGACCTAAAAAATACCAGGTTGGAGTTTTTAGGTGAAAAAATAAATAAAGGTACGTGTTGGCTGCTCTATATTTTTTATTTGTTGAACTAGAAAGCATTTGGTGAAATGACTTCATTTTTGCTACGTCCGGCCGTACCAGGCCGACCCTAAAGCAATTTTTTGATAACCGCACACAATAATATTAGGATTATTCATTAAAAAAGGTCTGAAGATTTTGCGATGGTTAATTAATATTTTTTTATCTCGATCGAAATCGTATCTTGTTCCCTACAATGATGCCATTTCGCCGGATGCTAGCTAATCTAATAATCACAAAATAGGTTGCAAAGGTATCATGTCCCTTCCAAGAAAATTATGTTAATATGCTTATGTATCACAAGGTCTGATTAATTAATCAAACAAACATCATTCATTCGTGGGTGGGAAGCAGACTATATAACAAACTCACGTCGAATTCAGCCGAGCTAGCAGAATTTGATTTATCCGCCGATATATTCCGAAATGTCAACGGATATCCACATAGTAAATATGCTTCCTTCGCCGTATTTTGTCCCGTTACAGTGCTCCCTAAATAGACCCCGGAACTCCGATCACGGAAAACATATATTTACGCGGTTGACATCGTGATACGGAGCGGGTTGGTTATGTATGAATGTCTGATATTATAAATTGACATATTCATGTGGAAATATGACAAATGATTTATTGTTCAGAAACTTTGAACGTTTTCGAGATTTCAACACACGCGTAAGTGACATCTAAAATCGTGCAAAAAGTTAGGTTCTTTCGCTTTCGCAATTATCCGTATCCAAATACCAAATATTTTCTACTTATAAATCAATCCTAATTGCTTAAAAAAACAAATGAATACAAAAAAGTTAGTTATAACCTTTTTAAATATGATAAAAATCATGTTTGAAATTTATCGATTTCCGCAATAAATGATAAATGGGCGCGCATCCTAGGCCCGCAGATCAAGTATACATATATTTATTACCACTTTCAATGGTCATGTCATGCAATAACTACTTTAATCCATACTGTCACTTTTAAGGCTTTTATTCCAGTAGATGTACAGTCGCCAGTACATCAGGTTTCTACTATACTTGCAAACTAGGCTAGTATCTTACTTACAAGAAAGTAAGATACTGCAGTGTCCACCTTGATATACTGTCCATACTACTAGAATAAAAATTTACTATTAACCTAATTAAAAATACTGTAACTGCAATCGTCTCAAAACATAGCCCGTATTATGATTGAGGCTATTAGTTTCCTCCACAGAGTGGAACGGTGTCATAATCGAGAGAGCTATGCATTTCAACGAGGCTCCAGTAATTACACCACATGTGCACATTACTCAACTCATCCGCGACCGTACAGCACATTGATAGTTTTAATTAATCGTTATAGCCAAGAACCTAGGAGTGAGCAACATTGAATTGAGAAACTTCGATATTAGGAACACTTAGTGCGCCCTCCGGCGAAGTGACGATGGTAAAAATAAGGCCTCGGTGAAGGATTTCGTCCTGCTAACAAAACGATAAAATACTGCATTAAAGATACACTTTTATGAAATATGGGAAAATATTAAATGAATAAACTTATTAAAATGTATAATTTAGGAATATAAAAATAGAGATATACAAAAGCAAACAAAACAGCCCATAATACGTACAGCTATAAATGTGCGTTGCCGGCAACATTCCCGTGCCATAGAAAGGAATATTCAAACAATACAGCTTAAGGGGCTCTCCGAATTTTTAACGCGCACACTAGCGCCACTTTACTAGAAAAATCATAACTCGTTAAATAAAAGACCAATCGAAAATCTGATTGATGCGATTGTAGCTCTGGTTATGTGGTTTAGATACAATGTTAAAGTTCACTAAAACAGAGTTATCTTCAGTTACATTGTGAACAATTGCCAAAAATGGCAGTTTTTCTAACTACAGTAAACTACTTTTGAAACAATTTAAACGTACTAAATAAACTATAGAACCTGTACTACAATCGTGTCTACCAGAGTTTTGATTATTTTTGTATTTAAGGAGTAATAATTATTTTAAACAGAGTGGCGCTAGTGTGCGCGTCAAAAATTCGGGGAGCCCCTTAAACAAATTCGGCAATATAAGAGAACCTTACAAATTAATCATAAGTTTTCATATTTCAATCAGGGAATGATATAAATTGCAATGTTTCCATTTAACTGCTTAAGATGCCGGCAACTTAGCCAATGTTGCTTCCATACTTTCACGGGAATGTTGCCGGCAACAAAATGTTGCTCCAAATGTTGCTTCCATACTTTCACCGTGCCCGTGCGGCACATCTAGAGAACAGACAAGAAATACATTTCATCACAAGTTCTTCAAGCTTGTGCTGCGAATGCTGTAAATACTCCTTGAGGTTATGCTGCAAGTAAGTTCTTCTAATTCTAAACCCATTTCGAGTTTTTAAGTATCTATCATAAGCATGCGGAGCACTTACTTAATTATGCCTATTGCAACTTTAATATGTTGTTGTGTACAAAGTAAATTATGTGTTTGCATTCCGATTCAGTGGTGCGTGGAGTGGTGTCATCATCAGCCATCCACTCGATATTACTTTATGTAGACTGAGTTGGTATCTGCTATGTAAAATGGGCTGGTTACCTTGAGAGAAGATAATAATTTACACTTCATCCGCAGTAAGCGACTCCCAGTCCAGCGCAAAACTGACCAAATTGACACACAATCTCTTGTTCGATTTGCTGCGTACAGAGATAGGTGAATGAAGAGTTTGGGTGAGGCCTTTGCTGAGCAGTGGGATGAAATAAGCCAGAAAAAATACACTTCATAAATTAAAATGGCATCCTAGATCAAGGTTCGGACGTATCGAGAGTATGAGACAACAAAATTCATGTGTTTGTGATATACCCAAACTCAATTTAATAAATATGTTACGGCTAAAACCCTACATCTAGTTTTAGCCGGTTAGACCTAGGTGCAGCCCCTTTCTCTTGGTTGGTACGTGTAACATCAGCATATTTTATGGGTAAAACTAGTTCTAACCGGTAACATACACAGTGTTTATATTTGACTTTGATTATTTATCATTAACAAGTATAACACAATTACGTAAGTTAAGCTTAATTGGGCTTTGTTAGTTGTTTCACTGTTACGAGCTTGTTAAAGTTTGTCAATATCGATTAAACTATAATTCTGTTTGCTACTATGGATACGCAAATGTACAAGATTCAAGTATAAAATAGAATCCCAAATAGATGTCACTAATTCATTATATTTTCTAGGTTGTATCCGTTTTGAAAATCTTGTACTTATAATGGGTAGCAAATACTGACCAAAAATTAAACGATGCATATTAAATTATTAAAACAGCAGAAATAAATAAGTAAATAAAACAAACCTTTTTTCTGAAAAGTTTAGTATTAACAATTGCTGCAATTGCTTTCTTTTAGTACGAGTATTAAGAGCAGAATTTGTAACTGTACTTTAAAAATTGGAACAAAGTAGAGCTTCATACCAGGCATGCATCCATAAAGATAAGTTGATGTAAAATATTAATAAATGCGAAAGTGAGTTTGCTTGTTCCGCTTTCACGGCGTTACCGTTAACGTGAGAAACGTAAATTTAATTACAGATGGGAGTTAATTACTCACTATTAGTATTGAACAGTTTAGATAAAATGATACAGTGGAATTATAGTTAGTATTTAATACAAAGTTATTGATTTAATAATGTTTATTGCCTTAAAATTTCATGGGGAAAATCTCATAAATCGCATTTTTTAAATGTTCATTGGTACATTATTATTTAAAAAAAAAACATAGACTCTCGGATTCGAGTGGTCGTAACACAGCGTGCTGATGGCCAAACACTCGGATCAGAATGTTTTACAGTATTTCCAGTGACTTCAAAAAAGAAAATGAGGCAGTTAATTCAATGATATCGTTAGAATTTAATAACATTGGGGTATGTTGATCTATTTAAGCTTCCAAAATTGTGTGCAAAATTTCGTTAGTGTATGCATGTAAAGGTTGTATTATTTACCTATGTTTGTCCATGGATTTTTTTAAAAACGAGAAGTTATAGCGAGATATATATATATTTAGTTCAATCAGGTATGTTTCAACTTATGTTACAGTAAAAGTTTCGTCAAAACCAGTCTAGTAGTTTCTCACCGCATCAGTCAATCACCACTAGAATCGATCTTGCGTATTCTGTTCCGAGTAATCAGCACTAAAAAAAAATAACACGTGGTGTATGGTACAATATGTATTTTTCTCTACTTTCTTGAAAACATGCATTCCAAAATGTAGAGTACACCTTGAATGTACACTTATTAAATTTTCAATAAGTTGATTATATTATCACCCTAAATATTTCGTGTTTATGGATCATTTAGATTAAGTTCCGTCCTGTAACCTTTAAATGTTAAATGTAAACAATTTCCACTAACACCAATTATCTCGAAATCGATGTTAAGGAACGCTTATTACCTTATCATAAACCCACAAATCGCCGTCCAATTAGCACATTAAATTGTTAATTACAAATTAATAACTTTTGTGTACACAACAAGAGCAATTACTTTAGAGTTATACTAAAAGACTCATTAACGCCAGATTGCTACTTGAAAATAATTTATGTTCTTCCCTCTTCGTAAATTGTTCTAATTAATTATTACTAAAGTACACCCTTCAAACCATAGCAGAAGAAATAAAATACCCATGGAATAAAGATCGTTTTAATAGCAAACACCTCTTGTAAATTTATTTGATACTTAACCAAGTCATTATTTTCGATGACATCTTTCGTTGTTTTGTGTTTTATTTGCTCATAATATTTAGTAAGCGCGTTTTGAAAACGCGCGACAGCGTTGCGGTATACGCAATGAACCAATTTAATTTAGCATCGATGCTGTCGCGAGTTAGTATCGATCCAAAAGCGCGACTGCATCGATGCTAATGCGCTTTAGTATCGATGCAGTCGCCAATAGGTATACTCGTACAGTACATAATTTATCAATGTCCTGGGCCCATATTTTTGAATCACTTGCGTCAAGATGGCGAGTGAAAATCATTCACGGAAAATCAGTTGAAATCCACATGGGAGGGATTTGCAAAAATATATCTTAATTTTGTAAGTACTTGCGTCAATAATTCGCGTGATTATAGTAGATTTTTAATTAGTATTCGAACAATTATCACACGCCATATTTAAGCTAGTGATTAAACAATAGAGGCCCAGCTTTTTTACATCGCGACTACTTATGCTGGAAGTGGCGCAAGGTAACGGTTGACGTTTTGCGACTGCATCTATGCTGCGTCGCGACTGCATCGCTGCTAAAAGTCACAGTGTGCAAAGGGTTTTACTGTCAAATAAGCAATTCAAATAAGCAATTTGTATTGCTATTTAATTGGATGATAATATCTAAAATGTTATTAAATATAATGACATAAATATTAAGCAAGTAACATAAATAATATCAATGTAGTATATTACAATTACTTACTTATAGTTACAAACTATTTATCAGTGAATTCTTGACCCTTGTTACTATAAGCCCTATTACACTACGCGGTATTCAGACAGTCTTAGTACGACTGTCTTAAAATCTAACTCGGCAAGCTCGCTATTACACTGGGCTAAATACTGCATACTAACTCATTTGCAAAGCGTACGTAGGTAGTCGGTGACGGTTGTCGCGCGATGGGAAAACTTTCAAAGCACAAGAAAATCGCCATAGCTCTTGCCGCGTCTATTAATTTAAATACAAAAAAGAAAAGAAAAATATGGGTGAAAGAGTATTTACTTTTGCGAGAAAAATTATCAAATATGCAAATACTGAGTGTTTTGGAACCATGTGACTTAAAAAACTACCTTAGAGTAAGAGTTACCTTAGAGTAAGAGAGTATGAGTTGAGATATGGCATGTCTCGGTACAAATCAAGAACATTGAAAAGTACTTCTTTTTCTTTCGAACACGCCATGGTGCACGCGGCCACAGCAAAAAAAACGGCCAAGTGCGAGTCGGACTCGCGCACTGAGGGTTCCGTGCCAACTTTAACTGAATTAGGGAATCCATTTCTTCTAATTAATGTATTACCACAATATTTTGTTGATTGCAAATATAACTTCGTTATTCATAGTGTTTGTATGAAGTACAAAGTTATGTTTGCGGTTGTTGAAAATATGCTATATCTCAAAAACTACTCGTTCGATCCCGTCCGAGACAATTTTCGTTGAAAGTATTTATTAAGATCTACATCATCTATTTTTTTCAAAATTTACACTTGCTTGTTTAAGAAATTAGATGGGGGGGGACGCCCATTTTACCACTTTGGAAGCGTCTAGCTATGAAACGTTAGACTTTAAAAGAAAATGGTTTTAGGAACCTCGATGTCATTTTAAAAGACCTATCCCACATACATAGGTTTGAGTAAAAAAAAATTTTTTGTTTTTAGTTTCATGTATGGGAGCCCCCTCTTAAATGACATTATTTTTTATTTTTTGTATGAGAATCGTAAAGCGGTTAACAGGATACATCTTCCTACCAAATTTCAATTGTGTAATGCTTATAGTTACAGAATAAAATGGCTGTGACATACTGACGGACAGACAGACAGACAGACAGATTTGACGAAACTATAAGGGTTCCGTTTACGGAACCCTAAAAAGAATACGACCGTCATCGCTATGCGGCTGCCGCGCGCTGACTGAACGGTCTAAGCGTGCTAAGTCTTATTACACTACGCGGTATTCAGCAAGCAAGCGAGTAAGCACGGCCGAACCCATTCGGTCAGTCTAATTAGACAGGCTAACTTGCTAGCACTTATTAAATTAAGCTAAATCTTAGTAAGACTGTCTGAATACCGCATAGTGTAATAAGCCCTTATATGGAAATCAAATTCATTTTTCGAACGTAACTTTAGCATAGCGCGTTTGTGACACTTGAAACCGAACCAATCTTAACGTGACATTTACCACCACAACAAAGTGCAGAACTGAAGTAGTTGTTGCATCTCGGATATCGGCCCGGTCAAATGCAATTGCACAAGCCACGCCTGCGCCCGCACACCACAGTGATATTGTTACAAAACGTCACGAAGACCAAAGGTCAAAGGTCATGTTTATACTTAACTATAACGCCATACCTGCCATAATAGTATGCAATACCTGCAAACATTTTCAATGAAAAATTATGCCAGGAAATTTCACTTCGCTTCAATTTGAAGTAAAAGCGGCAATCTGCTTTCGTAGGGTCCTTTTAGAGGTAGGTTTATTGCAAATCTATCGATATCATGACAAATAAAGAATAAGAAAGTAGTTTTTGGTGACAATTGATCATAAAACTCAGTATGTACCTATTTTATCTTCCTACAAAAACACGGACATAAGTATACAACGGATGTTATAGAATGCACTACTGTCCTGGTGCCTACCTACCTACTATTAACAACAGTTAAAAGTCTGACGTTAGTGCTTTTGACGTTCTTTTGAAATGTATAAGGAGTAATTATATGACGATGCGTTTGAAGTAGTGGTTAGCGCTCCTGACTATATAACGCCCGTCGTCTCAGGTTTGAATCCCGCAAGGGGCAAACGTTTGTGTGAGGAGTACGAACTTTTGTACTTAACTCATGCATGTTTACGAGTTATGTAATTAAGGGAGACGCCCCCGTCATAATCGATGTTTGGTATTCGTATGCAAGAAAGAAAATTCCTTACTTCGAAACCACGACAATTGGTGTGTTGTCTGGCGCACATTTATTAATACCTACAGGCTGACTTGAAGGTGGGTGCAAAGCTTGAAACCGAAAGTAGTATAAACCATATATAACCTTTTGAGCCATGGTTGTCTTAGACGAAGTTTCACTAATTTATTTTTAAATACTTATTATGTTTAATTAAATCTTCGAAATTTTCATGACTTTAAATATCTGTTAAAAATATTTGATCACATGAATGCTTAGAACATGTTTTGTTAGATTGCTTACACATTACTTTGATTAAAAAAATTAAAAATACTCACTTATCATTAAAATTGACCATTATTATTAGCAATTTATTGTAAAAGTTTAGGTTTTTATTTAAAAAAAAAACATAATACGTATTTAAAAAAAATGTGAAACTTCGTCTTAGATAACCATGGCTCAAATGGTTCTAAATGGTCTATACTACTTTCGCCTCCAAGCTTTGCACCCATCTTCAAGTCACCCTGTATAATAAAAAATATCTATTTATATTATTTGTGTAAAATGATCATGCACCAGACATACCTAGCTAGAAGCTTCATGGCCTTTTAAGTCTTTTAAGTACTAATTTTGCACGTAATTAAGATCCCTCACATGAAGCTTGATAAAGTCAACGTTCATTCATGTACATTTACGCATTTTATAATATTGTAGAGCGTAATAAACACGTAATTACAAGAGAATTGCGTAATTCGTTACGCATCCAAATACGTAAGAAGATGCATTAACTATCGTAACACGTTCATACACATGTTTAATAGTCAGACAATTAAACACTAACCAAGCATTGTCCCTCCCTGAATGTGGTTGCTATAGTATAGGAACTGTCATTTTTACAAAATTTTAAGTTTATCATGCAAATGTACTCTTACTCTAAAAAGTCATGCATATTTTCTATTACCCTTGAAATTAGATAAAATACTGCTGCATTAAAGAACTTCATACAGAGTTCTACAGTATTAAAGTTAATCGATGTCATTATAAACATAAGTATCGTCGGTTGCAAAACTAGTTATTGAAACCTAAAATCTTATAGGAATTCTTGATTGGGACACCTGGGTCGTGACTACTTTCCACTATGAGTTTCCCTTTCAATTTTATCACCCATTCAAGGATAACCTTTCCCATCTGTTGGTCTGCACTTTAAAGAAGTGAATGCTAGTAAAACTAAAACAAAAAAGCCAGTCCAATCTGTACATCGACCGATTGGCCATAAGAAAATTAGCCTTCATCTAGACCCGATTGAAGCCATACTCTCTTCCATTGAGTTCTAGATTTGGCTTACTACTATTTAGCATCACTACGTATTCGCAATCACAACTTAAAGAGAAGAGAAGAGAAGACAAGCTATCGACTAATCGTGTAAATTGTCTCATTAATGTTAAGTTTTAAGTCTTACTGGTATACCTTACATACTTTACCTTGACTTACTTTTCTTTCACTGTTGTCGCTAATTCCTTTATAGATGTCTTAAATATCTTCACATTCCACTTAAAGTTAGGTTTTATTTAATATATATGTATCATTTGTTTGTTAATAAGTCCCTTGCTTATATGCGTATATATTTTATATTCTCTATGTAATATTAGAATGCATGTTTATGTTTCTACATTTTAAAATATATTTTTTGTCCCTCTCAGTATTTTTCAATATTCCGCCACTGATTAAACTATCTCCAAGTAGTTGACTGGAAGAAAATTCTTTAAGGTAAGGCCAACTGAACAACTAACAGTGCAATAAATTTTAAATAAATAAACTTTACATAGGCAACGATACAACGAACCACATGATTAATAAATTAGGAAATAAAACAAGCGACAAACGCATGTTGCACAAATATTTCCAATCTAAAATGTAATCGAGATTTTTAATCGCTAATAAGCTGTCTGCTTTTCTTGTACTATAATACTCATAGGGTCGACTCGCCGGCCACCTCTCACTGCTCTGGGAATGGCTAAATGTCATCATGCACTTTAACATTCCTTCACTTTGTAAATCAATAGCACGCTTAAACAATGCTATCGGTTACCGTTTACGGATCTAATTACTTGGCGTGTGAATTAGTAGGCTTTTGTGCTTTAGTAAACGATAAGGTAACAGTTTCACGCATTGAAATGTGTTCAAATTAATTATTTAGGTTTTAAAGGCTACAAACTGTATAAAAGGTGGGGTAGGAAAATATGATTTCATGTGTACATAAAGTTATAATTATGTAAGGTTTTTTCCCAATTCACTTTCTGAATATAAAATGCATGTTGACGCAGTAATCACTCAAGAGATTTTTTGCCGACTTTAAAAAAGGAGGTAATTAATTCAATGTGTATGTATGTGCTATGTAGTAATTTGATTATATTTAAATATGTTGGTACACGTGGGGAAAATTTCCTAAGTGTATTTTTCTTCAAGAATTCTTGAAAACGAGAATTCATAGCATTTTAGTGCAATCAGGTACATTTCAACTTTGGGTACTGTGGAAATTTCAACAAAATCGGTCCCGTAGTTTTTGATATATGGGTAAATAACTAAAAATAATAATATATAAAAAAACGCTTTAAAAAACATTTAATTTCGTGAGGGCAATTTACTCTCCCAGTATACAGGGTTAGATTTCTTGTCAAAATGCTATCTATACTAATATAATGATGGTTTGTTTGGAGGTACTCAGGTGAAATAAATTCATTTGGAGGCTTACCTACACTAACAGTCTACACATATCATGCACCGACTCCAAATGAGTTTCGCCTCAGTACCTCCAAACAAACAATTTCTTCAGCTTTATAATATTAGTATATAGGTATCTAGCATCTGGACAACAAATGTAACTCTGCATATTGAGAGAGTAATACCGCAGCAAACGCGTCATTTTAAACTTTTTAGTCAGATTTTCGAAGGCGGTCTAAATTAGCTGGGTTTTAGAGCAACGGCCAATAAAACCCTCCAAAATCATTGGTGTTACCCTGAATATTGTTGGTTGCAGGTACTTTAGTGTTGAAATAAGAAGAGCTATCATAATTTAGGCTTATGCTTTCGGCTCAGTTTTAGGTGAAACGCTCTGGGGTCCTATTTTTGAATCACTCGCTTGAATAAGACGTTGGATTTTTAATTGAAAACGAATAAATGACAATAGAAATCACGCGAAACGTAGACGTTAGTACTTAAAATATTCAGTTATCTTTTTTGAAACTAATCCAGTGGGAAATTATATTAATTTTCATAGGAAAATCGGATATTATTCAATTAATATCATACGCCATCTTGAGGCGAGTAATTCAAAAATAGGGGATCCTGTTCGGATCCTCTCTCCCAAGATACGATTATAGCTGGAGCCACATGTGGTACGTTTGTTTACATATTTGATGTTAGTGTGCCAGGGGTAAGAAGAATTTATATAAATAAAACGAATACAGGAAAAAATAAAAACATTCTACGGCAATCGACAGCAAGTATATTAGGTTTGATTTTGATCTATCAAGTTATTAGGTTATGTATGAGTAATTTAACATTAACATAACTTTTTACTACCTTCTTTCGTATTGTGCTTAAAAACAAGATATTGGTAACTTGATGCCTTTCATCTATACTAATATTATAAAGCTGAAGAGTTTGTTTGTTTGTTTGTTTGTTTGTTTGTTTGTTTGAACGCGCTAATCTCAAAAACTACTGGCCCGATTTGAAAAATTATTTTTACGTTGGATAGTCCATTTATCGAGGAAGGCTTTAGGCTATATAACATAAAGATACGACTCATAAGACCACAGCAGAAATGAAAAATGTTGCGAAAACGGGAGAAAAAATTTCCTTTTGAGAGCTTCCGCTGCATACGCTGCGGAAACCGCTTAAGTTACACAAAAATCATGTATGACAGGATTGTTCAACATTAAGAGTTCTATAATAAAGTCCACGACAGCATATGTCTATCTTTTATGGTTGACTTACTACAACCTTTTTTATGTTAATCAATTTGTAAAAAAATAATGCATTATTTTTAGAGGTGTATTATACACACAGGTATTTATGTTTATCAAAATAAATACATTCATCATCACGAGCATTTCATTTAGAACCAAGTTGCCCTTTATATCATTTGATTTCAATAAATATCTTAGGAGCTATCACATTTTCAACATAACTCCGCACCAAAATAATGTTCGCAGCTTAAGTACAACGTGCGCTTGCGCTAATATATTATAAAGCTAAACGCGCTTATCTCAGGAACTGCTGGACCGATTTGAAAAAATATTTCTGTGTTGGGTAGCTTATTTATCGAGAAAGGCTTAAGGATATAAAACATGACGCTGCGACGGGAGGGGAGGGAGTAAACTCAAAACGCGCGGACGAAGTCGCGGGGGACCGCTAGTAATATAATAATGTAATATTGGACACCAATCACATTCATTGCTCTGATCCCACAGTAAGTAGCCAATGCACTTGTGTTATGGGAATTAGACACAACGGTTGTACCACAACACCCAGACCCGAGACAATATAGAAAATAATGATTTCTACGTTGACCCGACCGGGAATCGAACCCGGGACCTCGGAGCGGCAACGCATTGGAACCCAGCGAGCTAGCCACTACACCATGGAGGTCGTCAAAAGTATTTTATTTACGACCTTAATTATTTCTTCTATTGCATAACATTTGTCACACATTACATTTTGTTGTAATGATTGCATACAAAAAATCGTTTCTCGTAGTAGGTCCCCAGTGTCCGAAGTAAAAATAAAGATTACCGTCCACTGATGATTGATGAATCGATGGCGCGTGTCGCTTCTGCAACTTCCTCACTTTGTTTGTCACAATGGGTTTCGACATGCCCCTTATATTGTTTCGACTAATAACAATGATTTTAGGTCAAGTGTTTCGACGAAAATTCGTTTTGTAATTTCGCGATCGAAACACCGTGACACCTGAGGTAGAACTAATAGGTAACAATTTATTAGGTACATAGTCACAAAATTTCCATAACCTTTTACATTAAATTTTAGTGACCCATCAAGCGGTGATAAGAAAACACTCTTTTTAGGGTTCCGTAGCCGTATGACAAAAAACGGAACCCTTATAGTTTCGTCAAGTCTGTCTGTCCGTCCGTATGTCACAGCCACTTTATTCTGTAACTATAAACATCACACTGTTAAAATTTGGTAGCAAGATGTTTCCTGTTAACCGCTTTACGATTCTTAAACAAAAAAAATAATAATCATATTTAAGGGGAAACTAAAACCGAAAATTTTTTAGTCAAACCTATGCGTGTGGGGTGTCTATGGATAAGACATTCAAAATTACATAGAGGTTCCTATAGGTAACCATTTTCTGTTAAAGTTTAACGTTTGATAGATAGACGTTCCCCCCCCCCCCCCCCCCCCCTCTAATTCTAAACCAAGCGTGTAATTTAGAAATTACACTCGCTTGGTTTATACAATCCAAGACTATCTTAATGACGAGAATGTATGGACAGTCCAGCCTGCACCAAACTGATGTACCTACCTGTTAATTTTGACAAATTGTCTGTTGTCTTGTCTCGAAGTGCTAGTAGGGCCCAAAAGATAAGGAGACGTGTTCTAGCCCCATACGGGCCATAATTGATTGATATTACACTAATTATTGACGTTAATGAGTGGCATTTTGTGTCCTAAATTGAATAAATTATTTTTGACTTTGACTACCCAAGTATCGTAGATCGACATACGAGTAATATTAACTTATTTGCATTACCCGTCGGACAGAAAGAATGCAACAACGGCGCCCGCCCACACGATACCACGAACAGAAGTTTATTTTTGGATGTCTCTCGTCTAATGCGCTCGCAGGAAAATAATTAATGCACTCAAATTAACACTTCATCTCATGTGTATCGAAGACAAACTGACAATTGATTTATATTTAAAGCCTGTTTATGATATTAATTTTCTATTGAATATGTTTTATAAATTAAACTGTTTTAAAAGTTCAACGCTCTAAACTAAGAAATGTATACGATCACCAATTTAAAAAAAAACTAAAATCATAGGTAGGTATCCTGTTATGACTATGTGGAGTCGATGTATATATTATTTACTCTCAATAGCATTTAGATGTACGTACATACTTATCTCAAGCCCAGTGTTGTTATAAATTGGCCCTTCGACATGTTTTTGCAAAGAAATACGCTCTTGTTGACTCAAAAGGGATTATCAGATTTCTTTAAAAAATACTTCACGTTGTTCGGATAAATCTAAAATAATATTATTGTCTTATTATTAATTTAATGCGTCTCTACAAATATACAAAAAGGAAAAGCTACAAAAGACCTGTTCATGGAAAAAATACTTACAAATTCTTCAAAGATTTACTTGCTCGTCGAATTTCGCGAGCGAGTAAACAAGTCCCGCAAATAAAATTGATGCTAACAAGAATTGTTTTTGAGACATAAAAACGTCGAACTAAACCCGAGCACTCATAACATGGGGATAAATTATATTCCCCCAATAGCTGCCATTTCATTTTTGATCTTGTTAACTTTCAAAACACGCATTACTCCCTCGAGTGTATAAAAATGCAAAGCAGAATGGTAGACAGACAACGAATGCAAATTTTATTTTTTTCTACGCACCTCAGATAACATTTTGTTTGATATTGTTATTGCTGGACTCGGGGAGTTCTTCTCGATCGTTTCGAAACAATTTTGAAATGTTTTGTCCGTATTATCATATTCTTTGCATGTTAGGCGCGAAATTACATGTAAATAAATTTAATAAACGTAATATGAATGTAAGTGGCAGTAGCCCTATGCCCTTTTAATTCAGAGAAACATATTTAAGAATTCATTTTAAAACGAACAGTTTTTTTTTAAATTCAATACTGTGTTTAGGCATCTGTAGCTACATTTAACTTCAAATACAAACGAAAACATAAAAATTAAATAGGGAAAAGTTATTCATTTTCTGTGCCGAGTTAATTTGTATTCCTATCGTTGTTATAAGTACATCTGGCAATTTAAATTCACAGCAACAGAGCTCATAAATCAGATTCCTATTCCTAATCACAACTCCTATTTACTAAAGTTTATAGGTATCTTTTAGTTATACAAAAAACTAAAAGTGCAAAATAATGAAAATAAAGATAAAAAACTTAATAATAATGAAAATTATTATTATTATGTTTCAAATCAAGATACTTGGCCTTGTGAAAGACCAATTGATCGGGAACTTAATAATAATTGTAAGTGTTTTGGATCGATACAAAGGATTCTCCTTGTTTCATTAACTATGTAAGTGCGTCTATATTCCGAAGTAGCTAAAACAAAACAATCAATTCACTGATGCTTGACACATAAAATTATTATCCCTTTGGAATAGAACGACAAAAGCGAGATGTCACTAGCAGCAAACTGTGTGATAAAAAGAGATGGGTAGCAGAACCATTTTTGTCAGATGTCAAACAGTTGACCGCCCTGCAGAAGCTCGCTGAAAATTACGTGGATTTGATTTATTATATTTAAAGGTGAAATTGTGTATATTTTGGAGAAATAATGCGTCTGAAACATGGTGACTTGATCGGTGATTGATTATTATGCATTACAGCGGCATAACCCCAACAAATAATCATTTAACAGGTAGATTAGGCCAAATCGAAGCCTCTAACATACGACTTATATTTACCAATGCGCTTCAAATTTAAAGTACGCAGTTTGATTTTTCTATTCTACAAACGTTAATTTACGTAAAAAATAAAGACAGAATAACACAGGGAATGTATATCGACGAATATTTTGTATAATGAAATAACATTTAGTTTTACACTAGAGCTGCATGTTCAATATTTTGTGTCGACTTTTTATCATGCAGTAAACTGCTATATTTAACTTAGGAACATTGTTATAAATCACCTGATCGAAAGGTTATCTCATTTAAAGCTGCAAATGTTACTTACTTATTAGTTACTGACATCTTAAATCGGTTTCGTTTGACAGCTTTTACCTGTCCTTCTATTCCGATAGGAATATTAATTTTATGACTTGACATAATATAAAATGAATGACAAGTCTAAGATTTTTATGAATCAAATAGAGCACCGATATATGTCTGTGAAAAAAGACTGCGCATTTTTCTTTCTTCTGACTAGGTCACTGTTCACAGACCTACAAGCGGTTATTGCTTTCCACTTACGAGCAAAGCTACATTAGCGCTGTGTTGCATCTCCGTTGTGTACCTTAGAAATCATAAAGTATCTATACGAAAAGAAAACTATAGCACGTACAAAACTATTTTTTCTTCGACAAAGGAATTCGATCGGTGAATTTTTTTCGTATACGAATTGTACGTGAATTGCCCCCCAGATATGTCAAAACAGCGGAGTTGCACTGCGCCGGCGTCGCAACTTTAACGCCACACCCTAAAAAAATCATGTCGTGGCGTTTATGTCATGATTTGTGGTGCTGTCAGGCGTTCGTTTGACATGCCGCATAGCCGCCCGGATGATGAACTTGCGTTTTGCGTTGCGATGTGGGTATTTCAGTATCATGCGACGTCACTGATATTTATAAACTACTCACTTAAAATAAGCTGCGTATAGATGTTCTAGCTATGTTTAAATTATTTAAATCTATTGAGAAAATTATGGAAACTTTTAAAACTATAAACTGTAGATACCATTTAAAAGACCGTCTGTTAGATAGCGTATGCAATTTCTATTGAATCCATATTACTCATGATACAATTTGAGTTTTAAATATTATCATTTCTTATTAATGAACTTAAAAATAACAAAGGGAATAATAAACGCATAGTGTATAATATATACACAGTAAATAAATAAAAAACTGTGTACACGTACCAAATAAATATAATCGGAAGCAAATTAGACAATAAATCAAACGCAAGTGTTTGCGCATGGATAAATTTAATAATAGAAAGTCCACGTTAAACAATACAAAAAAGCCTGTAAAATACAAGTTTGTATATTTTCTTTTAGCGCAAGGTCTTAAAAATAAAGTTATTATAGGCTTAAAAAATTTAATTGGATTTAATCAGCAGCATGTTTATGAAATGCAGGAAACAATTTTCAACAAGTAAGTACAATAATGCAAGTATAGTGGATACTGAGTATCCTAACTTAGTTGTGGCATATCTGTATTCCTTGATTCTATGACACAAACGCTCTTATGTCGCGATCCATTGGGTAAACAAGTCAATACTGTAAAGCCGCGATGGATTTATGAATAGAGCTAACAGGTGTTTATTGCTACTGATAATAAATACCTACTTTATTTGCACACGAAAGGGGAAACCACATAATTGTAATTTAAGACTAATTGCGTTAGTTGAATAAAGTTAAACTTAACATTTTAACTATTAATAAAGTTAAAATAATACATTTCTAAAGACGATCGCAATTCACTGAATATTTTTTCTTATTTATTGTTGCGATTGAATGCAAACGTAATGGAAAATCATGTGAATAGCGTCTCGAATCCAATCTCACCTAAATGATTTGTAATGAATGGACCCTTAATTGATTAAGCACATTATTCACTTATATCTGCCTTGGCCTTTCATACATTTCCTTCTTACCTTTCAACGTTATAAAGGAGGCCGGCCAATTTTCCTGCCATTTAATTAATTTCGCCCGTGTTCATAAGAAATGTAATGCGGAAACGAATAAAAGCTGTGGAGATGTATCGATACCCCTCATTTCCTTAAACGCGACCAATCTTGAGAAACGTCGCGGTACGTAATTAGTGCATCCGCTCGCTTAGGCATCCCGCCATATCGCCTGCACCACCTGCTTTTCTGATACACATCCCAAAAATAACAGCAATCACTATATCAATGACAATTCACTACCTCTGTCGATGCCATATCGGTTGATTGATCTCAGAAATATTGTAAAGCGTTTCTCTATATATCTTTATGCAGATTTACATTTTTCTAGATCAAACAGTGACTTCGGTTGCATCATATTACGTATATCACGATAAGTAATCAAGTAATAAACTCATGAGAGAATTGAATGCCATTGCAAATCCTGTTCCTTTATATTTGTTTACCTAGAGTGTTTTTACGGTTCTATTTACACTATAATCGCCGGTATCTTCTTCCTTACAAAACGCAGATTTAAACCAAACGTAGCGGTAAATGGGAATCTCTATCTCATGTTAATAGCGATTATTTTTGCATAACAATGTGACATTGCAACACCTGCGTGTCCACATTTGGAGCAGATAGTTAATGGCGGTAATACCGTGAATAAGAAATGGCCTGGAAGGCACCGGGAGCATCATAAAGCTACCCTAACGCCTTAACACGGTATTTTATTTGTAAGTTAGTGCCCAATAAATCTAACGCGTAATAAAGAAGGGATAAAGTTAGCCGAGTATTTTGTTGACGGAGTTTAGAGGGCCCTTAATGTTATTTATTAATAGACTCCGCCAAGAAAAGTTTAGTGTTGAATAAAATATGGAAAAAGCAAAATTCTCACTTCATCTTGTGTTGCCATAACCACTCTATATCATGGCGTTTTTAGTATCTATCTATATTTCGAACATATTAAACAATGTTGCAAGACATATCTGTCCTTTTGTAAATACAATGGTGTATAAACCCGCCCGTTGGCACGAGCGGCATGGGCGCCGGCACGGCCGCCGGCTCGAGCCGCCGGGCGGTGTGGATACACCATCAGACGAACAGTTTAACAATGACGGATGACAAATGACACTTTTCAAATAGTGAATGGATTTTGTTTATTGATCAATAAACAAAACAAACCGCCATATTTATAGCTAACACAGCAGATACAAACCTGTTTATTTTCGTGTGGAATACTAAGTGATATTTTATAGCTGCCAACACCAAAGCAAGGCAAGGGCTGTACCAAAATAATGTCCCCTAATGTCTGCGACAATATTTCAGGAGCGTTCCTTTCCGGCCCATTAACGCTATATCATAATTATTTTTATCTGAGCGTTTATTTATTTATGTTATAGATAAATAGGCGTAAGATAGAAAATAGTAAAAGCTATTGTAATAGCTTTTTCCCTACCGCTACTAGATACTATGTTGATAAACAACTTGTGCATAATCTCATAATCAATGATTGGCGTGTTATCTAATCATCTTGATGAGCAAATTGCTAATTTATAAAAATACTGTTATCATCATCAATTTGATCGATTTCCATTTAATTAAAAATATGGTTACATCTTTTTTAATGGACATCGGAGCTAAAGTAATAATATTCCGTATTGGCATTGGCATCTAGTTAATCTGATTAATATTACAGGACCAGTTCGACTGGATGAGTGGTCAGGTGTAATTACATCGCATACAAATAAACAAACACGCGTTGCGATGACAGTCCTGACCAATGCGAGGTAAAAGTAACTACTCGATCAAGTTTTTGTGCACAGACAAAATCGGGATTTTATTATAGAATTTAATTACAAGCGGAATTTGATCTCAGCACATAATAGGTGTTGACTTCTGCTGTATAACAATGGCGATTTGATTTTAAAACAATGATTATTAATCAAGTCATTAAATTAATCTTTAAAATAAGATGTCACGTAGAGATCTATAAATCCTATGAGAATGTCTTATACATAAACGATCCAATAAATTTAAGGTGATGACGTCCACCTGCTTATTTTTTTTATAGCACATGTAATTTCTGTACTTTAAATGTACAACCTCTGTGTGGAACTATGTTTTTTTTGTATGTTTTATGTTTGTACCCACTCGCATATCTCTGATAATGGATGAGATAGTTCATCGTAATGATACATAACATTATGTTCTGATTAATTTTATCTGTTAGTTTATAACTATAAATATCTAAAAATGGACAGTTTGATAAACTAAATCCCATCGAAAGTGTTCAAGTGAAAATAAAATATTTACTACTATAATTGCAAATGTGTTATATCAAACTTGAGATTGCATAAAAAATGTATTTTTTGTCAAAATACATAACCTCCTAAGAACAATTCAGCAGCTGCTTATATTCACAAGGAGTTCTCTCATAAGCATTGAGACATTGTTATTTCAATCAACAAAACAACAGCTAAGCAACTTTATGCTGATCTCGATTCCTGGTAGACGCAGGGAGCCCTGAGCAAGGCTGGTCGTCGCGACGGATCGATTTTGAACATACCGATCCTTGCTACCTCCGACCGACGGTAGGGTGACAACACATTTATCTTAAAAGGATAACTATTATTTGCCTGCTACAGAACATTAGGTATCACTAAGATGGGTCTTAAAAATGAGTCAATTTTATAAATTTTCTAACTGTAATAAAATCTAGCCACGTGCACAGAAAGCAAGCTTAAATATTTTAGCTGTAAGAGAATGCGTTGGAAATCTTTTCTTGTATATTGCGACAATTAAGGCGTGGATTTCTATGACAACTTTAGAATAGTGTAAGTCAAAGTGAGCACAATATTATTTAACGTTACAGTGCATCCGGATGACGGGTGTATGTAGCATTAAAAGGCAACGAAAAAGACAAAACATTTTTATTACAAATCAACCCGGACATTATATTGGAAAATGCCACCGTCTTACGGCAGATTTTTTCAATAATTCGATAAAAAAATATTAGCACTAAAATGCAACGAAAAAGACAAACGATTTTTTTCATTACAAATCATTTTTATTACAAATCAACCCGGATATTATATTGTAAATTGCCACAGTCTAACGGCAGATTTTTTCAATAATTAGATAAAGAAATATTGTCTGAAAAAAGTGATGGAAATCAGTGTGTTCCTGGTTATAGCGCATCCGGATATCGGGTGAAATTAGCACTAAAATGCAACGACAAAGACAAACGATTTTTTTTCCGTTACAATACATTTCCGTTACAAATCCACCCGGATTTATTCCAACTTTATTCCAAGATTTTTAATCTGACTATTGAAAAATCTGCTCTAAGACAAATAACTACATTTCCAATTTAAAACAATTTATTTGAAAATAAGACAACATTCCGAAGACTTGCAAAATTCATGGATACTTTGCAGCAGTTTCAGACTCTCTTTATGCTCCACACCAAGATATGAGTTCCGCACAATTTTCCGGCAGTAGTATAACTAGCATAATAATCGTGGTCTGCACTGCACTTGAAATGTTTCTATAGAACTATTTTCGTTATCGTGAGAGTGTTATAGTTTTCACATTTTGATTTGTAATAATTACAGCTGGCAGTATGGTGCTGACGGGTTAACAAAATCTGGCACAGTCAACTTATTTCGAGGTCTGTAACTATTTATCATGTACAATGACTATTTACTTTGACTTGATACACACTATCTTCAATCAATAGTTACTCCTCGCAATAATTTGAAAACCTGTAACGCAGTAAATGTTTTTTTATTTGATTTTATTTGATACTTTGTTACTTCATCAAAACTAATGTTGAGATGGTCGATAAAAGCAATGTGTAATTTTCTTACATTAATAGCTTACGTTGAGTGCTCGTAAAACGAGCTTTATAAAACTGCATAAGAAAGAATAATACATACTTTCAACCCTTTAAACCAAATTTAAAAAAAGCGTAGGTAAAAATTTTAAGGTACTCATTCTATAAAAAGGCTTATCAACTTTCATGCCAGTACATTAAGCTTAATTACACAATACAAATTACACAATAAAAAGATAAACAAGATATCCTCCCAAATGTAAACAAACGTATCTGGATCCCCTCTGAAAGAGTTAACTGCGGGGCAAATGACCTTTTATCCTGTAAGTATATTCTCATGTCACTCCCAAGACAGGTCCCGCTAAATGAGGGATCAGGTGGCACAGCTCCTGGAGGTAAACTTAAGCCGGTCATTGATCTTTATTTGTTCCCTTAGAAGCCTTTGAAGGTATATCAACCTCTATATTGACCCGATTTTACAACCGTTGAAAGCTTAGCATCATAGATTCAAAGATGCTTTGTTATTAGTGTTTGAGTTGTCAGGGTCATTATGATTAAATCAAGCTTTAATCTCTATTTTTATAATTGCACGTTCAAATCATATAAAAAAGTACTCTTTCATCAAATACATACGAAGTTATTTATTTCTCTACTATACTAATTCTATTGATAATTTCTGTACAATAGTGATCGACTTTTAATCAAATAATAAAATAAAAAAACATTCATTTTCAGGTATCAGACACAGTCGGTATACAGACCCATAATTTTGTTATTAAAAGAAAATAAAAACAATTAAAAGTAAGTAAAATCTTCAAATACATTACTGAAAGTTGGACGGGAGAACTGTGTTTACTGAGTGTAGTTGGGTCTACCTCACAAACGTTTGGTGACGAATGTAGTGCTTCAGCATCGGAGAGTCCCACCTGTCCGCAAAAACATTTAGGATGCTGTTAGTAGTAGTTTAGTGGTATTGCTTATCATATATTTGAATGTCCGATCAAAACTCTTCTTCATACCTACCTACATAATGTTTCCTACGACTGAAAAGGTTGATGGATTTTTTTTGTATTGTTTTGTTTCTTCTGTCTATTAATGCAATATATTTATGACTATGGAGGCTAACTCGTACCTCGAGTCTTATTCTTATTTAAAAATACACTTTACACGTGTAAAACACTGTACATCACTACCAGTTTACCACGGCAAGTCCACGGTAAGTCCTCGCAACGTCCAACACTCTCCCTTTATGTCCCTAAGGACAACTTTTGTGGCTATTACACATCCGTTCCCTAGCGTAACTTTTGAACAAACAAGATTAAGTATTAACCGTAATTTATAAGAACACCCCTGAATGAAATCTGGGAGCAAATAAATTCACGTAAAGCAGAACGAAATAAAGACTTTCCTTGATCCTAAAGTAATTGACTTGATTCTCAAGCAAACTGTGGTTTACAGTATTTTTAAGACCCACAGTGTCATATTTCATATTTATAAAGATGAAATAAGAAACCAAAAATTTGCGCACGGGCAGGACTCGAACCAGCAGCTTTCTGGCTAACCGGTCCAAACGCTCTACCATTTGAGCTATGGTGCTGTCAGTCCGACCTTGCGAAATTCGTGGTCTCTTTTGGCCCGGTTAGCCAGAAAGTTGCTGGTTCGAGTCCCGCCCGTGCGCAAATTTTTGGTTTCTTATTTCATCAAGCAAACTGTCTCTGAAGCCTTGTTTTTTTTTAAATAAGTATTCATTTCATTTATGAGCCATTATTTCATAATGACGGTCTTTTTAATTTTATTTGAGGATCTTTAAAACTTATACCATTAGTTTCAACAAAAGAACATTGTATGGTTAACGCTAAAACTTTCATAAAGTTGTTAGCTTTTACCCAAAGGAAAACAAGAACAACTAAAGGCTCCCTTAGATAATAAACTCAAATAAAAGGAGCATTGTTAATCAAAATGAGTCGTAATAGTGCGAGATGATGTCTTCGCACGTGTACCTAACTAAGCACGCCCTAAAGCAACGACAACACGTGCAAACTAATTAAACAACTTTAGCCCTTAAGGTAATATAACAAAGTTCATATCGGAGAAACAGGAAAACTTCCATCTCGATAAGGTAAAGATGGTTGAAAAGGAAGCAACATAAACGTGATATCCTGAGTCCTTCCCGTCGCGTGAAGTTCGCAAAATCAATCGGATGTTGGATACAATTTAATGTATAAGCGTGTATATTCAGATCATGACGCATTACCAACCTTACAACTATGTATGTAGAGCTCAGGTTCAATTGTACATATTTGCTAAGTTTAACTGACCGGAACAGAGTAAGATCCAGTGGCGAATTGTAAATGCAAATTGGTTTCATTCTAAAGAGTTGTCGGCTATAAGCATATGACCAAATATATTATAACTCCAGTGCCGCACTTTTATACTTGCATATATTTTATACACAATCTTAAGAATCTGGAGGTATGAGAAAGGGATTTGTTTAGCGGTGCAAACGCCACGAATAGTAAATAACAAGTCAGAAAGAAGGTTAAAGATTTGAAATATGCAGATAGCCACTTCAGGGAAACTTAAGGGTGGATTATCCCTAAAGTTTTCACTTCCCAAGATTTAGCCGAACCCTCCGAAATATTGGTTTTATGCGGCGTCACAATGGACCCTTAAAATTTAATATACCCGCCAGGATTCCTTCGAAAAGGAGGCCTCGTGTCGCGTGAATCTAATATCCTCGCTTTATATCAGTCGGAATAGGAAATGCTGCCGTGGTGCGAATATTTCACTTATGAGATGTACCAATCTATCTAAATGCCAGCTTAGATATAGTATAGATTTAGCAGATCTATAGCATGAGTAACATAATTTCAACATTATTTTTTAGTTAAACGAAAAGCATGTTTAAATTGACTGTTTAACAGGCTATGTATCTTACACTATTTTGTAGACACAAATGTACAGACCAGAGTTTCAGTTCTATTGTTTTGTTCCATTCGAGCGAGGCGCTATCCTTCAAAGTTTAGTCAAATGAATGAGTTTTCCATCACGCTATTTCTAACATCCCACGATTGACTGTTGAAAAATGGTGGAATGATGCAGCAAAATATTTCATTCCATTGAAAAGTCGTGATAACAGACGGCCTGGCGCCGAAGGGACCAACCGCGCAACTTCCATTTGTCAGGCGTATCGGCCATCGCGGAGAGTTGGCAGCGTTCCATAGCGCACGGGTGAATACCGAACCGTTGTTACTCGTCGAATGCTAGCTATTAAAACCGCCTGATTCAAATGGCGGACGTCAAAAATATGCCATGCGAAATTCGCATATGCTTTGTCTCGCTCTTACATAGCTAAATGTGTAAGTCTTGTTGCATGCTTGACGGTGTCGTTCAGCCGCATCTCGCATCGCTTTCGCATACAAATTTGTTTTTAAGCCAACCAATGGATAGACATGCACATATAAACACATTCACATTGAAAATGATTCAGTTTATTTTACATAGTGAACCACAAAGAGTGCTTTTCTACAACCCTGCCATAAAATTAGAGATTACTTGACAACAAAAGATTTCATTAACATTACAAATGTATATAAACGTAATTGTTTAATTAGGATACTTTTCTATCAAAAAATATTTACCTAGAATAAAAATCAACAAACGGAGAAAAATTTTCTTTGCTGCATGGGAAAATCCTGTGTCGTGATTAATCCTAGCCCGAAACAGCTTTGTTTTATATTCTGTATTTACGAGTGCATTATACCCACAATAAATCTGTAGAACAATGTTATAAAGTTCTCGTTATCTCGCTTAATTGGCAATTGAAATGTACTTTTTGCTGATGTGCGTCGTTAGCGAATTTTTAATGTAGAGTGTTTGCTCTCATAATATCCTGGCCACTTGTATCTGATGACAAGGTCGTTTGGGCACAAAATTGATGAGCATGTTATTCAGAGTTAGCAAACAGTGGAAAATCTGTGCCCGAAAGTACAATGTTATTTTCACTGTTGAGTGTCCATCATGGCTGAAAACCGGCTTAGTGCGAGTCGGACTCGCCCTGCCCCCCGATTCCGCAATTTGCAACATGAGTCGTTCGTCTTTAGCTTTAGCAGTGGTGCGTTTGTAGTTACACTCGAAAATATGACACTAAACGGTATTCTGCTATTCATTTTACCAAACTTAAGCTGAAACACAACGTAAACAAACAGGCAAAGAAGCACAGATTAATATGAGTATGTCTAAAGACAAGGAAGGAAGGGAGATGTTACCATAGACAAAAAATTACGCTCCTGTGCTTCTAGTACAAAACTTGGTGGTGACTCGGGATATTATTTTTTATCTGTGTAACTCGATTATCGATGTGACGACCGAGAGGAGGTTCCGAGGGTCGATTTAACTAATGTCACAAGCTTGTAACAAGAAGAGATGTTAAAAATATATATTTGTAGTATTTTATTTCATAGGTACTCGTATATCACACCGTCCGGCGGTATGTGCCGGTAGCCGTGCCGGCCATGCCGCTCATGCCGCAGTGACATTTTTCATATTATCTGACAGTTAATTAATGTATGCCGCCGGCGAAGTAGCCGGGTGGTGTGGATACACCATAATGGGTGGTTAGGTTAGTTAGAATCGTTTAAAACAAGAAACGCTGAATATTTATGGTTGCATTAATAAATTTGAGTTTTTTGTTTTTTGGGCACTTTATATACGAATCCTAAATCTTAAAGCTAAAACATTTGTGTCTCATTTTTGAGTTTTAGTATTACATATCGATAAATGTATAATACGAGATTTTCGTAAGATTCGTTACTCAATGTTTGATGGTCTAGTCTGTTGTTGTTTCAAGGAATTGTAAAAAAATGTTACAGAATTAGCGCAGCGACATATCTGCGCACGTGGCAATTCCAGGTAGATTAAAAGATAAAGGACAAGACATATTATTCTAAATAAACAGGTAAAAAATAAAAGCGTTATCGGTTGCGACCAGCGGATCAGATAGTCACTTGGAGAGAAAAAAGAAGTATTTATTATTTATTACTTGTCTTGTTTATTATCTTTCTAATTTGTAAAATACTTTCGTGGTATTTACAGAATAACTCGTTAACGTGACGTTTCGTAAAATGCTCTAAGGTTTACACAATTATATTATATTGGTTTAGGTACACGTCGAGTACCTACTCTAGGTGGCACTATTTAGTAGTTAATGTGTCAATAAGGTTTCTTAAATTTCAACTACAATATATAATTTATATTATAATTGAGACAACTCTTCATAAAATTTTAAATGTCTGTTGGTTCGTACTTATTTCCAAGATCCACAAATACGCACAATGTACTGTATTGAAAAAAAGTTGTCGTGTAAAACTTTACACAGTCTCGCTCTTACCCTCTGGGATTGCCTACATGCAGGTATGTACTGTGTTTGCGACTAAATGACAGTGTTCATTAGAATAACCATATTTATAGTATAGTATTATTAACTACCTAGCAATACATTAAATGGCACCAGAAAATGTATAACTTCAAAAAAGATGTATTGCTTATTTTTTTAAACACGCCTCGAGTGTTAGTGTATTTTTTTTTCTAGCGCTACGATCACTCAATGGCCATATAGGCAGTATCCCACAAGCGATAAGTACGCAAATAAAAACAATACCTTTCCACTCCTTCCCGTTATCTTTTGGGATTGCCACGTGCACAGCGCCAGCGCCGTTTGCTATACCTGTTTGTTTTGTATGAAATGTCACCACGCGTAGTCTTTGTAGTAACTATTTTTTTAATAATTTCTCGACCAACGACGTATTTGCGGTAGACTAATAAACAATGAGTAACGAATCTTAGCAAAATCGCGTAGTGTGCATTATTTGTTATGTAATACTAAATAAAAGAATATTTTAGCCACAAGATTTAGGATATAGATACTGTTGTATAAGTTCCCAAAATAAAGCTACCAAGTATTCCGCCATCAAGTGAAATATTGCAAAGTCGAGATAACTCATTTTGTCTGTCTTAATAGGTTGCAGTTGCAGCCCCAAACTTAATATGGGTCCTTAACGCTTCAAGAGCTTTCCAATCTAACTGTCATATATCTATGGCTGCCGTTTGGTCGACGTTAACGTCAAAACATTAGTAGAATACGAATCGGCTAATCTTCTACCGAACGATAAAGTTGAACTAAACCACAGCTGCAACGCAACCATTTGGATTGGAAAAACTGAAAAAGTTGATAATCGTCACCAATGCAGTTGACGTTAAGTTGTATTTTGACAAGAGAATTGCCCCCCTGAGGGTTCCGTGCCAACTTTAACTGGATTAGGGATCCACTTCCAAAATACCACAACATTTTGTTGACAGCAAATATAACTTTGTTTTTCATAGTGTTTGTATGAAGAACAAAGTTATGTTCGCGGTTGTTGCAAATGTGCTATATCTCAAAAACTACTAGTTCGATCCCGTCCAAACCAATTTTCATCAAAAGTATTTGTTAAGATCTAAATTATATATATTTTTCAAAATTTACACTCGCTTAGTTTAGAAGTTAGATGGTGGGGGGATGCCCATTTTACCACTTTGGATGCGTCCATCTTCCAAACGTTATACTTTAAAAGAAAATGGTTATAGAAACCTCCATGTCATTTTAAAAGACCTATCCATAAACACCTCACACGCATAGGAGCTTCCGCTTAAATATCATTATTCTTATTTTTTGTATAAGAATCGTAAAGCGATTAACAGGATACATCTTCCTACCAAATTTCAACAGTTTGATGCTTGTAGTTAAAGAATAAAATGGCTGTGACATATGGACGGACAGACAGACAGACTTGACGAAACTATAAGGGTTCCGTTTTTTGCATTACGGTTACGGAACCTTAAAAGATGCTCACAATTATTAATACATCAATAATTGAACTTGCTTTTCCACAATATATCATTGAAAAAACGCTATGTTGCAGATTTATAAAACCATTTATATTCGACCTCTAACAGTGCTTTATTGATTGAAAATTTTTTAGTCCCAATCTCAACGAATATGAACAACAATAAAGTGCCTCAGTACAATTAATTTCATACAACTTGGATAAGATGTTACATAATTTAACTTGACAAGTTGCTCTGCAACTATTTGTAAAATTGACATCTTAATCCAACGTAGCTCTATTTGACTTAAGTTCAGATTCTGATCGTACGAGCTCTTCAACTTCTCTCCATAACAGGCATGTGGCTTCGAAACTTCAACAGTAAAGTTACAACTTTGCCAATATCACCTGGAATTCCTGCCAGGTACAATCAGCCCCACCGATATAATCCCAATTTACGATCAGGATACTTGTAAAACTGTTATTTTACTGGCCCAATAACTATTGAATCGCTTTATTTTCCTGGAGCATCGTCAACATTGTTGCAAGGAAATGTGGAGGATCATTTCGTCTGGCTTATCTGTTTTACCATGGTAATGGATTAATCATATGCAATTAGATACAGGGGCCCTATTTTTTAATCGCTCGCGCCAAGATGGCGTCTAATATTAAATGATGAAGTTCCGATTTTTGAATGATAATCAGTTTAACTCGACACAGGAGTGATCATAAGAAAGATAACTTGATTTTATGAGTACTAATGTTTATATTTAGCTTGATTTTCGTTGGTTTTTGAATTAATATCACATGCCATACTCAAGCGAGTTTTTCAAAAATAGGGCTCCAGATTCTGATCAGCAGAAGATAAACAGGACGGCAATCATGGTCAAATGTATTTAACCGTAAGGATCGGGGAGAATAAAAATTTTCTTAAAAAATATATTAATGGCCCGTGAATTTTGGATTATGAATCTGTACTATGAGTTGATTTGTCAATTCATGGGACACGAAATTTGTTTGTATTAATTTGTTTGTGTCAGTTCCATAAGCTAGTAATAGTAGTTCAATGTAAATTCATAACTTCGTTAGTTCGTTTTCAATAAAGCTCATTTTTATCGTAGCGCGAAGGCGCCATCGTCAATGTTCTTTAAAGCTTTTTTCTTCTCCTTCTAACTAGTTACATCCAGAAATTGATGTCATCAATCATTGCAGTGACATCGTAGGTATTCTATTAAGGGTCCCTTAACTACGAGTACAAGACAGTATGCTCCTGTGGGATGAATTTAATGATGAATCACATCCGTTGCAAATGCGTATCTTATCAAGTGTTTTGTAACAGGAAACTATGCGATACATACATGATACTAATACAATATTAGTAGTTCATGGGAACGAGTGCATCAAAATAACTCGTCAGATTCTATGTAGTTATAAAATAAATAGCTGTAACCAGCAATAGATAGGCATCTTTCTTACTAATTTTACTGTATTTCCATTTCTTGGATTAAGTAAAAACACATACGTTAGGAAGTATGACTTTTACGGCACGAAGTAATTGAATGTACCTTGGAGAACATTAATTAATTCAACATGAGAATGTGTAATTGACAGATTAAAGTAAGAAGGAAAGAAAATCTTTAAAAAACATATTATTATTCGCTTTTGGCTGCACAATATACTCGTCCTTTATTAAATTATCCACCTTAATCATCTCATTGACTTCTACGAATCTTCTTCTCTCTTCTACGATGTGGCTCGTTGGAAGGATACGTCCAAGGACTATATTGGGTTCGTCGACTGGCCGCCGGTTCCGGGAACGCCGCAGCCTTAGATGGCCGCGGAATACCAAACACATAACGTTACGATGCTGGTCCTTCCGCCAATTCTCAGTTCTGCCATATAATGAGAATCCAATCGCGCGTTATTGGAACCGTGCGCCGCGACAGCGCCACAAACTTTTGGGGGACGTTGAAATTACAATCAGCTGGTAGTAATTACGAAAAGTAATAAAACCAAAGTTATTTCAATGAAATATTGTATTATTAATTTATTATATTTAACTATGTTTGTCTATAGTTTCGATTTTATCTTACTAATAAATTTAATGCACGTATACGTAAACTTTGTTTTAAAATTGCTAAAGTAATGGTGACAGACGACCCCAAATTTTTTTTTTGGTAACTGCGAGCGCTGTCATTGATTCGGATTCCCCCACTATCAACTTCGCACACACCGAACACGCAACATGAAGTTATGACCCTAGATAATTTAATACTACTTAGGAATATGACTTCAGTCTCCGTAATGCTGATGGATTTTACAGAATAAATTAGGCAAGACAAAATCCACAACTGGAAA
Source organism: Pyrausta purpuralis (assembly GCA_963924145.1). NCBI lineage: Eukaryota > Metazoa > Arthropoda > Insecta > Lepidoptera > Crambidae > Pyrausta > Pyrausta purpuralis. The sequence continues at coordinate 11,439,453 of OZ001659.1, read as the reverse complement.
AAATAATGAATACATATATGTATTTTTTACAACACAAAGTGCCTACAATATTTAGGCACTTTGAAAGAAAATACAGAGGTATTCTTTACTCTATTATTGCCTAACGGGCCTATGATTTAACTATGGACGTGGATTTTGCAGAGCATTGTGATAATGCATCTTCTCTGAAGACATATTTTATGTTAATACTTCAAAACCTTAAATTGTAAAAGCTTTTTAGCTTCATTATTATTGGAGGATGGTCTAAAATCAATAGAAAAGTTTTATTGAGCGACATTCTATGCATTCAAATAGATGACTTCAAAAGAGGAGTAACGGTAAAGTTTTAATTCCAAATTAAGTTCACATTATTCATATCAGTGATTTTAATACTTTGGTCACGTAAAGCCGCGTTCACGAGTTTGTTTTACAATGTTGATCGTGCACAGCCTACGCAAAACAGACTATTCATTTAATATATAACAAAACAGATGCAACAGAGGACAGAATACTTAACGAAAATAAAACGGTTTTTTGAAATAAAAAGTCGCTGATAACACTGTAAGAAAAAAATGATTGGTTAAAATAAATTAAATATCTTTTGAGGTGCCCGTAGTACAGTGGTAGCAGTGATTTGGTAGTGATTACCACAGTTGAACAACCTACAGTGCAGTCGTGTTTGGATGGATGACACGTATCTCGAGCATCTTCATCCTTCGAAAGGTGTCCATGTTAAGCCGGTGGTCCCGACTTATATCGGGTGAAATTAGTTGTTAAACTTAGTCAGGCTTGATGACATATATCGCGGGGATGGTCATTTGCCTTGCAAAACCTCCTCCACCAATTCTCACTGAATCTGCGTAGTTGAGTATAGCTCATACCATCTCATACTCGACATTTGGGGTTTGCCCAACATTTATATGCTTACTTTATTTAATTTTTATACTACTATCTCTAATTATGCGTTTAAATTACTATGGTTTCATCCTACAGTGAACCGGCTGTTTATTTCGTTCTAGTGCATCTCAAATGAGGCGCGCTGTGAACAAGGCTCGTGTAATTAGTAAACACATAGCAACAGTGCATAATTTTAAAGACGCTTTGGATAATGAGGCATATAAACAGCATAAACAATATGCAGGCGCTTTTTGAATTATTGTGAGAACCTTTGTGCCCGTGAACATTTTGTTTGTCTGTGCATGATTATCCATAGAAGTTTTTGGGAACTCTTTGTTTTCATTCTTTTTTTTCATTCAAACTGTACAAATTTACATTTGTTTTTCGTTTGTACTGTACAAAATTAATCGTTAAGTCTCTCTATAAGTAGAAAGTTATTTCCTCAGTGTTGTCAAAAGCTTTGCTTGGCATACTGACTCAGACTTGCAAAGTGCATCTAGTATTGAGAGTAATGAGACCAGCAGAAGTGTAAGTGTTTTATTATTTTAAGGTTTTCTCTGGCAGCTACTAGAAAGACAATTGGTCACATCGTTACATTAGAATTGCTTACTTTTTATGGCACAACAATATTTTTATTTTTTATAAGTGATGCGCAAGTAATCATCGTATTTGCACGTAGGTTTCCGCGAGTCAAGGCTATTCGAGCCACAGGAGGCGTTGCCCTCGACCTTGGGCCACGGTGTTTAGTCACACCGTAGGTATGCCTCCAGATTAAAGCTATCGGCTTCGACTTGAACTGTGCCCATTAGTGGAGTCACGGCACAATAATTTACGTAATTGACGCAATTGATTGCGAAATTGGCTTGTAAAGATGCTCGTTTTCCGGAACGTGGTAAATTAATCACATAAATATCCTATTGCTGTACAATTTAGTGCTTAAGTTAAGTTTTTAATAAAATGTAGTATGTACGAGTAGGTATAATAAAAAAACTCTCAAAATAGGTATCGTATCCGAGTGTGTTTTCTCGTGTATAAAAATAAACGCTGCATATAAACGAATTTTCAAACTGAGTCGGGAGTACAGTCCTAAGCTGATTGTCATTTCAAAAACACCGACCTCATCACTTTAAAAAGACATGCACTCCGAAAATAAATTGCCAGCAATTTAATTAAAACGTCCACCGAAAAAGTTCGAATTACGAACACAAAAAATTGGGGCAGCCGACGTGATAGCAATGGATTAAACGAAAGAGTACCATGGTGGCATCACAACGCCCCCTATCGGCCCATTTGCGAGTCCCGTTCATTCGGTCAAATAAATGGTGCACGAAAATTTATGCCGTCGACTTCCCTTGCCCCAGATTCTTTTGTGAGGAGAGGGCTCATACCGCGATCCTTGTGTAATGGTAGTCTCACGGCTGGTGGCGCCTCTTTTCTTTCTATATAACTGTGCGAGTGATAAAACGTTTTCTAACTGTTTGCTTTATCACACTTTAAAACAAAAACATTATTATATCATGAAGCATTTCAGCTTTTGTTTGGCGAATTGTAGAAGCTTTATTATACCTTCTTTTGGTTTACAACTGACTTGTATTTAACTATACAGCGTGTGGTCTATAATATGAGCAAAAAATTTAATTAATGGTTCTACAAAGTATACGTAGTAACATGTATATTTAGTAACTTTTATATTTCTTTAAATAATAAGTAGTACCTACTCAGACATATTGTAAAACTGATTTTTGTCCCAAATAAATAGAAAAAAAAACCTTGACCTGGTCATAGTGATCTGAAATGCTTTAACTTAGAGATATAGTAATCCAAAGTTATAATCCCTAATCAGTGTATATCAAAATTGCTATCTCACCGTAGTAAATGACATTGTCAAGTTCTTACTATTCTAATTACTGAACCCATTTGTTTGCAATACATTGTTGATTCGATTTTTTTTTGTTAGAAAATAACAATAATATTTTTTTCATAAATCATACATAATCAATTAAAATCATTTAGAATTAATTACTGGTTACGTAAAGGGCCTATATTTGAATTTTTGCTACTATTACAAGTTACATCTAGCGTCGTCTATTGTTTGAAGTGACGCCCGTTTTTGCACATTGTGTTCAAGCGATTTTCGTTGAAAAGTGGTTAAGCGAGCGAGACCTCGACCATACACTTAAGTTACATTTGTCTTCACGTGTTGTGTCTGTATTCTCTTAACTAATGTAGAACGAATTTTTGCATTGTTCTTATTTCTATAGGTATTATATCTATTAATACTTGCTAAGGCCAGTCTAAAAAACTGAAGTTGAATTATTATTTAAAGGTTCCCCAAAAAGAAGTTATTCAAATATTACGTACAAGCGGGTAAATATTGGCGTGACACAGTTGTAAAGCTGCGCAGGAGTTTACACAAGACAACTTCCCAACCTAATTTGTGTATGAACACGTGGGGTTCTTAAGGTAATGAGAAGTGCTCGTTTCCATTGTCTCTTAAGTTATGAACCTTTTTGTATCGACTCACTCGTTGTACGCGTCGAGTTCGAGATTTTTTTTTTTTAACCTCGTTACTAACAGATATATGTTTTTTAATTATTGTAATGGGTAAGTTATTTTTATTTATATGTTTTTAAGGTACCTATGTAAGCGTTTTTAATCCATATTTGTTTGTTTTTAGTAAAAACATTTACCAATATAAACTCAGATGTCATTAAATTAAAAAAATAAATTGAAACCGTCTTCAAATAACCGCCTAAAAACCCAAAATAACGCATTTGCCCTCTATTTTCGAGAAACCAATTCATTTGGAATTAATTTATGATAGATGAGTGTAGACTGTTGGTGTAGGTAACAATCATGACATCATGCACCGACTCCAAATGAATTTAATTCTCCTTTGTAGAGTGCAAATGAGTTGTTATTTTTTATTTTAAGCAGTGATTTGTAGTCAGTTTTTTAAGGTGGTTGATTTTTAAAATTATTTTTTTTTCATTTTTTTTAATATAATGAAAAAAATAATAATAATGTAATAAAATATTGTTAATAGGTTAGGTTAGGTTAGATTTTATAACTTGACGAATGTACAATAAAATTAAAGGAAAAAACGCGCTTGACGAATCGACACATATTTTAGGCTTGACCAGTTGTACCTACATCTTATTTACACATATCTCAAAACTACTCGAACGATTTCGATGAAACTTACAATGTACCCTGAGTTAAAATATAACAAATCGAAAAAAGAACAGCTCGCTATGACTTCTTATTTTTGAGGAATCCGTGGACATCATACAAATATACACACATATACACTAATGATATTTTGCACATACGTTTAGAAGCCTTTGTAGATCAACATACTTAAATATTATTAAATTCTATCAATATTAAACACATAAGTATATTTAATAATTATTTACCTCTTTTTTCTTGAAGTCTTTAAAAAGCGATATCGAATCGAGCGATTGTAATATATTGTAGATGGGTTTGAAATAAAATATTGATGCATATGGATAAAATAACCTTGAATAAAACTTAAGTTGTCTTGAAAGAACAATGGCAAGGCCCCATACAATGTTTTACCTCAAAAATATTTTAAGCGTCTACTATTGAAAAAATGATTAAATGATAGCAGTTGCACTAAATTATCATAATCAATAAGAATTTCGTTTTGTCGAGGCCACAAAAAAAAGTTATCTTTATTTTTGTATTTTTAGGTTATATCGAAATGAACGCGTCTAATATATTAAAAATCTGAAAAAGCTACTAAAGAACGTTCCTAAGAGGCAATTCGGCAGTCAAAATATAAGAATAATGCCCGAAAACAGTTAAGCGAGAGTCGATAATAAAGATAATCCAAATCCAAAACCCATTCAAAATAAACATCTTTTTTTATTAAATAACAACGCAGGTAGCGAAGTAGTCAAGACAAGCTACTGTCAAAGTGACGTTTGACTTTTGTTTTTTTAGACGGATGTCAGTGTTGCTGTTGTATTTTACAATTTGTGTTCATAGTCTATTCCCTTTTTCAATAAATCATTTTGCAATCAAGTTATATAGTTTTAAAATACATTCACATCTTTCTGTGTTGAAAACCTTAGTTATTTCTATTTCATATTTTTCTTAAGAGTACAATCAAATTGATAAAAATATGACGCATACTGTATTTTTTTCTTTAAATGGCAGCACCAGTGAATTTACTTATAGGATTCAAATGAGAGTTTTTTATTACATTTACAATTTAAGCCCGGCTTTTAAATGAGAAACCATTTTCATGAAAAAAACATATTAAATAAATGATTAGTTTTTGCATAGGTCACATTTTTAGACGCCTCAAAATAAACTCAGGTAAATTCCTGCCATTGTTCTTTATGTGGGTTTTGTCTTTATGAACAATTAATCATTTGATTCATCTCCAGCCTACACCATTTAATTGCAAGTAAAGGTTTGATGTACCTGCTCCTGCTGTAAAGGTCAAAGTACGTTATAATTGATCACCAATAAACAAAGCTACGTGAGTAGTTATTGTTCATAAAGTTTAAAAAAATAGTTGTTTTTTTTATATTATTCGTAATTCTAATAGTTATTAAAAAACATTATTGTAATATCTTCTAACGTAGTTACTTAGATGAAATCATCTTCATATTGGTTTATCGTTTTTAATCCTATACCGCACTATAAAAACTATCTTTCGGTCCATAATCTTTAGAATAGGTAGAGCGGCTCGAATAGCCAATAAGTGGCTGGTTCGAGTCCCGCCCGTGCGCAAAATTTTTGGTTTCTTATTTCATATTTGTGAATATTCTTTATAGTTGCTGCAATTAATATTGCTTTCACGTCAATATACTCCTAATTGTAATAGGTTTGCTTCTAACGTCCATGAACCATGAAAAAAAGTAAAACGAATCTATACCTACCATCTATCTATCTATACATAATATTATAAAGCTGAAGAGTTTGTTTCTTTGATCGCGATAAACTCAGGAACTACTGGACCGATTTGAAAAATATTTTTTGTGGGATAACTTATTTATCGAAAAAGGCTTTAACACCACGTTACGACCAGAGAGCGGGGGGCAAACCTAAGACGCGCGGACGAAGTCACGGGTGACCGCTAATATAATGTCAATAATATAATGAGTCAGAGCCGTTGCAGAGTTAAAACGCGGCAAGATAAACAAGACAACCTGACCCAAAAACGTCTCGGTCTAAAGACGGTATAATTTTAGCGCACTAAAAATAGTCGTCGGGAAAGGAAACAGTTCCCGAGGTGACACAGTGCGCAAGCGCAAGAGCACGGGTAAACATCGCTTTTTAGTTTTTGGTGTTCCGCACTTTAATATAGAACACGCTAATGCTATAGGCAGCTGTGTAACTATTGTTGCAATGCTGTGTTGACAGAATGTCTTATGGTAATTATGAATATAAAATATGACACTGTGAGTGTTATAAATATGTACTCTAAAATGTCTAATGGTGTGTTTTACTTTTATATTTTTATGTGTACACTTCTGTTAGTTTCTTTATATATTTAGCGGTTAGGTATGCGGACCGCTTATCATATAAGCTTGTAACTTTAGGGGACATCTATATAAAGATATCTTGACTAAAATAGTGCCGAAGTTTTTCCTTTTATAGCATTTTGTATCCTCTTCTTCTCAACTTGTCAAACGTGGTTTATTATAGCATAAATAAAGAAATGCTAATTTACTGGCTTATAATTAAAGACTTTTTCGTTAAAATATCTATACAGAACTCATGTTAAAACTTCATCATCCTAATGTTTTAATTACCGTAGCTCATCATAAATCTTGAGGTGCAACATTGCCTCAGAGCATGCACACATGAGATAAACATCGGCGCACACGCAGACGAGTCTTATCCTTCTTGTAGAGACAACACACATAGCCTCTGTTTATCGTCAGACGCATGCAGTCTTGTGTTATTATGAAGATAATATGACTTAAACATAATGTAGGAAATGGAGAGCAAAAGGCATTTTTTTAAATCAATTTTACTATTGATTACATTGCTGGTCATACCTTCAATAAATCAATCAAACAATGTCTTAAATCTCTAAATTACATATATATATAACAAAAAATATCCTACACAACGTAGAGCCGATCTCAATATCACATGCAAATACTGTTTTATTAATTTCAATTAGAAAGTTTTGTTAAGGGTCCAGACATGTCGGTAATTTTGTCCTTCAAACATTTGACCTTTTGGCGCAGTGGTTTGACCTATTTCCGTTACCCGAAATACCAAACTCAGATTAGGGAATACATACCGATATTGAAAAAATGCTCCAACCCGTAAAAGATCGGTTATCATTATCGAGTGCACTCTAAAATCAAATGAACCGGTGCGTTTTTATCTCGTCTGATAAAGCGGACGACATCTGGCGCCGCTCGAGTGTCGTAATTATAAAAACTTTCGATTAAACGAGAGCCTTGTCCCATTTGCTCGATTATCTCATTTGTCTAATCGATTATTTCAGTAATGAATCAGAAATTATGTAGCGGCCGGGTCGTGATCTTGAAAGTAACGGTAACACAACTAAACTGATTTTCTATGATTAACCACTTTGCATTGCCTTTTTTTTATGCCGTTATTGCTTTTGCGTCAAAAGCAAACTGGTAAGCTAATAATTGCTAGTCCATCGTCGAATGTATCTGCGTAGTAGAGCGTCCATTTGTCAGTCAAACGATTCCACTCACAATATTTTTATTCAGCGCTCGCAAGTTTTACCACAGCTGCAATTTTACCGATTGCACGTTTTTTCTGGCCTTTTGTGCATCGTGGATTCTGGCCAGTTTGTCTGTCAGGTCGAGGAACATTGACCAATTAGGGAGGGGGTGCGTGGTGGCGCTGGTAGGGTCAATGGACGTTGCTGGCACCAAGCCAGCCAGCCTTAACTCCTCTATTTGAACAATTTGCACTTAACGCTTGTGCCCGGGCCTGGCGCACAGGCATCCCCAAAAATAACATCCACTTTTGTCTTTATGCCAACGCCGTAAAGTCTAAAATATGATAGCGACTATATGCAGCCAACTTCCCGCGAGGCTGCCAATTCAAATTACTTTCCGTGTTGTTTTTAACTATTATGAGATTGGAATACGTTTCCTGTAGCCAAAAAGTTGCGTAAGTTTTGCATTCTCATAACACTGTTAAAAAAATACTTACTTCCTTTGGGTACGTATTACAATACCGAAATTCAAAATACCGAATTTCATAAGCCCTACGAACGGAATGCCGAATTTTAGAATGCCGAATGTTTATATGATCGAAAGTTCTAAATACCGAAAGTTTGAAATCTCGAAAATTCAAAATACCGAATCTTATAAGACCTATGATTGGAATGCCGAATACTAAAATGCCGAATTTTAAAATACCGACTATTCATATGACCGAAGTTCAATATACCGACTGTTTATATGACCGAAAGTTTAATATACCTACCGAAAAATTTAAAACCCGAAGATTAAAAATACTGAATTTACAAGACCTATGAACGAAACGCCAAACAAATTGTATACCATTAAGATTGAGGTTCATTAAGAAAAACAAATTTTGATTGACCCCGAATCGCCGTGGTCCTTTTGCCGTGGTACTAGTCTGCCCGATACTAGAGTGTAATTCAAAAGCCGGAGGCGCGGAGGGAGAGCAGCCCTCGCCCGCTGTAGCAAATCTCAGGCTCCCGTGCGAGCTGGAGCGGCTGAGGCTGGTCGCCGAAGGCGACCAGCAAGCCGAAGCTGCGGAGGCGAGCGTGGGTGCCTGAGATTCGCTACGCTAGGGCGAAAGGGCTGCACTTCCCGCAGCGCCGGCGAAGAGCAAAACCTATGCTTGTTGCTACATGCATGCCTGTTTGATTGCTTGCATGCTGCATGTCTGCTTGCTACATGCATGCATGCCTGCTTGCTTGATTGTTTGCATGCTGCATGCCTGCTTGATTGCTTGCATGCTGCATGCCTGCTTGATTGCTTGCATGCTGCATGCCTGCTTGCATGCTGCATGCCTGCTTGCTACATGCATGCCTGTTAAATTACTTGCATGCTGCATGCCTACCGCAAAGTTATTCATACTTTCGAGATTTTGAACTTCGGTATACTAACTGTAGGTATATTAATCTTCGGGATTTTAAACATTCGGGATATGAACCTTCGGTATTTCAAACTTTCGGGATTTCGAACTTTCGGGATTTTGAACTTTCGGTTATTTGAAATTCGGCATATTGAGCTTCGGTATATCGGGTATAGGTATTTCATTCGTTCGGTATTTTGATTTTCGACGTTTCAAGCGTAGGTATTTCATTTGGAGGTATTATGAACTTTCGGTATTATAATACGTACCCCTTCCTTTAGAGCAGATATTAAAACATGATCTGGAAGTCGATGAAAGCTCAATATTATTGAGCTTTAGGGAATAGAAATTTATCTTCAATTCAATTAAAGTAAATAGCTTCTTGACGCTATCGTATCAGTTACTACTAGAATATCATTAAATACTTAATGGCTAGCCGTTTCAGTATGTTCTCCGATATCCATAAGACTTTATTGAATAAGATAAACTTCAGAAAATATTTGCTCCATGAATCTTTTTAGGTTAGTAGTTACTTCTATAAAAACACATCGCTTTATACCTTTTTTTTGCACTGACTGGATTCGTCCAATTGTCCCCAAAAAAATAAAGTTACAGCTTGGAATTTTTGTGTTTATGTGTGGTTCTGAATATTCAAACGATTGGACGAGGACGGGAGTTGGCCATATAATTTGTGTTTTCAAATTGTAGTGCATATCTATACTTATTAATGTTGAAGAGTTGGTATGTTTGAACGCGCTTATCCCAGCAACTACTATACCGATTGGATTTTTTTATATGTATATTGGATAGCTTATTTATCACGGAAGGCTTTGGGCTATAAAACATTACGCTGCGACGCACAGTGGTCGATTTGAATTAACTAGGAATTAATAAATAGTGTCATCGTAAAAAAATCATATCTGATACGATATCGTTATATCCTGACTTTTGGTAACTGATATGTATACTATAATGTTAAACCTAACACGTGTATGTACTACATACGATTTAAACAAATTTAAAAAGAAGGGGTTCTCAATTGAAATTTGTAGAAATTCAAAGATTTATTTCATTGATATTTAATGTTCAGTTTAATATATAATTATTTTTAATCATCATCGCACGAAACTAATGAACCAGGCTCGCTTTTCATGTATTGCCATCAACGAATGATGATAGGGCTCCTTCAGGTGTATACTTAATAGGCAATGAGTTAGGTGATACTAATACCTTCTATATTTCTGTAGCATTATTGCATGATTTAATTTCTTAAACTTATTTGGCAGCGTCTTTCTTACCTGATGCTTCAAGGCTTTACATAAGTGCAAATGCTAGCTCTTGGGTGGAGTAGTTTTCGATTAATGGCAAACGCTTTTTTAGTTTGGTTAGTAACATCACTAAATGATTTCAGTGGTCGGCCACGATTTGTACCTGTTTCCTTACACTCAGTAATGTTCTCACCCATACTACTGCCAGCAACATCAACGGTGTTACCACAAGAAAAAGTTTCATCCAGCCACTGATGTTGTTTTTCTTAAATATTCGCCTAGATTTCTGCCATAATTGAGCAAGTTTACTGTTAAAATTTTGATTTTCTTTAAAAAAAATCTTGATAATTTTGGTCCCCAATATCTTCATCTCTTAATCTATTAGTCACTAATGATAAAATTGCCGAATTCTTCTCCTTAATTGTTTTTCCTAGTCGCCAAACCTCGTACAAGTCTCTTTTTGTCAGTGACATAATACCTAAAAAAAACATTACTAAGTAGTTAGCACGTTTTAGCAGCTAAAAAATTGTGTCTGAATAAATATACTATGAAGTATTTATTAAAAAATGTTTCACTAAGAATAAACCAGAATCCAGGTATTGCAGATCGATTTTCTAAATAATAGTTGAAATATTCGGAACGGCAGCATATAAAACCAAAATACGTCTAATTGCAACTCGTAACTTCGTAAAAGATACTGTTAAAATATAGTACGTACCATTGAGAAACAATAATCACAACTTATAACAATCAACACGTAATACTTTTATCACAGGATTATTTTTATTAAGTCGCGGTAAATGTAACAAATTCACTGAATGCACCGTTAACGTTGATTCACTTTGTGCTAGAAGATAAACGCGTGAGGGGAAGGTAAAAATATTTCTGTTACGAACTACCCACATCATTATCATTATTTAAAAACCCTACAGGTCGTGATCGGATACTTCTAAAAAAAATATTTATTAATTCCTAGAAAATTCAAATCGACCACTGTGCGACGCGACGTACGGTAAGGAGTAAACTCAAACTGCGCGAACGATGTCACGGGGGATTGCTAGTTGATGATAAAATGTACCAAGTTAATTAGAGATAATATTAACTTGTTCCCTTTTTACTTTATTTAGACCATGGTGTAAATTTAGTTTGGAAATTCAAATTGTTTAGCTTTTTTGCTATGCGACGGCTTTATTCGTCATACTTGTATTATGCTGCCTACACAACATTGCGACTCACCCTATACATGAAACATATGTGCGCAAGGACGCGTTAATCCAACAATGATGCTGATAAGGTCGATTATTCCATATACAACAATGACACGACGGCCCGCTGTAACAGGACTCTTCACTGATTAGCGCACATGACTTGCTGCCTTATTGACTCTTCATGGGGCGTGCATAATAGGCTCAACGTGACCGACCCCACGGAAAGTGCATGTTAATGCCCTTAAATTAAGTTCAATCAAAAAGAAACGTTCGTACGAACCGCTATTTGCATCGATTTCCTAATGATTAGACATTGCGTAACTGTCCAGTTTTTGTCGACTCACTAACGGTTATGTGAAAGCAAGTTGACAGATGAGCAGATGAAACTACTTAGCACAATTTGGGAAAAGAAAATTAAATCTTACATTATCCGTAGTTTATGTATTTTCTCCCAAAACTGAGTCTTTGACTTTGGTTTAAAAAAACTGAAATGGGTTTTGTTGTCGTAATTTGTCTGTAAGTTGTCTGGTATAAGATGAAAGGTCTCGTACAAAGTTATTACGAAATATTTTACCCAATTTCAAGATAAATAGCGAGAAATTAATATGAAACGCTCTCACTCAAACACTGATTTATTTGGGCCTTTTTATCGCATTCAATGAGATAAGAACCTTGACATTTAATACAAGTTACCTCAGAAAACCGTTTTATTTCTTAAATGGTAAGATAAACAAATAATGCAACAAGCATAATGATCTCCTTAATGACTTGTCATTGAGACGCTTCTTAGTTCCGTTAGGGTTGTCCGAAATTAAAACATTAATCCCTCAAGCGTATGTGAACGAGACACAATAGAAATTTTATTGTTATGCAGTCCCATGCAAACACTCGGGTGTTAAAGTGTTAAGTCTGGCATTTTTTTTAACTTTAGGTCAAGCGAAGTAGATACAAAGTAGACGATAGAGTGATTTCATAAACCAAACGCTTTGACTAGAAGATGGCAGTTTCACGCATATTCTTGCAATATCGATAATCATTTAAATTGAAATATCAAAGGTTATCACTACAATAATAATAACCTGTAATACCTATTACAAAAATGTAATAAATGTAAAAAATATATATATCGTTATGTAAGCAATGAATGAGCGCATTCAGTTAGAAGAAAGTAAACGAAAACGAATACAGTTTCACAGAAAACTTTTAAGTAAAAGCAACGGTACCTAAAGTGCTTGGTTGGCAGCCCTACCTGTTTGGTTGCGATGTCGTTTCGTTCCACAGATAGAACAAAAGGTGGTGCGCCACGGTCCTCTTAACTCCTCACTTTCCCAGCTAAAAAGGAAGTCACGGAGCAAGGTTCGTTGGTCTTGAGCCTTTAGTTTTTACGCCCTGTATAAACAAAAGCACTTAATCCAAAGGACGCTGTTTACTTAGCGACTTGGACGCGTCACGGCAGATAACCACGTGAGCCTAAGTAAATAGAATGAATATAAATTGATATAAGCTGTTTGCTTACACCTCAATAGCGATTGTAGATTTTACAAACAGAATACGGATTATTTATTTACTCATACATGCATATAATTTCGAATCGTTTACGAAATATCAGTCCTTGTTTGCACAGATGAGATAAACCTAACAGGGATATATTTATCTTAATTGATGCTAGCTTAATGAACGTTAAGTAGATACTCAGGTCGAATTGCACGGCCTGAGGTTAGCTTACTCGGGATTTAACATTATTCAGTTGATGTCAGTTTCTTTGCTGTTGATAGATATATAAATACGAACCTCTTTGCAAGTCTCGACACGGTTTTAGCTGACAAACACCAGGTGGCGCACAAAAAACGCTGCGACAAAATTCATGTTTTCGTGTTGAATTGATTGAGAAGAATATTTTATTAAAACCAAAAAAATACTTTTTTTTTCGATTAATTACCGATATAACACCACGAGTTGAAAGGATGTTTGATGCAGCAGAAAATCAGATGATAATTTAATTGACACAAAATGGATAAATTATAGCTTAAGACTGTGGCCGCGAGTGCCTTAGACCCCTCACGCACTGCAACTTTGCAGTCGCGTTAGCATCGATGCAGTCGCGTTTCTGCATTGATGCTAAAAGTCGCAATGTGTAAGAGGTCTTAGGTATGGACATTTAGACACCTAATAACGGGAATGTGGTTAATTTAACTAGTCCGTGGTAAATTCGACCACATACGAAAACGAAAGCAGAATATTCAGATGAAAGAAAGTTATTGTGGAAAGACGTCGGCTTTATTAACCGTATTTTCATGGTAATTTACGTCGATGACTGAGAACTTGTACATAAAGTAATTTCAACTATTTAACTGGGTGTTTGAAGAAATTGGAGCATGCACCGAGTTCACTGCCGGTGAACTAATGAATGTGCTTTCTCTAGAAGAAATCATTGTGGCGTTAACAATAAAAGACAACGACAGATTTACCTTTATATAGGGTGAATCTAATGTGAAAACTCTACATTCAAACAGTAAACTACATTATTATTTAGTTCATAATTTATTACACGACTTCTTATTTTCCTAACAAAGGAAACAAAATAAATAAAACGTACCAGTAACTAAACATGATAAATATTCAATTAACGCTCGTATCTTAATCTAAACATACATGTGTAATTTAATGCGTACAATGAGATATAAATATACAGAAAATACTTGTTTTCCGTTCAAGCGGATAACCAGTTCTGTCGTACGCTTAATTCCATACAATCAATTTGCATTAAGAATTATATTAACAACTTTTTACCCTAAACATTGAAATAACACATCATATATGTTTTAACTTGGACACCAATCACATACATTCTGATCCCAAAGTCAGTAGCCAATGCACTTGTGTTATGGAAATCAGACACAACTATGATTCCTGCATTGACCCGACCGTGAATCAAACCCGGGACCCCGGAGTGGTGACGCATTGAAACCCCGCGTGCTCAGCCAATACACTACGGAGGTCGTCAAATTGGGGTCACACTCACACTAGTAGTAGTCTTCTTTCTCCGTGCCCTTTCCCATTTCGTTTGGGGTCGGCCCTCTGAATATGTTTGCGCCATTCAGCTCTGTCACTTATACTAGCTGGGACTAATTTAGCTCGAGTTTCGAGGTTTCTCCACCAAGTAGCTTTTGGGCGTCCTCGGGGTTTTTTCCCTATGTCAATTTTAAGGGATGTTATAACGGGGTGATCCTCCTCACGACGCATAACGTGGCCGTACCAACGAAGCTGGCTTTCCAGGAGTTTCTCTGCTATAGGTCTGACTTTAAAACTCCCCCGGACATGCTCGTTTCTGATTCTATCCAGCTTCGTCACACCACCAGCCCATCGGAGCATCTTCATCTCGGCGGCATGGAGGTTGCATTCATGGCTCCGCTTGGATGTCCAGCACTCTGCACCATAGAGCAGGGCGGGTCTTACACAGGATTTGTATACCTTACCCTTGGTTTTGACAGGCATCCTACGGTCGCAGAGTACACCTGACAGCGATCGCCACTTTATCCAGCCGGAATTTATTCTATTTGTTACGTCGGCGTCACAGTTGGCGGTCTCGTCGATAATTGAGCCCAAATATTTGAACTTACTAACTTGGGGTAAAGGGACCTGGTCTATATATAATGTTGACTCGCAAGGTCGGCCAAATATAAATTTCATGTACTCAGACTTCGTTCGACTGATCTTAAGTCCGTTGCTTTCCAGTACATGCTGCCATTTGTTTAGAGTTAGCTGGAGTTCTTTCTAATGATTCCGCAACTAGAACGATGTCATCAGCGTACAGGAGACCCTGCTGGGCTGCGGACTGAGGTACAAACATCGGTATACATGTCCTGCAGAAGTTTTATATAGAATTTAGGCACATTTTGACTCCTCAACGCTTGCCAGACGAGTCGACGCGGTACCCTGTCGAAAGCCTTTTCCAGGTCAAGGAAAACCATAAACAGGTTCTTCTTCTGCGCTCTATACTTTTCAGTTAATATCCTCAGTGTTTGTATAGCGTCGGTGGTTCCTTTTCCCTTGGAGAAGCCAAACTGATTTGCTGTTACTTTGGTGATATTAGAAAGTTGAAGCTTTAGAACTTGTTCCCATATTTTTAAGGTATGTGAAGTAAGTGTTATACCCCTGTAGTTAGAGCAAGATTGAACGTCTCCTTTATTTTTATAGATTGGAGTTGAAAAACTGTGCCTCCAGGAGTCAGGAATCCTTTGTGATTTAATAACCTCATTAAAGAGGTAGTTGAGCCAGGCCACTCCAACATCACCAAGCATCTTCCAGAGTTGCGCCGGAACACCGTCCGGGCCGGGGGACTTATTATTCTTCATTTTATTGATAGCAGATTTGGTCTCGGTGGGCGTAATAACATTTATAGGCCCTTCTATACGTGGTAGAGGCAAGAAATCCTGGCTTGGGAACTCCTCATTAAGTAATGTGTTAAAGTAAGAGTGCCATCTGCTATTGATTTCTGCATTCGTTAGTAAAAGATTATTTTTATCGTCCCTTATATATTTATTATTTTTAAAATCTTGGGAGGCGACAAGTCGCCTTTTTGCTATTTTATAAATTTCGTATTCATGGTCGGCCCTCTCTAGGTTGTCATAGATGCGTTGGTTTGCGGCGGTTTTAGCTTGAGCAACTGCTTGTTTCGCAATCTTTTTAGCTACATAGTAGAGCTCCTTATCGGTGTCTAGGCGGGTACTCTGCCACGTTTTGAATAGTGCTCTCTTATGGGAGATAAGATCTTTTACATTTTTATTCCACCAATCAGTGTTCTCCTTATCTTTGTAACCGCCTTTTGCTACACCAAGTGCAGCAGATGCTTTTAACTTGCAGGTATTTTCGAAGTCGTTCCATAGGTCATTTACAGATTTTTCTTTGCTTTTGTTTGATATCCTGAAGTAGGTGTTCTGTTAAGGACTCGACAAGTTCTTTACCTTTTGGGGTGTTGAGTTTGCACCATTTGGTTCTAGGTGTACGATCATGCACAAAACGCTGCGGTTTTCTCAGTTTGAAACAAGATACAAGTAACCTATGCTGGGTGGTAAGAGCTTCACCTGGAATAACTTTGCAATTTCGAAATTGTCGAAGAGTATCTCTTTTAGCCAGAAAGTAATCGATTTGCATAGCATGATTTCCAGATTTGTAAGTTATGAGGTGTTCTGGGTTTTTCTTGAAAAAAGTGTTAATAATGGGCATGTCATGAGAGCTAGCAAACTGTAAAATGGACAGCCCACGGCGATTTGTCGAGCCAAATCCAAAACCGCCATGTTGTTGCGGGTAGTCAGTGTTGGTAGAGCCTACGTGACCGTTATGGTCAGCTCCTATGATGGTTTGTTCGTTAGGCGGGATCACTTGCATCATACTATCGAGCTCGTCCCAAAATAGCTCATGTTCTATTTCTGGGCAGCCATCCTGCGGGGCATAAGCAGCTATTATATTTAGTGGAGGCTGCCCATCCATTGCAAGTTTTATGGACATTATACGGTCTGTGCGTCTATCCACGGTAACCACCCTGGATTTTAGATGTTTGTCAACTGCAATGGCCACTCCATTTCTCTGGCAAGTGGTTCCGTGGTAAAAGAGTTTATAGTCGTGTCCTATATTTCTTGCTTTGGAGCCCTTCCACTTTGTCTCCTGCAGACAGCAGATGTTAATGTTTCTTCTTTTTAGCGTTTCCGCCAGTTCGGTAGTTCTTCCCCTTAATGTTCCCACGTTCCAAGTGGCTAGTCGTAGTTTGTTACATGATGTTTTCAAGCAATGGCTCTTGTCTTGGTCGTCGCTTTGAGGGTACGCCCTAGTATGATTCTTCATTTTAGTCATCGTGATATCCTTCAGCGCATCTATAGGTGTGGCGTCGCTTCTGGGGGACGCCCTAGCATGTAGTAGTTTTCTATTTATGTAACTTTTCATATTCAGAGGATTTTTTTAATGGCTTATGTTTTACAGCCGGCTGCCGCCTGACGCTAAGGCAGAAAACCCTCTTTAGGGCGGGAGCGCCACCGTTGACCTTTACTAGTAGGTTCATCCGCTGCCATCTCTTCTGCAACCGCTGCCTCAGCTGCAGCACCGGTAGGACCTTTTCCCCGATTACCTCGAGGCAGCTCCACACCGGGGGTTTTTTACGGAGTTACCTTCTCCGGCCTTGTCGGTCCGCGGGAGGTATTTTATTTCCCTCCGGCCCTCCACATATCTGTGTAGACATATGGCGAGCTTCCCCTATCCGCCACCTGGGGACGCGCCCTCTAGGGAATTAGGCTACCCCGAGAGTAACACTAGTCGTAGTATTATTAAAATATCTCATAAATAAGAGAAAATATTAAAGTTAAACCAAGTACTTACTAAGTGGCCCGTTTGATTGTATCTTCAAAGTGTTACTAGATACATTGTTTTAATTGCAACTTTATTCCACAGAATAAGTAGTTAAAAGTGTAACAGCAGACTATTTAAAATGCTACTTTATCACCCTATATTGAAAGAAGTAGGAAAACAATTTTGTACTATTTCAATGACTATAGCGAACAGCACTATCAAGCCCATTAGGGATATTAAATATCGATGGCTTACATATATTTGTATGCAGCGGATCCTATAAAAAATATACAAACTGTTTTGTTTGTAGTATCTTCGTTATTTTGGACTGGAATTTAATACGCATCTATAAATAGAGCTTTTTACTCTGCTGCCAATTAATAAGTCACTTTACAGTAACGTCGTAAATTATCTGGACTTTATCTCATTTATAACCAATAGTTTTTTAGAGATCCGTAAAGATACATTTCATTTCCTGCTAAATAGCTAGCTGTTTATGCCGTTAAAGCTACAGCAAAGAAACTCAAACGCATAAAATTGAAAGGGAATATAATTATCCAACCCGTAAATCAAAGAGACAGAAAAAAGAGTTAAGAGTACCAAAAGTTCAAAATTATTACGGAAAACGCACGAGGCGATGGGTGATTCCCACAATACATAATCAGCTACCACAGAACCTACTGGATAGTGTTATGTCAAAAAACTACCTTAAAACGTTACTTAAAAAACATTACCTGTCACTTTGCCCTTAACTAATGTGATACATTGTCTGTTTATCTAGTGATGTAGTTGCAGACGTGGTCCCTATATGTGGTAAACCTATTCCGACCTCAAGGGACTGCTCCCGTGGGGCATATGGGGATACACGCTTGTACACACTTACATAAATACGCACGCGCGCATGCACATGCACGCACGCAGACACACACATGCGCACACATCACATCAAAGTCCCATATCTATTTGTAGTAATGTACATTTTAAACCTTCATTTAAAGATGTATACTTCTATTGGTTTTTGTGAACTGTTTACCATACCCATTATTGGTGGATGTTGAACAGGCCAGTTGCAGACGAGAACTACTGCCGACAAACTGCTAGGCAGTTTGGCAGACATGTTATTGTAAAAAAATGTGTTCTTTTGGTAATAAATAAATTTAAAAAAAATAACATCAATAAGATCTTTTATGTAATGAGTAATACACATCAAGAAACTGTACGAAGACAAACTAAATATATTCACATTGCGCTGCCGTTGAAACACAATCGCTGCCACTCATGCTTACGTAGGTAATATCAATTGAAAATAACTTATATAAGGTCAAACCATTTTTAGTGAAAATAATGTTAATGTGTCTATTAACACATCATAGAAACAGGACACAATCACATTTTTTTTTTGGAAAAATCAAGATATTTGGTCTATATTTTTTTTAACAAAACTCAAAAAAATTAAAAGTTATCTACGTCACCGGTTTTGCCTCTTTCAGATCGATGACCAATCCTTTTTTTTTCTAATCTTAAAACCTCATTTAATTAAAAAAAGAATTATCTTAATCTCTGATTTTCTCAATGACTAGCATATAAAATCCCAGAGTAGTTTATTGTGCTGTATCAGCCCTTAAAATAGTATCGCTTAAAACGAGGTGACCTTATAAAACGTGTAATGTTATATGCGCAAACCATCAGACACCCCAAATGTTTTTAATTAATTTGACCCTTATTCTAAAAGAATAACGATATTTTTAAAAAAAATTGAGGTTTTATGTGGAGTTTTAGTTTTACTGGCACTTCTGATCATTTATTGCTCTGCGTGTGACCCTCTATCAAGAGAGGATTCGGTAGGTATTCACCGGGCCGCTGCGCCACGCGGACACTATTAATTACTATCTACGCTTATAGAACTAACCATTGCTTGTTTACGTACTTTGGCGAGTTTCCGCGATGATGGCTTGTCTTATTAATAAATAGTCAGGGCAACATTTGAATAAAGTTTTTTTGAAAAATATAACCCATGTAAAAAATTGGTTCAATTTATTCTGCTCGTTATTTAACATTACATGTTGTATAAGTATACACTTATACAGTTAAAGACATAAGTAAGATATAAATGGGCAACATGTGAATACCATGTATAGTCCCTGCTATGAATACGGAACCATTATCTTGACTGAAAACCCCTGGGCATATTTTTTGTGACGTGATTTCGAGCAAGGATATATAATTTTGACTGCGGTGACATCGTAAATTAAACATCACATAAAATCGATCGTTAAACTTCATAAAAAGGGTGTAACGATTCACATTTTTAATGTATCTTTATGGAAAACGCATTAATGACATTGTTGCTAATGTAAAATTATTAAACATTATATTTTCTAGTGGCAAAACCATGAACAGAAGCTAGTGTATGAAGCGACTTTCACTTGTTTCGTAAAATTGACTTTCCACTGGCAACACAGAAGATCATCAGAAAATTGTCAGAGTCATTGCGAGGCTGATGAATTAACAATGGACACCCAATCTCTTTTTAACGACGTGTCATGTTTTGGCTGTGATGTAACGATTGCTGAATCACTACCGTGGACGATGATTCCTAATACATTTTACTTAAACTTTGGTGAAACTAGCTTCCATCCTCAATGTACGACTGTGAAATTTTAAACTAAAATATATGCGCGTTAACATAATAAAAATTAATTAGCAGTTTAATAATTATTAACAACACTTAAGCAACATAGTCTGCTTTTCAATACTACTAACCGTATCAGAATACGTTTAATTACTAAGAACTTTGTACGGACGGTCTAGTTTTTACAAATAACTTATGACACAGCTCATTGAAAACAGCCTCTGAATTCAATACATCATATCATTCTACATAGGTAAACCAGGATCAAATTTTCTTGGTCGAAGAATAAATGTTTTTTTAAATACCATGGTCACGATTTATATAAATATCCTTTAAATAAATATATCCTTTGGACATTCCCACACACCGCCATCTAGTCCCAAAGTAAGCTACTCAAAGCTTGTGTTATGGGTGCCAGACAACGGATATAATACTTAAATACTTTTTGTTTGTAAATACATACATGACATACATAGAAAACACCCAGACCAATACAAACAGACATGTTCATGCACACAAATGTTTGTATTGTGCGGGGATGGAACCCGCAACCCGCTGCGTAGTAGGCGATTTCTAGACCACTACACCAGACGGGTCGTCAAATTGTACGTAGATTTTGATCGTGAGCTTGTTTTTTTACGTGTAGACATTTTACTTATTTTTTTAGGTAAAACGGTTAAGCTCGCAATCGAATTACCACACGAAAAAAGTTTGATTGCCGCGAGAATCGCCCCCCAGTTCTGCTTAACCATAACCAAAGACGAACAATTAACTGCTCTGTTCATATAGCACCTGCACACTGGATAACTCAGCCGTTAAGGTAGCAATTTATTGGAACAACCTCTAGCTTTCACGGTGCATCGTTTTTGTACGACTACAGTTTATTTCTAATGAAATTAAATGGCCCTTAATCAGTTAACTGCTGGTATAATCACGTTGCGTAATTAGTCGACGCGAGAGTTGTTATTGGTACAGATGCCGATCTTAGTTATTTTTAGGTATAAATAATAAATGATACAAATAATATCTACAATTAACTTACAGAGGTACAATGATAAAACGCTAGAGAAAAATGAAGATACTTTTTGTAATTTACTAACTCAGCTCGTACTAAAATCAATCAGTATCGCAAAATAAAAAGAATAACGCTGTAAGGAGCATAAAAAAATATGTATACCAGCTTAACAAAAACACAAGAAACCAAACACGATGAATGCTTCTTACTATGTATATGTAATCAAATGTATCATTATTTTTAATTGAATTAGTACGGCTACCGGATTATGACTGGTCTGGGCGTCTCAGAAGCCAGACATCTTGTCGTTTAATTAAAACTGGGGTCAGACATCATAACCGCTTTATAATAAGTCCCGCGTTTTATTATGTTCAATGACTTTAATCATTATTCAGATTGATTTCTAGTATAATATGTTTAAAGGTTCCCAATACGTTCTTCCTGTGGAGAGTAGCTCTCCGGTTCAGAATTTGTCAACGTAATGTGTTTTCTCGGATCATTACGTAACCCTTGTTCATAGATTTGTTCCGAAAATCACCGATCGGCAATGATGCGTGAAGTTGGATAAAGCTAACCTGAAAAATAAGAAATTACAGCGTAGACTTCGTTTAATGTTATTTATCAGGCAAGAGGCTTAACTTTCTGCATTCTTATATCTATTTGCGGGTTATTTTATTATTGACTCAGTCCATTCTCTAGCTACCAATCCACCGCTTAAATACAATAAAGTTTAAATAAGGCATTAAGACGTCTTTTTGGATAATTTATATATTTATATCGTAGTCATTTGTTTTTACATACTTGTAAAATAAGAAAACACTGACGCATTGATTTAATACTACCCTTTATCTTTGACGATCAACACTTTACATCAGTATGTACTTACGAACTGCGAACACATTTTTTGCGGTCGAATGCGTTTTGCACGCGCCACGCCGCCGCGTTTCGAACGCCTAGCTATGTCGTTTGGATGACAGAAGCACTACAGTACCTAGAGCAGGCTTCAGAGCTAAACCTGTACCCATTAGTGAGTGCCTGGCCGCAAAAACAACAGGGAACGAATCGGGAATGCGCTCTGGATCAGGCTCCCGTGTGTTGCAAGCTTTGCCCTATTACCCCTACAATTGATGCTACTTTTTCTCCTTTTCTCTCAGCATCAGACAGTAAAATTCATTCGAAGACAGCATTATCACATTCCAACGCTAATAAATTGTAGAAATTGCTCCCAATGTCGTTTTTCATGCGATCGATCCGAAACAATTGTTAGCGGAGTACCTCCGCTGGGAAAATTGATATTCTCGAAATTGGAAAACAACTTTTTGTGTTCAAATACGACAATGCTTAATTTAGATCGATGAGAAGGGACGGCAACGGACAAGACAACATTGATTAAATATGAGCATTCGATTGTAACCTTCCTATGTGGTGTTAAAGCAAGTTGAATGTTGTTATTCACAATATAGGTATAACCATAGGTCTTTAATCTTATTAACAACACTAAAGATGCCTACTTAATGAATAAAGTGTCTCTATCTATTGGAGTTTATGTATCTTTCTCATATAAATGTGTAATATCTGTTCTTAATAAGGCATCCCTATTGTCCCTAGCCTGTATAGGTAATGGATAAAAATCTAATCAACGGTTCAATGGAGAATATGTCTAGTCGAGTGGCAACCCAAAGAAGAGTCCATTAGGTAGTGAAATAGCGCCTATGTCCGTACCTCATTACGATGAATTGCCGCCGACAGGCCGGTTCTAAGTTTTAATTGCACCTGCTTACTTCTAACTAGCGCATTGTTTTAATGAAGAAATTATTGTTTGTTTTGTGGTATGATTATTTATGTTTTGCGTTTCATCGTGGAGTTTAAAGTCTAGTTTTCTTCTCTCAAACCCAAAACACTAATAGTAGGCAGTAGTTAATTACTACAATTTGACTTTGTAATTTTTCCGAGTCTTATTTCGACCTACAACATTACCAACATACGAGTATTTTACAAGAGATAACTAATCTGATTGGGGATAATTTTCTCCGCTATTACCCTGCGCTATGTCAGTGCTGGCTCTTTTAAAGTAACTTAGTAAGAAAGATTCCCACGAATTACGAAAAGTAAGTGATCGAGAAATTGCTAGGCAGAAGCGCTGTCGATTCTACCACGAGTGTAATCTATCTTCCTGTATGATTAGCTACACTATAGCACCTATTTTTAACAAAAAAAGATAGATTAAGTCAATCTTGTACTAATTAAATACTTAATTTTAACAGTCTCAGTTAACCCTACCAAGTGTGAGGCTATCATCGTAGGTAGTCCAGGACTGATCTCTAGGCTTAGTTCCGTTAATCTTGACCCGATAACATATGAAGGCACGACAATTTCTTTCTGTTCTAGTGTCAAGAACTTGGGTCTAATCATTGACACTACGCTGGGATGGACTGATCACATGGCAGAGGTCAGCCGTAAGGTTGTTACTTGTTTAAGAAGTCTCTACCGCTTAAAATTCTTTCTCCCATTTAAGACAAAACTACTGCTTATGCAAACTCTTGTAATACCTATCATTGACTATGCTGATTCGTGCTGTACTAATCTCACTGAAGCCTTCATCGATAAACTCGAACGTCTCCTCAACAGTTGTATCAGATTCATCTTCGGTCTCCGTAAATACGATCATGTCTCCAGTTACAGAGCACAACTGAATTGGCTTACCATCCGTCAACGTAGAGACTCTCGAGTTCTTTGCATTCTACACGCTATTCTTTATAACCCCTATTCTCCTTCTTATCTTCAAGATATGTTTGCATATCTCTGTCAAACCCATGATCGGTCTCTCCGTTCATCTGACAATCTCCGGCTAGGCACGCTGGCCCACCGTTCCTCGTACGTTTCCAAGTCTTTCACAGTGACGGCAACACGACTGTGGAATTCTCTTCCCGTGGATATAAAGAGAACCGATGCAAAGTTGTCTTTCAAGAATAAAGTTCGTACATTTCTTAAAGAGTGAATAATTGCATAATATTATTATTATATGTATGTATTTTTGCTTTATTTATGTTTATGTATATACTTATATATATTTTGTAGTTTATTTATTTATCGATATAGTTATTTATTTAGTTTATTTAATTCAATTATATATTTAATAGATTCTTGTTACTATTTTCATATTTTAATTTGTGTTTTTTTTTTCACTGCACCCGTTGCTATCTTTCTGCATGACCTAAAGGTTTGACTGGCAGAGAATGCTTTTAGCATTAAGTCCACCTGTGTACACTAAATTTGTGCAATAAAGTCTTTAAATAAATAAATAAATAATTTTAACTTAAAACCGAAAGGATTTCATTTTATCCCTTTTGTTATATTTGCCTAATCTATACTAATATTATAAAGCTTAACAGTTTGTTTGATTGTTTGAACGCGATAATCTCAGAAACTACTCGACCGTTTTGAAAAAAATATATGTTGAATAGCTTATTTTTCGAGAAAGGCTTTAGGCTATAAAACATCATGCTGCGACTGGAGGAGAGGGCACTCAAAACGTGCGTACGCAGTTGCGGGGGACCACTAGTGTTATTCATAAATAGGTGATTGTAGATAGCAAACTATTAGTTGTCTACTAAAATATCCGCCCCCATAATAAGTAACTATGTTTTGAACATTGGAGGTAGATACTATGAAACCGAAAGGGTGTTGGTGCCGATATAATGGTGTCACGGTCATTATTGACTTCAGTTTTAAAACACAACTACTGCGGGGTATCAAGCACTACCCTGACTTTATGCTACGTATTTTCATACATGTTTTTGAGGAAACTACATACTTTTGGAACAATATAAAAATAAAAAAATCTTTAATTTTACTAAACTATTTTTTTAGTAATTCAGCTGTTAAATTATTAAAACCCACAGCTTTTCTAAAGGAAAAACTGATAGTTTTTTTTATATTTCATTCCGCGATCAATGATTTTAAGGTTAGCTTATGCGTGTTTTACAATAACTAAGAGTTAATTGTTAACCAAAAAGTTTGATTGTACACAGACTCTACGTATTTGCCGTTGCGAGGGTGAGTATGTTAAATCATAGGTTATTTTTGGATTGTATTTGTATATAAAGTGATCTATTGAATATTTATGTGTCACAGTGCCGGCTACTACGCAGGTGTAGCCGAGTGGCCTACGACAATTACTGGTCTCCAGTTTTTATGCAGGATTAGCATGCAAAATGATACAACGATAGCGCTTTGTAAAGCCTTGTCAAGTCAATATGCAATAGCTAATATATTGCATGCGTACATAAAGTCCACTCAGTGAGCATCTTTCGTATATTTTATAATAACGTACAAACATTATTTCTTTATAAATTTGATTAGAAACTCACAACAAGATTAGAATATTTATATACGGGTACCTTATTATTTATGAGTTTCCGATATTTCAGCAGTGTTGCAAGCGCCATCATCACGGAGCCATCATCATTGCAACAGTGCCGAAATATCGGAAACTCATAAATAATGAGGTACATGGTAGCAATTCCGTATCTAACTATTCTAATGTTAGTGACATTGCATTTTGAAGACAACACATGATTTGATTACACGGATTCATCAGAATAAATATACCAAAAATACCTATACCAATCTTTATTGATATATCATGAGCAGTTTTACACACTAAGACCCTTTACACACTGCGACTTTAAGCATCAGTTAGTATTGATACAGTTGCCAAAATTAAGTATATAATTTGTCAATTTCCAACTTCTGCATCACATCATCATCATCATCACCATTCTCAGCCAAAGGACGTCCACTGCTGAACATAGGCCTCCCCCACGGCTTTCCACAGCGACCGATCACTAGCGGTCTGCATCCAGTTTGATCCTGCGATCTTTTTAAGGTGGTCTGTCCATCTTGTTGGTGGACGTCCTACGCTGCGTCTTTGGTCGAAGGGTCTCCAATCCAGAACTTTCCTGTCCCAACGGCCATCAGTTTTTTGCGCTATGTGCTCTGCCCATTGCCACTTGAGCTTACTGATTCTCAAAGCTATGTCCGTTACCTTAGTTCTCCTACGTATCTCCTCATTTCTGATTCGATCACGTAGAGAAACACCCAGTATAGCCCTCTCCATCACTCGTTGTGTGATTTTGAGCTTCTTTTTGAGGCCCATAGTTAGAGACCATGTTCCGGATCCGTATGTCATCACTGGTAACACACACTGGTTGAAGACTTTCGTCTTTAGACACTGAGGTAGATGAGATGAGAAGACACTCTTGCGTTATTTCCCGAACGCTGCCCAGCCGAGTTGGATTCTTCGACACTAACACGCGTTAGCATCGTGACTGTATCGTATGTCTAAAGACCCTTAACACACTGCGACTTTAAGCAGCGCGCTAACACGCGTTACCATCGATGCAGTCGCGAATGTTAACGTCTAGATCCCTTATACACTGCGACTTTTAGCATCGATGCACTCACACGTTTTGAAAACGCGCTTCAGCACGCGACTCACGCAATGAACGGATTTATTTTAGCATCGATGCAATCGCGCGTTAGTATAGATGCAAAAGTGCGATGCAGTCATGAAAAGTGACAAGTTTTACTAGTAGTAGTACTTAAGTACATATTTTGACAATTGCCAGCTTCTGCATCACAACTGGTTCGATACTAACGCGCGTTAGTATCGCGGCTGTATCGATATTCTAAGTAAGGAAGTGTGTAAAGGTTGACATTTTGACTGCATCGATGCTGACGCGCGTTAGCATCGCGACTGCATCGCTGCTAAAAGTGGCAGTGTGTATAGGGTCTTACACACAGCGCTACTTTGCAAATACTGCTACTGCGAAACAGTCGCGATGCAGAAACTGAATTGAAATTGAAATTGAATGAAAGCTGGGAATTGACAAATTTTGGCGACTGCATCGATGCTAAATTAAATCTTTTCATTGCGTGAGTCGCGATGCTGAAGCGCGATTTCGAAAACGCGAATGCATCGATGCTAAAAGTCGCAGTGTGTAAGGGGTCTAAAGCTACATTAAAATATTCTTAAATACTCATTTAATGCTCATATTTGATCAGAAAGCGTAGCGCGAATCCTATGTTTATGGGCTAAAAAGGTATAGAAAGCCAATCTATACAGATTTGAGGGAAATTCGACTTTAAGCTATAACGCGCGCTAGCGAAAAGCTACTTACATATAGAAGCAATTCGTTTTAAGTATCATACTTGATAGCAATAAAATCAAATAATTTAAAAAATGCCGTTATCCACTATTAAAACGCCGATAATTACTCATAACAAATATACTTTCATTACCGTTTACTCCTATTTAATGATTTATATGAATAAATTTAAGAGATGGAACGTTAAAACTTGGGGTTTCATTAAATAATGTCACGTGGTTATTAGCAACAGCTAATCAAAGAAAGTATATAAAGAATCATTGGAAGAAAGTATACAAGCATAAAGTTAGAATATCCGGTAGAAAATGATTAATTTACTATATGCTGTTGTACTATTTACCAATATAATGAGCTTTAACATAGTTTGCGTATATCAATATTTTCCGCGATGAAGACGTATTAAACTATTTTCTTCCCTTAAGTCTGGAACTAGATTTGAATCTCGTTTATAAAGCAGAAGTAAGTAGGTACGTACGTGACACCGAAAAAGTTGGTCATAATAAGAAATGCCCGCGTTTATCCGCGTTACCCTGCGAGCTGAATAAGAAAATCGAGCATTCCGTCAAAATGTAAATAGGTACAGCAATCCCACTGTAAACAATGACCGTTGTGCTACCATACGAACTTAAATTCTGCCAGTTAAAGAGTTTGCTTATTTCTTTCTAAGTATGTATTTTTTACAGAATCCACTTTTTGTACACCACGTATTAGTGTAATAAAGTTGTTAAATAAGGTTTAACCATGTATTGAAATAAAATATACTTAAGTGCCTTTTAATGATTCTAGTGATTTAAATGTTTACTGAACCTTGTGCAATAGGCAGCTTAGTAATTTTCGTGTTGTGAGCTCTTATAGTCTTACGGAAATGAAAACACTATGTACCTCAACTTTTTTCAGGTCATGCAATATTTTAATAAAATGTTCGTCAACAAGCCTTACTTCGTCAGCAAGAAGAATGATTTAGCTATGTTCACTGGCTTTAGTATTTTCTCAGATTGGTCGTCTGATAATTTACTATCATGTAATTTTATTCCGAGGTTTATCATCTTCTCTTTTGAGCACTTACTAACGATTAATTGTCTTGGGCCTCAATTCTCGTGGTCACGATCTACGCATTTTAGATATCTTTTGTGCGGTATTTTTTCTTGTAGACTATGCTTGACTTTTTAGGCAAAACGATGAAACTCGTAATCGTATTACCACACGTAAAAGTTCGATTGACGTGAGAATCAAGGCCTAGAAGTTTATAATTTTCAGAGAGCATAGAATTATTAAAAGCAATGGTTATTAAACAATTGTATATGCTATCATGTGAAATAACTTTAAGAAAACTGCCTGGTACTTCTTTTTGTTTACACTTTACGTTGTTTGGCAAGGACTTCAAGTAAGATGTTTTATGTTATTGCATTAGCCCCTATTGCGCAACGCTCCGAGTTCGACCCTCGTCCTAGTATAATGTTTATAAGAAAACCTTTCATTTCGTTTATGATTCGTTTGTTTTTATTATACGATTGACCTCAGCGTATAAACGAGGGACACGCGATATTTAAATAATTGTTTTGGGAAAGGATACTGACTTTGGAAACAAATACCCGTGTAGAAACCAAATTACAACAATTATAGCAGCAGCCTTTACAATTAGTGATAAACAACAATATAAATATTATAAAGGTGAAGATTTTGTTTGTTCGAACGCGCCAATTTTAGGAAGTACTGGGTCTCTATTTTTGAATCACTCGCTTAACACTTTTACGGACAGTACTCCAGACACAATAGAAATTTTATTGTTATCCCGCATATGGGCGGTCACTGTCCGTGAAAGAGTTAAATATGGCGTGTGATAATTGTTTGAAAACGAGTTAAAATCTACGATAATCACGCGTATTAGTGGCCTAAGTACTTACAAAAATAAGATATATTTTTGCAAAACCCTTCCATGAGGATTTCAACTGATTTTCATTAGAAAATTCGACTGTAATGAATGATTTTCACTCGCCATCTTGACGCGAGTGATTCAAAAATAGGGGGACCGTTTGAAAAAAATGTTTTTGTGTTGGATAGCTTATTTATCAAGAAAGGCTTTAAACGCGCGAAAGCAGTCGCGGGGGTTCGCTGGTATTTATTAAATTTCAATTTAATCCAATATTTGTTTAGTACAGAAATTACAAATCACTGTTGATAGAAAATTAATTTTATGATCTCAATTATTATTTTGTTGTTCAGATTAATTTTGATGTAAATAAATCTATATATATATATATATATATATAAATGAATTGCTGTTCGTTAGTCTCACTAAAACTCGAGAACGTTCTTAATCTTAGTCTTGAAATGTTCGTGTAGGTCTAGGGAAGGTTTAATAGGCGAGAATAAATCGAAAAACGCGCGGACGAAGTCGCGGGGGACCACTAGTACACTAATAGATATGATTGTAGCCAGAATTGAAGTTTAAACAACAACAGATTATAAAAGCCAGAATTAAAGTATAAACAACAATAGATTATAAATATCAGCTTTGGCATTAACAAACAATGATAGAACATTCTCGGTTCATAAAAAATTCTCAAGGTGGAGTGATATTGAATTGTATCATTAAAATTCCTATAGCTTGCAAAATGTTTAGCGTCGAATATGGTACAATTTGGAATATGCAGATTGCATCAATTAACATTTAAAGGAGGTTGAACCTAAATTCATGAAGCTGTACTAATTTAGTTTAAATTATGTGTCCATGTTTGCGTGACATCCTACCTATATATTTCATGGTATGGTATAAGTTTTGACATTATAAACTATGAGATACTGGCAAAGCTCATGACAATCAATTGCTTTGTCCCACAGATGCACTCGGTGGTCAGCAGGTCGCATAAACGCAGGCCGCTTATCGAGCCGCAGGATGCGACATTCTTCTGGCTTCATGTCCAATTCATATACCCTCACAGCCATTTGACTTTGGAATGGCCTCCCAAAGACAGTACAAGTATCCACCTCCAAATTCTCCTTCAAGAAGGCCCTCCGGGCACTTTACAAGGAAGAGATATCCAACTCTCACTGATCTCTTTTATTTCTGTCACATGTGTACCATTTGTATTATTATTATGTGTATGTTTATAATTCCATAATTATATATTAATGTATACGGTATTTATGTAATAAATATGTTTTTTTTGTTTCAAATACCTATTGTAGTTTTAATCAAGCTCTCTCTTTTACACTTCTATCACTTCCTTCGCGCCGCCAGCATTTTCTCTGTATAGACCTATGGTTTACTGGTAGAGAATGCTTTTAGCATTAAGTCCGCCATATGTACCTTTTGTTTATGCATGAAGTGTTTTAAATAAATAAATAAAATTAATGCATCCAGACTTTCCAGAGTGACAATTTCTTCACTGCGACATTTGGACAATAAAAGTGTGACAAAGTAACTGCTCTAGTAGCTTGGTGCAAGCCACTGTTAGCGTAATTTTCGAATAATTTACGCATAGCACTCTGTAAGTAGAGCGACCTCGAAGGTCGAGCGATCCGTACTACGCGTTGCGCGGCGCGGTATCCGCATAGCTCGCCTGCACTAGGATTACCATATTATGTTTACTCTTTAATGGCTGGAAAATAATGTGCTAATTCAATAGTTTTACACTATCTACGATACTATTGCCATTTATGCGACGAGCATTCGTAACGTAAACAAAATTACGTATGAACTTACTAGTTACAAGTGAAATGAAATGCTGCTTTAGTGCCTTACCTTTAACCCTAAAGGTTGAGCTTTGGAATTATCTTTTTTTCTTTCTCTCTTATCTTTTTCAGTTCCAGTCAGTCGTCTAAAAATCATGCCTAAACCCTTACTAACGGAAAATTATTCATTTATTTTTCCAAAATCTAAGTTAATTTTCGAAATAATGTGTCTTTGCATTCTGTATTCTTGCAATATTACTTGTGAGAGAAAAAAATAGTTATTACGGCTAAGTATTCACGTGAAAACTGGCCACCCTACACTACGCACCAATTAAACAACAATGCACTTCTGCTCGGCTGTTATTTTGTTTACAGAATTATGGATCCATTTACGAGTAATTACTGTTTTTGCACTCCATTAACCAACGTTAGGTATTTGTGAAGTAACGCCGACGATCGCGATATCTTTTGAACGCACTACTTTGGTCAATTAACGTCCTAATACCTTCATTAAATTCACACATTCCAAGTCAGAAATATATAGGAAAATAACTATTTTAGAAACGCACATATCGACTCAGGTAATCTGATCTGAATATTGAAGTTTTATTTACTGCGGTTTTAGTGATTTACAAGAAAAAACGAAATTAAACCCAAGGCTGTTGATTTAATAATTTCAATAGTTATTTCTACTCTTAATATTGAAAACCAAATTAACAAAAGCAGTAGAACTAACAGAAGCTGGAAATGTTAAACATAATGATATCTTATTTTGCAAAAAGAACCCCCGTTTGGAACCGAAGACGACAGCTTCCTAGCAGCTCATTACAGGATACAACTGGTGCATACTGAACATGCGCGGTGCACAAACTTATGTAGGTACCGTTACCAAGAGTTTACTCGATAGCGACGACGGTTTTACTCGCTAGCGACAACGTAACTTTTTGTATCGAAAATTTTAGTTCTGTCAGTGACCGCTAGAGGCGCTGTGAAATTTTTTCATAGTCATTTTTACGTCGTCGCTAGCGAATGAAACCGTCCTAAACTCATGGTAACGGCACAGAATACTTATTGATGCTATCGAGTATCGACAATGAAGCAAACGAAATCGTCCGGATGCTCAAACATTCCTCTAGTCTACTGACGCGCTTGGATCCGCAATGGCTTCATACCGACACTTCCGATTGAAAGAAAAAATATATCGAATCGCTATCGCAACACAAGCGATTCGCGGAATCGGACTAAGTACGAGGAAGTTGATCGATAAATATCCCTACTTAGTCACTTCATTACAAATATATCTGAATCTCCACCAACTAAATGTATCTTGGATTGTAGATCTAACGTTATTACCTTCATTGTTTACGAAGAAGTCATTTGCGAGATGTGAAAATAGGCGTTTATATCAAAGAAAACTTGTAATAACTAAGATAAAATCTAACGAGCTTTAGCAAAATTAAAATTATAATCTTGTAAGTACCTTACAAAGACACTTTATGAAACTGTTCACATAAATAATGTTAGTGCTCACATATGAGATAACACTTAGTGGTTCTGACCGGAGGATACGTTCAATGTCAAAGTAGTTCGATTCCCACTCACTATAAACGAGAATTAATGGACAATGATTTTAATATTTATATTTATATTATTACATTATAAAAATATTATCAAATAATGCGAAATCGCAATACGCATTGCTAATCCGTTCAAAAGCAGAGCTGCCAAAGCTACACCGCTGTAGGCACCCAGTGCGTCCTGCTATTTTATGATTACTTTAACAGCTTACTTACAAATTACAATATTTACCTTGAACGGCTACCGCTCACTTCTCATTCATTATATACCAAGGAACAGTGCACTGGTTTCAACGCTACTGGTTTTACGAGTACTTTAGATTTGTACTAAGGAAATTCATTAAATGTTATTAGGTAGAACATTACCTGTAGTTACAAAAGCCTGAGTCAGCGGCCTACTTTTGAATCCTATTAAGAGCTTACGCCGGTAATTATATCGTTACCTATAAACTTTTAAAGCTCAGTTATAGAATGATGAATAAGTAGTTTAGTACCTTGTTCCTGGAGTTAAAAGTTCCTACTTTCTGCATTATATCAATTTCAATATCTCGTCGCCGTAGAGTGAAAACTCTGGAGTGCATTTTTGCTCATTTTTTTATTATTACATTATTTGAAAGAAAACCTCGCTACGCACATTCTAGATTAACACACGCGCTCATCTGATACAAATAGCGCCGTCTATGACGTTCAATGAGTACGTCGAATTCGCTCGCGTGAACTAGTCTGGTGTGATTACCCCGAGACAACAGGTCGGAGCATGTTGAAATCAAAGTGCATATACATTATTAAGTATATATGCATATACATTAATGACGTTTGAACGAACTTTAGTTTTACTGACAATAACAATTAAAACAAAAATCTACGTCGTTCAATTTTTTTTCACCAGACGGTTTTTTTCACCTCCTACAAAGTTTACTTATAATCACATAAGAGGTTTTCACTCTAGAGTCTGTAGATTATTGCACACGCAAAAGAAGGTACCTACATATGAAGTTCTAAAAGCCTTGAGCATGAGCATTCTTAGCCAGTCAACCACCAATTTGATGCAAAAATAACTTAAGAATGATCATGTCCTTCTGCCTTTAATATTTAAAAGTGTGATGTGAGCTTATGACTACTAATACCAATGTCATGCTTTATAAATTACCGTGAAACTATCTCCAAGAAAGTAAAAAAGTGGGTTTACGTAACACACAACATGACCATAATTGCAGCGTCACACATACTACACACGCTGCTCTCGTAATTTGTGACTATTTACAGTATCAGCCTATCTGTCAAATTGGCAGAGTGAGCTGTCAAATTACCCGCCAAATCGGAACTGCGCCCACAGACAATGCGGCTCACAAGAAGTGTGTCGCGTGCGCGCGTGCAATCATTCCGTTAATCGGAGAGGATCATCGTAGAAAGCTGGCGAATCTCCGCCATCGTGGTGGTTCTATGTCCGGAGATCGTTAGCGTTTAGAATGTTTACGTTAGATCAAGTTAAAGATTGAGTAACATTTGAGAGTACATCGAATGTTTTAACAAGTTTACCTACAGCTTATTATGTTTGAAAATTTATATTATATACAATGTGTTAATTTTACACTTGATCAAACTTTTAGGGAGTGCTCTAATGATGGTTTTAAACAACTTTTGCTATGGGACCAACTTCGAATTCGAAAAAAAAAAGCTGTTTCATACAGGAACTCATTTTATCCCTGAGAAAATGTATGGAATAGCTGTTTTTTTTTTGGTTTCGAAGTTGATCTTATAGTAAAAAATGTTCAAAACCGTGAGTAGAGCTCTTCCTGAAAGTTTGAATAAGTGTAGAATTAACACATTGTATATTCTGAGCATTTAGCAGTGTTTGCTTGGGCTTATTTTAAGGCCGTTTCGTACTCCTTAAAATAAATTTTATAGTAATAATTACCTACATCATAAGGATTCGACGCGACGATTTTCTAAAATTGATAAAAATAGTAGTTTTCACATATTTTAAATACAATTGTTTAATTCAAAGAACGGATAGATTTTTATAAGCATTGATCGTCTTTCTATCGGACCTTAATTAATGAATAAGTAGTGTATTATACAAATGTCGCAGGTACAATCAATGCAACTGAGTTTAACATCCAAAATGAGACTTTTCTAACGCGAGCGCAGAATGCCTGAGTTGTTTTGATGGAGGCTAGAGTCGGGTAGCCGTCCGTCAGTCGGCTATGCAATGTCAACCGGCACCGGCGAGTGCAACAAACTGCAGCCGGGTCATTGTCGTGGACATTAATTTGTACACTGATGCCACAACACGTCCGCACATCCACACACCGTGGAAACAACCGAATCTAACACTTTTCTTGGGTTTTAACCATTCATAATTGTTCCTTAACGAAACGAGGTAAGATTTGAATTTCGATGCTGGATCGAATAGACGATAAAGTTTACTACCGATTCGTAGATAATTGCAGCACGTGCCAGATGGTGTTAAATATTCAATGGCGTGGCATTCGCTTACCTATTATTCAATATTTAATAAAGAATTAATAACGTAGGTGCTTTGATTCAAATGTGAAATAGATCACTTGTAAGAACTATTGTAAACACTACCATTTTTGACTTGTACAAATTTATATTGACTGAAAATTGGAGAGTTCGGTTGAATAATAAGGTATTAAAAATTGTGAAAGAAGTTTACAAAGATAGTAGTTCCATATAGAACTTGCGTGTAACGGAATTTAACAAGCGTAATATTTAAATATTAATTTTGATTGTATGTAAGAATCCTTGACCGTGCAAGCAAAGACCATATCGTTAAAAAACCATTCACACAATCACAAAGCCTTATAATAAGTAATACACCTACTTAAATTACCATTACGCGCTACATAAAATAAATTCGATTCATTATGCCAGTTTGCACAATTTTACAATATTCATAGTTTTTAATTACCACATTAAAAACTCATTTCCTTATAATACTGTAACAGTGTGTAAAATAGCGCATTTACTTGGCTTATAGTAATGAAATCATTTAATATGGCATTTAGGTACACCGTAACTTCGGATTAAAGGCAATCAGTGAGATACTAAAACCTTTCATTTTAGAAACATTTATTGCAGTGAACCATAGAATGGCTCAAAGATATAGCAATGGTATGAATTTAAATTGTATTTACAATCTGTGTGTATAATCAATTGCAATAAAGTTTTGCCTTATTATTATTATTTTCCACACAATCCTTTTATTTATAAAAATGAGGGTAGATTATCATATTGACCTATTTATTTTATTATGAACCGATTTTCCAAACGACAGTAAAAATATAACTGACTGATAAAGTATAAAGCGACCGAATTTAAAACGACATTTACATAAATGATTGCCAACAGACAGGAGATGTTTTCAAATCAGCCATATTGTATAATATTCGACAAATATTTCTTAACTGACTATTCAAAATTCAGACACTTCAAATCAGGCTTAATTTCAACGATTTACAATAAAAGTAAGTAGATAACAAAAATGGCAGGGGCCTACCTGTGTACGGACAACAGCACGTCAAGGTAAACACTGTTGTAATAAAGGCTAGTTTGCAACAAAAGTGGGTATCCTGAAGTATTGGCCACACTGTACAGAAATATTGATATTAGGTACCTTTTTTGATAGATTTATCATTCAATAGGTGAGAGTAAGCCATAATTACGAAGCAGTTTAGTATTCATATAAATTGTTAAATTATCATGCAAACTAAATTGCAATGAAATCTATATTAATTTAAAATTGCGTCAATAGGACCCCCGCGATTGTGCAAAGTATTCCATTTGCACATAATAAACATATACTCTTAACTACAGATACATCTATGTAGTTATCATCATCAGCTACAGATGCCGAATAAACATGTCTTTAGCACTTCCTCTATAGACAGGGTGTATAGAAATGCAAATCAATCAAACATTACATCATGATTGCGGCGACCAAGCTTTTTCTGTATGAAATGAGAAATGCATTCGACGAAGGTGCTTAATTAGACTGAAGCTTACATCGAAATAATAATGTTGATTAAACATAACCGTCAGTATCTGTCCTGATAACATTTTAGAATTTGATGGGAACTAGAAATAATAAGAGATACCTACCTACTTTATGAGACGCAAGGATTAAGAATACGTAGTTAGTAGCTCTCATGAATACTTAGTGACCTGGAATCAGTTCAACCATATCATTATGTGTACCATCCAGTCCTCAGGCCACATATTGTAAAGTCCGTTCCTTTTTGCTTGTCGAATATTGTCAACAATCTTGACATTCCTTTGAACCGAAATAATTCAGTTTAAATAAAATAAAAAAATGTAAAAAAATACCGACTAGGTACGACACGTTTAACACTCATATATTTTTAAATGAAATAGTAAATTAATTATATTTACTAATATTATTTTAAAAGTTATAAAAATATTATTTACATTATTCGACTAGCAAAGAAAAACTGTCATTATTGTATTAAGGGCATGTTTCGATTGTAATCTATCTGTAGACCTTATCTCAACGTCTATTAGCACAGAAAGAATTTATGATTGTCCGTCCATCCCCCGTCGTTTGGTCGCCCTAATCATATTGAGTCTAAAGATGTATTGATGAAAGGCGCGTAGGCCGATTATGGCAGTGAATAGTGGCCGAGGTCGCTGAGTCAGGCCCTTCCGTCAGAGCCTTTTCGGGAATGTTACGTGAGCGAAGATACGCGGACTGCAAGCCAATGGCGTGCCGGTTCGTCTGCCAGCGATTATTAACTCGTTTAGTGACAAGTACTCCGGCCCGAGTGCGCTAGGACCATTCCAGCGGTGCCGCCAACTCGGACCCGAGTTTTCACGGTGACGGTGTTTTTTTTCATAAAAATGAAGCGAAATCTTGCGATTTCCTGGGCGCATTTATTACCAAATTAAAGTAAATTTGCATTTATTATTCGTACATTTTTTAAGGCAGTCAAAGTGTTAAAGCATATGAGGTCATGTGATTATGGATATTTGCAATGGATGGAAAGTGCTGGTGCTAGCATATTGATTGTTCTATCCGCTCAACCGAGTATAATACGACTTCAGTAATTTTAGTAACGTACGTACATAATATACTTATCTATACTTATTACTCATATTATAATATTTAAGAGGAAAGATTTGATAGTGTTTATTTGTTTGCGTCGAATAGGCTCCGAAACTACTCGAACTATTTGAAAAAATCTTTAACCTTTAGAATTCTGCATTATCGGCGATGAACAAGGACTATACTACATTTTCAAAAAAGTTAGGGATTTGTATGAAAATTTCAATTATGTAACCAAAGGTGTGAAAAGAAAATCTTTAAATCGCGAAATAGAGCAAAGTGATGTTTGACAGTAGAGAACATCATTTACTTCAATAAAGTTCGCAATAGCATATGTCTTACTATAACAGTTATGTCACAATTACTCCTTTTCAGGGAAAAATATGAAATTTTATCGGCGGCAAAAAGAAAGCCGCAGTTTCCGTATCTCAATACTATTATTTAGCAAAAAAAAACACATCAGATTAAAGACTACAAGTAAATCAGTAGATACTACTTTTTGGATTATTCAAATCGGACATACCATTAAAAAAATATCACGAGTCATATAATATTGTATCGAAGTTAGGACGGCAGCAAAATTTCTATCGTACATTCATTTTTCATTTATTTAAATACTTGATTTTACATACAACGGTGTACAAAAGGTGGCTTTAATCCTAAAACCATTCTCTCACAGTCATACCTTTAGGTTAAGCAGAAACATTGTAATGGGTGCAGGATAATTTAGTCGATTAGAAATTAGAAGACGCAACAAATGTTTAATTACATACTCGCGGGTCAGCCTGAGTTTTTCCGAATCACTTATAATAACGTGTTATGTGTAGTAGTCATTGAAATTCAAGCAAAGAGGTCTCTGCCGCCTGCCTTAACCACACTTATTGTTGCTTACGCATGTGCTTAACTGCCGGAAAAGGGGAAGGACTTAGATCAAAGACAAACTTATATATAACGTTACAAAAAGGCAATCTATTGACTTACTTATGTAAGTTCGTACTACGGATTAATTATGAAGTTTAATATTAATGAAAATGTCTACTTCAAGTGAAGAAAATGAAGAAAACCTATTAATAACTCCGCCGGACATACGTAACGAGGCGAAAAACGCGTGCGAAAGTCTTTGCTATCAAAATCGAGTGAAATGTAACTGTTTCAATAATTAAAAATTTAATAAATAAATAAATATCCTTTGGACATTCCCACACATCGCCATCTAGTCCCAAAGTAAGCTACTCAAAGCTTGTGTTATGGGTGCCAGACAACGGATATAATACTTAAATACTTTTTGTTTGTAAATACATACATGATATACATAGAACCGAAGGCAATCTATTGACTTACTTATGTAAGTTCGTACCATACCACAGATACAGGCACCTAATACAGTAAAGCAACGGGTCAAGTGCGAGTTGGACTCGCGCATAAAGAGTTCCGCATCAATTATGTATGTAAGCACTTTACTTGTCCTAATGACGTCCTGTAAAACATGATTCAGTAGGCCTGACAAGCATGCCTCGATACCGTTTATAGCGTAAAATATTTTGCTTTTAAAAACAAAGGAATACATTTAAGTAAGTAAAAACCTTTTTTAAATGTGATTAAAAAGGCGTTTGAAATTTATCGAATGCCGCGATAAATGATAAATAGACGCGCATCTTAGTCCCGCAGATTGCCTTATAAGGTTTTGATTCACTTAAAATGACACGTATATCCGAAATTATGAGACAAAACCGGTTATATCCTTTGACGGAGTTCACTAATATATATTTTTACAGCTAGAAAAAGCGAGAAGATTGGAATACATACTCATGCCAAATTACTGTTTGCTAGCTTCATAGGTGTCTGCGCTGAACTGCGGAAAGACGAACCTTTGACCTGTTCCTTGTTTGGTTACGGAAGTCTAAAAAGTAGGAGATTTTGTTTTGCAGTATCCATTGATAGGCACACAATAATCCATGGTCAACCATTCATATAAATTCGTTCATTCATCATTTCCTTGGCATTCAAAATCAGGCTTTGTTCTTTGTTTGCCGATTGTTTCGAAAAAATATTTACTTTCATCAAAAATATTTAACAATCAAATGTGTTTCACAATACGATACTGAAACTCAGTGAAATCAAGGTATTTATTTATTTACCAGTCGACTTTATTTATATTTGAGGTACAAAACTGACATAATGCACCTGGAATAATCGAATTTATCATGACTTTTTTTAATTACAGGTAATGATTTGACCTATATAAAAAAAAAACTAATTTATCACATATAGGAATCGAAACTCACTGAAATGTAGATACCTATCTTCTTAATATTTTTTGTCACGTCATGTATGTGATTAACTTTTGTTAAATAAATTAGTCGTGATTTACCTAGATTAATCGAACAAATCACATCTATATTAATGTGAATCAAAGGATTTGTTCTAGCTAATCCTTCACGGGAATGATTCAGAAATGTTCTAAATATTTGTGGTCACTCAATCCACATATAGATTACACCATACTACAAAATATTCGTGTCAGTCACAGGCATTGCATACCCGCACGCAGTCCTATTTTTATCCTGCCTATGATGTATGTGCGTAATGGACGCTCGTCGAAGAATGTCGCAATGCGCTCTCCTCCCGATTAGTCAATGTCATACCCCGTCAGAGACTGTCGACTACACAATGACAAAGGAAATATGAGAAAATAGATGAAAAGAGAAACATAATATTATATTCAAGATACTCACCTGGAGGCGTATGGCGATCCAACTTTAGCCGTTCAATTTCCAGACAGCACAATTCGGACTCAGTGTAAACGAATATTATAAATATAATAATAATTTATTATAAAAAAACAATATAAATATTGTTGGCATCCAACACAAAGTAATGTAAACTTTTTATTTTATTATTAAAATATTTTCGTTGTTCTTCTCTTTTTTCGTTGTTCTGTTTCAGTCACCAGCCTTTTTATCTTTCTACTATATAAAAATATGTCGGGTTTTCCTTCCTGACGCTATAACTCCATCACGCACGAACCGATTTCTACGGTTTTGCATTCGTTGGAAAGGGCTCCGTAAGGTTTATAGCAAAGAAAATTCAAATTAAAAAAAACTTCTTCTTTTAATCACCAAAAGAAATGTTACATAAAACGAAGCCATCTGGTGGCGAAACGGAGTTCACCGGGTTTGCTAGTATTTCAATAAATTAATTATCCTGTTGAAGCTACGTTTTACTTGTCAACCAGTTAAAAAGTCCAACAAATATTAAAGTTCGTACCATTGTAGTGTTATTTTAATATTATTACATTGATGATATTCGTTTACACTGAGTCGGAATTGAGCTGCCTGGAAATTGAACGACTAAAGTTGGATCGCAATACGCCCCCTGACTTAAATATACGTATTTGAATTCGCTGCCACTTTTGTAACGCTACCGTTAACACGAATGCCATTTCCTGTCAAATATGAATATGGATACGATAATATCTCTCGTGTTATGTAACGCACGCATTTGTTAATTTGGTGCTCAGACATACAATACAATTAGGCAACTTAAGTTGAAACGTAATGTATTTCAAAATGTGAAATTGATTTACACATACTTAAATTTTAAAAAATGACATGAATAAGACAGAAATTATTTACGCTTACAAAAAGATTTATTCTTAATACATATGCGGATAAGCCTAGTCAGCCATCGTTAACTTAAAATAAGTTGGTTATTACAAAATGATATTAATATAAATATTGAACACCGTGATCTAATCAAGAGATAGAAGGATGGTTATCTCATAGAGCTGAAGTTAGCTCGTTGGACAATTTGATCGATAACGTTAAGGGACTTATATATTTAGCTGCCCTTATTTTAACAGGTATTATAAATGAATCAAGATGAAATGCATGTTTTCGTGATAGGGCTACGTTCACACTTGTTATTTAATATGTTTTCAATATCACTCATTTATCTAATAGCATTTAATACCGTTGTTTTTTCTCTTGATAGTCATTACAACCATCATGCGTGAGATTAAATATAAACCTCTCCTCTCTCTTTTCCCGATAAAACGTATACTTTTTTTTAAACCAATATTGGATACCAATCACATACATTGCTCTGATCCCAAGGTAAGTAACTAATGCACTTGTGTTATGGAAATCAGACACAACGGTGGTACCACAACACCCAGACCCGGGACAATATAGAAAATTTTGATTTCCTTATTGACCCGATTGGGAATCGAACCCGGGACCTCGGAGTGGCGACACCTTGCAACCAGCGTGCATAGCCACTACAAAACGGAAGTCGAAT
The DNA here is from genome assembly GCA_963924145.1 of Pyrausta purpuralis. Taxonomy (NCBI): domain Eukaryota; kingdom Metazoa; phylum Arthropoda; class Insecta; order Lepidoptera; family Crambidae; genus Pyrausta; species Pyrausta purpuralis. The sequence continues at coordinate 11,397,223 of OZ001659.1, read as the reverse complement.
TTAAAGCGGATATTTTCGAGTGTAAAACGCAAAATGTCGCCAAAATACGTCTTTCCCTCACTTTTAGTTGTTTGCTCCCCGAACTGTCGCATCAACATAAATTGTGCCTGTAAAACGTATGTCCCTCCCCTTACTTCTGCACGGGAGCAGGTGTCCAGGTCGACTCATCCGAGGATGTCGGGCGACATTTTTCAACCCGGTTAATTGTCGGCGGCGTTCCTCACTAAACCGTGCTTTTTTGAGGGCTAAAAGAATCCCGTTGGCACCGGCACCTGTCTTGCACAAACGCTAATTGTGCTGCGGCCGAAGTCTGAAGCAGAATTTTTGACATATCGCGTAGAAAACTTTTATTTTATGATTTTCTGCGGCATTAAAAAAACCTTTAAACTTATGTAGCTTTAATAAATCTTAAAAACAATTTGTATTTTTTAAGCTCAATAAAAAAATCTTCTCAATTAATAAATACACGAAAACACCATTTTTTTCTCAGCATTTTTCGAGCGCCACCTGGATGATGTCCACGGAACTATGTCGAGACTTCCGTTTCTGAATTCCGCGAATTTACATCGCGGGTATTATGGGAACAATCGAAGATTTGCAGTCAGACAAGTCTAGCTCATCGTTGTCGATTGTAGAGTGACTCGCGGACGCCTATTTTGTCTTGCATTCCTTTTTATGTGCCTTAATTACTTTTAACATTCTTCACTTCTCGTTCGTTGACTTTTAGTCGAATAGGATTCAAATGTAATGTGGATATGTGGATGGCAATGTGTTATTTCAGTTTTAATTCGTAATTATTAAATTATTAGGTACTTATACCTATATTTTTTATTTTTAGTTTAAGTTTTGCGAATGAGTGTCAGCTGTTTACTTATTGTTAAAACAAAACAGAATTTAATACTTATATACCTGATCACAAACACTATTGACTAATGTGTAAAATGGTCTTAGTGCATAGATAACGGATCCCGAAACCACATAATTAAGTATTCCTTTTATGCTAAAAACTACATAATTATTCAAAACTAGAGGTTCCCCGCAAATTCATCCGCACGTTTGAGTTTGCTCCCTCCCCTCCCGTCGCATCTTAATGTTACAAGCCTTCCTCGATAATTAACTTTAATTAAGTAAAAACCGACTTCAAAACCAAAATTCACTAAAAAGTCTTAACTAAACTCTTGAACATTGAAAGGAAAGGAATCCATTTTAGGGAAACAATTTCTTTTTGGAGTCGGTGCTGCGACAGGTGAGGCTGAATTTTGGCTGAGGCTCCAAAAAGAAATTGTTTCCCTAAAATGGATTCCTTTCGTTTCAATGTTCAAGAGTTTATTTAAGACTTTTTAGTGAATTTTGGTTTTGAAGTCGGTTTTTACTTTTTAAAGTTAATTTTATTTCTCCATTTTTAGAGTTTACAAGAGAGGGGGGGAGGGGGGGGGGAGAAGTTGCACCTTATGACTCTGTTCTTTAAGAAGCTACAAACTACCTATCATATGTTCTGTCATTATAATTACTGAACTCCTAAGCGTTAAGAAGTTCCACCATCAGCTCAGCCCCACAAGATGTGGACTATCAGACGTAACAATACGTCAACATTAAGATTTTAGTAAAACAACACTAGACTTGCCTTTAAAATTTGAGGGTTTCTCTCGATTCCACCAAGATACCATCTTCAGATCCCAAATCGGCATCAATGGGACCAACTAGAAGGTACAACCTCTAAGTAGGCGAAAAATTTTTTCGAATCGGTCGACTAACGACTGAGATATGAGGTAACAAACATACAAAAAAAAACATACAGTCGAATTGATAACCTCCTCCTTTTTTGAAGTCAGTTAAAAATAAGCTATCTAACACAAAAATATTTTCTCCAATTGGTCTTGTAGTTTCTGAGATTGGCGCGTTCAAACAAACTCTTCAGCTTTATAATATTAGTATAGATAAGTTAATTTCTTATATGCAGCAAATGCAAAATGATTAGACAGCACATTGCACACACTCACTTCTATTTTAATTGTTGTGTTCATAACATATCTATGTAAGGCATCTCAAGAGTATCTTTCCGGTTACTTAATTACATTTGCCTATGCTATTGCAAATGAATTAAAATATTGCAATCGTCATGCATGAGCCAATAACTTACATTGTAATTTTTTATATTGTTTAGACATGGATCATATGAAGATTTTTATTTACTTTTAGTAATTATATTACACAACTAAGTTAGATCATTAGTTGTAAGATGAGGTACTCGTAGCGCAGTGGTAGCAGCGCTTTGGTATACCGAAGTTAAGCAACCTACGGCGCGGTCGTATTTGGATGGGTGACCAATCCGACCATATAAGTGACGTATATCACGAGCATCTTCGTGATTCGGAAGGCACGTTAAGCCGTTGGTCCCGGCTATTATCGGTCGTTAAGCCTAGTCAGAGGCCTTATGAGCGGCTTGATAGCATCTGACAGCAGGGTTAGTCGCTTGCCTTGTGAACACCCCTCCACTAATCCGCACTGATCTCGCGTGCTGTAGTATGGCTGAAACTACCTCATAGTTGAGTTAGTAGTATTATATTATCTGGGGTTGAGGTAAGGCCTTTGCCCAGCAGTGCTGCGGCGTTACGGGCTAAGTTCACTTTACTTAGTAGTTATATGTTATTTATAATTTAATCTATATTATGACTAATCTTTGTAAGTATACTCGTAGACTACGTATCTAACAGCAACTTAAAGTAAATAAATCCAGCAATCTACTACATTAAAAGAAACTATCACTTATATTCCGTTTCTATTACTACCATTATCTTTTACGACATATTATACATAATTGAAGTCTCGATATCGATTGAAAAAACAAATTGAAAAATCCTGCAGAGACGTTGCTGGTCATAGCTGTAGGATACTGTCACGTTTATTCTAGGAATCGCGATTTTAGACACTTTTGACTAAAACAACTACTTCCCTACCTAGGCCATTTTTAGACAGAATGAGAAGGTTACTATATCGAAGATATGTACCACCCTAAACTGCATCTACACGTGACATCAGTGTGATTATCGTGGTGGAATATCTGTTTAAAAGTTAAGTAATTAGACATGTTTCTCGACTCGCTGCCTACAACACTATTTACGAACACTCTCTATCTTGGTGACGATCATAAACAGCAAAGAAAAAGCTGAGAGTAAAGAAATCCGAATGAAACCATTTATCCGATATAACAAAGTAGGTTTTACGACATTATTACAAACTAGCCATTAAACTTAAATAACCATTTCATTAAGTTGACTCTCTGTTGAGTTATTTAGTATCATTCATTCAATAGTTAAAAGAACATATTAAAATCTTTATTAAAGTAATATAATATCTACTTAATATCCAAGCTTTGTAGCTTTATAAATAAATATCTATCAAATTCATTGACTAACCTGAAAAGGCTTGAAAATGAAAGCTGTTCGTATAATTGAACTGTAAACAGCGCAGTGATTAACTGTTAAAAGTTAAATAAACAATAATTATAGGCAAAGAAAACAGACAGTATCGATAACTGTTTTTGGTACTCTTTATTTTTGGCGCCTGCGCTCACGCATCAATGGGCATACCTAGCGACGCGACAATAATTGGGTTAACCGATTTAGAATTCAAGGCCAAAACTGCTGGCCGTATACAAGTAATGAGAGATCATGATCATTGACGCTTTAATAGGTATGTATTTAAGTACAATTAGGATTAAATTAACTTCGGTACTGTACATTATATTTACTTACTTTTGGCTACAACTTGGGAGATGTTTCCTCGCGTCTTTTGTTAAAATTACGCCCGTAGATAAATGTGGTATGTGTGAAAGCGGTCATAGTTTGAAAGTGGTAAGGTGGCAGTGTTCGCAACCTATCTGAAGCATACATCACTTGATAAATAGGCAAAATATAAATACATTTATGCAGAAAAAATGAATTAAGCTGACGCTTTCTTACTCAATATCTTGGCCACTTAGAACCTTAAATGCAAGAACGTAAGTGATTTTATGACATAAACGAGAGTGTTAGTGTAAGTGAAAGTAAGTGCTGATAAAGTAACTACTAAATCCGCTAATATGCAATCACTTCACTGCGTATTAGATTAATTAATTTTACAGGTGTAATAGATTATATTATGATGCTGTGGCTAGCATGATTAAGGCCTGATTTTCCAAATATATTCGCCGAATAAAATATAATGCGCCTAATTTGAAAACATCACCTATTTGTCAGCAATTGTTTATGTAAATGTTCGTCGTCAGTCTTTTTATACTTATTCAATCGGATAATATCTGAAATTGGTAAAATCGGCCTAAATCTATTTGTCTGATCAATTTACTGAACAAAAGCATTTGGAGTTCTAATTAATTAAACATATGAGACTAGAATGATGATTTTAAAGGTGGATTACTGATGTAATTCAATTGTACTATTAACTTGGTATTACGCCTCTTGACACACGGAGGATGGCCTAGAACTTTTATAATTCACTTAAACAGCTTAACCTAGGTCAATAGGTGCGCATATGCAAATTGAATTACGGCAGACTCGTGTGTGGCGCACGTAAATCAGAGTTACGCTTCATTTGGTTGATGCAACGCTTGCACAACACGTGTAAGATACGGTCATAATGCAATTGTAATCTTTGATTAACTACACATTGAGATATTGTATGAGATTTACGCTATAACGCCGTTAATAACCAACCAATGCGAATGCGAATGCGACAGCGAAGCGGTTGAACTATACCTACAAGGATGTAACTATCACAATTAGCAATTTATGAAGAATTTCGAATGCCAAATGCGTTTGTGTACTGACGGCACAAAATCTTAACCCCACAAGAAATATAATAATATTCATTGACAGCTGTGAAGTCGCATACAGACGCAACTTTTGCAGGTAGATTTTAGTGGACTTTGCATCCATGACGTGGTTTCGATGCTGCAAGCTTTAACTTTTCCAACTAGCAGTCAAGACGAGAGTCATCAGTTTTTAATTGTCACTGAAAGCGTGTTCCTTTTATCCCATTTTTTTTTCACTTTGTTTAAGCGGGCATGATATATCCTCAGATGTAGTTTATCAAACATCTCTACTATCCGTTGGTATGCCTAGTGTTTATGTGCTACTGATGCTTCTACTAACTTGATGAAAAAATTGCATTGTCCACTTGATACTCACCTAGGCGTGAAGCTTCCGCAAAAACTGACAGTTGCTCGAAGTAAAGAATGATCGATTTTGTTTTTTTGTGATTACAGATAAAGCTAGTTGGTTGAAAGGTACCTTTGCTATGATTTAAGTTTGTAAGCAAAACCATTGCAGCTGTGGCAAAATATAACTAGATCATTGACTAATGCTAATTTAATAAGATGAATTTTGTGCCACCTAGGCTTAGTTGGGTAATCGATAGGTACTTACCGGCTATTTTAATGACCATTGGTTCAGATACGCAAGTGGCACTAAAGATGAAACAAATATTGTACAAATAGGACTCTGAACTGCTTTGTTCAAAAGTTTTAGCCGAACTGTAATCCGAGACTTTAGAAGAGTATTTTCTGATTAGATAACATTCGATTATCGTAAAGACTCACCAAACTAGACGTCAGTTTAATCTTGAGCTTTATACAAAGCCTGGGTGATTATAAAATAAGTGTTTGAGCTACTTGATACTTTCACATCATATTAATCAAAGTGACTGCTCATTTTTGCACTTGCTAAACACATTTCTAACTAAGCCGGACTAAAAACTACGCATCATTGCATATACGGGTTAACAGTGAAGAAAATTCTTAATTAATCGCAATCTATTGTTACAATGTTTTCATATAAAGTACAAATCTGAATTGTTGAGCGTTACAGCTATTGAATTACTTATTTCAACAACCAAATATGTAGGTATTGTAGATAGTAACTACATAATTGTACGAATTATACTTACTCGTTGTTTTGACTGAAGAACCACTTTTGTAATTATTAATACCCATATGCAGAGCGTTGTTTTGGTCAGCGACGAGCGACTGGGCGATGGTTGAACAAGCGATGTTGATGCCAAAAAATAAAAATAAAAAAAAACATAATATCAATTTATTATTGCGAAAATTGCGAGCGAGTCAAAACTACCAATGCCAGCTCGCCTATTCGCTTAGCTAAGGCGTAATATTTTGTAGATACGCGCGAGCTACGCGCAAGGGTGCGATTTTCCCCATGTTTTTTTAAATGTTGTGTTGTTTTCTTTTATAAAACTTCCATATAATTTAAAGAAAATATTTTTTAGAATAAGCAAAACTCATATTATCATCCCTGACTTGGATGCCACTGACCAAAACAACAACCTGTATTTGAAAAATAGTAGACCTAAAACTTTTTACTTTATCTATCAAACGAAATGAAATGAAACATCAAACCTACCTCGCAAGAACACAAAGTTAACCTAAGTGTCTACTTAAATACCTCTCAGACCCTTTGCACACTGCCACTTTTAGCAGCGATGCAGTCGCAAAATGTCAACCTTTACACACTTACGCTACTTTAAGCATCGATACAGTCGCGATGTTAACGCGCGATAGTATCGATGCAATAGCGATGCAGAAGCTGGATATCGACCAATTATGTACTGTACAAGTGGTCCCCCGTGACTTCGTCTGCGCGTTTTGAGTCCTCTAACGTCGCAGCGTAATGTTTTAATGCCTAAAGTCTTCCTATATATATCGATTAATAAGGTTTATAACACAAAAGTAAATTTTCAAATCGAATCAAAATTCAGTACCTGAGATTCTCGCGTTCAAACGAACAAACTCTTCAACTTTATAATATTAGTAGAGATATTGGCGACTGCATCGATACTGACGCGTGACAGCATCGATGCCAAAATAAATCTGTTCATTGCGTGAGTCGCGATACTGTCGCGATTCTGCATCGATGCTAAAAGTCGCAGTGTGTAAGGAGTCATTGGTTTGTAAATAAATAATGATTGAGCTTGTAGGTACCCTTAGCAGTACCTTTGCCATTTCTAAATTAATACATTTTTTCTTTCGTCTGTGCAAAATTGGCACGTAGAACTGTGAAGATTAAGCCCAACAACGACAGATCTAGTACCTAAGCAAGTCATCTATATCTGCATTGTAATAACATTACTACATGTAACCATGAAAAGCTAATACATAGTAATAGTCCACCATTACATTGCAAGGCAGAGGATATCAACCGTGTAGCAAATGAGCTACCTCCGGGTTGCCTCAGGACCGGTAGGAAGCTAGCCGACTATTGGCAACCCCTGATAATGATAATTTAAACCGATATGATGATTATTATGCATGCTTTAAGCATTTATTTCGTAACGTTGATTTTTAATGTTTTATTTTCTCATTTGTTCAATTTGTAGAGTTTATATATAAAACTATCTTTGCAGTTTCGTCAGTTCGTACCGCCTGTGTTTTCTCTGTACAGACCTATGGTTGACTGGTAAAGAATGCTTTTATCATCAAGTCCACCGTGTACCTTTTTTTTGTGCATGAATACTAAAATTGAAAGATATTTAAACCAACGTTGAAAATCAAGACATTTTTACTTGCCATAAAAAGTCACATAATAATACATAAAATAACTGATAATTAAAATTAGTTTGATGATTAATTTACTCTATATTTTTATTTAACCAATTTTCTGATAACACTAAAATTATTGTTATTAATGTGCTTTTCAATCTTGCCGAAATAGGGATTTTTACAGTAATATAACATTATTTAGTGGTAAAACTCTAGAAGAGTAAGGAAAAGGCCAAGATTCTTGGCTCTAATAAATGTATTTTTTGCAGACTGATATAATGGGTTATTCATGAATTCTTATCGTTGAGGGAATACACAACTAGGTTCACAGATACTACACATTCTAGGAAACAAAGGAGTTTTATGTCAAAAATAAAATAACTGTACTTCAAAGCAACTGTTAGAAGTACCTATCTATGGAAAAGTATTGCATCTTCTTTGTATCTTCTTAGGGAATTATCTATGATTATATCTTGTCTTTGACTGTACTAGTGTGATGTGAGTTTACCGTGAACAAGATGTCTGTGCCTTAGCTTAGCAATTTATAATATATTCAATGATTTCGCTCTATCCTTTCTTTTACTAATAATAACCAGTTTTCAATAGGTTATGGGCCCAGAGTGCCCGATAGTTAGATGTTAGGGAAAGTTTTATGGCACGCGGAAAATAAAAATTTTCCTTGGAGAAAATAAAAAATGGCGACCCAATTTCCCCAACTATCTCCGGGTCAATTCGATAATTGGTTATTCAGAATAAAGGCATTATTGGAGGAAAAAGGATTAGAATCGGTATTAGAAGGAGAGGATTACAATGAGACAAAAAATAAAATTAGATGCAAAAGCGAAATCCATTATTATACAAAGCGTGACAGATCAGCATTTGAATTTGATAAAAGAATGCAAAAGAGCAAAAGAAATGCTAGACGTTCTGGGAAAAACTTTTCAACGAAATACGGTAATATCAAAAATAAATATTCGAAGAAAACTATTAAATATGAAGCCATTGCCCGCAGAAGGATTACAGGATTACTTTGTAAGGTTTGATACCCTGATACGAGAGCTAGAAGTCGGAGGTGAAAAAATAGCTGAAAGTGAAAAGATTAGCTACCTACTGACTGGTTTGGGAGATGAGTATAATCACTTGATAACCGCTCTGGAGACAGTCAATCAAGAAATAAAATTAGATTTCGTTAAATCCAGATTACTTGATCAGGAAATAAAAAGGCAAAATAATGATGTGGAACCACAGTCATCTTTTCTCATTTGCTACAGATGCCATAAAAAAGGCCACAAATCTTTCGAATGCAGAAGCAGAGGAGGCAGGAGCAGAGGCAGAAGCAGAGGTTATTATAGAGGAGGACGCCAAAATTTTAATTCGGCACAATCAGCAGCGTCATCTAATCAACCTGCTCCTAGTAATAGCAAGTATATGTTTACAGCAAGTACTGCCGCAATAATGAACGAAGATAATGATGAAAACAGAATGTTATTTATTGTAGACTCAGGTGCTACTCAACATTTTGTAAAAGAATGTTATGAGGATTGTTTGCTGAACATCCAAGAATTGGAAAACAAAATTAACATAAGAACGGCGAACGGTGGCACACTGATGGCTACTAAGAAAGGATACCTAGATGTTTATTACAAAAAACAGTCATTAAGATTGGAAGTCATATTAGTTCCTGGCATTACACATAATCTTTTATCAGTTGGAAAACTCATTGAAAATAAAAAGAAAGTAATATTCAAGAAGGACAAAGTACTGATTATAGCAGATAACGGTAAAGTTTATATGGGAGAAAAGAAAGGACTATTATATACATTTTCACTACAATTGGACAATAATGAATGTGCAGACTTGACTCAAGAAAAGGATGAAAACTTATGGCACAAAAGAATGGGACATATGTGTAGAAAAAACCTCGCAATATTAAGATTACCCTATAGCAGGAGGACGTGTGATGTATGCATGAAAAATAAATCAACAAGGCTGCCATTTAGATTGTTAGATAGACCAAGGTCAAGCCAAATAGGTGAATTAATTCACACTGATATTTCTGGACCAGCGAGGGTGCCAACAAAAGAGGGACAAAGATATTTTCAAGTTATCGTTGATGATTTTTCTCATTTTACGCAAACTTATCTATTGAAAAACAAAAGCGAAGCTACAGAAAATCTAATAGAATTTATTAAAGAAATGGAAACACAAGAAGGAATAAAAGTAAAGAGAATAAGGTGTGATAATGGTGGAGAGTTTACAGCAACAAATTTAAAATTATTTTGTAATGAAAAAGGAATTAAGATCGAATACACTCAGCCATATAGTCCACAACAAAATGGAAAAGCAGAGAGGATGAATAGAACTATTTATGACAAGGCAAGGACCATGTTGGATGAGTCAAACCTACCAAGGTATTTATGGGGATACGCTGTAGTGACTTCGACATTTTTAATAAATAGGTCACCATGCTCAGCTATATACAATCAAGTTCCAGCTAAGATTCGAAACAGAGAGTTGCACATGGATAAAATAAAGGTATTTGGATCGAAAGCATGGGTACATATAATGCCAAAACAAGGAAAATTCGACAATAGAGCTATAACAGCAAGATTGGTTGGATATGCGCCAAACGGTTATATTTTATGGAATCCGGTAACAGACAAAATTTTAGTATCAAGAGATGTCCGTTTTGACGAATCTGATTACAAATATCAAGACAACAACAACGAGGAAGAGAATAGAAATGCTAGAAAAATAACAATAAATGAAAGTCACAGTGACATTGATGTAGGAGATATTGAACAGGAAGAACAGTCTGAAAGTAACAATGAACAAGAAAGAGAACGTTTTACTACTAGAAGTGGTAGAGAAGTGAGAAAACCTGCAAGATTTGATGATTATTGCGATGTGACTGTTGATGAAGCCTATTGTTTACTGTCTAGTGAAGATCCAGCAACCTATCAAGAGGCTATACAACATAGCGAGTGGGTAACTGCTATACAAAAGGAAATAAAGTCATTAGAAAACTTAAAGACATGGACTGAAACAGAATTACCAAAGGGAGAAAAAGCTATAGACACAAGATGGATATTCAGAACAAAGTCTGATGGAACTAAAAAGGCAAGACTTGTCGCACGTGGTTTTCAGCAAGAAATTGATAAAAACTCAGATCTAGTATATTCTCCTGTGGCAAAAATGACAACCATTCGCATGGGTTTATCAGTTGCACTGAATAATGACTGGAAGATAAAACAATTAGACATTCCTACAGCTTTCTTAAACGGCAATTTAGAAAGTAACGTTTACATTAAAGTGCCAGAGGGAGTAGAAACACAAAGCAACAACGGAAGCTCGGTAGTACTAAAACTACGAAAAGCTTTATATGGATTGAAAGAATCGCCTAAGTGTTGGAACAAAAGATTTGACGAATTTTGCAATAAAATTAACTTATCCAGGTCAAAGAATGACATTTGCTTATATATTGGAAAATATGTTTGGTTGATAGTATTTGTCGATGATATTTTACTTATGGGAATGGAAAACCAAGTCAAAGAAGTTATTAAACAACTACAAGAAGAATTTAATGCTAAAGTTTTGGGCGATATAAGCAAATATTTAGGAATTGACGTAAATGTAAATAATAAAACATTTCATTTATCACAGAAGACATTTATAAGTAATTTATTAAAGAAATATAATATGGAAGACTGTAAAGAGATGAAAACGCCTATGGAGCACAACTTCCAATTACCTGAAAATGAAGAATTGATTAGTAATGTTCCATACAGAGAGCTTATAGGAAGTTTGAATTACCTGTCAACAATGACGAGACCAGACATTACATTTGCGACATCTTTTCTGAGTCGATATTTGGACAAGCCAACTAAAAGCTTGTGGACTGCAGCTAAAAGAATATTACGTTACCTGAAGGGTACTAAAGATAAAGAACTTATTTACTCGAAGAAAGAAGATATTAAAATAGTTTCTATTTCAGCTTTTTCAGATGCAGACTGGGCCGGTGATAAATCTGACGGGAAGAGTGTCAGTGGCATGACTATTTATCACCAGGGAAATCTCATTTCATGGTCATCGAAGAAGCAGCAGTCAGTTGCTTTATCTACCGCTGAGGCCGAGTATGTTGCAGCCGCTACAACTGTGAGTGAGCTACTATTTGTCAAAGGATTGGCAACCGATTTTCAAGAAAAGAGTGAAGCAGTTCTATATGTGGACAATCAAAGTGCAATTAAAATGATAATGAACAGTGAAAATACGCGATATACGAAGCACATTGATATAAAATTTCATTTTGTAAAAGACGTTTTATCCAAGGAGATTATTCTTTTAAAATACGTAGCAACGAATGAAAATATTTCTGATATTTTAACTAAAGCTCTGAATAGTGTTAAATTTAATTATTTCCGAGATAAATTACTTGTTTTGTAAAATGTACCTATTGTATTGTAAGTTTGTTTATATGTCATTGAGACATAAGTTGTCATTGAATGAAATTGTCATTAAACTTATTTTTCTAGGATTTCTTATGATAGTTACATTGAAGTTTGTTTATTTAAGTTAATGTTGTTTATGATTATTTAACTTGCAATTAAAAGTTTATTAAACTTGTAATTGAGAGGGAGTGTTAGAAGTACCTATCTATGGAAAAGTATTGCATCTTCTTTGTATCTTCTTAGGGAATTATCTATGATTATATCTTGTCTTTGACTGTACTAGTGTGATGTGAGTTTACCGTGAACAAGATGTCTGTGCCTTAGCTTAGCAATTTATAATATATTCAATGATTTCGCTCTATCCTTTCTTTTACTAATAATAACCAGTTTTCAATAGCAACCAAGTAGAAAAAACAGCCAAAAAAGTATTTTAGGAAGGATAGTACAGAAAACAAGCAATCAAAATTTTAAAACGTCCATATTTTCAGTTCTGACCAACGCTCTCTATTCTAAAGTCTTTAATTAATATAGGATACGTTCTGCATACCAATCAACTAATTAAGTAGCAACGCAATTATGAATACGAAAATTTATGGTTCCTCAATTTGGTTTATACGCTTAGTTTTATGAGGGAGCTGAATTATTTCATGAATAACTTAGATTTTATCTAGATTTGTGGTTGCTTTCTGTAACACTAATAGGTAGAGTTCAATGAGTAAAATAAATGGTAACAAGTGTGATTACAAACGCTTTATAATTAAGTTGCTAGCAACCTAGGTTAAGCTTTTCAAATAAATAAGTTTTAAAATAAATTATATTTGTCCTCAAAGAAACTGTGGCCCTATTTTTTCAAACCATTCGCGTCAAGATGGCGTGTGATATGCATTAAGACAAGAATAAACTTGCCGTTCCAAACTTCAGACTTCAGAAGGTTAATCACTCGTTTATTGGAAGATGTATTACATTCTTTAATAAATTGCCTCAAAATATAATTGAATTACCTTTACATAAATTCAAATCTATTGTTAAACAATGTTTAATGACTAAAGGATATTATAGAATAAATGATTATATGAACGATAACAATGTATGGTCTAGCTTGTAAGAACATTTAATTGTAATATTTTTAAAAGAGTCATTGACAATAGTGACTGAGTTTGTTGCGCAGCTTCTTCTCAGCACTAGCCCACAATTGTCCCGAAGCTGTGGTAGGGGCAATGTTGGGACGTGTATAAGTGCTCGCAATAGCCTATGTACAAAATAAAGTAATTTTGATTTTTTTTGAATTTTGAATTAATTAATGACCGATTTTCCGATGGAAATTTATTTAATTCCACACCAAATTGATTCGAAAATATAACTGAATTTTGTGAATACTAACCTCAATATTTCGCGCGATTTTCATTGATTTTAATTCGATTTTAAATTAAATTCACACGACATATTCAAGCGAGTGAATAAAAAATAGGGCCCCTGACCATTTGACCTATTTTATAGTAGGAAGCTTCTAATAGTATAGCTACCTGGCACAGAACACACAGGCTCAGCAACTGAGTAAATTTGTTTGGAGAAGTTGGCACCAAAGTCTGGCCGCATTGCATTCCTGTTTAAAATTTTACACAGCTACTTGTACAAAACTTTACAGATGAATAAAGCTTGTACTGTATGTTCGGACAACAGCACGTCAAGGTAAACACTGCGATGTCTTATGCAGTTGTCATAAGAGCTAGTTTGCGACAAAAATGGGTAACGTGATGTGCTGGCGACTGTACTATTTCAAGTTACTATAAAAACTTGAGGGAACAACATAAATACGATTCTTATTGTAAAAAGAATATACTTATACAAAAAAAACGACTTCAAAAAAGACTTAAATAAACTCTTGAAAGGACTACTATTTTAGGCAGACTTTTTTTTTTGCAATCGGTGCCATCTCATTGGCCTTCAAGCGTCATCTATCAGAGTAGCGACTCCAAAAATAAATGGCTTGCCTAAAATGGCGTCGTTTTAAGGGTTTATTTAAGACTTTCAGCGCATTTTGTTTTTGATGTCGATTTTTGTTTGTAGAAGTTAATTTAATTTGCATTTTTTTTTTGTGGTTTTTAGAAGGAAAGGAGATAGGGGGAGGGTTGCACCTTTTGACTGTTCTTTAGGAAGCTATAAAGTACCTAACATAAGTTCTGGCGTCATTATCACTGGATTCCTAAGCGTTAAGGACTTCCACCACCAGCTCAGCTCCACAAAGTGGTGGCTATCATGCGTAAAATCATGTCTATGTTAAGATACTAGTACAAAAACACTTTATGAGCCCTTAAATTTTGAAGGTTTTCCTCGAATTTTCAACAATAGGACCAATTAGAAGACTAAGTAGATTTAAAAAAGTCAAATTGGTCTACAAAGCAGTCATTTGTAGACCAATTTGAAAAAATATATATCTCTAAATCGATACGAGTTAATGTAGCCACAAAAAACATGCAAAGGAATTGATAACCTCCTCCTTTTTGAAGTTGGTTAAAAACAAAATATATTATTTATACTTTCTAGATGTAATATCAGAGCTATGATAGCATTTGTATAGTTAACTCATCAATCAGCTACTACAATGTGCCAGTTAAATACCACTCATTAAGTACAACACATTACTTATCCCATAGCTTTGATGTTATTAGCGCTGAACAATATTTTTGTAATTCAGCTTCTCCACAAAAGTACCCATCGCTGCAAGCCACAGATCACTAAAATTCCCAGAAATCGCATACAAGCAGAAGGTAATACAAGCTTCTTTTCATAATTGTTATGTGTTTGTAACGATGATATGATAATCTTACTAGAAAAAAATATTACGATTGTTAGTACGTACAAAACTTACAACTGAACATGATGATATAGTTAAAAGAGTAGGCTTAAATCAAGGCATATAATGGAACTTGAAAATAATAGCATTATAACGCCAAAGGTTAGTCGTAACAACTATCACTTTTTAGATCATCTAAAAAACCACTAAAGTCCACCAGAATATACATTACTGTTAACAAATTTACGCTTCACTTCTACTAGACTATTTTGTCTATGGCAGTCACATCCCAAACATACCGGAGCGAGGCCGATTCGGCCATATTGTCTTTTGCCGATTGGTAACTTCTGCAAGTTATTGCCCGAATAACCCTCCCGAACGCGTATTGTCAACGAGTGCCGCATTGTATTACAGAAATTGGTCGCTTATTGTTCGTTTGTCTTTGGGTATTTGCCCCAGTTTGATGAGATATGCTGATCTTATGCAATACTCGTAGATATCAGTGTTTAGGAGCTATTTTGTTCTGAGATTTTGATGCTATATTTACGATTAACGCTTTTTCTATGTTAACCGCTTAATTGAGACTGCGCCTGCGGGGCACAGGGGTGCGGGGGGAGGCGAAAGCGGCGCGGATACACACCCGCAGGCGAGATCTCAATTTTATGGTCTACTTTAAAGTAAGTAAATTTACGATTGTTTATTTTAAAGGAGCTGGTACTAGGTATTCTAACTGTCGGTGCAATACCCGAATTCCGTTACAGATTTCCATTAATTAAAATCTGCTAAATAATCTTAAAAGTTCCTTGACTAGCAGAGCAAAAACGTGCCCGTTATATTCACCATACGTAGCACTCCAATTATTTCATGCTAAAAACTGCATAATTTCGCAACTATCACGCTAATAAAATACACCACCGAATAAATTAACAATTAAGTTAGGTAATTTTGAAGAATTGTTTCAATTTTAACCACAAAAAAAATTCAAATAATAAACGTTTCTCGGAAACAAGAAATGGCCAGTACTATCTTATTTATGTGATTCATTGTGGTAATGTTTCCGCTTATAGCTATGAAACTAATTCTACAGAATTATTTGTGTGTGATGAAATAGAATTGGCGAGGCCGAAAACGTAAGAGATACAAATTCATAGCAAGTTTAGCATTTACAATTTATCAGTGCCTTGCAAATTTCTGTATACGATTCAAAAGAAGTTCATTTCGATTTCTAAGTGAACACATAGCATTCCTCGCTTCGTAAAAATAACATTGCGATACGGTGAACAAACTCAGACCGCGTCTATATTAAAGTTTGTGCAAACAGCGAATCTCGATTGCTTAGCAAACAGCCCGAATACCTCTTCCTTTCAATAACTTTATCGTGAATGGGCGATTGAGCCGTCAATATAAAAACGGAAAATAAATAACGTACCTATCTACAGAAAATAATGTTTAAAAATTATATAGAATTGCAATACCCGTAGATATGCTCGAATGTTCTTGAATGAAATTTCAAAGGTTCGCGTCGCTTCTAATAATGTTTTTACATAATTTAAATGACTACAAGTAAGTACATATAACTAAGCCGTTTTTTTTTTGTTGTAACCTCAGCTTGAGTTCTTTAAAGATATTGAGGATCAGGGAATTGTTTCGTAACCTATTTTTAATAAACCTTATTGAGATCGTCCCTCGAATAAACCATGCATAACCCCATGTCTTGGAAATTTCTTTTTATCAGTTAGCTATTCTTCATAATCATCATGATGGTCAGCAGGTCGTCCACTGCTGAATATTAATCCTCAATGATTTTTCACAGTGACTGGCCTGCATCCACTCCATCTTTTGATCTTTGGCCTCCATTATAAATCTAGAACTCTTCTGCACCAACAGCCATCAGTTATTCGCGTCCATTTGAACTATTGCTACCTATTATTCGTGATACAGACAGATACAACTTTCGGATCGTTTGTTTTGTTACTATCGCCAATCAGAAAGACGTGCATGTCTTCTGTTATCACCTCTTCAGCAATGTGACAACTCAAGCCTGTATCATTTATGACGCATTTGTTAGAGCACTGCTTGTTATAAAACCTAGATACTAGATAAGACAGCATTGGCACGTGACATGCTCCAAGAAACGTGCGCTTTTGTGCAAACATTTGTACATGCCGATGGTATGAATTTATTTGTAACCGATAACACGATATAGGCCAAGTTCATTGTTTGTTTTAGATAACCGTATTTCGGGGTTTATTATACAAAGTGAAAAAAATACTCCTTTTTTGATGGAGTTGCATACAAAATTGTTTCGAACTGGTTAATGCTATTTTGAAATAGGTATCGTTTCAGATAAAAGCAGAATGCAATAACAAGACGCGCGATGTATCATTTTTATCGACGTGTCTATTCGATGACGTCATATTTTCTGTTCCTTAGCAAATGGAGAGGATTATAGTATGTCGGTAACAAAACCGAAATTGCTGACATCCGTTGCTCAAAATAATACGAAATTTGTCAATGCACAACAATTTCATTTCGCCTTCACACATTGGTGCGTACTTACTACACAGTCTCGCAATCGTCATTACGGCCCTTACAAATAAACCAATCCCAAACTTGACACTTTTATTCCGTGGATAGAGATATGACACAGCGATAAGTGGTTCCATTGATTGTAACAAGGAAAATATCACTCTGTGTGAGCACTGAGCGTCTTTGACCATTTCTGAACAACTTTGTCGCAACTATTTTCGGTACGAATTTGGAACCACATAAACGCATGTAAGTTTACGTAGATACTGCTGTAGATTTTTACCATACACTTGCACTACTTAATTAATACATAGTTAACCTATCAAATTACGTAAGTAAATAAGGCATATATATAAAAAGGTAATGGTAAGATGGGTGTAGTAATATGAAAGAAATAACATTAACAGAACAGTAAGCGCGCATGATTTTAGCAACTAAACGCTGTTAGGTAATTGCGTGCAAATTACTCGAATAGTTCTTCACCGTGCACCACTAATAACCGATGACAAAACAAATATGAAAACATTCCCGTTAATTTCGAAAGACAAGTTTTAATTAAACGAATAAGGCACGGACGTAAAAACGGCCAAGTTTTCAAAACCAGTCTGCAATCATTTCTTAATTGATTTAAGACAAGTAGAACCGACTTCAAAAAACTGACTAAAGCGCTTAAAATAACGCATTTGTCTTCTATTTAAAAGAAACAAATTCTTTTACAGTCTTTTCAGTCACTTTTTTTTAAGTCGGCTTATTTTTGTAATATTTTTTTATTTCATGATTTTTAGTTATTGACTTATCTTTATTCATACCTCAAAAACTACTAAAACAATTTAGATGAAACTTACACTGTAGCCTATGTTAAATTCAAGAAATCCGTGGACAAACATAGAAACATACAAACACTTACGAAATTTAGCACATGTGTTTGGAAGCCTTATGAGATCAACGTACCTACTCAAGTATTATGAAATTCCGAAGATATCACAAACATACACATTAAATTAATTTCTTCCTTTTTTAGCCGGTAACTAAAACATAAGACCAAAAAAAAATAAGGAATCTAGGTCAAAATAAAACTTATTTAAATTTACGTACTTTTATGTAAACCAGTATTGAATCATAGTTTTTGCGTAACAGGAATAAATGACTAATAAAATTATAGGTACTGCACACGTAATATTAATTTTAATAACAAGGATATTGTTATCGCTACCTACGTATTTTGTGTGGTCATGGACTCATGTTCTTTGAATGCCTACACAGTTTGCACGATGAATGAAACAACAACAAAATGAAATGATAACTTATTCCATACTTTTGGCATTTTATCTCCATAGAAATACAAACATACTAGAATAAACCCCAGCCTCTAAATCACTGCACCGTATAACTGGAACTAAAGGTTTTTTTTTTCTTTGTTTGTAGAATTTTGTAAGCAATATATTTTTAAAACTTTTAAAATAATACCCATCGGTGCATATAACATTACAGTCTTTCTGCATGACCTAAAGGTATGACTGGGAGAGAATGCTTTTAACATTAAGTCCACATTTGGTACACATAAAAGTTTTTAAATAATAAATAAGACTGATAGTCCATTCGGTTTCAAAGGGTCTCATTTTACAAAGATAATTTACCTACGAGTATGTGAGTTTAGTTATAATACTCGCATTGTTTTAAAATAAATCATTTCGATAAAAGAATGTCAAGATTTTCTACAATATTCGACTTGCAAAGATAAACGGACTTAAGTTATTAAAAATATACTGGCGAAACCGTAACGTATTGTGAAAAAAACATCATTGGTCAAAAAGCACAAGATTTAAAGCTCTCTTTTAAGTATTTTATAGCGACAGGCAGGGACTCTGAGACCCGAAAACCATCGGTCAGTTCCCTTCCTCCCTTTCCATAAATATGACAGACTGTTCTTTGGGACTTTTGGGACAAAATTTTGGCATTATTTCGAAAAATCTGATGGAACGTGCTTTTGATTATCTACGAAGTGTAATATTGCCTATAATAAGTTACTTACTTTTTTTTTAATTCTAATTGATCGTCGGTTTTTAAGCAAATCTTTACCAGTCTGTTCAGAAATATTTTTATCTATACAAATATTATGAAGCTTAAGAGTTTGTTTGAACGCGCGGACGAAGTCGCGAGGGACCGCTAGTTGCACATAAAAATCAATAATGAGTCCAATTTCGTTAAAATCTGATATATAATATAAACTTACACTTATAAGGTCTAAATGACTCATCCATGGCATGACCCTGTCCTGCCACATGTCGTCTGCTTATTTACAACTGCACCTCAAAAGCTCGTAACAAAAACCGTGGGCCACTCAAACGTGGTGTTTGACAAACCGAAATGCAGATATGAATGGGTGCACTTGTCGCGGGCTTATCTGCCCTGCCCCTCGGCAGTCGCGCCGCGCGCACCGAGCCAGCCACCCGTCTCGCACCGACTCGCTGACACCCGTCCGATCGATTTCTAGTAACCACGAACAGTGACTTGTGACTCTGTGCCCTTCAGTGTTGTGAATGACATGTGCTTTCGTGCTGACTGATACAGGAACGATTGTGGGATCCGATATCGAACTCTCAGACGTAAGTACTTGAATCTTTGGAAATCGGAAACTGAAGGAATCAGTTTCGAAGAAAATCGCAATCGTAACAAGATAAGAACTTCGGAATTTGGAAAGGATCACGAATATTTTGCTGATGAAGTCAACTTGGTTAAGGAAGTAAATAATGAAGTCGAAAATATACTAGTGTTAAATATTGGGTCCAATGTCAACTTTGACGAAATAAACAACTCTGATGTGATGATAATACACATAAAGATGATAAAGTTAATTAATTTAAATAAGGAATGTTAATATTAAAATCAGACACTGAATGCGAATCGAACATTAAAGATTTAAATTAAACAAAACCCTAAACAATTTTAATAAAAAGGAAAACTGGAGATAAAAAGCTGCTTATACTTTAAGGCATCATAGGTATATAAACGATCCGCATATTCAGAGTTAAAAACCCTTGATTAAAAAGCTTAGCCGCATCCCTCAAGATGCGTGTGGTAATTTGAAATTCAAAACATTCTCCGCAATGAAACAATACGACAATGCCCTAAAGACGGAATTCTTAAAGCACTCCTCTACATTTACATTCAAACATACCCAAAACTCGGTATAGGTCGGGGCAGAACAAAAGTGGCATTAGAAGAAACGTATTTCCAGATGCTAGAGCGTCAACACTCGTTACGTATATTTTTATACACCAACTAAAACATAAAAGAGTTACCGAAAGAAATCCTAAAGAACAGCTGCTGTTAATGAAACAAACTACATTTAATTGCAGCTAAAGCTTTTACCGTGTCTGCATGCACATCACGCGTGTTAATTATTTTCATAAGTGAATGTGCACGGAGATACATCGCAGCAATTTCAGATCTTAATGTGTCGTTAGAGATTGATGATGTTTCTTATTCCATTACTTGGACCGTCCCAAATGATACACTGAGCTGAGTAGTCGTCAGTCGGCGACTCCTTGATTCCCATCAGCCCATCAGTGACTGGCGGTTTTTAGTTGGATACCTTAACGACTCCTGCCTACTATTAGTTTATAATAAACACTCATAGATGACGGTCATTATTATTATGTTCAGATGTGAGAGCATCGCTGGGAAGCGTTATTATTACACTAGATCTAGAGTTCTCAGCACATTATAGAAAGACATCCCCCGTTATATGGGCCCAAAGAATATTACAAATTACCAACTGACAGACTTATTATTTGTTCATTTACTAAAGGTTTTTAAATTGTTCGCTTCAAGGTTACTGTTTTGCTAACCATGAGTCCACGGATATACTTTATTGCTTAAAGAAGCAGAAATATATTAAAGTTGCAAATGTTTTACAAAATAAAGTATCTGTATAAAATAAAATACAATCCACATGGTAAAACTTCTTGGAACATTTAAGTAGTGCGTGATGGCATATTAAAACGCGTGCTACATATCTATCCGCAGTACCAGTGTTAATCTGCAAACATTAATGTTTTTATTCGAGATGAGACAGAACAGAGCTCATTGAGATCGTCCGCAATGGCCCGTGGTGCGCGCGCGCAGCCGCGGCCTGGATGCCACCAGACCGTTTCGCGTATTAATCTGGATAATTCATCAACGCCGAACCCAATAAATGTATCTTACATCTTTCCCGACAGACGCACCAAAATATCTGGCACTCTCAATGCCACCGCGACGCAGCAACATTGTATCTGACAAGTAAAAACTTATCGAACCAGTTAATCAAATGAGCCACATCTCAATACTCGTGTCCTTAACTCAGTGATCGCCTTGATATCAGGCGATTTTAAGAAATTATTCTTATTTGTCGTTTATTTTGGTCGTGGGACCAGGGACTGCAAAAAGTGAACGCATTCTCGCATCCGCGGTCCATTATAATTTGTTGCTTTTAAATGTCACTTGTTTCGCATAATTACCGCTTTATAGGTGTATTAAGTAAATACACAATAAAAGTATGTAATTGAATAATATATTAAAGGCGCTAATATGTATATGATATAGAGATAATGATCAACTAAGCACAAACACATCTTTTAATAAGCTTCTAAAATTAAAGTTTCTACTTTTACTTATGTTTTTTGAGTCCAACTAAAATTTAATTGAAAACAGAACATATGGTATTAATAGCAAATAGTTTTAAACTTCCATATCTGCCTGCAGGTGATATGACATTATTTTAAAGTAAAGTTATTAAGAGCAAGATCTTCTCCGAGCATGGATATTATGCACTGTACTTAAATTACGATCATTGAGAAGAATCTTATCAATCCATTAGTACTCAGAACCAGTAGGACACTTTGTTGCGCATTCCTTTGCAAAACGATATATTTTTTAAATTTACTTAAATCATTTTATTTAATATGTAGAAGTTACTTATTTCAACTTCAGCATCTGAGTATCACCATGTTATTGTGGTAATTTAGATACTTTTACATAAAACTTTGTGTTAGGAGTTTTTATAATGGGATAATTGAAACTAAATTAAAGCTTCACATCCCCGAAACGATCACTTAATTTTAAAATTTCAACGTATTTTAATCAAACATTGTTTGCGTACTTCTCAACCGTCATCAATTTTCTGTCCAATTCCGATTTAAGATTAACGATAACTAGTTACATTCACTCGAGTGTCTAATTCTACATAATTATGTAACAACCGTGGACAGACCGGTGAGAACTAAAAGAGAAAAAAATATTAGGCGCCGGACTGGTTTAGCGTAACGCAGGAAGCGAACAGGTTCCACCGTTGAGATAACTATTAATTGGAATTTTAATTTTCACTAATGAAAGATGCTCGTAAACAGAAGTCTCCGCTGGTAAATCGGCCTTTTAACTATTACCGTGGATTGAGTAACAATAACGGCTTTCACTGCGTAGAAGAAGGCAGTTATTACAATCGATACACGCAACGCTTTTTAGGTAATCCAGCCGACTTGTCGATCATTTCTGATTGTGTTATACTTACTACCCTGACTAAATTATACCTGACATACGTGATAAGGCTCAATTTCTTAATCGATAGTTATAGTAAAATATCGTTACCAGCAGTTAAATATTTCCGATTGTGTGTGATTTTAAGAAAAAGTATCTTTGCCAAATGGCTAAATAGCTGTTTTTTGTAACTGATAAAAAATCTGTATAACTGTGTTGTGTAGCGTGCGTTTGTTAGATATGTTTGTGTTTATGATATCCTATTCCCAATAAATGCAATTCATAATTTTATGACCATTGGTCGATTTTTTTCTTCAGAACACACACAATTGTAAATATTCAACCGCTGGTAACGACATTTTACCATTACTATAGATGGAGAAACTGGGCCTTAGTCGATTAGCCCGAAGGCCAGATGGACCCATTGGTTCGTAAAAAAACAAAGACACGACAGTGATAAAGATAGAACTTTGTTTGTAAATCGATGAATGTAAAAGGCATCAGCATTGTTCTTTTATTTACTTACTACGCCCAAACTCTCCTATTCAAAGAGCCATTCCAGAACATAAATATGTAAAAATATTTATATTAGGCAAAAAATAGTTTCCTGTTCCTGTTTCTAAAAGCAATAGCTTTTTTAAAATTACACATCATTCGAAGCAATAACTGTTTCCTATGTAGATCGCTGATGGTGCAATTGATTGAAATCTATTGAAATTGCTAATTGAATAGCAAAGGATAACATCTCCAATTTTATTGATATTGCTACTGATATATAATCATGCAAATATGATTTTTATTTTAATGAGCAATATGAGTTGATATAACTTTTATAAGGTCTGCCATACACGGAACGATATAATTCATGCCTTTTAAGAATGTTCCGTGTCCATGGGGCATAACACACTATGATAGCTTTAATTAGCAAACTCTCGGATAACACGTGAAACAAATCAGAAGCGTTAGTTTTTTCCGGACTTTAGAACTGTATCGTGATGCGATCTACTTGTTTTGTGAATCGCATGCTTACTTCCACTAAAATCTCAGGAAACTTTCAAATCTTTGATGCAAATTGCCGGCCTAAGAGCCCGATGAAACATGGAAAAAATATTCGTATAAGGTCATTAAAGGGGTAACAGGTCACGAATTCAAGAACGTCAATTTATGAGTCAAAATGAGAATGCGAGTTGGTTATGTAATAAATGACTGTAACATCACGTAAACTTAAAAGAAGCAATTATTCATAACCTTTGATAAAAGCAGTGCTAAATCATTGATGCTTAGCTGAAACATGGTGTAAGTAGTGCCTCATGAATGTCAGAAAGTTATGAACGAGCGTGGCAACTAAAGAAAAGGTTTCTCCGCCTAAAGATTACTTTTATGCTAATTTGTAATCGTAAATATTAACGTCTATGGAACACTCGCCGGAGACAATTTTGAGGCAGGAAACAGTCAAGCTTGTTTTATTGCCTGCTATTAATGTCGCTTAGGCTGACGCGTTTGATTTACCTCGCTGGACGACGCAAGGAGCCTCGCTTCCGACGCCACACGTCCAGCTCGCTGCATCGTTATCTATTAAGCCATTAAGAACATTGACCCTTGCTTATCTCTTGCGTAATAAAGCTGATAATACTCGTAAGCTAATGCTTTACTATCCTGTTAAATTAGGAACGCTCTTTGTTCAGTCATCCGCTCTTAACAAAAGAGGTGTTTACAAATTGTTGTTCATTGTCTTCATTGTTTACTTTCGAAACTGTGGTTATTGTTAAGGTGTTAAAGTTTTATTGAGGTGCGTTTTGTTGGTCGTCGTAAAAGTCGCATCTGGGCGTAGGTGTAGTAGTGGGGCATTTCCCGTGAATGGCCGCGTCCGCCCACGGTCGCCCGCCCGCCCACGCGCTTGTAAATTGTCCCCTAACTGTACCCGCTACAAATTACCTATGTTACACGCGTAATTGAATGCGCTTAGTTTTAATCATGCCCTTTGAACAATAACTTATATTAACTGAATGCCGCTACTAAGCAAATTATGTAAGTTGGAATTAGCTTGCGTATTCATTCACGCGGAAAGGTCTTCCACCTACATAACTTTAATAAATGAATTGAGATGCTTTTAGAAGCAATCGAGAAATTGCGTGAATAAGTTCATCTAAAAAGCGTAATAATTCATTGCGTATCTAGGCCGCATAGCACTGATGGTGTCGTGCTAGGAATTAATTTTAATAAACTCGGGTTAAAACTTGTTAAGCGTGCACATTATGATAGCTATAGTAAAATATGATATCCTAAGTCATTAGCGTGGACAGTAGTGAGTATTTATGTCTAATAGGGAATACATAACGACACAAAACATTAATGTTGTCAATAAATCTCGTATAAACCCTTCACGGTTGCGTACAAGCATATTGCAACTTGCCGATTAACGGCTCAAAGCTAATGATGTAGCAACAAACGGTACATTTGTCAGACTATTGGAATAATGCAAAGGATATTCCCTTACAATGTATAAGTAGTAACATCAACGTTTTACTGTGCATCAAATTACATTCCATTGCCTTTCCCCACTGTAAACAAGAAGTCTTTCACAATGATTCGCCTTATAAGTTGCATGTTTACAAGTTATTCACATACGAAAACATCTTTATATCAAGCAAGGTAATGCGAAGTAATTGTTACAAGTTGAATTAGGTACTGGAATTTGCAATACATATTATGTTTATTCCGTAAAAAATTAAATTACATTACCCACCTCCGTATACAAAGTAACATCACTTTGTATCGAAATGAAAACGAAGATTGTCATTTTCAAAACAAACAAAAAATGGACAAAGGATATAACGGGATATAACTACGTGGTTTTGCTTAACGTAATTCCATACATTTTAACGAAGTCAAACTTCGTTGTCATTTTGAAATTATTCCTGTAACTAAGACCCCGAGTCCCCGACCTCCGAAGGTTTATGATTTGCAAGGTTCAATGAAATAATAATTGAATTAAAATAAAATTAGAAATGATAAATTTCATGTTGTAACACTTCTTTGACAATTATAATGTGGAGTAAAAAGACACGTGATCAAACTTAAACGCATTGTTTGCATCTCACCCGTGAATATTAATACATTCCAGTCGTCAAACAAATTTGATAGAAAATTTGCACACTTCATACACTTGTGTCAACATTGACACAAATGGAAAATAAGGATTTAAACTTAGTATTCTCTTTGTTTGCACTATAGCGGGCACTATTGTTAACTCTACGATCAGTAAAATCTACGGTTTTAAGCACTAATTCTAGGTATGCAAACATGACAATAGAAGACACCAACCTTACGCATCAGAATTTTTTTTTGAATATTGAATGTCAATGGAGTCGGTAAGCACAAATGCTTTTTAATAGCTCCACAAAAGGTTACAAAATGGCTGACAGATTTGATAATTGTTAAAATACAATATACTTAATTCGAGTCTATCTACATCGGCATATCCAAAGATCTGTTTCACCATCCACAAATAAGACCCAACCAACGAAAAATTTACATATGAAACGTCATTTCTTAAAAAGTATTGTACAGATACCAAATCTTAAAGGACATTGTAAACAGGCCATAAGTATTTTTACTACATGATACATATACATTCCCGTGTGGCATAATCGATCGCCGAATTATTACAAGTACCTACCTATGAATTAGTATCTTTAACAGAAAATTGTTGTAGTATAAATTTTAATGTATGTACTTGCAAAATATTTCAGGAATGTAACGCAACCCGATCGGCGTGAAAGTGGTCAATACAAATAATTGCAACAAAACACGATATCATTTTATAGGCGTATCACGGGAGCGCAATAAATTACTTTGTGACCAGAATCTCGGCTGCGGGTGCAGGTAGGTTGGTAATTTGCAAAATATCACGTTCCATTACATCAGTGCCGAATGATTAAGAGGCAACACGTGCTTTGCCCTTTTTCCGCCACCGAATTCCCGCAAATGACATGTTTACTTATCGGATGTTTCAAAGTTTTTGGTTTCTATGATCTTGTTTCTTCTTACAACCGGGGTTTTGACTTATCTAGTTGAACTCTTACAAATAGATATTTGTGTTACTATACTACAGCTGTGATATGAGTAAAAAATAAAAACAAAAATTTAAAGTGGACTATCAACCCAAAGTAAGATTAATCTAATGTTAAATGCGCAAAAATATTAAAAAACGAATTTTATCAATTGAAAAACTTTGTAGTCTAGACGCCAGCCTTGTGATCTCTACACCTTGTCCTAACGGGGTCGTTGGTTGATGCCTATTATATTTATATTATCTGTTAGAGGTATTATATCATGCAGTCAAAAAAATCTTGACTTCTACAATCTACTACTATTATAACTAATCATGGCCACATTTATCTACTCCGTGAAATAAAATCAAACATGAAGTGTAAGATGGCCTCTGGGTGGATGGACAATGTATTATAAAATAAAACGACACTACTAATAAAACAAAAAGCACACCTCTTATAGCTAATTCCGCAGTTACCTCTATCAGAACGTCGAAAACAAGCCTCCCTAATGGAAACACCGCATTGTTTGAGACGTGCAGACGACGCGTGTAACGGAGACGGGGCGTTAATAATGCCCTTTGTACCAGTGTCTCGTACAGCCACAGCCAACCCCTGAATTTAGTTACGGTTCACTGGGCTTAATGTGATAGAAAAATTGCATTAGACCACACTTTCTGAATTGGCAATTAATTAACGCAATATTAAGAGGATAACATGAGCAGTCAATATAATATCTATCACCCTGATGGGAAAAATCGCGAGATTTTCTATGCTCACACACACAGAATAAATAATTTATTCTGTGCTGACACACTACAGATATTAACATAACTTTACCGACTACAGATATTAACATAACATTACCGACTTCAAATAAAGGAGGTGAAACCAATTTAATATGTATGTATGTGATCCAGTTAGAATTTGATAATATTTGAGTACGTTAATCTATTATGGCTTCCAAACACCTGTGCGAAATTCCGTGTACCTATGTTTGTATATTTTTGTTTGTCCGCGGATTTCTCGAAAACTAGAAGTCATAGCGAGATGAACCTTTTAGTTCAATTAGGAGACGAGACAAGATTATATATTTCAACTTAGAGTAGTGTACGTTTCATCTAAATCGGTCCAGTAGTTTCTGAGATTTTGGTTATTTTTCGTAGCGTTGTAGTCACTGTTATAAAAAAAACTGCATGTCGTTGTAACCCGATAAGTATACTTAGCGCTGATTTTTCAATAGTCAGATAAGAAATATTTGTCGAACAAAATACAATATGGCCAATTTAAAAACGTCACATAATTGTCAGCAATCGAACGAAACTGTCATTTTTTTTAAATCTGTCACTTTATAATTTATCAGTCTGATAAGTTTTATCTGACCATTGTAAAATCTGCTCTTAATCAAATAAAACCTTATAGTTAGGGAGGCGAGGTAGCTAAATGGCGTAATTCAACGGCGCCGTCGAGACCTATCAAAATCGAAAGATAAAATAATTTTGAAAAGAAAAGCTCGTATGGTAAAAACCATTTTAGCGGTGGGTTTGGCGTGTACGGTTTTTAAAAAATGTAAAAAAAAACAGTTACTTGGGCATTCTCGAGCGCGTCAGATATTCATACTACGTATGCCCCAAGTGCCTCTGATAACAACGGTATACTAATCTGCCGGTTTGCGTGGTGGGGGTAGGCATATAAAGTAGTCAAAAATGCAAAAAAAATAATAATACTCGAGCGCGTCAGATTTTCGGAAGGGGTGTTAAGTAGGCCCCAAGGAAGCTCCCTTTAAAAAAGCTGACGATTTTGGCGTGACCATAAGTTACGATGAATTTTTGAAAATGCAAAAAAAAAAAGTTTTTTTGAAATACTCGAGCGCGTCAGATTTTCATAGGGTAGGTTCATCTCGGTATCCTGAAAGCATATTTTCTTAATCAGACAAAAATGTTGGTGGGTTCTCTTAATCTGACCGGAAAGGTTTTTTGGTTACTTTTTTTTCCTTTCTTCTTTCTTTTTAACCCCTTACCGCATACGAAACCATAAATGGACGCCAAACTTTATATATTTTTTATAGGCTAACGATAAACCTCATCTTAAAAAACTAGTTAACATTACAACCAGCATTTCTTCGTGTAACGGAACGTAAATAATTTGTTCATTGCAAATGTCACCTGTCAAATATTTTTAAAGTTATGTTGAGCGCGTGCGAAGAGCCGTGTACAAGGAAAAAAGTGCTACTTTGTAATTAAAATTAAAATACCAAAAAGGTGAGTAAAGACATGAAAAAAAATATTACTATATTATTTTAACTTTCTAAAATATGGTAAACCTTTAATTTTTACTTTGTTTTGCATTTTTGGTGCTTTTTTCCCCCTTTTTTTGAAGTTGCCATATGTGGCTTCGTATGCATCTAAGGTTGCTTTTTTCTCTCATTCCAGAAATGGATCCAGCGCGCTTCTATGGCTCTACTAAGCATGTAAATACTATTCCTGGCGATGGTAACGTGAGTGATGATGATATTGATTCAGATTGTGATAATAATTGTGATCAAAGTTCAATTCGTTTACCTCCAAAAAGACACATTATTATACCCGAGTCTGAATCAGATTATTCTGAGGAAGATGACGTGCCTTTGATTAATTTACAGTCTGCAACAACGTCCAAATCCAAAGGAAAAACTGCTAAAAAGAAGCGTGTTATTTGGAAAAAAGGAAAAATGCCAAGCTATGATGTAAATAATTTCAAATTTATGGGTGACACAGATTTACCGGATACTATAAAACGACTGGATTCCCCGGCAGACGTTTTCAAGTTCTTGTTCACAGCTGATATGATCACTTTTATTACCGAGCAGTCTAACCTCAAGTCTATTCAAGAAAATATAAATAAACCAGCAATGATCACGAACGCTGAAATTGAGAAATTTATAGGAATCGTCATCTTTATGTCCTGTGTGAAGTTACCGTCAACGAGGAAATATTGGTCAAAAGAAGTAGGACAGTCGCAAGTTTATGAAATAATGACGTGTAACAGATTCGAGTCTATAAAAAGATTTTTACATTTTAATAATAATGAGAACTTTGTAGCCCGTGGAGAAGATGGACATGATAAATTATTTAAAATTCGGCCTTTGTTGGATATGATTCGTGAGCGTTTGATGTTAGTCCCTAAAGAAGAGTTTTTAGCCGTAGATGAACAAATAATCCCTACCAAATGCCGTCATGAATTAAAACAGTATAACCCAGCTAAACCTCACAAATGGGGTTACAAAAACCAAGTCCTGAGAGGCGTTAGCGCTTTTAGCTACGACTTTGACATCTTTGCTGGAGACCAGAGCAATGTGTACCCTTCAGATGCACCAGATCTTGGCGTAAGCTCAAATGTGGTCACAAGATTGACATCCACAGTTCCACAACATCAAAACTACAAAGTTTGTTTTGATAACTGGTTCAATAGCCCAAATCTGCAAGTGTATCTTTACAAAAAAGGTTTACTTCCTTTAGGAACTGTGCGACTCAATCGTGTGCCAAACTCAAATATGCCTTCTGAAAAGGAACTGAAGAAGCGAGGACGTGGAAGCATGGAAGAAAAAGTAGCAGTGATTGATGAAGTAAAGTTGAGCCTGGTTTCCTGGTTTGATAACAAGAATGTGAATCTTCTTTCAGCCTACGTTGGAAGTGAGCCCACGACAACAAAGCGGCGTTATGTTCGACAAGATAAAAAATATGTTTACATACCTTCTCCTCAAGCTGTCGATGTTTATAACCAGCATATGGGTGGAGTAGATTTACTGGACTCTATGCTGGGTTATTATAGAATCCATTTGCGGTCTCGTCAGTGGTACAAGAGGATTTTTTTTCATATGTTGGACATGTCCCTTGTAAATGCTTGGTTGTTATGGCGCCGAATCAATGCAGACTGCTACATGCCTTTGTTTGACTTTAAACTCGCCGTATCCGAGCATATGCGAAAGGCAGGAAAAGCTCTTATTACCAAGAAACGCGGTCGTCCGTCCAGTATTCTTGGAACTCCGACATCCAGCCGAGGCGGCACCCCCACCAGTTTGCCTGACTCTCCAATACCCGCGAAAAAGTCACGAAAAACGCCAGCTAGACATCAAGATATACCTTTGGAGTCGGTGCGTTCTGATGGGATTGCCCATTATCCAATTTGGAAAAAGAACGCCCGTCAAATATGCCAAAATTGTTCGAAATTTCGTTCTTTCACATTATGTGAAAAATGTAACGTTTTTTTGTGTTATAATGATAAACGCAATTGTTTTAAGGAATTTCACGAAGCTTAAACTATTTTTTCCCTAAATGCATACCAAGCCATATTTGAATGAAAATTAGTTGGCTAGAATGCATACGAAGCCAAATATGGCGTCGTGTAATAACTTTTTTAATATAAGTAAAAAAAAAATTTTCTCAATTTGATCTCATTAAGTAAGCTCAAATAAACAACTTTTCGCAAAAAAAAAAATTTTATTCTATCTCCTTAATAATTCATGCGGTAAGAGGTTAATAATTATTCACTTCGTTTTGCTGACGGTACGTCCAAAAAACAATTTGAGGATCAACAGGCTATTGAATAATATACATACATGAAACTGTACATGTTAATAATACTTTTGTATACAGAGACGCGTAACCTTTTCTAAGTCCACGAAAATTGTCTAGAAGCTTTAGAAAAAAAAAAATTTGAGATAAAAGTAACATAATTTAATCATCGTTATTTCATATCATTTTTTTAACACCCTCAGTTTTCAAGATATACTCAATAAACCGGGAGTTTGAGTTTTTATGAAGCTTCAAGTCAAAAAGTTTTAACTTTGGACAAAAATGTAAAGAGACCTTTTTTGTGTAAAATAAAATTACCTTTTTTGTTTATTTAAACTTTTTTTTTGTAAAATGTATCGTTCGCGACTTATATGCTGCAACGCGTTTTTCGGAAGACGAAATGGCTCCTCCACACTCCTGGTCATGCGAAACCGGCAGATTTTGTATTTTTAGTACGTTTTAGATTATATTCTTCAAAATAAAAAAATCGCGCTCGAGAATGCCGGATTAACGTTTTTTTTTACAAGTTCGCGACCCTATAACTCGGCGGCGTCAAAGACTTATCGTCAGATTAGTTAAATTTAGTCTTAAAACACTAAAATCAACCCCTAATATCTTAATCTGACGCGCTCGAGTATTACAGACTATCGATTTTTTTTACTAATCTGATCGTCTATCCTAGGCGCGCGTCACTACATATAGAGCTAAATACTTTACAAGGTTGTTCTATTAGGTCCAAGGTATCTCTCATATCTTAAACTGCCACGCTCGAGTATTACCGAAAATTCCCCTATTCGCCTCCCTAACTATTAAGAACAGAACACTACAAAAAAATACTGAATAAATATTTCTAAAGCTTTGCACATTGCAAGTAGGCGTAGTGATAGAGCAGATTGGTTAATGGAATGGCTTTAACTTTTCCGTTTTTTCTGTATGAGCCTATTTGCATGTCATGATGCAAGTAGATTGTAGGCACTATAGACACCATTTGCTACTCTTTCAACGGGACCCTATTGTCCTGCAATAGATGACGATATAACATTCTGCGTGAAGGTATTTTTATGTTTCCGATCCCTACACGCCTTTAGAATTATGATAGTGTAATAATATGCGTATTTGTGCTTTGTACTTTTAATGAGTCAGTAAGCTTTTTTAACTTCTCGGAGCATATTATTTATTACTTAAGTGTTCTTGATTAGGAGTTTCAGAAATTACACATCAAAATGATTTTATATTGTTACCTAATAATTTTATACTGTTTATGTTATCATATCAATCTTGGTTTCTGTAACAACAAGTTTGTATGTTTTTTTGTATGACCTTGTGGTTTTAGAATACACACCACAACCACGGGCTAAAATCACTATCGCATACCTACCATATTAAGTTTCCATCGCGAATTCTATCTTGTGAAGACGGTCTTAAGGTAAATACGATAAGTACTTTAGTTAACCACATGTTGACCACGAATTTTTTACGGATTCTTAGCCCACAGATTTTATAAATATATAGCTACTTTTATAGGTATATGTGCAATGAGATGAAGAATTAACACTATAGTGAACCGATCTGAACTAAAACAATAAAAATCTAGATCATTTATTGAAAAATCGATATTTTATAAGTAGAGTCCTAAATAAGTACCTAGCTCATTAAAATAATAACTACAGAACAGTGCCTTTATACTAGACGCCACTTTATAAAATAAAGTACAATTTCACATTCGATGCAGTGGAAGTATGCATATTGCGATACTTTTTTATTGAATAATTTAATACAAATTCCTTCTACTAACGCGCAGTTACCTATGCATTGAATTAGAAACAACTGTAGTATGTAGCAATGAAGATTTTCATGTCCTAACATTGAATTCCAACCGGTAGCTTACTACTATGTATCCAACGGTACAATTAACGTTCATTTTTATTAGCAATAAAGCTATAATTTTCCAAATTTGTTCATCTACCTCTATTTGTACTGTGTGTTATTTCAGAGACACACGCGCGCCCGCGCAGCGCAGATCGCACCATGTGCGCTGCCGTGAGGTGAGTCATGCAACGCATATAAACTGTTTACACCCGCATTGCATTCACAGATACTTTTAGAGCTTTCGGTTAAGCTTACTTCAACAAACGATTCAACTTATCCGATTCAGATTGGAAAACGTTGAACTGTAAGAGCAAGCCATTGCACAAGCTTAAGGAAAGGAAAAGCAATCACATGAACATTCATTTAAAATCACACGCTTCATGATTCACTGCACTGAACTTTAATTCATCATTTGAGTTACTTGGGTTTCATACCTTATTTAAGATATTATACGTATCGCTCAAGCCACCTCAAGCCACAGTCATTCTAAATGGATCTACAGGTATAATAGCAAAAATGATTTAAGTTAAACGATTCTTAACTAGATACACATACAATGAAAGGATCATTTTTATAAGTACTAACATACAAGACAGGAGCGTTTGTCTTTTAAAACGTGCGACACGCCATATTATCGCGAAGGTACTCGTGAGTGTGCTATTAGTTAGTCGCACACCTGCCTCGCGACTTGATGTCAATGCCCGTCAAACGCGGGCCTAGCATAACACTGGGCCACGCATAGAATCCCACTTCCATTCAAATACAGCCCTTAAAACCACCACATAAGGACCTCCACTGAGGTATGCGCGGCGCTGAGCAACGCAACTTATTAAACAGCAAACAGTGTTCCACAAGCTATGCTTAATTACCTCAGGTACTATTCTCAAACAAACTGTTATGTTTGCCTTTAAGGTTTGTTGGCAGGTTGTGTGCAACAGTTTTATACTTGCGAAGAATATCTTCACTACCCTGCACATATAATTCCTCAAAAAGACTCAATGGGATTAAGAGGCACTTACACCATTACTTAACCCATTAATAAGTCATCGCCATGTCAACACAAGCCCTATAAATGTCCCAGCTAGACTAATCAATTACATCAACTGTTTATTGAATCACACATAACAAAGGAATGGGGTCAGAAACGTACAAATAAAGCTGTCTTCATCCACCTAACGAATCCAAGCCGTACATATCACAGGCATAGTTGATTAAAACAAATATCTCTCATGAAATTCGTTGTCTAATAATATGTTTCCGGTAGCAAAAATATAAAGGCGATGCCGCTATAATTACATGGTCAGGTATGGCCTACCAACGTCTCCACGAGCCGGCGCCATTAAGAAAAACGTAATTACTAAGTAGGTACCAAACAAATCAGGACCAAGAATGGCCTGCGAGGCATTTATGTGTCCGCTAGGAATCTTAACTGGGTGGCAATCAGAGGATATTTAAGCCATTATCCTGCGCAGCAGGTAAGATTGGCCGCACTCGTCAAGTCACAGCTACCTACTCTAGGAATGTAGACAATCATGCACTTATGGTTAATTGTTGAGTTAGTGACGCGTTACGCACCAACATTAAACCGCTCCAAAATGTATGTTGCATAAAAGTTACGTACGGGTTTTGTAATATTTGCGAGAAACAAAAAAAGGTTTAAACAGGATCTTTTCTTCTTTTTTTAAATGCCTATGCGCTAATGTTGGCGTTATTTTTCAACGCAGGTGAAAACGATTTCTCAAGCGTTCGTTCAGGCTAATAGATTAAGAATTTGGGTTAACCTCAGTGGGCATTAATGCATGAAACCACAAAGACGGTGCTGAAATTACCACATACAGGAAATGGTTTAATAATAACCCATTTTATCCAACTATGCGCCGAATAGGGTTTTATGAAATTTTAAGCACTGTTGATAATCATCATAGGGAAGATAACTTGCAAATCTTTCAAACCTGATAGCGATCGACATCAATGCTATCACATCACAAAAATGCACGCCTTGTTACACCTTTCCGTCTGTCTTGCAAAGCAACACCCAGTATAGTATCCAAATAATATTATACTGTCGGTATGTGTTAATGGTTTAAGCCGTGATAAACAGTAATAGTGGTAATGACCACCCTTCCCGCGGATGGTGAAACGAAATTGCGTAGAGATAATCCTTGTAATCTTCATAACCATCTGAAAACATAACCGCCCTGAAATTATAGCAGTGTGGATACGGACGTACTCAAGTTATAATAAATTAAATCCATCTCAGCCACTGCTTCGATCAGGCGAGTCGTGTTTAATCCATTAACATTTCCTGTAACGGACTGTCCATTAAAATTAGATTGAACGTTTCCTAAAGGTAGAGCTGAGCTATTACTTGATGTCGCGTTCGTTTAAGTGAAAAAGAAACCTGTAGATGTGAGCCTGTGATCCAGAACTGGTTGTGATGGCCAGTTATTAGACAAAGCTGGCGTCGCGGAGCCGCTTGTATTTCCGGCGGTTTAGTCTAACGAGTACCTTGGCTCTGGTTCACGATGAGTCACTTGAATGTACGAGTATTAGCGTGCACGCTAAGACACATCTTATTTTATGGTTGTGCGTGCGTCAATCATGCAGATGTAATGATAGCCACGGACGGTCCGCGTCTCTAAACTGTCCTGCGGTTTGAACGCTCCACGTCAAACATCACTCCGCATGAGAAGGGATAATGAACTTGTTTTGCGACGTATCATTTTTATACATTACCTTGTTTACACATGAGTGGTGTTATTATGTTGTTCCATAAAGATTTTTTGCACTGCTATTTTCTACCTACTGAATGAATAATGGAAGGTTTACCCTTGATAGTGAAATCCCACAAACTATTGGGATACTAAAAGTTCATTTTAAATATTATCTTCCAATATTATTGTATTCAACACTGAAAAATTGGTAACTAATATCTGTCAGTAAGGGCTAATTTTTCAATAGTCAGATAAGAAATATTCGTCGAACAAAATACAATATGGCTAATTTGAAAACGTCACCTAATTGTCAGCAATCATACGTAACTGACATTTTTAAAAATCTGTCGCTTTATAATATATCAGTCTGATAAGATTTATCCGACCATTGAACAATCGGCCCTAAAGCAAATAAGAATTTCCTTACAATCATTAACAAGAACGTCGTATCGTTTCAGAGCCGGCGCGTGCGGTGTGGCGCGATGGTTGCGTGAGTGGTCATCATGCGCCTCTTCCGCGGGCCGAAGCGCAGGGAAGTGACCGCGCCGCGGGCCGTCGCGACGCCGTCTCCGCGCCGAGACGCCGCCGCCAGCGCCGCTGCGCACGCGACACACACGCACACTTCGCACGCAAACGCTGCGCACGAATTCGCTATCGTCACCGCTCTTCCAGCTATGGTCATGGAGGACGACGTCAAGGAGATGAAAAAAGGTAACTTACTTACACGAAATTACATGTCTGTTATGAGGTATGATTATAGCGTAGCTCGTAGTAAGGTAAAACTAACGATTCGTTTACTTCGTTTTCAGTGTTCGCAACGTGGGGTCGTCGAATGGGAAAAAAATTAGATATGTTGAAGAAAACAGATGTAAAAGAAACTAATGACCCCGAAACCTCATCAACTGGAGGTTTCAACGAAGACACCCACAATAACATAGCGGGCCAGTATAAAAAGAAACAACACTGGAAAATGGGTCGGAGCAGCTCTGACTCTACGTCTTTGAGAAAAGACAACGACACTGATTCAATCAAAAGCAACTCCAGAGATAGATCACCGAGTCCATTCAAAACATTTTTTCATAGGATGGGCTCGACAGGGATGCTGAACTCATCCAAATCGCAATCGTTAAATGCACAAAAAACTAGTGAGAACTATCCAGTCGCTAACGGGCCTTCGCTTTATCGAAGTTGTTCCACTTCACACCTGTCGACTTACGTGAAAGCCGACGATCCTTCAGATGATATAGATTTACAAAACGCTGATAATGAAAACAAAAAATCTCCTACAAAGCAAGTCAATGCTCTTTCCGAAGATACGTTAGGCACGTCATCCACTAAAGCAATTAGTTGCGATAACATTCCAAATCTAGAAGCACAGGGAAGTAGTGGAACATGCAAAAAACCTAATTTTCCTTACGCTTTTTTGAGATCTAAGTTGTCTGTTTTACCAGAGGAAAACAGTATTAATTCACAACAAAGGGTGAATGGTGTGAGGCAAAGTTTCTCAGAACGATTAGATAGAAAATCACCTAAATTCCGTAGGGAAAGACTGTATCTAAATAATTCTAGATCAGAAGAGCGATATCAAAGTAATGACAGTATATCTATTCATGAGAGTAACATGCTGTTAAACTCCGCTTTAAGGAATGATTATGACTTCGCAAGAAGTTCTATGAGGAGCATCAATGAAATTGATGGATCCATGTATTCAATGCGTCGTAATGATGAAGTTCCAAGAAGATCATCTATGATATCGCAAAGAGGACCATTAGACTATGATCCTATGCTTATCCCGAGAAATAGAAACAGCTTACCTGTGTACGAATACAACTCATTATTTGGTTCGGTACGAGATTTGAAAACGGAATTAGCTTCATCAACACAAAGTATTCATCATGGGCCAGAAACCTCTGAAGTTCTACAAGCTCATCGTTTAAGCAACTACGTGAGTTCTAATGAATCTGGATACGACAGTGATGGACGGCCAACTGATGAACACAGTAACCATTCACCACCAGGTTACTCTTGTCACTTATCATCTGGTTCTATTAGAAACGATAACGACTCTAATGCTGACGCTAATCATGGCACATTTTCAAGACAATTTAGTTTCAATCACAAAATTAATGTCAGCAGAGTTCAAATACCAATGCGTCGAAGTTCAACTCCTTGTGCATTATTTCCAATAGAAAAACCTACGTCATACGAATACGAAAATGAAAACAGAGAAAATAAGCATAAATACACGATGAATGATGGTCACAATATCGTTGATTACAGCGATGGTAAACCACCACCGTTACCAAAAAAAACTATGAATAAAAAGGCGCCTTATATTTATAAGACCATAACGTTAGACGATCGTGTGCAAACAAGAAAGATCAAATTTTTAAACTCTCAGTTAACACCGATGGAAAACGCGTTAAGCTCAGCTAATTCCACTAGCTCGTTAGCTAATGAAAATCAACCAAAAGCAAAACCAACTTCTGAAATAGATATATTTGGCAGAGGCCCTTGCACAAAAAGATTTAGAAAAATAAGACTACTTAAATCAAGATTGGATGAGAGTTTGGGGGTCTATTTAGCACAACACAGGGTTGATTTCGACAGTACCGGATCAAACTTCGAAATCCGTTACATAGTGGTGAAGCTCGATTTTGATGGAATAGCTCATAGAGATGGTAGACTACGCATTGGTGATGAAATAGTAAATGTCAACGGTCGAGTACTGCGTGGACTATCATCCCTAAAGGAAGTTCAACATATAGTCAATTCATGTTCAACTGAAGCGACCGTTGAAGATGGTGCATTATTTCAAAGATATCAAGTTGATCTTGTGATGGCACATGACGAAATAACACCTATAACATTGAGTCGTATCATAAATAGTCAAGCAAGTGAACAAAATGCGGCAACATCCTCTCCATCAAACGTACCTCCCGATATTATTTCCCAAACAGTTCATAAACCGTCTTCTTCAAATCAAATTACAATCGAAACACATTTTCCTAGCGACACACAATATTATAGCCCAAAAAATAAGGGACAAGGTTTCTATGAGAATAACATAAACAAAACAGATGTTCATAGCAAATGTGAGGTGGGTGTGCAAGTTAACA
The DNA here is from genome assembly GCA_963924145.1 of Pyrausta purpuralis. Classification (NCBI taxonomy): domain Eukaryota; kingdom Metazoa; phylum Arthropoda; class Insecta; order Lepidoptera; family Crambidae; genus Pyrausta; species Pyrausta purpuralis. The sequence goes on along the minus strand of OZ001659.1, from coordinate 11,358,079 downwards.
ACGGAATACGACAACCAAGTCAAAAGAGTGATGACGAAAAATTAATGGAAAGACATTGCTATACACAATCGACGACATCTCTACAAAATATAACCAATATCGAAATTTCAATGCGATCATCACCAATACCTAGAAACCCGAATGCAAACTATAGACCAATATCGTTACATCATCCTAGACCACAAACTATTGGTTATCCAGTCAACAACGATAACACATCTAATGAAGTGAAAGAAAATTCTTCGCACTACATAAAACACGTACCTAGGTTATATCAAAACAGATCTTTTGAGAGTATACCAGAACAGCTAAGGAATAGTAGCCGAAGTAGATTTTTCAATAGAGTTGGATCGCAGCGGGTTTCCCCAAGCCACAGCTCCCACGTATCTCGGCAGCAAGAATATAATGCTTGTATTCACCAGCAAGGTCAACATGGGGGTCATTACTCACATAATTCCATACATAGAGTGGAATTTTGGAAAGGGCCTGGCCATAAAAGTCTCGGATTTAGTATTGTTGGAGGAACAGACTCGCCGAAAGGACAAATGGGTATATTTGTGAAAACAGTCTTCCCGAACGGTCAAGCCGCTGATAAGGGTACTATTTTTGAAGGTAATTGAAGAATATTATATAATAAGATAAGAAACGTATTTCAAGATTAGGCAAATAAATGACAAATTATGATTTCTCGTTTCAGGTGATGAAATATTATCAGTGAACAACGTGGCAACACGTGGTCTGAGCCATGCTGGGGCAATTTCTCTCTTCAAACAAGTTAAAGAAGGAAAAATTGAACTGACGCTTTCAAGAAGAAGGTAATGATATTTATGAATGAAATTCAAATAGTTACTACAAGCCACTACTAGTAGGATATTACGGTAACAAATACTTTTTCATAATTTCAGAGCACCTAGGTCCAGATCTGTGGAACCTCTAGGCAACTTCCGTGGCGACGGCAAAAGAGAGTAACTTTTGCAACTCTTCACTCCAAAGAGACAAACATTATTATTCAGTGCAATAACCTTCAATTTACTTAATCATTATCATAGCCAAAGGCGAATTCATCTAGACATTAATATTATTATATAAATTGCTTAAAATGTTTAAAATTTGTGACAAGTTGTTACAACGAAGTATTGTATTGTTTTAGATATTATTCGTAACGTTTTAAATGACGGATTAATGGGTATTATGTACGATAATGCAATATTTTGCATGGTAAATGTTATAATTATAATACAGCATAGATGCTATATATTAGTCATGTTATGCTAAAATGTTTGTTAGCTTTGTATATTGTTAATATGATAAGACTGTACTGTGTACTATAACTACTAAGCTATGACTTTAACATTGTTTTATTTTGTAAATGATATTGTTACAGTAACGCATTAGATTTCCTAGATCTCGATGTAAATACCTTGATCAGATCTGCAATAAAATTTATCAAGTGGTAGTACTGATCTTTAAAATTAATGGAAACTGATTATGTTCGATGCATATGATAGACTGACGTATTTCAATTACCTAAATTCTTGGAATACCTTACACTGCCAAAGCCCTAGAAGTATAAACATTTTATGTTTTAAAATCTTCATGACCTTTATCATATTAAAATGTATGCCATATTTACTATTGTAATTTTGTCCACTGAAAATAATGTTGATATACCAATATTTATAAAAAATATTTCCTTAATATTCATGCATTCATGTTTTACTGCATGCTTCTGTTGACTTGGTTACATATGTATAATTATGAAATGCTTCCATTTTATTCTATCATTAAAATGATAAAAACATGAGAATATGTCAAATAACGCTTCCAAATAAAATGTGATCTTAACTATTGCAACAGCGAATCCGCTCCGTCCAATAATATTTGTTAACAGTCGTTGTTTGATTAATCAACTTAAGTTTGGGATGATCATGCTTATTATAACTGTGACAAAATAAAAAGAATCATGAAGCCACCCACATTGTTGTAAGTTACATTCGACATGTTTTGTAAATAAAATATTAAATGTAAATCCATTTCAGAGCGAATACCTCGACATTTTGTTCGTATTATTTCGCAAATAATAAACATAATTTAAACCTCAAAGCCTATTTATTTATAAAGACTATTTATAAGAAATAAGGACATGTGACTAAAAAATAAATACAATTATCACAAACGGACTAGTATCAAGAAACTGTACTCTCTCTCTGATCATCAAGGCATGAGAGTAAATTGAAATATTGAGTTACCTTAAAACATCGATTGACCGTATAAAATCAATGACCACGTGAAACCTGCGCAACATTTTGCTCATTTACTTGATGTCACACAAAATGGCGACGCCTCTTAAAATCCAATGGTCAGGGTTCTTGATCGTAGGCAGCCAAAGCGGTGTTATGAACGTCAAACCCGTACGGACTGGCTTTTTGTACACCGGACACTACAAATTAAAATACATATTAAGTCGGGTTACCAGTTCTAAAAAGAGAATTGAGCCAGATATGCTTTGTTTTGAACTTTGCTTTTGTTAGCGAAAAGCTATGTAAATATGTAAAACTTGCATTTAGTACAATGGACTTGTGTTTTTATTTATTTTTAATAAATAATAAATATCCTTTGGACATTCCCACACATCGCCATCAGTCCCAAAGTAAGCTACTCAAAGCTTGTGTTATGGGTGCCAGACAACGGATATAATACTTAAATATTTTTTTGTTTGTAAATACATACATGACATACATAGAAAACACCCAGACCAATACAAACAGACATGTTCATGCACACAAATGTTTGTATTATGCGGGGATCGAACCCGTAACCCTCTGCGTAGTAGGCGATTTCTCGACCACTACACCAGATGGGTCGTCGTTTTATAACCATGATAGTTAGAAAAGGCTATGATTATGAAGATTTCACTAAAACAATGTACCTGATAAAGCTTGGGATCCTTAGGAGCCGTAGAGTTGATGGCGTAGACGTGTAAGACGGGTAGCGGCGTGTACAGCACCTTAAGAGTCGACTCGCAGAGGCGGGAATTGCGTCTGTCCCACCCAGCTCCGTCGAGGAACACACCATGGACATATACTCCTTCCTAATATGTGAGAATCGTTAAATCAAAAATCATGCAGCTCCTGCCAACTTCGTAACGGTCAATAATAAGTATTTAAGCATTGCAGTGAGAAGATAAATCTTCGACCTACTGAAGGTTTTTTGTGTGATGCTCCGGGGCGAGACCACCTTGAGATTGGCGAATTTAATATGCAAGAAAAAAATGTAGAAAATGTGTATATAATTGTATACTCAATAAAAAAAAATGTATATCTATAGATTCGTTGTAAAATCAAAATCAATGTGGGCCCGCTGGAGAGCATACTCACCAGCGGGCCCACCAGGATAATTCCGCTACCTAAGGATTTTTAAATTTCTTTTATGACACCATAAAATGTATATTAAATGTATAACAATCTACTATAGTCAATTCCATATTAAGTTTAGTCTATAAATTGTTACGACTCCTTTTAAATTTGCCTCCGGAATATTAGAGAAACGCCTGGTAAAAGGGCATTGGCACAGTCTTCTTTAGGAGTAAGTGAGTGTAGTTTTCTATCAGAACGTATTGGCGTGATATGCTATTTAGTTAGTTGATGACATTATTTAACTGTATGGTTTATTTTTATTTTCCTGTAATAATTGAATCAACGTGCTGCTCCGGGGCGGGACCACCTTGAGATATTCCGGAGGCAACTTTAAAAGTGGTCGTAACAATTTATAGACTAAACTAAATATGAAATTGACTACACATTAATTATACATTTTATGGTGTCATAAAAGAAATATGAAAATCCTTAGGTAGCGGAATTATCCTGGTGACCCGCTGGTGAGTATGCTCTCCAGCGGGCCCACATTGATTTTGATTTTACATCGAATCTATAGATATACTTTTTTTAATTGAGTCTACTATTATATACACATTATCTAATTTTTTTTCTTGCATATTAAATTCACCAATCTCAAGGTGGTCCCGCCCCAGAGCTACACGTTGATTTAATTATTACAGGAAAATAATAAAAAAAAGCCATCCAGTGAAATAATGTCATTAACTAACTAAATAGCATATTACACCAATACGTCCTGCTCCTGATAGAAAACCACACTCACTTACTCCTAAAGAAGACTGTGCCAATGCCTTTTTACCAGGCGTTTCCCTAATATTCCAGAGGCAAATTTAAAAGTAGTCGTAACAATTTATAGACTAAACTTAATATGGAATTGACTATAGTAGATTGCTATACATTTAATATACATTTTATGGTGTCATAAAAGAAATTTAAAAATTCTGAGGCAGCGGAATTATCCTGGTGGGCCCGCTGGTGAGTATGCTCTCCAGCGGGCCCACATTGATTTTGATTTTACAACGAATCTATAGATATACATTTTTTTAAATTGAGTATACAATTATATACACATTATCTACATTTTTTTCTTGCATATTAAATTCGCCAATATCAAGGTGGTCCCGCCCCAGAGCATCACACGGTTTTTTTTCTTATTTGAAATGTATCATATATTTGACACTACAGTTAAATAAGTATTTATTTATTCTGGGCTTACCGGTGGCGGAGCTTTAATCTCGTCATATACGTATTTGGTTACATCATTGTGAAGGGCTACCATGTCCAGAGCCCAGCCTTTATGAGCTCGAGTCACTTCCTGCCGCATGGCCGTCAGGAAACCTGAATGAACGAATGATATATTTTTTTATTTTTAAAAGTAACTTCATTGAATCAGATAGATTGATAGATAACTCTTTTGTTGCACGTCACATAGGTGTGTTGTTAATTTCTTAATGGAAATGTACAATTTAGGCGGTCGCCTCTTCCAAACCACCTTATTTGATTTGATGTTAGTCATACCTTGCGGATTGAAAAAACCAGTCATCCAGAAGGAGCATGGTCTAGCTTGGAAACACCATGTTGAGAACTGGATATTTCTTTCTAGAAATTCAGTAAACCAGAAACCAAGAGTTGAAGATGACCATGAACTCTTCAACCACAATTTCGGAACTTTTGCATCGAAAATATTGTCAAGAGAGTCACGAAGCGCCTGTGAAAAAAGTCAAGTAAAGAGTCACTTACAGTAGATTTTTGTCAGTTTCTGAGTGTGAAGTGCCTACAAACAAGCTTACCTCATTCATAATAATGGTACCATCAATCGCTAATAGCAAGTCCTTCAATGTTGTCCTAACTAGTGTTATAACCTTTTGCATTCGATCTATTTCTTGCCGCAAGAAAATCACCATAGAATTCAACGCTCCATAGAACCTCAACCTAAAATGTAAATAATTATAAATCTAATTCAACTAGCTTACGAAAAGGGAAGTTATTAATTCGATGTGTATGTGATATCGTTAGAATTCCGAAGTATTAGGGTAGGTAAGTACATACATGTTGTCCCAAAAATAATGGTTTCCCATGTAACTCGATTAGGCCTCTCTATGGTCTATCGACACAGTTAAAATTTGACCTTTGTAAATATTTCACGGTTTTCAACAATTTTCACTTGTTTTTTTTTTCATAAAATCGCCATCTGCTATGAGTTTTTCATGGCATTTTTACAAATGAAAACATTTTTCAGTTAAGTTTTTTTTGTTTCACCATAGATATTTGGACTATCAAATAATAAAATATATGAAATCACAGGAAAAATATTTTTCAAATTTTTTGTCTTACGTTTTCATAAGTGGTCACAACACCACAAGTGAAAACCTATTAAAACCTTCATATTTTTATAAAGGTCATCCTCATCATGTAAATATAATTATATTTCCGATACCCACAGATACATTACAAAGAATTAACAACTAAAATGTTATCTATTTTATTAAATAGGCATTTTGTATTTGCAACACAATGACTAAAGTGATGATTTTAGACTTTAACTGTCCCTGTAAATGTTTACATGGCCGCACGACAGACTATACTTACCTTAAAACCGCCTCTATTCTTTACAAGATAAAAGCTGTTTTCGTATAACCTGACGTGCTGCTAACTGTATTCAAAATAGGATTTAGTCATTTGAATAATCAATTAAAATGAAAATAAAATTCCCACATAAGATTTTTTCGTAACAAACAAATATGAATTATAAAAATAAAAAACGAATTTTGGTTTATATGTCATGCTTATACTCTGCTTAATTAGAGTGGGGCAGATTTGGGCATTCTCCTTTGATATAAGCTCGACCACATGAAGGGCCTATCGACAGTTACAAGGTCATCTATTCTTTTCGCGGGCATTCCTGTATATTTTATTCTATCATACCTTTCTTTAACCTCATGAGGATCAAAATTGGGAGGTATTTTCTCCAACATCTCTTTGGACTGTCGGTACACAGATGCCTCACGGGTCTCACCTCCACCTGAACTTGACTCTTTCGGCTGGATTGATAGAATTGTATCAAGCAAATCTAGGGTGACACTTCGTTGGTACCTATTGATTGGACAAAAATGAAATAATGAGCCAAACAACTGTAATGCCTGTCTAATTATGTCGGCGCGTTTGGTGTATTTGTTAGAGCTACTGACTATTACGCCGATCGTCGCGGGTTCGAATCACGCAAAGGGCAAATGTTTGTGTGGTGAGCATGAATACTTGTACCTGAGTCAGGGATGTTTAATTTGTATTTAAGTATTTATGGGAGACGCCTCCGTCATAATCGTCGTCTGGTATTCTTAACACAAGAAAGAACATTCCTTACTTCGAAACCACGACAATTGGTTTGTTGTCAGGCGCATATTTTTTATTTATTTATAGTTTGGTACTTAAAAAAACATATACTAATGCTCAAGGGTTGCACCTAAATTCAACGTTTTAACTTAGTCTAATTTTTGAAAACTTATTATGTACAACCTATCTACACAAAATAAATCTTACGTAATATCAGCATTAGTGTGCAATCCATAAGCCTGAGGCGGATCTATAGTCTTCATCTTTTCTATCTCTTCTAAATACTCGGGTATATTCTTAAACTTCATTATGCCGTAGCCTTTGTAGAACTGGAAATCTTCCGAAAATAGTTGATCGGAGAACCATACTCGGCAGAAAGTGACCAGCAGACGAGTATCATAATCATCCGTGACACGACCTCCGTATTGTACTGCTGATACCATATATCTGTGGACCACAATATAAGTAATAGTAAGTACCCATATTTTCTAAGTGACTCTAAAATTATAACAGTAATTAGGAAAATGCTTACCTAACAGTTGTCCAGCTGATTCCTTGCCCTGGTTCCAAAGCATCTAAGTGATTCTGCACAAACATGCACGAAGCCAGCCAATCAGCAGAATTGAACTCATAAGGAATATTCCAACCTAAAGGCCCAAACTTTCTTCTTTCTTGAACAACCGTATGCAGAAACGATATCGTATAAATTAAGGGTAGATAGAATGGACTGTCACTATAATCGAGGAAGTCCTGACTCATTGAGTCGTAGGTTCTCATTAGACCGGCTTTGATACCTTAAATAAGAACATAAACAGTAAAATAGAAGCATCGGAAGTTTCAGATACTGGAGATAAGTTGGGTGAAAATATTTACTTACCAGATGGTGGTTCACAAGTATACTTGATAGACATTTGCAATAAAGTGATCGGGAACCTATTGTGCGGTTCCGTGGTTATCCATAGTCTGTTAAAGTATTTAATTTGATTAATAGAAATAAATTTAAAATTTGATAACCTATAGTAATGCTATGACATACCTGAAAGTTTCATGAACTTTTTCTGGCTCTTTTTCTAATTCATTGAACAGTTCTATAAGTTCAACCATATATTCCAACCCTAAGTGACAGTTTTGTAGCAGGACCCACATGCCCTATTGATAAAACATTAAATTCGTATATAAATCTATCTAATAAGGAATATTTTTTTATCATTTTCTTAATTACCTCTTTTAGAGCGCGATCCATAAGTTTACGTGCATGAATTTCCTGACCCTGACCCATTGAAATGGAAGAACAAACACACTCCAATCTCTTCGCAGTGGTCTCAATTGATGGCGTTGGATCAGAACCCATGGCTAAGAAGCCTATCAGTGGCACTAACGGACGCGATTCGAGCACCATTTGCTGAAATATTAATCAACATCATAGCACTAAGCAAATTCTTTCAGACAAACATGACTAAAATACAAAGTAATTACCTCATAATTGACGATAACTGCTTCAGAATACCTAGTGCCCATGGATTGGCAGACATATTTTCTGAAAATTAAGTTACAGGCTAGTACAATTTAACCACAGACTATAAGAAGACTCTAGACTCACGTAATCGTATTTAGTCACTTGTATATATCTTAATATAAGAACCTTAAATAAATGTCTTATAGTTTCAATTTAATTCAGATTTATTCATTCAATTTTATTCAGACGTTAATCCCTACATTTAAATTATTAACAGCATCCTAAATGCGTTGTTTTATGGCACACCCAAGGCGTTGCGTGTAGCTTACCCGCTTGGTGCAAGTTGAAATGACTGGAAAAAAGCCTTGAAGACCTAAGCGGGGCGAGCCTCAAGGTAAGACTAACAATAAATAAGTCAAAAACAAAGATCATGACCAACAGTGTCAAGCGAAGCATGTGGTTGGGGATCGAGAGATGCAATACTTGGGCCAGATAGTCTCCTTCGACAACAGGCAAGACAAGGAAATCGGCCGTCGCCTCGAAAACGCTTGGAAGAGCTACTGGTCCATGAAAGCTTACATGAAAAGAGACCTTCCTTTGTGCTTGAAACGTAAGCTTCTTGACGTTTGCATCTTACCGATCCTGTACGGTGCGCAAACTTGGTCACTGACAAAAAGTCAGAAGTTCAAACTTGGGGTTTGCCACAGAGCTATGGAACGCAGCGTTTTGGGGATAAAAGGGACAGATCGGATCCGCAACACCACGATCCGTTTAAAGACCGTCATAGTAAACGTTGGTAAAAGACCGCAAAACTGAAGTGGGACTGGGCGGGTCACGTTCTCAGAATATGTCCTAGAAAATGGCCCAAGATCGTCATCCACTGGCTGCCTACCGAAGGACGTCGTCCGAGAGGCAGACCCCGAAAGCGATGGTGAGACGATTTAGTTAGGCCAATATCGCGAAAACTGGCAAACCCTTACCGCCGACAGGGACACGTGGAATAGTTTGGGGGAGGCCTTTGCCCAGCAGTGGGACAATATAGGCTAGGTAAAAAAATGTATACGTACATAAACAAACATAAAGCCAAAATACATACATTTATTTTATATTATTATGCAATTATTCACTCTTTTAGAAAAGTACGAACTTCTAATAATGTACTTACAAGCTTTGAGCTATTGCTCTGTCCGGGCTCCACGATCTAACCATTAACAGTTTCCTAAAGACGTCTAAACTGTTATATCCATCTGGAATAGTTTCTTCTTCTGGGGCTTCCTTATCGAACCTGTTTCAAAATAGTAACTTTGTTAAAATCCTGTATGCTGTCGGCAAAATAATTATCAATAAAATAAACTCACCATGTCTTCCAAGCCTTCTCGTTGTTACAAACTTGATCTAGGATGTTAGTGAATTGACGCAGACTAGATAAATTGACCAAATTAAGCCAAGACATATCCGTTATCCACTTGAACGGTTTAGGTGGACAAGCATTCAAATCTAAAGCGGCGCCACCTAACAAGAAACAAATACACCATGTTTCAGGCATGTGTTAATAATATTATTTAAAAAAACTGTTGATGACGTCATGCCTCAATTATTACAGTCAGTATGACGACTACGAAATAGTTATTCGCACATGGTCTACGGCTGGCTATGGCGGAATTTTGGTTATAGGATTATTTAAAGAGCTGTTAAGTACCTTTGATAAGCGACTGGAACTCGTCATATGATACATACTCTTTTTGCATATCAATTTTCAATGTCAGCAATAATGTAAACAAATACTTGTGCTTTTCATAGAAACCTCTGCTTATGTATTTGAAAACATCAAATGTCTGCAAAAGCACAATTAAATATTGAGCGCATATAATCGTAGGGTAGGTATAGAAAAGATGTTAACGGATTACGGATGTCTGCCAAAATAAACAAGTTCATACCAAATAGTCAATAATAAATGCAATCCTTCTTGACGTTATGGGGCTATGAGGAGACCTTTCCATGGAAATATCAAAACGTTCCAGAAACTGCGCCAGCGAGGTCTGATACATGTTGCACACAAGTGACATGTTGCAAATCAAGAAGTACAGTACGGAACCCCGAGTCGCTACTGGTCGGAACTCTTCGCGAGCCATGTTGATCTTATTCTCTGTTTCTTTGGCGACATCCAGTTTCTCTCTAACCTAAGAAAAACAGTCCTATATTCATGAACTACTGCCCTTTTCAAGACAAAGGAAACGTGGATAAGTTACTTCAAATCAGGCATAGTCAAACTTTACCTCTGTAGCCGTAGCCTTAGTGATGTTCAGCACTTGGATCAGTGAGACGTCCTCGACCAGCGATCCCTGTATAGTGGTCAATTTGTGTAGCAAATTGGCCTCCAGTTCTTGCATCTTACGTCTGTTAGCGGTTACATCCATAATCAGCTGCGTTCTTTCAGCCTCCATTTCCGCCTTCTCCGTCAAGATCACTCGACCTAGCAGCTGATCTTCCAAACCTGAGCCCCAAGTCAGCAGTTTTTCAAAATTCGTTACATATTTTATTTTTCTACGTTTCAATACAACTGTAGTACAATTTTACCTTGCATGGTGACAGTAAAGTCAATAATAGAAGTTCTAGCTGAAATCTCGGGAGTGTAAGCGGGATTTGGAAGTTTTGTTGTTATGTATATTTTGTGCCCGGCAGTAACATCAATCTCTTTATCACCCAGTTTCACCTGTAAACGTAATGAATTGATAAATTTAAAGTATGGACATACATGTAAGTGTGGGGATTATTATAACCGAGAAACCATACTTTGTATGAAGAACCAATCTTGATATAATTTCTTTCTAAAACATTATCTAGAGCTGGATCTAACTCTTCAGCTACGTCTTCAATCAGCAACGGCCTTCCTAAAGATACGCAATCTTCTATATGATTTCTGAAAAATAAACAGTTTCGGTTTTTGTCTTCAATTGATTTAAACTATCAGTTTTTTCGAAGCATTTGTATGTCTATTTCATTACCTAAAGTATTTGTGATTTAGTGTAGTGACTATGAGGTCGTTATATTTCTCCATATTTTTGATCCAAATTTTGCCCTGTGTTTGTGGGTCAATCAGCAGAGGGAAGCGAGCCGCTTTTGTAACGATAATCCCATTTTGGATAGACAAATCGTCTGTGGGCAGGCCGCATAAGTTCCAGTCGCCAATCTAAAGTAAATGAAAGTTTTAAAACGATGGTCATAAACCAATCAATAACTGTTTTACACTGTTCTACTGAGCGTACCGTTGCCGTATCAGTAAGCTGGTCTGAAATATTCAGATTCATTGACACTGGTATTTTCCTTCGCAAAAGCTCGTGGAGCCAATTGCTGATAAGCTGATTGCGGAACTCTTGGTTGAATGGACCGGAATAAGATAAGAACCTGAAATATTTTTCTCATTACGTAATATTGTATGTAGACATTATATGTCAATATCTGCACCAAATAAATTATTAATTAATAGTAATATAATCATATCTCATTTTAAGCGAACTACGTATCCCTTAGATATAAGTTCTTATGTGAAATAAACTTCTTTAAACACAATATGTGTAATCTAACAATCATTATGATTTAGCAATAGATATGAACTCTTACCCTGTTAGCAGCAATATGTCGCCAACCAGCCGTTCTATCTCCGACTTGAAGAGTGCTGACTGCTCAGTCCATCGTATTCTCTCTCCACTGAGCCCTGAGATCAAGGCAGTGGCTGCGTCCATTTTCTCCTGACACTTCGCAGCATCATCTAGGACGGCTTGCTTAAGGGCCATAGCCTCGTCAAACTCCCTTTGCACGCCTGCTAACTCACGCTACACAATAAAAAATACCTGTTCATAAATCATCTTAACGTTTCTTTCTTAAGTGAGACCTATTCTATCTAGCCGATGCAAGCTTATTGATCTTACAGAACTAACTGTTTTTTTTTTCTTGGGCAGGAGTGAAACAATGTTACCCACCTCTTTTGCTTCCAACAATGCTTCAGCCGCGTCCAACTCTTTCTTGGCGGCTTGGTACTTCCCTTGCATCACTGCCAAATTGGCCTTCAACGGTAGTACGTCCTTATTTACAGCGTAAAACTGTGCCATGGCGATGGTCCACGAAATCAGACCAGCCACGTTGCCACAAGCCACTTTCGCCGCTTCGAATGTGTATGAACTGATGGTTATGAAAAATGAGTTATCAAAAGTAAAGTTATCTTCATCTAACGACACCAACACTCTGAAGTGTTTGATAGTGAACCTAACAATTTACTTTATAAACGAAACACTTACGGGTATGCGAAATAAGGTTGTAATAAATCTACCATCTCCGCATTGATTTCGTCTTTTGGATAAAATTTCAAATTGTTCAAGAATCTAGAATCTGCCATAATCTGTAAAAGAAGTGGTTACTATCATGAGCCTTAAATTGTTATAATATTTATATCAAATTAACACAGGGCTACTCTCTCGCAATTATTATATCTACGTAGTGTAACTACCGGTAAATGTAATTCATCTAAAATATTTACAGCGGGTAGAGTAATAGTGGGTGAGTGGTGTAGTAGAGCGAGAAAAGGATATTTATGTGTGTATTTTATGATATTATAAACAACTAGCCGACTGCGCGAGACATATTATAGTGCAGGCGTGTGTTCGCAAACACAGGTGCACTCTGTATTCTTTCACTCGCATAGCCCGATGGGACATGGGACAGCCACCTGACACGATCAGAAATATCCTAGGCACGTGGTGAAACACCGCAAACTTCGAAACCCCTAATTTATTTGCTGCTGGCTGTCCTGAGAATTTCTGATCATAAATAAAACCACATACTAAACATATTACATAGGTACATATTTTTGGCCGACCGGGGATCGAACCGGGGACCACTGGCGCAGCCGTCACTTTAAAGTGTCTTAGAACCGCTGCGCCACCAAGGCAGTTAAAAGTTAAGTTTTTTTTCGTAATAAACTAAGAGTCCCTTTTTGCCAACGCCAGATAGGACTTATCCGTCGGAATAAGAATAAAACGATCGATATTAAAATTATATTTACATAAATGATTGCTGACAAATAGGTGACATTTTAAAATTAGGCGTTTTGTATTGAATTCGACGAATATTATCTGACGTTGGTATAATAAACGACGACCTCCGTGGTCGAGTGGCTAGCACGCTGGTTTCAAACGTCGCCATCTCGTGAGGTTCCGGGTTCGGTTCCCTGTCGGGTCAATGTAGAAAACGATCTTTTCTACATTGTCTCGGGTCTGGGTGATGTGGTACCCCCGTTGTGTCTGATTTCCATAACACAAGTGCATTGGCTTTTTATTTTGGGATCAGAGCAATTGTATGTCATTGGTGTCCAATATTTATTTATTATTTATTTATTAATCAACTCTAAATCAGAAAATGCTTATTCCTTCTTTTTTACCTTCAAAGACTCGCCCCACGAGGCAGTGAGGAAGTTCTTCTCAGGGTCGGGCTTGATGGGGTCAATTTTCTTTCTGAAGAGCAGGATCACAGCATCCATGATGAGCGTGATCAAATACGGAGGCTTGCCCAGCTTTCTCACAGTCGCTATGTCAGCAGCGTTTATTGTCTAAACAAAATATACAAAAATAAGTACGTAGAAACCTTTATTTTATCTTTATTTCACACCATAAGGGTCAATAACAAAAAATAATTAATAAAATAAAATCAAAATAAAAAATATAGGCGTTCTTATCGCGAAAAGTAATAATCTTAAGGACAACTTTTGTGTGTAATGTACGATTAGAAAATTGTTGCATGGAATACAATTTTAAATACAACTATACGTTGTTACATACATTCGAATTGCTACATAACAAGCAGAAACTATTATTAAAATATAATTCATAACTCATGTGATAACAGCAACAAACCGGTAACAGTGTGTCCTTCGAAGTGAATTCCTTTATATACTTTGTTATCGACAATGTAACATGTTTTACTCATTGAATATTTTAATTTAAACACTATTAGTAATATTATTTTATACCTGCATATTTTATTTTTACTACTTGTCTACAAAAATACACTTTTATTATAAATCTTCCATACAAACCCGAAAATACGTTTTACATAAACCGCATAATAATATATAAAAAAAAAACAATGCTAAGAAAATGAATTTTTTTGAATAAAAATAAATATAATTCTTTAAATTTACACAAAAAGAGAGCCGCCCGAACAGGGACTTGAACCCTGGACCCTTGGATTAAAAGTCCAATGCTCTACCGACTGAGCTATCCGGGCTATGACTGATAAGGCGAAATTATATATTTTATACTGAGTCTTACTTCAAGACAAAAATCTATGAATCATCCATCTTTTATAATTTTCTTGTTAGTATGTTACGTACGAATAAATAGAACCATTTCAACGAAATTTGGTTTGAACGGGATCGAACGAGAAGTTCTTGAGATATAGCACATTTTTCAATAACCGCAAACATAACTTTGTTCTTCATACAAACACTATGACAAACAAAGTTATGTTTGCTGTCAACAAAATATTGTGGTATTTTACTAAGTGGAAGTAAGTGTATTCCCTTATTCAGTTAAAGTTGGCACGGAACCCTCAGTGCGTGAGTCCGACTCGCACTTAGCCGGTTTTTTTATTTCTCGTTGTGCCTTTGCCATATTATATTACGAGTAACTGACTTGATAAAGGCTCATTCCTCCTTAGCAAAGGCGGGGTAAGGGGCGATAAGACTAATAAGCATATTAATTCACTCTCCTTTGCTTTATTCACCTGCAAATCAGCCTCGGCAGCATCAAGAGCTGGCTTAGCCGCCGTCTACTTTTCTTCAGCAACTATAATTTAACGCTGTTGAGCCTTCTTTTCATTTACTTCCCTCTAACTTATTTACCTGTAAAGCGGCTTCAGCGGCATCTAGCGCTGGCTTCGCCGCTGCCAGCTTATCTTCAGCTACGGCAGTCTCCGCAGCGATGACGCTGACTAGCTTCACAGCGCGGTCCTTTACTTCCAACACCTCTGCTTTCACCACTTCGGCCGCAGCTTGCGATTCTGCCACGGCTGCCAATACCTAGGAAGAAAAAGAACCGTGAGACAAAGGCATGAATGAACATTGGCCAAAAGAAACTTTCTACAAGATCAAGCATGCGCCGACTGTAGGGTCCTTGATATACCCTCTACTAACGACATCTACCTAAAGTCCGTTTTTTTTTGATAGTCAAATATTGTAAACAATCTTTTTGTAACTTTTAAAATAACATCAGTGAAAAATATTAATTAACAATCTGATTAAAAATATCTCAGTGTTCAACGTTGATTTACGTAGTTTGTTAATTTTGTGTTTGTCTTATTTATAATGTTGTTAATGTAAAAGTTTGTTTACAATGTTTGACAAGCAAAGAATAACAAACGTTACTTAATTTTGTCGACGTGATATCAACTGAGTCGTCATTTTTCTATTTTATTCTTCCATTCGCCGCGCTGAATATCATATATAGCGGTATTTTTTATTGTCGCTCTGCTCTTATACCTAAGTTGTGCCGTAATGTGTTATTGCGTAACACCTACCGTCGATAAATAAGCTATTCAAGACAAAAATATTTTTTCAAATTGGTCCAGTAGTTCCTGAGAAACAAACAAACAAACTCTTCAGCTTTATAATAACGCGCCGACTATAGTCTATGAATAAGAGTGCTATACTGCGCTTTTCTAAGCTGCAGCGAAATAACTTTGTTTATATTTTATTTATATCCTACTGTCCGTTGTCAAGTAAAAAAATATGTTAACTACCTCTTCAGCTTTAGCCGTGGCTTCTTTGATTTCGATTTCTTTTTCCTCCAACTCTTTTTTCAATATGTCTACGCTTGCCGCTGCTTCTACCAGTTTGTCTAAGCCCGTAGTCATTCTGTGAAATACAATTAAGGTGAGTAATATAAGTATAAGTTATCTATATAAACTGCACTTATACATAAGCAACTGTGTTAGACAAGAAATCGAAACTTGTGTTTACGCTATCCAGGCTCATGCCTTATATCCAGATAGTATAATTATTATTATTTATTATAGTCCATTTTCAAGATGATCGCTGAAACTTTCTTTTGTCATGACATATCTTCCGTTTCACGTATACTACATTCCAAAAACGAAAATCTTATTTTACAAAGTAAATTGAATAAATTTTTGATATCGTTGCTAAAATGTAGTAAAATGTACTAAATATAAAGGATTATTTGGATCCATCGTGATGAGTTGTAATTTTCTTTTGTTATTAAAAATTTTTAAAAATGTGCATGGAGCGGAACTAGTGATTGACAAAACCTAATCGGTTTAATATTATTTACGTCCGAAAATTCGGTAGGGTCGTAATAATTAATTACTATTATTGATGAAAACCGCATGAAAATATGATCGCTATCGATTAATAGGCTGTATTTATTTAAATCGATGGTATCTTACGTTCTTACAATAAAAAAAAACCGGCCAAGTGCGAGTCGGACTCGCGCACTGAGGGTTCCGTGCCAACTTTAACTGGATTAGGGAATCCACTTACATCTACTTAGTAAAGTACCACAATATTTTGTTGACTGCAAATATAACTTTGTTATTCATAGTGTTTGTATGAAGTACAAAGTTATGTTTGCGGTTGTTGAAAATGTGCTATATCTCAAAAACTTCTCGTTCGATCCCATCCAAACCAATTTTTGTTGAAAGTATTTGTTAAGGTCTACATCATATATTTTTCTCAAAATTTACACTTGCTTGGTTTAGAAGTTAGATGGGGAGGGGAACGCCAAATTTACCACTTTGGAAGCGTCTGGCTATGAAACGTTAGACTTTGAAAGAATATGGTTTTAGGAACCTCGATGTCATTTTAAAAGACCTATCCATAGACACCCCACACGCATAGGTTTCACTAAAAAAAATTTTTTTGGTTTTAGTTTCATGTATGAAACTAAAACCAAATGCCCCTCTGAAATGTCATTATTTTTTATTTTTTGTATAAGAATCGGTAAGCGGTTAACAGGATACATCTTTCTACCAAATTTCAATCATTTTTATGCGGATCAAGCATTTTATGCGGATTTCTTGAGATTGAGATGTGGCTTTGTAATAAATTTATGATTTTATAAATTTATATGGATCCTTTTTGGTGCATTTCATAATTTGAAACAGGAACTGTCAATCAAATTCGAGTAAAAGATGAAAATCAGCTGTCAATATTTTCCCTATAAAAACATACAACGCATTGAAGACATTATTAGTGCTACTGTTTCTTTGTCTCTGTCTCTGTTTGTTACTGTGTATGGGCGGGTATTTGGATCGGCGGAAGAACTGATTTGATTCGGATCAGAGGCAACCTCAACACTCAAATTTATGCTGAGACGATTGTATCAGACGTCATCGTTCCTCTACAAGTGCAAATCGGTCCCTTATTTCAGTTAATGCATGATAATGCACGACCGCACACCGCATGAGTTGTAAGACAGACTCTCGCCGCAGCTAACATCAATGTCCTGCCCTGGCCTGCTCAGTCTCCAGACTTGAACCCGATTGAGCATGCATGGGATATGCTACATAGAAGAGCTCTGCCGAATATGGAGGGTATCCAGTCGCAAGAAGACCTTTTTTTGTTGTTGCAACGAACATGGGCGGCCATTCCACAGCGTGATTTGGATGAACTCATTTTGAGTATTCCGAACCGATGTTCTAGTGTTGTTAGTGTTCGCGGTAGAAACACGGATTATTATTTGTTTAAGTTACCCAATAAAATTTTAAAGAAAACAGTTATTTCAGTCTTTTTTTCGAACTTTAATGTTAGTGGTTCAAATGTCAAAAATCCCTTTATTAGGAAAATGGCAAATTTCTTTATTAATGCATAGGTGACTTGGTTTATCGTTACTGTAGACAAACGAAAACACTTTATTTGATGAATCCTTAAAGACAATTTTAATTAATATCAATCAGGAGAAAAGTTATTGCAAAAATATATGTTGATCCCTAGACACTTTTGATGTGTGTAGTTACAGAATAAAATGGCTGCGACATACGGACGGACAGACAGACAGACTTGACAAAACTATAAGGGTTCCGTTTTTTGCCATTCGACTACGGAACCCTAAAAACGCAAGACACTGATCGATTACTTTGTACGATTAACATCGGTTTAATTTTAATGGGTTACTCTATCACTAACATTGTCGGAATGACAACGTCTCAGCGATCATCTTTGCGATTCAGCAAAATCAACTACATAATAATTTCTTTATAAAGTTTGCAGTGACAAAACACTACAAAAACAATTATAAAATTATTATGTATATGTTTGATAATAACACAAGAACATAGGTATGCGATTTTAAAGGACTTTATAAGTTTTCGTACCTCCTAGCCAATTCAGCGATGTTCATATGTTTGTCCTTGTACAATATTTTGTAGCCCTCCAAAAAGGACATGTAAGATTTAGGCGTGACGTGTGTCTGCCGCCTAAACCGATCGTAGTACAAAGAGCAAGTCTCAGCTACGTTGTCTTGAACCATTCCCATGATCTCAATCAGTTGGGTTTTCGTTTCTGGTGAACATACCACCTGAACAAACGTATTCAATATGAATTAAACTACCTTACTTGCAATAAATACTTTTATAATAATAAAGATTGTTACGTACTGGGAAAGCATGCAAGAAATGGTGAGCTACTTCAATCAGTGCCTCTTTTGGCCACTTCTGAAACCAGTCCATTGTTGAGCCAGAAATTAGACCAGGGAATTTTAGCGCTCTGCTTCTGAATTTTTCACCCACCTGTATGTTATAACAAACATTCAATGAATAGCCATATAAATTATACCATAGAAATGCAATAACGGAACTAAACTAACCGGCGAGAAACATAAGACGACATGCAAGTTTGCTCTGGATCGTATGATGAAGTATTCATACAATACATCGGGTACTGGAATTCTTCTGGGCGCATATTTCTTCATTATTGGCGTCAGTTGATTCAACATTTCATCTTAAAAAATCACACATTTATAGGATCAAAAACTCAAAATAAATTCACGTCTTAACTCTTAACCACATAATATTCAAGTTTTACAAAATACTTTGATATTTCTTACCCATCTCATCCTTAGCGAATAGATTAGCGATCTCTCCCGAGCTGAGAATATTGTTCAGGAACTCTAGGAACTGCTCATCTTTAATATCATTGTCAGTGAATATGAATGTTATACCACGCCCTTGCAACCCTGCCACTCGATACAGGATCTTGATATCATCCATGAAGTTATTAACGTTGTACGATCTATAGTTCGAAGTCAGTTAATGCAAATATTTACAATACTAGGACAAAATGCACAATGTTATATTATTAGGTTTTAGAAATGATCAAGATAGTGCTTACCTAGTAAGAGTGATTTGATAAAATGAAAAATTGGCAATATATGAAGCCAATTTAGTTAAACTCTGTTTACCAGAACCACCCACACCTACCAACAAAGCGTTACCTCTGAAACATTCCATTCAAATTATAGCTTTAACCAGTAAGGAGTTTAATATACCTAACCTATAAAAAACTTATATCGAACCTAGGCGTATTAATGATCCTGGATATGATAAACAGATGCACCATTGCGTCGTGGAAGAATACCAAGTCCAAATGCATGCCTCGAATCTGCTCATTGAATTGCTCTTGGAACTGGCCCAACTTAGACAGTACAAAATCCCACCTAAAGACAAAACATATATTTTTATCTTATCCTATAAATCATATATATTAATAACACAGTCGTTTGGGAGTCACCCCACTAGGCTACCCGGAGGCGGGTTCTCGCGGCAATCGATTTTTTTTGTGGTAATTCTATTGCAGGTTTAACCGTTTTACCTAAAATTCAAGTAAAATATCTACACCTAAGAAAAATGTCGTCCGAACAAAATCTAAATACAAAGAAGTCGTGACCCTGAGAAATCATAAACTATTTTATCTTTAACAAATGAAATTCGATTGGTGAACTTTATTCGTATACGAATTGCGCTAGAATTCCCCCCCCTGTAATGATTTGAGCTAGTTTTGAAAATGAGCTTATTTACTTTGCCACCTCGTATCTCAGCCGCTTGCGTCGCCATCTTGAAAAAACGGCGTCCAACCTATAGCAACAAATTTCCTACAGCAACATTTTTCATTAAATCAATAGTTTCGGTGTACAAACTCCGCAAAGTGTCAAGTAACTCGTGTTTATAAATTCCATTTTGACGCCGTGTTCCATTCTTTATTTTAATAAGTATAATTTGATTCCAAAAAATGAATTTCCTATCCTAGTATTTTGTTAAACCACAACCTTCAGAGTTACTTGACACTTGCGAAGCGTGTAGACCGAAACTATAGATTTTATGAAAAATGATGCAGATCATCATTCTATTTTTTGTCTCTACTTAAATTTTGACATACATATTTTTGTCCTTAAAATGATCCGAAAATGAGATATCGTTTAAAAAAAAAGTTCTATTAGACGCCATTTTTTCAAGATGGTGGCGCGAGTGATTGATATACGAGGTGACAAGGTGAATGTCGAAAAGACCACTTATATATAATTTTCAAAACTCCCGGAATTCATTTCAGGCAAAACTACCAATTTATTGGTTCATAAGCCTAGTTATTAAAAAAAAACTTACGAAGGGAGTTCTTCATAAACTTTCGGAGCTTCGATACTGAAATCTTCATCTTCATCACCTGTAGGGTCCGCCGGCTCCCTCAAAAAGTTTACAAAGAAAGTCTCTTGTTCAGGGAATTCACTCACAAGATCTGGCATCTCCTGAGCTGCTGTTTTCCAAAAGTTTTCTGTAAACCAGTCCTTATCCTCAAATGTTGTGAACCTAAAAATCATTTTCCATTGATTAATTTTAAAATCTACATATTAAGCGTATAACTTGTTTTATACCGTAATTGTTTACCTATCTGATATAACTCTCAAGCATTCATGGGACCAGAGTTTCAATGCAGACTTGATACTCAGCAACTCTTCTCTCTTGATAAAAAGAATACCTTCCCAAATTCTGGACAAATCACGAAGGTTGAACACATAGTGGAATTTAGCAGGCGTTGGTAACATTTTCACCTAGTGAAGATTTAAGAGACTCACTATACATATTTCATACATTGTCTATAGATTAGCAGGTTGAACTACAAGTAAACAGAAAAGGCTGGAGCCTGATATTATGTTTTAGTATACCACGTGTTTTTTTTTGCTTTCTGACAAACTACGGGTTCTTTAAAGATTAGGTAATATTTTTACGCAAGAATTTATTCTAGCAGAAGTATAAACGAGATAGTTTTTTTTTAAAAATCAGTTTGTTATTCAAGCTAATTCGTTATTTATTAAAGGATTATGTGTGAAAATATGTGCATTGAAAATGGAAGCGCACACATTGTTTTTTTTTTTAAGATTACATTTTATTGATAATTGATTGATTACATGTTTTTATTTTTGACCATTATGAGATATCATTGATAATATACAATGATACAGTAGTTTTTACGATTGATTAAACGCTTCCAATAGCTAGCATCAAACCATCTAAGGCCCATTTGCGCATGATGATTTAACCCAGGATTACGCTAATCCTAGATTAAATCATCATTCGTTCTCGGTCAGTTTATTTCACGTTGACAGAGACAGAATGACTATTTAATCCAGGGTTAGGCTATTGGAAGCGTTTAATCAATCGTAAAAGCTACTTTATAATTTTATATTATTAATGATATTTATTCCTTTTTACTTCTCTTCTTCTTCATTCTATTTATTTCTCTTTATTATAGCCTAAAGCCTTCCTCGATAAATAAGCTATCCAACACAAACATATTTTTTCAAATTGGCCATTAGTTCCTGAGATTAGCATGTTCGAACAAACAAACTCTTCAGCTTTACAACATTAGTATGTTTGTCCGGAAAACAAAAAAAAACAGGTTTTATATTCAGTCTGGGATATAGCAAACTCTGTAAAAAATCCGATTTATCTTTCTTTCAGTAACAAAGCATTGATTAAAATACTTTGAATGGAGTGGTGTAGGTATTACCTACCTTAGTTTGCTGCCAAATTATACGTGTAATGGGCACAAGTCGTGGCATAAAATCCACAATTTTCTTATCAAAACGTGATTTGCAGAAGTAGCCAGAGCTTATAGTATCTGAAAAAGAGGTTTAATTTATTCAAGTAATCTAAATTGCTGGGTCAGTTCTATGTTTCACTTAAGCCAAAAAGTAACATACCGAAGATTTTATCCATCGAAATTGTGCTGGGCAAAGTGCAATTGAATATATTGAATTGTCTCTTCAACCGCGGAGGTATATCATTTCGTCCACCACCTGCACAAAAGGGTGAGCAACTAATACTATTGAAGCCTGTGGAATCTTAACCGAATGTACGCTAAAGGTTAAAGGTAAAAGCACAGGTTGTAACTTGCCAGGATGAATCATTGCCCCAAACATCTGAATATCAGCAATAATGGTAAATTCTCCCGGTTTTTCCAAAGAGTAGAAGCCTCCACACTCCATCATTTGTCTTACAATTTCATTGGTGACCTAAAAATGATAAGATTCGTAATTTGGAAAAAGTCTCAGCATACAAAAGCGTTATGCAATTATTTTTTAAATTACCTGGTCACCCCACTCGTTAACTACAGGCATATTGATGTCGTCAACGAATACAGTCATTGCGCGACCACCTGGTGGTCCGTAGGTCATGCCGACTCTCTTTTCCACATAGGATTCTATAATCCTCTGTAATAAAATTTACATGTAAAGTCAACCACTACTAAAATATTATATATATTGTGTTCTGCCGTTAATCTGCTGCTCAGGCGACTTTTTGTATTGGACCAAATGAAGTCATATTTTTATGTCTAAGGAGCCCTGGTTCTTCCTATTTATCGGAAGATGGGATTATTTATAAGCAGGCAAAAGTAATCACGTTTACTAAAAACGGGTGTTAGTATAGACATAATTATGTGGGACGACCAATTAAATACTAGAATACCTGAAACATGTTGGGTGTAGTAGCCGAGGAGAAATTGATCATCTTGAACAACTTTACTTCGCTGTCATATTTCTGCATATAGCTCTTCAACATCACAGTCTTGCCTGTGCCTTGCTCACCAATGAGCAGTACCGCTTTATGCTGCTTCGCGATGGTGTCAATCAAAAAAGAAATACAAACGTTATCGATGTTCGGGACAAGAATGGATGCGTATTCAGGTATACTGTCTGATGGGTATATGTAGTCTTCAACATTCTCGGACCTGAATAAATCAATGGAGTATTTTTAGGACACTTGATTTAAAAAGTTACTAGTTCGGTAGATATAGAAATCAAACGTACCAATGCTGCCACAAACCGTTATCAGTGACCGTATATTCAAATGGCATAACCCACTCTTTAGACTTAGATCCAGGCCAGTCCATCTTCACTGGCAGCTTTGTCATAAACTCAGCCATTCGAGTACGAGCGTCCAGCTCAAGAACAGCGCCCAAAGACCACATCATAGCAAATACAAAAAGTCGCTCTAGATGTCTGTCCGTGTGTATCTCTATTAACAATAGAAATTATTAGTTCATAATATATAGCAGTGACAGTGGTAATAAAAAATCTACTGGAATAATCACTCACTTCCCCCTGGTACCTCGATTTGAAGAAGACCTATCAACACATCAATGCATTGCCTGTAAATATCGGGGAATATTAGTGGGTTTTTTTCTCATTGTATGTGTAAATAATCTCCTATCTGGTTAAAACATTAAAATAATATAATTATTACCGAATGTAAATGGCCTCAAGTATCTTCATTTTTGCGGGCAACTTTTGTTGCACGTACGAATGAACCTCGTCATACACTTTGTTGAAAGCATTACGGAAACAATCATACTCTTTTTGTGTTCTCTTTTTCAACCAGCCCTGCGATTTTAAAATTGTATTATTACACTTTAACCCACTATCATTGTATTGAATTGATCATTTATGTATCCTACCTCTAATATAGGCTGCCAAGAAAGCACTGACGAAGACAAGAACACCATGCCCATCCGACTTACAGTAGCGGGTGAAGCATTGTCAACGTTATCTGGTTCGAATACCAGCTTACTATTCTGAGCCATGGTGATACGATCTCCATTCGCCAGAGTCAATGTCTTGTTATCATCTAGCACAGAATTCAAATTTTCTATCCATACGGCATCTACAGGCCCATCTGTAGATTATAATTTTATGTGTTAATCAATGTCATAAACAAAACAATGTTTCCTAACTAAATTCATCAATTTCATCAATTGTCAGACCTAATACAATCCAGGTTGTATCGCTTTTCTTGACTTTCAAAGCTCGTCTCCACAGTGTAGAGAAAATTCCATCAGTCCAGTCATTGGTCGCTACGTCCAAGCGGCCGAACATTTGCGGAGCGGTTATTGCCTAAAGATGACGAAAGGATTTTTTAAATTTAGGAAATGCATCGGTATATCTATGTCGTTATACGGAACAAAGTTTTAAAAAGTTACCTTTGGGTTCATTCTCATTTCTTTATGGGGTTTACCAATTTCAGTTAGAGCCGCCATCAATGTGTGAATACAGGTCGTCTTGCCGGAGCCAGTGGGGCCCATGGTCATCAAGCCATGTCGTACAAGCGACGTCTCAAACAGTTGGATAATCTTCAAATTCCAGCTCGGGTGGTTCACGAGACCAGTTCTATCTGTTACAATTGCAATCGCCCGCTGCATCTCTCTAAAGACGATTAATGGTTATTAAAAGGGAGAAGAGGTAGTTATAAACGTTTTTTTTAATTAGAATTATCGGAATTTAACAAAAAGTCTTTTTTATCACCTTTGTACAGTTTGAGTGAGTTTAATGCCAGGGAATAAATCTTCAATTAGAGAAACGAATAACGGCTCATCTTCATCTACAAGCTTCGACACGTTCATTTCCCTGATGAATGTAAACAACAGACGCATTTAGATTATATGCCAATGAAAAAAAACATACAATAGTATCTGTTATCTTACTTCAATACTCTCATCATAATGTTCTCTTCAGTACTATCAGGGTTAGCACGTTTCTGTGCACCCATGGTTCTCAACACTGACAAGATATTGCGCAGACCGAAATCATAGTGCACTTGTTTTGAAAGTTGCTCCTCGCACAGTTTGTATAAAGTGAAGAATTTACGGGCTGTAAAATATAAATAACCTTTATGCTTTCTTTTTGGAAGTAATTAATGTAGGTAAGACATGAAATTTAAGTGTTATACCCAGCAAAATGTTTTCTTTAAAACCGCAGCTGGCCAGCTTTACTCGAATGATGATCTGCCTGTCAGGGACCATCATAGCTACAGAGCGGAACTGAATTTTCAAATTCTCCGGCAATTCTTGACGTCCAGCGTAACCAGGGTTCATCGTGATGACGAAAGCGAACTCTGGGTTCAAGCTTACCACATCACCATCGCTAGTAAAATAATTTCAAATTAGCATCGCTTTACGTTATTGTTATTGTTTAAGTTATAGTATGTTTTAAGTGCTAAATGAAATATATTTTTATTTTACCTAAATATGAAGAACTCTTTCTTTTCCCTTCTAGCTGTGAGGCAAATGTAAATCTGTTGAGCAGCTACAGATAACACTGGAAGTTCGATGCGGTTGAACTCGTCAAAACATCCCCATGTTCCTGATTGAGCCAGACCTTTGTAGATACGACCCAAACCTGATAAAGAGGACAAACACCATCATGGAGAGAGAAAACTCTTTGTACATTGTTTTGAAGCATCACCGAACGTAAAGTACACTCAAGCGTCTAGGTTTAAAATTACCTCTGAAGTCCATTTGATCTGAGCAGTTGAATACAATGACTAGTTTGCCCAGGGTTCGAGCCATGTCCTTCGTAGTCTCCGTTTTGCCGGTACCTGCTGGCCCGGCGGGCGCACCCCCCATACTCATGCCAATAGCTTGGGCCAGCGTGATGTAGCAACGATCCGTCAACGGAGTGATTACAAGACGCTCTGTGATACCTAAGTATTCGTTCTATAAACAAAAGCGTCAATTAATATGCTTACATAATCGTTCAATGATACGTCATGCAAACCTGGACACTGTCTGAAAAGCCAACCTTAACCAGAAAAGAAACCAAGATCTACTTAAAGTATAAATACCTCACGTACCTGATACAAGAAATCTACATCAGTAATCGATACTATACAATCGTCGCTTTCCTCAAAGTAATAGAACCGAGCTTGTTTCTGCCACTCAAAATCTATCGGAGACTTGATTCTCATTTTCACAAGATCATCAAATATGTCTCTGTGTAGTGATAGAAATAAGGCATTAAAATCATATTTTAATTACTAAGAATACAAATATAATGACTAACCTTTGATGCACATGAATTGTGATCATAGTCTCCACTCTAGTTCTATCCAATGGAACCAAATCAGTGACGGTTAGATCGATGAGACCGTTCAATAAATCCAGATTTTTCTGATTAGTCAACCTCATTATAAATTTGTCCACTCTAGCTTTCTTCAAAGCATACTCAGCATCGGTAGTCCACAATATTTGCATTCCTAATAGACCAGCCTAAGGAATATAAATATAATACTTTATGTTTATTTATTTAACAACCTTAATGCTTCAACACCCGAGCGGTTGCAGGCAACCACATAACAATAGAATTTGCATTGTGTCTCGTTCACATACGCTTGAGGGATTAATAATTGACCAACAAGCAAATATTAACTGACCTGTCCTGGGAAGTTCCAGAACCCAGTAATAAATTCGAATTCGGGATCGCCAGACATGGTCTGGGCAATATTAGCGATCATGTTCCGAACGGTATCTTTCATTGTATCCAATAAAACATTCAACCAAATCTGAACACAATAATATCAAAATATTAAATATTCTGCACTGTTTCGACATAAGTAAAGATAAAGAGATAAATACAAATCTACTGAAAAATGTTTCCCTACCTCTACGCCACCAATGCATTGTACTGGTCGGTCCAACGGAATAGTTTCACCATTATCGGAATTCATTTTGATTATCCTCTCCTTATCATCGAAGTCGACAGTATACATGGCATCGAAAATACTTGGTAGATGAGGCTATATAAACATAAGTACAAGAAGCTTTATAATTTTTACATATCTACTGGTATTTATATTCAATTCAATTCAAATTTTCACCTGAATGGAATGTGGGTCGGAAGCCTGTCCAAGAATTTCCAGCAACACTGGATCTGATACGAAGAAGAATCTCGGGAAAACCAAGCGCTTCGTCTCCAAATACCCAGTTAGTGACTTCTGGCAAGCCTCTAGTTGCTCAAACAGATGAGGCAAAAGCTGCTTCAGTGTGTCATCGCAAGTACACGTTTCTACACAGTTGACTATGTCTCGGGCGCGATACATAATTTTCACGTAGGTTTTATCTATAGTCTGACATAAAAAAACATAATATATTAAATGTATGTTATAGTGTAGTTACTTTAAGTAGGTAGGTATTTAAGGCTTACGCTAAATCTCTTGGCTTCAGCTGGGAGCTGTTTGGCGATATCGCCTCCTACAAACACGGCCTCCAGATACATCCACAAATTCTGTACTTGCAACCACTTTTCCAGGATTTCACTTGTGCTGACAAGTTTGTTTATCCACAATACGATATCCCTCTTGAAAGGAGCATTATACCTTAAGATAAACAGGTATCATGTAATGACTTTATCCTAAACCCATATGGATTTTATTGGACCCTTGAACTAAATTTACCTGTTTGAGGCTAAGGAGTTGAGTACCATCAACGAGTCTTCTAACAACGTAATGATGTCAAGCGTCTCTTGCGGCCTAATGAGTAGTTCACCACGGTTCTTGAATGGTGCGAAGTTCAAGTCTATGACTGCCCAGTCTGCTATGATTTGCTTTAATTTCCCTTCAATGTCCTTTTCCTTGACAGCACTGATACAGATGTCCTAAAATATCCATACAATAAATGACTGCGCAGTGCTCAGCGTTGTTATGTAGAATTGCATAAAGTAAAATTTAAGATCCATAAATTGATAATACCTCAACATCTTCTTTATTCTTTAGCAATGGTGCTTCCATGACATTGGCCAATGTGAATGACTCAGACTCCACATCGAGTTCACAGTCTGAAAGGGAAGGAATGAATAATTATTATAATCTTTGCTAGTTTATGTATGGATAATTTTATGTATTCAAGTGGTGGAGGATATATGGGGGTTTATTTTTAAGTATTTATGTAATTGCATTAGTAGCTTCAAATTTAATTAGTTGCTTTTGTGTTATTTAACGCCGCCAGCCGCCTTTATCGAATTGCTTCACCCAATGGTTGACTGGTAGAGTCCGCCATTTGTATTTTATAGTTTAGTGCAATAAAGAATAAAATAAATAAATAATTTTGCAAACAGTATGTTTACAGTTTCACTTTAAACCAGGGATGCACAGACTTATTAAGACTAGGGGCCACTCGGGCAAATTATGAACTGATGGCGGGCCGCCAGAAGTATAGGTAATTAAAGACAATAAAGAATTGATAATTATGTATTAAAATTGAAAAAGAATTTATTAATTTGAAGCGTGGCACTGCATAGTGCTTACAATCTTTTTTTATATTTGGCTCAAATTTACTTGTAGCAACACGTAAAACTGCTTCCAAACTTTCATTTGCAAGGCGGTTTCGATTTTTTGTTTTATTATTATTTAGTATTGAAAAGGTTTGTTCACATATATAGGTAGAACCAAATAAGCTGGCACATTTCAGAGCGTTTATGCGCAACTCTTTGTACGTATTTTTATCAATGCAGCGGTAAAAGTTCAGCAAGTCTCCTTCGTTGAATTTGTTGCGTAAATCTTGGTCGTTTTGAATGTCGATAATTTCTAACTGCATTGACTCTGGCGCATTTTCAACTGAAATCGTGAAAGGATTGCTGAATATGTCCAACAGAGGTTTCACTTTTTTAAACTCCGAAAATCTTTCTTGAAAAGATTGAATCAAAATATCTAGCTTTTCTACATAACTGAAATTAATCGCAGTTTTGTTGAATTTTTCAGCCATTTTCTTATAATTCGGAAAATGATTGTAATTTCCAGAATTCAATTGCGATCTGAAAAGTGTCAGCTTGCATTGAAAGGATGATACGTGAGCGTAGAGCTGGGATATCAGTTGATTTTTGCCTTGAAGCCGTGTGTTCAAGACATTCAAATGATTTGTAATGTCAACTAAAAAAGCCAAATCACACAACCAATCAGGATTTTTAAGTTCCAGGACATCCTTTTGCTTTTCCGCCAGAAATAGTCCAATTGATTCTATTAAATTTAGAAATCGTTCCAGGGTCAATCCACGACTTAGCCACCTTACTTCTGTATAATACAGTAAATCTCCATATTCGCTTTCGATGTCATCAAGGAATTGTTTGAATTGCCTGTGATTGAGTCCTCGTGATTTTATGAAATTTACAGTCGAAACTACCACTTTCATGACATTTTGAAATTCAATTTTTTTAGAACAGAGGGCTTCTTGGTGTATAATGCAGTGAAACTGCATGAGATCTTCAGCGTTTATGTTTTTTTCTTGCAGATGCTTTTTCAGCAAAGTAACTAGCCCAGAATTGACACCAATCATCGAAGGAGCACCGTCAGTGGCAACTCCCGATAATTTTGATAAGTCCAAATCAGTTTTTGAACACTCATCCAAAAGTACATTGAGTATATCAACTCCTCTGGTTTGACCTTTCAATGAACACATTCCTAACAACTCTTCTAAGACTTCAAAATCTTGAGTAACACCTCGTATGAATATGAGAAGTTGAGCTGTGGAAGTAATATCAGTGGATTCGTCGAGTGCTAATAAAAAAAATTCAATGATCTTAGTTTTTTCATTTAATTGTTCCGCAATATTACCTGACAAAGACATAATACGTCTTTGGATAGTCATACGATTCAGTTGAATTTTCTCAAACTTTTTTGCTGCTTCTGGACACATTTTCTTAGCGGCAATTTCTATGCATTCTTTTACAAAATCCCCATCATTGAAGGGGCGACTGCGCTTTGCTATCATTCGAGAAATTTCATAACTAACTTCTGTAGCTGTTTCTGAATCTTGGATGGGTTTTGTAAACATAGCTTGCTGACCAATAAGCTCCCGTTTTAAAGACAACATTTTTTGCTTTCTTAATTCGCCTGTAAACTTGGTAAAAGTAGGATGCTGCGTTTCATAGTGCCTTTTTACATTATATTCCTTTGCAATCGCAACAGAATTCTTGCAAATTAAACAATAGACTTTATTATGCGACCATACAAAAAAGTATTTCTCAGTCCAAATTTCTTGAAACTGCCGATTTTCATCTTTAACCTTACGTTTTTTACTAGGTCCTGGCTTGTCCATGTTGCGTTCTAATCCTGGCTAGGATTAACACAGCACCTAAAAACAATTACAGTACCTACTTAAATTACCCATCCTTTTTTAAATTAGCAAAAATAATTGATTTAAATAGGTAGGGAAACACTTATTAATAACAGAGTTTTACTTACGATTTCACAACACAATTATACACGGCACTTGACGGGAAATCTACGTTGAATGTGGATCAAAATATATGACACCGGCTAGTCGAGTTAAAATCTACACTAGAACTATTGACACTTCACTCAAATTAAAACCGAACTATGGGTCGCTGCGGTTAGCGTGGCTTTTATACCGCGCGTATAGAGTCGAAAACTGTCTGGAGAAATCTCGAAACCGACTCTGGAAGCTTCGTGTATCTACCTACGCGAGCAATCGGGAATTCGTGCACTTAAGAGCGCGCGCGCGAGATTCAAATTACTTTTCGAACATATTTTTTTTGGTTTTATTTTGGAATAGAATTCAATATTTTTCGAATGTACGAGAGTATTATTTTTGCTGTCGGCGGGCCACCAGTATTCGACCGGCGGGCCGCAAGCGGCCCGCGGGCCGCGGTCTGTGCATCCCTGCTTTAAACCATTACATATGAAAAATATATATTAATATTAATCTTACTCAAAAGCTTCTCTAATCGTCTCCAGTGCCTGTCTTTCATAGACTTGTCAGCCATCAATTCTAGCAGCGGACAAGTTTGATTGAAATCGTCGATCTTGTTCTTCAATTCAATATAAGCAGGCCAATCTTTCATGCCTCTCGGTAATTTGCGACATCTAAACGATATTATTATTTTATTAATTGTATCTGAAAAGTTACTTTTATAGCGTAAATGTAAGAAGTAATAATTTTGTTACCTGACATCGAAGTCAGCCAATTGAGAGACAATGGCTTCGATATCGATTTCAGCCCAGGGAGTTTCAAAATAGCCATCTATTGTGTTCATTACTGCCAAATACAAGGAGTATCTGCAAATAAATGAGTAGTCATATTAATTTATCAAAAGATTTATTATACCTCCTGACGTGTATAAAGAGTGAATCATTCATTAATTTCCGACATACTCACAGCTTACTCAGCAAATTGAATTCTTTCTTTTTCGCATGCAAAATAGGATAGTCTTTCACTTCCATTCCAAATAATTTCTCACCATTAGAATACATTTCAAACCTTCGCCAAAGTTCATCAAATCTTGCTTGGAACATTATTACTCTGAAATCCGATATAACTGCTATTGAAAGCTACGAGTCAAAAGGATAAAGTATACTAGTATATTCGAAGCAAATTTTCTGAAGTAGCTCTTTCTTTACCTGTCAGAGGCGTCTCTGGCACTCAGACCAGGAGTCATCGGACCAAACGCATCGTAATCCGCATCAAACTTTAGCACATCATCATTAAACGTTGCCACGCCTTCCGTCAACTCTTTCGACAATGGGCCTTGCATATCGACAATCTTTTGTTGTACTTGTTGTGACTAAAATAATAATAAATTATATTTCTTATCAAATTACACTTTCATATGCTAGGAAACATATTCTACTAAAACGTACGGTCAAAAGCATGTTTTGGAATGCATAACGCAAACCGTAAACCAAATCCGCATCCTCTTTCGGAATTTCAATGTTAAATTGATGAAAAGTTGCGTAGCTTTCTTCGATAAGATCCAGTTCCATATCCATTCTGTAATTTTAAATTTATCGTAAAATAAATAAAGATCCTATAACATAATGCAATAAATTGTATAGTCATTACAATTATCTCATCTGAATTAATAAGTACCCAATGAATTCGTCTCGTATCATCTCTAGACACAACATGGCAAACTTGACATCGTCCAAATCCTTAATCTTCTTGCCCATTGTTTTCATACGATCGTTGATGAACTGCATCATTTTCTGCACACGTTCTTTATACGCGTGACTGAGAAGTTTGCCCAGAATTCTTTTCCACTCAATAGACTCTACATGCAGACCTAGTTTCACATTATCTAAAATATAAACTATAATTAGTTCTTCTCGTACAAATTAGGTAGCATACTAAATATCTATTTATCAATGTCCTTTTACTTATGAGGATAAATAATAGAAGTAATAGAAAGAACGTTACTGGTTACGTAACCAGTAAAGTTCTGTCTATTACTTCATATGAACTGACGTTCCATAGTAGAGTTATACGTTGGTTAGTACTTATTGTCCATAATGAAACAGGTCCTGAATCAATGTGTTATATTATTTTTACCCATATTAATTTCAATGGATCCTATTATATGTCTCTCTGGTAAATTAAGCACTTCTTCTGTTTGATTTTCATACTTCTTGAGCATATCTCTTATGATGACATTCAACGGGTTGGAATCGACAAATTCTTGTACTTGCTGAACTCTATCTTCAGCCCACAGATGAGAAAATCGACCATAACCCTAAAATATTAAGGAAATTATAGAATAGTGCTTCTTAGATTGGCAATATTTACTAAGTTTTGGACTTAGGGGTTTACTGTGTCTTAAAATAAATATTAAAACCAACCGCCAATAACTTTTCAATGTCAGGTTTGTACATATACATCATTCCTTGTAGAGCCATCACAGATCTTACAATGTCCTTGTGTTCGGATACCATTCTAAAGTAGCTTCTTATGCCCGTTATAGTTGAGCCTGATCTTGAGCCAGCTACAATACATCAACGGTTAACATAAACTCAATAATATTAATTAAATAGTATCGGATAAAAAGAAATACGTACCACTGATGCTTCTAATTATTTCTCCTGACGCTTTCTGGTGCTTTAGAATTTCTTGTTGACCCCACATGAATACATTACGATGAATATCCATTATGCAATTCAGTACTACCTGAAAAATGAATTTTCATTAACTGCCTTACCTTTCCATTATCCGTACGGAGTTATGGAATAAATTTTAACCTGAGAAAATGAAGACTGAATCTCTTCTAGTGTTGGTTTTATCAATATTCTAGGTATTTCCAAATACATTTTTGTCAACATTAGAGGTTTTAATTTCTTTTGCTCCTCGGGGTCGATTGTCATTGTTAGGAAACTGTAAAATAAATGATTTAATTTCAACAAGTTTTTAATTATTCAGAATTAATTGCAAGAAGCACAAGGTAACTCGAACCAACTAAACTCACCTTGATACGGAAGCTCGTCTTCTTAGAAGATCCAAGCTTTGTCTAGTACACTTTATGAGAGCTTCCAAGCATTTCGTAGCAAAATAAGCAAATAATTCATTGCATTCGTTCAAAGTAGGCAAAACGTCAAAGCGGTCTGGATTTTCAATTTCGAGGAATGCTAAATGTCGTAAACAAACATTTAGTTAAATAATGTAAACTTATTAACACATTATGTAGTACTTATAGGTACTTATATTTTATATTACCAGCATCCTCAGGAAAAACTCGTGTAGCTGAAGTAACTTGTTTCAGAGCCTTTTCAACATCAAGCCTAAGAAAAAAATACACAGATTTATAAAATTGAGTCTTTAGCGATACTTTGACTCCAAAAAATAGTTTACCAGTTATCTCTCAAATCTTGAATTTGTTTGACAGGTACGCTCCCCAAAAACTTGTTGATCAATTCTATAACTCCCACTTCCGCGTTCCAAGATTTCTGTTGCAACTCCGCAGCTGTCAAAATGATTATATTCAATGACTTCAATTTTTTTTTATAAACTTTATGTACTTATTAGTTGTCTATCTTACCAATTTCTTACCAATTTCATCACGCCTAACTAAATTCTCTTCATAGAAGATTGTAGGGTCGACAGCTCGATCTGGTAAGTATACCAGTACAGTTTTTGTAATTGACATTAATATCGTATCAATTCGTGCCTCTTTCATATCAACCACCTGGAAAGCATATTGAACATTTTGTAATCATATTAGTTTCTAATTGTTTTACAATTTTGTCTTAGGTTCTGGTTAGCGTGATCTATGTACCACCAACATAAATATAATCTTTATATTGTCATAGAACTTCACCTAGCTCTTTTGACTCAAATTATTATTGGACTAAAATGACCATACCTCTTTTACAAAAAGGTCAACTTCATTAAGAATTCTTTCAATATTTTCACAGTAAGCCGGGATTTCAAGAGAAGTCCATGTGATAGTCGACAAACCCGGCTGAAAAGCTTTTTCTAATTTTATTAGTTGCGCCCTTAATAGGGGCAGATATAATTTAGGCATGCTCCTGTAAAATAACTTTTATATTAGGAATGTAGCTACATTATATAATTCCTATAGTTTTTAATGCATCAGCAGCATAACTTACTTTCTTATTTGATTATTACGTTCAACTAGAAACTTCATTTTCTCAAAATTTCCAAGAATTTTGTCTTTGCAGAATGCAACAACTTGGGCCCCATCAGGAACACCTGATACAAAAAAATGAAATTTAAGCCTTAAAGCCTATTTATCTTTGCTAGTCAAATAATGTAAAAAATCTTTTTACAACTATTTAAAAAATACCAGTGAATAAAATTCATTAACTATTTGATTTAAAAAGATCTCAGTGCTAAACGATGAATTATTTATGTAGTTGGTTAGTTTTGTGTTTATCTTATTTAATAATGAAATATTTCGGTAAAAAGGAATGTCAAGATTGTTTACAATATTGGACGAGCAAAAAGCAACGGACTTTATATTGAGGAAATATTTACAATATTGTAGTACTTACTCAAACCTAACTGCCACATATACTCGACTTCTCTGATACATTCTGGTATGTAAAGGTTGAAGTTCACAATGTACATATTTGTTGTCGGATGTCTTATCAGTAGGGGTGCTATTAGACCTAATCGTACCTGAAATTATAATTAATTACGTAATTTCGTACGTAAATGATAAGCACATTATTTGACAAATAATAGTACGTAATCCTGATAAGAGTGGCCAGCGCAAACTGCAAACTGAAACCGCTGGTAAAGCTTTCGAGGTCTTTTTCCAGCAGTGGGAAAGTAATGTCTAGCTTTGAAACAAATAACTGCAGTGAAGATGAGCCAACTTACTTGACCAACATTTTCTGCCCATGCGTCGTGATAAATCAATTCAAACTCAGTGAAAACGATACACATCACATTGTATAGTTTGATGCACCTTTGCGTATTCTGCAAAGATAAAAATATGTATAAAATAACTGCAAATTATTAACTTGCTTATGTATCAAACGCGTTTACCATGTGAGTTATAACTTCATGATGTTTAATGAATTCTTCCATAGGCCTCTTGATGTTTTTGTCGTAAAACCGTATCCACATTACCCTACCAGCTACAGGAGGCATGTTTCTAGGAAGTTCTGGGTCCTCTCGCTCTTCGTTGTATCTATTTTTAAAACATTATTAGTAATTAACCTTAAAAAAAGTAAAAACCGACTTCAAAACCAAAACGCGCTATTAAGTCCTAAATAAACTTTTCACTCTCTATAGGAAAAGACTCCAAATTTCAGGCGAACAATTTCTTTTTGGAGTCGGTGACCAAATAGATGATGCTTGAAATGGCCAAAGCGATGGCACTCACTCAAAAATAAATTATTCGTCTGAAATGGTTTCTTTTCCTTAAAAGAGTATAAAGTTTATTTAAGACTTTTTAATGCGTTTTGGTTTTCAAGTCAGTTTTTAATTTTATAATTTAATTTAATTTGCTACCTTTAATCTCCGTTCCTAAATAAGCTACAAATTACCTATCATAAGTTCTGCCACTAAAATCACTGAACTGAAGTGTTTAGAAGTTCCACCATCAGCTCAGCTCCCTACAGTGTCAATTATCAGACGCAACAACAAGTCTTCATTAAGATTCTAGTACGAAAATAATACAAGTGCCTTTTAACTTCGAGGATTTGATTTCGATTGCACCAAGATCCCATTATAAGATCCCGACT
The DNA here is from genome assembly GCA_963924145.1 of Pyrausta purpuralis. Lineage (NCBI taxonomy): Eukaryota > Metazoa > Arthropoda > Insecta > Lepidoptera > Crambidae > Pyrausta > Pyrausta purpuralis. The sequence continues at coordinate 11,321,575 of OZ001659.1, read as the reverse complement.
TGGCAACAACGGGACCAATTAGAAGGTATAACCTCTAGGTAGGCGAAAAAAATATTCAAATCGGTCGACAAATGACTGAGATATGAGGTAACATAGTTACAAAAAGCAGTCGAATTGATAACCTCAAAATGAAAAAATCTGTTGGCCACACCAAAACTAGTCTACTAATTATATTTCTTGCTGTCTACGTGTTGTTATCTGAGTTCTGTCAGTGTTAAGTGTATCTTGCTTGCACTTACCAATAAAACGGCATGCTGCATAATTACATCGCTATTGCCATCCTCGCCTCACACCTCAGTTGTTAACACGCTGACTATAGTTAGAAAATTTAATACGGATTATCCGAGCAAATGATCTCAGTTACCTGTCTCTAATAGACTCAATTTCGCTTGTGTAGTTGCTAATCAAATCGTAATATTGATCTTCAAGGTATAAGCAATCCAGCTTTAACTTTTCAAATCTAGCAAGCAATTGTAGGGCGATCTCTGTTGTGGGGCATTTATTTACACTCTGTAACATCAAGTTTACCACATGAAATTAAATTTGAAAAATAGTGCAAAACCGTCAGCTTCAGATATGAGTAGTATACAACGTGTTTTTTTTGTTTTTCGGGAAATTAAACCAAGAATTCTAAAAAGTTTAAGCTATATTTTCGTGAAAGAGTTTTACTAATAGTAGCAAATATTATTATGCACGAGTAACATTTTTTTTTTTAAATTAGTTCGTCATTATTTGCTCACAGCTTTTATTTCACGACGTTAACAGCTTATCCAAAATAATCATAATACGCGCGGCGAAGCGCGTAAGACTCACGGTGCATGGTAATAATTATAGGTATTATTTAATAAAATGATGCAAAAGTGCGAAATGTATTAAAATCTTTTAACACAACCTTTATGTTTGTATTTAATTATTCGTTATTTAATATATGTAATTTTATATGTATTATTTATGTTAGTATTTATGGGAGACGCCCCCGTCATAATCGTTGTCTGGTACCTATTCGTAACACAAGGAAAAAAAATAGTTACTGAAACCACGACAAACTGGTGTGTTGTCTGGCGCATATTTATTTATTAGTAGTCTGATTTAAATTCTTAAATTTCCGGAACACAAAAAGATCACGTTGTATATACGGTCGAGGACTCTCGCGTCTAACCAATTTTCATAGCATATCACGCACGCAGATATGGGCGTCACCCTCAAACGAAAGACGACGGTAATATGTGCAAGAGATTTTGGCTCCAAAGGTGGGTAAGCGCGATAGACCGCAACCGTATGTACAGTCGCCGTCAGATATATCGGAGCAGACAGAGTGACCAAATACTTCCGAACAGTTTAAAATGTCAATAAGTTTCATACACTACAAGTTACCATTAATATCAGAATATTCATTACTTCATTAATATCTCAACAGAAGCTAGTAAATAACTTCCATACACACAACTAACCAATAATATCTGAACACTCATAACGTCAAATGTATCTACGCAGTCGGTCCTAAATATCTGAGCAATCGAGAAAAAATGCAGAAAAGTGCTTCCAACTTAACTATAAATACTATTTTAAAATAGGAACTCTTTTCATAGTTTATATTATTGTAAGATGACGCTGGAAGTTTGTAACGCTTTGTAGTTCCCAGTATTGTCATAACTGTCATGAAAGTGTCCTGCAATAAATAAATTCTGTCAAGTGAGTGTTCAGATATTATGGCTTAGTTGTGTGTACAGAAGTTATTGACTAACAACTGCTCAGATATTAATGAAATAATGAATGTTCTGATATTAATGGTAACTTGAAGTGTATGGAACTTTTATTGTCATTTTGAACTGTTCAGAAGTATTTGGTCACGTAGTGTGCTCCAATATATCTGAAGGCGACTGTACGTATCGCATACACGTATTTCGATATTAACATTGATCATAAAGTTTTCCAATAGTAACTCTTGAGTGGCTACGCTATCTTTATAGGTTTTATAATCTTTGTCGAAATCTGGTCTTCTATGGTCCATGGCATTGTACGTTTTCGAAGATATGTTTTTGAATAACTTGTTGAAATTGGCTGCGTATTCCTCTATACCCTCCAATGTAGTCTTGTTCAACACGTAATAAGTGATATAGGTTTCAAACAAATCCATAATCTGAAATATTTACGACGGTTACAAATAATTGATGGCCAATAGCACTGATATACTCACTGATTAGTTGAATCTCCTAAGTGTTAAGTTTGCTTACCTTCATAACTCTTTTCCTAAAAGTTTCGAATTTACCAAAAATATACATCTCGGAACAATCAAACGGTCTTTCGTCTGCTGCCTCCATCATTTCTTTCTGAGTTTCACTGTAGCATTCGCGATAGAAACCATACAGACTCAGACATTGCTGTAAAAGGCTCAAATCGTTGAATTCTCATATTTTGCCATCAAACAAAAAGTTTTAATTTCGGAAAATCTTACCTTAGTCTTTTTAATAAAATTCTTTTTGTCCTGATTCCAAATGGTCTTCTTCCCTTGGTTAGTTAAGTAATCCATGCACATGTTGAGGATTTGATTGGTTACTTTCACTAACAGCGTCGATATCTGCTTTGTCGTATTGTAATATCTAGACGTAGCGAATATCATACGCACCGTGTATAACAAACCTGGTATATACTGCTGCATTGTGAGTGGATCGCATCTAAGTACAAAAAAATATTATTTTAAATTTAAGACATCTGTGGGCCATAGTGCGAGTCGAAGCGAGACTTGCTCGATCAAACGAATCGAGCGCGATTATATGGGATTGAAGCAGCGCCGTGAGGCTAACGTTTACACAAAAACTTTACCATATAAATCCACGTTTACGCAATCGATGCGTTTGATCGAGTAAGTCACACTCCGACTCGCACTACGGCCTCCGTCTTGGTGAATGTCTGTCTACGCAAATTGACTGACGTTACTACCTGTACAGAGGCTCGCAGTACTTCTCGAGAGCATACAAATACTTGACGTTGTCATAGGATTCATTGAAATAGTCTGTAACTTGGTTGTCCAGTTTTCTCCATTTCTGAAAGCAATGTAAATTACTGTTACCTTCTTCCAGAACTTATATGAGGCCAATCGCAACTGAGGTCTGCGCGGAACATTTATAAGTTTAGTACTCATGTTCCCAATACCCAGGGGACGTACCCATACGTCCGACACAGCTGGATATTTATTTAAGAACAATCAATTTCAATAAAAGGTAGGCAGCATTTCACGTCACATACTTTGATAAGTCTGGACTTGGCTCTGATGAGAGTGTGGATGTACATCTGGCAAGGGTCGCTCTTGATGTGCTCGATGATGGATGTGAACGTGGTGAGCTGCCGACGCCAGTGATCCAGTTCTGCTAACGGTCCAATGTTGGACGGCTCGCGTCGCAGCTGCTGACTTTGAACTAGCACCTGATGAATGAAGCTAGCGTTAGATAAATATGTAACTACATAGTATTTTTTTTAAATTTAGAGCTCCTGTTTCCTGCTTCCTGCTCAAACCAGAGAGAGGGTCCTGCAATACTACCGGTATTTTTGCATAGCTTAGCCACCCCTTTTATTTGCTAGGTCACGCTGGCATAAGGCAAAGAATCGGTTTAGTTCTTTTTTTTGTTAAATACTCCTAAGTATTCGCAACGTATTCGCTACAAGCCGTATCTCACATATTTATTTAAACTTTATTTTACTTTTACTTTGTGAATTGACGGACTTAAAGACTTGAGGCATACTCTACCAGTCAACAGCTTGGGAATAGCCATTATTTTAAATGATCCTTCCCCAAATCAAAAATCTAACCATAGTAATTTGCTTCATCCATTGCTTCACGTAGGAACATATTTCTTCCAGAACACGCGTTTTGGTAATCGCTGCCTTCATTTTCTCTGCATCTGATAACTCTTCTTCGTACAGAGTCATATTAATTTTGAACCTTGTGCAACAGTCCAAGTCGATTTTTGTTTCTAGATGAAAAAGGAAAGTGTTAAGTAATACATTTAGCAAGTAAGCATGATTAATTACGGTAAGCGTAGATCAGCGATACACAATGTGTGTTTGGGTTCCCGCAAACTTTGGGGTCCCGTGATACCTGTGTCAGGGTTCCACAAGTATTTAGACAAAAAAATCAAACATCTCTCCTACTGGTCTACCTTTCTGACGCGGCGTGTCACTTAAATTTACCACCGTCGATACCTAATTGCGTTTTTGAATATCTTCTATTGTTATACCTACCTGTTAAGGAAGTAATATAATTAGTACTTTCACTTTTATCATTCTTATTAACAAAAATAATCACTTTTAAAACTTTTGTTTTATTGTAGGTTTCCATCAAGTATATCGCTTCCTCGAAAGATCCCGTCACCAAAAAAGATTGAGAACCGCTGGGGCAGATTACCAATCAGCTGTTCAACAAAAAGAAGGCTCTCTTCACAGTTGAGATGGGACGGGTACGCGGTTTGGATCCGGTACCCGGCAGATCCGGCACTTTTTTAGGATTCGGCCGAGTACCGGGTAATGGCGCCGGATACCTGGCACTGCCGGGTAATTAGGTCTAGGATAAAATTTTAATAAATATTTTCCAAGAACGAATATTTACTTTTATACTATTATGTACCCGGCATAAGCTTGCGCCGGGTACCCGGCAAAAGTAGGATCCGGTGCATCTCTACTTTACAGGTTTTAGTTGCATTCACAACACTGAATTCTTATTTTATTAGGTTACAACTTTTTTGTATTCAGAACATCATTCTGGTTCGAATTTTATTTTATTGACTACGCTTAGGCTCGGTAGCACCACTTTCCCTGATCTATCATTTTTGCATCGTTCTGCTGTCAAAGTCCATATATCATTTCTTTTAAAACACGGCAGACTTAAAGTTAATTTAAAGAAAGTGTAGCTGATCCATTATATAATTATTGTGTCAATCTTACTGGCAAGATAATCGTTGAACAGCATTATCTTCGACACATATAACTTTATGATTTCTTCACTCCTCGGATTAGGTGGGTTAATATCACCCCAAGCCTTACACACTTTCAAAGCAGGAATGTATACTCGAGATATTGTTTTGTAAATCCCTGATACCACGTTCTCTGTCTCCTGATTCATATCGAAGAAAACCATGTAGTAATCCTGAAAGAAAACAAATGAATCGTCATTTCGTCAAAATTGTTACCAGACGATTCTCGTAACGTTGACGCTAACAAACGATACGATGCACAGATATTAGTCTGTAAGCACCATAGAGGGTAGAAAAAAAGCTTCGCGATGGTAAGCACAATGGCATGACGTGCTAGTGAGCATCCAGTATTAGGGCTTATCGAAAATTCTAGAAAAAAATAATTACGCTAGCTAGAATTAACTACGGATAGTACCGTCTTGCAGAAAGGCACGTGAGTAAGATCTAAATATTATGTTGTAATTTAAGTGATTGTGATTAAATATATTGGGCAATTTCGCATAATAGTTGTTTGAATTGATACCTTCCCTCTGAGGAGTTTTACATGCCACTTAAGACCCAAATCGTTACACCCTATCTGTTGCTTGACTATTCATAGATTTGAAACTGAAATTAAGACTACCAGTAAACGCCGCTACAGTAGCAAATTATCTTACTTCAGTAACATTCTTCGCATCTATTGCTTTGTTTTTTATTCTGTACAAAGCAACACATCGTCCCTCGGTTCCGATTGTGGAGGCATCCGAAATATACGTTCTGTCCATCCATGTTTTTTGATTTGGAACGAAGCGGCCAGACTCTGAAAAGAGTATGTCAACGATTGCTGGTGTCAACTGGCTATTGCTAAGATTCCTGCATTGAAATCAGATGTAAGGTATGTGTATCTATTAGATCAGTCTCAGGGCGAGCAGCCACGATTTGAAGCAAACCGAGGCTTCTCACTCCGACCCATAGGCTCGAGCCACGTTGATAACACTGAGACTGATTTCAATCTATTAATTTCGAGACCTCATCACATAAATGTAGATGGATTAATAACTTGAGTGAAAGTCGAGAGTGAAATTAAAGTATGTGAACATTGACCTAAGAAATATACCTACTTAACCAACAAATAATTCAAATATACATTTCGTATGACTTAGGAAGTGGACAGAAACGCTAATGGGAAGTTATTCAGACATAATTAAACAGGCCGTTAGAGAGAGACGGTGAGACCTTATTTACCTAGTTTTAAAGAATATAAATAAATGGAAAAAATCTCGTACCCATTTTTAGTGGCGGTAACTTCGCATCACAAACAACGACGCAATTTCTACCACCTTCCGCTACAGCACTGTCTAACAAATCAATATGGACGTCTGCGTCATAAACTCCTTCCTACGAACATTATTTTAAATATATTTTCAATGTTTACATAATCGTATCCTTATAATACAATTCAGTGGTGATAGTTGAAAAATAATTCAGTTAGCTATCTCACCAGCACATAATCAATAGGTTTATTTAATACTGTGGCTGCATTTTCGAGCAAAAACCTAGTTTGCGTCTTCAAGCCGCCCACTCTATTGTTACGAGCTTCTTTAGCTTTGGCCTAGAAAACATTTAAGCATTAAAAGAGTACTATATACATGTTATTGAAACGAACAAAATTTAAGTTTTAAACTTTATTTACTTGCTTATCTTTGTAAGACTCGTGAGCCAAGGCCAACGTGCTCATTGACACTCTGCTCTTCTTCTGAATACTATGCAAGCGGGAGCCGACGTCCAGGATGGCTTCAAGCGCGGTTCTGTCCACGTCTACTCGGTCCTGGGTCAAAGATTCTCGCGGCTGGTATGGCAAACTCTTCTTGGCCACCCTTGGGCCATCATCATCGATCCTCACAGTACTCTTTCTTTTTTCTTCCCCATTCTCTGGGACTGCACCTCCCTCCGCTCCTTCTTCAGGGGGCGGTGCCCCTACAGCCGGAGCTTCGGGCGGTGGCTCAGAAGGCGCTTCGCCGCCTTCGGCAGACATCGTTGCAAAGTTTTAACAAATTATTTCAATTCAACAAACAACACGTAACAGCTTTCACGGAGGTCATTGATTGATTTGTCATGTTTTGACACATTTGAACGCAAAATAAACAAAACATTCCAAATACAAACATTTTCAATTTTCGAACTGAACACAAAAGTTTACTGTCAGCTTCTCAGTGACCTCCCTAATTATCAGAAGTACCACAAAATATACAGGGTTATAAGTGATTCGACCGGACCTTATAAGAGGCGATGAGAGAGCTCATTTGCGACAATTTTGACCCATAATGCAATATCCAAAAGTAAACTATTTTGGAGCTACTTGACTTTTAAAGTTATTTAGAAAATCCAGATTTCTTACTTTAAAATTTATTAAAAGAATACTAATGCTTAATTTATTATTTCGTAGTAGTCTTTAACTCCAAATAACAAAATTATAACCAACTGTATCCATTTCGAAATTACAGGCGATATTTCATAAAAAATAATTGATAATTATTGCCAAACAGATTTAAAAAAGTATGCTTTCTCAAAAAAAAAAATAGTGACTTCAGTCGGCGAATCATTTTAAAATCATCACGCACTACTAAAGTATCAAACTATCCAACAAATTAAAATTAATAACCTATGCTGCACAATTAACAAGGAATTTCCATAACAAAAGATTCAAGTAATAAAATCTCAAGAACGTGATTTTCTTACTACTTTTACTTAAGTTTAAGTCGCATGGCTAGATTGAGTTCACTGATTAATAAAAAAAACCGGCAAAGTGCGAGTCGGACTCGCCCGCTGAGGGTTCCGTGCCAACTTTAACTGAATTAGGGATCCACTTACTTCCACTAACCTACAATACCACAATATTTTGTTGACTGCAGATATAACTTTGTTTTTCATAATGTTTGTATGAAGTACAAAGTTATGTTTGCGGTTGTTGAAAATGTGCTATATCTCAAAATCTACTTGTTCGATCCCGTCCGAACTAATTTTCGTTGAAAGTATTTGTGAAGATCTACATTATATATTTTTTACAAAATTTACACTTGCTTGGTTTAGAAAATAAATGGGGGGACGCCCATTTTACCACTTTGGGAGCGTGAAACTAGCTATGAAACTTTAGACTTTATAAGAAAATTGTTTTAAGAACCTCTATGTCATTTTAAAAGACCTATCCATAGACTCCCCGCATAGGTTTGACGAAAAAAAAATTTTTTGGTTTTAGTTTCATATATGGGAGCCCCCCCTTAACTATCATTATTTTTTATTTTTTGTATGAGAATCGGTGAGCGGTTAACAAGATACATCTTCTTACCAAATTTCAATTGTGTAACGCTTATAGTTACAGAATAAAATGACTGTGACATACGGACGGACAGACAGACAGACAGACTTGACGAAACTATAAGGGTTCCGTTTTTTGCCATTCGGCTACGGAACCCTAAAAAACATGCTATAATTAGAGAATCAGAAAATCAAAGTTTATATTTAATCATATTTTTATCGGCGAGGCATCCAGGAGTTTGGGGTAGCTGCTGCTTATGCTTTAGAATGTTTTTAAAAGGTTGCTGGTTCAAGTCCCGCCCGTGCGCAATTTTTTGGTTTCTTATTTCATCTTTATGAATAGCTGCTGCTTGTCACTTTTTATAGCCTACATAAGATGTTATGCTCATTTTTATTCATTAATGATGACTGTAATTATTCGCTGTTTGGGTGAATTCGTTTTTTGAGTCGTACCTATCTGAGGTGGAATTGTGTAAAGCAATCGTATTCATTTGACAGTTCAAAACGTACGGTAGGATCTGTCAAACGGCAAAGAATACGATTGCTTTACACAATTCCACCTCTGGTAATATTTTATGACATTTGATAGTTTTTATTATGCACTATGAGATTTTATTATGATCCTGAGAGAGGTAAAATTAAAAGCATTTTTATAAAAAAAAAATGCCTTCCTTCCCTCATCAAACCTAACTGTATTGAGTGTAATTTTTTTTCGTCCGGAACGTAGGAGTATCATAGTATTTTTCATCTCTCCTGTTTAAAAAAAATTAACTTTCTAGTGTAGATAGCCGGGTGGAAAATAGCTTTCCCATCCCTAGGGTAGAAAGTAATTTAGTTTTAATTCCTACGTTCAGTCAAAAAATGTTCAAAAAAGTGTTTTTAGTGATCTTTGATCAAAAAATATACGATTGATCACTAATTTTCAAATTGACAATTAAAATATTTGGTTGCCCGCCATGCTGTGTCACTTTTTTTTCTTCCTGTCTTATTTTTTTTTTGTCTATTATTGTTCAGACTATAGTATGCAGGCGGAGAAGACTCGCTGGAAAACGCCGGTTGCGTTCATTCATTATTAAATCTTCTTACTCACTCCTACCTTTAGCTTTCAATCATAGTCATAGCGCTATCTCATGCGATAAAATTGAATCTGCAATTTGACATAAAGTGTAGTAGTTTTTGATTTAAGGTAAAGGTTACATTCTTCTCTTTAGACATACTCTAATCACTAATCTACTAATCTGTGATTCTGCTATTTTCTGTGAGAAAAATCAATCGATATCAGAAAAATCAGTCCGCGTTTTAGGTTACTCTATTTCCTTACTAGTTACTACTTTTTCTAATAGTGTGGTATGCTTAACGACAAGAAATGTACTGACATGGTATCCAAAATATTAAAATTTCATCTCTCAACGAACTTCATAATACCGCTTAATAACATGTACAATCACACGTTTCCTCACAGTCAAAATGAAAAATAGTTTACTGAACTCGAGTAAAAGCACCAATTTCAATGTCTAACTATTGTCGCTTTCTCCCCTTGTATAACATTCTACTATTATAATTTGCATTAAATGAAAAGTATCTAAGCTCTTGGAAACAAAATGTTTAGTACGATCTTTACCACGCTTTTATTAGCTTGGGTTGTATCTATGAATGTATGTAATGGAATCTTTGAGCATAAATTTGAACGATTTCCAGAAGTTTGATTAATTGAAACTTTGCACACGTATCAAGGACCGATGACAATGCAATAATTTAATAACAGTTTCTCAATGTCCTTATAAGGACCGCCAGGATTAATAAATTCTTTCGTGGTAAGGGAGTAAGAAAGATAGAGCTATCGCGTGTCGCATGTCCGCAAATAATTAATTGAAACATCGAACTAAAAAATAAATAAAATAAATTATAGTTTAAAAAAAATTAAAACACGCTTTTATAGCTAACCGAACAAAAAAGTAGAAAATATTTTTTAATTACAAAGAGTTAGAAAAAAATTCAATTCAGAGTAAAAAGCGTGGGATGCTTGATATATTAAATGTTACAATTATTCTACATGCAACTATCTATGTGCGGAGAGTTATGAAAAAAACATAGTAAAAAGTTATGAAAATATAGTAAAATGCACCCCACGCTTTTTACTCTGAATTGAATTATTCTCTAACTCTTTGTAATTAAAAAATATTTTCTACTTTTTAGTTCGGTTAGCTATAAAAGCGTGGTTTTTTAGTTTTTTTTAAACTATAATTTATTTCTTTCAACGCATGTCTTCAAACTTTTGAGTAAAATTTTATCAGGCCAATTATTTTAAATAAACGTTATTTTGTGACTATTAAACTGATTTTAGTATCAATCATAAATATAATAATTCAGTAAAGTATAAATTTTCTCTTTTATCATAAGTCTTGATTTTTAATAAAGAAGAAGTAAAATATCGATAGAACCATGAGACTTTTCTTAACCCATGATTGGATTTCGTTGGACCACTACTTACGGGACACCCTGTATACCCACTCTTAAATTGTTTATACTGTGAAGTGTGCAAACATCTGCAAACATGATTACCAATGGTGCAAACCTTTACAAAAACTTTTTCAAGGTTGTCCCGCTGAAATCTTTACTTATAATTTCTTAACACACACTTTGGCACATGGGCAATTGGCCATACTAATACAAAGAAATAATTAATTTGTAAAATGGATGTGGGATGAATACATAATGAAAGATATTAGTTATTTTTTTTAAATAGGCAAATGACTGCACTCCTCTAAATCTGAGAACCTATCCTCCTGTAACGTAGAAAATCATATTTTTTAATATTCTTAGAATATGTTCGATTTAGTAAAAGCACAATCGAAAGATGGATGCGTTCAAGGTTCATTTTTTGACAGCTGTCAGAGTCACAATGACAGATCTAATGTAAACAAAGGCGCGAAATAAGAGTAGGTAGGTAGGTACTGAAAAGTTTACTACAAAAAAAGCCCGAAATATTAATAAAATTAGAGCCAAAACATGCGCCGCAACTGGAGGGGTCGCTATAGAAACAACTGGCATAGATCCAACAGAGGAAACAGCACGAGTGGCGCAGATAATAGAAGCCTTAACAATTCTTCGTCATCGGCTCGAATATCTAGTACTGCAGGCTCTTCAAGAGCACCAGCTAATCAAATACCCATAGTTTTGTCTCTTAACTCCGAAAACAATTTATGGAGGCTATATTTTCCTACGGAAGGTACACCAATGACAATCTTTAATTCTATTGAATACAGAAGACTTTATGAATGGTATTTCCTGAACTCATAATCTAATTGACTTTTTCAGAATATCCACCAAACCAAGAAATATCAGAGCATATGAAATGCTTTGAATCATACATAGAAAAAAACCGAAGTTTGTTTGACTTGGAAAAGATAAATCAGACTCGTAGTATTCCAGTAGATGTACAAAGTCTAGTCAGTGATGCTGATTTTAATTCTAAATGGTCTACTTTTAGCACTGACTTGTTTGAAAAACCAGAAATCACACTACGGATATTGGAATATTGCTTACATCAGGTAATTAGTAGTTGCTGGCCATTACATGCTTACATATTTATTAAGAGGCTAGCCATTATATACAGTAGCTGCTTCATATTATGTAATACCTTTGATTTGATTTTAGAGCCTGAAATTTGAGGCAAAGGTAAAAGCTAGAGTGTTGAATCACCAACCAGTCATTCTACTGTCTAATTTGAAAGTGAATTATTTTGGTAAGTGAATCATTAACTTAACTTATGATGGTTGAAAGCCTGATTAACAAAAGAAAATCATAAATTAATGTTACAGGCAAATTAGTCACTATCAAAGGGACAGTGACGCGTGTTGGTAGTGTCGGCCTGATATGTACCTCAATGGCCTTTGAATGCTCAAGTTGCCATAACATTCAAGCAATTGTTCAGCCACAAGGTGTATTTACAGGTACATTATATATTTTTTTTATTTAGTAAACAGATGTATGACAACAATCTCACCTTCTTAATGCAATGATATGTTAAAGGCTAGATCATCTGTGAATAGAAACACCCTACTTACAATTTTCCTATTTTTTTTAATAACTTTAATTATATAACTTCAAAACTACTAGCTATACAACATATAATGTTAAATGCACAAAACCTCAGACTTCCCAAATGATTTGTAATTCAATTGAACTTATTCTGAAAGCAGACATATTTTTCTAATTTTTTACGGTTTTATGAGGTGTTTTTGTTTTAATGGCACTTCTGATGCATTTCTTGCTCTGCGGACGACGCTCTGTCGAGCTAGGAGTCAGTAGCTATATCACTGGGCCGCTGCGCTCTGCTGGTATTATTGTTATTACTATCTATATCTGTTTTACTATCTATCTATATACACATTATTACTATCTACCTATGCTCACAAAGAACTTTCCATTTTGGTCGGTTTGCGCATGTGATGGCTTGTCTTGTTAATAAAAAGACAGGGTAACTTTTTTTAAAAATGTTAACCATATTAAAAAGTGGTTTGTGATAAAATTGATTCTGCTCATAATTCCAATCAAGCTGTTTTCAGGTTTTGCGCATTTAACGTTACGCATTGTATAGTAAAGTAGTAGCTTTTTTTGGTGATAATTAAATACTCTGTTTTATTTTCCAGCACCCACTGTATGTCAAAGTTGTCACGGAGGTACAAGATTTGACCCCTTACAGTCTTCTCCTTTCACAACTACTACTGACTGGCAAGTTGCAAAAATACAAGAAATTCAGTCGCAGGTAGCTATTTTGCTACCATTTGGGTACATCAGTTAATGTAATTAACATGCTATTTATTGATTTTTTATGAATGTGCCAATAATGTTTAGTTTCTTTCAGGGTATTTCAGGGACTATTCCTAGAAGTGTTGAAATTGAACTGCAAGGTGATTTAGTTGGCACTGCTTGTCCTGGAGATGTATTGTCTGTCACTGGTATTGTTCAGGTAATCTTGAGTCAGTACTATTAAAATATGCAATACTAAGAAAAACTGAACTCACTCATTTCGCACCTTTAGAATTAGACATACCTAATCTAAAATTTTGAGATTTCGACTTTGAGAACAAATGAACGACCGAATGCGGCGTAGAAAGAGAGACACACTTCGTTCTCTTTCTCGGCGCCCGATGACCCCGCGCCTCTAGTTTGCATTTTGTACATAATGTGTACAAATAAGATAATCTGTTGTCACATGTACAGGTTTTTATTTTCCTTCCTACTGTACATACATGTCCAGTTAATATTCTGAACTCTTACTCTCACTACACAAGATCAATGTGTTTACGCCGTTCTGTCCCACACAACATCACCCTTTTTTTTAAATATTGATCTGTCAAGTAAGTACCTATATATTCCCAAGTTTTATTTATTTTTTTTACAGTTTATTATCTAAGTAATATATGTAACTATAGTTGGTAACGTAATGTTGGCTTCATTAGCCGTGTACCTCTCTCGGCCGGGGCCCACAGCCCCTCCAGAGGACCTGGCTTATGCTGAGTGAAGTCCTATTGGACTGGACGTCACCAACACACAATACGTTGCGGCACGCCCTACTTAGCTAGCGTTTAGCTGTTTTAAGTTGTTGTATTACTCTTTCTTTTTTACCTTGCCGACCTTCCTCTCCCATCCCAGAGCGTGTCCCTTCTTTCTCCAAATCGTGCACCTCGGTTTGCCGGTTTTACCGGATCTGAGCCCTTGTGGCCTGGCTGAGTAATGCACTATCGAATCGAATCGAATCGAAGTGTTGTCATTGTTTTTGTAACTGATAAAAAAAAAACTGTAATGTTACTGTGTTCTGTAGCGTGCGTTAGTTACATATGTGTGTTTTTGTGATGTCCTATTCCCAATAAATGTTTTTCATTTCATTTAATTTCAAGTGTGTGTGTTTTAGCCAGTGGCCTTTAAAGGTGTTAAATTATTTGATAAATTATATTATTATTAGGTCCGTGGAGAGAGTAAAGGTGGTGAAGATGGCAAAAGAGCTGCAAGATTGTTACAACTTTACATAGAGGCGGTCTCAATACACAGCCAAAGGAATCTCAGTAAACCGACAGTGTCATTCACTTTAAAGGATTACAGTGCAATACAGGTAAGTTGCAAAAGGGCAAGAGACCACCGAATAGAACTATAGTTGACTGGTAGTGAAACTTGGCATTTAGTCCGCCATGTGTACAATTATCGCTTGTGCATAAAGTTAAAAGAAATTGAGACTAGATCAACAAATATGCATTAAACTTCATGTATATTTACACAATATTATTAAATAAATAGTTGTGAGCTTCGTAATGACATAATTTTCTTCATTGTTTTTATGTTTTACTAGCGGCTCCCCGCAACTGCGTCCGCGCGTTTTCAGTTTCTTCCCTCCCCTCCCGTCACAGCGTCATCTTGATTTGATTTTATTTTTGATAAATCAGCTTTGCAACAAAAAAATCAAATCGGTCCAGTAGTTACTGAGATAACGCGTTCAATCAAACAAAAAAACTCTTCAGCTTTATAATATTAGTATAGATTTATGCACCTACTACTAGTGGACTTCATTTGGTCCCCGCTTCGTCCCGCACCAGCCTCGTAATAATGGTTAATATCACATTCAGGTCCAAGATAAATCCAAAAAAGTAAAAATTATGAAAATCAATCTTCTCGTTCTCAAGGTATAGATGGTGGTAACTACCATGTCTTTCTTTTATTTAGGTATAAAGATAGAAGTCTTTTATTTATTTACTCAAGTAGGTAATCAATTAATATTATATTATTTCAGGAAATCCACGCATCAGAGGATGTATTCAGGTTGCTGGTACACTCTTTATGTCCCACTATATTTGGGCAGGAAGCAGTGAAAGCTGGTCTCATTCTCGGGCTCATAGGAGGTACAGAACACGAGAACGGTCCTAGATCTAACCCTCATGTTCTGATTGTCGGAGACCCGGGGCTAGGAAAGTCTCAGTTGTTACAGGCAGCGGCCCATGCGGCCCCCAGAGGTATCCCTTTTGATTACTATCGATTCAGTTTTAATTAAGAATTAATATGAGCATATCTTAAAATACAGTTGGTCATATTTTACGACCAGTGTTGGGCAAATGTAATTAACTACTGATTAATAACTACGATTACAATTTGTAGTAAGTAATTGTAATTACTAACTAAATGAAGTAATCGAAAAAAGGAGTTGGAACATTTCGATTACTAACAAATCAGTACTCGTAATCACCATTACGCGACGAATACGATAGCTGCTGGTAAAAGCTCGACGGCTTGTCCATGCTGAAAAGTCGCTTCTAACATGCCAAAAATGGTGGCCGATGTGTCGACGGCGTGTCCATGACATGTCGACGGCGTAATTACGCTTCTGACATGTCACCGTTAACTGCTGATGTGTCGACGGGGTGTCGATGAACTGTCGACGGCTTGTCGATGGTAGAAATACGCTTCTCACATGTCAAAAAGCGGCCGTTTTGCAGACGGCCGTAGTTATATTGTATCTTTCTTAAAAACAAAAACTTATCTGCCTATTGAAAAAACTCAATATACGAGTATTTCTATGGCCTCGTGTATGTGTTTTGGTGTTACTGTTATTTCTCATATCTTTAATAAGCACAAGTGCTAACACGTAATATTTTCATATTTATTTCTCTATCTCTATCTTTATTACTCTTTTTTTAGTATTGACACCTATAACATACATTACTCTAATCGAAAAGTAAGTAGTCAATGCACTTGTGTTATGGAAATCAGACACAACGGTGGTACCACAACACCCAGAACCGAGACAATATAGAAAATTATGATTTCTACATTGACCCGACCGGGAATCGATCGACCTCAGAGCGACGACGCCTTTAAACCCAGCGTGCTCAGCCACTACACCGAGGTCGTCTTCGTTCTTCTTCGTCGTCATGCGTCGTCACCACATTAGATACAAATTTAAAGTAAATAATTGTCTCCCAGTCAACCATTTATTAGCTCTACACACATCATCTGTTGTGTTCCAGGAGTGTACGTATGTGGTGCGTCAGCCTCTGCTGGGGGACTGACGGTCGCGCTGGGTCGCGAGCCTGGTGGCGACTTTGCCTTAGAAGCCGGTGCCTTGGTGCTGGCTGATAGAGGAGTTTGCTGCGTGGATGAGCTTGATAAGGTATGTCTGATATTCTTAGGAGTGTGTTGTTGTGCGTAAGCGTCTGCTGGGGGACTGACTGTAGGGTCAGGTCGCGAACCTTAAGGTTCTTAAGTTCTAAAGGAACCTAAAGGACTTCTTAGAAGCCGGTGCTTTGGTGCTGGCTGATAGAGGGGTTTGCTGCGTGGACGAGCACGACAAGATATGTATTATATTCAACATCTACCGCTTTCACCTTTGAACATAGAAACACGCTGACTGGACTCCCAACGGCTAAATGGCGCTGCATGCAAACTGAACCGTGGTGATAATAATTCAGACAAAACTGAACATACATAAATAGATAAACTTAACTTTGAACATAAGCATTTCTCCGCGATCAGGTGGAAAGTTCGCTCTAGGAGCCGTTCCACTGAATGAAGCCGGCAGATACAGAAGCCACCTGTGTTGATGATGACCAATAAGTTGTGCGTATTAAGGTGTTTGCGTGCAATAGTGGTAGGACACTATTCCCATTGTAGACCGATCCATCACTTATCACAATTGCATGCCATGAACGAAGCTTGACAGCTTCGGCAAAATACGCTCTCGCTCCATGTGACGATAAGACAAAACCCTGTAGCACAGATTAGAGAATAGTTACTTCGTAACAGATACATCACTCCCATACAAAAGCTAAAATACCTACGCTATATTTACCTACAAAATGCGCCGCAACTCTGCTGCAGTAAGAAATGTACTCTACGAACGCGCACCAAGAAGCGAGTTTCCCGCGCACGCCGCGTGATTGCGTCATCGAGCGAAAACTTTAGGGTTGTACCAAGCGCGTAAATTAAACACAGAGTTGCTGAAACACTTAATTTTTTATTGTTAATTATATTTGTTACATTATACAATAAAAAAAATGAAATCTTATTGATAGTAGTTGTTTCCTTCGGTTTCACCCGGGTGGACCCGCTATATGTGTCCCCTGGATAAAAAGTAGCCTGGTAGGTTTGTGAGTTTCTTTGTTACTGCGTGGCTCGGGGGCTGCTGACTATATGGCTGAGATTTACGGGTTCACGGGTAGAGGGTTCATTCGGGTGAATCTGCGGCCACAAGACCAATACAGATAAAAATAATATGTGCTTTAATTTTATGAAATGTTCAATGTTTTTTTTAACATCGCTGAACTTACGGTTATTCAATTTAACTGTTGTAAAAATTCTGAATCTTATGAATAATTTTAATAAATTATATTTTGGAAAGCAAGGGCAAGGCGGAATGAAATTAATTTTTTGTAACCCATTCAGCGAAGTACTTCCCGGCCGGTTCATCAAAACTTTGTCAAAATTAAGTAACGCGCAGTCTCGCGTGTGCCAACCAACTGCCGCTTGGGTCGGTACCGACCTACTGTGCGGTAGGCACTTATAGCGCGACCTTGAGCGAGTGACGGAGGCCTGCCTGTAGATTCATTCAGTAAACAAAGTAGAGCGTATCGTGTTGCTTTTCGTGTCTGATACTCATGGTGATAGCATGGATCATGTTATGGTACGGTGAAGTTGGCGCGCAGACCTTTATAGTTAACACAAAAATCCTAATACCCTTTACAATTTTGTATATTTACCGTTAATTGTTCAAATAAACTTCAATATCATTCATCCAAAAGATCGTAGCTATTAATAAACCACTGGCACCGTATAATGAATTCGTGCTGTAAAAGTATCACTGTTGTGCAATCACAAGTCGAGGTATCTGTCGCAATACCGCATTTTTAAACAAAAATCGCTCGCGTGCGGTATCAAAACGGGCGTCAATTCGAATGAAATGACGTCGCGTAGCGCATGCGATTGTGGCTTTTAAAGCCTCACGGGTCGATAGGACGCCGGCGAAAGCAAAAGGATGACGAATTAATGTTGATAAACACATCCGTGAGGGTTTTAAACTGATAAGGTACAGTGACCTCAACAGTACCATATAGCGAGAGCTTATTTGTCGATTTCGCATTTCTAAAAATGCGTTTGTCTATGGCCTCTTCCACAGATGGCAGCGCATCACAGCAGCCTGCTGGAGGCGATGGAGCAGCGGCGCGTCAGCATCGCGAAGGGCGGCGTCGTGTGCAGCCTCGCCGCGCGCGCCACGCTGCTCGCCGCCGCCAACCCCGCCGCCGGCTCCTACAACAGGTACCGTCGCTGCACACTGCACACTGTACGCAGCGCCGCAGCAGCCGCCCGAGGCTGCAGCAGCGGCGCGTGTGCAGCCTCGCCGCGCGCGCCACGCTGCTCGCCGCCGCCAACCCCGCCGCCGGCTCCTACAACAGGTACCGTCGCTGCACACTGCACACTGTACGCAGCGCCGCAGCAGCCGCCCGAGGCTGCAGCAGCGGCGCGTGTGCAGCCTCGCCGCGCGCGCCACGCTGCTCGCCGCCGCCAACCCCGCCGCCGGCTCCTACAACAGGTACCGTCGCTGCACACTGCACACTGTACGCAGCGCCGCAGCAGCCGCCCGAGGCTGCAGCAGCGGCGCGTGTGCAGCCTCGCCGCGCGCGCCACGCTGCTCGCCGCCGCCAACCCCGCCGCCGGCTCCTACAACAGGTACCGTCGCTGCACACTGCACACTGTACGCAGCGCCGCAGCAGCCGCCCGAGGCTGCAGCAGCGGCGCGTGTGCAGCCTCGCCGCGCGCGCCACGCTGCTCGCCGCCGCCAACCCCGCCGCCGGCTCCTACAACAGGTACCGTCGCTGCACACTGCACACTGTACGCAGCGCCGCAGCAGCCGCCCGAGGCTGCAGCAGCGGCGCGTGTGCAGCCTCGCCGCGCGCGCCACGCTGCTCGCCGCCGCCAACCCCGCCGCCGGCTCCTACAACAGGTACCGTCGCTGCACACTGCACACTGTACGCAGCGCCGCAGCAGCCGCCCGAGGCTGCAGCAGCGGCGCGTGTGCAGCCTCGCCGCGCGCGCCACGCTGCTCGCCGCCGCCAACCCCGCCGCCGGCTCCTACAACAGGTACCGTCGCTGCACACTGCACACTGTACGCAGCGCCGCAGCAGCCGCCCGAGGCTGCAGCAGCGCCGCAGCAGCCGCTCGAGTCCTAAGTCAAGGACATGAAGCCTCCTACGGCGCCCAGGACGTGGGCGACGGATTATTGGGTCATCGCCTGAAGCTCCCTCTCTGCCGCCTCCTTTTGTGCGTCCTAGCAAAAGTTGAGAACCGCCACGTCTCCTCGTTATCCAGCATGCGGGCCACGACCACCTCGACGGTAAGGTCGTTCCCGACGTCTTCTTTAATACCCTTAACACACTGCGACTTTTAGCAGCGATGCTAACGCGCGTTAGCATCGCGACTTTTAGCAGCGATGCTAACGCGCGTTAGCATCGATGCAGTACTACCTTTACACACTGCGCTACTTTTAGTATCGCTTCAGTCGCGAAGCTAACGCGCGTCAGCGATACAGTCGCGATTCAGAAGCTGGAATTTGCCAATTTTGTACCTAATTTTGGCGACTGCATCGATGCTTAATTAAATCTGTTCATTGCGTGAGTCGCGGGTCTAAGGTTCTCGCGCTCGGATATCCATGCTGAGTAGGTACATCTTCAGAGTGTGCTGAGCGGAGAGTCAGTGTCCTCGTCGGCTGTACAGTGTACAGTGGTGACACCACGGACTTGGCTCACGTCTGGATGCGGTACAGATATTTGCCGAAGCAGCCGTAGATGATGAGCGTATAGTATGGGTCAGCCAATAGGTCATGTTGTAGGGACTCCATTCTCCAGCTATAACCCCCTAGTTAGGGGTTCCGTGAAACTCCATTCCCATACCTGTGGAACACATGTAGGATCTGCTTACCAAAGCAGCATTTTTTTTTGTAAAAAATCATTTTTACAAGTATGTTTTTATCAATACTACACGCCTAGTCGTATATTACAAGTGTTGTTATTAATTTCACAAGTATATTTTTACACTTGTATAAGTGCATCTATTTTTGATTTCAAAACTTACAAGTGGATTCTACAAGTATGCAACTTCACCTAGCCCTGTAGATTATTTTTGTCAATTTACATGAACTTGCCAAAGTTCCTTGTAACCTGCAACTTTTTAATTTGTATAGATACTTGTAATTTTAATAAACAGACCACTGCAGTAGAGTTTTGGATCTCTATCTCTATATCAAATCTTTCGTGTACATCCGGCCGTCTGAGCCAGGCTTCTATAGAGATCTTGCATATCTAGGCTTATAAGGAATCGTTAGTGACGCTGATGTATCCAGATTTCATCGTTTGTGACGCAATAGTTTTCTTGGAAAATCAAAAAAACTAGGCTCAGACAGCCAGAATTTCGCATTTTCTGACTTTCCAGATCTCAACTATCAGAGGGTTTCAGGTCGCTGTTTCTTGTAAAATGTGATGTGACGCGTTAGTGACGGTCATCCGAAGTAGTTTCATCCATTTTAATCCAGTACTTTTTGAGAAATCGTGATAAACGTGTGGCTCAGACAGCCTGATATCCGGTCGTCTGAGCCAACTTGTTTTTCTCTATATTTCACGAAATGTTACGTTTCGGACAAATGTTTTTAGGTTTTACTGATGTGACGACGTTAGTGACAGCTCTCGACCAGATTTGAACCTTCGTGACGCACGCGTTTTGGAGAAATTGAGAAAAAACTGCTGGCTCAGACAGCCGGATGCTGGCTGTCTGAGCCACCCAGTTCTACCACTTCCAGGTGTTGTACGAAGCTAAAAACTCATCTAATCTGATGTGACGCGGCCTCTAAGTACAAAAAATCGTAAGTGACGGCTCTATATGCCGCCAATCAAAAGTTATAAGCATTTCAAATGTTTTCCATACATCGATGCTTTTGGGTGGCCACACTTCGCACTCTTTATGGAAACGGAAAGACAATTTAGTAGAAAATGTAAGCTAAAGCCCCTCATATCAAAGCGGATGCTTTCTCCTGCTATTTAAATATTTAATTACGTAGTCAATAACTACGCCGATGAAGGAAAATATGTTAATTATGTATGGGGTATTCCAGGTTTTAAAATTACTCTTCATTTAAAAATAATCACTAGCTCCAGCTGGTTACTACAATATAAGACTTTTTCGGTATTAAATACATACTAAGTACTCATTCCTTAACTCGTCCTATATTTTACGGCCCATTTGGGACAAGATGCAATAATTATTTTTAATCATTATGCAAATCGTCTCCTGCTTTTTTGGGTGCAAAATAATAACCATAAAACAGCGCAGAAGGTGAAACGCAGTTCTCTGGGACCGCTTATTATTATTACGAACAAAAGTTACTAAGCCAGCCTTATTTCTATTTCACCTTCGGAACACGAGACGCGCGCCATCTTTGTGTCCATCTTTGTTCGAACAATATTTCTGATGCGGGGGAATAACGAATGGAATGCGCTACCGGCTGAGGTGTTCCCGAAACCCTTAATTTGGGCATTTTCAAAAGGAGAATGATTACGCTATTACTGATTAGACATGACCAATCCTCGACGACATCATCACTTACCACCAGTTGTGATAGTGGTCAAATGGCTGATCATATATATAAAAATATATAGATAGACTATAAAATTATGCAGGATGGAATGAAATCATCCACTTAATATCATTTATTTTTATGGCCCAAAAGATTGTTGTTGAATTTTACAAGAAAGTTTAAATATGTATGTTACAAAATGTATAGGTACATAATAAATAAAAATGTAAGTAAGTAACAATGGATATGGCGGTAAGAAAGGTGCGTAGAAACCAACTTACGAAAATAATGAAATAAAATGAAAAACATATATTTCGTTTTGGACCTGTCATGTTTATTACCACAGGTTGTAGCGTTTATCTTCTTTTAAAGTTTATGTTCATAGGACAAGTAATAATTATTTTGTTTTAATAAAGCAATGATATAAGTTATGTGCTCGTGGATTTTTACTTAGTTCGTAGACTTTATTGATTTTATGACGAGTATAGTATACCTATTTACGAGGAGTATTATTCACATTTGACTAAAATTGTTTTATCAGATGTATTTTATATTTTACTTTGTAATCATTAAAAGGGTTTCCTTTCACACAACAAAATTCTTTTAACTTTTTTGTAACAATATTATTGTTTTTTTTTTGATTATACTCATATTGATAGTTTTAACTTTTTGATTACATTAAAAGACGTTAAAAATCATTTGATTAAATTATATGCATCTCGTCCAAAATAAGCTGTAGACATGTATGGGATGAATTGATGAACTACTATTTGTATAAATGCTACACCAGAAACAATTCGTAAAATAACTTTTTTATTGACTAAAATATCAATAACAGGAGACTTCCACATGGTAATTCTTAGATGTTGGGTGATATCAGTAAACAGCTATCTAAACGCCGAGTAAAAAAGTAAGTGCAAAGCGCTGAGTATGCCTAGTCAGCCTGGAGCCTAGCTTTTTTCAAGAGAACGCTGACTACGCCTAGTAAAAGTAGTAAGTAGTTAAACTAAATACTGCTCTGCTTACTGAGGTCTGAGTCTGGAGCTCACGTCAAAACATGCCTGATGTTGTCATAAGTCTTTGTGCCCCCTTTTAGTATAACTAGCCCAATATTATCACCATAAATTTCTTTAAATGCATTTTTTAATGATTAACTTCGTAAGTGCAGGTTTCCTTGTCAGTACATCAGTCACTAATCAGTAGTGCGGATTTTTTTTCAGCAACTGTCATCACTGTAAATGTCTACTTTTTCGTCTGACGCTATCTTGTATGTCGAATTAACAGTGATTAAAAAGTGTTTTAATGTTCTTATTTAACATATTTTCTTTTACTTGATAGCATATTCCTGATTTTTGAAATGGTGAATAAAATATGAGCCTGTACAAGTGTACATGGTCTGATAATCTTGGTAAGATCATCTCTTTAAACTAGAAATAAAAATAAAAGCCTCCTTTTAAACGATTAGAAAGTTTAAGAATTACTCAGGACGAGCTGCAGAATGTAATATATCTTCGCTTTTCTGCATTTCATCCCAAATATTATATAGGCATGGTAGGACGAGTCAATGAATTACTAAGTTTTCCATCCAAACAAAAAAGGAAACGACTTGCAGGATTAAGTTAGTATTTATATTGAGTTTTTGCATCTTGTCCCAAGTGGGCCGTAAAATCACGTGGGAAGAGTCGAGTAATAAATATGTAAGTAGTATGTACCTTACCAAAATTCTCTAATATTGTAGTACCTTCGATAAACGAGCGGTTGTTTTCAAATAAATAGTAATCTAACGATTTTTTTCCTTGGAATACCTGAGACCATAAATAATTAACATATTTTCCTTCATCGGCGTAGTTATTGACTACGTAATTAAATATTTAAATAGCAGGAGAAAGCATCCGCTTTGATATGAGGGGCTTTAGCTTACATTTTCTACTAAATTGTCTTTCCGTTTCCATAAAGAGTGCGAAGTGTGGCCACCCAAATGCATCGATGTATGGAAAACATTTGAAATGCTTATAACTTTTGATTGGCGGCATATAGAGCCGTCACTTACGATTTTTTGTACTTAGAGGCCGCGTCACATCAGATTAGATGAGTTTTTAGCTTCGTACAACACCTGGAAGTGGTAGAACTGGGTGGCTCAGACAGCCAGCATCCGGCTGTCTGAGCCAGCAGTTTTTTCTCAATTTCTCCAAAACGCGTGCGTCACGAAGGTTCAAATCTGGTCGAGAGCTGTCACTAACGTCGTCACATCAGTAAAACCTAAAAACATTTGTCCGAAACGTAACATTTCGTGAAATATAGAGAAAAACAAGTTGGCTCAGACGACCGGATATCAGGCTGTCTGAGCCACACGTTTATCACGATTTCTCAAAAAGTACTGGATTAAAATGGATGAAACTACTTCGGATGACCGTCACTAACGCGTCACATCACATTTTATAAGAAACAGCGACCTGAAACCCTCTGATAGTTGAGATCTGGAAAGTCAGAAAATGCGAAATTCTGGCTGTCTGAGCCTAGTTTTTTTGATTTTCCAAGAAAACTATTGCGTCACAAACGATGAAATCTGGATACATCAGCGTCACTAACGATTCCTTATAAGCCTAGATATGCAAGATCTCTATAGAAGCCTGGCTCAGACGGCCGGATGTACACAATCTTTCGAGCTACCTCAATTAAAACAATCTGAACATTTTACATAGCAAATAACAAACTTAATGATTTTTATTTTTCAGGGCAAAAACTGTGGCAGAAAATTTGAAGATAAACCCCGCCCTGCTATCTCGATTTGACTTGGTTTTCATTTTGTTGGATCAACCAGATGAGGTATTGCAACGATCTTTAACTGATAGTTATGTTATGTGATAGTCGTTATCGAAATAAATAATGGTCTCAACAATATTTGTTACAGAAAATCGACGCAATGTTATCAGAACACGTTTTAGCATTGCATAGCGGACAGAAAAGAAAGAGTTCTTCAAAATCCTTGAATACAAGCATTAACACTAGTCAATATGATAGTGATACTTCTTTGAGGTATGTAATAATTTCATAGGTCCTATAACATACTAACTGTTCAGGTTCAGCATAGTATTAAGTTTTTTCCTACATAATTATTTGATAATTACAAATTCACTTTGATTGCATAAACATTTCGCCAATTATAAGTTCCTTATCCAATCGATTTTAACCCTTCATATTTCAATTTACAGTGCACGATTGCGACTAAAACCTGGCGAGGTCATCGACACGTTGCCATTAGTTTTGCTTCGGAAGTACATCGCATACGCGACTAGGTACGTGCATCCGAAACTGAGTACCGAAGCGGCGAACGCTTTGCAAAACTTCTACTTGGAACTCCGTCACAATTACCAAGGCGGTTCTCAGGATGGCACACCGATCACTATGCGGCAGTTGGAAGCATGTATTAGACTTACGCAGGTCAGTTTCAGAAATATGCCCTATAAAATTAAAACCATACAGGGTGTTACAAAAAGCTTAAAGAATCTCAACCCTCGCAGTCGGTAAATTCATCAAACCAAATCGTCATCATCATCTTTCACAGCCAAAGAGCACTGCTAAACATAGGCCTCCCCTACGGTTTTCAACATCAACCGCTTGTAAGCGGTCTGCATTCAGTGTGATCCAAGTATGTGGACGTACTACGCTGCGCGTTTGGTCGAAGGGTCTCCAATCTAGAACTTTCCTGCCCCAACGGCCATCAGTTTTACGCGCTATGTTTCCAGCCCACTGCCACATGAGCTTATTGTTTTGAAGGGATATGACCGTTACTTTAGTTACTCTACATATCTCCGCATTTCTGACTCGATCTCGTAAAGAAACACCGAGCAAGCATCATATAATTCGTAGTATACGGCTTTGTAAGTCTTTTGTAGCACCCGGTATACTTATATGAAATATAATAAAAATGCTTTTAATGAAACTAATGACGGAATCTTTTATCATTACTAGAATATCATTCTGGGTTAATTAAAACGTAAATTACCTAAATTATGTTGTAGGCACGCGCAAGAGTGGACCTAAGATCGGAAGCTACTGTGAAAGATGCCAATGACGTTATAAGTTTAGTGAAACACAGTTTGATGGATATCTTCAGTGACGAATTTGGAAACATCCAGCTGTCAAGATCTATTAACGGCTCTGGAGTCAGCTCTAGGAGTAAAGTATGTTAATTAATTAATTAACAACTTAATTTTTTTGAGTACATAAATATCTTGCTACTTTGTTGATTAGCTCAGTTTTTCTGGATTCCGTACTAACAAACAACATAACATTTACAGTTAATACCTTTTTTTTCTTATCAGTTATGAGCCTGTACATTTTAGTCTAGAACTTTTACAACGACCGTTTTTTACTAAAAACTGTTAATAATACAATTAAATAAAATTTACAGCTGAAAAAGTTCTTGGACGTACTGATGAGAAGATCTCATCAGCTAGGAAAAGACATATTTACAAGACAAGAGTTAATGCAAATACATAAGGCAGCAGGGGTCCCGGGCGACGCTGGGGAGCTGATTGAAGCAATGCACATACATTCATATCTACTTCTAAAAGGTTCTAATACATACCAACTCATAGCTTTGTAAGGATTTCGTGTAATGCTAAAACTTGTGATATGAAATATATTTTTGTTACTGAAACATGTTTTTTTAATGGCATACCAAGCATAACATAATATGGTAAGTAGGTTTTTTCAAAGATTGAAAATCATTATTATTACACAATTAATTTTATTCACAACTGAAACATCACATTTAGTCAATTATTATTATTAAGAATATAATTAATAATACTGTATCAATAAACATTGTGTTTAACAAAATTAATACTAAGTATATCACAGATTTTTTAGGAATAATTATCTGGAAATCTGTTATCATAGTAAATGCCTTATGGATGAGTAAAAAATAGTGTGGGCAAAAAAACAGTACTTTATTTAAGTTAATTTTATCATTTAACAAAGTGAACTAAAAAAATTTTTGAGATCCAACTTTTCAAGGTAAAAGTATGTAGGTACTGGAACAGTAAGTTATAAAATACTACTATATTTTCATTTCCTTTTGCTTAGAATCTGTCCTTGAAGATACATCTTGTAAAGCTATAGACACGTGGCAACAACCATATAAAGAAATGCATACTAGCATTGAATTGAAGAATGATGGATTTATAAAGCATTCAAAATAAACATTTCCAACTTTAGTACCGGCAAAAAGATAAAAGTTTGAAATTGCTGATAAAGCAAGCAGTGGTGTACAGAGTGCTGCAACAAAACGAGTTTCCATAGCATCTGTTTTTAACACTTTTGCTTTGAACAGCTTATAGTTGTTACTCTCAGAAATAACTTTGCCAAGGTGTTCTAAAGTTATTCCTAAATAGTTAAGAACAGACCACACGAAAATATTCCAAATCGTTCCATGCCACATAAAAATAAATATAAAAGTTGCTAAGGATGCTGTCAACTTGTTTATTATCTTGGGCAAGTTTAAATTCCTTGTTAGCATACCAAGGAATGGTTTGTAGATGTACCTGAAGCAAAAGTATTTGTTTTATTCTTTATTGCACTGACAAAACTACAAATGGCGGACTTAATGCTTAAAGCATTCTCTACCAATCAACCATTGGGTGGAGCTGAAATGATTAAGGCGGCGTAAAATAACACATAAAAGCAACAAATTAATTTTAAGCTACAAATATTTAAGTTATTTTACAGTTATATTTTTTATAAGTAGTTACATAATACAAATATTATCTGCTTGTATACTTACTTAACTAAAAATTTGTAAAGGCCAACATCAAAATACCTCCACATTTGGGAATAAACATGGATTCTAGCAATGCACCTGGGTGTTGGTGGAGGGTCCATATTGTCTAATCTAGCAAAAGCTGTAGTTGTGCCATATGATATCACATACTTCATGTGGAATTCCAATCCCATCCACAACCCTCCACCACATAAGGCTATAGTGGGCAGTCTTCTTATTGTCTAAAAAAAAAATATTCAGTTAATATGAGGTACAAATATTATTATAAAACATCAACGTCTAAATTTTACACACCTCTACATCACTTTGCATTGCAAGAAAGTATATGTAATGAAAGGCACAATCAAGCATTATTGTGTAAGATGTAAATAAAAACATATCACAGATAAATCTTCTCAATCGGAGGGTCAGCTTCTTATTATTACCAATAAAACTCTTCTCAAAATCTTCATAGGGGATAATTGGTCCAATGTACAATAATGGTGTGTATAGAACATAACTTAACATATTCACTAAGATTTCAACAGTGTGTGATTTTACTGCACTTTTTGCTTGTTGTTTATCAATGTAATCTATAGAATAACTAATACACCTCAATTTAATCCAAGCAATTGTAAATAAAACCAAATAAACCTCTTCATCGTTCAAATCATCTCTATCCAAATAGGACCAGAAAAAATACTTGTATTTTAAAGAATTGTAGCTGAGAAGCATCAAAATACTAGCCATCCATATACTAAGTTTTTTCCCTCCAACAATAATGATTGAGGCATACAGAAGGGGTTGACCTAAAATTATTATCAACTGTCTATAGCCCATGTATGTAACTATGAAAACCATACTGGACAAAATATACCAATATTTTAAGAGGAAGGACTGAGTTTTTCTTATTATTTCAGATACAAAAAATTGTATCAACAAATAAGACCAAGATAATCTGATAAAATATTTCCAACTGCTCCACTCTATGTCTGAAACGTCTTGAAATCTAGATAAGAATCTCCATCCTGGTTTTAATTCTCCCAAAGAATGCAACAAGCCATAGTTTTCTCCATATAATTCTGAAAGATGAGAGGTTTTAATTACAATAAGAAACTATTAAAAAATAATAACTATGCAAATTTATACATTAAACCAAGTAATAACATTGTACTCACCACTTTGAGCTATAAATAATTTGTATAAACAATAAAAGTTTGCAGAAATCCAAACTAAAAAGTACACTAAAAGTTCAAAGTATGATAGGTTGGTTTTCATGTTGGATTATTATATTACTGTTATTATACAATAATTATTATGGGAACTATTAATTTTATATGTGCATCGTTAAGTGTATGCTACGATTAACTCAGAATTAAATTTAAATTTTCCGGTTCACAAATTGGATTGGCACACACGGCAGTTTTGTTTACAAAACAAAAAATACTAACAGTAATTCTGTCAATGTCAGTTACTGTCTTTTTTTTTTATACTAGTTTAACGTCTTTGGCTGTACGCCATACAGACAATTCTTTATTATTATTTTCATTTTTTAACACTTAAAACTAAAACTTACACTAAACTAACCTAGGTAACTTAACCTAACTCATTGAAATGCGAGGTGGTCCGCATTCCAATGCTCAACAAGGAAGCTAAGCGCAGGAACAACGATCCGGGTAAGACGGCGCGATTAGAGCTCGCTTCACCATACTTCTCACTTGAACTTCATTGTTTTCTTCGAAAGCACTAATTATCATGAAAATTCCACCACACAAACACAATAATTGACCCGAAAAAAACAATTTCTAAAATGACGAAATATGGTCCATCCTTCCCTTTTCGTTTCCCGCGCAAAAACTCTCAGTTACTGTCAAATAAATAATGACAGTAATAGTGTCATGCATGCGTGCTTTTTTCGTCACATCGCGCACTGCGCAGGGCTTCACTGTAGTGTTGTATTTATATCATAATCGATAATCGAATGTATTTGCTACTCGAAGTTCGTATTTTTTATTAATTTTCATGGAGTATTATGAGCTAATTTGACGCTTATGCATTCATTCCTTTCCAGCCACGCAGAACTTATTTAAACCTAGTTTGTTGTAGATTAGTGTAAGTGTTTTTCTTGTACCTTTCAATTCTTCATTACACGGATATAACTTTTTGTAAAAGTCAACACAGCCAAGTGCGAGTCGGACTAACACGCGAAGTGCCACCATTGACTACGTAAATAGGCAAAAAAATATTTTATCTATTTGCTCCATATCAATAAAATTAATGGCAAGGCAACTGGTAAGCAGTTGCCACTGTAGATATGGAGTAAATTTAAAAAATCGCGTTTGATGTATGGAGCCGCTCGAGAGACAAAAACTACTAAAAACAAAATAGAGTCTTCTGGATAATGATAGGTGGCACCAGAAAAAGATGCCTTTTAAAAAAAGGTGTAAGGATTGTATTTCATAGAAAAATCAACTTGATACTTTTATTATTAGTTTTTTTTTTTTACAATAATGTGCAGTTTACACTTATTTTTTTTATTGCCGCTGTTTTTTGGTGCATCCTACGTTTTATTTATCAGACTCTAAAATAAATAATTATTGGGATCCTAATTATTAACTTTATTAAGTTGTTGGTGTATAATATTATAGCGACAACTGAAATACATGAAGTGTTTAAAATTCAAATGTCTAGCTATCGAAGTTTTTAAGATATAGACTGGTGATAGACAGACAGACAGACAGGGAAATCTTAGTAATAGGGTCGCGTTTTTACCCTTTGGGTCTGGAACCTTAAAAATAGCAAAAATGGACAATGACAGAAGTTAATATATAGTGCCACCACGGAACTATACTACTACGTATGGAAATGACATTCCGAAGGAACCTCGTGCCAAATGAATTGATGGTCCAGGACATCAAAGTAGGTATTCACGGCATCCCAGTCACTCACTCCCACTCGTAGCGACATGCAATGTGACATATTTTGGTCAATAAATTCGTCAAAAATGCCGTCTTGCGTTTTAAAAACATGCAACAATAAAACCAACAAGAAACAAAAAGATACCGGCGTTTCTTTTCAGTGGTAAGTAAATAAAATGTTAACTATAACCTACTTAATTATTATTTCAAAAGTTTTAAATGTTTTGTATGAACTTGCTGCCATTTTATACGAAAATCAAAGATTATAAAAAGTGACTCGCACCGACTGGAAAAGTAGGTAATAAATGCGATGTTGTGATGTGTGTGTGAATACAAAGTTTTACATCGGTAGTTTTAGTTTCCCGAGTAATTATGTATGAGAAATTTTAATAAAGAAAAAGGTGAATTGAAAAATAATATTACTAACTAAACACTTCGTTTTAAAATAATTGAACGATCTCCCGCGACTTTAATCACCCTCGTAGGCTGTAGCGTAATGTTTTATAATCTTAAAGCTTCCTTGCTAAATTAACAAATTTATTCAATTACCAGTGGTCCCTCGCGACTTCGTCCGCGCGTTTTGCGATTTTTTCTCGCCTTTTAAACCTTTCCTAGACCTCCACGAACATTTCAAGACTAAGATAAGATAAATCCGTTCAGCCGTTCTCGAGTTTTAGTGAGACTAACGAACAGCAATTCATTTTAATATCTATAGATAGGTAGATAGATAACATTAAATTAAAAAAAACACTTATTTTCAAATATGATAAACAGATATTCATAAAGCGTGACTTCTTCACACTGTAGTTTATGTGGTTTCTTCACTTGTGGTTCCAGACTTAGTATAAAATCATCTACGACACAAAAAATATGAAAATCGGTTCATCCGTTTGGGAGCTACCGCAGACAGACACATAGAACTAATAACACCCCTCGCTTTTAGCGTCAGGGGCAATTTTTTTAGTCCCTTTTTGTTCAAACAAATAAACTTATCAGTCAGTTTTCAATACGGTTCTTTTATTTATAGAACTTTATTTTTTAGCGTTTATAAATAAATATTTATCCATGTTAGTAACTATTATACATTTTATTGAAATAATATCCATTCAATACAGTCAGGTATAATAGGCACAAAAGCCTGTGTATCTTCTGTAGTTTCATATTCAACATTCAAATTTCAAGGAATACGTTCGTCTGTTGACAGTTCACGTCAAAATCTTGTCATCAAATTGCGCACACTTTTTGCTTGGCATAGCGTCACTATACGTAAGTAGGTAGAAGTCACATATTATAGTCCTTTTCACCTTACATGAGTTCTGTGACAGTTCAATTTCGACACTTCTAGAGATGTCCTATAGTAAAATCGTACCGATTTTTTTCTTAGAATCGATTTTTCTTTATACGAGAATGAAATCGATTTCATTACAAAAAATAACGAAATGAAAATATTATTCATATGAGTATATTTTTCCTGTATTAAAACTTAATTGTTCATAATGGGAAAAACAGGATTATAAATGCTTAATTATTTATTCAGTTTCTAAAGAGTTATCAACATTGTCAGAATTGCTTGAAGAGTCATCATCACCAACATGAATTATTAGTTGGTCTTTTGTTCTTATTGCAATGTACCGCTCCCAGTCTTTTATTATTGTTGTTTTCGTCTTTTCGACGACTTTCGTCCAGTTTTCGCCAACACTATGAAAAGCGAACACAACAAAAACACGACTCCCATACAAGGCTGACGCACTCGTACCTAGTGACTGACGCGATTATCAAGCGATTACAAAATGGCTGCCGATTTACGAATGTCCCACCTCTGTTAGCAAACCGTTCCATTACACGAATTGCGTAGTTTATAAATTAAATGGTTTTTGTTTTAAATTTCACTTAATTAAACCAAGCGGTACTGTTTTTGTTTTATACGATCAAATACTTGTATTTTTATATAACAGGGCAATGAAATTAAAATATATATTTTCTAAAATACTGTTAATTTACAAACGTAAAATGCGTAATTCTGAAAACGATGAAGTGTCACAGAACTCTTGTAAGGTGAAAAGGACTATAGTAAGAGTATGATAGAAGTAATACCTTTCTGAGTGCCACCAACTTACTTCTTCTTCTTTTTCTTTTGTGGCGACGAACTTATGTTTACCAGCTGCTTGGTATACCGTTCCGCCAAAGACACGTGTGCAATATTTACACGTCAAGGGATTTAATAATAACAAAAAATTAAAATCGTTACATTAGCTTTAAGCAAATTTACCACCTAAATCAAAAAGGACAACACAATTAAGTAAACACGACACAATAAGAAACAAATATAATTTACATTTTACATCTGAAAAATGGGCAAAAATGAAACTACAGTTGTCACGTTGTCACTTTGAAAACGTCTTTGCTGCATGCCGGTACAAGTCAGTGTGAGTGTGACCAATTGATATTTAAAAAATACCGGAAGGACATTATTATTCTGCAAACTAATATTTATGGTCTCCATATTATTTTAGCGCTGATTTTATAGCAACAAGGAGGCAATTACCAAAAAAACACACATTAATATTTGTATTAAGTCCTAACGTACTAGTGGTAGATAATGCTATTCGACGCTAATTCCACAATTGGTTGTGCAAATTAGTTTAATAAATACTTGTTGTTTAATTGCTTCTTCTTTCTACATCATCTTTTACGTACGGTGAGTATTAAAAAGCCAGATATCCTGTCAATCCGCTTCGAGAACTGCGAGAACTGCGCGCAACTGTCATAAGACAAACGCGCGCGTGGCCTCGACC
Organism: Pyrausta purpuralis; assembly: GCA_963924145.1. NCBI lineage: Eukaryota > Metazoa > Arthropoda > Insecta > Lepidoptera > Crambidae > Pyrausta > Pyrausta purpuralis. The sequence continues at coordinate 11,288,228 of OZ001659.1, read as the reverse complement.
TCTGTCTGGTACCAAGCGCCCGCCATCGGGCGGGCCGCGCAATTTACAAAAATATAAATATATCGCGGTAGGAATGAGCTATCATCATTTTGTAAACGGGGATTTGATGTTTATTGTATTAGCTATCACACTGTTTTACTAAATATTACGTTACTGAAATAATTTTATTAATACTGAGGCGATAAAGAAGGTAGCGCGGGAAAAAACATGACTCATCGTATTTATAATAAATGTTTACGTTATAAATTTTTAATAATACCTTCAAATACCTCGAAACAAAGCTGAAACATAATATTTTTCATATAAATAAGATTACTTATCACCATAGAACAAATTTTATAAATACAGGATAAAAAAATCGTAATAACTACATTTTAGTACATGGGGTCTATTCACAAGACCCACCTTCTAAAAACTAGTCGGAACACCCAACTGTTTTTGGTATCTATGGATTGCTCATTTTACCGTCTAAATGTTAAAGACTTCCCGTCCGCACCACACACTTAAATCATCGATTTAAAATCGACTACTCAACCGACCCATATGGGGAGAGTAAAACGTGACGCTAACAGTACAGAGAACCCGATATGGGGACAGTAAGACACTACGTACGACTGCTGCGAATGTGATAAATGAACCCCATATGGGGAGAGTAAAGGCGAGAGGGATATGGAGGTATATTTATGTGAAAAAGGGCAACACTTTTCGATCGTGGCGCGCTTCTGCCATTCTTCAGATAAATTGGTGGCACTAAGGGTACTTAATTGAGATTTAAAAGTTTCGCGTTGAGTCACGCTCCCGACGTAATTAGTTCTTTAATCTTTTCATACAATGTTAATAGGTATTGAAAAATAATGGGTAATAAAAGTCAGTAAAAATGGTAAACAAAGCCTGTCTGTAATAGGTATGTATAAGGAGTAGCTGCGAAGATTACTGAGCCAAGGAAGTATAACAATTAACGTCTCTTTGATATTCATAAAGATGAAATAAGAAACCAAAAATTTGGGCACGGGCGGGACTTGAACTAGCAACCTCTTGCTGCTGTCAGTCCGACCTTGCGAAATTTGTGGTCTCTTATGGATACGTCATTGCGTGACGCTTACTTTAACGTACGTATTTACGGAAATCTTCGAACATTGAATATTTATTATTAATAATTAATTATAATTATTGTTTCTCCTTTTGTGTATTTAAAATTAAATAAAATATCTAGAATTTTACAGAAAATAGTCAATCACCTGACCTACCTAAAATTAACTGTTCGATGCGCTTGCGCTTCAAGAAAATATAACGGTAAAGAATCTGTCAAGGCTTCTCATGTTCACACAGTCGATAACCAACTAGAGGCTACGTCTTAACTTCACAGATCTTTAATCAGTCCATTATACTCGCTCAATCTTTGCGATCCCCGCGCGGAGGTAGTAATAATCTCATAAATATGTGTGCTTGACCTCTAGTATTAGGTCGAGTTGTTTATCTAGTCGTACATGTAGTCACTTCAATACAGTTTTGTTTCTTTCTTAGTTTATTGTTATAATATTCGTATAATGTGGAGAAGTGGGCTCATTGTATATATTTTTTTGCTAATAGCATTGGTGGGTCATCAAGATGGTGAGTGATAAAATTTATGTTATATAGCGATTTCGTAGGTTTAAAACGTAAAACTATCAACATGTATTTTGTATGTACCTAGGTCTCCAAAAAGATTCTCCAAAGAATCTGCGTGCGATTGCCAAACATTCATCATGACCTACATTTCATTTTCCCTCTTATTTTAAGGCAAATAGTTATGTAGGGTGTTGCTTGTAAACCTGTAGGTAAGTAGTACCTACCTATAAGTGAACTGAGATGTATGTATGGTTAAGTCTTGATTTAAGTATAGTGGATTTTGTTTTATTTGCGGATTGTACCTACTAAGTGAGCGGTACGCGGCAAATTCAAAAATTTGCTTTGAGCTATATCACAGTCTTCACCGTTTATTTTTAATTTGCATAAACTTGCTATGAAATTACCTTTACATAATTATCTTTGGTTTATAAATGGTTGATCTGTATGTGATATAATTTGTTTTCAGCATTGGAATTGAATAAACAACGATACAATCCAAACCTTGATTTTTTGCAACATGAAGCAGGGACGGTTCAAGGAACAACATTTTCTCCAAAGAGGGACTATGTTGCACCTTCACGAAACCCCACTACAAAAAGGGAGGACTTTCCCCCTTTAGGGTCTACATCTTCAACACGTACTACTGCCAGTACTTCGAGCAGTTCATTTTCTACTAAGGTGACACCATCATCAGGGAAGCGAGACTATGTAGCCTCTAATTTTCCATCTCTGCCTTCCCCATCCACAAATCAAAAATACCCGAATCGAGAAGAATTCCCTTCATTAGGGTCCACATTTTCTACTCACACCAGTCCACGTACTCTGACGAGCCCGTTGCCTAATAAAGTTACACAATCATCAGGAAAAAGGGATTATGTGGCTTCAAATTTTCCATCTCTTCCTTCTCCAACAAACAAACCATCAGGAGGTGGTAAAGTTAAAGACCTCGTCAATTATTATGATAGTAAAAGTGGTCAGCAAAATGGTCCTCAAAAAGTGCCAAGCTACAGCTCCATTGTTCATCAAGGCAATGAAAAAACACAAGCGACTACAGCTAGAACATCACCTATGACGCAGTCAACTCAGAAAATATTGTCAAATCAAACCCCGAAACCCCTGAGTTTTAGTAGCATCGTTGCTGGTGCTAATCGGCCTACTGCATTTCCAACTAGTGCAACAAGCAAACCGTCTCCTAACGGCGCAATAAATACTCAATCAAAACCGGTCAATACCAACAGTCAAGCATCTACTCCTCGACCAGTTGCTATGCCAAGTTCTTTAGCAAATGGACAAAGTACTAATGGTAACACCCCTACAGATATTGAGATACAAACTTTGTCTGAAGAGCTTCTGAAAAAAGACACAAATAACGCAGCGAAATACGTTACGATAAATTACCAAGAAAAAACAACTTCACAATCTACAGATGATAAAGCTCCTTTACCGTAAGTTTAATTTACAGGTCAAATATTCTGATACCTACATATTTTATCATTATTATAAAAACTACTAACCAACCTTTTCTAAAATTTTGATAGGAAAAACGATGAAAAGATATTTCAAGCGATGTATTATTATCAAAATATTTGCTTCACCCGAAAGTTGGTGATTGATTATACTCGTAATAAACAATGTCGTTTACTTTTCAGATTGCTTACAATATCGTCTGAAGCATGGAATATTCCAACTATACAAAAATTTGTGCCTTTATTGGACAATTATGAAAGAGATACGCTCGTTAACGAGTATGTCACACCTCAGGTAGGCTACATATAATTAAAGATGTTTTAATCTCGGGATTAACTCGACCCAACAATATTTTAAGCACAAAAGACGAGATCCCAAAAACGCGCTTGTTTTATCACAATATAACTCAAAGTCTTCCGGTGAAGTTAAATTTTATTACAGAGCTTTTGTTGAGACTGGATGTATCCACCTACATCAATCAATTTCGATTAAGTCACAGATAAGGTAAAATAAAATAACTTATTCGTCTAGGAAAATGCTATTATATTCAAAAATAATACAAAATAACATCCTGACAGGGCCTCTATCTGTCTTACTTATCTGCACATGGCAAGTGTCAGGTCATACTTAACACTTATATTTTTTATTTATGTATTTTGCGTCTACTCTATATAACATATTTAGGTATAAAATTGTTCATATCTTTCCCTAAATAGGCAAGTTTCCACTAAGAAAAAATCACAATGTTGGCAGTTTCTAGTGTTTAATAATTATGTTAGGTAGGAGGGATCAAAAATCTATTTTATTTCTCAATTTAAATTGGGATTCTTAATATTTTAAATAATTAAGTTTGTCTAAAACGCACCTTTGGTGACGTAACCGTAAACGCTTATCAAAAGATGTGACGTCGAGCCTTGCACGATGGCAAGGTTTATTTTCTGTTATCAATTGTAAGCAGTGACGTCATTTAGGATGCCATGACAGTTCGAGCGTTTTTGAAACCCATTCAAATTGTTGTGTTTTTTTTAAATCATAATTAATTTATGTGAATATTATAGAAAAGATCAAGGATTTTGATTAATATATTACTTTACTTATAATACTTTATATTGATAAAGTATTATCTTGTTTTTGAAATTTACCTATCTGGCCTATGTACTTATATCATGGTCATAACTTCTAAAAAATATATAAACATAAGCAGCTTTAATAATAACTATGAAAATCAACCTTGTTGACAAAACTTATTAATTCATGGAACTTTATTATTACAGGAGAGAAATGAAGAAAACGCTTTTATGGATGCAATAATGGCTACATCTGTGATTCGTCATCTTATGAACTTTTTAAAGGACAAAGGTTTTTATTTTTATCGTATAGCTCTTCGCTCGTATCAATACACTAACTCGCGGCCTCCGCGACTTCGTTTTACTTAGTTCTCATAGATCGCAGTGAAATGCAAAAGCCTTTAGCTATTGAACTACTTTTATAGCTTATCCCGAGCGCAAGTCAGAAAACGCTTAGTTAGTCATAAAAAGTAATAGACAGACATTTACTTTCTTCAATGTTAAAAAAAATTCTGGCAGGAATAGTAAACAATAAAAAATACGACTTCCGTGGTGTAGCGGCATGCTGGGTTTCAAGGCGCGCCGCTCCGAGGTCCCGGGTTCGTCAATATAGAAATCAAAATGTTCTATATTGTCTCGGGTCTGGGTGTTGGGGTTCCACCGTTGTGTCTGATTTCCATAACACAAGTGCATTGGCTACTTACTTATGTGATTGGTGTCCAATATTTATATTAAAATTATACAATCTAATGATTTTTTTTTAAGGATATGTCACCCCAGACCCTCGACAGCAGCGCGATTTTCTAAAGCAATTATGGTTTGGCCTATACTCCAGAGGTAAAGGAAAACTTAGCAGCTCTGGCTTTGAGCATAGCTTTGTTTCGGAGCTAAAGAATGGCCAAGTATCAGGTCAGTAACTATGGCTTATTCATCAATCAAACTAATCTACGCTTTAAAAAAGACACTAGGGATACTTGTAACATCTATAAGTATACAATTTTACACCATTTACTTCCAACACTTGTGCTCTTAAACTATGAATTAAGGAGTATACCGTAACCGGTAGATGTATTAATCTATAAATATTGTTGTGTTTTATATATATAATATTTGTCTTCTTGTTGTAGGATTACATAACTGGATTTATTTCTCTAAAGAAGAACAAGCTAACCGTATTAATTACCTAGGCTATTTGAAGTACACACAATTAAATGACGTAAGTATATAATTGTATTTTCTAGACAAAAATTACCAATTTAAATTATCAAAATGCCAATTGTAACTTACAGTGCTATAAAGTTATAAAATAAATAAATTACGTCTATGAGCTAACATAGAGCTAAAGCCTCGCGAATCTGTAATCCAAGTGGTAACGAGCAGCTTAGGGCACTTTAGCTATAACGCAAAGAAATAATGGCTATTGACATTGGCGCAAAAAGTTATCAATCTAGCTAGAACTTCTAGGGTCTCTAATCAGAAATCCTTCGAAAATAAACACTACGTAGGTCGTCTATCAGCAAGATGGACTCGTAATAATAAAATAAATATTCCTTCGGACATTCCCACACATCGCCATCTAGCCCCAAAGTAAGCTACTCAAAGCTTGTGATAAGGGTGCTAGACAACGGATATAATACTTAAATACTTTTTGTTTGTAAATACATACATGATATACATAGAAAACACCCAGACCAATACAAACAGACATGTTCATGCACACAAATGTTTGTATTGTGCGGGGATCGAACCCGCAACCCCGCTGCGTAGTAGGCGATTTCTCGACCACTACACCAGACGGGTCGTCATCACAATAATCACACTGCTTGGAGCCTTGGATACATACTGTTTTCTATGTCATAATTTTTGACAATTTATTTTGTTTTAACTTTTGAGTTTCTTTGACCCCTTTTATCTTTACAGAAAGGTGCTGTTATAAAAATGCATTTCAATCAACAAGGGGTAGACAAGCCAGTTGATAGCCTGTTTATAGGCACATCACCTGAATTGGAAATGGCACTATACACCCTATGTTTTGTTACGCGGATTGATGATGAATGTAAAATAAAACTTGCTGGCAAGGATGTTAAAATAATGGCTTATAAATTTCGCTATCGCAGTAAAAATTATATTGGTAGTGCATATCCTCAAATTTAAATACATTACCTAAAAGATTGACGTTTTTTTTTGTTCTCTGAATTACAAATGTGGATTCAGGGCGCCTACTAGCCTCAACCTGCAAAGGACTATAAAAAAGTATGATTCGAGTTATAAATTATGTAATTTCATGATTGTATTTTCTTATTTCTTAATTAAAATAACATATAACTAACACTTACAATGTTTTTCATTCACCTCGATATCTCTTTTCTAACCGACTTCAAAAAAGCAGGAGGTTATCAATTCGACTGTACCTATGTTTTTTGTGGCTGTTTTGTTACCTTATAATTATCGAATAATTATCGCTTTAAGGTTAGTTGTTCCAATTGTTGCTAAGTCGGGATCTGATGATGGGATAATTTTGAAGGCATGTATAGTGTTTTTGTGCTAAAATCTTAATGCTGACATGTTGTTCGTCTAATCAACATCGTGTGGAGCTGAGCTGATGTTGGAACTCCTCAACGCTTAGGAGTTCCGTGAATATAATGACAGAACTTATGATAGGTAATTTGTAGCTTCTTAAAGAACAGAGTCATAATATAAAATCCACTCCCCCCTCATATAATTACGAAAAAAAAACTAAAAAAAAAGTATAAACCGACTTCAAATGATAATTCACTAAAAAGTCTTAAATAAACTCTTGAGCCTTTAAAGGAAAGGATTTATTTTCGGCCAATAATTTATTATTTGGAGTCGGTGCCATCACTTTGACCATCTCAAGTGTCAACTATCAAAGCACCGACCCCAAATAAATTATTTTTAATTAAATAGTATAATAACTAAATTATAAAAAAAAAACTATATTGCTAGTAGCAATAAATCAAAGTGGTATATTTAATTAGCTTGTTTTATTTTATGTCCATTTTGTTTGACCCTTTCTTTATTTAACATGTCTTAATGAATATTGCTTAGTTTTTTTAATTTACAGCTCCTTGGGATTCGTCGTTTTCCGTTAAAATAATTTTTCACGATATTCGTCTTGCAGTTAGGCCGCTACATTTTTGAAGTCACAACCATGGTGATACATAATAGGCATCCCGTCGATTATTTAACGTCCTCACATGATTGACCATGTTTGGGATTGCGAAGTTGCCAGCTTCGAGCTTTTTTATCTCTTTCTTTTCCTATCGCTTTTCTGTAGTACACAGTTTCAAAGTTTATATTTTTCCAAAAAGTCTTTTGGGTTGGAATGAGCATAGATAAATGGATCGAAATTTAAATGTATGTCTGTCTTTCACGCAACACTTACTGAACGAACTTGTCCGTATATGATATGGCTATTGGGCGTCCGTATATGACTATTGAGCGTCCGTATACAGACATTGGGCGTCCGTATATGATAAGGTTTTCGGCCGTCCGTATATGTCTATTGGGCGTCTGTATACGGCTAATGGGCGTCCGTATATGATAAGGTTTTTGGGCGTCCGTATATGGCTATTGAGCGTCCGTATATAGCCATTGTACGTTCGTATATAATATGGCTATTGGGTGTCCGTATACAGCTAATGGGCGTCCGTATATGATAAGGCTATTGGGCGTCCGTATACAGCTAATGGGCGTCCGTATATGACACGAATATTAAACGTCCGAATAAAGCTATTGGGTGTCCGTATATGGCTATTAAACTTCCGCATGCGCCTATTGGGCGTCCGTATATGGCTATTGACCGTTCGCAACGGCTATTTGGCGTCCGTATATGGCTATTGACGTCCGCAGAAGGCTACTTGGCGTCTGTATATGGCTATGGAACGTCCGTATACAGCTATTGGGCGTCCGTATACGGCTATTGGGCGTCCGTACAAAGTACCAAGCTTTACGTTGGTTTGTTGATACCAATACCAATATATATCAATCATCATAATCGAGAAACTAAATAGCACTTGTAGAAACTTCCGCCCCTTTTCACTCCCTTACAGGTGATGTCGAGGAAAAAAATACCCTATGTCATACTATCCTAATGTTGTTAGAATTATGTTTTTATACTTAATTTTGTTTGCAAATGACAACTGACTGTGAGGGCTTAGCCAAAGCGGTGAAATGAAATTGAAGTAAAAGAGATATGAAAAAAGAAGAGATGAGACGAAAATATTTGTTCTTGGGAGCAAAAATAATAATGAAGTATTTTATCAGTAAGTATGATTAACCATTTAAAAATTGGGACGTAAGGGAGCTTAACCAAGACCCAAAGCTCCAAGCTAACCTCACCTTCACGCGGTGCGTCCTGTTTCAACAGACGAGGCTCTGGTGACCGACCGATGGCGGGAAAACCATCCAATAAAAGGCGCAGTAAAATGCTGAGTTGTGACGAGCAGCAGTGTTACACCTTAAAGAGACTGCGCCCCTGCGCTCGCCAATCCGCCTGCCAAGCGTGGCAAGTACTGGCAAATACCCCCTAAAATGGTAGGACACAAAAAATCCAGGTCCCCAGTCTCCGGCAGCCGCGCTATTCCTGATTCCGGTAGCGGTCACGATAACAGCGGGGCAGAGGGTGCTAAGAATCCCCGGAGGCGATCGCGCTACCACCCCCAACGACAACTGGACCAGGTAACTTATAACGCGTGCACACTGAGGACAGACGAGAAGTTGCTCGAGCTGGAGGAAGAATTGAGCAGGTTACACTGGGACATAGTGGGTTTATCAGAAGTCCGCAGAGAGGGCGAGGACACGATAACTCTGAAGTCCGGCAACCTTCTTTTCTACCGGGAGGGTGACCAAAAGTCCCAAGGCGGTGTCGGGTTTCTCGTTCACAAGTCGTTCACAAGTTGATGGTCCCGATATTGTTGACGAGGTCAACAATATCGGGACCATCAAGAGTGTGTGTTGAGCAGGGTGATATACCTTATACTCAGAATATCTAAGAGGTATTCGCTGAAGGTCATACAGGTATATGCACCGACCTGGAACCACCCGGATGAAGAGGTGGAGGAAATGTATAATTACGTAAGTAGAGCCATACACACTTTCAAAACCTATTTCACTGTTGTAATGGGAGACTTCAACGCAAAACTCGGCAAGCGAGGCGAGGGTGAGTTGAAAGTGGGACCTTTTGGATATGGTCAGAGGAACGCCAGGGGAAATAGGCTGGCCGACTTTCTGGAGAAGGAGGGGGGGGCTCTTTGCGATGAATTCTTTCTTCCATAAGCCGCCTCAAAGGAAATGGACCTGGTTGAGTCCGGATGGCAACGCGAGAAATGAAATAGACTTCATCATGACCACCAAGAGACGGTTATTCAATGATGTCTCCGTGATCAACAGGGTGAAAACCGGCAGTGACCACCGTATGGTTCGAGGCACATTGAATATAAATGTCAAATTGGAAAAGTCCCGCTTGATGAAGTCCACGCTCTGACCTACTCGTGCCCATATCCAAAATCCCGAGAGCTTTCAACTCGAGTTGTCAAACCGCTTTGATTGACTAGAGAATTGCGTATCAGTGGACGTAATAAAAAACGGGTTTGTGGAAACAGTGCAAACGGTGGGATCTAAGTTTTTTGACTATATATATATATATATATATATATATATATATATATATATATATATATATACTAGCTGTGCCCGCGACTTCCTCCGCGTGAAATAGTGACTTTGGGTAGATTTTTTAATTATTTAGGCTAATTATTTTACAAATAAGATATACCGCGAATATGTTGCAGCAATATTCTCAAATAATAGCATTCAGTTTGAGACGGATGGACGTTGTAGACGTGGCAGTCTGCCGAGAAAGCTGAGTCCTTTTTGTAGGCATTCTACTAATTAATTCAGTACGTACTTTTTTATTAAAAATTGTAATTTGGTAGGCAATTTAAAAATGGTGAGAAGATAAACAAAACTTAACAATTTGGTCATAAAAAATGTCCAAAACGTCAAAGCTTTGTAGAGATACAACAAAACAATACCCAATTACAATGAAATCAAATTTTGCATTAAGATTGGTAAATATAAATTAAATCAACCAACCTATTAATTAAGCATTAACCTAATGTAATCAATAACTTTACAGAGTTTAAGAAAAACAATAACAAATCAAATTACCTACTACAAAATCAATTTATAAATGCACATTTATATTTAATACTACCTACTTTAAATGGTACTTATTACTAAGTCAAGAATTTTTTTTATTACATGCTGAGATGAGCTATATCGCAGTTACTTATACCTGCATAAATCAGAAGAAAGAATAACAAAAGTAATTACCTACTAAATCTATTAAACTTAATAATTAATAGATGCATTCAAAATTAAAACCTACTCAGTGGCGAAAAGAAAAATTTTACCTGCATAAATCTGAAGAAAGAATTTTAACCAAAAGTATTACTGAATCTACCTGATAGAAAATATCTGCAATCAAAATAATGAGCTCAAGTCCTTTACTACTACTCAGTAGCGAAAGGAAAACTATGTATTATACGCGCTAAAATCACTTGAAGTATCGCAAAAGAAGCAGTTGCGCGGGACAACCGTTCCGTAGGGAGTATATCCGACTAAATTAATAGGTATGTATAAGGAAAATATTTCAAAGCAAAACACATATTTTAATGTAAGTGAGAAGCCACCAACCATACTTAGCGCAAGCTCGCGTTGTAAGTACTTAAGCTGCGTGCGAGTATTATTTTGATGTGGAGTTATTTCAAAACTGTGATAGCTTCTAAGATATTTATTAGAATCAAATGATGTGAACTTTGTTTAAAATGAAATGCTCGAGATGATGAATGTATTTATTTTGATAAGAATCAATACCAGTGTATATAAAACACCTTCGAAAATAATGTTGGAATAAAAATAGTAAAATATTTTAACGCAAAACATACGCAGTTTTATGTGACTTTAAGAAGCCAGCAAATTATATTATCTGGGCCAGCAACCATAGCAATTAGCGCAAGCGCACGTTGTACTTAAGCTGCGAACATTATTTTGGTGCGGAGTTATGTTAAAACTGTGATAGCTCCTAAGATATTTATTGAAATCAAATGCTATAAAGGGCGACTTTGTTCTAAATGAAATGCTCGTGATGATGAATCTATTTATTTTGATAAGAATAAATACCTGTGTGTATAAACCTCTAATAATACCTCTTAAAATAATAATACCTCCTAAATAATAATTCCTCCTCGTGTAATACCTCTTAAAATAATGCATTATTTTTTTACAAATTTATTAACATAAAAAAGGTTGTAGTAAGTCAACCATAAAAGATAGACATATGCTGTCGCAGACTTTATTATAGAACTCTTGATGCTGAACAATCCTGTCATACATGATTTTTGTGTAACTTAAGCGGTTTCCGCAGCGTACGCAGCGGAAGCTCTCAAAAGGAATATCTTTCTCCCGTTTTCGCAACATTTTTCCTTGCTGCTGTGGTCTTATGAGTCGTATCTTTATGTTATATAGCCTAAAGTCTTTCTCGATAAATGGACTATCCAACGTAAAAATATTTTTTCAAATCGGGCCAGTAGTTTCTGAGATTAGCAGGTTCAAACAAACAAACAAACAAATAAACTCTTCAGCTTTATAATATTAGTATATATATATATATATATATATATATATATATATATATATATATATATATATATATATAATAAAATATAATAAAATGCGAACCACCTCGCACTTCAATGAGTTAAGATAGGCTAGTTTAGTGTTAGTTTTAGTTAATAAGTGTTTAAAAATGAACAATTTTCACTAAAGAATAGTCCGTATGGCATAGAGCCGAAGACGTAAAACTTGTATGAAAAAAAAAGGTTAACGTCCTCTTGATTGACATACCTACCTAACGATGTATCTACACAGCCCGGCGGCATGGCCATAAGGAAGGCAAAGGAGAAGCCGCCGGCATATGCAGCCGGCATGCGCGGGAAGCGCGGCTCTTTATCGATACTCAGACCTGCCAAAGTTCGTCTACCAAATCGATAGGTTACCTATCGGAAAGGTATTATGAAAAATATTCAAAATGTAACGATTTATGTGTAATTCTTGTTTACTTACATGTCAAACGAGATCCCCTGAGCTTATTTTACACTTTTTGTTTTGAACATTTTTATAGGTACACTTTTGAAACACACATGGTGGCATTTCTGAGGATTTACAATCATTTTCAGAGACATTACTTGTTGTATAGCTATTCGCAGACTAAGTGTAAGACGTTGTAATTACGCGCCAGGATAATTATTTTAAATATCATTGGCGAACACACAAACCCACATACATTCTCTCATCACCCCAAACGCATACACCTTCTCCGTTCCGTCGCGGATAGTAAAGAAAATAATTTAAAAGAAGAAAAATGTAAGTATTTGTTCCCGTTGTATACTACTCAAAACAAAATAAGGGCCACGAGGTATTTTGTCTGTACCATGAAAATAATAATATATATATATATATATATATATATATTTCTCCATAACGAAAACTAATGTTGTTTTTACCGTGTAGATCAATAAATTTATTCCAATAATAATGATAAATAAGTTTATTTGCTTTTGAAAGAAAAAACACATTTAAGGTTAAAAATAAAAACAATGTAAAGTTACTGAAAACAAAAGAAAGTACCTACTCCATGCTTATCTTTTAGTAACGGATATGCCCCCCTCGTTTCGCTACGCACTCCTGAAGCCTGGAGTGCATACCTACTCTCAATCAAATGCCTGACATTTTCCATTGGAATCTCTTCCCAGGCCCTTTTAACAGCGTTGATGAGTTGCTGTTGGTTGTGGATTTCCTGATCACCGTCTCTAACTCTTCGTTTCAACTGATCCCACATGTGCTCTATTGGATTTAAGTCCGGACTGGCAAGACTTGAATTTGAGAGGCTTTCAGTGCAAACCGAGTCGCTTGAGCCGTGTGTGCACGAGCTTTGTCTTGCATCAAGATGAATCCAGGACCCGCTCGCAGGGCAAATGGGATCACATGTGGTCCTGACAACTTCCTCAATATACCGCTGAGCAGTAACAATACCCTCATTTAAAATAGTGAGCTCAGTTTTGCCGTGTAAGCTTATCCCACCCCAAATCATTACATTTGAACCACCAAAACGATCGACTTCATGGATGCAGGCTTCTGAAAATCTCTCGCCGCGTCTTCTCCGTAGGTGCCGCCGGCCAGTGCGCGCAGGTGGTGCGGATACACCGTAACAGATGTTGACTAACAGTAAATTAGTGGAGTTTTGCGCGGGAAACGAAAAGGGAAGGACGGACCTTATTTCTTCGTTTTAGTTATTGGTTTTTTCGGGTCAATTATTGTGATTGTGTGGTGGAATTGTCATGATAATTTGTGCTTTTGAAGAAAACAATGCAATTAAAGTGGGTAATTAAGTGAAGCGATGATCGCGCCGTCTTACCCGGATCGCTGTTCCTGCGCTAAGCTTTGTTATTGAGCATTGAAATGCGAACCACCTCACATTTCAATGAGTTAGGTTAAGATAGGCTAGTTTAGTGTTAGTTTTAGTCAATAAGTGTAAAAAAGAACATTATTTACTGAAGAATAGTCTGTATGGCATAGAGCCGAAGACGTAAAACTTGTATGAAAAAAAAAAGTAAATTAGTGATGATGACACTGACAAGTGACAGAGGCAGGCAGGTTGGTATTTAGGGGTAGTGTTGCCACCTTAGCCCTTTTGGGGCTAGATCTAGCTCTTTTTACTATATGTGAACCCGTCGCTAAATGATTTAGCCCGGAAAGGGCTATCTAGCCCTTTTCATGTTATTTAAAATTTTACACGAAAATTTAAAATTAAAATCATCATTTCGCGATTTATTTATATTTTCTGGTAGAAACAATTTGTTTGACTAAGGCAATGTACCACATCTCTATGCCATGACGGTCCGGGTATACCTCAAACATTAATTTTTGGCAATAAAAAAATCATTCCTTTTTTAATTTATTCGTCTGGAGTTCGATTCCGAAATTCACTAATATTTTTTGATTATTTATTGTTAATGTTTTTTATTGATTACCAACATGGTAAATGATTGTGTTTTAAATTTTAATTCCTCTAACATTTTAAACCAGTTAAATACGAATAAATTTAGTTTATCATTAAATTGATAAATTAAATCCACAAAATTTTATCGATTTTGTAAAGTACGATTGTTGTCCAAACTAAAAATTAAAAGAATAATTGAAGTCACTATAAAGGTGCCTTTTTACAGCAAGGCTTAGAAATTTGTACTCCATCTAGCCCTATCTAGCCCTTTTTAGCTTCGTCAACAGCCCTTATTACCAAAACTAGGGTGGCAACACTGTTTAGGGGTTAGTAGTAATTTTTTTACAGTTGTCGAAATAAGTTGTGTCTTCAATGGAGATAAGAATTATGCAACGATTTTCACATGTTTGTATTAGAAAATTGTTATATCTTTCAGTTTTTGAGTAAACTTTACAGAAGCATTAAGTTCTGCTGTTAATTTTAATTGTCGCAAACGTTTTTTAATTGGGTTTTTGTATTTTGATAATCGTTTTTATCAATATTCATCAATAATGAGCCTGTGTAGCTCTTTGGCTGGTGGTATTAGAAAACTGAACCGTAATTTCTATAATAAAGTCGAAATATGCAACGTTTTACTTGCCAAAAAGTATTCGACGCGGGACTTACTGAAGGAAGCATACTGTCGCACCAAGCTTAAATGCCGATGTAAGTATTAAGCGCATTTTTCCTGCAATTGTCTATTTAAAATTAAACAATATAAAAATAAGCTCTGGTTATATTTATCATTGTAACACTTTCCTGTTTTTTTTTTGTTATGAAAAACAAAAAAAAAATCTATTAATTAAATTTATGACCCATAAGTTCCATTCGGGTTATTCTAGAAATTAGATAGAATATCTTAATTCATGTTTTAACTTAGAACAACTTAAATATGTTTGCAGCAAAAAAACTGCCTCAAGATGTGAACCCGCGTGGTGTATTTGCCTGCAATGAGTTAGATTTGTCTGAAGTTAAAGTCTATGGATTTGATTATGACTACACTCTAGCCCACTATAAGCCCACACTGGAGCACCTGTTGTACAACCTTGGAAGAGAAGTCTTGTTGGAAAAGTATAATGTGAGTATAATTTTGTGTAGAACTTTGCATTATATGACTATACTTTTTATTATATTATTTTTTAATATTAAATTACCCTTTTTTATCAGTATCCACCAGAAATTCTCAACTTGGAGTACAAGCCCAACTTTGCCGTGAGAGGTCTCCATTATGACATTGAAAAAGGTCTGCTTTTGAAACTGGATTCCTTCCTACAAATTCAGTTTGGTGCTGTGTATCGAGGTCTCACTCCAGTCACTACAGAAGAAGTGCTTAAAATCTATAAAAACAGAATTATACCGATTGCCTATGTGGAGGGTGATACAAGAGCTCACAAGGTAATATAACTACACAGTTACACACAATAATTTACTAATATTTTTGTATTGCAAATGTATGACATTTCTTTGTTAGGCTACAGTTTTTTTATAATAGGATTGGTCTGTAATAATAATAATACCAAGATATTAATAATGCTACAAGCTTAGTAGTATGATAAATTAGTGTTAACATCAACTGATATTATTAACTGGCATGCAATTGTTTGCAAAGCGGAAAAACAAGGTAGGTATGTCATTCAACCATATAATGTAGATTTTCAAATAAATGTTCTTTAGCAAATAAATTTGCAATTTAGTTTTAGTTGCCTTGTTACATTTGTGATTTATTAGACTACCTGTTCAGTTTTGCAGCCTGTTGTTAAAACATGCATTATAGTTATTTTTACAGCTACATTTGATTTATGACTGCAAACATAGTCAGTTATAGATATGTTTTAGTAATCACCGGCACTTGTAAGCAATCATTCATTTGTGCTCCCCTACATCTTGTGTTGATACAAGGCCCATGTGTGACATGACACTGATGTGCAATTGTAAATAATGAACTACTTGTGTATAGCTATCATATCATCTTCTTCTGATTCTAGTTGTACATAATATTTTGTACAAGTAATCTTTAGATATATTGTGCAAACTGACTTTTTTGTTTTATATGTTATTGCCCCTGTTATTTATTTGCATGTTTCATAAAAAACAGTAGGATCAGAAATTGTGTAAAAAACCTAGAATATTTTACTAAAACATTAGAGCCTGCTTTTATAGTTATTGACATGCTATCAGGATTAATTCTAAGTTATCTACTGTGGCAGATTTATATTTTAATTATCTATATATCTAATGTTAACTTTGTAGGATATCTTTCATTATGATTTTGATCATGAGTGTCCTAAAAGTAGAATTTAACTAACTAACTACAACATAATGTCATGCATATTTATTTGTGAAAATTGTGTTCTTAACATTTAAACAAAAATTAAATATGAAAATAAAGAGCATGTGCATTAAATATATAGAATATCAATATTTTACAAGGCATTTAACTAGTTTGTTGTTGGTATAGTTAATATAATATAATAAAGCTGAAAAGTTTATTTGTCTGTTTGTTTGAACGCGCTAATCTTAGTAACTTCTAGATCGATTTAAAAAAATCTGTTGGATATTATCTATTTATCAGGGAGTGATCACACTGCAATGGGAGTGGAAGGAGCAAACTTAACACGCACGGACGCAGTTGCGGGGGACCGCTAGTGAATTAATATTCAAACCTATGGGATTAATATCACTATCAGACGTATCTTCAAATGAGTAAAAGTATGATTTTTTATTAACTGATCAATCTGGTTTATGTATTACAGGCAAACCGCGCAAAGATGGTGCATCTGGCAGATTTATTCTCTGTACCAGAGATGGGACTCTTGTGTAATGTTGCAGAGTATTTTATAAAGAACCACATTGACTATCACCCAGAAATATTATTTTTGGATGTAAAGGTAAGCTTCAGAGTTTCGCAATTACCTCTGTCTTATTCATTGGCATTTTTTTGTATTCATAATATGTTTTTTTCAGAACTCCGTGCAAAGCTGCCATCCAATAATGCATAAGATTGTAGCCCAAAATGTTGAAGAGTACATCAGGCCCAACCCAGACTTGAGAAATTATTTCCAAATGCTACAAGAATCCGATAAAAAACTATTCCTAGTGACAAATAGTCCTTATCATTTTGTGTAAGTTAACTTTTCCAGTTTTTTTATACTATTTTTGGTTTGAGTTTAACGACTTCGCACGGCTTTGCCTGCGTATATTTTAACCGGTACAATCTTTCATCTCCATTTGCAATCCCTTAGGGGATGGTTTCCTCCATTCAAAATTTCCTTCAAGTGCACAATATATATCCGCCACTAACCACCGCGGTCTAACACACCAACAACGCCATCTCTCGGCGGCGCTGTAAACTATTATCTTTCTTCAGTAACGCAGGCATGGAGATGCTGGTCGGTCACGACTGGCGGGAATTCTTCGATGTGGTGATAGTGAACGCGAACAAGCCCAAGTTCTTCACGGAGGTTTCGCGCCCAATCCGGGTATTTGATAAGAATGCCAACACGCATATCTGGGAGAAAGTGACGTCTTTGGAGAAGGGAATCATTTATTATGAGGTGAGATAAAAATGACAAATTATGTGGACAATTCACGTTAATAAAACGTTACTTACTGGTATTTTAACACCGACATTTAGAGATATTGATAAAAAAGAAACAAATACATTAATGTGTATTCGTGACGAAGATAGAACCACTTCCCTTTCGATGCTCATAACATAGGCCTCCCCTACAGTTTTCCACAGCGACAGGTTGTGAGCGGTCTGCATCCAGTGTGATTCAGCGATATGTACAAGGTCGTGTGTCCATCTTATCGGTAGACGTCTTATGCTGCGACTTTGATCAAAGGGTCTCCCATCTAGAACTTTTCTCCCTAACGGTCATCAGCTCTTCGCGCTATGCGCCCTACCCACAGCCACTTGAGCTTACTGATTCGCAGGGCTTTCTCCGTTACCTTAGTTCTTCTACGTATCTTCTCGTTTCCAATTCGATCTCGTAGAGAAACTTGGCACCCTCTCCAACGCCAGTTTTGTTTTGACGCTGATTAAAGCGAAATGTGACTTACTTAATATAGAACAGTATGTGCTGAATGCGTTTTGTTAATTCTCCGTATCATAAGCATTAATGTAACATATCGATCCTAACGGAAGCAATCAAAATCATCAATAAAGAAATACATTCACCAATCCTTCAACCATGACTGACGACCCGTGGTAGCAGTCGTCAAAATCAAGAGAGATCATTGAAATAAAATAATATAAGCACCACCACTCCAACTTGTTCTTACTTCTTCAAGTGAAAAAAAGTTAAGTAAAGCCTGTAACGTCCCACTGCTGGGCAAAGGCCTTAACTCAACTATGAGCTAGTTCGAGCCATACTCCACCACGCGGGCTCAGTGCGGATTGGTGGAGGGGTGTTTGCAAGATAAGCGAATAACCCTGTTGTCAGATGTTTTCAAGCCATCCATAAGGTCTCTATTTTTTTTCAGGGTACAGTGAAGCAACTACAAGACCTCACAGGCTGGAGCGGGCACCAGGTGTTATACTTCGGCGACCACCCCTACAGCGACCTGGCTGACGTCACCCTTGAGCACGGCTGGCGTACCGGCGCTATCATCAACGAGATTACAGTTGAGTATTCTAATGAATACAGTTTTTTTTTCTGAGCAAATCTAATATTGTAAACAATCGTGACATTCCTTTTTAACGAAATTATCAATTTTAAAATGAAATAAACACAAACTCACAACTTACATGGGTAATTCGTAGTTATATACTGAGATCTTTTTAAATCAAATAGTTTATTAATTTTAGTTTATTATTATTACTGATATTATCTTAAAAGTTATGAAAAGATTGTTTACATTATTGGACTAGCCAAGAGAAACGGAGTTCACTTCACAATCGATTTTGAAAATGGCCGATCTCACGATAAATATCGGTTTCGGTCGGTATTTGTGAAGATGAAATAAATGCATATTAAATTGAAGCGGCTATAAGGGGGAAGGTAATGTTATAGATAGTGCACTGCCGTGTGCGCAATTCTCATTTATTTTCGATATAATAAGGCCATACATACATTTTGAATTATAACATTAATAAATTAAATTGAATCAAATTGTATACGAACAAAATAAATTAAATTAAATTTAGTTAACTAAACCGGCCACCCAACTGCATTTGGGTGTTAGTCCATATTTGAACCATATAGCAGTATATCGTGCCCTGCCTTCCCTTATAATTGTACGCGGGAGGATTTAATGAAAGCTACAGACAACGCTATCCTCGTAGCAAAGTTCTGGGCCGAGACCGTTTAGTGTGCTGTCGACTCGACAAGAAAAAAACAGTAGTTAATATATGGACATAAAGTCAAACCTTCCTGAGAGCATCTGTAGAATGATGTTAGGGCTGACCCGGACCCTGCGTGCCAGCAAACATATCCAAAGCACTGCAGTGCCGCGGCAGTCCCAACAACATCCTAAACGCATTTTTATTCTGTAAAGGAAGGGCGTCGAAGGGCAATGCTCAAGTGCACCAGTTTTGACAGACTGACGGTTTACTACTACCGAAGGACTTCGTCCGAGATACAGACCCCGAAAGCGATGGCGAGACGATCTAGACAAATACCGCGTGGCAAACCCTTACCGCTGACAGGGAATAGTTTGGAGGAGGCCTTTGCCTAGCAGTGGGACAGTATAGACTAGGTAAAAAACGGTTTAACGTGCTTTCAAGATACGGGGTCGTCATCATCATGACCATTTTTTTACTCCAGCTGTTTCTGAGCAAAATTAATCAAAACTTAATTATTTACAAATACAAGAAAGTTAAACTATCTATACTGACCTAATAATGTTATAAAGCTGAAGAATTTGTTTGTTTGAACGCGCTAATCTTACAAACTACTAGACCGATTTGAAAAAAAAATCGTGTTGGATAATTTATTGGTCCCGTAAGGCTTTAGGCTGTAAAACATCACTATGTGACTTATAAGAGCAGAGCCATTTTGCAAAAACGGGAGGCAAATATTGCTTTTGAGAGCTTCGGTTTCGTGTGCAGCGTAAACCGTTTAAGATAAAAGTCATGTATGACGGGATTGTTCCGCTTTAAAAGTTCTACAAAAAAGTCCGCGATGGCATATGTCTATCTTTAATGGTTAACCCACAAAAAAATGTTTATAAATTTGATAAAAAAATATGTGCAATTTGCAAAGTCTTGATGCACACACATATTTGTTCTTATTAAAATAAACGTAGTCATCATCATGAGCATTTCATTTTAAACAACATTCCCCATTAATCATTTTCTATTACAATTTTTTAAATAACTCCGCACCAAAATAATGCAGCACTGCGCTTGCGTTGACCGCTATGGATTCTGTTCTCTTACGAAAATATGTTTTTTGCGTTGAAATATTTTACGGGAAAATTTACGCGGGCGACGCCGCGGGGGACCTCTAGTATTACATATAACGACGAGACGATTTTAACTATGCGCTCAGTGTTCAGATAGAGGAAAGTTAATAACGGTCGTTACATTATACTCCTTTTATTATCGTCGTATGTTACGGTACTGCGTTTATTTACATAGTTTAACTTACCCTTAGAAACAGTTCTTCTGTTTTTATACTAATAGAATAAAATATTTAGACGTCGGCCTTACTATAGATTTTTTCACCTAAACCCCCACTTACTTATGTGTGCTTTTAACATATGTATGTAACTGAAAACGTTATTTAAAAAAAAACGTTCGTTCACAGCACGAGATCAACACTCTCAACACGAAGTCATTCAAAGAGAACGCAAACTGGCTGCAGATGCTGACCCAGCTGATCGAAGACCACCAGGACTATAAGGAACCAGAGGCCGTAGAAATTATCAACCAGTGGATGGCAGAGAGGGACTTCCTAAGGTTAGTACCGCTTTAAAATGTTTTTTGGTTACTTGAAACACTTTTAAAAAAATGAGTGGACTATTTGTGAGGTTTTCGAGCAACCTTTCAAGTCAACAGGTGATGAGAGACGCCACTTTTAAATGCGCAGAAGAATAAAGCGTTAAAAACTGACTCTTACACTTAATTCTTCTCGGGCTACCCCGGAGAAGAATAGTACTCTGGGTTAAATCAATAATCTGTTGAGAAAGGAAATAAAGAAGTGTTAACATTCTAACATCAAGTAGACTCTGGTCAGCATAAATGGGTCCAAGAAAAGTAATTAAAAAAGCACGTAGCGACGCTAAAGATAAACTTAGATTTGTTTAAAGGTGATTTGTCTATCACCCTTTGAGTTTCGTTGAATGTGTGTTGTATGTATACCAAGCCTATTCAATTTCAACAATACTCTTCTAGTTTGAATGACTGGCTCACAATACGGCCTACATACTTACGCTCGTGTGTAAAAAACGCTATAAATAAACTTATCCTATGTAAACATGTTGTACTGTATGCTATACTGCGCATTGGATAAACAAAATCGTGTGTTATTGTACCGCATTGAATGTTATGCGACTGACTAATGCCAAAGTTTATTTTTAGAACAGTCCCTTTTCCTTCCATTTGTTTACATACGTACGGACAACAGCACGTCAAGGTAAACACTGCGGTGTCTTATGCCGTTGTAATAAAGACTAGTTTGCAACAAAAGTGGGTAACCTGATGTGCTGAGTACATAACACCTGCATTTTTTTGTATTTAAATAACCTTTTATTTTACTGTTGCATAGTTTTAAAACAAGTAATGGCAAACAAAGTTAATCTATCTGATTAGTTAATGGGCTAGTTCTAAATGTAATCAGTTTTTTCTTGTACCTTTGGCATTAGGTAATCGCACACTTATCGTATGACGGTCATGATTGATTGGCTGTAAATAATCGCTTGTGTTTGCTTTCATGCTTCCATTGTAGGACTTCTTATCTCAATTCCAGGAATGAAATAAAGGCAGTGTTTAACCCCCAGTTCGGTAGCGTGTTCCGGACGTACCACAACCCCACGTACTTCTCTAGGAGACTATTCAGATTCGCAGATATTTATACGTCAAATATTACGAATCTACTCAACTACTCACTCACTCACACTTTCTACCCGCGACGGGGCGTCATGCCACACGAATACGGCTCTTATTTCGTCTAGTTTTAAGTCTGAAATCAGTGGTAACTTATCATTATGTGTATTGTACTAATGTAAGAAAAATCAACTTTCACTCGTTTTGTTGCTAATTATGGTTTATTGAATATGATTTTAAGAGCAGTATTAGGTAATCAGTTTTCTTAACTTTTTTATAAGTCCTTTTAATGTCTGCTTACTTCCATTTATTTCTTATGGTAAGATCAAAATATAACATGTATTTTATGTGTAGTTCGCGAATATTTTAACTACTCTTTCACTATCAAATATTATTAAGATCTTGCTCGTACTTTTTACAAATAAGTATTATTTATTTATTAAAAAGAATGTATGATAATTTTCTGCTGATAGTTAATTATATGTAGTAAGAAAATAAAAAAAATAAGTGTGTAAGTATTCAGCCAACAATATTCTAGTCAAAAGTATTTAATGCTGTCTCATAAATCAGATTAATAAGCTGTTAATTTTTTTCTCGTTATTTTAAAATCAATATTATTTTATTTGCGATTTGTGTAAATAAGTTTTGTGATGTTAATATTCCTATACACTCCTGTGGGTCTGATATTAATGAAGTCATATCTCTTGTACTATGTAAATAGAGCTCACATGTGCCCGTTCTGAGTACATATTATATTAATGTTATTTATCCTTGTATTCTTAGTTTTACTCTTGTATTGAGTAAAATGAAAAAACTATCGGAAGTCGACCTATAAATAATTAAAAGAATATGAAACCAAAGGAAACATCGAAATATACTCACTACACGAAATGAACCCTTTCGCTAAATTTCGCAATAAAAGATAAGGCAAATGTGTAAATATTAGTAAATACGAAATCATGGAAGATAATTTATGACGTCTACTATTATTGATTTTAATCTTACGTGCAATATTAATTTGTAAGCGACATTTATTAAGACGTAGCCTATCGGGTATATTATAATGCACGACTTGAAGGTGTTGATTGATCAATCAAATATTTGTATTTTAAGTAAAAAAAAATAAGTGTAGCTAAAAACGTTGCGATATTGTTACAATCTGAACAATATTGAATAACCAATTAAGCAAATCTCCAATAACTTTAGTAGTAGGTATATCAAGTTTAAAAGTGTATTAAAGTTATTTATTGACGTTGATGTAATAACGAGTGGTAATGTTTAAAGAGTGCGTTTAAAGATGATGAAGACATAAGCTTATTTTTTTATGACGGCTATGTACCTGTGAGTTTTATTCATGTATCATCATCTGACTTGTTATTTTTGTTTAACATATTAATGAATTATATTATATTTGCTTATTTTTATTATTTTCGTGAAACATTTTATTTTTTGATAAGGCGTAAACATACAAAGACATAGAATGCTCAGATAATTTTACACCCGAGTTTTTTTTAGATTATAGTAGTAGTGTACGAAAAGTGAAAGACTAGGGTAGTCATTTTTAGAATCAGTAATTTTTGTAAAGCGAAAGATTCCTATTATAGCCATATTTTAAAGTAGTCATAGATTTTAGAAAAACATTCGACATTATTTGTCTTGTGCGAGTAAAACTTAACTAATTTAAGTAAGTAATATTGCGTTTATACTGTATATAAAAATGAATTCTGTTAGATAAAGTAAATTACTGCCTATCCAACTAGACAATAAAATAACTCAACTCAAATTAATTATCATCATAAACGACGCTGCAGGTCTGGTAGTACATTTTCTTAAAGTTTTGACGTATTAAGACCGATATTTACCAACGCCAGATAATGAATATTCGTCGAATAAAATACCTACATTACGCCTAATTAAAAAACGTCACCTATTTGTCAGCAATCATTCATGAAAATGACATTTTGAAATCGATCGTTTTATACTTATTCAGTCGGATAAGTCTTATCTGACGTCGGTAAAATCTGCCCTATATGTAATGCCTCACTAAGTGCCATTCACGACGGCTCGCGCTTTCATTTTAACTGTGGTAAGCACAGTGTGTAGGTTGTGTGGCAAATATTAAAATATTAAATAATCAACATTTAATAATTATATTCATTATAATATCATCAAATGTTAGTAAAAACTTGCACACATGAACCATAAACGATTAGGACGAATTGTGAAACGCCTTCATGGATGGCACTATCTATAAGGAAGAGTAATACTTCATATTATTTATGACTGTTAGCACGAATAAGAAATGTGTTAAACATGTTTGTAGCCGAGCGAATCTTCAGTTTATTTAAACATCTTCAACTTATGTGATCATGTATTTGTTTGTTTACTGTTATCTATGAAATTTGTCTCATTAAAGAACCATATTTTAAAACAGTTGTTTATTTTCAAATCGGCTCGTTACTAAATCCTGTTGTTGAAATGACTGATGTGCAATTGTGTTATCTTTGGGGCCGCGACCTAATACTTCTGACGATAAATATTAACCCGTTTTGGTCTAAAATTATCTTAATTATCTCCATATTCGTTAGTTTAATTAAACAAACATATTAAGTAGCTTGATAATTTATTGGTTTAAATAATAATTTGTACTTGCAACCTAGAGTAGAGAGAAAAGAGAGCTTTAACGGTTAATAAATAGCTTGTAAACATAAATAAACAGTACGGTAGACACTGATCTGCTACCATATAGTTCTTAGAGTTAGATGCATACTCCTATCTAGTATAACTTTTTAATATAAAACTTGATTGCGCTATTAAACAGCGAGCGTAATCTCGATAGCCGTTCAGTCACTTTTAAACTAGATTACGCTCCCTTAGTAACGTAGTGAAAGGATTAAATTTAGAATGTAGGGTACGCGGTATCGATCACAGGGAGGTTGTCAGCCTTAATGGTCTTGGTGTAGATTGTGAAGGGTATGTTGTTGTACCGGAGTCTGCACGCGCCGTCGGGGCGAGCCATGAAGCAGAGAGTGTAGAGAGCTGTCTCCAACTCAGGGGAGGTGCCGACGAACATTGACACCTCGGGGGCGTCTTTCGTGTTGCTCAGGATGGAGTGCTGCTTGAGAATCATGCCTTTCTGTAATGTTAAATACGGGGTATTTGAGTATTTGGTGATGTGGCCATGTCATATAACACTGAATAGTTATACAATTATTAATTGATCTTCTGCTGGCGTTACGTCTGGGCAGGAAGGTCTTTTTGGAGCGATGATCTTATGTTAACAAAATATCCGAATCGGAAGTCCATCATCATCATTATCATTATCATCAGCCAAAGAACGTCCACTGTTGAACATAACCCTCCCCCACGAATTTGCACAGCGAGCGGTTGTGAGCGGTCTGCATCCAGTGTATCTGAAGTCCGTATCATCATTATTTTGGAAGGTAATTTGAGAAGTAAGCCAGCACATCTTAAGATTAGTATTACATATAGGTAATCAAATAGATAACGTACCCCAGAAAGATCGAGTTTGTCAATGTAGCCTAAGTAGTTAGCCTTGTTGTCCAGCTCACGCTTGGCGAAGAACAACCAGCTGTGGAGACCTGTAAATATGTATTGGTTAGTTAGAAGATTAATTTGCATAACTGATTGATACGTATTTATTTCTAGGCGGCATTATTTATTAGAAGTAGTCAGTTGTAAAAATAGCCAGATAGATTGAAATCAGTGATTCGCCCAGCCCGCCTCGATGTTGTATCGATTGAGAAAGTGAGTCAGGTACTAACTAGGCGACTGCGAAAGGCAAAAACATACTATGCTCAATAACAAATAGTCCATTGAATAAAAAGTTCTAGAGAGCGTGAGTTAGTAACGTAAGATGTTTCTTCGGAAACATGTCAAGAGTCCCTAGGTAATAAACATACTAAAACCCCGGGACACTAGGAGGAGCCCCGGAGTGGGGGGAGGGGGGGAAAGGGTCCATTTTTTCATTTTTCGCTTAAATCTCAAAAACGGTACATGATAGAGAAAAACTTTCAAGGAAAAGTTGAAAGGCCATAAAATTATCTACAAGTTGTACCTAATTCATTTTTTTCTATTCGCAGCCGTTTCTGAGTTACACGCAGTAAAAAATGATTTTGGCTCGAACAATTTCCCCATACTACATACCCATGTTTATCACATCAATCGATCAAAAAATATTTCTATCTTCCAAAAAACTCAAATGTGCAACTTATGACCGGTACTGATAGATTGCTCTTAATTAGGTCTATAATTGGTAAAATAAACACATTCCTCCATGGAAGCCTTTAGGAGGAATCGATTGTCAAAATATTATATTAGGGTAGTTTGAGTTACTGAACTTGATCTTTTTATTTTTTTCTTCCAAAAAACTCAAAAGTGCAACTTGTGACCAGTACAGATAGATTGCTCATAATTAGGTCTATCATTGATAAAAATACCAGATTCCACCACGGAGGCGTTTACGTGGAATTGAATTTTATTAGGGTAGTTACGATACTTGAACTTTTTATTTTTTTTCTTCCAAAAAGCTCAAAAGTGCAACTTGTGACCGGTACTGATAGATTGCTCTTAATTAAGTCTATCATTGGTAAAAAAAACACATTCCTCCATGGAAGCCTTTAGGAGGAATTGATTGTCAAAATATTATATTAGGGTAGTTACGCAACTTGACCTTTTTATTTTTTTTCTTCCAAAAAGCTCAAAAGTGCAACTTGTGACCGGTACTGATAGATTGCTCTTAATTAGGTCTATAATTGGTAAAAAAACACATTGCTCCATGGAAGCCTTTAGGAGAGTTTAGGAGTTCGAATTTTTCACCTTTCGTGGGATGTAGCTCGAAAACGGCTGCGAATCGAAAAAAATGATGCAGGTACAACTTGTAGATAATTTTATGGCCTTTCAACTTTTCCTTGAAAGTTTTTCTCTAACATGTACCATTTTTGAGATTTAAGCGAAAAATGAAAAAATGGACCCTTTCCCCCCCCTCCCCCCACTCCGGGGCTCCTCCTAGTGTCCCGGGGTTTTAGTATGTTTATTACTTAGGGACTCTTGACATGTTTCTGAAGAAACATCTTACGTTACTAACTCACGCACTCTAGACCCCCCTTGGAGGGACTCATTCAATGGACTAAAACTAATAAGGTCGACCGCAAAATAGACTTTTTGACGTCTTTTTTGTTGCCTTCATTTTCATTTCCCTCTATGAATTAAAATTACCTTTAACAAAAAGGAGAATATTTCAATTATAATAATAATAATATGGAATACATAAATTTGGAGCCTTGGAGGGGAAGACGACAAAAAAACGGCCAAGTGCGAGTCGGACTCGCCCACTGAGGGTTCCGTGCCAACTTAAACTTAATTAGGGAAGCCACTTACCTACTTAGCTAAAATACCACAATATTTTGTTAACAGCAAATATAACTTAGTTTTTCATAGTGTTTGTATGAAGAACAAAGTTATGTTTGCGGTTGTTAAAAATGTGCTATATCTCAAAAATTTCTAGTCGAATCCCGTCCAAACCAATTTTCGTTGAAAGTATTTGTAGGTAATCTACTATCATATATTTTTTCAACATTTACATTTGCTTCGTTTAGAAGTTAGAAGGGGGAGGGACGCCCATTTTATCACTGGAAGCGTCTATCTATCAAACGTTAGACTTAAAAAGAAAATGGTCCTTGGAACCTCTATGTCATTTTAAAGACAGACTTAGGACTTAGACCACACGCATAGGTTTGTCAAAATTTCCGGTTTTAGTTTCATGTATGAGAGAATAAGGATCATGATATTTAAGGGAGCCCCCCTTAAATATCATTATCCTTTATTAAGATTGTATAAGAATCGTAAAGCGGTTAACAGAATACATCTTCCTACTAAATTAAAACAGTGTGATGCTTACAGTTACAAAATAAAGTGGCTGTGACATACGGGTGGACAGACATATAGACTTGACGAAACTATAAGGGTTCCGTTTTTTGCCATTCGGCTACGGAACCTTTAAAAATACGTCAAAACGGTCTGCGCTGGAAGAAAAGTAAACAAGTTTAAATATAAGAAATAAAAAAAATGACTAAAACTGCAACTACCTGAGTAAGAGTGAGTAAGTGCGATGCTCCTGATTGGTCATTTGATATCGTCATCGTCTATAAAGTTAACGTAGTGGTCGAAACTAAACGCGCCGGCGTGTGATCTGATTTCCTCCAATAGCTGACTTGTTTTGCTGTGAGATGTCTAGTGAATACTTATAAGGTCGATAGTTGTGAAGGTGCTCACCAAGAACTTCGTCTGACTTGAGCTCAGCCATGAAGACATTCTCGAAGGCACAGCTGCACTTGCAGAGGCCGGTCCAGTGCCGCGCGTACTTCGTGAACCATATCTTCTTGAGTAGTTCCACTTGTTCGTTATACTCGTTGAGCTGGGTCAGACCTGTAGACGATGTATTTATTTTAATATTTCTTCTTGAATTCTAACATTTGCTGGTAGGGGCTTCCAAATAGACCAGGCTGTAGATTGTGGTTACACTGTAGGCTGTAGACAGTGGTGGAGGATTTGCTGTTGTGGGAGAGGGTTAATGGTTATTTTGTTTATTTCCTAGATCTTAAAGTACTTTTCTAGTGTATAATATAAAGGGTTAGTATATATATAATAGTATTGATGCCTTATAATACTATCATTTTTCTGTTTTACGAACTAAGCGGCGAATTTTCCGAACTCATAAAATTATAAAGGACATTTTTTTACTACAATATTTTTTCTTTCGTGTGCTAGAATTCATCAGATTTACCAGGCCACTCTGGACCATAACACAATTACCAAATATAACCACATAACAGGCCAGTCCTTTCCTCCTTCACACAAAAACTGCTGGGTGGTTTTGATGAAACTTTTCAATAATATAGCTAATATAACATCAGAATAACCCATATGCTGTAAATAGGAGTGCTGTTTTTTGAGATCCGACATTTACGCGGGCAAAGCCGCAGGGAACCGCTAGTAACGAAGAGTTCAACACAAGATATAATAATAACTAGCGGTGTGTGAGTTTGGCTTCCCTCCCATCGCAGTGTGATGGTTTATAGCTCACTACCTTCCTCAATAAATAAGATATCCAACACAAAAAAAATATTTCAAATCAGCCTAATAGTTCCTAAGATTAGCGCGTTCAAACATACAAACAAACTCTTCCGCTTTATAATATTAGTAGAGATTAGAACTTCTAGATATGAAAAGTAGGTACTAATTACAAAAAGATAACAAAATTATTTTTAGAACTGTGTACAACTAAGTTGGAATGTGCATATGTAATACTCGTATACCTTCTTATTGTGACTCAGGCGTGAGACGAATTTTGATAGGGATTGGAAGTGAATTGATTTTATAATAATAACTTACCTTTGTTCACAAGGAATGCCACAAGGCTCCTGATAGGGCCAGTGGCAAGAATAGTGTTGATGTAAGTTGTTTGTTCGGTCTCCTCCTGCAAATGACATCACCGTGCGTCAGTTTCGTGCAGGTGGTTCACATAAGCAATTAAGTAATTGGACCCTTCTAGGAAATATTCTAAACATTTAAATTTCATGTATTGAATATATCTGTTCTGTGGGTCAATGTAAGGCTAGCTAGACTCTTTCACACAATAAACCGATTTTGAAATGAAACTTATACACTTTAAATAGAAACGACAAAGTCCACACTGCCACGATAACGAAGTAAGTATCGTCTAAGATAAGTAATATCTATCTATCCGACTTTATTACTAGAGTCACGAGATAAATCCAAAAATCAAGTAGGTATGTATGTATGTTATGTGCACAAAAGTTATTACTTACACTGGGTGACGAAAATTCGGGCCTTATTACGTTTTTATGGTAGTTGTCGAATAGAGCCACGAAGGGTCTGATTGTGGGGCCACTCCACACATTCTCAGGCACATTCAGGAGACTGCAAATATCAAAACAATTACATGTACGTCTCAACAGCATCAAACGTCCTTGCTATTTCAAAGTGACGTAAGCTATTCGCATGATCATTTTAACTTAGGTAGTACAGGTAGTACATAAGTACCTGTTTACTTTATGAAGGCAAGTGATATTTTCTTGGCTGTATTTTATAGTTTTATTCAGTGCAATGCTTATAACTTGATTATGAGATGAGGTAACTGTCTAGTGTTTATTTACTGCTACTAAAGCGGATTAAATTGCTTATGTTTATCAATATATTCAAAGGAGCATTAATGGGGAACAGATCGTTAGCGTTAGTCAAACGGGCGGATTAGAGTTAATGAAAATTCCTAGTGGCAAACTTACTTAGATTGCGCCTCGTCGCTCTTCGACATGGGACTGGTTTTGCCTTGCAAATTGACCTGAATGTAGTTGAAAGCGTTGTTGATATCCGCGTTGATCATCTCCTCGCCGACCCGAAGCAGGTCTTCGTCAGTTGTACTGTCTCGCACTTGGCGTAGCAAGTCTTCATAGCTCTTCTTCTTGGCATAGTCGACGACCCCGCCGACGACGGTACCGATTTGTGTTAAAGTGTTCGTGGCTGTGTTTCCTTGCTGCCCGGTCACTGAGTTACCGATTAAGTTGGGGAGGATGCTGTTGAAGATCTGTCCTGCTGCGTGCGCTATGTCGTCAGCACGACTCGCTGCGAGACACAGCATAAAAACCGTGAGGACCCTCATTTTGGGTAGCGTTTAGGACGTTAACTGTATCGCGCTTGCGGCGCACTAGTGATCTCGGCGGCCGCTCCGACTAGCGATACTGCACGACCTCTGGGTGACGTCATGTCCATCTATGTAAGTAAACGTAGATACTACACCAGGGATGCACAGACTTATTAAGACTAGGGGCCACTCGGGCAAATTATGAACTGATGGCGGGCCGCCAGAAGTATAGGTAATTAAAGACAATAAAGAATTGATAATTATGTATTAAAATTGAAAAAGAATTTATTAATTTGAAGCGTGGCACTGCATAGTGCTTACAATCTTTTTTATATTTGGCTCAAATTTACTTGTAGCAACACGTAAAACTGCTTCCAAACTTTCATTTGCAAGGCGGTTTCGATTTTTTGTTTTATTATTATTTAGTATTGAAAAGGTTTGTTCACATATATAGGTAGAACCAAATAAGCTGGCACATTTCAGAGCGTTTATGCGCAACTCTTTGTACGTATTTTTATCAATGCAGCGGTAAAAGTACAGCAAGTCTCCTTCGTTGAATTTGTTGCGTAAATCTTGGTCGTTTTGAATGTCGATAATTTCTAACTGCATTGACTCTGGCGCATTTTCAACTGAAATCGTGAAAGGATTGCTGAATATGTCCAACAGAGGTTTCACTTTTTTAAACTCCGAAAATCTTTCTTGAAAAGATGATTGAATCAAAATATCTAGCTTTTCTACATAACTGAAATTAATCGCAGTTTTGTTGAATTTTTCAGCCATTTTCTTATAATTCGGAAAATGATTGTAATTTCCAGAATTCAATTGCGATCTGAAAAGTGTCAGCTTGCATTGAAAGGATGATACGTGAGCGTAGAGCTGGGATATCAGTTGATTTTTGCCTTGAAGCCGTGTGTTCAAGACATTCAAATGATTTGTAATGTCAACTAAAAAAGCCAAATCACACAACCAATCAGGATTTTTAAGTTCCGGGACATCCTTTTGCTTTTCCGCCAGAAATATTCCAATTTCTTCTATTAAATTTAGAAATCGTTCCAGGGTCAATCCACGACTTAGCCACCTTACTTCTGTATAATACAGTAAATCTCCATATTCGCTTTCGATGTCATCAAGGAATTGTTTGAATTGCCTGTGATTGAGTCCTCGTGATTTTATGAAATTTACAGTCGAAACTACCACTTTCATGACATTTTGAAATTCAATTTTTTTAGAACAGAGGGCTTCTTGGTGTATAATGCAGTGAAACTGCATGAGATCTTCAGCGTTTATGTTTTTTTCTTGCAGATGCTTTTTCAGCAAAGTAACTAGCCCAGAATTGACACCAATCATCGAAGGAGCACCGTCAGTGGCAACTCCCGATAATTTTGATAAGTCCAAATCAGTTTTTGAACACTCATCCAAAAGTACATTGAGTATATCAACTCCTCTGGTTTGACCTTTCAATGAACACATTCCTAACAACTCTTCTAAGACTTCAAAATCTTGAGTAACACCTCGTATGAATATGAGAAGTTGAGCTGTGGAAGTAATATCAGTGGATTCGTCGAGTGCTAATGAAAAAAATTCAATGATCTTAGTTTTTTCATTTAATTGTTCCGCAATATTACCTGACAAAGACATAATACGTCTTTGGATAGTCATACGATTCAGTTGAATTTTCTCAAACTTTTTTGCTGCTTCTGGACACATTTTCTTAGCGGCAATTTCTATGCATTCTTTTACAAAATCCCCATCATTGAAGGGGCGACTGCGCTTTGCTATCATTCGAGAAATTTCATAACTAACTTCTGTAGCTGTTTCTGAATCTTGGATGGGTTTTGTAAACATAGCTTGCTGACCAATAAGCTCCCGTTTTAAAGACAACATTTTTTTCTTTCTTAATTCGCCTGTAAACTTGGTAAAAGTAGGATGCTGCGTTTCATAGTGCCTTTTTACATTATATTCCTTTGCAATCGCAACAGAATTCTTGCAAATTAAACAAACGACTTTATTATGCGACCATACAAAAAAGTATTTCTCAGTCCAAATTTCTTGAAACTGCCGATTTTCATCTTTAACCTTACGTTTTTTACTAGGTCCTGGCTTGTCCATGTTGCGTTCTAATCCTGGCTAGGATTAACACAGCACCTAAAAACAATTACAGTACCTACTTAAATTACCCATCCTTTTTTAAATTAGCAAAAATAATTGATTTAAATAGGTAGGGAAACACTTATTAATAACAGAGTTTTACTTACGATTTCACAACACAATTATACACGGCACTTGACGGGAAATCTACGTTGAATGTGGATCAAAATATATGACACCGGCTAGTCGAGTTAAAATCTACACTAGAACTATTGACACTTCACTCAAATTAAAACCGAACTATGGGTCGCTGCGGTTAGCGTGGCTTTTATACCGCGCGTATAGAGTCGAAAACTGTCTGGAGAAATCTCGAAACCGACTCTGGAAGCTTCGTGTATCTACCTACGCGAGCAATCGGGAATTCGTGCACTTAAGAGCGCGCGCGCGAGATTCAAATTACTTTTCGAACATATTTTTTTTGGTTTTATTCTGGAATAGAATTCAATATTTTTCGAATGTACGAGAGTATTATTTTTGCTGTCGGCGGGCCACCAGTATTCGACCGGCGGGCCGCAAGCGGCCCGCGGGCCGCGGTCTGTGCATCCCTGTACTACACGAACACAGACCCGACCCGCGGTCTTCCAGTTTTTGCGACGGTCCGCGGTGATTGCCCTGAATAGGTAATGTTAGATGCTATTTACACATCTTGGAGGTAAACAAAAGTAACCTTCAGTGGTCTTTGATAGCATCTGAGTAAAAATCCGGTTACCTAGCAGGTAGGAAACGAGAATTATCCATAAATAAGTAAAGTTTTTTAAGCAAATCTCATTTCGTCGTCTGTTACAACAATGATGGGTTGTAACCTGATAGATAATAAACAATCTATTAATAAGAGCACAGCTGAAACAGCAAGCAAGGTGTTAACTTGCATATGTAATGGTATGGACGCAAGATAGGTAGGATTTGTAAGGTCAATTAACACATCATTATTTGAGTTCTTAGAACTCTATCAAGGAGAGTTGAATAAAATTATTTCGATAAAGTTTTCCTTTGCTATATTTTAAAGATAGTAAAGACTACCGGCGAATCCTTGGTTAAGAAGCTAAACATAAAATTCATAATTTGTACTCCAATGTAATATGCATTACGATGCAATAGTAAATTACTAATCAATGTTTGTTGCCGGATTACATTTATTATTAGATACTGTGCGTGATTGATTTTATTTAACAGACATTTTCGTTACAAATTTCCGTGTAGAATGACAATCTATTTTTGCTAACCAGTAAGAATAGTCAAACACGGCCCCGGATCATGATATACTGCCTTAACCTTATCCTTCTTTCCTTAAACAAATTGACAAAACAGGCCAACATTATGAGAGGTAAAAGTAAAGATAGCGTGTAACACCCACTGCTAGGCAATGGCCTTACCTCAACTATGACTCCACCATGCGGGCTCAGTACTGGTTGTTGGAGGGGTGTTTGCAAGGCAAGCGTCTAACCCCTGCTGTCAGATGTTATCAAGCCGCCCATAAGGCCTCTGACTAGGCTTAACGACTAATTAGTCGCTAAGCCTAGTCAGAGGCATTATGATGGACTAATTACTCGTTAAGCCTAGTCAGTTGATATTAATATCAAGCGATATTAGCCGAGACCAACGGCTTAACGTGCCTTCCGAAGCACGGAGATGCTCGTGATGTATGAGAGGTGGGTCGTTCTTCTTTTTTACCGACAGTGGACATGACTGATAAATCAATATTTTACATTTACATATCATATTAGTAATCATTGGTAATATTACTTTAATTGTTAAGTGAGATATCATTTTTCAGATGGTCTATCTTATGATGTCAAATTAATTTATAAGCAAACAATATCGATTAAAATGTACACCTCCGTCACGGTCTTCAAAAATAGTACCACTTACACCTCCGTCACGCGATGTAACTTTTTTCGTAAGTTGAATAATAAAGAGAAGTACCTACGACATGATAACATAATACCTAATCTATCATACATCAGGAATATTTTCATAGTTTGAAGTACTCATATTTTTGTTTTTATAATTATACATTCGTGTTATTGGGTACAATTTATTGTCGGTAAAAAAGAAGAACGACCCAGGTACCTATTACATATTATGCAGTTATAATTTTAACAAGTTCCTGAAAGAATGATAAGATTTAACCTGCCTTTGTAGGTCCAATTTTTCCAACGTCAGATAAGGAATATTCGTCGAATAGAATACAAAATGCCTTATTTGTAAGCAATTTTTTAATCATATTTGTAAACAATTTTTAAATCAGTCGTGTTATACTTATTCAAGCCTGTTTTTTTCCAACGTCAAAAAACTAATATTCTTCGAATAAAATGCAATACACCTAATTTAAAAACGTCACCTATTTGTCAGCAATCATTTATGTAAATGTTTTCAAATCGATCATTTTATATTTATTCAGTCGGACAGGTCTTATCTGGCGTTGGTAAAGTCGTCTCGTAAATAAATACATGATTTACTAGTGATAGTCCGATTTCGACTACGGTGGCCAGTCACAACGACTAACCGACTGCGCGGGACATATTGTGGTGCACAAGTGTGTGCGCAAACACAGGTGCACTCTCTATTCCTTTCACTCTCATAGCCATGATTGGGACAGAAATCTGACACGACTGGAGTGAGATCAGGCGCAGGACCAACGGCTTTACGTGCTTTCCGAGGCACGGGGGTGAAACACCGCCAACTTTTTCTGAACAGAATAACCCAGGTACATATTTTTGGCCCGACCCGGGGATCGAACCCGGGACCTCTGGCGCAGCCGTCGCTTTAAAGTGCGACTCTCTAACCGCTGCGCCACCGAGGCAGTTATGATTTACTATAAAAAAGAATTAAAAAGAAAGTTAGAGTAGTTGTTTTAGGAAACATCTAAGATAATTTTGGGATGAAAATGTAAAAGAAAGTCACTGTAAAGAGACATTAGCGGTCCGGTCGCAGGCGAGCGCGTTCCTGCAATGCAGTCGCGTGCGGGAAAATCGTGTTCTACTCATGTATTAAACATCCGATCCGTTCAGAGAACACTCGTAAGTATGGGAGATGCGATTGCGTTGGAAATAAGAAATTATTGATCACCGTTTGAGTTATGTAGAAAAAAATCTATAAGTGATAATGATGCGTAAAAAACTAACTATGGTTGCTAGATTTAAATCTAGAGAGGATATCTCATCAAAATAACCCTCCCTCCGGTGCAAAGAAACCGAAAAAGCGGTCACTTCACATAAGTTCTATTATTTCTTCTGTTTAGGTACTATCTCTCTCACCCTACCCATAGAAAGACCAAATTACTTAATTTGATTGACATGTATTAATAATTAGATTGACAATATGGTTCTTTTAAATTTATATTTTTTTAACATGTTGTTACTGTGTTTGTTCACATTGTTCTTATGATTAGGTTGTTATTTATTGTAATTTGAATCTAATGAAATAAAAATTTAATTTTAACATATGTTTTTTTATGATCGATTTTAGTATATTGTTAATTAATTGTGTTTAAGCTTGTATGCGACTTGGTGTTGTTACTGTAAGCTACAAGTGAAAATTGAATTGAAATAAATAAATTAAATTAAATTAATTTCATAAGAACACCTTTATCGATGTTTTTTTAAAGTTATTAGTTTAAACACATATTTTTTCAAATATCTAAAAATTTGTAATTGCTTTATTAAACCAATCCCTGCTATTCAAAATTTAGGTCGAACTAATAACGAACTAATTCTCAAACGGTCAAACCTAGATGTTTACAATAGCACACACAGATGAATGTGATTATTGAAGATAATTGAGCAAACGACAACGAGAAACGTAGACGAATGTTCCACATATTGTCGTTTTGCATGCGGATGCTGCAGTTTTAGATCTAACACCCACGCATTTTAGCTTCACGTGACTAGAATTGTAAGGTCCTAAGGAAAAATGCATATAAAACGCCTCAGTCAGTGCGCTATAAACTTCGCCAAACTTCGGTTTTAGGGTTCCGTAGCCGATTGGCAAAAAACGAAACCCTTATAGTTTCGTCAAGTCTTTCTGTCTGTCTGTCTGTCTGTCCGTCCGTATGTCACAGCCAATTTATTCTGTAACTATAAGCATTACACTGTTGAAATTTGGTAGGGAGATGTATCCTGTTAACCGCTTTACGATTCTTACACAAAAAATAAAAAATAATGATATTTAAGGGGGGGGGGGGGGGCTTCCATACATGAAACTAAAACCGAAAAAAAATTTTTTAGTCAAACCTATGCGTGTGGAGTGTCATTGAATAGGTCTTTTAAAATGAGGTTTCTAAAACTATTTTCTTTTAAAGTCTAACGTTTCTTAGCTAGACGCTTCCAAAGTGGAAAAATGGGCGTACCCCCCCATCTAACTTCTAAACTAAGCGATTGTAAATTTTGAAAAAAATATATAATGTAGATCATAACAAATACTTTCAACGAAAATTGGTTCGGACGGAATCAAACGAGAAGTTTTTGAGATATAGCACATTTTCAACAACCGCAAACATAATTTTGTTCTTCATACAAACGCTATGAAAAACAAAGTTATATTTGCAGTCAACAAAATATTGTGGTATTTTACTAAGTGGAAGTAAGTGCATTGCCTAATTCAGTTAACGTTGGCACGGAACCCTCAGTGCGCGAGTTCGACTCGCACTTGGCCGGTTTTCTTTCGTGCGTTTTCTGGTTATCTTATTTTAAAATAATTCATTACATAAAAAGGAATATCAAGATTGTTTACAAGCAAAGAAATACTAGCAGACTACTACTACGATCTACTACTAGTACTAGTATTACGATCTTGACAAGAATTCAGATATTATGGGAGGGACTTGTAAAGCAGATTATATTTTTTCTTCATTCAAACGAGCATATATTTGATACATTTGTATGAGCAAAACGTCAAATCATCAGGAAAGTTAAAACTGGCCAGATATATTGAAAAGAAAACAGCAGTTAAAACTGGCCAGTTACCTATAGAAATCTCGGCTAATCTGAATTCTAAAGAAGTTTGTTATCGATGAGGTCAGCAGTCTCATATCGGAGGTCGAGGTGGCGGCCGTCTACATACAAGTGGCCAGTGCTTTACTCTGACCCTGCAAAACAACTCGCGACACCCGTTCTGCTCATACCTCATAATTACTTTTGCCGCAGCCGAAACTAAAACTTGATAAACAAGTGTAGAGGAAGCTTGTGTGTTATTTTCCTGTCGCCATGAAGACGCTTGTGGTTCTACTTTTTGCATTCTGCTACGTACAATGTAAGTATTTTAATAGTCATTTATTGATGTTATTAACGCGTTTACTTAAAGTAGGTATGAGGGAATGAGGAAACAATTTTGCAATCTAGATAGGTACTGTCATAAGACGTGACTTGAATAATATTTTATAGAAAAGTCACTTGACTTGTCGTTGATAAAGCAATAATATTTTTTTCAACACACTTGCTCATAACGACGTCTTTATTCCACCGATTTTTGGCTCATAATCATAGATATTAAACACGCGTGCTTTTTCATAATATTATTGCACTAGTGCCTTTAGTTTATTAACCCGACCAATTAAGGTTTGTACCCTAGTACCAAGTCGTAAGTAAGAAGAAGAAGCGA
Source organism: Pyrausta purpuralis (assembly GCA_963924145.1). Classification (NCBI taxonomy): domain Eukaryota; kingdom Metazoa; phylum Arthropoda; class Insecta; order Lepidoptera; family Crambidae; genus Pyrausta; species Pyrausta purpuralis. Next base: position 11,249,544 of record OZ001659.1, on the reverse strand, counting down.
TATAATTTAGTCGGGTTATACAATACTTTTATTTTAGCAACAAACAGTATTTATGCGAAAAATAACAGTATCTACATATTTATTTCAATAAATGGTAAATCCAGATTTATTACTAAAAAATAGCTCAAACTCGTTTAACATTTTCTGTGATTTGTGTTTTAAACACGAATTATTACATTTTTAATCTTGGCTTTTGGCCAATCTAGTTCGCGCCTAAGCCTTGCACGAGCATCGGTATCGCGGCAAGATAAAAAAACAATGCGCCATTTTTCGTGAATAATAATTGTCGGCTGTGACGAAGTTTGCATTATTTAAGAAGTTTAATATTAATGAAAATGCCTAATTCAAGTAAAGAAAATGAAGAAAACCTATTATTTACTCCGCCGGGCATACGTAACGAGGCAAAAAACGCGTGCGAAAGTCTTTGCCATCAAAATCGAGTGAAATGTATTTTTACTAAATGTTTTAATAATTAAAAACTTAGTAAATGAAGAGTCTTGTTTTTTCCTCGCAAGTGTGTTGTAAAACGTCGTATGATACGCGTGTGCCTGTGACCATTATATACGCGGCTTTCTTATGGCGCACTCGCTTTCGCTCGTGCGCACACAATATCGCCTTGTATGTAATGGTCAACTTAGCACACTTGTATCATAATGTACTATTTCAACACACTTGCTCAAAACGACGTTTTTATTCCACCGATTTTTGGCTCATAATCATAGATATTAAACACGCGTGCTTTTTCATCATATTATTGCACTAGTGCTTTTAGTTTATTAACCCGACCAATTTACATTTGTAACCTAGCACCAAGTCGTAAGTAAGAAGAAGCGATTTAATTTAGTCGGGTTATACAATACTTTTATTTTAGCAACAAACAGTATTTATGCGAAAGATAACAGTATCTACATATTTATTTCAATAAATGGTAAATCCAGATTTATTACTAAAATAGCTCAAATTCATTTAACATTTTCTGTGATTTGTGTTTTTAACACGAATTATTACATTTTTAATCTTGGCTTTTGGCCGATCTAGTTCGCGCCTAAGTTTTGCGCGCGCATCGGTATCGCGGCAAGAAAAAAAAACAACGCGCCATTTTTCATAAATAATAATTGTCGGCTGTGACGAAGTTTGGATTAATTATGAAGTTTAATATTAATGAAAATGTCTACTTCAAGTGAAGAAAATGAAGAAAACCTATTATTTACTCCGCCGGACGTACGTAACAAGGCGAAAAACGCGTGCGAAAGTCTTTGCCATCAAAATCGAGTGAAATGTATTTTTACTGTTTTAAAATTAAAAACTTAGTAAATGAAGAGTCTTGTTTTTTCCTCGCAAGTGTGTTGAAAACGTCGTATGAAACACGTGTGCCTGTGACCATTATATACGCGGCTTTCTTATGGCGCACTCGCTTTCGCTCGTGCGCACACAATATCGCCTTGTATATAATGGTCAACTTAGCACACTTGTATCATAATGTACTATTAATAACATTTTGGTGCAAAAAAAATATGATTTTACTTAAAAATTTTACCTACTTAGCCATTGTTTATTGTAATAGATAGTTTTTTTTTGATAAATTTGTAACGACAAGCACTTGTTTTTCTGAAAGAATGGTGCTAGTATAACATCTATAATTTCTTGAAAACGTTGATGTCATAGAAATAGAGTGTTGATACTTTAATGAAGTAAGTATTATTATATCCTTTAGGTAATTTAGTAGGTAAGTATGTACAAACTAGATTGATTGGCAGCAGGTAGATGCTCAGCTATTGTGTAATTAAATCATTATAGTACTTAAGTGAAATCAAAACCTCGTTTTTGTTAAAAATCTAGTTAATCATTTGGAAAAATATTTAAAAAATTAGGTGCTTTAACTTTTGAAAAGAAAACAAAAATTTTCTCATTTATATTTTACAGGTAAAAAAACGTATCTACCAATTGACAAGAATGCAAATCTGGCGTTCATCAACATGGAAGCAGGTGGCGGCGCCAGGCCTCCATCTCAAGTGCCACAAGGCAAGCCTTTACCTGCGGTCACCCCTCCACCTGCTGTCAAACCTACAGCTGCCGCAACCAAGCCTGTGGTAGTGGTACCAACACCAGCCGCACCTAAAGTCACACCTCCGCCTTCGCCAAAGGTCCCACCAACCCCTCACCAAATTAAGCCAGTCCCTGTAAACCCGGCTCCTGTCGCCAACCCTGTTTCAACTCCTGGACCGGGCAGCGTAAAGCAACTGGTTAACTTCTACGACAGCCAGGGTAAGGCCAGCCCTATCAGGCCGTACAGTTATAGTCAAGCTGTGAAACAAGGTTAATGTTATTTTAAATTGATGTTGTGAATTTTGGACACGATTTATGTGACTTGTATTTTGCATTTTTAATAATTATTAAAATTTAAAAACGTCAATATTAGAGAGCAAATAGTGATGATAAAATTAGAAATTGTAATTTAAATTGGCATAAAAGCCTAATTATCTACACAAGACGAATTAAACTAAAGTACCAAAAGCATATCGTGTTTAATTGCATACCCTTTTACTATAATTACGTAAATATGAGTTGACATAAGTTGTGTTCGTATTAGAAAAGGAGTCAACGACCGCCACATCAGCCGGATACATCTAGAAACGGCTTGGAAGGCGCATTAAGACGTAAACAATTGCAGCGAAGCCTATTTCTAACTAGTGAAAGTGTATGTGCGCCCGCGCAGCGATCGGCCACTCGCAGCGGATGCGGTCGCGCTTGCTGGAGCCCTACTAATTTGAATGAATAAGACAATAAGAATATGAGGTATTTTGAACAAAATGTCTATTCACGTTCTTTAATGTTTAGTTAGCAGGTGCACCTAAAATTTGTTAGAATGTGCTTACGTCGATACTATGGCACACATTGAATGAAAACGCTTCCTGAATCAAGTTTAAACTACGATATTGCCTTAGAAACTGTAGTAGGCGTTCAATAAATGAGGAACATGGCTAGTGCTGTTTAATCAACCAGTTGAGAGCGTCGCGCTCGTGTCAAAGTTAAGATCAAACACATTGCTGATGTTTGTTAAAAGGCGTTCTGTAAATATTTTATTAAAAAAGTTTTAGTTAGAAGGATATATAAAATTAAAGGATATTGAAAGAGCTTGAAAAGTAATTTAAAACCGGCCAAGTGCGAGTCGGACTCGAGCTCAGAGGGTTCCGTGCCAATTTTAACTGAATTAGGGAATCCACTTACTTCCACTTAGCTAAAATACCACAATATTTTGTTGACAGCAAATATAACTTTGGTTTTTCATAGTGTTTGAAAAAAAATTATGTCTGCGGTTGATTAAAATGTGCTATATCTCATAAACCCGTGTTTGTTTTAAGATCTAGATCATATTCTTTTTTCAAAATTTACACTCGCTTGGTTTAGTAGTTAGAGGGGGGGGGGGACGCCCATTTTACCACTTTGGAAGTGTTTTTCTATCAAACGTTAGACTTTTAAAGAAAATGGGTATAGAAACCTGTACATCATTATAAAGAAAATACGTATCCATAGACACCCCAAAAGCGTAGGTTTGAAAAAAAAAAACGGTTTTAGTTTCACGTATGGGCCATATCATATTTTTTTAAAGCGGTTAACAGTGTGGTTGCAGAATAAAGTGGCTGTGCTAGTGATGGCTGCGGGGATTATTCCCAATTTGCGATGCAATGCGATTATTTAGGTAAGAGTGTACCAAAGCATTTGCAAGGTGATTGGGACTTGTATTTTTTTTCACTAAACAGTATGAAAACAAATAAAACTTAAATCTCTGTATTTTATCGTATAAACGGGCTAAAAATAAACCTTTCTTGAACTTGATTTTTTTATACGCCTCATAGTTTGGTGGGAAAATGTGACCGAATATGAAAGCGTCAGGGACTTCGCAAAGAGCAAAATCTAGTCAGAACCTAATAAAACCTAAAACTTACTTTCAACACATAAAGAAAAACATCACTGCAATGTTCTGTCGCATATTATTTCAAATCGTGCATCAGAGGGAAAAAGTAAAAGAGCAAATAGAGTTTATTTTAAGGCAGTTTCTACCGCCATCGACAAGCCGTCTTCACATCAGCCGCTATTTTTATAATGTAATGTTTTATCCACACCGCCCGACGGCATTGCCGGCGGCCATAGGTATGTCAAGAACGTTAGCGTCAGCGTCAACTATTGAAGAGCCGTCAACATGATCGAATGCTATCGCTGACTTATCAAAAGCATGCATGATGCCAGTATGCAGTCGACTGTCGTATTTTTTTACAAAAATAGCCGTAATCACATAAAAACTATACCAACGTCATAAATTAAAGTAATCGATTGCAGGACGTAGGAACTATCGAAACTTACTTTTTTTCGATTACTTCATACTTACTTCAAATTGTAATCGTGTAATTAATAGTTGGCCCGTTAGGACATGTAAGGTAATAAAAATGCGTGTAAACCTAGTTAAGTAGATACAAAACGCTTTGCGCGCGAGTCCGACTTGCACTTGACCGGTTTTGTTACTTTTTTATTTAATTACTTCTAGGAACATATCAGCAAAGATTGTAAATTTACTCTTAGTTTACCAGTATTTTACCGAAATTTTTGGAAAGCATTATTGACTCGTCAATTATTTATGAAACGACGTAATTCATGCTTATTAAACTGCAAACATACATTAATTTAATATTTATTTTCACAATATGGAATATTCCCAATATTTCCAGTTTGGGAAATATTGCCGGAAACTTATTCGGGAATATTCCCAATATTCGCAAAATTCCCGGGAACAGACAGATAGACAGACTTGACGGTATTCGTATAAGGGTTTCGTTTTTTGCCATTCGGCTACGGAACCCTAAAAATGATACCTGACTGATACAAACAGCTTCCGAAGTGGATCTGACCTGTGCTCCAGTTGCATTGTACTAGGAATTTATTCCTAGATTTACAATGAAAATAATTATTTCTTGATTGTTAAGTGTTTACCTACTACTTACTACTTTACCTACCTATTACTCTACAAAAACAAAGCCATGCAATATAACTACAGATTGCAAACTGTCTGCAACAGATAGGGCTTCGCTCGAAATGTGCCGCTTTCACTTTCGTGCTGAATCATGCCAGTTACGCGCAGGACTTTTATTGTTATGCCTCGCGACGCATTGCGCAACACGTTGTCGTCCAAACTAGGCTGTTGACTCATAAGACCTGCCTCAAAAATATTTGAAAAAATTAAGCGACTACAATAAAAAGTTTCGCATTCGTTATTAAAAAAGAAAGCCGTTCAGAAATGCAGTTAAACATATAGGAGGCGCCTGTCAGTAGATTTATAGCTAGACCCCGTGTTTAGATTTCAGAGTGATGCAATAGAGGCGGAACTGTTGGTTTAATCTTAGTTTATAGCTTAGCAATTTTGGCCATTATCAAGATAAATATGTTGACATGACTATAATTATCGATAAAGCAGTAACATAGTAGTTATACTCGACCATGTGCGGCAAATGGATGTTTTGAACGTGATACAAAATTTGATGTTAGGAATGGATGTGATGAACTTTTTACAGCGAATTTACGTTACAAAACCTGCAAATGACTTGCATCAGAGATCACTGGCAAATTTAACATCAAAAGCATTCCTTATTTGGTATGCAGATTGTTTGAAAATGATTAGTATTGGCTCCTTATACGTTTGATTTCTCGGCGAATCATTTGCATGCTTTCACACTTAGTTTTCTAAACACTTCAGGCATCACAAGCAGATTACAATATCAGACTTAGTCGGTATATTCAATTAGTATTCTCCTAATTAAAGAATAAAAAATAGCATGGACAATATACTTAGTATTTTTGACCGACCAATAAGATCAGACTTCAAGGATGAAGAGCGGAGAAGAGATCTTTATAATAAAAAAACAAAATAGACCGAATTGTTATAGCAGGTAAAATAATTAAGGCTTTGACTGCCACGAAACTAGACACAATAGAAAAATATTGTTTGGGGTTTACCGGTGACCACCATGGCGCTCAATGTGTTAAGTTGCTCATATCCAAGTTTAGGTACCAATATTAAACAAAAAATGGGTGCTAATCAAAATTAATCTTCCTGCTAGATTAGTATATGATATTAAACAAAACACTATCATCTCAAGAAAGGCTTATTAATCACCAGATTCTCACCGGGCAGCCGGGTACGTAATATTTGTATTTGGTGCAGCTTTCTCAGGTGGCTGTGGCTCTGCCAAAACATCACTTTCGTAACAATTAGCGCCACTTGAACGAGCTCTCGTTGGCGGCTCTACGCGAGCTGTAGCGGCTCTCAAACATTTGGTGCTGGAGCTGAAATAGTAAAGTCAGTTGTAAATAAGTGATTTTGTTGCATATCATTGGTACTTTTATGCACTTTAATTTAAGTATAAATTTTATCTTTAAAAAAAAAACAATTATTTTAATACATAATTACTTTTGTAATGCTTAGTTCACAAACCAATTTGGGTTCTTGTATTTTTTAAAGCCGAACCAATAACACGAATTATAAGTAAGCTAGATGTACTTTCAGTGCCATGCCGTTCAAAATTACCTGCTTCTCTATTCTGCGGTCCCATATTATCTTGATTTTTAGACCTTGCTGATCATAACTTACACTTTGGCATGCACTGCCCAAACAAATTAGTCGTATTCATTCATCCCAGTAATAGTTAGGGAGGCGAGGTAGCTAAATGGCGTAATTCAACGGCGCCGTCGAGACCTATCAAAATCGAAAGATAAAATAATTTCGAAAAGAAAAGCTCGTATGGTAAAAACCATTTTAGCGGTGGGTTTGGCGTGTACGGTTTTTCAAAAATGTAAAAAAAAACAGTTACTTGGGCATTCTCGAGCGCGTCAGATATTCATCCTACGTATGCCCCAAGTGCCTCTGATAACAACGGTATACTAATCTGCCGGTTTGCGTGGTGGGGGTAGGCATAAAAAGTAGTCAAAAATGCAAAAATAAATAAATTACTCGAGCGCGTCAGATTTTTGGAAAGGGTGTTAAGTAGGCCCCAAGGAAGCTCCCTTAAAAAAAACTGACGATTTTGGCGTGACCATAAGTTATGATGAATTTTTGAAAATACAAAAAAAAAATAGTTATTTTGAAATACTCGAGCGCGTCAGATTTTCATAGGGGAGGTTCATCTCGGTATCCTGACAGCATATTTTCTTAATCTGACAAAAATGTTGGTGGGTTCTCTTAATCTGACCAGAAAGGTTTTTTGGTTTCTTGTTTTTTCCTTTCTTCTTTCTTTTTAATTATTCTTCACTTCGTTTTGCTGACGGTACGTCCAAAAAACAATTTGAGGATCAACAGGCTATTGAATAATATACATACATGAAACTGTACATGTTAATAATACTTTTGTATACAGATACGCGTAACCTTTTCCAAGTCGACGAAAATTGTCGAGAAGCTTTAGAAAAAAAAAATTTTTTTGAGATTAAAGTATCATAATTTAATCATCGTTATTTCATATCATTTTTTAACACCCTCAGTTTTCAAGATATACTCAACAAACCGGGAGTTTGAGTTTTTATGAAGCTTCAAGTCAAAAAGTTTTAACTTTAGACAAAAATGTAAAGAGACCTTTTTTGTGTAAAATAAAATTACCTTTTTGTTTATTTAAACTTTTTTTTTGTAAAATGTATCGTTCGCGACTTATATGCCGCAACCCGTTTTTCGGAAGTCGAAATGGCTCCTCCACACTCCTGGTCATGCGGAAACCGGCAGATTTTGTATTTTTAGTACGTTTTAGATTATATTCTTCAAAATAAAAATAAAAAAAATCGCGCTCGAGAATGCCGGATTAACGTTTTTTTTTTACAAGTTCGCGACCCTATAACTCGGCGGCGTCAAGGACTTATCGTCAGATTAGTTAAATTTAGTCTTAAAACACTAAAATCAACCCCCAATATCTTAATCTGACGCGCTCGAGTATTACAGACTATCGATTTTTTTTACTAATCTGATCGTCTATCCTAGGCGCGCGTCACTACATATAGAGCTAAATACTTTACAAGGTTGTTCTATTAGGTCCAAGGTATCTCTCATATCTTAAACTGCCACGCTCGAGTATTACCGAAAATTCCCCTATTCGCCTCCCTAACTATAACAATGCAGAGCAGTTCACACAACTTCACATTCGAGCACTACACAAACAATGGCCCCTCAACCTAGGCGGGCTAATCTGCACACAATTGCAATTGGAATATCTCTTATATGTACAAACACACATTCTTGGGCGGGCGAAAGCAATACATTTTGTATGTGAAAACACATTTCATGGAACAGAATCACCGATTATTTAAGTGAAATTCAAGATGAGGCAAGCTTTACCTAACCCTGACAATGCCTGGGAATGCTTTAATTACACTTAAAAGTTTGTCATTTGTAAAAAATACTCTCAGTATATAACCCCTGCTAAGCGGTTGATAAATTATACTATTACCTTAACTTATTATTATAGTAAATAGCGAAAATGAAAGTTACTTTGGGTATTAAGAACGAACTTACGCACATAATAAAAAGTGTGTAAGTCGTTAAGAGTCCAATGAAAGAAATATTTTGCGGTCTTGCGCAATAACTCAAAATGCTGCGTACTAAAATTAGAATATCTTCTATAAGTAAGTATATCTACTTAGCAAATTATCGCTCGAGGCAAGTTTGTATCAGTTTTAGACGTAGCTGTGTTTATGCGGTTATAAAATGGTAATAACAACACTTAACTGAGGTTTTAGGATTTCCTGTCATCCTACGTAGTTTGCTCTCACTTTCTTTAGTAGATGACTTTTTTCTTACTGCGAAACTTTGCTCCTCACTCAAATGAAGATATGACAAGCAAAGTAGGTAACATGATAAGGTTTGTAAAGCATAGGAATCAGGGAAATTGGGAATGGAAACAGGTTACTTATTGTAGCTAAAAGGATAGGTATAGTTTATCAGCGCATCAGCTATGTCTTTCTTCTGTGTAAAACACTTACCTGCCGACTTGAAATGAATCAATAATTCAAATTCGTATAACTATGGACAACACAGAAAAATATTGATAGATTTTTTTTGATCTTCTCTTTTTTCCATGAATAGTAATTGGGTTAACAGTAGGTTTCAAAATAAGAACGCATTCATAAGTTCCTTTGAACTCGCGTCATATCGTCGTCATTCATGCCGGGCCAAACCGCGTTATGAAATAGTGCTGCCCCATTCCTCGTGCGTCCGCATTGAATCACCGACATCAACGGCCTTATTATATTCCCTGCGTGCGCGCCGCCTTACATAAGACAATATTTTGGGCTGGGGTCATTGCCGTGAACGCTATGTGGATCGTAAGTACCACAGGGCTGTCCCGATCTGAGTATGTACGCTATATGTTGCTTCTAGAAGATGTATTTAAATAAATGTAAAATTGCATACAAGGTAGGTAAATAAATAAAAAAATTAACAAAAGTTAATAAAAGAAACAGTTTCAGAGGTTAACTCGAACACATGTGCTCTGGAGATGATAAAATATCACAAAAGTCTTACGAGATTCCTGCTAATTATTGTGGAAAAGTATAATGATGTGCTGATGATATACCTGCCCTATATTACTAACATCAACCAATGATAAGTGTTTGTGACAACCCTGACCAAGTTGGGCAGAACTGCTGACTCGCAGTTCCGGGAGGGCGTCATTTTGTCACACAGCTGTTGAGAAAACTCGACAGACGGTGTCTTGCATTGCACGGCGCGTCGGATGACGTCAATGGAGCAATGAAGAAATTATAAGCCTTTACTGTGGAGTTAGTCCTCTTTAGTGTAAAACCTTGGCCATAGAAGTTAAATTGCTAAATATTTTGACCAATTTACAATTTGGAGCTATTAGTCTACTAATTCATGCCCCCCGATTCAGAACCATTCAGGTTAAGATTCGATATTTTTTACATTTTCATATATTAATAAAATAATAATAACGTGGGTTTATACAATATAACTATTTTGTTTTGTTTTTTTTATTAAATATTAGTTACTGAACTGACATATCGACATCCGATCAAACTGCGACATTAATTAAAAAAAAACGGCCAAGTACGAGTCGGACTCGCGCACTGAGGGTTCCGTGCCAACTTTAACTAAATTAGGGAATCCACTTACTTCCACTTAGTAAAATACCACAATATTTTGTAGACAATAAATATAACTTGTTTTTCATGGTGTTTGTATGAAGAACATAGTTATGTTTGCAGTTGTTGAAAATGTGCTATATCTCAAAAACGTCTCGTTCGATCCCGTCCAAACTAATTTTCGTTGAAAGTATTTGTTAAAAGATCTACATTACATATTTTTTTCAAAGTTAGATAGGGGGGACGCTCACTTTACCACTTTAGAAGCGTCTAGGTATGGAACATACGACTTTGAAAGAAAATGGTTTTAGATAACTCTCTATCTTTTTAAAAGACCTATCTAAAGACTCAACACGCACAGGTTAACAGGATACATCTTCCTACAAAATTTCAACATTGTGATGCTTATAGTTACAGAATAAAGTGGCTGTGACATACGGACGGACAGACAAACAGACAGACGGACTTGAAGAAACTATAAGAGTTCCGTTTTTTGCCTTTCAGGTACAGAACCCTAATGAATAGAAAATCTACCGAAACCCAAGCCAAATGGCTTATCAAACGTTGTCAATTGCCCTGCTGATCAATGTGTTGTGCTAGTAACAGTTAATGAACATAAATGTTAAATATTTGTCTCTGTATTTCTAGTAGATTAGCAAAGCTCGTAAATAAAACTGATGATGCTAGACAAATGGATCAATTATCAAGATTGGATCACGAAACTACCTCATTAGAGGCCGTATTTGCCGACGAATCAGTCGTTAAGATTGTAACTAGACAGAACAAATAACCGAACGTCGAAATGTATGTCTAGCTAAGGTAGTGATCAAAATCACAATACGAGTATAATTTGTTATCGTATTACCGAAATATAATATGGAAGTTGTATGTCAAGACGAAATTATAAGTAAGTACTATAACTTTGATATACTACGTGGTGGATATAGCTTAAAGTTGGCAGCAAACAGCTCATCTGAAAGTTTTAATTACCGACTACAGCAAATTGACTTTTTGCATGTTAGGATTCCGTGTTTTGGTGGTTAGCTTTGTATTTGTCAACGTGTATTCTTTGCCGCAAAATTCCAACTAACATTGAGCAATTTTATTTCAGATCAAAAGGTGGCGCTCTCGTACCTATGGGAATATAGAAGAGGATACTATTTTTGTAAACCTGCAATTTAACTTGCAACATGGAGAAGTAAAACTGTTCATTAACAAAAATATACTACCAAGTTATCTGAAAAATTACAGACGCCTTGTACAAAAATTAGCACTTCTGGATTTTTAATACTCGCCGTGTACGTAACACTCGTACTCATATGAAAAAAAGAACACGTATTTATTTGAACTTTATCGCACATTATTCACCATTTGTACCAGTGTTTGGTACCCAATAAAAACACATTTTTTAATAAAATTAAAATGATTTTATAACAATGTCGTTACCTAAGTAGGTAGTTAGTTATTTATACAAAAACAGAATGCCCATATGAAGTAGCTTCCGAGATTTTTGAAATGACAAACAATGATTTGTACCGGCAGTATTTTTGGTCAAACTTCAGATAAGTTGGTAGCACTACGAGTATACCTGAATTGGCCAATAGGCATTAGGGATTATCATTGTAAGACATGCTATATCCTAAGTGTCATGATCGAAGTCGCATAACAATGCAAGTACTTTCACTTGCTCCAAGCTACATTTGCAATATTGATTATAATACTATAATACGACGGGTCTTATGTAAATTCGAGCAGTCGGTCTACGGTGACTAACATTGTGACACAAATTCGGTGTTCCGTTTAAGAAAGTGACACGGCTTTGTTATGCAAAATAGATACTATTGGCAGAGTACCAGATTCTTTGTTTGTTGTCATTATGTGTACCTAGTCTGAAAGCTACATGAGGCTCATTTCGATTGATACATAAAATAAAAATCCATTGTCTGAGATCTCAGTCATTATAAAACCCTTCCCTGTTCTATTTGTACATAAAACCTTAAGAATTTTATCTTTGCTAGCTTTGAATTTTATTGTCATAAGCAACAAAGTCACATGTATTTGGGTGTCTACAATACGCATTGAAAAAATGATTAACAACAAATCACGTAACTTAAATCTATCTACAGCTTAATAAAACTTTGAATAATTAATTTCATTAGTGCAACGGGTGACATGAATTTCGTAACATGCCGACGTTAATAAATCAGCAGCGCGCGATGCCTGAATGATGCGGGTTCGGTGAAATTTTAGAAATTTTTATTTTGATCAAATTATTTGTTAACACTCTTAATTAGCATGCCAATTATGTCATTAGTTAGACCACCCATACGTGATAGCAATTATGCAACATTTAATTAATTCGTGAAGTGAATATGTTACCTATAACTTGATTTATTTGTAAATTGTTTTTTCATCCCATTTTCTAACTGTAAGGGCATGTTCTAACATCGAAAAATAAGCACTAACCAATGGATAATTCAAATATGAATCTTCATATTGTTCGCTGTAGGGAAGGGCAGGTAACGCTAACCAGAACTTATAAGGACATTGTGACACAGGCCATAAATGTTATAGAATATAGATATGTATAGGTTTGCCTGCACAGTATACTTATCTTTACTTTTACAATACTTACTTATAAAAATCCTTCATGTGAAATCATCATCGTAATACACAATGTCTAAGTAAAGTCCGAACAGAGAGGTCTGGTATGTTGTCAAACAAGTGCTTTACTGATTTAACAATAATTTAAACTATAAATTCAGTTTCCAGCGAGAAAGATGGAGAAACTACCAGTTCTGAAAGTGCTTATTCACTTGTCTTAAAGAAAGTTGTAAGTAGGTATGCAATAATTTCTTTCTTGGCTGTACATTGATACGTTTCATTGGACAGTTCCTTTATGTTATAACAAAATTCGAATTGGCGTTACAATAGTTTTCTATTGTAATGATTTGTCATTATTGCTAAGCTTAAAAATACTAAGTAGCGTACTTAATAAAGCTAAGGTAATATTTTTAGGTTTGTATAGTAACAAACGATAAAGTTAAAAAATGCATGATACGAAGATGTTTTCGCAATACAATAGCGGCTATAAGGACAGTGCAATGTAGCGTCGGAATTATTTTTTCATTTATTTTAAGGTTCTTTCTATTGTCACTTCGCTATCGCAATTGGTTCCATCTGTAAATATATTTTTTATATTTTAAATAAATACATAATATTAAACAATGTTCATTTCTTTCAAGCCTATAAAATATTTATATTACGATATTTGTTGAAATGTTTAGCATACTCTATAACCTCACCTACTTGGTAATGTCCGCAAAAACAAAAAGCAATAGCGGACGTAAATGATGAATGAAGCAAAGCCGTTGCATAACTGAGCCGCAAATTATGACACTGTCTCCAGCACTAACAACGCATCACACTGGCTCCGACACAGTCAAAATATGTAAAGTAACTCGCAGAAACAAAGACACAAAATATGTAAACACTTTTTGTTACCGACACACGGCAGTATAAAATTATTATCCCTTTTGGAATAGAGCGACGAGAGCGAGAATTCAGTAGTGTGTTGGGTTGCGAGATGTAGCAGAACCCTTTTTGGCAGCTGTCAAAGAGGCGCACTATGAAGGCTCGCTGAAAATTTTCTAGTGAAATTGTGTATATTTTGGAAAAATAGTGCTTCTGAAACATGGTGACTTGATCGGTGATTGATTGTTGTTTATCACAACCCCAGATAATATAATACTACTAGTAAAATTTAACAGGTAAATTAGTTTGAATCGATGCCTCTTAATTTACGATATTTGCCAATGCCCTCCAAATTTAAAGTACGCAGTTAGATTATTCTTTTCAATAAACATTTATTTACGTAAAAAGTAAAAACAGAATTTATAACACATAGTACAAATTTACGATTATTTTGTGCAAAGTAAATTTTCGTTTTACGGGCTGCATGTTCGATACTCGAAACTAATATGTTTACCCTAGGAAGATTGGTATCAGCTGAACGGAAGGTAATCTCATTTTTAGTGACTTAACTGTTACTTACAAAACTTAATTACTGCCATCCTAAATCGGTTTCGTTATACAGCTTTGATTTGGCCTTCTTTTCCGATAGGAATATTATTTTTATGCACGGCACACAATCGCGGGAAATCAAGTTGTTGCATCTGTAAAGATTGTGTCACGTGGAAGCAACTGCTGGCCTTAAAAAACGCCTATGTTTGTATTAAGGGTCGCTTATTTTTGCTGACTTATAGGAAAATAAAACATTTACTTGTAGGCTATACAATTTGTATTATAACTAACTAACTAACTATCGTGGCCCAGCGACCCGAAGTGGGTCTTGGCCTCCGAAACGAGAGACTTCCACCGGTCTCTGTCCTGCGCAATCTCTGACCAGTCCTCAATCGGCCACTTAGTCAGAATGGGGGAGGATCGAGGGGTATTGAGAGCCTATCTGGGACAACAGAGTGGAAAGCGCCCAAATTGTATTATACAAGACACACGTTATCTTGAATTACACTATGTGTCAACTTATTGCACGACATTGAAGCAGTTGCCATAAGGGATATTGACTGGTTTTCGAAACACGCTTAGGGCGCTTTCATTTTAGACGCTTAAACCGGACTGCACAAGTTTGCTAAGTCCGGGATTGATATTAGAAAAAAATATAGCAACTTTGTAGAGATTGGTTCTTGGTAGATACTGTAGTTAGAAGTACATTTTATACTAACACAATTTTAGTTGATTTGATCCCCTATACGATTCCAGGCTAGCCTCCATTACCATTTATCATACTTATTCAGCTACACTATTAAAATTAGATGAGTCGTTTGAAAAAAAAACTAACTAAGCAAACGAACAGCCTAAGCGACATAATTTCATCAAATAATCTTCATTATAGAGACATTGAATACTTCGTATGATATTAGAATATTGTTGTTCATAGCCACAGTTTACTATGACTCGGATCAGTCAAGCGCCCGCGCACCACACGTCAGATGAAAGTATTACTTACCAAATTCGTGCACCTTGCGAACACAATGGGCAATTTATTCGATTTCACTCTTTTCACAATTTCATATTTTTGGGTGCGCGGGCGCCGCGCGCAGTGATGAGCGTAAACAATCGCAGGGCGACTTGTTACACAATTAATTAAGTCAGATTAGGGAGAAAATATTTGAGAGCAAAGTAATAAGCCGCTGACTTAGTATGGGAAGATTAGTTAAACACATTTTTCATATAAAAAAACTGGCCAAGTGCGAGTCGGACTCGCGTTCAAGGGTTTCGTGCCAACTTTATCTGAATTAAAGATCCACTTTCACTTAGCCAAAATACCACAATATTTTGTTGACAGCAAATATAACTTGAAAATAAGCTCTATCTTAAAAACTATTAGTTTGATCTCGTTCAAATCAATTTTCGTTGAAAGTCTTTACCAAGATCTACATCATGCATTTTTTTACAAAATTTACACACGCCAATTTTAAAACTTTGAAAGCGTCTGTCTCTCAAACGTTAGACTTTTAGAGAAAATTTATATGGAAACCTCGATGTTATTTTGAAAGACCTATCCATAAACACCCTAGACCTATGCGGTTTGACAAAATCAATTTTTAGGTTTTAGTTTTATGTATGGGAGCCTCATTTTTTATTTATTTTTTGTGTGAGAACCCTAAAGCGCTTAACAGAATACATCTACGTACTAAGTTTCATTTGTGTAATAGTAATAGTTTCAGAACGAAGTGGCTGTGATATACTACGGACAGACAGATAGACTTGATGAATTTATAACGGTTCCATTTTTTGCCATTCGGCTACAGAATACTAAAAACGAGACGTTTAGAATAAAAAGTGCAAGGAAGAACAAACGAACCCACATTTTCGTGGAAGTAAAAAAACAGTACATTGTAAAGCCTGATTTATGCAAGGTAAGTAATGGAATCCAATCTCACGATAAGACGGTGTTAACCAGATATTTTCCTAATTAAATCGATAATTTGGGTCAGTACAACGCTGTCGCGTCAGTGCGCTTTACTATTCACTAGGAAAGTATAGAGTCACTTTAATACCCTAGTTTCATGAAGAATCACTACGAAATATACACATGGAACTAACTGACATTGAAAAGACATAAAATCAGCACTAAAATAAAACTGCTACCGGTTTGATTTCCCGCACACGAAAACCACAGACAAGAAAGTCTATTAGATTTCTGAAAGTCAATCAAATCCGAATGTTACAGGCGCAGCAGTGATTTACTATGAATAAATTTAATTAATCGCAGCGTCGTAAACAAGCATGAAGCAACGAACAATAATGAAATAGACGGATTATTTAGTTACTCTTTTGGAGCATTTAAAAGCACTATTTATCTTCAGTTTCGATCTCTTTATGCTCTCCCTTATTATAAAGAATTTACTTTGAGATATTTTCGCTTTCTGCTGAATCTGAGATTGAAATTTTACGCGCTTGTGACTTTGCAATGACTGTGCTGAGATTATACCTATAATTCAGACTAGAGTCTAGACTTTGGTGTCGCATACTTTTACTATGGATGGTGCTTTACTATAAGTTTAATGTGTCGAAGACAACGATTTGCCTAATTAAAATTTTTGTTTCTAATTACGATGTGATTTAAAAAATACACTTTTATTATCTTTAGTTTCCATAGAAAACACATGTATAATGAATATTTATTTTAGACTAGTCCTAATTAGAGGCAAGACACGGTCAGTACTTCAGTATTTTTCAATTAAAGTTTCAACTTTACCTCTATTCAACAATGAGACCCTTTACACACTGCGGCTTTTAGCAGCGATGCAGTCGCGATGCAGCGTCCATGCAGTCACAAAATGTTAACCTACCTACCTACCTGTGTATACTCACTTGCGGTACTTTTAGCAAAGATACAGTCGCGATGCTAACGCGCGTCAGCATTGATGCAGTCGCGATACAGAAGCTGGACATTGACAAATGATGTACTGTATATTGGCGACTGCATCGCGTTAGCATCAATGAACTCGCAAATAAAATCAGTTCATTGCGTGCATCGATGCTTAAAGTCGTAAAAGTGTGTAAAGGGATATTTAATTATATATGTGTTCAAAGATTAAAAAATAAACCCACCCTTACAACACATGAAGCTTTAAAATATGGAGCATCGAATAACACGTTACTACGCTACGGCGCACCTACTACGAGCGCCCGTAGCATTCGTAGCGCTTGTTCAAAGAGCGATATAGGCCGATCCTCTGAAACACTTGAATTACTCCCGTACCGTATGTCTTTATTCACTATTGAATCATACATAAGTGATGCATATATAACATAACAATTTTAAAATAGTTTGCATTGGATGTAAGATGCATAAACCAAAAGACATCATCGAGCTCTTACGGCGGTTTACCGAGCCGCCGATACAAACATAGTAGTTTTATTTGTAATAGCTAGGAATGAATTAAAAATAGTTCTGTCAATAGTTTTCAGCTAAAATGATATGAGGTAGGTACATGATAGCGATAAATCGCATACATAAAGAATAAAATCTTAAAGTTACAGTAGAAATTTTGTGTGTGAATTTGACAATTTAACATTAATCACAAACCCTCATATGGTCCACAGCGTCACCAAGAGAAAATTGTGTAATATAAGGTATCGACCCACGCAAATTCTTAGCTCATCGTAGCGTCATCGAAGGATTTCAAAATCGGTATCCTCTTGCCGATCCGGGATAGCGCGTTGTAGCCGGCAGAACTTTCACGCGTATAAAACGCAGCGGGCGGCGCGGGCGCGTCCAGTGCGCTCGACGTATACAGACGCAGGCGCACGGGCGTTAGCGACCGCGCGAAAACGAAAGTGACAGGTGATCGAGACTGTGACTGTGATTGTGAACTCTGGAGCAGTGATCGCTGTGATATCCCGTGACGGTTGCTGGAACTGAAAACGGCTGCGAAGGTACAATGCCTATTGTGTGAATCGTATATGGATGCTGAAAGTTGTGCAGTGTAAGACGTGCTACGAGAACGCTATGCAATAATTTGCTCGTAATTGTAAGGGGATCGTTAACGGATACTTTGTATTAAACATTGCATTGATTCAGTATTTACCGCCAATCAGGTAACCGACCAAAATGAGGATTTATTCATTACTATTATTATACCAAAAATATTTTGCACATAGAAAGTGCCTTCCTTATTAACAGTCTTACAACTGTACAATATTACTACGAAACTAGAGTTATAAAGTCAACCATTAAAACTTGTCATTTTTAATCTAATTGCTAATAATAGTAAATATAGTATTTTTGTTGAATAATAAATGAACTCAATGAAGGGATTTACTAAACTTAACGAGATGCATCAGTTTTTAAATAAATACAAGCAAAATTTTCATGAAAATGGC
Source organism: Pyrausta purpuralis (assembly GCA_963924145.1). Lineage (NCBI taxonomy): Eukaryota > Metazoa > Arthropoda > Insecta > Lepidoptera > Crambidae > Pyrausta > Pyrausta purpuralis. The sequence continues at coordinate 11,231,001 of OZ001659.1, read as the reverse complement.
AAAAGTTTTTAATACTATTGAAACAAGTCCAATGCCTAAAAAACTAAAAATAATTGAAAAGTACCGACATTTGTATCAAAATAGTTAATTTAATTATTTTAGGAACGTGCAAGTAGTCTTATCGTTACGATTGGTTGCATTTTTAGAGGATAGCATTTCATGTTTACCCCTATAATTCTTATTTACACAGATTCAATTTCATTATTTAATTACCACCCAATTGATAAATTTATTACCAGTAATAAAATAATGCACGGCATTAACTTAAACTTTAATTAAACTGCCGAAATATCACATGACTATAATATACTTTAATAATAATTACACCGCCCAGCTGTAGAAAGTTGCATAATTTTACTTTCACTTACGTACATCCGCCGAAATAATCTCCTCATATCGCGTACATTTGAAATACTCATTTACATGCACGAATTTTTACTGCACACTGCTGACGATTTTTAATACAATGTAATTAATGTGTCTTCCAAAACTATACTTTATTGGGATAGTAATAAGAGTTAGCATCTCTAGAAAAGACATGTGGTGTAGCCAGTGTGGAAAGTGTGCCATGCGTCACAGAGCGCGCATTTTATAGGTGTACGAGGGATTTCTCGTTTACGCTAATATGTGAAATGGTAGTAAATAGGTTGTAATAAAGTCAACCTGCCTGATAAATATCTTCGCGTCCCCATTTTAGGACTTATGCGCCCTTCAAGTAATGAAGACAGAGTTTGAGGGCAGGATTTAACTATGGTATGCAGTCTTGCTAAACACGATAATACATTGATCTTATAAAATGCATATGAACACACTGACATACGTGAACAAAACTAATTTAAACCCAAAAGTATTAACCATTTTTTACCAATAAATGTTTTTATTTACATAAAGAAAACTGTGCTCATTATTATTCGAGAAACTGTAATAATCATGGAATGATTATCTACCAGTGTGTACAGTTGAAGGAAAGTGGCAGTATTATAAAAATAACTACATACATGATCATGAAATGTACATCAGTAATCCATCACGTATTGTCAATCGTTCGTGACAAATGTCGCTCAATTCTTGCCGCAAATGGACACTATTACAATGCGAGTTAAAGATTAAGATGAGAGAAGTGTCTATATTCACTGAGTATTTTTGAAAGTTATCTGAAAGTTTATTGGTACAATAGTTTCACAACAACCCATTAATTGCAGTCATGTTCCAATAAAGTTCGCAGTTAACGAAGTTCGTAAAACGTCGTTTAATGTGTTGATTGGGAATGAAAATCTAATACTTTATTTTCGTTGAAGCACGTCACAAGCGATTTTATAAGTACCTAACTACTTACTTTTGACCGTTTTTTTGGTGTAATGGGTTTGCTCTTGTCTCTAGACTATACAGGGACGACGATGAAGCAAGCTCACCCAGAAGAAGACTGTTTATTTTTTTTGGAAAAAAGGTTGTAGACAGATGGAAACACAGATGCGGGTAGAGTTGCACTCTTTTGCTGTATCGTTTAGTTTAGAGACATACTGCTTTACCACAAATAAATAAAGAAGTTTTGGGTTTGGAACAATGTTTTAATGTAATCCGAATGATTTAAAATAAATGTCAATCAAGATAAATGATATAAGGGTGCCACACTTTTCACTTCAGCAGCATAAACTTTAAACAGTAGTTTAAACCTTGTTCATTTATAATATGTGGTAAGGCAGATAAGCTTTACGGTTTTCCACTCAACAACACAGTTGCTACAGATATGTTGATTACAGTTATTATTCACTAGCGGTCCCCCACGACTTCGTCCGCGCGTTTTGAGTTTGCTCCCTCCCCTCCCGTCGCAGCGTGATGTTTTATATCCTAAAGCCTTTCTCAATAAATAAGCTATCTAACACAAAAATATTTTTCAAATCTGTTCAGCAGGTCCTGAGATAAGCGCGTTCAAACCAACAAACTCTTCAGCTTTATAATATAATTAGCGCAAGCGCACGTTGTACTTAAGCTGCGAACATTATTTTGGTGCGGAGTTATGTTAAAACTGTGATAGCTCCTAAGATATTTATTGGAATCAAATGATATAAAGGGCGACTTTGTTCTAAATGAAATGCTCGTGATGATGAATCTATTTATTTTGATAAGAATAAATACCTGTGTGTATAATACACCTCTAAAAATGATGCATTATTTTTTTTACAAATTTATTAACATAAAAAAGGTTGTAGTAAGTCAACCATAAAAGATAGACTTATGCTGTCGCAGACTTTATTATAGAACTCTTAATGCTGAACAATCCTGTCATACATAATTTTTGTGTAACTTTAGCGGTTTCCGCAGCGTACGCAGCGGAAGCTCTCAAGAGGAATATCTTTCTCCCGTTTTCGCAACATTTTTCATTGCTGCTGTGGTCTTGTGAGTCGTATCTTTATGTTATATAGCTTAAAGCCTTTCTCGATAAATGGACTATCCAACATAAAAATATTTTTTCAAATCGGGCCAGTAGTTTCTGAGATTAGCGCGTTCAAACAAACAAACAAACAAACTCTTCAGCTTTATAATATTAGTATAGATTTGTGGGGTTATATACTCAGTAGGTGAAAATGAAATTATAAAGCTTTACTTATAGGTATGAAGTTATTATCAGTTTAATAAAAAGGTCAATGGTGTGAGTTGCATATGATAGAAAGTTTTCCGGATCATATCTATACTAATATTATAAAGCTGAAGAGTTTGTTTGTTTGTTTGTTTGAACGCGCTAATCTCAAAAACTACTGGCCCGATTTGAAAAAATATTTTTACGTTAGATAGTCCATTTATCGAGAAAGGCTTTAGGCTATATAACATAAAGATACGACTCATAAGACCACAGCAGAAATGAAAAATGTTGCGGAAACGGGAGAAAGATATTCCTTTTAAGAGCTTCCGCTGCATACGCTGCGAAAACCGCTTAAGTTACACAAAAATCATGTATGACAGGATTGTTAATCATCAAGAGTTCTATAATAAAGTCCGCGACAGCATATGTCTATCTTTTATGGTTGACTTACTACAACCTTTTTTATGTTAATAAATTTGTAAAAAAATAATGCATTATTTTTAGAGGTGTATTAATGTATTATACACACAGGTATTTATTCTTATCAAAATAAATACATTCATCATCACGAGCATTTCATTTAGAACCAAGTTGCCCTTTATATCATTTGATTTCAATAAATATCTTAGGAGCTATCACAGTTTTAACATAACTCCGCACCAAAATAATGTTCGCAGCTTAAGTACAACGTGCGCTTGCGCTAATGCGCTAATATATTATAAAGCTGAAGAGCTGTTTGTTTGAACGCGCTTATCCCAGGAACTGCTGGACCGATTTGAAAAATTATTTCTGTGTTGGATAGCTTATTTATCGAGAAAGGCTTTAGGATATAAAACATGACGCTGCGACGGGAGGGGAGGGAGCAAACTCAAAACGCGCGGACGAAGTCGCGGGGGACCGCTAGTTACTCTCTAAAACTTTAGCAAAAATATCATGTTATGTAACTGAAACGTCGTATTGTCTTCCAATGTTTTGTATAACAAGTGGGACAGTGGGTGACGGGCGATTGCAAAACACACACAATGATTGCTTGCTTATTTTTTAGCGCTACATTTTGTTACTCACATTTGCGTTTATCTCCGCGGATATGGTAATTGCAAACTTGCGTTCTGTGCCGAAGTAGGCAAGCTGTTGCGAAATCCACACACAGTAGGACTTCCCATTGTATTGTTCGGATGGTGGTTTTGTAACGAGTTACGGTGCTCGGTCATCACCCGGGATTGTCTTCAGACACTTTGGTAACAATGCTGTTGCAAAAGGACATCTGGTGAGCGGCTGAAAATTATGATCATACGATCAACAAGGTCCTACGTTGCTCTTTTAGACTCTACTGTTCAGGCAAAGAGTTTTGGTATGAAATAATCAGTCACAGTCACACACAATCAGAATCAGCACAAAAAAGCTTTCTCGTATTAAGTTACAATAAATGCAATTTTTATTTTTTATTTAAAACTTAAAAAAAAACTTCAACCAGTTTTCAAAACGAATATTGTTCAACCACATCAAGATGTTTTTAATGTCAACAAATTACTTATAAAACCGTTACTCAGTGACATCAAGATGCCAGTGTTGCGACTGTTAACATACTCACAAATATGTTGATCTCATAAAAATTTAAAACACTTTCGTTGGCTGTAGGAAACGAATGGGTATTACAACTTATCAATAATTGTCACTTTCTCCTTCAGTGTGTAAGTCCCATGTTTACCGGTTAATTCTCGAATGTAACGGAAACACAGTAGAGAAAGCGTTAATGAGCATACAGTTTTTAATTTCCGTCAAGATGACTTAAGCTTAAGAGCACCCGATAATTTGATGAACGCGATTTCGGACGGGGAAACTCAGATTCCATTCTTATGTTAGTGTCATATGGCCTTTTTAATAGTCAGACAATATGATACATAGATGATTTACTACTTTTGTAGCACTGACGAAATATCTGCATATTGTTGAAAATGCATAATAAGGTGACAAATATCATTTGAACGTGCAATCATGCTAAGGAAAGAAGAACAAAACATTGGATCCTACTAATCGTTGCACATGAAATTGTGGCTAATATGTACAATTGTACATCGGATACTACATTTAGCGGTCTGAAGTCGCAGCTCAACAATGAAACAAGTCGAATGTAAGACTAGAACATTTTCCCTTAATCGATTGCGTGGGGCAAGTATCAAGTGAGATGTAAGCGAGCTTCGCGGCTCGAGTCGCATCGATGGAAAGCGAGTCAGTGTGTCAACTCTCAGCCCAGCTCCTCGCTACACTCCCCTTATCTAAATATACTTGGGAAAGTACTTAATTGTTAAAAAGGTCAAAGTGCATGCGAAGAAAAGAGCGCGTATAGTGTCAAGTGCAGGCATTCAGCAATTGTGCGTCTGATTAAGAACGCTATGTAACTATGTAATGATTTCGTTCTATACGACACTTTTTTAAATCTCTTTTCTTTTATTGTAATGGCGTATCCACACCACCTAGCGGCATGAACTGGCGGCCGTGCCGGCGTTTATGCCACTCATGCCGCAGCGGCATTTGAAATAGTATCTGTCAGTTGATTGACGTTTGTCGCCTGCAAGGCCGCCGGTTGGTGTGGATACACCATTAAACAATAGTCTAAAGTAATAATTACCTACTTATATCTTTAGGGAAAAAATGGATCTGAAGATTGTATTATTTAGTGTCTGTCGAAAGCTAAGTGTAATAATGACTCATTATGTAAATATATGAAAGGTGGACGTTACTGGTACTATTTTTAGAAAATCTGCTATTGTCTCTTGAATCATAACTTAAGTCTGCAAACTTACATAATTAGGTACGACCGTTATATTCGCAAATTACCTCCCTATTGTGTAGAGCACGAACAAAAAAAATGTATTAGTATTTCGCAAACTTTTGGTCCGAGTCACGATTCATAATTTTCAAAAGTTTGTTTACGACAGAACTTGATTAAAAACGTTTGAATTAAGTATATGCGTAATTTATTGGTGATATTTTGAATTAATTGGAAACAAGCGCCGCTCGCAAATTAATCAACAGTGACATCTAATAGATCGAGATAATGTTATAAATAAAACGGGGACAGTGATGTAGTCGGTCAACCTGTTGTAAAAGTTGCAGGTCAAAAAACTAGATCTGGCGAAGGAAGAGTGGGATCGTAAGCACTGTTGCGAGGCGCGGTTAGTTAGAAGGGCCGGTTTTGTCATCGTAAACACCACTGCACTTAATTGCATTTGCACTCCGAGCATGCATCGGGCGCAGCGAAAACATTGCACTGTCTGCACCAGATTTATTCACTTTTTATGTGCGTCTGAAGGAAATCATTTTAGTTTTATCTCGTGAAAGTGAGTGATTAAGTATCATGGCGCAAACACACTGATATTTGATATTGAGAATTGAAATTTTCATGCTGTAAAGTAAAGTGGGATCTGTAGAAAACCACGCTCTTGTTATGTTCGTAACTTCTATCGTGTTTTATTTAATTTTGCCATAGTACTGCATGCTGAATGTATCTTACTTTGTTATAATACGAAAGTACGAGTATGTTTCTATTCCATAATCAGTAATTAAATGAAACTCTGCATTCCTAAACGGTTGAGTGGTAGTGAATGCCACAAGGCATTATGTCCACCAATTGTACAACTCACAGTGCAATAAAGTTTAAATAAATAATTGATCTAAAAGTCTTTGTCTTTGTGTGGTTTAAGTATGTCTTATTGAAAGTTTTGTTTTATGAATATGTTGACGTAACGTGTTTTATTTTTACCGTCGGATGAAACTGGCGAGGAATGCGGTTATGCGAACAGTGGTCAGCTACAGCTTTCGAACGATTGTTTTGATCGATCCGATAGCTCGCGGCGACGATTTAACGCCCGCCAAGACCAATTCGAGTTCAAGCTATTACTGACAAATTAATGGATATGCACATTATATTGAACACTTTTTCACGCCTCCTAACTTTTGGAAGCGCCCACCTCATTTTAATTGCGAGCAAACTATTATCTGAGTTTCGACAAATAACATCAATTTATATCTAAATTGCTCCAAACAGTTATCAATTTCACTCGCGAAGTAAAAAGTAACTATTGGCAAATTGCAAAGGTGCGTAGGCAATAAAAACGGATAGCTAGTGACACCAATAAAAATTGGCAAAAAGTCATTGGTATTCTAATTGTAAACGATTGTAAAGTGATTTGTAGAGCGTAGGTACGCCCGTTATCTTAATATATTCTATCACTGACTGCAAACTATTAAGTTTCTTGATCTTTATCAACATAAATGTCACAATCATAGACCGATCGTGTGCTATAACAAGTGCATCAGCAAATGAGCTGCACCCGCATAGCGATAGCGCCCTCATGCGCTCCTGTCTAGCCTCGGGGAAATTGGCTAGATTTCACTTTTGTTGCACTCCTATCGGTGACACATGAAAGTTTCTCCCTTGACAGCCGGCAGATTTGCTCGCCATCTAATGCCCGCCGCAAATGGACCATAAACTTATATTTCATCTTTCACCCTCAGTCAGGACGCAACTCGACAGGCTGATAGTGAAATATTAATCTCATATTCACGAGAAAGCAATGACTGACAGAAACTTGTGCATGTAGTTTGCATAATACCAGCTCCAAACGATCGTGACTAGCTATTGTTTTATATCACAAAAGAAACGGAAAGTGCTAATTGGACAGCAAAATTTGTGGACATGTATGAATTTTTATGAATTATATTTAACATCGTAGGTAAGAGAAAGTAACTCAAATTATTGTGCTCCAAATATGTTTAGAAGTTACGGCAAATGTCTTCCACGCTCTGAGGTGAGACGGATGTGGTTCAGAGATAAATGACAAGATTAATTTAGAATATGAGATAAGAAATTCTCTTTATCTGTACCTGGAGACATCTGACTGTAAATTAAGTTAAGACTTCCTTGAAATGCATAGGCATGGAAAAAAAACTGTACTTAGTTTAAGCAATATATTTCAGAGTTGTTTATTTTTTAATAGTCGTCCCTATCGTTTACCCGCAATCATTTTTAGAAGCTACTCTTTTTTATGGTAAATAATGACATTCAAACAAGACATTTGTAATGTGATGCATAATAAGTCACGCATAGAAATCTCTAATTAGCTACTTGCTATCACTCAGAATAAAATGTATCTCGAGCGTACCCATCAATTTACTTGATTAATTGTCGGATAAAATAAATTGATATCATTTAATCTCGCAGAGGGTAATTACATTGTAAAACGAGCCTTAGCATCTTTGGGCGTTCGTTGTGTAGTTAACGAAGCGGATCTTCGGTGCCCAATAGTATATGTCAAAATATGTGCACGGAACCAGTTACACGATTAAAGGGCTCGCTTTGGCATCGATCTAGTGCATTATTTATTACAGCGTCGATTTCTCGCGGGCGGTCTTGAGATTTCACCACTTTCATCTCGTATTTACGAGTATGTACAAGACATGTCGTCCATCCTTGGATCACTTGATAGTTTTTTCCGTTCCAAAGTATGTGGACTTACTTGTTTGGGTACGAGATCGATACTCTAGCGTGCTCCCACTTAACAGTGGTGGTGGAATAAGATAAAAACGAATAGCATCAACCATAACTTCTAGAAATTTAATTTCTCGGCAAGTGCATCCAAATGTATTTTTTGTGAAAATTAAGTTCTAAAACATAAATGTTAAGTTTATACCTTTATTCTGAGTGTGCTTTCATAAATTTGTTTAAGCTTGTTTGATGCCCCACCTCAAACCAAGGTTTTACAGTAAACAGATTTATTACTGTAAAGGCTAGGTAGAGTAAAAAATGATATTATTTCTGTTTTTGGATGGTTTCGACACTTACAATCCCACCCGTTCATAAGTTTTCGGGATCGTAATATATTTAAATGTTTTTATACATCATCTAAACTGTTCAAGAATAATTATATCTAGGCAAATAACACCCGTATCTTATTTCACACTGCGAACATTACATTCAATTACGCTTATCAATAAATAGATCTCCTGACACCCGGTCCATAACAAGTGTAGCGGCTTAAATTAGCTGCCACAAAGCTTTCACTTTCGCGAGTTTCCGCAGCTACAGGAAGGCTTATCGCTAAAATAGCCCATTGTACGCCAACCTCATTGTTGCAAGGACGATTTCACCGCGACAATGTACCAGACACAGATAGCTCGGTAATAGAATTATTATGTTTGTGACATCATAAAAGGAAACAATGGCACAATAGTACCTAATGTCTCACTCCGCACGCGGAGGAAATTTTGATGCGTAACGATAAACAATTGTAACAGCTAATAACTAGACAAAGGCAGGTTGCCAAAATGGACTCTAATTAAGCTTTAGCCTACTTTAGCAGCAGGTGTCGTTTAAATTAATAAAATAGGTCGTTCACTGCATTATTATAAATATTAACACAATCATAATGCTACGACGTAGACTCGTAGCACTGTGCTACGAGATATAACAGATATCTACGCAATAGACGGTGTAGAATTGGTTGATAGTGAATAAAGACTATTTTAATAACATTGTCGTAACAAATGAGAGACTATAGCCGAACAGTTTGATATATCTAGCTTGATCTAATGTTTACTTGAGTCTTGGCTTGAATCTAAGTAGGACGAGTGACTCATGATTGAAAAATGTCCAAAACAACGGGTGCTGGTTTTCTTCGCGCCTATGAGCCGTATTGTTTTCAGCATACTAATGTTGGTATTTGGGTGAGGTGTGTCGCAGCCTCGATCTGCAAGTCACTTTTGCTTTTACCTGTGAATTTTATTTTTACAACTGGCAAAAACTATTATGTTGCCGTTAAAGATAGCGCGATTGATTGTCATGTTCAATCGCCAGATTTATTGTTGCAGTTAAAACATTTCAAGAATGCAGGCATTGTGTTGAGAAAAATGATTTGAGTTTGGTTTGGTTTGGAAACTTCTTATCTTATTTTTCTGTGAGAAATTTTTTCAATCACGCCATATTTATAGTTTTTAGAGGTAGTTAGCGAAAATGTGTACTGATCTGCAAGCATTGTGTAATGTTAAAACCATAATGCGGGTGTTCGCATGTGTAAGCAAGTACTTAACTAGAATGTTAATAGTCCTATAACACAGTCCTTATCTCTTGTTTCAGGTTTTCAAAATCCAAGCAATCTACAAATATATGTCACCGAGATAACGTTTGCGTAAGTACAACATTCTTTACTTAATTCCATTAATAGTTATTTTGCCTTTAGAATATATTAAAAAAGTATACTGTACTTATACACGACATACTAAATGTTAACAAGCCCAAATTATAGGCTTTCCCTTATACGTTTAGAAAGGTTTACGCTTTATAATTTATTGCCGACCAATTAATTTTGGTCCGCTCTAAGATTTTCACTTATCATTATGCAATTTCAATTCTCATGTATTAAATTGTGCAATGTTAGCTCGTTAAAAGACGGAAACGAGGTATAGTTTGTGTTCACTCGATCATTCTCGGCGAAATGTATCGACTTTCTCTGCGGTAATTACTCGCGTTGCCGAAACATGGGTTGCGTAACTGTTGTAAGAAGTGTGCACGCGCTGCGCAGCGTTCGAGAAAGCTAAAGGATCATGATCGTGACACGACAGTTTCGCTGTTTGACTGTGACAAAAATATGCTTAGCAAATGAGATATAAACACGTTTTTCTAAAATCGAAGCGTTAAACTCTGTGATTACATACAAAAATAATCTCCCAGACGCTATAATTTATTGTGATGTTTTTAGAGTTATGTATAGTGCACTGTTTAAATTAAACAATTTAATAAACTAATAAATCAAGTCCAAATAATTCACTTAGAAGAAGCTTTAACTTTGTCATAACTCAAAATAGTTTTTTGTATTTGTACAGCAATCAGGGTTTTGAAAACCATTCCCAAATTGGACTCATGCACCGTGTCCGTAACGTAATCACGAGAAGTTTACAAAAAAGGGCCGTCAGTTGCCATTGAACCCCGCTGCCCTCGGAGTGAAAGCGATGATTGCCCGGGGCTGATGATGATGGTCGAGTCATCGTCCTTGACTCGGCATCCGCTTTGTGAACCCGAACCAAGACCATGCCGGTTTTGAAACAATCGCGAGTAGGGTCACCATGGCTGAAGTGATTTCCCAGAAGACAGATGAACCTAATTCTTTGTCCTTTGGAATTGTTAGATACTCGTAATTATGAGTCTAAAGATACGTCCAAAGATGAGTTCAATAAAATTGACCAAAAACACATTGCAAAATCGTGATTCTTTTAGGTCAAATAATTAACAAATTGCAATAAATATCATAGCCAACGTCGACGTCCACTGCTGAACATACGCCTGATGAACTATGCCTCCCTCACGGTTTTCTACAGCGAACGGTTGTGAGTCTGCATCCAGAGTGATCCTGCGATCTTTACAAGGTCGTCCTTCCATCTTGTCGGTGGACGTCCCACGCTGCACTTTTGGACGAAGTTCAGTTCTTCGAGCTATGTGCCCTGCCCAGCCCACTGCCACTTGAGCTTACTGATTCGTAGGGACATATATGTTCATTACCTTAATTCTACTACGTATCTCCTTGTCCGTAGAGAAACACCGAGCATAGCCCCCACTATCGCTCGTTGTGTTATTTTGAGCTTCTTTATGAGGCCCATGGTTAGAGACAGATAAATAAATATCAGCGGTGACAGAAACATAGAGACAAGTGGTAATATTTTAAAAGTTGCGTATTAAAAGGCAGTCTCGTTATTTCTATAAATAGCATTATTATACTTCTTAAAAACCTAATTTTTGTGTCCTAACTGTTACAAACTCGTGGTCACAATACGAGGGCAGCCCTCATCAATTATCCCACGGTTGCGCAATATCGGGAGCTTTGCCCTCGTCCTTGGGCCCGTAACTTTCTCTGCGCGGGCGCATCCTCGCGCGTATCTCACGTTTCACGCTCGCCGCCTGCCGAGCGGAGATTTCGTGCGTTGATTAACCCGTCACGAGATATCATTCGACTTTTTTTAAGTAGCTGAGCTATTGACATAATTTTGGTTACACTTCTTTGATTTACAGAACCATGAAATAAATTAAGCAGCGTACTTGAAGCATATAAAATTCATTACCTAACCTAACCTAACCTAACCGTACGTTAATAATGACGATAAAAACGGTAATCAGAATTCCTAAAACGAGTCTTACCCGATAAAGACATCTTTATCTTAAACACCGACAATGACACTAAATGAAATTAATAGTTCAAGATCCCAAGTCTATACAGCAAATCAAACATGTTAATTTTATAGATGAATAGCCAATGCGCGATCTTAACACCAAATCACCAGGTACAAGCCGATAAAGTAGCAAGAACGATGTTGTAGCCATCAAGCCAATTGACCAAGTATGCGTTAATAAGTGGAACAGCCTTACTGCTGGTATAATCGTCATGATCAGCATACTGCCATTAAGCCTGCCCGACGCATGCGACGCGCATAGATAGGCTAAGTTTACATGCGGCTCACCTAAAACACGTAATTTTATGCTACCGGCGCAAGCTAGCAATAGGTCGCCGCATGAATAACAGAGCAAACGACATACAGACACACATACGTAGGACGGGTTATGATGATATAACAATGATATAAAAGGGAATTCAGGAAATTTCCGTTGTTTATCGGATACAAACATATTTTATAAGGAAATTAATAAAGTTCCAGAAAACTTGCCAATGCAATATGAGCATGCATAAATTAAATAATGAATCGAAGCAAACAAATCAATAAAACACGCGATTTTGAGGGCACTGCAGCTAATTTAAATTATCCAGACGACATAAGTCATTTATTCAGACAGCACTATCTCTCGTAGATGTTTTCATTATCATAGATTTAGTCTTCGCGTTAACGGCATCGTAATTCGATAGCCCGCTGCGATAGTGGTATCTGTGAAAAGTGTTCTCTCTCTGCCGGCTGGACCAGATTAGAAATGCTGGGAAATGCGTAGGCCCAGCTACTGAGTTACTTTTTCCCTTTACTGTATCAATGAATTAGGAAGTTTCCGGCCAATTAAGTACCTAGCTTTACAATATACAAAACCTTAACAGAAATGATTTTCGTTTATTAAAATTTTAATAGAAACAAATGCTTTATGACTGTGTGTGTAATACCTTAATACGAGTATACAATAATCTATTAAGTTACAAAACGATTCTACGTTAGGCCGAAGTGATGTGTGAATGCACTCTGTGAAATTTATTTTTACATATAATTTTTCACCCGTGCTTTTGTGTTAATTGTGACGCGTGTGGGGTGCTTGAATAATAAACACGTAGTATAAATCTCCAGGTTCTTATCCAATAGTTTTATTCCAACAAAATATCACAAAGATAGGGCACAAAGTGAAAGTAAGTACAAACAGAGCCTATATTCTGGCATGAAGCTCGCTTTTATACAAATCAAAAACCTGAACCACGTTAGGAAAACAGTGGGGACGACACCCGTTTCCATATATGAACATTTACTATAATATTTATTTGTAGGGATAAACAATGTGCTAATCAAATATATAAATTCATTAATTATTTAGTTATTCATCGTAATGAATTTAATAAGCCTTTTAGATTATTATTTTAATAGTTACAATATTTAAAATAAATCTAACCTCCACCAACCAATCAGAGTCAACTTTCTTTTGGCGGCAAAATGAACATTTGTTATACGGCAAGCATAAAAATCTTTAAATAATCAATTTACAATTAATAAAATATTATTACAATAATAAGATAATCTAAAGATTAATCCAAAATATTCTTATATCATAGCCAAGTTACATTTAACATGGTGGACTCTTCCGGCATTTCCATAACAAACGTTAAATAGGTTTGACACCTAGATAGGTGTAAAAATTATGATGTATTGAACATAATATGAGGAACAGAATGTGTAGGTAATTAAGTGAATACAGTGGGGTTACATAAGTCACACACAGTGAGTATGTGGTTTAGTGCATAAGTCTACTATTACAGAACTAAGTAAATATGTGGGGCAGACTAGGATCGGGAATCATAGTGTAACATAATGCAACATTGTGTACATAATGACAGGTCTATTATAAGTTTGTATTACAATCTATGGTACTTGCTAGCACACGCGATACATTCGCGAAGTCCGAATATAAATAAGTTTTGTTTTTCACATTTAAAACCGCAAAGCACGTTTGCGCTACTCCTATTGTGGCTTGATCAGTTTATTGGAACGCATAATTTATCTGTCCTATCGGATTACTAAAGCACTGGTGAAAATGTCTGCTTATACGTTTGTCACGCTCAGTTGCTTCACCACCCTTTGCTTGTTTTATTGGAACAAAGAAAGCTATAATAATATAAAACCCATGCGAGATAGTTTTCCATTTTAGTTGTATTTTTCTTTCATTACTTTTTATCAGACTACATTATTCCCTTCAAGTCAAAACTGTAATGGCGAAAATTGTATCTCTCAAACTTTTCCCATTTTATCACGTAGCAATAAATATCTAATTTATGAGCTCGCATGGTCGTAGAATTTATATAGGCTTAATAAATCACACTTACTTTCATTTGCGCTATAACAGCCTCTGTATTCACCATCAGCGATACAAGTAGGTATAGATAGTACCATCAATAGCATCAAACTCGTATATCATAAATTATTATTAAGCACGTGTTCCTATGGATTTATTTATAGCCTGCTAATTCTATTGAGAGAGTCAAGCGTAACCTGAGAGAAATGAACAAAGATTCAGAGTTGAACAAGAATGGTTATCGTTTTTAATTTAAACGGCTAATAAGATACTTAAACATACTCTCTGTGAGAACACATGACGATTTCGGTGATTTGACAGAGAGATGTAGACTGTAGGTAGTATTCAGCTAAGTGCAGAAATTGGTCTGTTTAAAATGTTTTTTTTTGATTGAGTAAGAGGCTGTGGATTATAACTGACATAAATTTAACGTATGCGATTATTATAATTTATATAAGATATTTAGATAAAAAGCAGATCACTAATACATTTATAATGTTGTAACTACATAGTGTGTAACTACGCTAGTTAAATCAACTATTGATCTAGAGGTACTAAGGAACTAACGAACAACTTATATAGATGGACGTTAGAAAGTTATGAATGCAATTCATTTCGCTGTATGAGTTTGTTGGTCAAGTTTAACAAGCAAATGAGTTTCATATAGGTCACCCTATCAAGGTTATTGATAGCAATATCGCGGGCTGCTTTCGGTTGTCATCATCAACGTCGGGGCTGGGTGAGCCGTATGCTGGCTGACGTTTCTGGAGCAGCCGTAGCGGCGCCGCGGTTAGCACCATCACCGACTTAGCACCTTGCTTGGTTAGTGGAGCTAAATTATAAAGCAATTTAAGTTCAATAAACCGTAAAACGACAAGATAATATCGCGGATAGGTTTTGTGAACAGGCAGTAAGATTACTGGAGATAATTTGAGCTTAGTCAGATATGAGATGAGATGATGTGACCCATAAGTTTTCATGACTTGTACGACGACCAGTTTATACGAATAATTAAATATAATTGAGAAAATAGTGAAATTATGTGGCTAATGAAAAAAGGGATTATTGCATTGAGTAAAACTAGTGTTAGCACTTTCTGCTTACAGTTTCCATGAGTACAAGTAGAAATGTATCGAACAGTATCAATGCAGTAATGCATCATACGTTACTTATCTAAATCAGAATATTTCAGGTTTTGCATTGAACAAGTTTATGGCTTAAATGCATTTAAAGATAAAATTTAATGACCCCATTACATCCTACCTCAACTATTACGTTTATATGTTTCCTGTAAGTAACTACAACTTTAACACTTTTACCAGAGTGAAAATTAAAAAGTTGTATAACTTACAACAATAAAAACTGGCCGTAATGTCTTTATTTCCGTTTCCTTCGTCTAATTGAGAGTGCTTAACGAAGATGCCTTGTTTGGGCGTCGAGATTAGCAGTAAAAAGCAGAACAGAGCAGTTGTCGGTTGCGTTTAGACTTATTGTGACAAGTGGCAAGTGGCTTAGGACACAGTAGCACCAATCATTAGGGGGAAAAGTTGATGTGACAGCTTCGTGAGACCGTAAACCCGTCTATAGGTGGAAAGTCAGACTGGTATCGGTAGTGTGACGAGCTGATACGTGATACGTCGCGCCTTAAGTGCAAATTAAGTGGCCGAGGAATATATTCCTTCCTGCGGGTGAGTCGTTACTGTGTTAGATTCGATCGATGTCATGCCCTAATAAAATGTGTTGTATTGCCTTATAAGAATTTAAAAGCAATTAACGTAGTAAGCTTCGTATTATATCACATTTTCAAAAAAATAATAATTTTAATTATTAGAAGAGGTTGTAACGCGTTGATGTCTTACTTATGAGTAGAATTAACCAAGAGTTAAAACGCCTTTAATGTAACGTGATAAAGCTAAAAAACGATATCAACTGTGCTACGATAGTAATTTAGAAATAATGAATGAATGCAAAACTGAGTGATTGCGCAATTGACCCTAATACTCAAATTTTATAGTAATAATGATTAATGATGCGCGCGAAATGTGTTTCATTAAGTATTTCAGTAGGTAGAATTAGTAGGCAGTTATTAGAACACTATTTATCATTCTGTTGCAAAGCAGATGCCATTCCACCGTAGCTGACCAAGATAACTCTTATTGATAAAATTCTCGTTTCACAAGAATGAGATTTATCTTTGACGTCTGACATGATGTATGTCGTTTAAGCCACTGTTCATATTTAGAGATATTTTATCTAAAAACCCGAGACGTTTGACCCGAAATACAGTGAGATAAGTATTTGTCTCACTGCCTAGGGGTCGTTCAAGTATTACGTAAGCACTATAGGGGGGCGGGGGGTCTTTGATTTGCTTATTTTTGATGTTCTCTATTCTAGTAACCTGTCCTCAAATATGCTCCGTCGAACATTTGAAGGAAAATTATTACTGCTGGTAAAGGATACCGCAAAAGTTACAAAGTTAACAAATTTTTAATAAAGTTTAAAAAAAATTCGGGCTCGCTTCGCTCGCGTATTATCCTTTGCTTTTGACGTTTCAGTCTTAAATTTATACTCGCCGTCATAAATCAATCTTAAACAATTTAGCTTTTCTTAATTTTTGCTTATTTATTCATATTAGGTACAGCGTTTACCTAAGCAGAGGAGGTGGGAGTAAGAGCTTTGCTTACTTTTGCTGACAAGGGGGAGGAGGGGGTCAATAATTGTCATAAATCTGCTTACGTAATACTTGAACGGTCCCCTACAGTGAGTACTACTACTACTTGAACGCACCCGATTTTAGAATCAATGTAAACGTTTCAATGGTCATTGATCAGTCTATTAACAAAAGACTCTCAGGTCAGCGACCAACACTTTCAGTTACCGAATTCTTAAATTGCCAACAGTTACGCAACAAATGAAAGATCTGGTAATTGTACCGCGCGACCTGCGCCCGCCCACCACCGCGCAGTGCGACAATCGCACGCCGCCAACGAAAGTTACCGGATTTTGTGCACTTCCAATGCCAAGTGCGGCGAAGAAAGCGAGCTGCTCAGCTTCCACGACGAAACATCTTTAGCGCTGTCATCTCTCTCTTGCGGCTTAGAAGTCCGCACGTAGAAGTGGGACCGCGTGTGCTTAAAAGAGAAAGTGGGCCACGTTACGTTTCTCGGTACCATTAACACAGGCATTGAACGTAAACGTCAACGGATAGCATCTCAGAGGTTCCGCGATGGGATTTCGATGTTATTGTCTTGCTGTTTGGGCGCAGTTCGGTTTGAAGTGGATTCGTAGTGCGAACTTGGGCGGGTAGCCATTGATGCCGAGATGCAGAATTCGGAGAGCAACGAACTGTGGTCCGCGGAGAAAGTGATGTGGCGTAACCTTGAGCCTGTGTCGCTCTTCATCGGATCACTTAATCGATACGTCACAATGTGGTGCAAGTGTACTCCTACGCTCGTAATCAATAGCATTAACGGCCTCAGTAGCTGCCTGTAATAATTACGTATTCAGAGTGACAAGCGGGCTCCGCATATGGCATCTAATCGAATGCGACCGTCCATTATGAATGCATTATATCATATCATATTATAATGTAATTTGCTTATTACAAATTATGTCAAACAAGTAATAAATGGTAACAATTTCATAAGAGTACTGACATAAGTTTATGAATGATTACAAAGTGCATGAATGAATTGATGTGGTATGGACAAAAACAATAAAATATTTTACAAAAACAGCCTTATACCGTGTCATGGTTAAACCAAGCACGTGATAAGACCTTATTTTTTAAACGTCAGATAAGACTTATCCAGCTGAAGAAGTATTAAAAAAACGATTTTAAATGGCAATTACATAAATGATTGGTGACAAATAGGTGACGTTTTCAAATTAGACGTTGTTTATTTTATTCGAAGAATATTCCATATCTGATGTTGGTAAAATGAAGCATCAATAAGTATAAAACGATCAATTTTTAAATGACATTTACATAAATGATTGCTGACATTAAACAGGCGACGTATTCAACGTAGGTACATAACAGTAAAAAAGTACAACTAACGGCGTACCTATTGTATTTTATTCGATTAATATTCCTTATCTGTCGTTGGAAAAATCAGGTTTTAGGGTGGATTCGATCAAACGAGAATAAACGTTAACTTTAGAATAAATCGCTATTTATCCGAGAGTATGTCAGTATGTAATGTCGCGTTTATACGGAAGTATCTTGTATACCCACCGCGTTGTATGAAATAAGAGCTAATTTAAGTATAACGTAATGACGTCCGCTTGTTATATGATTTATGTCAATATGAGCGAATGTTTTGTCAAATTCAAAACTTTTAACAGCTCGATACTTTCCCACGGTGTAATACGACATTGTTTAGTTTACAGGATTTTTACTTTCATGCCATACCTACTGCTTTGGTACAGCATTATTTGCTGCTATGTCTACGTCGAAATACGACTGAGTTTTTCGAGTATAAAATCGGGGTACAAAATTATCTTTCGTAAAGTTACGCGCGTGCAAGCTCACGTTTGGTCGAATCCAACCTCAGTGGGATAAGTGTTATTTGACGTTGGTAAAATTGGATCTTAGAAGCTTTAGTGCAAAGGCACAGTTTTGTACCAAGAACTTCGCGATACGAATACAGTTGTTTAGATGTGCCTGTTTCTTTGGACTATAAAATTGTAGGTGTTTTAGTGTCGATTTTGCCACCGTTAGATAAGGAGTATTCGTCGAATATAATACAAAAAACCAAATTTTTCTGCAATCATTTATGTAAATGTCATATTTAAATCGGTCGTTTTATACTTATTCAGTCGGATAAGTCTTATCTGAAGTTGGTAAAATCGACCCTTAAAAAAGAACGGATTAGTTTGAATTAGCAAATTCTGACAAAAGCAAGTTTGAGATTTCTGCACATTGTCTTCAAAATGACAAAACATGACATAATTGTATGGGAATTCTGCTAATCGCCGCAGCTCCATTGATCAAGTAAGTGAAAACGCGAGCGCAACAATAAAATGTAGTTTTTCATTAGAAACGAAAGCCAGTAAAACATATTCAATGGCTCGTTTGCGTAGTCTTCTGTAATTCAAAGCTCTCGCCATTGAAACTGTGCTCATTAAATCATAACTTCTTTCAAATTACACAATAATCGGATTAGTTTCATTTTTAAAGCAATAAGACTATTGTGTTTAAATAAAAACAGTTGAAATATTTGTCATCTTGACCATTTTCTAAGCATAACATACTCACGGTGGATTGAACATAGCAGGAACTAAAGTTTGCAACAATAACCTCATCTGGCAACTAACTTTCAGCTCATTAGAAGGCAAATAAGTCACTTACGCTTTCGTCGTTAATAAAGGCCGAAAGTGATGAGAGTTGGTTGGTCCTTTGTTATACTTCACTAATTACTTCCAACCTCTTTTTGCTTATCTTCAGCTCATTCACATCACTACACTTATTAACATCCGACGCAAAAATAGGGTGTTATAAGTTTTATCGCTAGCTAGCATAGCTCCTAATCAGCGGGTGAACCGATTTGGGTGCGTTTTTTTATTAGAAAAATGTTTTTTTTTGTTTTGCGATGGTATCAATCAACGCCGTTGTCTTAAAGATATGCACCTATTAAGCGCCCAATAGGCACAGAACTGCATTATAGGATGACACAACAGGCCACATCGGCAATTCGAGCATTTTTGAACACTTATAAGAGTACACTCTAACAGCCATAGCAGAAAATTACTCTCTCACTTGTATAATTGCGCTATCATGTGTCACGGTGAGAACCCAGTAATGTCATAAACGTTGATATGAGTAACTCATCCTTTTAAAGAGGTATATGCTGCTAATAAGCATTTCTTTGGTCTTTAACTAAGCTATTTTCTGAAAAGAAGGCCACAAGTACAACCTTAAAACTTTGGCATTTTAAGGAAGAACATGTGAATCACTAAAATGCAAATAGTTATTTTGTGACTTTATTTAATGATAATATACTGCTTCTTGCTGTACATAGTTAATCTTAAATACTGTTCATCAGCAATCGTATATTAGCATTTATTCAGCTCACATAATCACAATGAGTGGATTGATATAATGTAAAATTAGAGCACACTGCTATAAATTAGACCAATGTAACCCATACTCCCGCTTAGAGCTGAGTACTTGTCCTAGCAACAGCAATAAACCTGCTCATGAAGTTATAAGACGTCTTGGAAGATTTATTATTTCAGCATATAGTTTTAGTATATAGTTGAATTGTAAGAAATTCACGGACCCCGAAATTGTTTTACTAGAGACTGTGGTATTAGCGCACATGTTTACCCTTATTATGCTTTATATGAACCTGTGGCCGATTAGTTTATCACAAGAACTACTTCTGTCAGCTCAAAGCTGACTTACGGTCCACAATTAAACACTTAGAAACCCCATTGCATTTTATTGTGATTAATACAGTTCACATTGCTGGCCGCCATTTTTTATGGATCTATTGAATAAGTTACCTATATTCACATCAGCGATCTTTGTTAAGTTAACAACAATATCATAAAATTATGAATATGAAGTAGTAATATTGTATATGAGTAGATAAAAAGCTTATTATAAAACTAAAATGACAAAAACTTTTTTCATTTTTGCCCATTTTACATATTTAACTAGTAGAAAACAGAAATAATTTGATGGCGCGTGAAAATTTTCGCCTATATTTATATAGTATTTGACAATAAACTTTCTTTCCCATTCGAATTTCAAGTAACATTAAGGAAAATCAATACGAAGTTTACGAAATAATCAATTTACCACTAAACTAAACGTCAATTATAAAATATAAAGTTGAAGGCTAAAGAATTAGTATTATATTAATTCACAAATTTGCCACTTAAGAATATTCAACTTCGTAGAAGCGTTAAAAGATCCTGCTAGAGTGTACTTTTGTAACGCTTGGCTACTACAAACTCTATAATCGGCCAGTGTGCTGTTTAATTGGTAACATTTTACTCTATTATTCAGTCAATGTTCAGCTCGTAGGGTGACAGTTACCTGTAATAATGCTCAAATAATGTTGTTATAATGCTAAAGTGACAGTTGTTCAGCTAATAGCTGATTAATTTGTGCCCAAATTAGAGTTAAATAAGCACTTACAGCGCCTCTAACTCTCTTATTCAGAAGGCTTGTACAGCTAAGGATTATATTGTGGACAGTAGTTCAGCTAATATACAGCAGTTCTGTGCTGCTTGGGCGTTATATTAATATTAATATTTAAAAAATGATATTTGAGTCATTTTTTTTTATTCGAATTATATCTAATGAAGTGTTACCAACCGGTATTCAATATAAGCTTTTTACAACGAATCATTAAAATGAATATTTTGTCAGATATTACAGCTTTAAAATACCGGGACAGCGATTGAGGCCTTGCGGCAGTACCGGCCGGGGGCGAGAGCTTATATTTGAGTGTTTTTCTTATGGGCAATTATAATTATGATTATTGCTCTTTCAAGAGTAACATCTCAAGAAATTTTATTTGTATTGTCTAATGACAAAAAAACTCTGAGCGTTTTATATAAGACAGCATTACCCGGGCCGAGACGCTTGTCGCTAGTTATAATGTAAGTGTATACATTATATTCGTTGTCGTTTTCTATACATAAAGCAATGCCGTCTGTGGTCGGCTTGATTAAGCGATATCTAGGTTGCTATCTACGATTGTTGATAGTATCTAATTTTCATACTAATACTCGTTCCGCTCCAAATACTGGCACGCGCTTATTATTATTTGCTTGAACATTGTCATTGCTATTGTATGAAATTAAATGATGAAGGAGATTTGTTGATAATACCTAAGCATTGACCTAAGGTTTGATGTAACTATGTGAGAGCAGTCAGTATTTTTAACATACTTTCAGTAAATATAATATATGATGGATAATTTTATTTAAAATTAATATTTATGTAGACAAGTTTACTACAGTAGCAAATTATATAGCTCTCATAGTATAATACTGTAAAATGGATAACTGGTTTTTTATGTACACTTTTGAAAAAAAGCTAGATTAAATAGAATTGTCTTTAAAACCCGAATAATTGGGAATATAAAAAAGATTTTAATCCAGATTTTGATTATGTATACACTATGGACCAAATCCGGTGTTCGGTTTAGGCATGTTCCTAGTATTTTAACACGAATAGCGCAAATCGATTGTAAAGTTCAGATGGGTATCTAGCGCAGTTGATTTCTAAACATTTGATATGAATACCAGCTGAAAGGTCTATCAATAGACTGAGTAAGACAATAGAGCGAAGAAGTGTTGAACTGTAGATGACTCGATCATGATAGCGATAAAATGAACTCAATCGATTGAATCGCTCAGAGTAATTGCATTTTGCTTGTGTAAATGTCTTAAAAGAAAAGATTATAGACAAACCTGGAAAACTAAAAATAGTTGCAAACAATTTACAGGAATGTCAGTCACTAATAGTTTTACATAGCTATGTTGAGCGCTTAGTTCCATTTTCCTCTTTTTGCGTGTAAGAATTCCCAACTCATTATCTTCTAGAGTAGGTAATAACCACTTGCGTCAATAATAGTTAAGAAGGTGTCATTAAACACTTGATCCAAATTCTATGCTTGGCTTGGATAATAAATGTAAAAAAAGACACCCAAGACAATTATAGCAAAAACTCAGCCAATCTCTAAATATTGATCACATTGAATTGCAAATTGTAGTTTAGCGATAGACAGAAAATGAAAGTTCTGAATAAAGTTACGACTCACGTCAGTTTTTGTTGATCATCTCGTGTGAAATCTGAACATGGCTTTTTATGAATTTTAAGTGAATGATTTAAAGGCTAGTCCCACGATCGGTCCATTGGAATCGCGTTCGGTGTAAATGCCCCTAAGTAATGTCTCATCAGTTAATTAAATAGATTTCTCGGTGATTGTTCTTTCAAAGTTAAAGAATTATGCGAATATACTTTCAACAGAAACTTTCAGAGAAACGATCATTCTATTTATTTTTTAGTCTCCAACAACATTATTTAGTTACAATTAGTAATTATTTTGTCATTGTCTAACTCTCATAAAACTTGCATCATAGTCACTTAAACAGCAGTGAAAGCTTATTAAAATCTACGTAGTGGATGATCAGTTTTTAGTTAGTTGTAACAAATGCGATTGGTGTTTCACAAGAGATTAAGATAAACACCCAAAGGCGGATGAATAATATTGTCAAAAATTGGAGCTGCTTTCACTGGTCCATCTGGACGTTGATCAACGAGCTCTTAATTGGATAACGTCGTCTATTCTTCGGTTAGCAAACGAGTGATGAGCGTTTTGACAGAGCAATTAAGAAACTAAACGAGAGCCCCAGCGAATAATAGCCAGGCCGGGCAGAGCGTAGGACTGAACTTATTATTGAGACATTGAGGTTGGAGCTTGATATTTTCTTAATGTCTGGCAATCAATCATCAAGGTTAACGATTCTATTATCAAGGGAGAACATTGCGAATTCCTAGCTGTCAAAAGTAAACCGAAGTAATTAAATACTAATCATTGTTAGCGTAACAGAGATAATATTTCTTCATACGTATATAGATCACAGTTAGCGGCTAGTATTTATTCAAATGGAATTGTACAATCGGTCAATTATACGTGCAGTAATATAATATACTTGTATGCCGATAGTTAATGGGCTTCTTATAAAAAGGAACGAAATTGATTTTTTATGGGCGCGACGGGCGGCTCGGAACCGCAACCGCTAAGGGCTAGCGGAACGCCCAATGATCTCTTGCCGGGTTTATGGTTACGGCTATATTTGATCAGCGCCGCCAGTGTCCCACATTCGTCGCATTTCTTCTCGAAGCGCTTAATTGAACGCGGCCGGCACCTACTACACTCTATTATTATAATATCGCCGCAGATTCAAGAAAATAGAAAATGCCCGAGGGCCCGCTTTCTTGCAAGTAACCCAGCCTAGTTACAGACAGGTGGGCGCAGCCGCATTGAAAAAATATCAATCTTCGCAACACGAGTATGATTTTGATGACCACTTACACTCGATATTAATTTCGAACGCAATAATATTTCCGTATCATATAACAGTACGGTTCCGTTGAGTAAATTTATTGTTATTAAACTAGAACATCATCTGAGCGCGATGCGGACGCATAGCACGGGCGATTATTTTTGTTACGGAATGGCTTTATGTTGAGACGTGGTATCATATCTAACGGTGTAGAGACAGCCGAGTATATTCTTGCATCGACATAGGAGAGTTTGTGCTTTCTAACCAGCGAGCGATCGAGTGTCTGGAGTGAAATCGCCAGAAGCAGCCGAGAGCCGCTGCGTGCCGCGCCCGCGTGGCGTGCTCACGTCGCGCATAATATGAATCGAATCTTTTTCTAACTAAAGAAAGTAAAAAAAAACTAACTCGTTCGCAGACTTCTAGAACGTTGTTGCGCGCGTATTCTGAAGCTGCGGAGCTACGCTACGCTAATTCACACGCGCCTAGATGATGAAAAGCAGTTTTAGCAAACGTTTAGGACATGCAGGTCTAATCAACAGCACATATTTTATTCGTGGCCCAATTCATTCGCGATGAGAATTCCAACCTATAAATTAAAATACAATAAATATTCAGTCGCAACTCCAATAATGGAATACGATTTGCAATGCACTTATAAAGTCGACCTTGCACATAATAAGGTGAAGGCCGCGCGCGGTTTCCTCTCGACGCAACGGGAGCTGCGCGCGCGCGTGCAGTGAAAGATGCAGTTCCGGCGGGGCTGCACTCGGTCAGTGGGTCAGCGAGCCCCACCGCGGCAGGTGGGGCGAGTGGGGCGCGTGGCCGGTGGGGCCCGGGCCCCGGGCGCCCAGTGCCCGAGAGTTTGCCGCCGAGATGGTCGGGTGTGCGCCCGCGCCGCGCCAGTAGCGCCCATGCAAATCGCCCGCGCCGGGCCCATGCTAGTGCTCACATTCGTGTTTTGGTTGCAGGCCGCTGACTGACACTGGACTGTGACTATGAAGAAGACCAGGCTATTGCTGGCGATCGCGACGCTCCTGTTACAGGTTGGTTCAGTTTTATTTTACTTTTAATTAGTTATATAGTTTTTACAACTTAATAACAAGATAATTTAAATAAGTTAATTAGGAAATGTGATGATTAATCAACTTATGAATAGACAATAATCAGTATTTGTGAATTACTTGCGTCAAGATGGCATGTGAAATTTATTGATTAATGTCCGATTTCCCATTGAAAATTAGTATAATTCCACGCGGAAGTGATTTGAAAAAACATAACTGAATTTTGTGAGTACCTTCGTCTATATTTTGCATGATTTTCATAGATTTTTTTGTTTGGATTTCGAACGCAATTCACTCGCCGTATTTAAGCGACTAATTCAAAAATAGCGCTCCAGTTCCTAGATAATATTACCATTAAAAAGAAATATATTTTATAAATGTCAACATGCATACGTGCTGTTAAAATAATATAAAATCGAACTCATTGCGGATAGTAAAGTGGTGACTTAACAGTAAGCTGCAGTAATTGAATCATAGTAATGATGATAATAGGCATAACGCGGGTTTGCGGGGCTGCAGCTTCAGGATACCGTTTTGGCTGCGGCTGCGGCTGGCCGTATAGATAACACAGCCCCTATTTGATTCTACTGGCCAGTGAATTATACGTAATCGATACTTAACATATTTTATAAATAGTTTAAATATTTAAAAAAAAAACAAATGGATTATAAAGTATATCAATAGTTGTAAATATTGAACGAAGCTTTCTCCTTGTTTAATTTAAGGGCAAATTCGATAAGAATGTTGTGTGTAATTTGTTTTATAGACGTAAAATTTTATTTTTATAAAGAAAATTAAACTTGAATTGAACAATATGTTGTTGTCTGCCACGTTAATTATAAGGAGTAATTCATATGCGGAATTAAGTAATAAACAAAATTATCTTTAAATAATGCAATGCAGGATTTTCAGTCATAATTGACTACAACAACGACTACAAGTCTACTAATGTAGACTTTGCAAAGAGTTGGAGGACATAATTAATCTATTTAAGCACTTTTTTACTTAACCTGAATTTTTTTTTTAATTAATCTATTTAAGCACTTTTTTATTTGACCCTCTATACTTAGAAATTTTGAACATTTTGGTAGTGTAGTAAACAAGAACAGAAATACGTAAAGCATTAACATAGCTTGCGCACTTGTATATCAGCATCAATATATTGTAAGAACAACCGTATCTTAAACTCCTGAAATAAGGCTGCTTTGTTTCTACTAGAAAATAAGTGATGTTTTATGATGCAGAGAGTAATTTGTACGGACGAGTAAGCTCGTTGATTAACTTAAATTGGAGCTTAAGATGTTTGTGATAGAGGTGTTTATGAGTTGGTTCGTGGTGCTGCATTGGCGTGAGTTGCAACCGGCTGCTTGCTCTTGAATAATTCAGCTTTTTCCGCTCATGTCCGCGGCAACTAGGCTAATGATTCCGTTAGCACATCCACAAAACACCGCACTATTGGCAGATAACTGCGTATGCTTATTTTTCATTTTCTACACCCATTCTTTCAAAATTAATGTGATATATTGATAAAGTATGATCGATTTATCTGTAATGTTACATAGACCATATTCTTGATTTTCATTAAAAATTCCGACCAGAGCAACATTTTACTGTCTCTATGATTAAACAATGAGTAGGTACCTTCCAGACGCCCAAAGAAAACAAGTATATTTGGTTTGAAAAACATAGTTGGTAATGAAAAAACAAAAAGGTGTTGCCGGTTGCCGAAATACTACAAATAGTTTTTCAAGAATTTTCAAACGTTTAAAAAAAAAACATTTTCACCATGCAAAAAGCAAACTTTCCTCTTTTATTTGGTCAGAGACAAAAAGTAGAAACGATATAATTTGCATAACACGAGCGATCCGTTCCGCGGCGCGCAGCGGCCAAATACCCTTTAGAACACTTTCACTGACTCCGCAAGTCCACGGCTTTTGGCGTTGACGTAACTTTCATGGCCGATTTCGTTTCAGTGACATCACGAAGAAATCGCCCAAAAGCGACGACCTTTATGTAATTAAAGTGAGGTCATGTTTGTTTATCTGCTGATCGCTACAAACTTTCATCGGTAAAGCGTGAATAAGTGAAATGAAAAATTATAGGGTTGTGTTACCCAGAGCTGGTACATTACTCAATATATTTTTTTTTAATCTGATTTAAAAACACATAAATGGTAAAGCTCAAACCCTAACACATTGTTGATCAAAAAAGTATCCACAAAATACTTTCTTTCTCATAAAATATCAAAAGCTATAAAATACTTTAAATCGTGACAATATCCACTCTGATTGAACATAACGCTTATTATTACGTCAAAGTCTTGTAACTTGTTGAAGCTGTATATCCCCTTTATTCAGATCGTTCTATTGTACTCTTCAATCGATAAAAGCATTCGATTCTTACCGCTGTTACGATACAATCGTGTCGATGCTCAAGATTAGATCACCGTCAGTTAATTTGATCAATCAGTGTCAACAACCAACCGACTGGTTATTGATTATCCTCACTCAATCTGTCTACTTAGTAAGCAGATGTGTTAGCTACATTTAGATAAGGCTGTACAGATTGCTGCTACTTAATAAATGTATTTTTGAAATGAAAGTGCGAAATGAACATGTCAATTAGGTATTAGCAAGCGAAAAAATGATAAACCCATTGTACTCTTAATACGTGTTAGGTTTTAGTTTTCTATAAACAAATAAGTTGAGTACATATGTGTCCCAAATCCCTACTATACCTGTCGAATTGGTTTGTCAAAAAAGCAAATTTATTTATGTACCATAAGGTACCACTCCGAAAGTACCTCGTTAATCACTCCCATTAATCACATTTTTAGAGGCTAGTAATATTTGCAGATTAGTGCAAGCACCTCATTTGAATATAGGTAAATAAATTCGGTATGACAGTCAATGCGACTAAAATGCAGCAAGCACTAAAATACAAGAATTCGAAAGTGCTTACTTTGTCAAAGAAAGTGTAAACCGTCACTTTCATTTAGTTGTCGATACTCAATTGTAATTACTTGGATTATCAAAAGAATCGATCTGTTCTAGCTATTTATAGGTGCTAAATAAAAAGCTTAGATATACAAGTAAAACTCCAATTATCTTCACGCCATTGTTTTTAGTTTATCAAACTTTCGGTCGATAAGTAGATTGTTTGCGCTGTTTTCTAATTGGGATTAAAGATACCTTTATTTTATAATTCAACTTTAACTGTTACGATTACGAGTATTGCTCTTTTGAAAGATAACATAATAGTCAAATTTAAAAATGCTTCATTAAAATAATTGCTTGAAGTGAGCACATCATCCACGTAAATCTAATAAGGTAATCCTCACATCATTCTAAAAGCACACAGCGTGCCTGAAATGCTTTCCCGTGCGCAGGGAAAGTGTTTTCGAGGCTGTGCCCTTCCCATGCACGGTTCAAGTTCACGATGAAATATGCGCCGGCGATCGAGAGATAAACAAGACGTGCCGTATTAATCACTGATCGATTACGTTCCGATTCACGAAAACACGTTGCACTGTGATTTACGCATGTTGTTACTGTAATTATTATTAAGACAGAGTTTCACTTGTCTAAGCTGTTATTGGAGGACCGATTCCGTTCCTGTACATCAATCATGAGGATTAATAGAAACGGTTTTATAAATAATGTCGACATTACTAGAGCTCTATTTTTGAATCACTAGCGTTAATATTACAAGTGATTTTCGTTCGAAAATCGATGAAAAAACAATGAAAATCACGTGAAATATTGTCGCAAGTACTTACATAACGGTGTTATATTTTTAAAAATCATTCTTGTGTGGATTTTATCCGGTTTTCTTTTGAAAATGACATTTATCAACGAAAATCACACGCCTTATTGAGGCGAGTGATTCAAAAATAGGGCCCCCGACCCTACGACTACGAGGGCACCAAGTTACGTGTACAGTGCGACATGGATCTTTTGGCTACAGAATAAATGACCTCTATTCATTTACTAGCGGTCCCCCGCGACTTCGTCCGCGCGTTTTGAGTTTGCTCCCTCCCCTCCCGTCGCAGCGTGATGTTTTATATCCTAAAGCCTTTCTCAATAAATAAGCTATCTAACACAGAAATATTTTTTCAAATCGGTCCAGCAGTTCCTGAGATAAGAAGATGATAACTTCAAACCAACAAACTCTTCAGCTTTATAATATAATTAGCGCAAGCGCACGTTGTACTTAAGCTACAAACATTATTTTGGTGCAGAGTTATGTTAAAACTGTGATAGCTCCTAAGATATTTATTGGAATCAAATGATATAAAGGGCAACTTTGTTCTAAATGAAATGCTCGTGATGATGAATGTATTTATTTTGATAAGAATAAATACCTGTGTGTATAATACACCT
Organism: Pyrausta purpuralis; assembly: GCA_963924145.1. Taxonomy (NCBI): domain Eukaryota; kingdom Metazoa; phylum Arthropoda; class Insecta; order Lepidoptera; family Crambidae; genus Pyrausta; species Pyrausta purpuralis. The sequence continues at coordinate 11,201,403 of OZ001659.1, read as the reverse complement.
CTAAACATAATGCATTATTTTTTCACAAATTTATTAACATAAAAAAGGTTGTAGTAAGTCAACCATAAAAGATAGACTTATGCTGTCGCGGACTTTATTATAGAACTCTTAATGCTGAACAATCCTGTCATACATGATTTTTGTGTAACTTTAGCGGTTTCCGCAGCGTACGCAGCGGAAGCTCTAAAAAGGAATTTCTTTCTCCCGTTTTCGCAACATTTTTGATTGCTGCTGTGGTCTTATGAGTCGTATCTTTATGTTATATAGCTTAAAGCCTTCCTCGATAAATGGACTATCTAACATAAAAATAATTTTTCAAATCGGGCCAGTAGTTTCTGAGATAAGCGCGTTCAAACAAACAAACAAACTCTTCAGCTTTATAATATTAGTATAGATTCTGTGCTTTTGGCTAACGGTGACAATCAGAACTAACGCCTGTCACCTTCAAAAATGTGGTTGCCAGATTAAGTGTAACCAAATCTTCCCAATCTTACAGACAATTTTCCCGATTTTCCTAATGTTTAATTTCGTAATGCTTTTTAAATACCGCAGAACTAAACTCCTTAAATGAAGTTAAAGTTTACAATGGTTTTTTTTTGTCTTAACAATTGTATTGCGTTTAAAATCAGTGGAATATACATGATACAAACATACATGCTTATACTACTTTAAATTAGTACCCTTGTCTTTGACTTCGACATGGTTAGGTAAAAAATATTCGGTAAACAGCAACGGCATCGGTTCAATTGTATTGGGTTATATCATGAAATTGACGAAAAGAAAACGTCTCAGCGATCATCTTAGGCAAAATCTACTTTAAATACTAAAACGAATAAGAGGACGTGTGTTACTTTCATGAGAAAACATTCAAAGAAACAAAAAGATCGACAGATATCAACCACGTGACATCCGCGACTTTTTCTCCTCACCCATTACGAAGCATCTACTTTATTAGACATAAACAAAGATACATGAAGATCGCAAATCTCGAGACGTGCTCTAAACGTCACTAAATCGGCACGTCACGTTTCATAAAGCACTCATTAGTTCATGTGAGGCAGGTTAGTTACTACAGAGGAAAGCTCTTATGACAATTAAGAGCATCAGTTCAGATGCAGGCATGCAGGTCGTTGATAATCACGCCCATCTGATGCACGCACCATAAGCACACTTCCCACGTCCTACCGGAACAATGAGATCTGTGGGAGACAGGTTTATAACCACGAGTGCATGTAGACATCCCGGAACTTATTGTTTAAAAGCATGTTAAGACCATTGAAGGTGTAATCGAAATACTTCGAATATAAGCCTGTTTTATCTTATCTAAACATCAGTGTAGTTTTTGATAATCCCGAAAAATTAAATATATTGTTGAATCTTTAAAATGTTAAAGATGAAATAAGAAAACAAAAAGCGCACGGGCGGTACGCGAACCAGCAACTTCATCTTTAAAAATATAAAATATGACACTGTGAGTGTAAAAAAATTCCTTACCATGTTAGATGTAGTTGAATTGTTTGTTATTCAACAATGGTTAGGTTGAAAACAAACAAAATAATAAAATATTTGCAAGAAAAAAAAATTAAGTTCTTTGCTAACGCGTTGATGTCTTTTCCACGTCAAATGTTTATCCATTTCTCAGAACGACGTTTTATTGGAAAGTTATACAGACATTGGCCAAGGAATAAAAACAGACCATACATTATTAACATTTTGTAATATCATTGATTCTAAAAAAGTAAATCCGCGCAAAACGCGTATTTCATATTGGGACGTTATTGCAAATACATGTGTCTAGCAAACGCAAATAACTTTCATTTCCTGTACAAATATCAGAGGTGAAATCTGTGTTGTAGGATAAAAGGACTTTAGATTATTGTGACACTCAAAAACATAAATAACTTCGACCTTGTTAGTATTCGCGAACCTTGTGGAACACAAACAAAAATCCGGTTTTACTCATTTCACGTTCATTTGAACAACTTTCATCCGCGTCTTACTAATTTTTGTACTAAAATAAAAGTGTGTAAGGTATGTGTAAGTGGACAGGTTCTTTAAATACACGATTTATTTTCATAGCTTATGTAACAGTTATTTTTACCAATCAAAATGAATAAACTTATATTTGGTCTAAAGAAACCGTGAGTTTTTCTGAAAACATGAGTATAGCGTCGAATTGGTGTCATTGCCTGCGCATAATGTAATTTTAAATATTAAACCCATTTCTATGAATAGGGTATAATTTACAATAGAGACTCAGGTTTTCAGATATTCAAATCGCAAAGTTATTATTTCAGGAGCTATCATAGAATAGATTACTAGAATGTATTTTTTTATTTAAACTTTATAGCACTGTAAGTTGTAAAATTGGCGGTCTTAATGCCTTAGATAGAAATGCAAAGAGTCAGTGGCGAAATATCTACAATTTCTATTTACTACATTACAAATATTATTATTTATTGCTACATACCCGTATAGCATAGTTCAGTGTTTTTTAACCATTTTGATTTCGTGACCCCCTTACAAGTTGAGAAATTCTGCCCTTGCGTCATAAAAACCAGAAAAATAATTAAATTAAAAGACCACCAAGTTTTTGTAAAAAATAAGAGATTTTAGCGTGTTTTAACCATAAAATTATTATCCCTTTGGGATAGAACGACAAAAGCGAGATGTCACTAGCACCAAACTGTGTGATAAAAAGAGATGGGAGATGCGAAGTAGCAGAGCCGTTTTTAGCAGCTGTCAGCTGAAAACTTTCATTTAAGTTTTTGAAAATTTATGTGAAATTGTGTACATTTTGAAGAAATATTTCTGTTGAAACATGGTGACTTGATCGATGATTGATTGTTGTTCATTACAGCGGAATAACCCAACAAATAATCATTCAACAGGTAAATTAGTCCAAATCGAAGCCTCTTAATATACGACTTATATTTACCAATGCGCTTCAAATTTAAAGTACTCAGTTTGATTATTCTATTCTACAAACGTTAATTTACGTAAAAAGTAAAGACAGAATAACACAGGGAATGTATATACGAATATTTTATATAATGACTTAATATTTAGTTTTACACTAGAGCTGCATGTTCAATATTTTGTGTCGGCTGTTTATCATGCAGTAAACTAATATGTTTATCCTAGGAACATTGTTTTTAATCACCTGATCGAAAAGTTATCTCATTTAAAGCTACAAATGTTACTTACTTATGTTAGTTACTGACATCTTAAATCGGTTTCGTTTGATAGCTTTTACTTGTCCTTCTATTCCGATAGGAATATTAATTTTATGGTTTTAACGCATCCCAAACAGAGCGAAGCGACCGCTTGAAATTATTGATTATAAAGGAAATATAAAAAGTACATGTAATAAATAATGCGCGACCAAAGCAAATGCGTTAAATTTTGTTACGCTATCCGTATTCATAAAAGCGACAAAAAATCATAAATGAATACGCGAGTTACGGAGCGCGATTTCGAGAATAACATATAATTTACCCATTTTTCATCATCATTCGACAACAAAATTCGACCCCGAGCGAAGCGAGTGCGAAAAATGATTTGTTATTGGAATAAATATCTAATCACTTAGTAAAGTCTTGTTAAGTATCCTATAGCTTTTCACAGTTAAACACAGTGATGTAGGTACCTATCTGCTTATATTTAGTGCCACAAAAAGTATATTTTGTAACTGGGTCAAAGGAAGCCCTGACATCTGCGCCATAAAAATAACGAACTTTTAGGGTTTTTCGAGTATCCGTTGCGGATTGGGGAGAGGCGGATGCGGTGATGCGGCACTTTGATACTTTCACATGCGCGGGCGCCGCACCTGCCGCGAGTAGTACGACGTTATATCGCGCCATCTATCCAGCAAACATTTACAATTAAGGTTATGATGCCATAGATGAAGAGCATTTAAGGGAGTTCAAGAAATATGATTTAAAAAAGAAGCACCGTAATTACAGACTACCAATTTAAATTCAAGGCTACTGTCAGTGAAAAAACATGTAATTTTGCCATACCATACATACAAGACTCTTTCAGCTTACATATTCATTAAAACGATAGAAATGCATAACATATACAAATAATAATAAGAGATTTGATTATTTAGGTAAAAGCCTGCACATGAATGTGTTAAATACTTTAACATAATATAATATTAATGTAGACACATAGATAAGCGTTTACAATGACGGTTAAAGGAATTTCAAAGCTATGATCTTATTCAAGCCTTTTTAGCAACTCTATAAAATTTACACTGAGATATTCATAAGGTTTTGAAGTAGCTTATCTATACTCTGATATTAAATTAGATAGACCACAATGACAGCTATGATCACTGATCATGTAATGGCTATGATTGCACTTTTTTATTTTTAATGTTGCAAGCGTATTGCTATAGTATTGTAAACACTTAATTGTGAGCGATTAAATATTTTTTAGACGACTTTTCAATATTATGATTCAGTTCTTATTTGATAAATAATAAATTAAAAACGTTCAACGTTATTAATGAAAAACCGTCCTTTCACTAGCAATGGCGACATTTTTGTATGACATACCTATGTTGTTACCTTTTTATTACTTTCTACAAATACATTATTAGAAATCATGATGGTATTTGCTTAACATGATTTTAAAGTCCGTTTTTCTTTGCTAGTTGAATATTCATTCTAAAATAAGAAAAACACAAAAATCAAATTCTACATAGGCAGTTAATCGTTAAACTTTGAGATATTTTAAATTAGATAGTAGATTAGTTTTATTCACTGACATATTTATACAAGTTATGAAAAGTTTGTTTATAGTATTGGGCTAGCTAAGAAAAACCGAATTTATTTTTGTACATGTTTTGTAATAACGCTGTTATATTTTATGCTATAAACTTCTGCACAACACAAACTATATATATATTATTAAAATTTAATGTTTTTATAGCAACGATTGAATAAACAATAATTTGACGATTATTTTGGAACAACACTCTTCTTACATTAGGGCGCGTATGATATGTAGGACGTCCACCGACAAGGTGTACAGACGACCTCGTAAAGATCGCAGGATCATACTGGATGCAAATAGCTTGTGATCGGTCGCTGTGGAAAACCGTTGGGGAGGCCTATTGTCAGCAGTGGACGTCCTTTGGCTGATAATGATGATGATGAATATTTATAAAAATCACGAAAAAGTGGCGACCCACCAAATTTCATTAATGTCTACCTAATTAAAAAACAGAGTATAAATATATCATCAAATATCAAACATACCTTTACTACTATTGGGTGCGAGCTAACCGACCTTCGTGAGAGTTGTCAAAGAAAGCTCTATTTGTCAAAGAGTGCATGTTTATAGGTCCAGTCAGTGTTTTCTTCCGCAATTGACAATCTCGATCAGTGGGTAATTTCTAACCGGTTTAGAAAACGCGCTCGGCGTCTATGTATCAGCTCAACATGTAAGCGAAAGCGATAAAAGCTATATTTGCTTGGATTTAGATGCACCGAGTATTGTACATTATGTACCGACATGCAACCCAACAGTTGCACCTATTCTTAGCCTCATATATGGACCACCTGTTGTCGCTCTCGCCCCATATCCCTTTAACTAACATCCAAATACAGAATATCCAGTTTCACGTAGACGCATATAATTTTCCCTGTTACCTACTTTCTTAACTAAGATTAAAACTAAAAAGATGACGAAGTCAATAAAAGCGAGCACGTTTCTTAGGCATTTTCTCTAAACGAGACGTGATTAAGTTCATTCTCTAATCAAGTTTTACAGCTTTGTCAAATGGTTATCGTTCGTTTTGAATACCCCAACTCATTATCGGGACCATTTTATATGTGTGTTAAAATTATCAAGTAGGTACATTCATATTTATTTTCTTCCCAAAATGAGAAAAATAAGGTGGGGTGATAGAGTATATAGAATGCATTGTTGTTCTGTTAATTACCGTTGTTGGAAGAATAACTCTTAAATGTTAAATAATGTAGCATGTGAAATATCAAAATGCAAACTTTCATTAATTTAACAGCTCTATTTGACTCAAGCTAAGCGTTATCATTATCTGCCATTTATAAAGTAATTATCATTATAATTTCAATTGTTAAATTGTCCGCTGAATAATACGAGTAAGAATGTAACAAACTATCGTGAAAGCAGCCGCGGAACTCATCCCGCGGTATGATTGCGCTGATTAATATTATAATTGGTTGCGCGAGCTATCCGTCAGTGTAGAAAGTCGGAAAGAACGCACTGCTACGAGATCGCGCTCGCTCGAGGTGTGCCGGCGCACGCCGCTCGCGCCAACTAGACTGCGACGCAGGAATGCGCCGCTCTGAACACAAACCACTAAACGGACACATAACTCATAATTAAAGCAAAACGTCTCCATACCGCTATTTACTCGTACCAACTATTCTGAATAAATGCTAACGGAAATCAATTTTCCACATCTTAGGTTTCATTCATGCTAATAATATGATTTAACAGATATTTTATTCTTAACATTCGTGTTTCTTTAATTACAGGAAGCAACATGCGAGCCACCGGTGGATTCCGCTTCGTTACCCCTGGAACACCGAGCAGGCGGCGGCTACGGGCCTCCGCTGCCTCCGGCCCACACAGACGACCCCTGGCCCCTCGCCACGCCCGACAGTCCCAAGATAAAACATCTACAAGTTCAGTGCGAGAAGACCCACATGCGGGTCAACATCGAATTCGACAGACCGTTCTACGGAATGATATTCTCCAAAGGCTTCTACAGCGATCCTCACTGCATGCATTTAAAACCCGGCACGGGACATCTCAGTGCGACGTTTGAAATCTTCCTCAACAGCTGCGGCATGTCAAGCTCTGCGAACCACAACGTAGCCAGTTACGGAAGCCCCACCCCGAGCGGCTCATACGTGGAAAACACGATTATTGTACAATACGACCCTTACGTCCAAGAAGTATGGGATCAAGCTCGAAAATTACGGTGCACGTGGTACGATTTCTACGAAAAGGCAGTCACATTCAGACCCTTCCAAGTGGACATGTTACACGCGGTCACTGCTAACTTTCTCGGAGACAACCTGCAATGCTGGATGCAAATTCAAGTCGGAAAAGGGCCCTGGGCCTCGGAAGTGTCCGGTATTGTCAAAATAGGACAGACCATGACAATGGTGCTCGCAATCAAAGACGACGAAAATAAATTCGACATGCTCGTAAGAAACTGCGTAGCACACGACGGCAAGAGGGCTCCTATTCAATTGGTAGATCAGTACGGATGTGTCGTCAGGCCAAAAATTATGAGCAAGTTCCAGAAGATAAAGAACTTCGGTCCTTCTGCTTCTGTTGTATCGTTTGCTTATTTCCAAGCTTTTAAATTCCCCGACTCGATGAATGTGCACTTCCAGTGTGTCATCCAAGTGTGTAGATATAACTGCCCCGAGCCAAAATGCGGAGGTCTCGGTGCCGATTATGGAGTACCTCTGCTTGGAGGCAACACGCTCAGCGCTGGTGAATACGGAGTACCCAACTCACCACACGCCGAATACGGTCCGCCACCACAGTCACCGCACTCCGAGTACGGCGTGCCACCCGCGTTCCCAGACCCGAGACATCCCGCGGACGCCACAGGATCTTTCTCAGAAAAACGGGACGACGCCGTACCGCCTCCACAGGCTCAAGTTTCCTCAACGCCAAACGCTCCAAGTCCATCATCGCCCGCGCCCTCGCGCAGCGACGACGATGAAGTAAACCTACCGCCACCGCCACCGCCAGGTCGTCGCGGAGTATACAACACAGTCAAGAGGAAAGATGAAGGTCACGGTAACCTAGCGACGCTGGGCGGCCGTCCTCGGTCAGTCGAAGACTTACCCGAACGATTAGTAGGTGCGAGAAGACGACGAGAGACGTCGACGCCGACGCGAATCTACAAGCGCGACGCTCAAGAGATGACCGACGTGAACACGAGTCGGACCATACAAGTGGTGGCGCCGGGCGACGTGAACTTCGCTCTCAACAACGCCGCGGCGAACGAGACCGTGGTGATCCAGTCGCCGGCGTCGGACCCGGAGACGATCTGCATGTCGGTGCCGTCGTTCGTGGCGGGGCTGGTGATGCTGCTGCTGGTGCTGGTGGTGGCGTCGCTGGTGGCCGCCTTCCTGTTCGTGCGCGTGCGCGCGCTGGACCGCAAGGGCGCGCACGCGGCTGCCTACTACGAGACGGATTACGTGAAGCACACAAACTAGATCGGTAGGTGGTGCAAGTGTGACGCGAGGACGTTCCATAAACTCTTCTCGGATCCAAAGAGCGAGCGCGCTTCGGCCCCGGCCGGACGGCGGCGCGCTGTCGCGGTCGCGATCGAAGCCCGGTGACATGTGAGTTATTTATTTAGTTAGTAGTGAGCGTGATGTATATGTTCGACTGTTGTTTTGTAAATTATTTTATTCGTGTGAGAAGCACTACCTGTACTGCCTTTATAGTCGATACGTCTGTTGTAATTTTGTAAAGAGTCGTAAGTAAGGAGTAGAACTAAGGAAGTTGTATACCAATAAAAAAGTGTCGCGTGAGTAAAATGTGACTCGTTTTTTTTCCTGACCATAATAGTAATTTCTACACGAATAAGCGAGGAGATCGCCGCTTTCATCGAGTGTCTCGAGTGAGACATAAATCATCTTTAATTTTAATCAGATCTTGGAAACATAAAAAGCGTCGTATAGTGAGCAAAAGTGTGAGAAACGTAGACATTGTTCTAAATGTGTAACAAACAAGAAAACTTGAAGCGTACTCCCACGTTTTAGTTGAAATATGGCTCATGAGACTTAAGCTGCTCTTTGTGGTTACTCGAAACTAATTAGCTTATGTCTCCAATTAGTATCTACTACTCTTGAATTAAGAGAAAACCATGTTTTGAAATAATAAAATAAATTTATTTTATAGAGGTATATTCTAATACTTAGAGTAGGTATGTTACAAAAATAGTAATATATTTATATAAACAAAAATTCACAGCAGCAACTATTACACAATCAAAGTTCGACAATTGGTTAGTAGATGTGTATGTGAATCAGATCGGTACATAAAAGAAACGCTTTGTAGTTGTGTTCCTTCTAAAATGGGTATGAAATGTTCAGAGAGCGTTTGATTTAGATCGGGATAAGTATCAAAAGTAGACACATTATATTTGAGGCAACACAGACATGCAAATATTAGATGTTTATTACAACGATAATTTAAACGATATGCATGTTTATATATGCACGCTCTATTGTTACACAATTGCACAAACAGATGAACCATAAAACGTGAAAGCTTCGGCTGTAATCGTCATCGTTTTAAATAAGCGATTGTATCCGCTCACGCACTGATATGCTCAATAAGAAAAGTGATAGGTATAAAGCATTGAAAAATAACTAGATATGAACAAATTGGCTTGGAAAATATCAGTCATAAAGTTCTAGCATTTTACGAGTTCGTCTGATATCTGCACTACTGCATTGTTTTGTGAATCAATAAAAATCAATAACTGATATCAGCATTTTTTGTCAGCGCTATAAATAAACCATCCCAACTCATATTATGCAAGAACCAAAAATAAAACGACTTTGACACATCCAATTCAAAAATACAAAACAAGTGGACAGATTTAGAGTTTTCATTTGACGGTGTTCCCACTAAGACAAGAAAACAATGCATGTAAATAAAATGTTTCATTTTAGTTTCAGTACAGTTTACATAAACCTTTTTTTAAGTCAAGTAGAATGTATCCTTGCTCTGCACGAAGCCCGTGCTTACGAATCTACCCGTCCCTTTCTTACATGAAAGAGAAAGCGAAACCTAACTTTAATTACTTCTACCACTCCATCACCATTATTACCTGGTTATCGTAAGAGTAGACCTGTTGCTGTCACTGCGCGGTGAGTAGTGTACCAAAAGTACTGTATTGACAAGAAACGGACGAACGCGGGTAGTCTTACGATAAACGTTTAGTACAATCGTCATCATTAAAAAAATGACGAAAGTGGTTCGAAACTAGAGCTCCAGATCATATGCTGCCCTAGTGGCAACATAGCAGATATTCTTGAATCTATCTACCTCACCTGAGGCGAATGTCTGATGAAGTGTTGTCTACGCGTGTGGGGCTCTCGTACCACACGCGTATACAACACCTTATTGCCAAACGCAGCCGATCGGCGTGCTTCACTGCTTTAAAAGGCTAGTTACCACTAAGAACAAATCAAAATGTTGGTAGTTCCTAGTGATTCAATTATGGTATGGAGATATCAACACACTAATTTATTTCTGAATTCAAATAAGGATGATAAATATGAAATAATAAAGTTTGTCCAAAACACACATTTCGTCACGTGACCTTAAACGCCTATCAAAGGATGTGACCTCAAGCCTTGCACGACGGCGGTTTTTTATTTGCTGTCGTAAACAACTCTTCATAGTATTTTGCCGTCAAGAAGACTTTCGATTGTAAGCAGTGACGTCATTAAAGATGCCATGACAGTTGAAGTGTGTTTTAAGCCCATGGCAATTTGCATTTTTAAAATCATGTAAATGTTCGATATTTTTAAAAATATCAAGGTTTTTGATCAATATATTCACTAATGTAAAGTATTTTCTAGTTTCTAAAATTTAATAAACTAGCCTATTGTGTGTGAGTAATTCGAAAAAACAGCTCCATGCCTTTCGTTGTCCTAGTGGGAGCATACCAGATATTCTTTCACCTACTTCACCTCCAATGCTTGCGGTGTTTCGTGCTGGCCGCGGGTGGCGCTGGCTGAACCAAGTTGAGCGAAGACGTGTTGTCTACGCGCGTAGGGCTCTTGTATAGGAGGCGTAAGCGAGTGTCATGCTTCTCTGCTATTATGTTTATTAGGTCCTGCAAAAATGATAAGTTGAGGTAAGTTTTATAGAAAGATTGAAGTCACTTATATGAAATAATACAATTGAAATAATCTATACTAATATTATAAAGCTGAAGAGTTTGTTTGTTTGTTTGAACCTGCTAATCTCAGAAACTACTGGCCGGAATTGAAAAAATATTTTTACGTTGGATAGTCCATTTATCGAGGAAGGCTTTAGGCTATATAACATAAAGATATGATGCGTCGCATAAGACCACAGCAGCAATGAAAAATGAGACTGTGATGAATGAAGAACGCGAAAACGGGAGAAAGATATTCCTTTTAAGAGCTTCCGCTGCGTACGCTGCGGAAACCGCTTAAGTTAAACAAAAATCATGTATGACAGGATTGTTCAAAATCAAGAGTTCTATCATAAATTTCGCGACAGCTCTTTTATGGTTGACTTACTACAACCTTTTTTATGTTAATAAATTTGTAAAAAAATAATGCGTTATTTTTAGAGGTGTATTATACACACAGGTATTTATTCTTATCAAAATAAATACATTCATCATCACGAGCATTTCATTTTGAACAAAGTTCACATCATTTGATTTCAATAAATATCTTAGAAGCTATCACAGTTTTGAAATAACTCCACATCAAAATAATACTCGCAGCTTAAGTACTTACAACGCGAGTTGGTGGCTTCTCACTTACATTAAAATATGTGTTTTGCGTTGAAATATTTATCAATTACATTAATTTAGTCGGCTCCCTACGGAACGGTTGTCCCGCGCAACTGCTTTTTTTGCGATACTTCAAGTGATTTCAGCGCAGATCTGCGTAAAGGACTTGAGCTCATTATTTTGATTGCAGATATTTTCTATAAGGTAGATTCAGTAATACTTTTGGTTAAAATTCTTTCTTCAGATTTATACAGGTTAAAGTTTTCTTTTCGCCACTGAGTAGGTATTAATTTTGAATGCATCTATTAATTAATAAGATTAATAAATTTAGTAGGTAATTACTTTTTTTATTCTTTCTTCTGATTTATGATGGTATAAGTGACTGCGGTAGCTCATCTCAGCATGTAATAAAAGTTTTTCTTGACTTAGTAATAAGTACCATTTAAAATAGGTAGGCATTAAATCTAAATGTGCATTTATAATTTGATTTTGTAGTAGGTAATTTGATTTGATATTGTTCTTCTTATTCTCTGAAAAGTGATTAATTACATTAGATTCATGCTTAATTAATAGGTTGGTTGACTTAATTTATATTTACCTACCTTAATGCAAAATTAAATTTCATTGTAATTGGGTATTGTTTTGTTGTATCTCTACAAAGCTTTGACGTTTTGGACATTATGACAAAATTGTTAAGTTTTGTTTATCTTCTCAACATTTTTAAATTACCTACCAAATTATATTTTTTAATAAAAAGTACCTACTGAATTAATAATTAGAATGCCTAGAAAAAGGACTCAGCTTTCTCGGCAGTCTGTCACGTCTACAACGTCCATCTGTCTCAAACTGAATGCTATTATTTGAGAATATTGCTGTAACATATTCGCGGTATATCTTATTTGTAAAATAATTAGCCTTAATAATTAAAAAATCTACCCAAAGTAACTATTCCACGCGGACGAAGTCGCGGGCACAGCTAGTTAAAAATAATTTGCAACAAAAAACTTATGCAGATGTAAATTACACTATCAATACCGCCCATTCAATTCTTCTCTACGCAATGAATTGACCTATCAGTTTTTTTTAGTTAGACTATATGAATAAACAAAATTAAAACTAAACAGTAGGTTCAATCTCAATCTCGACTGACAGAAAAGTAATGAACGAGCCTGACACAAAAACTTCGTTAAAATTTTGATTTATTAAAAAACGAAATCTAGTTTATGAAATGTTAATTTAAGGAAATATTCTATCCAACTCAAAATTTAACATTAAACTGCATTTAAGTTTGTTGATGTTATACAAAGATGAATTTCATTAGTGTATAGAAAGTTAATAAAGTTGAAGATAAAAGCAGAAAATTACTTAAACTACTTAAAATATTTTTGGTAGTTAATTACGGCTGACACATCAACAACCATTTAAGATACAAATTGACTACTGAAAATACTACTACAATACAATTGGCTACTTGTCAACTTTTAGAAAAGTAATCTTATATGTGCGTAAGATGATTATGTGGAATACATAATCGTCTTATGATGATCGATTACACAGTTTGAATTAGCCTAAAGCCTTCCTCGATAAATAAGCTATCCAACAGAAATATTATTTCAAATAGGTCCAGCAGTTCCTGAGATTAGCGCGTTCAAATAAACAAAATCTTCAGCTTTATAATATAAGTATAGATGTGAGAAGCCACAACCATAGTTAGTGCAAGCTTGCGTTGGTACTAAAGCTGCGAGTATTATTTTGATGCGGAGTTATTTCAAAACTGTGATAGCTTCTAAGATATTTATAGAAATGAAATGATGTAAAGGGCAACTTTGTTCAAAATGAAATGCTCGTGATGATGAATGTATTTATTTTGATAAGAATCAATACCCGTGTGTATACAAAACCTTTGAAAATAGTGCATATTTTTTCTACAAAGAGGATTATTGTGCCCGCTACAGATTGCCTCTGAGCAATAAAATACATAAATGAAAAAAAATACATGATTTTTGTGTAACTTAAACGGTTTACGCAGCGTACACAGCGGAAGTCCTCAAAAGGAATATTTTTCCCCCGTTTTGGCAACATATTTCGTTGCGGCGCTGGACTTATAAGTCGTATCTTGATGCTTTATAGCTTAAAGCATTTTTCGATAAATAGGCTATCTAAAATGAAAAGATTATTAAATCGGTACAGTAATTTCTGAGATTAGCACGTTCAAAAAAACAAACAAACAAATTCTTTAGCTTTATAATATTAAGTACACATAGTTATGTGCCATTATTCAAAAAGTTTCAAGTTTTCAACACATTTCATCTTAATTTGTTACAACAGTCAAGTAGCCAATTCGTTATTTATTACATTCAGTTTCTCAGTTAGATTAATGGTTGATAAACTAATCATTGAATCAAGTTTCTGTCGTTGGAAATGCGGATAGCACTTTAGTATGGTAGAAACGCAGTTTCAACCCTACTATCTTCTTCAATTCAACCCTAAGATGTGTTGTGTAAGATGATGACGTATTTATTTACCTCTTTAAACAATGGTGAGGACTGTGCGGTCTGCTTTCTAGAACGATGCGTAGAACCCAGCGTATTAGTGGCCGGACATCGCAGACAAGACCCCTTGACTCTATTCGTCTCTTGTCTATTTATCTCAGATTTCTTCTCTTGCTTCAACGATTCCTTAAGTAGCTCCTGCTTAATAAATTCCGGTCTGATAGGTAGCCGTGCCTCTTCTTCTAAGAGCACAATCTCTGGCTTCCGTAAGACTGGAGTCTGAGTTGACTTGTCAGCTTTCTTTGGCCTACGGCTGTGTCGGTGTGTGTATCGCTGTAAGTAGATTTATTGTTGGAAATGTGAGGTATTTTATATATATATATATATATATATATATATATATATATATATATATATATATATATATATATATATATATATATATATATATAACCATGCTTAGAATTTTATTTATTTATTATTATTTTGTTTAGAGTTTGGAGCTTGCTGACAGGTCTGAAGTGTTGAAAGTTCATGCCAGCCACGTTGATGCAGGTACTATGTTAGCTAGCCGGTCTTAATATAATCCTCGAAAGGTTCTATGACCTTAAAATATCACGTATGTTGGGATGAAGATAGCAAATATGTTGTGTTCGACTCCCTCCTTAGTTGAGCAAAAGCTATAGTACACCAGTTGTATCGATAGTCCTATTGATAGAATCAATACCTGTTTGGTTTAATACTATCGTCACACAACATAATATCGATAGTATCGGATCTGAGTTTTGCTACCATCGATAGTATCTAATCTATTATCGATACTATATTGTTTTTAAATACGTACCTCAAACTTCGCTAGATCTATTTCAAAGAATCACTGTTTTTTTTTAATTCTCATATTTTTGAGGACTGGCATAGCTTTGTAAGATACAAAGCTATGCCAGTCCTATCATACCTTATAAAAAACTAATATACAAAAGTCAAACTTAATTCTAAGTGAAAGTCAGCGACTGCCAGTCATATCAGCAAGCATAGGTACTAGCTAAGTCGGAAGTAGGTTCTCAGTATAGACTGGAAGATACCCATTCCAAGGCAGTTCAATTGATAGGCTTGTATGAGGGAACGTCGCTGGCTCTCATTTCTGACACATTCTGCCAACAAAAGCTGGACATCATCTATCGTACCGCACTCCTCGCAATGAATTAAAGATAGAATCACTGTTTAAGGGGCTATCCGGATTTTTAACGCGCACACTAGCGCAACTTTAGTAAAAAAATCAAACTCGTTAAATAAAATCGTAAATCTGATTGATGCGATTGTAGCTCTGGTTATGTGGTTTAAATACAATATTTAAGTTCAATAAAACAGAGTTATCTGCACTAACTACAGTAAACTACTTTAGAAACAATTTAAACGTGCTAAATAAACTATAGAACCTGTACTACAATCGTGTCTACCAAATGTTTGATTGTTTTTGTATTTAAGGAGTAATAATTATTTAAATCTCGTTATCTCAATATATATGTATATATATTTATTGTATTTAGTTAATTATTATTATTTAAAAATATTATAACTTTTATTTTCCGTAATTTAATTTAGCAATGCCGATAACCGCAACTATTACAATTCCAACACCTATAGGTTGGCTGGTAGAGATCTCTTTTAGGGATAAGCCCACCTTTGTTCACATTGTGACTTCATGTATTTTCTATACAACTTTTAAGTGCAATAATATAATAAATTGAGTGGCGCTAGTGTTCGCGTCAAAATTCGGGTAGCCCCTTTATTAAGGATAGCTCACGTGAGTCGTGTGCGGTGTGGCTGTGCGCACCCTCCTTGGCGGGGCGGTCGGCGGCGCGAGGGCGATGATCGTGCGACAGAGGCGCGGCGTGCGCCAATTGCGCGGCGGCCGCAGCGGGGACGGCTGTCTCAGTGGTCGCGGGTACGAGTGTTTCGATTCACAGTTTCGACGAGGATTCTTTTAGGAGAAATACATATCCTACGTTATTGAACAGACTTTAATTTCTACGCGACTACGGCAAAGCAAAAAGGAGGGTTATGATTTAGACCTGTATGTACGTATGTGGGTATGATGCTCGTCTGTTCTCTCATAACTACTAAACAATTTATCATAATTGGACATATGAGGTGTCTTCGGCAGCCTCTTGATCGGCCGCTGGTTTTAGGATACATGAAGTTACGTTAAATTGACTATAGCGCCCTCTAGGAGACTTAAAGAACTAAAAAAAAACATGTCGCTTGGGGTATCAAATGAAAGAGCTCTTTTAGCACACTTAAAATCTGTAAACAATTTTAGCTGTTGCTCACGGCTTTGCTCGCAATTCGATAATTGCAAGAATTTATAAAATCACTTTTTCACTAGTTAGGAGTAAGGTATGTACTACGCTAGGTCTGCTCTGCATAATAATTATACCTTACACGAATTTACATAACTTCAAATAATAAAATGAAAGTTTATAAAACTAGAACCCGACTACTTAAAACACGCTTTAAAAAGTACCTACGAAACAAGAAAATAGTCTAATGATAGCCGTGATCGTATGCCACCTACAGTAGCAAAACAGATTCATTATAAAAATAAAATAAAATCAAAGTGGCATAGGCCTACTACGGTACGTATTACAGTACGATCACGGCTATCCTTTAAAACTATTTCCTTGTTTCCTACTTTTTAGGGCGTGTTTTAAGTAGTCGGGTTTTAGTTTTATAAACTATCTTTTTATTAAAACAAATGTATCTTATTATAAAGTTGAAAGCATTAGCTATCGCATGGAGACTAAATTCAATTATCAGTAGGTAAGTACCCTTGTTACGCTAGCGCTCAATTTTTGTACGAATAGGGCTAATAGAGAGCCCAAAAGAAAAGGAGAGACCAATTAAACTTCAAAAGTACACCAAATAAATGTTTATGTTTGAATACATAGAATTGATATTTCACCAGGGATGCACGCAGCTTTGCCGGTGGGCAGACCGGGCGGCGCGGCATTAGCTGCCTGTGACACCGCGCCGATGTTGGCTGCGTGATTTAGTTACAATAGGCAAAGCTAGCACTCAACCCGATCGACTCGACTGCGACAGTTTAAAAATGGAGTTATTCGCTCACCAGGAGCGAGGCGCGCAGCATCGCTGACGACGCCACAGGCGGGCAAAACATCGCGCTCTCGATGCTGTTCGCTGCGGAATTCAGCTACAGTAAACAAAGCTAGCACTCAACTTAATCGACTCGACTGCGACAGTTTAAAAATTGGGTTATTCGCTCACCAGGAGCAAGGCGCGCAGCATCGCTGGCGACGCCACAGGCGGGCAAAACACCGAGCTCTCGACGCTGTTGGCTGCGTAATTTAGCTACAGTAGACAAAGCTAGCACTCAATCGACTCGACTTCGACTGTTAAAAAAGGGGATTATTCGCTCACCAGGAGCGAGGCGCGCAGCTTCGCCGGCGGCGAGACAGGCGGCGGGCAGGCCCGGCGGCGCGGCGCCGCAGGCCTGCGACACCGCGCTCTCGATGCTGTTGGCTGCGTTGAGCAGTAGTCGGCACAGCTCGCAGGCACCCGCTGACAAGGCTGGACAATAAATGAAATATTATTTTTATAAGCTAGCGGTCCCCCGCGACTTCGTCCGCGTTTTTTGAGCTTCCCCTCCAATTCCCCTTCAATAATAAGCTATTCAGCATAAAAATATTGTTTCAAACCTATAAATAACAATAAAGCTCAAATTGACTACGTTTTCACTCCCTACTATTACTATAACTGATATCTACTAATGAATCTATACTAATATTATAAAGCTGAAGAGTTTGTTTGTTTGTTTGTTTGAACGCGCTAATCTCAAAAACTACTGGCCCGATTTGAAAAATTATTTTAACGTTGGATAGTCCATTTATCGAGGAAGGCTTTAGGCTATATAACATAAAGATACGACTCATAAAGCCACAGCAGGAATGAAAAATGTTGCGAAAACGGGAGAAAGATATTCCTTTTGAGAGCTTCCGCTGCGTACGCTGCGGAAACCGCTTAAGATACACAAAAACTATGTATGACAGGATTGTTCAGCATTAAGAGTTCTATAATAAAGTCCGCGACAGCATATATCTATCTTTTATGGTTGACTTACTACAACCTTTTTTATGTTAATAAATTTGTAAAAAAATAATGCTTTATTTTTAGAGGTGTATTATACACACAGGTATTTATTCTTATCAAAATAAATACATTCATCATCACGAGCATTTCATTTAGAACCAAGTTGCCCTTTATATCATTTGATTTCATTAAATATCTTAGGAGCTATCACAGTTTTAACATACCTAACTCCGCACCAAAATAATGTTCGCAGCTTAAGTACAACGTGCGCTTGCGCTAATATATTATAAAGCTGAAGAGTTTGTTTGTTTGAACGCGCTTATCTCAGGAACTGCTGGACCGATTTGAAAAAATATTTCTGTGTTGGATAGCTTATTTATCGAGAAAGGCTTTAGGATATAAAACATGACGCTGCGACGGGAGGGGAGGGAGCAAACTCAAAACGCGCGGACGAAGTCGCGGGGGACCGCTAGTATTATCATATCGTTATTAATGTAAAAAGCGGAATGGCAATCATCACTGACACGCTTATATAAACAATTTATTAAACATTTATTTAACACACATAAATGTCATCTTAATTCAATTCGTTTGACCGCCTTTATTTGTTCTTCTCTTCCGATAGGGGATAGTACTGTAATGGTACTACCAGAGTATCGTCAGGATGAACCTGTCAAAAATGACACGTACCCCCCGCTTCCCTGTTCATCCACCCACGTTCGTCCATTTCGTGTCAATACTGTTCATTTTTGCACGCTTTACCCTCCGCGCAGTGACAGTGGCAGGTCCAGCCTTATAATAACCAAGTAATATCTACTTAGCTAGTTGTATGTAACAAGGCGCATCGGCCATAGGCGCTAAACGGTCTTCGCTGTAAGTGTGGTGATGACGCGTGTGTGAATGATAGTGGGATGTGATGTCAGAGCGTTGGCTCGTACATCGGGGGCAGCACCTGGGTCGAGGTGGGAGCAGCCGGGCGCGCCGGCCGGCAGGAGCTGATGGTCGCCGCTGGCGGGGCCCGTGCCGCTGCTGTGTACGTGCACCTTTATGTTGTTCTGAACCAAGTGCGGCTTGATCTCCTCGAACCACACGTCGCATAGCTGAAATAAAACGACACCTTACGATGATGAACAAAAAAGGACGAGAAAGATGAGGTAGGTATGCTTATAAGCCTGCGCCAGATGTCCCAGAAGATTAGATTCTATATGTGGAGTCAATCATGGAAAACCAAGCTTAGCTCATGACACACCCTAAGTTGAATATTTCAACCCTTTTTTATTTGTGTTCACATACTTGTACCCACCATTTAAAGAAGTTTAAACCGACTACAGGCACAAAATCGAGTTATGTTTACTTACAGTACAGTTCTACGGTTAAAGAAATTTTGCCATTAAAATCCAAACAGGCACTTACGCCAACGAGCGCGTTTTCCAAGTCGTACCGCAGGCTCTTAGGTATTTTGTTCTTGCTGGTACTTCTCACCGGCTGCTTGTTCTGCACTTTTGAAGATATCGCATCACCAGAGGCTTTTACGGCCGACCGGCCGCGGGTAGCCTCCACGGGCACCCCACCAGCCTTCTTGCTTCGCTGCTGAGACAACATTCCGACCTAGTCACCTACACTACAATGCCCCGGACATATACACAACACGAAGAAACTGCACTAACACCAACCAAGTAAATACATCAAAAATTGTATTACAAAAGGAACAGAAAAAAATATCTATTTACTAATCTGTAAAATCTATTTGGGAACGTCAAAACACGGCTTTCAACTGTTTTGACAGATACTTTTTTTTATTGTGACAGTCATGAATAACGTATGGAGTTATTACTTTAATACAATTAATTTTAACACTACCCTCAATAACACACGCAAAGCTTTGTATTCGCGTTAGATCGAAGTTTCTTATAAAGCCCGTCAAAAGAGATATTTAAATTAATCGCATACATTATTTTTACAATCATAGCAATGGAATATATCAACTGGAAAAGCAGTTTATTTCTAGGCGGGCCAATGTTGTGCGGATTAGCTTTTAAATTATTAAAGAGTAGTATTGATAAGAAATGTGACAATCAAATCAACGAAGTGTTATTCTACGGAGCGCACAACGAAGAGCAGGTGAAGAAAATAGGTTTCGACAATCTTTTCTGCATCAATTACGTGTTAGCTCACGCCAGTCGCACGGTGGACGTCTGCGTGCCGAGTCTCGATAGCGAGTGCATGGCTAAATGTTTGATAAACGTACATACAATAAATAAAGCGAAAGTTAGAATAGCCATACACAGCAGTGATAATTTCGGCAACTTGAACTCGTTCGCTAAGCACGGCATCGAAGTAAAGGTAATCAAGTCTACTGTAAAGATTGAGCACGAGTTTGCATTGATCGACGCGACGCCGGGGGCCACTGACGCCCTGGCGGTGGTCGGCTGCCTGGACTATGAGCCGACACGAGTCAACTGCAACCGTGACACAACTATGATGACGTCAGAATCCAAAGTGGTAACGACCCTTCAAACTGAATTCGATAGGATTTGGAACTCCACGCCCGACGTCTTTCGCTGGAAGGAAGAAAAATCTAACTTGATGCTTAATCATTCCTAGATTTATCTCTCTTTTATCATCTTACTTCTATTTTAATGGATTTAAATAAAAGTATTGCTGTAACAAAAATAATTTGATTTTATTTCATTCATCTAGTGATTTAAAGCAAAAATTACATCAATTGTATTTTATTCTCATTAAATTTATTTGTACTCGAGAGCTTTTTAGCCTAATACACTCGCATAACAAACATGCCAGAATAGAACTATGTTATTTTATTGGTGATGTTTTATCACAGTTCCTTTGAATTTATGTTACAGTAAAAATGATTATTTACATAGATTAAATATTGAAACTGGCATGGATCATGATTTCTAAAACACACTTAAGAAAAAAAGGTGAAAATACTGAAACACTTGTATATAGGTACTGAGGCCACACAATTTGGATAAGCGAAAAATATTTAACAGGCAAGTATTTTGATGAAAAGACTATTGTTTTAAAAGGGAATTAACAACGGGTTTTTAAAAATGCACTTAGAATAAAATGCTTAAAAATAAGGTTTTGATTACAAGGTGATAATGAAAGCCGTAAATCTTACGTTCTAGGAAATCTCTACTTATTTACATTTTAATTTTGTAAAGAATCTATTTTAAATTGCCAACATAAAATCAACTTAATTTATTTAAAATTACATAATGAATGATAGGTTTATTTGTTTCATTAACACCTTGCTTCATTTTATGGGCAGAATAAGTAAAACATAAATAATTGGCTTTTCAAGATCGAGGATGAAACGGTGTCCCTTCCCTTACTTTCACCTTACCACCTGAATACCAGTCAAGTAAGATATAAACAAAATAATAAATGATTAAATACCCCATAGTAAAAAGTGTGTTACCGTTGTGATATTAATGTAAGAACACTTTTAAGTAAAATCTTTGAATTATAGAATAAAGCACAATTTAGAATACGCACGTAAAAAGTTAATTTAAAAGCGTGATTATTCAATTCATAAAAAAAATGTCCATAGACTAACAACTAAAGATTAAGTAAATTTTTCAGTTACTATATTTAAAGTGTAAGTGTACAAGTCATGTAATGGCTGCTTCACGGTTTTTTAATTCACTAATGCTTTAATGGTGTATAAAAAAGGTTTTAAAACCTGATCACGACACGGTTTACTGATAGATATAAACTTTACAAATCTTGAAAACTTAAGTCCGTTTTTCTTTTCTTAACGAATATTGTAAACGATTTTTACACATATTTTTTTCACGAAAATATTCAAAAACATGCACCAGAACTCACAAACTGCATAGGTAATTAATTGTTAAACACTGAGATATTTTAAATCAAATACTGAATTGATTTTATTCACTGATATTGTATTAAAAGCTATAAAACGATTGTTCACAATAATATATGTCTAGCAAAGAAAAACAGACTTAAGTTTTAACTGTTAAAATAATAATTACACACGTTGAGGCAATGATGCCTCAACAACACATAACATCTTCCACATTATCATTTATTTTACCTCACAAAAAATTGCATACTTTTTACTATAGTTCAGTAAAATAACTATCGTTAATCTTTGTAGAGAAAATTCAAAGGAACACGTTTTTCGCTCGTCGCACGTCGGTTAAAAACTGGACTGAGTGAAACTTGCAAAAAATCTTACTAGCTTTGATTTTGTAAAAGCTAAAATATTTACCTTCAAACCTCCGGAGGATGACCTCCCGGCTCAAGAGGTACGGCCTGGGACGTTTGATATGATAACCTCCTAACCAGTCCAAACAAAGTACGAAGTCAAAAATCGTGTTCCTTAAAATTCCCTCTAAAATATTTTGTTGACTGAATTACTAGACATATCTAGATGACTTATATTAAATTTAAAATTATATTTAAGTCGGTACCGTAAAACTCTATAAAATAATATTCGCCCATAACAAAACTAACAAATTAATAAACTGCAATGTTTACTATGTGTTGAAAATATATAAACAAAATATTTTACAGAATTAAACATTTAGGATTGTAACGGTACCAAGTAGGAATAACTAATTCAATTTCCTTAAGAGCTACTGCATAGCAGATACACATGAGGTATAAAACTACTCAATTCTGGTTTATATTTTATGGAAAGAATAAAAACTAAAGACAATAAATACTGAAACAGTGTGCAAGTTTAAGTTCTTAGCTGATTTATATCTAAATTTTTCTTATAACAGTATATTTGGCAAACATACTAAAAGATTAAACAAACCGTTAAAATAGCAATTAGGTAGAAATCATTGTACCTAGTATCAGTTTAGAAATCACACCTTTTTATATGTCTGGACTGCTAAGTATTTTGAAATATTCAGTGATGTCTAAGACGGCAACTTCAATATGGGTTGTTTCAGTCTGTACCTTCAATACAAACAACAATGAAGTTGGTAAGTTGACAAAGATATTACGTGAATTAACTTACATTAACAGTTGTAATAAAGGAGATTTCAACATGATAATCAATTTTACAGCTGACATACACACAAAATATACATCGTATAAGGAATACAGTCAGTGTGTGATAGACATTACATTGAGTAGTGCAGGAATTGCACTTATAATTGAGTTATGAAAAGGTAAACCAAATTAATGTATCAACATAACTGACTCAGACTACATAGTTAAAGTCCATTAATTTTATGATGATCGCTGAGACGTTGTCAATACGTCATTTTTAGTGATGAAATCCAATAAAATAGAACCGATAGTTTTTGGTCAAAGTAATCGATTAGTGTCTGACTTTTTTTCGTTGTAATTTAATATTTTGCAAGTATTTTGGTCCTTTTCCAGGCCATAGGAAAAACATAATTTTTAATCTTTATGAGACGGATAATACTGTCGAAAACAAGTAGTAAAACATTAACAAGTAGGATACCATTCATTTCAATAAACATAGCTTATTAATCGATAGCGGTTTATTATGCGGTTTTAAAGATAAATATAGTGATTGATACGGCCATACCGATTTTTCGGACATACACATTTTCAGACCGATTAGGTTTTGTCAATCACTATACATACAATAAAAAAAAAATACAAATCATTCACGGTAGATCAAAATAAATGTTTATATTTAATAAGGCATTGTTTTATTATATTTTGGGAGTAACATTAAAATTTCATTTAATTTACTTTGTTCATATTTTTTTCATTCTTCAAATGTAGTATGCGTACAACGGAAGAATAAGCCATGTCAAGAAACGTCTCAGCACTAATCACAAAAAAAATAGACTATAGTACCTATCTGCACGACATGTGTAACTATTAAAACATTCAACTTACGTCTAACACGGACACACGTGACTAGCGGGGAGAATGCTTGCAGCGGACCGGTGCTCAAGACTATGCCCTAGTCGCTGGCGATGGCAAGCGGGTGTCATACGTCCACCTCGATGTCGCTGGTGCCGTCGTGTCCTGCTGAGCGCGAGGAGCCGGCGTCGTCGTGGACGTCCCTCGGGGAACAGCCGTACTCATGCTCGTGCGGCGAGCTCATCTCGTCGTCGGGGGAGCCCGCTAGCTCTTCGTCCATCATTATCGTGGCCGGCAGAGACGGAGACACTTCTTGTAATTGACTTGAATATACTGAAATATATATTATTGAAATACATATTGGACACCAATCACATACATTACTCTGATCCCAAAGTAAGTAGCCAATGCACTTGTATTATGGAAATCAGACACAACGGTGGTACCACAACACCCAGACCCAAGACAATATAGAAAGGATCGTTTTCTACATTGACCCGACCGGGAATCGAACCCGGAACCTCACGAGATGGCGACGCTTGAAACCAGCGTGCTAGACACTCGACTACGGAGGTCGTCAAATTGTCGTCAATACTGTTTTTATTATTATTATTATAATCTTTACTCATTTGAGTTTGTTTGTTTGAACGCCCATATCTCAGATAGCGGTCCCCCGCGACTTCGTCCGCGCGTTTTGAGTTTGCTCCCTCTCCTCCCGTCGCAGCGTCATGTTTTATATCCTAAAGCCTTTCTCGATAAATAAGCTATCCAACACAGAAATATTTTTTCAAAACGGTCCAGCAGTTCCTGAGATAAGCGCGTTCAAACAAACAAACTCTTCAGCTTTATAATATAATTAGCGCAAGCGCACGTTGTACTTAAGCTGCGAACATTATTTTGGTGCGGAGTTATGTTAAAACTGTAATAGCTCCTAAGATATTTATTGAAATCAAATGATATAAAGGGCAACTTGGTTCTAAATGAAATGCTCGTGATGATGAATGTATTTATTTTGATAAGAATAAATACCTGTGTGTATTATACACGCCTCTAAAAATAATGCATTATTTTTTTACAAATTTATTAACATAAAAAAGGTTGTAGTAAGTCAACCGTAAAAGATAGATATATGCTGTCGCGGACTTTATTATAGAACTTTTAATGCTGAACAATCCTGTCATACATGGTTTTTGTGTAACTTAAGCGGTTTCCGCAGCGTATGCAGCGGAAGCTCTCAAAAGGAATATCTTTCTCCCGTTTTCGCAACATTTTTCATTTCTGCTGTGGTCTTATGAGTCGTATCTTTATGTTATATAGCCGAAAGCCTTCCTCGATAAATGGACTATCCAACGTAAAAATAATTTTTCAAATCGGGCCAGTAGTTTCTGAGATTAGCGCGTTCAAACAAACAAACAAACAAACAAACAAACAAACAAACAAACAAACAAACAAACTCTTCAGCTTTATAATATTAGTATAGATACCACTTGACTGATTTGAAAAAATATTTGTGTTAGATAGCTTATTTATCAAGGAAGGCTTTAGGCTGTAAAACATAACGATGCGACTTATAAGAGCAATGCAAAACTAAAACAAAAACGGGAGAAAATATTCCTTTTAAGAGCTTCCTTTGCGTACGCAGCGTTAAGCGTTTAAGACACCTCAAAATCATGTATGAACAGAACCATGCCAGGTTCCGCTTTAAACTTCTACAATAAATTCCGCGACAGCATGTCTATCTGATATGGTTTTAATTTAATTTAAATTTGTTTATTTCAAGCAATCACAGCTCATATTGGTTAGTAATTAAACATAAAAAATCTTGATTTTCTCACTACAAACTTTTTAATGTTCATAAATTGATTAAAAATAATTTACTGTTTTCAAAGGTGTTTTGATACACACGGGTATACATCATTTGATTTCAATAAGTATCTTAGAAGCTAACACAGTTTTAAAATAACTCCGCAATAAATTTTGCTCGCAGGTTAAATACAACACGCGCTTGCGCTAACGTAAACGTTACCCCAGCCAGATTTTGTCGAAAATCACATTTTTTTTAAGTAGATAATTAGAAGTCCAACTTCTTCAATTGTTGTGCTGATTGTTAAATTTGTTTTGCTTATGGTTTTTTAGTTATTTGACAAAAACAGATCTGGCTGGCGTAACGTTACCCCAGCCAGATGTTTTATTAATTAAAGGGTTTATTGAAATAAACTTTAGGTACATAATTAGTATTCTGAACGAGGTAAATGTTGCCACAAAATTTGAATTTGTATCGTTTATGGTTTCGGAGATATTCAAAATCCTGCTGGTGTAACGTTTACGTGTTCGCTGTATCTCCGAAACGGCTAAGCGAATATGTATAATTTTTTGTACACAGCTTCTATGAATTTGTTATAATTTGTTTGCCAATAAAGAAAAACAAAATAATGCACCGTTTAGAAGTATTTTAATTAATAAAAAAACTCAAAAATAGCTCCTAGCTCTTCAAAAAAGAGCTCTAAAGCCTTATTTGAAACGTCATTTTGTAGCTTACAACTGCCTTCAAATGTTTGTAAATTTTCATTAGAATCCTGTAGGTATTTATTAAGTTACAACGATATTTAATTCAGTTCTCGTAACGATGCGCTCCGGAGATTTTAAGCCTCCGATTTACTGAGTTCCTTGTGGATTTAAAAGTTGAATAAGATATCATTAATTAGTATTTTAGTTCAATTTTCTACCTGTAAAATTTCAGCGTAATACGATTTGTAATTACTGAGATAATTAAAAGAAAGACATTAGGTAGTGCATGATCATGGCAACCCGACCAAGTATAGATGGTTACGAAAAAGCGGCCGCGTAGTACTTTATGCCTACCTTTTAAAACGTATAGTATAATAACGCTACATGCTCAATACAGTCGCGTACAGAATTAAACTATTCAGCCTATAGCATAGTATATATCTTGAAATGAATTAAATTATATATTTTTAATTTGTGTCTACTTATTTATGTTACCTACTTAAAATACTGTACCATTCATTACCTATCTTATTTAACCTGTTGTGACGTAAGCGCTAAACTTATATATTTATTAACAAAATAGTGAAATATTTAATTGGCACAAACACGGTCCCGTTGCAGTTTTAAAATAATATAGATAGAGAGATAGAAGACTTTGTACTTAGCGCGCTGCATTCGCGCGTGTTCTATGTTCTTCACAGTTATGCACATGAGACGACATCATTGCAACTTACTGAAGAAAGAAAGAGAGCGTCGATAACGCGTCCTTGGGACGAGGGACGGAGGGCGGATGATTGTTTGTCGCTCGATAGAGTTAGTCAAAGATTTGGTTTCGTTGAATGAGTGCGCATACGCTTCCTTCGCAATTTCGTTTAATTTAAAGTGAACTACTATGAAGTACTTCTATTGCGGACCATAATACCTGAGTTCGTGAGTTACTAATGAAAAAGGTAAGCTACTTAATGTATAAAAATAATTTTCCTTTTTAATCATTACATAGTAAAAATAAAGTCGCTTTATCTGTCCCTATTTCCCCTTGAACGCTTAAATCTTTAAAACTACGCAACGGATTTTGATGCGGTTTTTTTGATGATGATGATTGATGATTAAAGAGGAAGGTTTTATAATAACTATATTAGAGCTGTATCTATGTCCGAAAGTTTATTTTGATATTTAAAATCGAACATTTTACGAAGTACAATGTGATTTAATTTAGTTTTAATAATGATCTGTGATTTTAATAATAAAACTATTTTTATAAGAATACTAGCCAGCCAGTCATCGTAATGTGCTCTTAAAATAATAATGTCAGTCAATAATTTATTATGTGATTGTTAGTTCATGATTTGAAAATCAATGTTAATCTTTTGGAAGTTAATTTATAATTATGTTGAGCCAATGAACATTTATTATGCTGCTATAAGAAAATATATAACTAAATTAAAGTGTTTAGGTACTTCGCATTTTTCTTTGTAAGTTTATAAGACATGATTTGTAAATAAAAATACTCAAATTAAGATGATATTGTTTTCGTTTTACACTTCTGTACGTAAAACTGTACTTTACGTTTAAAACTATCCTATTAATTTCAAAAGGTAGGCATAAAGTACTACGCGGCCGCTTTTTCGTAACCATCTATACTTGGTCGGGTTGCCATGATCATGCACTACCTAATGTCTTTCTTTTAATTATCTCAGTAATTACAAATCGTATTACGCTGAAATTTTACAGGTAGAAAATTGAACTAAAATACTAATTAATGATATCTTATTCAACTTTTAAATCCACAAGGAACTCAGTAAATCGGAGGCTTAAAATCTCCGGAGCGCATCGTTACGAGAACTGAATTAAATATCGTTGTAACTTAATAAATACCTACAGGATTCTAATGAAAATTTACAAACATTTGAAGGCAGTTGTAAGCTACAAAATGACGTTTCAAATAAGGCTTTAGAGCTCTTTTTTGAAGAGCTAGGAGCTATTTTTGAGTTTTTTTATTAATTAAAATACTTCTAAACGGTGCATTATTTTGTTTTTCTTTATTGGCAAACAAATTATAACAAATTCATAGAAGCTGTGTACAAAAAATTATACATATTCGCTTAGCCGTTTCGGAGATACAGCGAACACGTAAACGTTACACCAGCAGGATTTTGAATATCTCCGAAACCATAAACGATACAAATTCAAATTTTGTGGCAACATTTACCTCGTTCAGAATACTAATTATGTACCTAAAGTTTATTTCAATAAACCCTTTAATTAATAAAACATCTGGCTGGGGTAACGTTACGCCAGCCAGATCTGTTTTTGTCAAATAACTAAAAAACCATAAGCAAAACAAATTTAAAAATCAGCACAACAATTGAAGAAGTTGGACTTCTAATTATCTACTTAAAAAAAATGTGATTTTCGACAAAATCTGGCTGGGGTAACATATACTGCGCTAACCGCTAAGGTTTCTGTCTGGCCAATGAAAAATGTCTTTTGCGTTGGAATATTGTACGGGAAATCCAAAATTTACGTGGGCGACGCCGCGAGGCCTGCTTACTCGTACAATAATCACATCAACATGGTCTAGGGATACTTCAATGAAACCTAAATAATAAAATTTTATTAACTTTCTGTTAAGACACCTACACATTAAAATAAACCTTGTCTAATAGCCTATCTAACCTGATAATAACTGTTAGATAGAAAGTTACATTTAAAAAAAAACTAAGAAAAACAGGGAATAACTCAGGCAAAATTTTAACATCTTTATCTTTGCAACAACAAAACCTAAACAAAACAACTATTTATTTAAAAAAAAGGTTGAAAACTTAAAATTAATAATCCGTGAATCCACCTAAGACTCTCCCGATACATCTGCAGCGTACCTGCATACTCAAAACAAGGGTGTCAATATCCTGTTGTGGAACACTGTCCCAAGTCCTGCTAAGATGCAAGAAAAGCTGGTTTTCATTTCATGCACTTCTTGCGTTGAGGTCTACGGTTATCGTGACACGGAGAAAGTAGTGGAACCGCACCGAGGACCTCAACGCATTACAACACATGTATAGGACCGATTCATAGTAAATGCTGCACGAAGTTAACCGAATGTAACGACGCACAGAGGTGCATTTGTATGGGAGGGAGGAAAATATACGATATTATTATTTATTCTTTATTGCACTTACAAAACTAAAGTACAAATGGCGGATTTAATCCTTAAAGCATTCTCTACCAGTCAACCATTGGGTGAAGCAGAAACGATTGAGGCGGCGTATTAAAATAACACATAAAAGCAACAAATTCGATTTAAGCTTCTAATATACTTACATAAATAATTAAAAATAAACCTACTTAAATACATACAATTATCCATACATAGGCTAAGAGAGATTATAATAAGGGAAACAAAGAAGGACAAACCATATCAAGGATCACGTGGTATTCTCACTGAGAATGCTGAGCTGCGCTGAGCTGGAGGGCATTATTAGGAGTTAGGATGGAGGGTTCGAGAACTTATATGTCTCTCATAAATTTGAAATGACATTTGAGATAGTCGGGAGAATTCGGTTTTGGGTTCGATATCACAATGGATTGTGTTTATTTGTGTGTAAATAATGTTGTTTAAGGCTTTTTAAAGTACTTCGATAAGTCTCTGTTCGCAGTCGATCGATAACAATATTCAGTAACTCGAAATGCCAAGTGTTGCAAGCGGCCATCACTACTAATAAGGTATTAATTTGTCAAAAAGATACTCTTTTCTACATTTTCATAACATTTAGCTGACTTTTATACACACTTACAACAACACCTAATAAAATACCCTGATTTCACTTGTTTAATTTAAATATGAGTTTTATTGTGAGTCAATTGGTCGCATTAGTTCACTAACGATAGCAAAGAAGGTATTTTGGAACGCCTAATCGGCACATTTTTTTCTTGAAATTAGGCTGGATTATACTTCGTCACCGTTAATGTTAGAAATTGTTGTGATGTTTATATAAATATTATAGTTCTTGGTTCACTTGAGGGTCTTAACACTTTGACAGCTAAGCATTTTATTTATTTCCAATCTCTGACAGACGATCACCCTGTCATATTGACAGTGATATTTTTTTTTTGTTAGAGACGCTGATCACGTACTGCGTACGTGTGTGAATTTCAATACTGTTTACTTTAAAACAACGGCCTGTAAGCGTGATCCGCGTCATGTCAAAGCTTAGATGAATGTTTTGGCTACATACACAAACGCACTTCAAATACTTGCGGTGTGTGGGGTGCGGGAAACAAAGGATCGCCCGAGCCGGGTCGACTCTCGCGCGCCAGTTGCCCCAGCGTAGCTAAGCGATCGAGACGTGTGACAATTTTTGGCGCTAAATGACTTCGCGACGACGATTTCGTCTGGATTCGGAAAGAAAAACTAGAGAAAAAAAAAGTAAAAAAATAAAAAAACAATCGAAAAATGTTGATGTTAGTTTTTTTTTTTGAAAACGGGCCTCTTTCTAAGTTGAATTTATAATAAAAAAATACAATTACACATGTTTTTATTATTTTATATAATAATATAAAATATCTTCAATACAATGAAAAAAAAAACATGGCCGCAACTATTATAGTTTTCTATGAAACTAACAAAATGGTCAAAAAGTGCCGGCGCGCCCAGAATGGTACGCTCATTATGTATGCGGCTAATTAGCATAAAATAAGCGCCACGTACGTCGGACGTGATCCGCTGTCAAAGTGTTAATGCATTAATGTGTAAAATTACCTTCTCTAATGGGACGTTTTTCCGCTTTTGCACCAGTGTGCGGCGATGCAATTGATTCAAACGCTACAAAGAGAGTATAGTTTGCTGGTAAGCGGTCAAACTTAGAGAAGAAGACTGCATGAAGTCAACCTACGTGCTCGAAGGCCGCTTCGGGTACCAGCGCTAAGGAGAGGCAATCGAGGAAGAAGATTACAATTGCACACAAAAACTGGAACTCAATGGTCACTTGTGCTTTACACTGATCAGATCTGAGATCTGACGAATCTAGGTTTAGATTTCATCCTGATTCGCGAATACCTACGCGTTTGGAAATAATCTGGAGGTTGGAATCGACTGCAGCAATCACAAGTTCATGCATATCAAGATGGCACGATTATGATTTGGGCAGGAATTCGTCTCGGCGGTAGAACGGATCTCGTTTGAATACAAGGCATAAGACTGCTCTAAAATACCGAGATGATGTGCTAAAGCCTGAAATGATGCCCCAGAGACATCAAATGGGACAAAAGATAATGCACGACAATGCCCGTCCACATACGGCGCGTATCGATCGTTACAAGTTGATAACAAAAGCATGATATCCAAGCTTTAGACTGGCATGTACAATCCCCTGACTTATATCCCATTGAGCATGCCTGAGATATGCTTCAGAGAAGAGATCTTAGGAATATCTCTGAAGATTACGTTTATGAAAACCATCTTTTCTTGCATATTAGCAGGACTTGGTACAGTATTCCACAACAGTATATTACACCCTTGTTTTGAGAATGCAAAACCGCTGCAGATGTGTCAGGAGAGTCTTAGGTGGATCCACGGATTATTAATTTTAAGCTTTAAACATTTTTTATTAAAAAAATGTTATTTTGTTTGAGTTTTATGTTTCAAAAATAATTTATTTATTATTGGTTGTTGGGCTCTAATGTTGCCATCTCGACCAGGTATGATCTATTGTGGCGCCCTTATATTTAAATTTCACTGCTTAGTCCCGTTGAGTCTATAAACTTCCAGATTCTTTGGAGCGTGATATCTGCTATCTCATCCGGGTGCATGATATGCCGCCCGAGATGGATATAACTTCTTTTGCTCATAAGCGGTCCGCATGAGCAGAGAATATGCATGGCCGTTTCTTCTTCTGTATTACAGAATCTACATAGAGCGTCTTCGGTCATGTTCATATTGGCCAAATGTTTGTTCAGTTTGCAATGGCCAGTTAGTATTCTGGTTACTGCACAAGCTTTGTATCTTTCGAACTTTAACAGTTCTTTAGCTACTTTGTTGTTGTTCAAAAATAAAGTTAAGATTGAAATTTTGACTGAGTTTTTCCTCTTCTTCAATTTTTTTAAATTTAACTTTATCTAAAAGTTTATTAACAGATTAGTAAGGCTATTAAACAAGTTTTTTTTAATATGTAGGTGTCTTAACAGAAACTTAATAAAATTTTAGTTATTTAGGTTTATTAGAAAGATCACTAGACCATGTTGATGTGTGTATTTAGATATCTTTCGCTACATTGTTGACATAGTGTACTCCTAGATGTGCATAGTGTTGGTGATCAGGTCATATTATAGTGCTTAAGTGTGTACACCACACAGTCTATTCCCTTAGTCCAAACTCCGAGGCATCCAAGGCATGGGGATGTCAATTGCCACCAACACCAAATTATTGTCTTAGAGCAGAAACGAAGGCCACCCCGGAATTCAAGCCTAGGAACGAACTTTATCAATAACAATAATCATATTAGTTAAAAACTTATTCAGATAAATTTTTGCTCAATAATTCAGCCTCAAAAATTTAGCTTCATGGGCATAGGGTAAAATGTTGTTAATAAGTGTCAACATACCTTTAATATTAGATGATTTGAGATCAGCACTAAAATTAAGTGATTCTTCCATGGCTTCGATAGTAAGAGTATCAGTATCAAGACTGTCCATGGAACCAGAGCATGATGGTGAGCTGTCGGGGTTGGTGTTCAAGGTCAGCTGGAGGCTATCCAGGTTTGGTATTGGTGGTAGCACCTGAAAAAATATTTCAAAGTATTTTCAACAACTAACTAATTAAATAAAATGAAAATTTATTTTTACATGTTCTAAAATTTTTAGGTAATTATCAACAGCATTGAAAAGGTTACAAAACACTTGAGATATCTAACTGGATATTACAACTTAGCTATCAAACAAAATTGGTTAACAGGTTGGGATTAGAAAGGAGAACAAAATGTAAATCCAAAAGAAAAGACCACCTGTGTTTTGGCTTATCAACTTTTTTTAATATCTTAAGACCGAAGAATTGGGACAGCTTTATAGTTTTAACCCTAGAAGGGTTAAAACAACTGTTACATCAAAGGATAGAAAATAAATATATAAAAAGAAATATTAACATTGTTATAGTATTTTTTTTCTAAACATATTAAACATACATACCTTCATGCCATCTGGCCTGTGTGGATTCCTACATCCTTTACACTTGCATTCAGTACAGGGTTTGCTATCAACATAACACGGACATCTTTGTCCGCAGCATGTCAATTTACCTGGTGTGGCAGTTGCATTACCACAGCGACAACCTTTCCGTTTACTGCTGGCAGAACCACGTGATCTATTTGATGGTTTTTTGAAGCCTGAACTTGACTGTAATATAAAAAAAACAATTAATTTAAATAAATATTGGTCACCAATCACATACACTGCTCTGATCCTAAAGTGAGTAGGCAATGCACTTGTGTTATGAAAATCAGACACCACGGTGGTACCACAACACCCAGACCCAGATTTGTTATTTAATAAGTAAAAAATACACTGACAATGTTCAAATATGATATTTAGATAGCATGGCTGTATTGAAAATAAAACATAAAAATTACCTTGCTCTCTCTTGGAGGTGGTTCAACCTGTGGTGGAGGTTCAGTATCATCCACTGCTTTCCTTTTAATTGTTATTTTATTTCCAGATCCTGCATACATTACAGAATAAAGTGGTGACCCATTTGACATTGCCCTAGAATTTGGAGAGTCTTTGTTCGAAGACCTTGTCTCTGTACTGCTTGTTGATGCTCCCTGTGTTTGAGTTGATGCAGAGTTTGTGTACACACACGGCAATATGCTGTAAGCAGACTTCGAGAGCCCCGCTGTACTTTTATAGTCATCAGAAAAGCCAGCCCCTTCTTGTATCAAGTCAATTAACCCTGAACTAGCAACTGTGCCGCCATTTACTCCTGCCGCAATTTCATCTTCCTCCAGTAACGTTTTATACACATTAGTACCCATAAAATATTCGCAAAGCTTTTTATAACACTGCAGTAGTATACGCAACTGCAAATTCTCAGCGTAATTCTCGTAGTCTTTACACCAATTACAAGAAGGCTTGAGTTTCTTCCGCCCACCTTTGCACTTTTTACACACATGATGTTGGCAACCAGAGCTCGTCGGGGTATAGGGTTCCTTCAGTAAATTACCGCACACTGTACAGGATAAAGACTGGCGCAAGTAAGGAACCAAACGAAAAAGATCTGTCCAGGAAGACTTATCGGCTGCGTCTGCCAGGATAATCAATCGACATGTTGAAACATATAAACTTGTTGCATTCATCTTCATTAGTAATATTGGAATTTTATCTCAGGCATTAACGAGTAAATAAAATTGTTTACACCAAAATATTACACAGCCAAAAAAGCCGCAAACGTTTTCCCAAAACGTCAATCTGCGGAAATCTGCCAATCAAACGTCAGATAAACGTCAAACTTTGATAGTGTCATTTACATTTTTTTAGCTTTAGGAATCACATATTATTAAACTCATAGTATTTTTTTACTGTAATAACGTTATTTTTAACTTTAACGGTATAAATATAAATAAATCATTTATTCAGTTTCAAAAGAAGAATAACAAATCAAAGAGCTTACAAATTAACACTTAGGACAGTAGTTATTTTGCCTGAACCTTAGGTTTAACCTGTATCTCAGGCTAAAAAGAGCTAAAGGATCTTAATAAATTATCAATATATTGAAAATACAAAAAAACAAGGTAAATCAGTCCATAAATTAATTAGGTATAAATGCAAATTACGGCGATAATATTATGCTACATTACAAATCAGTAAATAAGTTATAGCTAACTCAAAGCGTCAGCAATTTGGCAACTAGGTGAAATTAAATTATACATAGATCAAGCAAAGTTTGTTTCTTTAACAAGTGTATTTAGTATTCAGCAAAAAACTTTACTGAATCGGGGCTCAGGTAAGGGTTAGTAGGACAATCTATAAGATTCATGAATTTAAGAAAACAGAAATAGTTTATTAGCTAGACTTAAGAAATAAATACGTGAAATATTATATGCCTCCATTATTTACAGAGTTTAAGTACCGGGCTTCTTGGCCTTTTTGGCTTTTCCCGTTGTATGTGCGTTTGGTTTATTAAAACGCGTGCATGTGGCACATTTTAATGGCTCGGCAGTCTTTGCACATTCATTGTATGGCCTACTTCCCCGCAGTGGCCGCAAGTGTTGGACTCCTCTCGGCATGGTTTGGCTGCGTGGCCATACTGCTGACTTAGTGATGGGATTCTACCCGGTATTTTCCCGGTATTTACCCAAAAAGGGTAAAGACGCGGGATAATACCCGGTACCTAAATACCAAAATCAAAGGTACTTAAATATAAGTTTCGCCACTAATTCAATATTTTTCAGTCTGCGACCAAAAAACACGTTATGCAATTGGACGTTGTATTAGTGTCGAAATTGCAACATAAATAAATGGAATAAATTCTTTTTCGTCGCCTCAGTGCTTATTTGTTATATCTGCCATTGGTTACTTTTTCAGGTAGACGAGTTTTCATCTATATTTTAAGCAACAGGTTATAGTTTTAAGATTTAAAAGTCTCTCATAATACATTGGTTACCTTTAAATTGATTTTTTTAATGATTGACTATGAATGATAATTAATTATATCTTATTTTAATCGTTTAATTTGGAGATAGAGCAAACATGCACTAATATAATTACGAACGTGGAGTTAGAACATTGCCTAATTGGAGATAAACCAAAATGACTATTCCATTTTTGCGTGCTTAATTGTTTTATGTGCCAAACATATATACAGAATGTATACATTGACAGTTGCCTCTGTTTTCAGATTTAATCATGAGTTCTTATACTAGAAATAAATTACTTATTATTTATTTTTAGTTGGTATTTTTTTATCATTATCTTCTTTTCTGCGAACTTCTTATTTTTTCTGTATTCGTTTTATTTACTTTATTTGCCTCTTTTACTATACATTGCCTTTTTTCTATAGACTACTTCACTTTTTTCCCTTTTTCAGTATCATCTCCTT
This sequence comes from Pyrausta purpuralis, assembly GCA_963924145.1. Lineage (NCBI taxonomy): Eukaryota > Metazoa > Arthropoda > Insecta > Lepidoptera > Crambidae > Pyrausta > Pyrausta purpuralis. The sequence continues at coordinate 11,164,829 of OZ001659.1, read as the reverse complement.
CATTTTTTGGGTATTTTTAATTTTTAGTTTCAATTACTTAAAAAAGTGTCTCATTCTCATTTTTCCCTATTTTAGTTTTATTTCTTTCATTCACTGATTTATTTGTAGCATTGCTACCTCTGTTTGTTTCCTTTCTTTAAGCAATTATATTTTCTGTGCTTTAAGTGAGTGTCTTCTTTATATTTTGTCGTTCTTTTAAGGGTTCCGTAGCCGAATGCCAAAAACGGAACCCTTATAGTTTCGTCAAGTCTGTCTGGTTGTCCGTCCGTATGTCACAGCCACTTTGTTCTGTAACTAAAAGCATCACACTGTTGAAATTTGGTAGGAAGATGTATCCTGTTAACCGCTTTACAATTCTTATACAAAAGATAAAAAGTAATGATATTTAAGGGGACGCTCTCATAAATGAAACTTAAACCGAAAAATTTTATTTGTTAAATATAAAATGTAAATAGTATTTCAATGGTGACCGGTGCCGCTGGACGGCCACCATTAAATTACACTCGGGTCATATAACAGTAACACCCTGAACCGTCAAGAGTAAAAAAATACCTTTAATCAGGATCGACCTTACCCTGCGACCTAGGATGACATACTGTGTTAGAAACAATTCAAATTCATAACGGAATCGAGTGTCAATCAAAAAGTACTTTTTTCTCAGTTTGCGGCTGTGTACTTGTATTTAGTTTTGCATCCAGTTGTAGCCATAATTAAACACTTGGTTAATACAATTCAGGAACAAACACACAACGAATTATTTAATATTTGTAGTTTTTCCGAGCGTGACGAACTGAAGCGATTACCAAATCGCGTCTCATTTTGTGACTGGTTACAATCCCACATACATGAAAACATTTTATGGACTGATGAGGCCCTATTCACGCGAGTAGGACTTTATAACGTCCACGATGAATACTGGTGGGCTAACAGAGGCGAAAACCCACGAAAAACAAAAAAAGACTCGTTCCAACAACGTTTCTCATGGAATGTTTGGGCCGGAATAATCGGTCACAAGCTTTTCGGGCCATACTTCATTGAAGGAAGATTAACGGGAGCGTCTTACTTAGAAATTCTTCGCAACCAAGTTGAAGAAATGTTAGAAGAAGTTCCGCTTAATTTAGTAAGAGGAATGTACTGGCAACAAGACGGAGTTCCATCTCATTTTGCGGTCCAAGTGAGGTACTACCTTACTGAACGATTTGGAGACCGGTGGATAGGCCGTGGTGGTCCGATACCATGGCCACCTCGCTCTCCAGACCTAACACCCTGCGATTTTTATATATGGGGTGATATCAAAAGACTGGTTTATTCGGATAGAGAAGGTGAAGTCAATGACCGTGATGAACTACGCATACCTACGAATTGAATGGGCATTCGATGAAGTGAAAAACAATGTGTTTGTTCTTTTGACTTTAAAAAACAATTTGCGACGACGTGTGAGATTGTGTTTATCGCAAAACGGACGGCACTTCGAACATTTGTTGCAATTTACATAATTTTTACATAGTTACAAACGTAAGCAACTCAATCATTGTAGTTAAGTTGATTCTCATTCATTCAGTATTCTGACAGAGAGGGGTCAATGACCGTGATAATTAAAGACGTTAAAAAAGTAAAGAAGTTAAAAGCAGTGAACTGTTTTTACAAAATCTTGTGACATTGTGTTTAGTGCAAATTGGACGTCATTACAAACACTTTCTGCTTGAAAAACGTAAGTTTTTATACCTAACTACAGGTTATAAACTAAGTAGATACCTAGGTAATTAATTCAATGGTTGTAAATAAGTTGATTCAGTTTTTTAACTAGGTACACCAAAGCATCTTAATCGAGTTAAGAGTTTTTATTGTAAATTTAATCTTTTCTTTTGTTTCGAAATTTATTTAAAATGACAGATTTTGATATGAACATAAGTTTCGAGTTTAAGATTCTTTGCCGGTCCTAAGTCCGGAAAAAGTACGAAGGAGAAACTGAGTTAATTAAACGATCACGGTCGCGTGGCGCGGGCCACAGTATGTGTGTGCCCATGATTTTCAGTCGTTTCGCGGAATGGTTCCCGGTGAGATAATTTCATACACGCTTAAATTTATTCAATGATTATTTTTGTTCTGTTATCTAGACTTCTCATTTGACCTTTAGTTTAATTTACCTTCACTCTGCCCGATACACCCTGTATATTTATTATGGTTTTGTAAGCAAAAAGTTGTAAGTTTTTCTTAACCAACAGGACTGAAATTTAAATCATAAAAATACTGCATCTAAAGTCTATTTTCGAAAAATTGGTCGATAGAACAAATAAGCACTGAGGCGACGATTTGTGGAATACGTAATATTTAGTTGAGATTTTTTGGCGTTCACCTTATGTGATCAAGTGAGTTAAACAATCAGTTTTCAACACAATAAGAGTTGCATTAACCGGTTACGTAAACAAAAGGAGTTCATTAACAAGGACGTCAGTATAGTTAGATACGGGATTGCTCAAAACTACACTACTACAAACTCACTATTTTCTCGCATCTGTTCTCGACACACAACACTGACAGTATCTATTTAATCCTATTTATATCTAGTAAAATAGGTTGCAGGCAACCGCATAACAATAGAATTTGCATTGTGTCTCGTTCACATACGCTTGAGGGATTAAAACAGCACTATGTTTATTTACACGTTTTTTACACATACGAACCACTGGATTCCAGACTGGAACTGGAAATATCGGAAACTCATAAATAATAAGGTACATGGTAGCAATCCCATATCTAACTATTCTATTGTTATGGTGACCATCAAAGTTTTAAACATTGTAAGGACGTCAGTGATAATACTAGGTCGATCAATACAGTGCTACAAGGATCTTTTGGCACGTGGCGAAAATCGGAACTAACACCGTCAGCCTAAAACTTGTCAATTGTGACAGTTCGTTGATGGTGCTTTTTGTTGCGGTTCTCTTGTGATTTTGTTACATTTTAAATGTGTAAAATATGCCGAAAGTGATAAGAAGTGGCGTGAGAGAAGTGGTGCCAAAAGTTAAAGAGTTTTTTATGAAAGAGAAACAGTCTGACGCCCCGATAATACCATTTGAAAAACTGAACGAGCGGGGTTGCAGCTGTGACAGGTTAGTGATACCCTTTTTTTCCAAAACTTAACAATTTAGTTTATATTTTTTGTCAAAATATTAAAATTTAATACGATTTCAGGAGTATCAATAAGGACTGTAGCAAGGATTGGAAATAAAGGAAAGTTGGCGGCAGCGTCATCTTCCAAAATAGTTTCGCCAGGGAAAAACAGAAAAACTAGGAAGGATAAAAATATGATTTGATGGGTATCTTAATGAGGCATCCATCATTGATTTACATTCTGACACGGATGAAAGTAGTGACAGCTATAATGATTTTGAAGGTGAAGATTATGACATGATGCCATTAGACCAGGTTTTGGGGGAACATAATTAAAATAAACATATTTGAAAATAACTGATGTTTCCTTACGTATGATTTATTTTTTCATACAAACCTGTGTTTACTTATTTCCTCTCACAAAATTAACCTTCTGTAAAGTACATTAGGCATAGTCTATGGATAGTTAATCAGTTCTAAATCTTATTTCAAAACCTATTTTAGTGATAGCTTATGATGCAGATGCATGATGTGTAAAAGTTTGTTAACTTTGACAGTATTGTTCCCCTAAATCTCCATATCTCAATCAAAATAAACTCCCTCAATCAAAGGAGAAATTATTCACTGGCAACCCTTTTTACACAATCACGCCCCCCTGTCAATGTCATCCAAGTGCCATATGATCCTTGTAGCACTTGTAAGTACCCGTTTTGATGATAGGTGGCGTAAGGTATTTTTGTCATAACCATCATTTATGACATTGTACTTAATTTGCGGCCTTTTGTGAAAGCTGTTTTTATTTCGCGTGTCTGGTGTTCCTTGAATAAATTGAACTAGAACACGACCCGTAATTTATGCCTGGACGGAAAAACATGCATTGAAATAAAATAAAAGTTGGATGCTCTTTATGGGGAGCCTTTGCCGTCCATGACAACCGTTAGATTTAAATTTAACGTATATAAGCTAATTCGTACAGTCTTCGTTTGCTGCTTACGACAAGCAGTTGCTAAGAGGCCCCATTCAGTCGTGGTTACCGGGGAAATTGTCGAATGGGTCCGAGGTATTATTATCGTTGATCGAGCGAAAGTAAAGGACGTAGCCCTGCGAAACAGTAAGTTCATGTGGCATAGGCAGGGCACAAAGAATAGATGGTTGGTAAGGTAGAAAGTTATAGATTAGAGACCCTTCTACAAAAGTCGTAGGATGTCCACCGCCGCGCAAGGAAGACAGACGACCTTGTAATAATTGTAGGATCACACTGGACGCAGATAGCTTGTGATCGATCGCTGTGGAAAACCATGGGGGAGGCCTATGTTCAGTATTAGACGTCCTTTGACTGATAAAGATAATGTTATTGACCGCAAGTGCACTAAGTCGCTAAGGCCCTAGGCATTTCGTATGGAACGGCAATCAAAAATTTTAATAAGAAATTATTTGTCAGAAAAGTGTCAGCGTGATGGCTGCCGCGATTGCTTACACTGCACAACAACCGGTTACTAGTGAAAATTTGAAAGCAGTATGTACTCAAACACCTCACTCGCCCGACTGTGACTTTTAAGGACCGAAAGGGACCTGAGGTGCGATTGTGTAAAGCAATCGTATTCATTTGATAGTTCAAAACGTGCGCCACTGGATGCTAAATACCCTCTGCATGGGACATTTCAAGTGAAGCTCAGAAAGTAATACGTTTTGATATTCTAAATATGAGACGAAAACTCCCGGGTGTCAATTATTTATAGTTTTGGAGATTTTTTTTTCAAAGTTGGTCAAAATTTTAAAATAAAAAAATCCTGAATATTTCTAAAGTAAACAATGCGTTTATCAATTCATTTGCATCAAGATATTGCATGTTTAAAACTACATCTTTCGATCTTTGTTGCTAGTCGAAAACGTAAACGTAAAGCGAAATAATATCTATTTTTTTTGTTTTGACGTTTTTATTTTTTTTCTCAATAATTTCAACAAAGGAGCATTCAAAATTCTAATATGATGGAGAGAATTTAGCTTTTTATCATTACAAAAAAAATCAGCTGCCAACTGCGTGGGATATCGGAGATATTGATAAGATAAGTTGCCTGTTGATTTTGAATAGCAATATTTTAATAAATTAACTTTGCTATGAATTTGGAGTAAGGCGCTATAAGACAAAACACAAACCTAGATTGAACATTGCAAAGCTGTGTTTTGTGGCTGTTTGCGGGTGGACCCCTTCCCACGCCACACCTAACCTTTCATCGAACTTACTTGTTATAAAATTATTAACACATTTTTTTAAATATAATTGTTACAGAAATATTTTTATTTAACTGTTACAATTAATCACTGAAACCCACAAACATTTGTTTTGAATCGACAGTCACTCGATTATCATCTATTTCTCAAATGGACTTTTGAGTGATTTGTGATTTAATTGTGATACTTTTTGGACTGAAGACTTACTACTGTTACGCCCAAGGGCTTATATTGACATAAAATCATTTTTCAATTGGAATTTTTGTTTGTTACAGTTGAAGAAAAGTAAACATTTTCAAAACTAACTAAAAATCCAGAATTTTGGTCTGTCAGCACCCCATATTAACAAACAATCGTTTCACCCATGATTTCGATATTTACCCCGGTAATTACCCTGTATTAACCCCAATTGGGTATTTACCTGGTATTTTCCCAATAGGTGTTTTCCCGTCGCCCAATCTCTTTTGTAAATTTGTAACCAGTGTAAAGTCTCTTACGGGACACGAGGACCAGTACAAAAACTCTTTTATTTGTTATAAGGGCTTTACGTACGTCTACGTACTTACGAATACATCGAGGACTTGAATCACGTAATTGCAGGTCTCGGCATCCTTTTTTCCTGAATTGTGTCTCAATTTGATTGTTGCTAAAAAGTTATCCAAAGTCGCGTCTTGAAATGTATCCGCTAATTTTTGATGGTATATGCAGCTAAAACTTCAGTCTCTTCCATTGATATCGGCACTCCGATCACAACAATCCTGGGCTGACGTTTATGGTGCTTATCCATAGTGAACCCATAGTATGTCAATTGCGGTGACTGCTTCAGCTTTTCAAAGCTTCCTTTGAGTCTGCTGATGATGACACCAACGTTCTTCGTTTTGCGCAAACCTCTCACATGCAGCTTCAAGCCTGATGGTTTTTTGAACGAGGTTCTTCGTATTTTCGCTCGACTTCCTTTTATCAGTAGGATATATGATATACCTATAGCGACTAAACTAATAGTCGTGGGCTGAATAAAGTGTGACCGCGTGTGAGGTGCTTGAATAATAAACACGTAAGTAGTATAAATCTTCAAGCTCTTCTCCAATAGGTTTATTTTAAAAAAATAGCACAAAGATAGGGTACAAAGTGAGAGAAAATACAAATAGAGGAATATTCTGGTATGCAGCTCACTTTTATACAAATTAAAACCCTGAACAACAGTAGAAAACAGTAGGGACGACATCCTTTTCCATATCTGAACATATACTAAAATATTTATTTGTAGGGATAAACAATATGCTCATTAAATATGTATATTCATTAATTATTAAGTTATTAATCGTACTGAATTTAGTAAGGTTTTTTAGATTTTTATTTTAATAGTTACAATATTTAAAATAAATTTAACCTCCATTATCCAATCAAAGTCAACTTACTTTTGGCGCCAAAATTAAAATTTGTTATACGGCAAACATAAAAATCTAATATGTATCGCCATCAATTTACAATTAATAAAATTAATTTATAATAATTATATAATCTAAAGAATAATCCAAGTTATTCTTAAATATCATAGCCGAGTTACATTCAACATGGTGGACACTTCCGGCATTTCCATCAAACGTTGATAGATAGATAGAACTCTTTATTGCACACCACAAAAGGTAAATAACAAATTAATTTCGAGAAAATGTACAATTTAGGCGGTCTTATCGCTATAAGCGGTCTGTTCCAGACAACCTTTGGGTAAAGAAATAATGATCTTATAGGAAGGGGTATTATGTGCATTATAAATTACGACAAATTATGTTATTAATTATATGTTATATTAAACATACATATGTTCGTATATATATTAATAAATACTATCATAAAAATCAAAATCAAAATACATAATTATAAATAAAACAAATTAATATAATTATGTACCAACACAATAAACGACGTCAGTGGTGGACACAACATTGCAGTCCATACTAGTGAGATTGCATTAGAAGATGTAACTTGTCTTCAATTAGAATTACCTAGGTGTATCATATTAGCTCTGTAGATACCGTTCCCCGTCTGTTATTAACGTAGATTATTTTATTAACTCCCTGAACCTACACTTGAGCCTTATAAAACCAAACAAGTGTGTCGTCCTTGTTGGGGACATTAATATCAACACTATTTATAAAGATGCTGAAAATACTACTGATCGTAAGAACAGGCTGAATAATTATTCCACATGTTAAGTACTCATAGCATCGAAATGGGTCATAATTTCCTCACCAGGGAAAGTAGGTGCCTTGACCACATGATGCTTAGGTTAGACAAAAATAAAGTCAACGCAAGGGTTGCAGTTTTAAACACTTCTATAACAGACCACTGTATGATTTTTCTGCAACTATCTAACCAAAATAAAAATAAACCTCGTGCCAGTAAACCGCAACTAGACATGAATAAAGCAAAAGTTAACTTTAGAGAAAAATACACAAGTGATATACTTCCATGCAATGATCCAGACTTAGCCGCGCAGAAACTTTTTGACACTTGATATTTTTAAATCAAATAGTTAATAAATTTTATTCACTGATATTGTTTTAAAAGTTGTGAAAGGATTGCTTACTACGGTATTGGACTAGCGGGGAGAAACGGACTTTACACCACCCTCGCACATACAACACCAACACTTTTGCGCTCACACATACAACACACTAGTGGTACACAGTGCAGAGTAGTTGCGGGAAAAATAGGTAGTAGGTGTAGTAGTACATTATATGATCATAGAGTTAATAAATTTTACTTGTTTAGTTCTTTGAGGCAAGTTAATGTGGAGTAGTGTGGAATGTACAACGTAGTCTTCTCTTTGGAATGTGTGATTTGGCTCTCTTATAGTTTCTGTTTGTTACTCGAAAGAAAAGCTATTATTAGTGTTTTTTTTGTCACTGAATGCTCTTAATTCTTATTAACTCTGTTATTTTGTATCTAAGATTATGCTTCAATATGTTTTTCATAATAGTTCATCATGTATTATGTACCTTTAGTTACGAAAGAGCGGCTCTTCCTGTCACGAGTTTTTCAAACTCAAAAGGGAGAACCAACCCATGTTATCATTTAAACTAAAATTTTGTATTTTGTAAGTAAATATGTGAGGCTGACTAGGATCATCTTGTAACAAAAGTTATTCGAATTCTTTCTAACCATATCGGCGAAAGAAGCAGTTTCCTGTGCGGGTTACCCTTAGATTTAAAACGATTGTTCAATAGTCTGTTTAGGTCTCGCAGTTGTTTCGTGAGGTCATGATTTTCTTTCAGCGCGTTTAGATTGTAATGAGCTTGGATGGTTTTTTGCTTGAGAGATTGGTATTGCATGGCCAATTGAGATGTACCATGGCTCATTTTCCTACACAGGTTATAAATCCTTACTTTTTGATCAGAGGTCAACTTTCTTTCTGGGGCAATAGTGCACGCTTCGTTCAGGCACTGTTCTATGTTTTGCATACCGTTTCTGGAGCTATAGAGTAAACACATATTCGAAAGGTGCTTCTGCTTGTGGGGCGAGCGGGGGTTGCGAAGGTGTGGGCGGGCTGCGGCACGTCAGTCCACTTTTATTATAGTTAGGGAGGCGAATAGGGGAATTTTCGGTAATACTCGAGCGTGGAAGTTTAAGATATGAGATATACCTTGGACCTAATAGAACAACCTTGTAAAGTATTTAGCTCTATATGTAGTGGCGCGTGCCTAGGATAGACGATCAGATTAGTAAAAAAAATCGATAGTCTAAAATACTCGAGCGCGTCAGATTAAGATATTGGGGGTTGATTTTAGTGTTTTAAGACTAAATTAAACTAATCTGACGATAATTCCTTGACGCCGACGAGTTATAGGGTTGCGAACTTGTAAAAAAAAATCGTTAATCCGGCATTCTCGAGCGCGATTTTTTTAATTTTTATTTTGAAGAATATAATCTAAAACGTACCAAAAATACAAAATCTGCCGGTTTCCGCATGACCGGGAGTGTGGAGGAGCCATTTTGTCTCCCGAAAAACGCGTTGCGGCGACTTATATCGCGAACGATACATTTTACAAAAAAAAGTTTAAATAAACAAAAAAGGTAATTTTATTTTACACAAAAAAGGTCTCTTTACATTTTTGTCCAAAGTTAAAACTTTTTGACTTGAAGCATCATAAAAACTCAAACTCCCGGTTTTTTGAGTTTAGCTTGAAAACTGAGGGTGTTAAAAAAATGATATGAAATAACGATGATTAAATTATGTTACTTTTATTATATCTCATTTTTTTTTCTCAAGCTTCTCGACAATTTTTGTGGACTCGGAAAAAGTTACGCGTATCTGTATACAAAAGTATTATTAACATGTACAGTTTCATGTATGTATATTATTCAATAGCCTGTTGATCCTCAAATTGTTTTTTGGACGTACCGTAAGCAAAACGAAGTGAAGAATTATTAAAAAGAAAGAAAAAAGGAAAAAAAAAACCTTTCCGGTCAGATTAAGAGAACCCACCAACATTTTTGTCAGATTAAGAAAATATGCTTCCAGGATACCGAGATAAACCTCCCCTATGAAAATCTGACGCGCTCGAGCATTTCAAAAAACCTATTTTTTTTTGCATTTTCCAAAATTCATCGTAACTTATGGTCACGCCGAAATTGTCAGTTTTTTAAAGGGAGCATCCTTGGGGCCTACTTAACACCCCTTCCGAAAATCTGACGCGCTCGAGTTTTTTTTTTGCATTTTTGACTACTTAATACGCCTACCCCCACCACGAAAACCGGCAGATTAGTATACCGTTGTTATCAGAGGCACTTGGGCATACGTAGTATGAATATCTGACGCGCTCGAGAATGCCCCAGTAACTGTTCTTTTTTACATTTTTGAAAAACCGTACACGCCAAACCCACCGCTAAAATGGTTTTTACCATACGAGCTTTTCTTTTCGAAATTATTTTATCTTTCGATTTTGATAGGTTTCGACGGCGCCGTTGAATTACGCTATTTAGCTACCTCGCCTCCTTAACTATTAAAAGGACTGCTTTCTACAAACATTTTAGTGAAAAAATGCACTTTACATACTCTTACATAGTAAATGCACGCAGACCAAACTGAATCGACATAGATTCCGTGATCCGTACGTGACGTGAGACTAGGTCGCAATTCAGCATTTGTTAATTTATTACTTATTCAATAAAATTGGCACCTCCGGTCACATGCTTGATCTCGACTCGAAAAAAAATATGATATACCTAGTTATGTGGTTATAATGATGATATAGTTATTAAGTAAAAAAATCTACTGTTAGGCCGGAAGGAATAATGTTTTTAAAGCTGTAATGCTTTATTTATTTGATTTCTAGAGTTTGTTTCCTTTTCCTGCTGATTACCGACCTATACAGTGCTGTTTACAGTCTTTGATCAAGAGTGCACTTTCGCCTAATCTTTCATCAAAGCCCTTTGCATTCAACTGTAGGTATCCAAAAAAATACAGATAGAACCATGTCACATTGCATTTTTAGAGTTCCGTAGTCGAATGGCAAAAACGGAACCCTTATAGTTTTTTTTCAAGTCTGTCTGTCTGTCCGTATTTCACAGCCAATTTATTCTGAATCTACTCGTATAACTCGCAATACACAGATGAAACTTAGCACTTAGGAAGGTGCATCCACTAAAACAATAAAATCTTTTTTGCCTAAACCTATGTGGGATGTCTATAAATAGGGTATAGGTAAGGTAGATAGGTAATATTTGAGTGATAGACGCTTCCAACGTGATAAAATCTGCGCCCCCCCCCCCCCCTCTAACTTTTGAACGAAATAACTAAATATTTTGAAAAATAAATCCGGCTAAGTGCGCGTCGGACTCGCGAGCTGCGGGTTCCGTGCCAACTTTAACTAAATTAGGGCATCCACTTACTTCCACTTAGCTAAATTACCACAATATTTTGATGACAGCAAATATAACTTTGTTTTTCATAGTGTTTATACGAAGAACAAAGTTATGTTTGCGGTTGTTGAAAATGTGCTATATCTTAAAAACTACTTGTTCAATATCGTCTAAACCAATTTTCGTTGAAAGTGTTTGTTACGATCTATATTATATATAGTTTTAAATTTACACTCGCCTAGATTAGAAATTAGATGAATGGGGGGGGGACGCCCATTTTACCACTTTAGAAGCGTCAATCTATCAAACGTTTTACTTAAAAAGAAAAGACCTCCATGTCATTTGAAAAGAACTATTCACAGACTCAGGTTTGGCTTAATAAAAATTTTTTGGTTTTAATTTTATGTATGGAAGCCGGAGGAAGGAAGTAAGTAACTATTGCTAAATTTTTAAATTAAATGTACCTAGTTTAAAAGGCTCCTTGCGCTCATATCTTTATTTAGTTAGTCACTAAGCTATATTTTGTAATATTTCCTCAGTAGGTAAGTGAAATTGTATATGCACGAAATCAATCTCGATGAGTAATAAAATTATTCTAAACATATCGACCTACATGTATTATGTACCTATACATTTGTCTAGAGGTATCTAATGCGAATTCGCTCCCATTTCAAGAGCAATGTACTGACCATGCTCGCCCTATTTAACCAATTGAAGACACTTAAAAAGTAGTTGTGTGTATTCTCGCTTCTTGAACTCTCGATCGTGTATTCTTCGCGAGAATGAAGGGAATGAAGATGCAATTCATAATCTCTTTCTGGGAAAACTAACTGACACACAATGTAAACAAATTGAGCATTTACCAAATCAAAAGTACCTACCTACCTATTTGAATATGCCATTACCAATAAGTACTTCTCCTTATCATAGTTGTTGATATAAACAAAGACGTCCATTTACTCGTTGGACACAGGAACCGTATAATAAACATAATCGAACAACCAATCGGAGCATTTAGATATGACAGTCTATTATATTTGTTCGTATCTGGCCCAAATGAGCGTATCGAGTCTTTATTGTCTCAGTCGTTTCGTTAACGGTGTATAGATACGGGGTGCTCTGTAGAAGGACGACGCTGATAAAAGATTACCGCCGCATCAGTATCAGTTGATCCTCCAGTGGGGAAGGAACCATCTCGAGCATCGAATCAGTGGGCACCAGCTAATTGGATCAACGAATGCCTTCCGTCGCTGATTGCAGTGAGCGAGTTGTGTCTCCCGCGCACGCATCCGATGATCGGAGGAATCGAAAGTGTTCTGTGATTGTGATGTGGACGCTCTGACGAGTGATAAAGAGAATTCAGTGATGTTATAGTGCATCGATCTTAATCACCACCATGAATAGGTCAGTAATTAACTTTCTGGAACTTAGCAACTGCAATGAAGCAACATCCCAGCAGCAACATATTTTTTAACGCAATTTTAAAATCCTACTAGGTTTTACCATGGCCTTACTCTAGAGATAACATTAAAAGTTTATTATTTACATCTTATTACTAGAAGAACCAGAATATAGAGTCTTATGGGTCATACATTTAATTTATAAACAGTTTTGCATAACAAAAAGAAAACTGAGAAAAGCACTACAGAAAATAATAAGAAATAACCAGAGCGTATTTTTATATTGTTTTAAATTTAAGCAAGTTTATTATTTAACTTACAGAAACTGGTATTTCTAGGGACTTTGTTTTCTACTCCGACAACTATCTACAGAAAACAACAATTACGCTGATTACTTATCAATAAAATAATACTTAACACTACCTAATTACAGAAACGAGTTTAGTGGAAGATATTAGACAATTCACAAATCAGTTAATTATTTTTTGATGATTTTATTGCATTGGGAACTATCTAATACAAGGTATTTGGTGACGGCCTACATTACTTATTAACTACTACTACCCAATAATAAACGTTTTTATGCAACACCTTTGGTTTGGGGCGCTCATAAACTACCGATGATTTCGATCTTGTTATGAAGGCAGTAGTTATGTAGAGAGACCAATAATATCCTGCTGCCTGATATAAAATTGGTTCCCCCCTCCGCCTGTCTGATAGTATATGCAGTCGTAGATTCAATCAAAAAGCATCGTGCATCATCACTTTTTCTTACCGAATGAAGTTAGTGAGTTTGTGTTGTAGTTCAATAACATGAACTTCTTTGCTTTAGCTGATTAAAGAGAAACCTGAGAGAAAGTCGCTGACAAACCGTATAAATACATATTTTAAAAAGTATAAATAATGTTTTTTTATCGTGTTTCAAGACTGAATATGTCCGTTCTTGTCTTTACACTGTTTGAAATCCAACCAATGTCTAACTAACAAAAGCTACGTCAAAAACAACTATAAAAGTCACGTGACCGCGACCGAATTTCTGAAGTGTTAAGGCATCAGATAGCCTTAGGGCACCCTATTATTCTGCTACGGCCTTTGAATTTTGAGAGTTTGGTCTCTATCTACCTATGGTGCAGTGTGAACAAATTTCTTAACACGTTTCGTGACAGTGAACGGCTAAAGCCGTAGAACGATAAAAGTTATATTGTGGGATACTGCCTTGCAAAGTGTTAAGCACCGTCTACCAATTGCAAATCCTAACCAGTAACTCATTAGATTGATGCAACTCGGAACGCGGGTACTTTTAATCACGCACACATTTTAGCAAAACCAAAGTTTACTTGAATGCTTAGCATTTATATATTTATTGGAACATAAATGAAATTACACACACCCACACCCAAGAAGATCCGACATGGATTTCTGAATTGAAAAACTTTAATAAATAAATACTACTAAATCTATGTTGGTCTTACATTGTAATCCAATAACTAAACAGTGATGGCGATACCATTTAAATCAGCGTGCACAAGCACACACCATTCAACTACGGATTGTATTAAATCCATAAAATTAGTATCCCTTTGGAAGATAGTACTTCTATGATTTAATTAGACAATTGTACATTTATGAAACTTTTAACTTATTACCATAGAGAAAAAAAATACTCTATTGGTAGGGTAAGTAAGTATGTACCTAGTTTAATTAATTTGAAGGATAGTCTAGTTAGTTAAATGTTATTGAAACATGAAAAATGTCGTAAAAGTACCCCCCCCCCCCTAAAATACACAATGTAGACCTTAAAAAAGCAAATATTGGATTAAACAAGATCACACGGAGGATTATAAAGATATCAACAACCTAATATAATATATCTCTCTAATATAACTTTGTCCTTCATAACAACGCTATAAAAAACAAAGTTATTTTTGCAGTCAACAAAATATTGTGGTATTTTCGCTAAGTGAGTGTAAGTGGACCCCTAATTCAGTTTAAGTAGAAACGGAACCCTCAGCGCGCGACAACAACTCGCACTGGGCCAGATTTATGTATGGACCCGATCGCAGACCGCTGTTTGTGACAAATACTTCACACCATATTTTAAATTCTCATCTCAAAAATTATCACCGCCGCCCTTAAACTTCAGTTGGTTATTGAGATAGTTGCTTATTGATATATTCTGTAGAGAAGAGTCACAGTTAAATACGGCAAGGTAACTTTTATATGTTATCATCAATACTGATTATTCGTTGTCTGATGCTGAAGGGCGTGGACGGATCATAAAGATCAATCAGACAATTGGGGCCGCCACGCATGCTGCGTAGGAGTGTCCCTCACAATACGTACGGCTTCCGTTACTCCCGTTCTGTTTACGAACTAAGTACAAACCAAAATCCTTTACCAATCTATCGACCCAATAAATATTGTGAGATAGTCCTATGACTAGTCGTTAACCATTTAATAATGTTTAGATTGACCACTTGCCGAAAAAACCTAGGGAAATTGAATGGGACAATAGGAATTGGAGCTAAAGGAAAAAGGGTAAATCACCCTTTTCGACCATTGTATTAAATTGATATAATTGGCGATGATGAGTTCTTAACGAAAAAATAATGTTTAATTCGCGTCGTTGATGAAGGAATGCTGCGTAGGAATGTTCCTCACAATACTCGTACTCGGCTACCGTTACGCCAATTTTGTTAACGAACAAGTATGAACCGAGCTCTTTACTAATATAAATCATCCTAATAAAGTATTGTAGGCTACCCCTGTTACAAGTCGTAAAATTTTTAGTAAGATTGTACACTTGCCGGAAAGTCGGAGAAATCTTTCAATTTCAATAATTCAATTTTGACGCTTAGGGATTGAGAGTGATTCGGCCACTTTATTCGAAATCGTTAGCAATTTAGTCATTAATAATAGGTAGTTTTAATTATCTGGAATGAGAGCTAGTAGTATTATATTATTTGAGATGATAGTAAAGAATAATATATTTTTGTATTTGATGAAAGGGTTGATACTTATCTAACATTTGCACTCACTCTTTAAGATAATTAGGTACATATAATGGGGTATACGAGTCGTAAATCTAGCTACTCACGAACGCTTCATTTTAAGATTACTGACCTCTCTCAAACTTTCTTGTTTATTTAAACGGGTTTCTCATGATTTCACTCTAACTAGATAAGAAACGGAAAAGCATATTATTCATTATCCTCCCTTGACGCAATATCAGATGATACATTTCGAATGTGATTCATGCTCGAATAATCACTCTATTCTGCGAAGACGCTAGTGGACTGTTTGCAATTAATGGGAATTAATTTGACCTCTGGCAATTAAGACAGTTAACCGCGGGACCCTTGAGCAGAAGAAATACAACAGTTTGCGTACCAAATGTACTATTGTTCTCAAGTCCTGCCCAAGTTTCAACGAGAGTTAACCTTACGACCTTATGTCCTAATAAATAGTTCAACTATCATACCTACCTACGACAGTTTCATAGACACTTGAGGATGATTTTTTAAAAACTTAATCCATAGACATGGATTATAAAGCATAAATAGTTTAATTATATGTTATATTTACCTTGAAAAGTGCTATCTTAAATAACCTAATCACGTCGACATTTTATCTCGATTCTCGATATCTATTCGTACGCACAGAACAATCAGCGTAACCACCGTATGATAAATATTTCATCGCAAGTTACCTGAAATAAAAAAAATATATGCTTGTGTTATGTGTGCCATGGTCAAGTATTGGGATATTCATCGGTGTTATCAGTTAAGGTGTGCACTTGTTAAAATGTTCACCTTGAATATTACGTGTTATTCGCATATATCTAGGTTTTACTAAACTAAATAAGTTGGTAGGTGATAATAAAATGGACTTAACTTCGAGCGAAGTAACTTTAAAAAAAAATATTCAAAGCAAAGACAAAACAGAATGAATTTTCTAAGTGCGAAAAACTCGTCGTAGCAATCTCGTAGCAGAAGTTCGTAGCGCAGTTACAGTACTTTATATTTTTTCTTTCCAAAACAAGCATCTCGATACATGTTAAGTACCTAACTACCTCTACCGAAGTAGATGTCTATTATTAACTGTGTGTAGGTACATAGTTTTTATTAGCCTAGGCATCAGCGTACTGATGTCATGTGAGAAAGGCAGTTGTCAGTCCACGAGGACGCCATCATTATACTGCACCGCGCTATTATTGCATTACTTTAAACCCTCTAATTTGATATTAATTTTGCGTCCATTATTTTCATTATCTCTGCTGACACAAGAATAACTAAGCTGTTTTACAATGTCACTATATGACGCAGGAAAATTATAGGTGCGCTGTTGACAGAGCGTTGTAAATAACATTTTCAGGGAACATTTCCGCGGATTCGTCATCAACATTCCTTTTTACACAAGCAGACCTATAATTTTTAACTTTTTGTAAAGTTCGTTAATTGTCAGGTATACCTACTAACTCCTGCTGCAAAGGCAGATACAGCATTTGCCATCATATCCATCGAAGGATTGTTATTTTTAAAGTGTTTACATTAATAGTTAATCATTTACTTTTCCCACATCTTCACTTTGTAAGTCTTACGATGTAAGATATATATTTTTATTATTAATAGTCTGTCTATACAGTGTGTCCGGGATAGGTATATCGATATTGGAGGTACGTATTTAAAAGCTACAAAACTTGTTTAATAAAACAATACCGAAAACTTGAAAATAAATGTCGCTTTTTTATACTAAAATCTTACCTACCTCGATGATTTTAGTATGGAAAATCGTTTTATTTTATTTTGAAGTTTTCAGTATTGTTATAAAAGTCACAAAACTTTGCTTTTAAATACGATCCTCCAATATCGCTATACCTATCCCAGACACACTGTATATGTTATGTATGTATGGTGGTGCCAGTAACCACTCGTATCACGATACTGTCAGGGCAAAGGCCCTGATACTTGAAGCGTCTTGTATAACAAAGCTTTATTGCTCATGAATCCATCTTCGTCATTAAATTACAACATAGCAACATGAATACGGCCATTTTACCAGTTTTTTTAGGTCGAGTACACAACCTACTGTTCAGTGTTTACCTTTGATTCATAAATAGCAGACACATGCTAATAAAATAATATTATTAAGCTGCAGGGATGCACAGACCGCGGCCCGCGGGCCGCTTGCGGCCCGCCGGTCGAATACTGGTGGCCCGCCGACAGCAAAAATAATACTCTCGTACATTCGAAAAATATTGAATTCTATTCCAGAATAAAACCAAAAAAAATATGTTCGAAAAGTAATTTGAATCTCGCGCGCGCGCTCTTAAGTGCACGAATTCCCGATTGCTCGCGTAGGTAGATACACGAAGCTTCCAGAGTCGGTTTCGAGATTTCTCCAGACAGTTTTCGACTCTATACGCGCGGTATAAAAGCCACGCTAACCGCAGCGACCCATAGTTCGGTTTTAATTTGAGTGAAGTGTCAATAGTTCTAGTGTAGATTTTAACTCGACTAGCCGGTGTCATATATTTTGATCCACATTCAACGTAGATTTCCCGTCAAGTGCCATGTATAATTGTGTTGTGAAATCGTAAGTAAAACTCTGTTATTAATAAGTGTGTCCCTACCTATTTAAATCAATTATTTTTGCTAATTTAAAAAAGGATGGGTAATTTAAGTAGGTACTGTTATTGTTTTTAGGTGCTGTGTTAATCCTAGCCAGGATTAGAACGCAACATGGACAAGCCAGGACCTAGTAAAAAACGTAAGGTTAAAGATGAAAATCGGCAGTTTCAAGAAATTTGGACTGAGAAATACTTTTTTGTATGGTCGCATAATAAAGTCGTTTGTTTAATTTGCAAGAATTCTGTTGCGATTGCAAAGGAATATAATGTAAAAAGGCACTATGAAACGCAGCATCCTACTTTTACCAAGTTTACAGGCGAATTAAGAAAGCAAAAAATGTTGTCTTTAAAACGGGAGCTTATTGGTCAGCAAGCTATGTTTACAAAACCCATCCAAGATTCAGAAACAGCTACAGAAGTTAGTTATGAAATTTCTCGAATGATAGCAAAGCGCAGTCGCCCCTTCAATGATGGGGATTTTGTAAAAGAATGCATAGAAATTGCCGCTAAGAAAATGTGTCCAGAAGCAGCAAAAAAGTTTGAGAAAATTCAACTGAATCGTATGACTATCCAAAGACGTATTATGTCTTTGTCAGGTAATATTGCGGAACAATTAAATGAAAAAACTAAGATCATTGAATTTTTTTCATTAGCACTCGACGAATCCACTGATATTACTTCCACAGCTCAACTTCTCATATTCATACGAGGTGTTACTCAAGATTTTGAAGTCTTAGAAGAGTTGTTAGGAATGTGTTCATTGAAAGGTCAAACCAGAGGAGTTGATATACTCAATGTACTTTTGGATGAGTGTTCAAAAACTGATTTGGACTTATCAAAATTATCGGGAGTTGCCACTGACGGTGCTCCTTCGATGATTGGTGTCAATTCTGGGCTAGTTACTTTGCTGAAAAAGCATCTGCAAGAAAAAAACATAAACGCTGAAGATCTCATGCAGTTTCACCGCATTATACACCAAGAAGCCCTCTGTTCTAAAAAAAATTGAATTTCAAAATGTCATGAAAGTGGTAGTTTCGACTGTAAATTTCATAAAATCACGAGGACTCAATCACAGGCAATTCAAACAATTCCTTGATGACATCGAAAGCGAATATGGAGATTTACTGTATTATACAGAAGTAAGGTGGCTAAGTCGTGGATTGACCCTGGAACGATTTCTAAATTTAATAGAAGAAATTGGAATATTTCTGGCGGAAAAGCAAAAGGATGTCCCGGAACTTAAAAATCCTGATTGGTTGTGTGATTTGGCTTTTTTAGTTGACATTACAAATCATTTGAATGTCTTGAACACACGGCTTCAAGGCAAAAATCAACTGATATCCCAGCTCTACGCTCACGTATCATCCTTTCAATGCAAGCTGACACTTTTCAGATCGCAATTGAATTCTGGAAATTACAATCATTTTCCGAATAATAAGAAAATGGCTGAAAAATTCAACAAAACTGCGATTAATTTCAGTTATGTAGAAAAGCTAGATATTTTGATTCAATCTTTTCAAGAAAGATTTTCGGAGTTTAAAAAAGTGAAACCTCTGTTGGACATATTCAGCAATCCTTTCACGATTTCAGTTGAAAATGCGCCAGAGTCAATGCAGTTAGAAATTATCGACATTCAAAACGACCAAGATTTACGCAACAAATTCAACGAAGGAGACTTGCTGAACTTTTACCGCTGCATTGATAAAAATACGTACAAAGAGTTGCGCATAAACGCTCTGAAATGTGCCAGCTTATTTGGTTCTACCTATATATGTGAACAAACCTTTTCAATACTAAATAATAATAAAACAAAAAATCGAAACCGCCTTGCAAATGAAAGTTTGGAAGCAGTTTTACGTGTTGCTACAAGTAAATTTGAGCCAAATATAAAAATGATTGTAAGCACTATGCAGTGCCACGCTTCAAATTAATAAATTCTTTTTCAATTTTAATACATAATTATCAATTATTTATTGTCTTTAATTACCTATACTTCTGGCGGCCCGCCATCTGTTCATAATTTGCCCGAGTGGCCCCTAGTCTTAATAAGTCTGTGCATCCCTGCTGTACACACTTTTGTGAGTTCTTTTCATATTATAAGCCCTGGACCAAATTTTCAAATCACTCGCGTCAAGATGGCGTGTCATATTCATTGATTAGTGTCCGATTTTCCAATGAAAATTGGTAAAATTCCAGGGAATGATTCAAAAAAAGATAACTGATTTTGTGAGTAGTAACGTATATATTTCACGTGATTTTCACTGATTTTTAATTCGTTTACAAACAAAATTCACATGCAATATTTAAGCGAATGATTCAAAAATAGGGCCCCTGTTCATTTTGCAATCAGCTCTCTTTGTTTGTGGACTTAGATCATCATATCGTCTCTTTATGATAGATAAGCAAGAAGGAAACACTATTTTCGTAACGCAAGGCTGAAACACGGTCACATCACTTAAGCATGCGACTTCATCGAAGTCAACGTGCGATATCGTAGATAATGAGGAGTAGATTATTCGGTATTTCACTATTCAACCATTTTGTTTTAGACACATTACGCAAATTGTCCCATTTAGGTAGATAAAGTTAGTTATGTGGAAATATTTACATTCTTTTTTCATTATGAAGAAAGGGTATTGTCGACTCACACCTTGATAAGAGGAAAAGGCGAAAGAGGTATGTAGAATTTCGAATAAACAGTAGGTATAACATTTTGTTACAACATTTAAAGAGGATCACACACTCAGAGAGAGGGGAGGAGGGTAGGGGGGGTTTACCTTATTACAAAGTAACTAACATAAGTTCTGGCGTCATAATCATTGATCGCCTAAGCGTAAAGGAATTCTACCATCAGCACAGCTCCATAAAATGGTGACTATCATACATTTTTGACGACCTTACTGGTATAGCGGCACGCTGGTTTCAAGACGGCGCCGCTGCGAGGTCCCGGGTTCAATTCTCGGTCGAGTCGATGTAGAAATCATAATTTTCAATAATGTCTCGGGTCTGGGTGTTGTGGTGCCACCGTTGTGTCTGATTTCCATAAAACAAGTACATTACTTACTTTAGAATCAGAGCAACGTATGTGATTGGTGTCCAATATGTATACGTTAAGACATGTCAGTATTAAGATACTAGTACAAAAACACTATACGTGCCTTTAAAATATGAGGGTTTCTCTATATTACACCAATATCTCATCATTATTCCGATTTGGCAACAATGGGCCTAACTAGAAGGTAAAGCCGCTAAGCTGGTGTATTTTTTTTAAATCAGTTTACAAATGACTCAGTTAAAGGTAACATAGTCACAAAAAAAACATCAAGTCGAATTGTTAAGCTCCTCCTTTTCGAAGTCGGTTAAGTATCGAATACACTTGGTAGATATATAGTTACCTACAAAATTTTGGGCCCATCAAAATTCAAAAATTTCACATTACAATAAGGATAAAGAAGACATACAATCGTCATCTCAAGCTGCTTATAGCTACACGGTTGAATAGATAACCCCTCCCAAGAAAAATGTTATCAGATCGACCTCCGACCCGAGACGGTTGGCGCGATCTCTCTGCAGTACGGAATGAACGAGTGCATTTACTGCCATCAATCATTACGTGATGTGTTTCACTAGATAACTAGATCTATAATAATGAGAAGCTACATGGGACGGATACGATAGCCACTCGTATTATACGTTAAGCATTGCATTTGACGACCTCCGTGGAGTAGTGCCTTGCCTAAGCACGCTGGGTTTCAAGGCGTTGCCGCTCTGAGGTCCCAGCTTTTATTCCCGGTCGGGTCAATGTAGATATCATAATTTTCTATATTGTCTCGGTTTGGGTGTTGTGGTACCACCGTTGTGTCTGATTTCCATTACACAAGTGCATTCGCTACTTACTTTGATATCAGAGCAATTAATGTGATTTGTGTCCAATATATTTATATAATTCCTAGATGCTCCTTAGCCGTAGGTTTAATCCATAAACCTACATTGATTTGGGCTACACATTTTAATCGGATGATTTATGGTTTCATACATACATTATACAGGGTGACTTTTTTATCAGTACCGATATTTTGTGTAAAGACTCCACTGATGAATATGAACAACTTTTGCTATGGGGGCAATAGCGAAATCGAGAAAAAAAAATCAGCTGTTCCATACAAAAGTTCAATTGGCGCGCGGTCAAAATGTATGGAACAGCTGATTTTTTTTTCTCGATTTCGTTATTGCCCCCATAGTAAAAGTTGTCCATATTCGTCAGTGGAGTCTTTACACAAAATATTGGTACTGATAAAAAAGTCACCCTGTATAAAGCACAGTTCAATTCACATTTTGCACAAGTTTTGGTTTATCAATAAAGTATAAATAAATGTTAGTTTACTATAATTTTTGGTTCCGGTTCCTTACAATACCAACTTATAAGCAGAGACTGGGAAGAGCGCTCATAAATAAGTTTGCATTTCTATTCCAGTATAAGCGGACCCCTAGCCCTGGCCATCGCGTGTTTCTCATGCGCTGTTGCCATGGGCATGACTCAGATGGACGTCATCTCGGGACAGAGCGCGGCGAAGAGGTGCAACCATGAGCGCGTGTACGGCATGTACGGCGCCTACTGCGTCGGCTTGCGCCTGCAGAGGGTGCCCTCGCTCAAGGGAGGCATTGAGGTTTGTACTCGAAAAGTAGGAGTTCCTAGTTGCAGCCATTTTTGTAACGAAATGCTACAGATCTATAGTCTTTGGTTAGAAGCGCGCGTACTAGAGTTTACATACGGCGCCTTCAGCGTCAGCTTGCGTCTGCAGCGGGTGCACTATCTTAAGGGAGGATTGAGGTTTATACGAAAATAGAACAGTACGTTATAAATAATTTGAGGAATTTAAACAAACCAATAAAATATCGTTGTTCATTTTATGAATACTTTAGATACACATTGCAATCATTGGTCGTTTGAACGGCATTTTAATATAGAGTTCACTCGAATCGCTTATAAAATAAGGAGTGACGAATATAAAACAAGTATGTATTTTACCACTTACCTATTTATTAATCAGACGGCTAAATAAAGTAATGTAATTAAACTCGAAGTAAGGTATTTTAATGTGTATCACACTTACCAGAGTCATATCAAGAGGAATCACGTTTATATTGTCTAAAACAACACAAAAGCATGTTACATTGAAAAAAAACCTACACCATATTCATTCACTTTGCTATTTATAAAAAAAGCGACTTATTGCGATTTCAATGACTTACAGTTTTTTTTTATCCTTTTCAGGTTTTAGACTTCAGCGAGAACAGACTGCAAGAGCTAAAAGCTGACACATTTTCGAGCTACACAAGCATCAGGTTTTTGTATTTAGCCGAGAACCAAATGTACACCATTGACAAAGACGCTTTCGCACCATTGTCGTATCTGCAAAGCTTAGATCTCTCAAGCAACGTTATTATGAACCTACCGGAGACGATATTCCAGCTGCCTGCACTAAGGAAGCTGATTCTCAAAGACAATCCACTGCTTCATATAAGTTTTGCCAGCTTACAACTGCATAAGCCAATGAAAGCGCCTTTAGAACTCCTGGACATATCAAACTGCAAAATACAAGTGTTGCCGTACTGGGGAATTATGCCACACCTGATGAATTACAACATCTCACATAATCCCCTCACCTCCCTGGAAGCGAATCATTTTGCACCAATGTGCAAACTTGAAAATGTGGATTTAACAAAATCTATCGACCAATTAAAGCTATGCGATTTAAAGCCAACAATAAATTGGCTTCAAGATAAGAATATAAATTTCCAGTTGGACGATTATTCAAAGCTGAACTCCAAAGGTAAAGTATAAATATATGTAAGAAAGACAAATAATGTGCACTACTACTGATAGGTATATAAAATCTTGATTACATGCTTGTTTTTTTTTTTTTACAGAGTTTGAAAAGTGTGCGGATATAAACGCGGAAAACTACGCAACACTCAATGTTACTCATCACGTCTGTAAAGCAGCATTTATAGAGGTTAGTATCATCATACCTCATCATACCAATCATACAGAATTCCAAGTGTTTTCTTCTGTTTGATAAGTTTTTTTTTTACACTAACAGTAAGGTAAGCAGTGTAAATAAACTAAGAAAAAAACTAAACCCCTAACTAATTAAGAGCTGATGATCTTTAAACAGCTCATCAGGCCGTTACATGGCCTGACCACAATATTTCAATATCATTGAAGATCGGAGGACTACAAACTAGAAAAAAGCTGATGATCTTCATACGGCTGAAGAGATTTTCATGAAACATAGCTTAGAACACTCGAGATAAAATTATGTATGACACAAAAACAAAATCGGTTTATACGTTTGGGAGCTACGATACCACACACAGACAGGTTAATTAAACTTTAACGACCTCTCCTTTTGCATCGGGTGTTAAATGTTAATAGTCGGCAACTAACTTGTGAGTGTTTTAGCAAAGCAAAATTTCTGCATCGATCGCAAATCCATCGCCTATTTTTTATTATTATTCCTCATCACAGCTTAATACTTATTTACATGATTAAACACGTATGTACGGACTTTAAGCGGATTCAACGTTGATTGATCGCTAAGCTAAGCGTTTGTATCACTGAAATCCTCCAGTGAAACATCGGTAATCCTAATTTAATCTTACAACGTGTAACTGATATGTATTGCACATTTATCTGTTTCACTTTCGACATTTCTTCAAAGTATGTAGTTGTAAATAATATTTATAGCTACACTATACTATATCTGTTTTTTGACCGCGCACAAAATGTTTCTAACATTATACTTATTGAACTAAACAATCCCTTTAGTCTTCATTAACTACCTACGCATTCTACCGCCTGAAGGGTGGAAGGGTTTAACCGAAAAAACATTTTATTAGTCGGTGAAAAAAATATCAGGGTAAAGATTGCACTGCATTAGCTGGTGGAAGACTGATAGAAAGATACCCGAGAGCCAGAGTGATAATGTAGCCAGTAAGTTATTACTACGTATCGTCGCCGTAGAGTGAAAACCTCGTATGTGTTTTTGAGTAAACTTTGTAAAAGGTGAAAAAAACCGTCTGGTGAAAAATAATTGTACTACGTAGATTTTTGTTTTAATTGTTATTGTGAGTAAAACCAAAGTTGTTTCAATCGTCATTAATAATGTATATGCACTTTGAACGTCTGTTTTCACGATTTTAACCTGCTCCGACCTGTCGTCTCGAGGTAATCACACCAGATTATAGTTCACGCGAGCGAATACGAGGTTCTCATTGAACGTCATAGATAGCGCAATTTGTATCAGATGAGCGTGTGAGTTAAACTAGAATGTGCGTCGCGAGGTTTTCTTTCAAATAATGTAATAATAAAAAAATAAGCAAAAATGCACTTCCGAGGTTTTCACTCTACGGCGACGGTATACAGAAGCTATGCTAAGCAAAAAATATGTCGCAAGCAATGCGATGGCAAGATTGTAGTGACGTGTTTCTTCAAATTTGAATGTCGAAATCGAAACCGGTTGCATGCGTTGATGACAAGTGACGTCAAATCTTGACGCAAGAAATGTGTTCGTTCGTGTCTGTTCCATACGCTAGTAATAGCTCAATGAATGTAGCAAACGACTAACTGTAAGTATTTTTTTTACTTTCAGTATCAGAGCATCAAAACCTCGAAACGGACATGGCTGACCGTTACCGGGGGTCTAGCGGGTTTCCTAGTCGGTTTCATGTTGTTGCTATACTTGATGCACCGACACAACGTGTCTCAGACCAAGACGAAAGCGGAAAAGCCGAAGAAAGCAACGCCTGCGCACGATAGAGACAAACAAGCGACGTTACCAATCCTTGCTAACGATTCAAATGATATCCCACGACTTTAGTGCAAGCTTTATGTTCAAGCTTTTTATTTTCACTAAAATCTCCTAATTAAAATTTTAAATCATATTATTACTCTAGCGTTCAATCGTTAATCGCAATTTAATTAATTTATAAAATTATGTGCTTTTATTATGAATTCCAGGATTAGATGTTTTTTTCTTTGATATTTGTCATAACAAGTTTTTTTTAATTAAGGCTGAAAAAGCTAAAAGCTTATTTTAATAACACAACATTTTGATTAAACACATAGATCTGACAATTTAACATTTTTATGAAAACAATAATTAGCAGTGTTTTACTTGTTAGGTTTCATTAGAAATTAAGATTTTTCTTTAAATGTCTATTTGTATTTTTCCTAGTCTTTCCATTTTGCAATAAAAATGTAAATAAAAGTTATGTATATTTTAAATACAGTTGGTAGGGAGTCTACATAGTAAAGATGATTTATGTGGCATCTGTTCAAATAAATGAAACAGCCTCGCTGACTATTAATTTCAGAACATTAGTCGTAATAGTCTGTATTTTTTAAGTTTTTGTATGTTCACGAGTGTAGTGTCGTGGGTGATCCCAACTGCCCCAATAGATCGCGCTTCAGTCTTTATTATAAATCTAGAAAACTAAGCTATAATGCCTTACTACCCTGATGGTATTTTTTCAACAGTGCAATGCAAAAGTATCGCTTGTAAAAAGCGATTGTATCGCTACTTTTAGTAGTATAAATTAGTATCGACGATGAAAAAAAAACAGAGAGTTCTTTAGGACCGTGGTCACGTCTTCACACGGGTGGTGTGATGCATAATGTGAATCAAGTTTTTTTTTTTATTATGCACCACACCCGTGCGAGTCTGTGTATACATTAGGCATCGTCTTGTTAATAACTCTTTCTCTTGATAAAAGCCACTTTTAAATTATTTGCTAAGTTCGAAAGAACTAAGCAAGAGCAATGAACAAAGTATAGACGTTGGGAAGCGACGTTTAGTATGAGGCTTTTTAAAGGCTGATTAGGTTACTGAAGGATAAGAGTGTGCTTATATCGTAGATAACAATTGAAGCCTAATGCTATAAATTTCGTTATCAATGACCATTTAGTTAGAACATAAGTGAATCGTTAGAATATTATTTAGAACAACATGCATAATGATTGTAATTTCTGTGTGCAGATGTTTGATACTGGATGTTATTACATAAAAATCTACAGAGCTGCTTTTATTTTTGTAACAATATCTTGTACATGTTATATTATTGTGTGAAAACTAAAATTCACTGTGATAGATCAAATAAATGTTTTTATATTAATAAAAAAAGCTTTTCTTCAAAAAAAAATGATTAGAATAGGGTGCTAAAATTATTATCCATAGTTTTGTTAATAGAAAAACATATTTCCCTGTATTAAAAAATGAATTATATTTAAATGAAATTAAACAAACTGAACTAAACGATCACAAGTTAAAAATATGAAGCACAAAATGCTATGCTGATTTTTTCACAAGATAAAAGATCTCCAACTCATTATTGAAAGTAAATTAAACGCATCAATAAACAAGAACATTGGTTCCCTCAGTTGGCATGTCCAATTTGTCCTCTTCTACCGCATCGCTAGGACTTGTATTGAATGCCAGCTTTAGGGTGATTCCGTTGAATGGTGTCCAATTTTCGAGAAATATAAATGTTGTCTCAGGTATCTTTCTTCTCACTGTCACTGACTGATTTCGTTGTGGGAGTATCCTTCTCTTTTGCCAACCGTTGTTTGCTGAACCTACCCATGCCTGGCTGGTAAATAGCAAGGCTTGGCCGGTCCTGAAAATGGAAACATGAATGTTTTAATTCTAGGTTCAAAGTACAATTATCACCAAATTACAAATACTGTGTCTGCCTGGATAATGTGAAAACTCGATATGAGCTGAAAGTAGACCTAAAAAGATATTTATATATATTATTCTATTACACAATAATAATATTTTGTACTGTGGATGCTACATGCAAAAAAGTAGATTTTGGTTGTATTTGTCATGTCCTTTTTTTATTTTACCGAAATTAATCTGCAATTTCGAAAAACATAATCAACCTTTGTACACTATGATTTGTGCTTATAGTCTTTATATAAATAATTTATTTTTGAATGTATTGTTCCAGTGCTAAATGACAATTCCATTCTTCAATATTAGCTAAAGTATAAAATATAAAAATGTTTTTGCTTATCCTTTTAGGTAATTTTAGGTCCACTTTCAATTTTTTCAGGGACACGCTGTATATGGTTGTGTATCTTAGTACCTTGTTTCTAATTCTTCTCTCGGTACGCCGATCTGAACTATCACTCTTTTCTTTTTCTTCAGATCCCTCCCTATCTGTTGATTTACTTCTATCATCTAAACTCTTTTGTCTGAAAAATGAAGTTTCTTCCTTGTCTTCATTTTCTTCAGACTCTAAGCTGTTTCTACGATTTTGTGCAATTTCAACTGCTTTTTCGGTTACATTATCATTAGAATCTTTAGCATCTTTATGAATTTTGGTGTCATTATCATCAAGTTTCACTTTCTTTTCCATACCATCAATAAGCTTAGTCAAATCATCAGTTTTTACTTGTGGCAATTGAGTAAATGGTTTGATATCATCATGATTTATTTTGCTTTTGCCTTCTGAAGACATTATTTTGCTGATAACTGATTGCTTTTCTGACTTTCCACTTTCTGTCTGTTTGGCCCTTTCTTTCCTACTATCACTGTACTTTTTGCTTTTCATTTCACGAGGTGATTCTTTAAATTTGTCACGTTTATCTTTTTTGTAGCCTTTATCAGAATCTTCACCTTGATCTTCATCTCTTCCTGACCCGTCTTTCTTATCATTGTCAACTTTTTTCTTTTTGTCCACACCAGCACCAATCTTGCGTTGATCTCTGTATGTTTTGGATTCAAACACTGTACTACCATCTTTGCTATCGTCTTTCAGCTCAGATGTTGATTTGTCTCTATCCCAGTCTCTAGGCTTAATTTTTTTTACATCATTTTCAACAGCCTCTTCCTCCTGAAATAAAAATAAAATATTATTACCTCAATGTCAGATGTATAGATAAGACAATGCTGCTACTACCAAATACACATCAAAATGATTATATAGACAAATTTAAACCGGAAACTGATAAACTCTCCTTATACATATAAATAAACCATAACAATGTAATGTATAACTATTAAACCAATTACAATGAAATACTACTATAGTGCAACAAAAAACATGAACCACAATAAACTAATTTGGTGAACCTTAAGTACAGTATCACCACCGCTTTGCTGGCTACTTTCTGGTATATTCTTTTTCTCACAAAGTTTGCCAGATGTTAGAGTAAAGGTGTTATGAGTTTTCATGGACAAAGCCGGGAAGTGACTATCCCAATCTGAATCTGTGCTAATAAATTCATCTGAACCATGGGTAGTTTTTAACTCAGATTTGACTGATCTCACTTTACTTTTGTGATAGACTCTTTGCCCTCCAAACCAAATATTCTTGTGTTTAGGTTCACTGTAGTCACAATTATCAGCAAAAGCTTCATCCTCTGATATATCACCAGGTCTCTAGAGGAGACATCAGTTATATGAAGTAAATACCAATTAGTTAAACAGCTGAGTTATCAAGATATAATTAGAAATAAGTTGGAAAATTAAGTCAACAAATTGCTAACCTTAATTGGAATTTCTTTCGTCTTTCTCTCAATTCTCATTTTCCTTTTATCATTTTCTCTTCTACGGCGCTCATCTCTGCCACGTTTGTCCTGTTTGCGTGCAGCAAGATATTCCAAGAGTGGTGTTGACTGATTTTTTTTTTCATTTCCTATAAATAGAAAAAGTATTTCTTAGCAACATAAAATACAAGCATTTAACAAAACATCTATGTCACTGGATAAGGTTTAACATTTCTGGTTTACAATCCATGGCATTACACAATACAATTACAATTACAATTCAGTGGGTTCATCAGGAACCAATAATGTAAATGTGTAGCAGTAGGGAAAGCACTAAGCACTTTGTGTGTAGCCCATTTTCTTTTAAAACACATGGTCATGCTTAATGCTTAGGTTGTGTTTAAAATTCAAAATTAAAAATTATTTATTCAATTTAGGACACAATATGCCACTTATGAACGTCAAATGTACAGTGAAAAATAAAATAAAAATATTGTGCCCTGAAGGGGCCGAATCATGTCTCCTTATCTTTTGGGCCCTACCAGCGCTTCGAGACAGAACACAGACAATTAGGAAAGTGCTGAGAAGAAACGCCGGAACAAACTCAGTCACCACTAGCTGCCGTAAAATCAAAATCATCAAAGGTAAGTACATCAGTCGGTGCAGGCTAGACAAACCACACATTGGTGTCGTTCAGGTAGCCTTGAACCTTATAATAGCCTTTAGACATAAGCGTGTTTTTAACGTGTTTCTTAAATTTATCAACGGGCAATTCGACAAGATTGTGTGGTATATTATTAAATAATTTTATACAATTTCCCATGAACGAATTACCAGTTTTAACTAATCTGAAGTTAGGAACGACAAGCTTGTGTTTATTTTTTGTGTTATATGAGTGAATGTCGCTCTTCTTCATGAAATAATCTAAATTTTTACGGACGTACATTATATTGTCAAAAATGTATTGAGAAGCCACAGTTAATATGTTGATTTTCTTAAAGACCTCTCTCAGGGAGTCACGAGGACTAAGTTTATAAATAGCACGAATGGCTCTTTTCTGCAAAATAAATATGGTATCAATGTCTGCAGCAGAACCCCACAAGAGAAGACCGTAAGACATAATACTGTGGAAGTAACTAAAATACACAAGCCTCGCCGTTTCAACATCAGTCAGATACCTTATTTTTCGTACTGCAAAGGCAGCCCAGCTTAGCCACTTAGCTAGGGCTTCAATATGAGGTCCCCACTGTAATTTTGAGTCAAGTGTAATGCCCAGAAATACAGTGGAGTCTATTAAGACTAGATTATTACCATTTAGTACAATATTTGGTGTAAGTTGCTTTACATTAGGCAAAGTGAATTTTACACATTTAGTTTTACTAGCATTCAGCAACAAGTTATTGGTGGTGAACCAATTCAATACTTTGGAGAGAGTATTGTTTACTTCGTCAAAATTTTCTTCATGTCTTTTCATTTTAAAAATCAAAGAAGTATCATCAGCAAACAGAACTATCTCACAAAGATTTGTGGAATAAAATGGTAGGTCGTTTACATATATCAGGAAAAGTAAAGGCCCCAATATTGAGCCCTGGGGGACCCCCATTTGAAGAGGGGCTCCGGAAGAGTAGGTACCATTTATGTTAACTGATTGTATTCTACCTGATAAGTACGAACTTAACAATTTAGATGAGTTTTCCGAGACACCATAGTGTTCTAACTTAATGAGCAGTGTCTGATGGTCTACACAATCAAACGCCTTTGATAAATCACAGAATACACCTACGGCATCATGTTTGTCTTCATAAGCATCAAGAATGTGTCTGATGAGTGCTACTCCGGCATCAGTTGTATTTCTACCTTTAGAGAACCCAAACTGTTTTTCGTGTAGTAAATTATTAAGTTTAAAATGGGAAAGTAATTGATTATAAATGAGTTTTTCAAAAATTTTACTTATTGTGGGTAATATTGAAATAGGCCTAAAATTGCTGGGGTCACTTTTGTCTCCCGATTTAAATAAAGGGACAACCTTACTATGTTTCAATAAATTTGGAAACTGATTTTGGTCAATACATTCATTAAAGATATAAGATAAGTAAGGAGCTATTAGAGGTATAATGGGTTTTATTGTGTCTATTGATATACCCGATTTATCCTCCGTTTTCTTTTGTTTAATTCTTTAAATGTTTTTATGATGTCTAAAGGACCAATATTTCTGAATTTAAATGAGGATTCGCACCTATAAACACTCGACACAAGTAATGATTTCGCGTGACTTGAGCAAGAACTCAACTGTTTATTCGTCTCTATAGGAATGTTACAGAAGTAACCCTCAAAAGCGTTTGCTACCTCGTCATCAGATTTAATAAGCTTGTTGTTTATTTCTAGACTAAATTTGTTATCATGAGATTTCGTTTTACATGTTTCTTTATTTATAATAATTCCATGTTTCTTTGATTTTATTACTAGATTTTTTAATTTTATCGCGTATGTAATTCGACTTAGCTACATAGCAAACTCTTTTGAAAATTTTTGAGTACCTCTTAACGTACTCATGAAACGATAGATCCTTTCTATATGCTTTTTTGTTATACAATTCAAACATTTTTTTCCTACTTGTATAAATTCCTCACTCACTGAATCACTCACTGAATTTCGGTCAGCCCAGTCACTGAATTTCGTTTTACAGTTACTGATAACTATTTTTTTTTGAGGGAAAGTAATATCAAATTGTTTTTTAACTACCTGAAATAATTGTTCATACAAGTCACTAGCATTTTTTTTATCAAAAGGTATAGACGGTATTTTATCACTTACAAGGTTTTTAAATTTGTCCTTACGAGATGCAGTGACCGGCCTGCATTTGATTTCTAGACGGGGTGGAATAAAACGGTTCTGTAGTGTAACTATCTGACCGCAATGATCCGATTTTACAAAATTAATAATAGATTGTTTGATGATTTTACAGTTGCAGAGAATATTATCTAAGCAAGTAGCTGTTGTAGGAGTTACTCTAGTGGGCTCAGCAAAAACCGGAATGAGGTCAAATGATTTGAAAATGCTCAAAAACCGAACGCGATTTTCCTCCGTAATATCTATAATGTCCACATTGAAATCTCCTCATACAACTACTTTCTTTGTAGTTTTACATATTTTGTTTAACACATTTTCCATTACAGATTCAAATAATTTAAAGTTTCCACTTGGGGTTCTATAAACACAGACAATAATGTAGTCGTCCAGCTCCGCACACAATATCTCAATTGTTCGCTCAATAGTGAGAGACACTATGTCTTTTCGCTCTTTACATTTTAGTTTATTATTAATTAATATAAGTGTCCCGCCGCGAATGGCAGTCTCCCTAGTGAACGAACTATTAAGACTATAATTATCTATCGATAACATCAGTTTGTGCTGCTTGAGCCAGTGCTCAGTTATGCAGAGAACATGAATATTCATTTTATTTAAAAACAATTCAATTTCCAAATCTTTTTCAGAAAAGCCTTGAATATTTTGATGTACTATATTTAATTGATTTGATTCTACAATTTCTGATAAGCAAGACTCTGATCTACTAATTTAAATGATTGTTTGTTATTGGAACTGATTCCAATGGTTGAATATTCATGTCAATAATCTGCTCAATAAAAGCAGATTTGGTAGCCAAGTTCTTGGCTGAATAGTCAAAATAATATGATAGCGACATTGCTATCTGTCGTTTGAAATAATTATTAACATAATAATTATCTCGCGTCAAATACACTTTGTTTTTAAAATAATTATTCATGTCAAGTAGGTGGAATTTATTCACCTCATATAATGTCAATTTATGCAGTTGCAAATTAATTTTATATCTTAAATCATTTTCTTCGTCTGGCAATCCACTACTGTAAGGTAATGTAAACAATATTGTTTTATTCACATTTAATTTTCTTAAACTGTCAAAGTATGTATTTAGGTTTTTCTTGTTCATATTACCTCTGTTTCCTATGAAAATAATTAAATCTGAATTTTCTTGAAACTCATAAGAAAGCACTTTCTGAACTATTTCTGAATATGATTCCCCTGGCATGCAATGGTTGATCACATTTTGTCCCATGTATTTTGATAATAAGTGACCCATGTTTTTCCCAATCTGATCACTAAACAAAACTATATTTTTAACAGACTTGCTTAGCGATCCACTGGGTTGAGAACAGGAAGGGTTTGGGTTACATCAAAACATATGTACTAAACTTTGTTAGCGCACATAAAGTAAGCAAAAGTGTCCTAGCGGAAAATGCACTGATAGTAATGTATGTGCTTCTTCAGGGCAGCTGTTTTCTGCTAAACACACCTTTGACTAGATAGTTCAGGAATCAGGAATTAAAATAGACTCAAAATAGCTTACCTTCATTAACTGGATATGAATACTCAAGTTTTGGCTGGTTTTCTGTTTCAGCATCTTTGTTTAAGTTTTCCAAAAACTCTTGGTAAATGGGGTCACTTTCAATTGTACCACATTTAGGATCTTTCTTCTTTTTCTTCTTGGGAATCCTTTGAAATGGTGCATATTCAACAATGCCCACATATTCTACACCTGAAGTAACAATAACAAAATTGATCATCTATACTCAATACTTTATTGCTCCTGTACAATTATAGGTGTTATAATTAGGGCAAAGGGCAAAACGATCATTAGGGACCCTTATCTATTATCTATGTTTTGTTTTACATTTCTTTCATACAACATACCACAGCAGTAAGAGAAGAACACAACCCAAAGATTTTATTTTGTATAGATGACAGCAACTGTGAGCTTGGTAAAGTGTTAGGCAGACTGAATATGACTACAAGCTTACCTTTTTCATCTAGGAAAATGTAACCGTCAAATTTATCCCTGAACAAGTAAATGTCTTCAACATTCACAAAATTTATATAAGCCCGCGAGTAAACATTGTTTCCAAGTGACGCATCAGGCTTGGCAAAGTAGAAGTGGTCGTGTTCAGGTATTGGGGACACTTGCTCTAAGAATGCTTCCTCAGTCATAGTAGGCGGCAAACGCCGTAAAATAATCTGAAACAAGAAAAACTAATTAGCATCTACATTCAGTTATAACGGTGGGAGAGAGAATGCAACTAAAATAATCACTTTAGTCAGTGGCCGTTGGGTCTTCGTTTTCTTGTCTTTGTTCTTATTGGTGAACGTCTTACTGCCTGAATCTGATTGCGAATCTTTAGCATCTTGATCCTCTGTCATTTTTAATTTATTTTATTGTTAAATTATTTGTTGGATTACTCGACATTATCAAAACCGTGTGCTATCGTGTGAAATTTGACAGCGGAGAAAATGTCAAAATATATCAAATGTCAAATAGCCAATTTTTACGTTACGCTAAGATTAGGCTAAGGTGTCTTTCAAACTAAAGTTAACCTTACATTGTTGACCAACGAGGGAATCGAATTCGGTCTAGATATGGTTCTCGGTTCTCGGTACTCGTTTTCTGCGCCGCGCTTATTCATGGATCCTAGTCTGAAGCTGAATAATTTAATAAATATTGTGAGTGAAGATTGCTTCATTTGTATCGGACGAACCCTTGCGCAGATGAATTAATGTATTTGGAAACACTTTACTTTACTTTTATATGTATGTAATGTTTTTTAACCTATCAATCCGCTTCAAGAACGCGCCTGCGCGTGCGCGAAACTGTCGTAAGACAAACGCGCGCGTGGCCTCGACTCTGTCTGGTACCAAGCGCCCGCCATCGGGCGGGCCGCGCAATTTACAAAAATATAAATATCTCGGGGTAAGAATGAGCTATCACCATTTTGTAAACGGGGATTTGTTGTTTATTGTATTAGCTATCACATTGTTTTACTAAATATTACGTTATTGAAATCTTTTGATTAATACTGAGGCGATAAAGAAGATAGCGCGGGAAAAAACATGACTCATCGTATTTATAATAAATGTTTTCGTTATAAATTTTCAATTATACCCTCAAATACCTCGAAACAAAGCTAAAACATAATATCTTTCATATAAATAAGATTACTTATCACCATAGAACAAATTTTATAAATACAGGATAAAAAAAATCGTAATAACTACATTTTAGTACATGGGGTTTATTCACAAGACCCACCTTCTAAAAACTAGTCGGAACACCCAACTTTTTTTGGTATCTATGGATTGCTCATTTTACCGTCTAAATGTTAAAGACTTCCCGTCCGCACCACATAGCTAAATCAACGATAATGACTACTCAACTGATCCCCATATGGGGAGAGTAATACGTGACGCTAACAGTACAGAGATATGGGGACACAGTAAGACGCTACGACTGCTACGAATGTGATAAATGATTTTGTTTCTTCATTTTAGTAATTGGTTTTTTCTAGTAATTTATTGTGATTTTGAGTTAGGATCATCATCATAATAATGTATGCTATTGAAGAAAACAATGAAGACAAAGGAGGAAACAAAGTAAAGCGTGCTCTAAACGCAGATCGCGCCCGCTGATTCGAATCGATATTTTCGTGCTAAACTTCCTTCTTGAGCATTGAAATGCGAACTTCACCCCCGCATTTCAATGAGTTAGGTTAGGCTAGGCTAGTTTAGTTTTAGTTGTGTAGTGTTAAGTGTAAATATTGAACATAATATTACTGAAGAAATTGTCCGTAAGGCTCCGTCCGACGACGTTAAACTTGTAAATTAAAAAAATAATGTCAAAAAAAGAAAAAAATTACATAACCTCAAAAGCTTGGAAATAATCCTACACCGTATCAAAAAAATATACACAAATTGAAATATTACAGTTAACAAAAGTAAAATAATGCAGTGTTTATATAAATCTATTCGTAATATCCACAATATCAGAAATGTGGTGGCCATAAGTAATCACAATAAACCAAATAATCTGAGAGGGATTTCGAGCACAACAGATAAAAGTGCAATTATTGAAGCAAATAACAGTACAGAATCCACCATACCGAAAGGAGGTTTTGCGGAGGCTTTTGAAAAACAATCGCAACTGAGTGATGTAAAAGACAGCGTAGAAAATCAAACTTTTGCTTCATTACTCAGGAACTCTAAATTAATCGATGTATGTTACTGATTTATAGTTTCTTATACTTTGCGCTTCTTGTATTTTATTGCTAGCCTGCTTATCATTTATTAACAAAGTGTATCTCTATAACATTAGTCTATTTTTAGCTTGGTGATCCAGCAGGCAAAGTGGTTATTGGCAAGATATTCCATGTTGTCGAAGATGACTTGTACATAGATTTTGGATGGAAATTCCACTGTGTATGCACTCGCCCTACAAATAGAGGTAATGAGTATGTTAGAGGTGCCAGGGTTCGCCTTCAGATAAATGATTTAGAGCTTTCATCAAGGTTTCTTGGTTCAAGTACTGACCTTACCCTTTTGGAAGCAGACTGCAAGTTGTTAGGTATAGTTTCTTCTCCTCTTAGAGCCTCTGTGAATGTAAAAAACTAGCTTTCCTGTAGATTGATGTAGTTTTAATGTAATAAAGTTATTTGTACATAGTTCTCACCTGTTTACTCTTACTTATAATGAAAACCCTGCTAAGTCTTCTCATATTTAATGTTTTTTTTTTAATAAAAGTAAATGAACCTGCTTTAAGTACAGTTGTACATTTCCAAGTTAAATGAACATTTTGTACTGTATTAGTTAAAACAAGGAAGAACATTCCTCACCTTAAAACCAGACATTGTTGTGTTATCTAGCATAAATTGATTCATTATTGTAGGTCTTTGTTGCTAGGTCAGATAGTGTTAAGTAGGAAAAACTCAACCTTACATTGAATGAAATTGGACAGCTTAACTGTGTTCATTGCCTCCAAACCTTTTGTTCCAAATTCAGTTTTGTGTGCTGTTGTCCATACTTAGTGAGTGTAATAAGTTCTAAAATTAAATTAATATACTAATACAAAATCAGATGAAATATTTATTAACTCTCAAAATGGTAGGTCGGTCACAAATTAAATTTGAATGAAACACTGCTCAATTTGATTAATTCTTTAATTGACTAACTTGGACAACATATAGTATCTTGTGACTTGGGGACCATCACTATAATATTATTATAATTCAACAACAGTTATTAAAATATCTATTTATTGTCTTCAGTTGTTATACATAATAAGGAGTATAATCTGTAAAAAAATCAACATTACATTTCTACATACATATTAGAGTTGCTATAGTGAATGAGAGTAAATTGACTCCAACAGTCAACAAATAAACTCCAAAGACACCCTTTTAATTTTTAACATATGGTGGATATTATTAAATGGAATGTTATTTAAGCAACAATTATAAATCCACCATTTAACACTTACATTCAGCAATGAAGCAAGTCACACAACTTATCAATTAAATAGTTACCATTTTGCACTCATAAGCAAGATCCTATCCAAGTACCTATGTTGATTTCCATGGATCAACAACTGAAAATTCAGAATTACATTATGCATGAGTGCAAATAACATATACTATTTAAAATTTCAGCTATTATTATTTAATTGAATTCACTGTTTAAAATCTAGAACTCCTTGAGATTACCAAGTGCCTACTGAGATTCTTTACTGTACTTTGTCACCGTTTCTGGAAACGATTTCTTGTATACTCGGGTCTTTAACGGCGTCATTTGCATCTGGTTTCGCTTCGAGGAGATCGGCTACTGAAGACTCAGTCGCGCTGCCGACAGCCTCGTTGTTCGGGTGCGTGCGCTCCCATTCCTTTAGGTACTGTACCACGGCTGCGTGGCCGAAGGTCTCAGCCTCGTTGAGGGGCCTGCTACCCCAGCGGTCTCGAGGGTCGAATGGCACCGCGCACTGGGCCAAGAGGAAGTCCACACACGCCAAGTGCCCCTCAGCCGCCGCTAAATGCAGAGCAGTACGCCCGTCGTAGTCCGATAATGTCATGTCCATGCCTGATAGGTGGTGCCTAAAATCAAACGGTTTAAAATATAACAGGCTGATCGGGTTTACGCAATAACTAGACAGGAAGCTTACGTGTTGTTTTAAAAAACTACGTCATGGCTTGTCTACACTTTTTCTATAACTATTACTACAGGCGTCCATGTAAATGTTAAATATGAATATGATTGATGCCAATTACACACAATGCCCTTTTCCTGAGTCTTTTGAAGTACTACACGAGCTTGATGAACTAAATGCGTTCAGCAAATCAATTTCGAATAAAAACACCTGGAAGTTTTACTTGTGGATTGAAAATTATTCAGTTGATTTCCCCGCTTCAGGAACTAGATTCTGATCTGATTCCGAAGCCTCTGTTTCTGAGGGTGAGCTGACAAACGGCAATGTTTTGTGTAAATAATGTGTTTAATGTAGCAGTCACCAGTAATGCAATGTACGTGGTTATCTACCTTCTCAAAGCGCTGAGATCTCCACTTGCCGCGGAGAATAACAGATTCACAATGCTCAGGCCGGTAGACTCAAACTTGTACCGCCTTGGATCCTTTTTGTGACTAGCATAGCGGATGTTATCGTATTTATGGAAGTTGAATCTCTCAATCAGCGCCTGAAATAATGGATTGATTTTGAACTGTAATCATATAGTTTACAATGCAAATGTCAGACATAATTACTAAAACGTATTTACATCACAAAATTGAAGACCCCTGCAACTGTTTCCTAGTGGATCCAATGGTGGAGACCATGTGCAGATGCCCATAACATTCGGTACTACAATAAGCATAGCTCCAGAGACTCCAGATTTAGCTGGCAAGCCTACTTTGAACGCGAACTGTCCCGAGTAATCATACATGCCGCAGCTGTGCATGAGAGACAACACGTTACGGACAGAGTCTGGGCGCAAAACTTTCTCGTCCGTGATGGGACAAATTCCTCCATTTGCCAGGGTGGCTCCCATAATAGACATTATATCACAGTTTGCTTCCATGGAACAGCACTGAAAAAACAAAAAAAAACATGAAGCTAAAAGGTAAATGTTTGATTTTCAAAGTTTATGGAAGTTTACCCTACCTGGAAGTAGAAATCCATGACCTCCCGAAGATTTGTTTTTTCAGGGTAGCACTTATGCTCCCTCATGTAAAAGCCCAATGCATAGTTTCTGTCGGCTGCTTCGCGCTCTGACAAAAATACAGCGTTATTGAAACCCAACACCTCGTTTCCCGCCAGGCGACTGAAGAATGACATGACATAGTCGAACTTTTCAGCTAGCGTCATTTCAGGCTTGTCCAAGGATTTCAGTAATGAGCAAACTAAAATTGCACCGGCGTTTATCATCGGGTTGTGCGGCTTCACTGTTGGTATAAAATAAAATTAACATAACGTAGTTTTTGGCATCAGCTTCTGTTGATTCGACATTTTAGGTACATGGCCATGCAAACATAATTGTTTTCATTTCGTGACAACTGGAGTGCTTGGCTGTTGTCATATGTCTAACATTTTATGCCAATTTGTAATAGTATATAAAGTAATTTTAATACGCACTATTGTAGTCTAAGACGAGTTCATTGAAGTTCCGTCCGCTGGGCTCGGTGCCAACATATTTGTGCACCACATCGGGGCCTAGAGTCTCGAGAGCCATTGCATAAGTGAGGGGTTTGCTCGTCGACTGTAGTGTGAATGGGACCGTCACGTCACCTACACAATACACAATAAATTAACAGCGTCACATCAAGAATTAATTAAATGATTAGTGATCTAACATACCGATAGAGAATCTTTGGCCGTCGATTGTACAGACGCTGACGCCCCAGCAGTCTGGGTTCGCTCGAGCCAGTTGCGGGATGTAGCTCGCCACTTTTCCGTCGGTGTTGCTCTTAGCTGCCCAGTACATCTCTTCTATATCCTTTATGAAGTCTTGGAAGTCTGGAATGACGAACTGGCTGCGAAACGCCCTCGTAATCAAAACGATGTTTGGCGCAATCACTTCCTTAAATGTTTTCCTATCTAGTTTTAATGTTTCTGGAGAGCCGCCTTCGAAGTTTTGTTCTTTGTGCACTTTGTATAGATTATGCATTACCTCTTTCACTCTTGTATCGTTTTTCCTTATTCCAGTTGTTCTCAGGGCCTGAAATCGGAAGAAAAAATACTGTTCTGAAAACCACATCATAATCGGTTCTGCCAAACGCAAGACAATCGCGGACAAACAAACGTACATACAAATATAGAGGTCAAACTGAGAACCTCCTTTTTAAGTCTTCTACAAAGGGTTAATAATTTTATCAATTGTGATGAGCCACGGACTTACCTACCTACTTATTTTTGTTAATTTGTCGGAGTTTATAAATCATACTTACGGCCAGAAATTTTCCAACAGGCATAAGTCCAGTGTCTTCATTTTTGAACATATCGAAAAGGACATCGTCGGCATTTTTGTAAGAACCTTCGCGAACCCTGAAGTTAAAATAAGTTGCATTAAGTATCTCGTAGAAAATATAATGGACTAAAGATAGTCATGCACTCGTGAAACACGTTCATCTTGTGCTTATACAAACATGTTTGCTTGTGATGGTTGCTAATATCAAAATACAATAAGGAATGCCAACATGTTGTTCAACACGAACTAAAAATATTGTGCCGTGACTGACGTAGCAGGCGGGTGTGTCTCTACGTACGCAGTGCCTGGTAAACATAAAGATCACCTGACGTTTAATTTTAGTCGACATCTGCTCGACTAATAATTAGTCTAACAGCTGTTTATTTCGAAATTAATTATTGTGCCATTTCAAATAACTAATGCAAAGCCTTATTAAGGGAGCATTAATTTTAATTGGCTTAATAAGTTTAGCTCAAATCTTGTTTTCACATTTTCGCCAGAACAAAGACTTAGCTGATTATGTGGCTGAGTTAATCCGGTTTTGATCTAAAATTGAGTCTAGAGGAGGGATAACGGTAACGGCCAAGTTTTAGTTAGATAGAATGTCACATAAATGGTACCTATCTTTTGATTATGAATTCTTACTTGCTATGCGATGCCGTACTTTCACACAGTACAGTACAGTTTTTTTTATTGAGATAACATCCAAACAAATTCATTCATCACATAGATAAAAAAAGTATCCATCTTAGGTGTTAACATGTCACTGCAATATTTGTCTGCCTATTTAAAGAAATATATTTGAATAAAACACGTCACAACTTTTGGTAACATCGTGCTTAAAACATCATTATCAAACAAATATGTGCTCTACAAGCGCTTAAATTAAAAAAGACAATCAACTTGAGATAAATAAAAAACACTAAATATTCACCACAAACTAAAGCTGAAACAATCAAAAGAAGCCATATGCACGATCGTTACACGGTTATTTGCAAACATCGCTATCAAGGAATGTCATAAAACGATATTACGGAACTTCAAATTTTCTCTACATGCACTCTTCCGTCTCCATTCAATTTTATATCAGTTATGTTCTAATATAGAGAGCATACCATATTTTTCACAGCAAGTGTGAAAATAAAATAATCTGATCATACCAATACAGTTGCGAAGTTAAACTACTTAGGTAATTCGTGGTGATAATCATAGTGAAAAATAAGTACTTAATGTGTCGTCCGTCTGTCATTTATTAAACGCATACACACTAGTCTAACAATAATGTGCAAATTTTTACCCTACTCATTTCAAGCAACTGTACTTTATTGACCCACCTACTCGTACTTAATATCCGAGGAAAAAGTAAGTAAAAAATTATTAAAAAATATAATAGCCATGCAAAACACGAAGTCCTATATTACTCAAATACTTACAAAACTGGATCAACGTTGTGGACGAAGGAATATGGTCTGCGTCATAAAACGTGAAAAAATGTTCATAAATTTTCATCTTTATAAAAAAATCTTGGATTAAAATATAACAGACTTTTCTTTAGGGTAAGTTTTTTGATCGGTGTGATGTATTATCGTTATTCACTTACGGAAAGGTACGTATAACATTAAAAGTCATGCGTTTTAGCCATGGTAATTAAAAAATGAACAATGGATATAAAATATACATCAATTGCAACAGGGCCATCAAGATAAAAGTACTTAGTTATCCTTTTCAGAGGAATGACCGAATGAGGCCAACATGCAAAAATACGAAGTTGAGAAAACCTTAGTAAACCCACATCAAATGTTGATTTTCTTTCACTTCATTCTTTGAAAGCGTCATATCCGTGCTGAGGTATTGTATCATTACATAATGGATACATGTAGAGTGTAGACTGTAAACATCTCGAAATGTCAGGGGTGAATTGAACAAGTACCCAACCGGCGCTTTGCCGGCCGACGCGAGAACAATATCATTCCCAGTTCAATACAGATCAATAGGAGTTGATATGGGTCATTAACGACAATTTATTTCTAATAGAAACCCGACAGCTATAGTGCACTAAAATAGATTCAGTTTTTCAGTCATAACACTGACAATAAATTGTAAATAGAGTTGTAGCGTACCTACCTCATATCTATAGTTTGAACGGCGTAAAATGTCGGCGCTGAATTCCGCCATCTCTGCAACAATAGAATCGTTCTTCTATAGTTTGATTTAGCAATACAATTGATTATAGTTCTTCGAAGTAAGACCCGATTGAACCTTCACCAGGCAACAGTCGATCGCGACATGAACCCAAACCAAAAGACACTCACATGCTTATCTATTACATAGACGGGTCTCACTTGACTGTAATTTTGGGCGCGGAGGCACTGGGTTGGTTTTAAGGGCCTGGTGGCTATGGCCAGGCGGCGTAGTTGGCGGCTGTTCATGGCCACGGTCGAGGCGAGAACAGGTGACGGGGAACTGAGTACTGACTCAGTGGGTCAGGCTCGCGCTGGCGTTCCACCGTGCTGGCCCAACGCGCAGGCGCCAACTGACTGTCAGGGCCCCGCCTACGCGATCCAATCGTTTATCTAGCACTGTTTACTTTCAGCGTTTACCTCTAACTGACGTATGGTTTACGGGAAAACCTCTTAGCGTAGTCACGTTTTGGTCACACCCGGAAAAGTAACGACCGCGACGTCATTTGACACAATCTAAAAATACACTAAACCAATCAGAGTTTTAAAAAGTAGAATGAAAATAAAATGGAATTGTTCCATAAGATTTGCAACTGACAAAAAATATAAAAAAACCGAAGTCTGAATTAGTATCTATCACGCAAGTTGGCTAGTACTTATTCTCTTATCACTGATAGATGATAATATCTGACACTGTGATTTAGTGAGTGTTTGCATTATATGCCTATCAACTTAGCGCGTAAGTAGGTACATAATTATTACAAATAAACCAAAAAAAAAAAAACTTGAAGATGACCCTAAAACTTGGGACAATGTTTTGAATATTGGTCGATACTCGATGGTTAATACGCTATTCTGCATTCCAAATCGTTTTAATGGTAGAGTTTGCCCTAAATAAGGTAAAATAAAATTTGCGTGTTGTTATTATTACTCTTACAGTGGAAATAATACTTTCAATAATTATTGCCATACGAAGGATCCCCCGCGACTTCGTCGGCGCTTTTTGAGTTTGCTCCCTCCCTCCCCTCCCGTCGCAGAGTGATGTTTTGTATCCTATCCTCGATAACTAAGCTATCCAACACAAAATGATTTTTTTTAAATCAGTTCAGTAATTCCTGAGATTAGCGCGTTCAAACAAACAAACTCTTCAGCTTTATAATATTAGTATATATTTGGCACATTAGGTTACTACTCGCCTGCTTTCGTAAAGGCTTTGGTACATTCCAACATTTCTTCTTTCTAATTGATTTTCACACCGAAGTTGGTAGTGTTTTTTCGTTTTTATGGGCGTACCTATTATTATTACGATTATTTAAATGAACGATATTTTACTGATTAGTACTAAATAGGTGGGTTAAAAATATTAACATACTTAAGCTTTGGATTAATAACTTCGAGAGAAAGAATTCATATAATAATATGACGTCTGGATTTTTTGCAAATAATCTATTGGTATTTTGCCAAGATATGTTTCTTTGAACTTGTAAATGATGCGATGCCTAAATTAATAAACTAATTTTCTTTCTTCCTTCTTTATTTCTAAATTCAACAACATTCATGCTTTCTAAAATTGAGACGCCTAATTCCTGGGTTGTATTAATGTATATAATAATTTAAGTTCTGTTGGGTTGAGAATGCCTGGAAGAGCCACTG
Source organism: Pyrausta purpuralis (assembly GCA_963924145.1). Classification (NCBI taxonomy): domain Eukaryota; kingdom Metazoa; phylum Arthropoda; class Insecta; order Lepidoptera; family Crambidae; genus Pyrausta; species Pyrausta purpuralis. Next base: position 11,119,887 of record OZ001659.1, on the reverse strand, counting down.
GTTCTTAAAAGCTTTCATGAAAAAACTTCAAGGGAGATCTCCCTATATGCCTCAAACGCAAGCTGTCCCAACCCACAGAGCACAAATTGACCAAAAGCCAAAACTTCAAGCTTTGGGTTTGCCAGAGGGTTATGGAGCGTAGCGTTCTGGGGATCCGGAACACCATAATCCGATCTAAAACTGGTATAGCCGAAGATCGCTAGGCTAAATAGGACTGGGCAGGCCAAGGGAACAGAATGAGCCCTAAAAAATGGACCAAGATCGTCACCCACTGGCTGCCTACTGATGAACGTGGACAGAAAACGATGGCGAGATGATCTAGAACACTTCTGCGAAGACTGGCCAGCCCAGACCGGTATCCGCGATCACTGGAGAAGTTTCGGGGAGGCCTTTGACCAGCAGTGGGACAGTAATGGCTAAGTAAAAAAAAAACACTAATGAATTCATGCAATTACAATTTTATAATTTGAGCGACTCATCATGTAACACATGAGTTTAAGTTTTCAGAAACTTACATTTGTGTGACGTGACAAAAATCACTTGCAAGTTTTTTTGAAACTACGCTATCTTAAGTAATTATTACATAATTAGTAATACTTTTGTTATGATTGTGCGTGGCCCAAATTGGTTTTGCAAATAATAATAAATTGTGTTAAGAACTCATATGTTTTTGATTACAATCGGTGTATTATCCAATTATTTAAATTGTATATTACTGTAATTAAAAACAACGATAATCACCTCAAAATCGCTGCTACTTTCCATAACAAAATCCTCGTAACCTTTCGAATAATATCGCATAACAATTACAGGGTGCGCGTTATCCGATTGCGCATGCGACGCGAATCGCGCGAACTTGCGGAGCGATGGCGCGCTTCGGACGCGGACAACACTCGCGTAGTACTGAACCATCATATTCCACGGCGTTTATAAATATCCGCCATATAGTGCCAAGTGCTCAGACTACTAACCGGGATCTACTCTAAAATTAGCCCCCTTAGGCTGTATTCACAAAGCACAGCACGGGCGTAGCCATAACCTGAGATTTTAGCGGAGGCGGAATTCGCAAACACAATACTATTCTATCTAAATCTTAATAAACGCACATAAACTTAGAAAAAGGAACTAGCACTGAAAGAATAATATCATTGCAGTAGAATGTAAAAACATAAAATAATAAGTTATTTATTTGTGATGGTAATATTCAAATGCTCCTTACCATGAATATTACTGTGTATAAGTTATTGATTACTACATATCAGTTTCCCACGGCTTCACTTGCGTTAATATCGTATTTCATAATATACTAGCTGTTCCCGCCACTTCGTCCGCGTGGAATAGTGACTTTGGGTAGATTTTTTAATTATAAAGGCTAATTATTTTACAAATAAGATATACCGCGAATATGTTGCAGCAATATTCTCAAATAATAGCATTCAATTTGAGACGAATGAACGTTGTAGACGTGGCAGACTGCCGAGAAAGCTGAGTCCTTTTTCTATGCATTCAACTTATTAATTCAGTAGGTATTTTTTTATTAAAAATATAATTTGGTAGGTAATTTAAAAATGGTGAGAAGATAAACAAAACTTAACAATTTTGTCATAAAAAAAATCCAAAACGTCAAAGCTTTGTAGAGATACAACAAAACAATGAAATCAAATTTTGCATTAAAATACCCAATTACAATGAAATCAAATGTTGCATTAAGATTGGTAAAAATAAATTAAGTCAACCAACCTATTAATTAAGCATTAACCTAATGTAATCAATCACTTTACAGAGAATAAGAAGAACAATATCAAATTAAATTACCTACTACTTACTTATTAAAATCAAATTATAAATCACATTTATATTTAATACCTACTTTAAATGGTACTTATTACTAAGTCAAGTTTTTTTTTATTATATGCTGAGATGAGCTATCGCAGTTACTTATACCTGCATAAATCAGAAGAAAGAATAACAAAAGTAATTATCTACTAAATCTATTAAACTTAATAATTAATATATGCATTCAAAATTAAAACCTTTACTACTCAGTAGCGAAAGGAAAACTATGTATTACGCGCTGAAATCACTTGAAGTATCGCATAATAGCAGTTGCGCGGGACAACCGTTCCGACTATATTAATCTAATAGGTATGTATAAGGAAAATATTTCAACGCAAAACACATATTTTAATGTAAGTGAGAAGCCCCCAACCATACTTAGCGCAAGCTCCCATTGTAAGTACTTAAGCTGCGGGTATTATTTTGATGTGGAGTTATTTCAAAGTTGTATTATATTATCTGGGTTCAAAACTGTGATAGCTTCTAAGATATTTATTGAAATCAAATGATGTGAACTTTGTTCAAAATAAAATGCTCGTGATGATGAATGTATTTATTTTGATAAGAATCAATACCCGTGTGTATAACACCTTCAAAATTAATGTTCGAATAAAAATAGTAAAATATTTTAACGCAAAACATATGCATCAGTTTTATTGTAACTAAGAAACCAGCAACCATAGCAATTAGCGCAAGCGCACGTTGTACTTAAGCTGCGAACATTATTTTGGTGCGGAGTTATGTTAAAACTGTGATAGCTCCTAAGATATTTATTAAAATCAAATGATATAAAGGGTAACTTTGTTCTAAATGAAATGCTCGTGATGATGAATCTATTTATTTTGATAAGAATACCTGTGTGTATAATACACCTCTAAATATAATGCATTATTTTTTTACAAATTTATTAACATAAAAAAGGTTGTAGTAAGTCAACCATAAAAGATAGACATATGCTGTCGCGGACTTTATTATAGAACTCATGATGCTGAACAATCCTGTAATACATGATTTTTGTGTAACTTAAGCGGTTTCCGCAGCGTACGCAGCGGAAGCTCTCAAAAGGAATATCTTTCTCCCGTTTTCGCAACATTTTTCATTGCTGCTGTGGTCTTATGAGTCGTATCTTTATGTTATATAGCCTAAAGCCTTCCTCGATAAATATACTATCCAACGTAAAAATAATTTTTCAAATCGGGCCAGTAGTTTCTGAGATTAGCAGGTTCAAACAAACAAACAAACAAACTCTTCAGCTTTATAATATTAGTATAGATTTATAAATTATAGCCTACTAGCGGTCCCCCGCGACTTCGTCCGCGCGTTTTGAGTTTGCTCCCTCCCCTGCCGTCGCAGCGTCATGTTTTATATCCTAAAGCCTTTCTCGATAAATAAGCTATCCAACACAGAAATATTTTTTCAAATCGGTCCAGCAGTTCCTGCGATAAGTGCGTTCAAACAAACAAACTCTTCAGCTTTATAATATATTAGCGCAAGCGCACGTTGTACTTAAGCTGCGAACATTATTTTGGTGCGGAGTTATGTTAAAGCTGTGATAGCTCCTAAGATTTTTATTGAAATCAAATGATATAAAGGGCAACTTGGTTCTAAATGAAATGCTCGCGATGATGAATGTATTTATTTTGATAAGAATAAATACCTTTGTGTATAATACACCTCTAAAAATAATGCATTATTTTTTAACAAATTTATTAACATAAAAAAGGTTCTAGTAAGTCAACCATGAAAGATAGACATATGCTGTCGCGGACTTTATTATAGAACTCTTGATGCTGAACAATCCTGTCATACATGATTTTTGTGTAACTTAAGCGGTTTCCGCAGCGTATGCAGCGGAAGCTCTCAAAAGGAATATCTTTCTCCCGTTTTCGCAACATTTTTCATTTCTGCTGTGGTCTTATGAGTTGTATCTTTATGTTATATAGCCTAAAGCCTTCCTCGATAAATGGACTATCCAACGTAAAAATATTTTTTCAAATTGGGCCAGTAGTTTTAGAGATTAGCGCGTTCAAACAAACAAACAAACAAACAAACTCTTCAGCTTTATAATATTAGTATAGATGTGCTATTCCAACGTACCTCTTTAAAGCTATGATTGATAAGTTTAATCAAAACCATTTTGTAATTTTAGAGTAATGGAGTAACAGTACATTTATCCTCACATACTTTTTCGTTTATAATTTTAGTAGGAAGTAGGACTAGCGGTTTTCCACGTTTCTTACGGTGCGCAAACATCATTTTTTTTCCTAGCCACTTTCATGGTCTTTTGCGGGGTTGATTTTCGCCTCTTGTGTATACTAGTCCTACGTCCTAGGTAGGTATCTACCTATCCTTAATGGTCCAGTATCTCTCTATAATAATAATATTGCCCTCTCCTATTTTAGTGCGAAAATATAAACTTACGCACATACTTTGTGTGTCGACACTTTCTCATTTATTATAATAATAATTAAGGCTATTCTTTAGAAATCATATTTTTCTTCTGTTATCTATACTAATATTATAGAGCTAAAGAGTTTGTTTGAACGTGCTAATCTCAGGAACTACTTAACAGATTTGAAAAATATTTTTGAGTTGGATAGCTTATTTATCGAGAAAGCCTTCTATCACAATTCACGATACAACTTAAAAGATCAGAGCAACAATAAAAAAAGTTGCATAAAAGGGTGGATAAAATGACATCTTTCGTTGCGTACGCAGCCTAAACTGTTTAAGATTCTTAAGAAGAACAAAAATCATGTTTATTTATTTATTGAAAAATCATAACAGGAAAACTTCATCTAGGTATCTACCTTAATACATGTATGACGGAATTGTTCCCCTTTAAAATATCTACAATAAAGTCCGCGACTGCATACGAGTATGTCTATCTTATACCTATGCTTTACTCGCTACAAACTTTTTAAGTTCATAATTTGATAAAAAATAATGGACTATTTTCTAAGGTGTTTTGATATACATGGGTATTTATTGTTATCAAATAAACATATTCATCATCATGAGCAATTTATTTTGAACAAATTTGTCTTAACATCATTTGATTTTAGTAAATATCTCAGAAGCTATCACAGTTTAAAAATAATGCTTGTATCTTAAGTACAACGTGAGCTTGCACTAACCGCTATGGTTGCTGGCCTCTTATTTACAATGAAAATATGTGTTTTGCGTTAAAATTATATATATATATATATATATATATATATATATATATATATATATATATATATATATTACGGGAAATCCACTTTACGCAGGTGACGCCGCGGAGGACCGCTAGTTATCAATTATTCAGTAACTAATTTGCAGTATAAATCGTTATAACAACGAATCCATCCATAATGAAAGCTTTGACTTTTGTAATTGAAAACATATGTAGGCCGTTGATCAAATCTATTGTGTAATGTTTATTATTCTACTTTTAAAAGATACGTATACAGGCTGTGTGTTTCTTAAAACTAAATCTGCGGCTAATTTGAGATCTTCAGGGCGAGTGATGGGGGCCAGTTCGAAGCGCCTCAGTATCGCTGAAACTGCTGATTTCATCTCTAAAATCGCGAATTTCTGACCTGAAAAGCAATAGAATTGGATTTTCGTCATCTTTTGAGTTATCTACTAGTAAGCATCTACTTACTGATAAATATAGTTTAATTGGCACATTAAATTATTGAGAAAATACACAAATATTTTCTTAAGCCTACACTGACTTCAATCCAATCTAAGGTCGTTAACTATCAAAATCTATGACCCCTCACCACTCAATTGAATTATCTGCCATTCGACACACGTGCAAAATAAAAGAGAGAAATAACGCAATGTGCAACCAATTACAGCATTTTGATGGTAGACGACCAAATACATGACTATTTAAAAATGATTTTATAACGACTTAAAAAAAAAGTAGGTAGTCAAAAAAATGTATGTGATATCGTTAGAATTTTATAACGTTTTAATATGTTGATCTAGTAAGGCTCTAAACACTTATGCTAACATGCTAAATTTTGTAAGTGCATGTATGTTTGTCTACAGATTTCTCAAAAATGCGAATTCATAGCGAGATGATCATTTTAAGTTCAATTAGGTATATTACAACTTAGGGTGTTATGTGAGTTTTATTAAAATCGGTCCAGTAGTTTTTGAGATATGGGTGATATGATAACATAAAATTATGAAATGAAAAAAATATATATTACAAATTAAAACGCCTTCAAAATACTGAATACTGAGCTTACAATAATTCATTCGTCTTCTATTTAGAAGAAAAAAAATCTTTTGGAGACGGTGCATGATGATTGATTACTAACTGTTGACTTAATATCATGCACCGACTCCAAAATAATTTGTTAATCCTAAATAGAAGGCAATTGCGTTATTTCAGATTTAAGTTAGATTTTTTAAAGGCTGTTTATTTTTTGAAATTATTTTTTATCAATTTACAAACCTATGCAATTTCGTGGTCCAGCACTGAATGGGATGTATGCGAAGGGATGTCTGCCTTTGCAGTTCTCTGGTAGGAATCGTTCAGGGCTGAACTTTGTAGGGTTTGGATACAGATCTCCGCGACGGTGCAGGTCGTAGATGTGTATGTGGCAGTACGTCCCCTTTGGAATTGAATAATCTCCTGAAAAAAATTTTTTTTTTCTTGTGTTTAAACAAATAAATTTGTATTGATTCTAATGAACGATGTCAAGGCTCTAGTTTTCCTTTGGATCATTTTTGGATATGGAGCGTCGTCACAAATTGATGTTTGTAGAAATTAAATTTATTATATATTTTTATATGTTCCATAATATATTATAAAATGCATTTGAAAAAGCAACTGTGTCATACGAGGAATCGAACCTCATGTCTTACGCTATCCGGGTGTATGCCTATGCTACCGACACATTGGCAAGCCTGTTGACTTTTGCAAGTGCTGCCTTGTTTAACGCGTTGGGTGTTGTCACAGTTGCTATTTTCAAATGCATTTTATATTATAAAGATTGTCTAGGTGACAAAAACACTATAAAACAAAATTAAAATTATTTACCAAAGTTTCAGTCGATATTTTCTGTCTTTACTTGTTATCAGAATTTAAAAACAATTGAAGGCTTTGTCATGTAAAGGATGATTCAAGGAACAACGTGAATTCCCATAGACATTCCAACGCACGTTTAGCCATGAACCACTTCATACAAAATGTATACAATAATGTTTGAGAGCGCCCCGGCCGGCGGCGCCCGTTTGGGGCCCGGACCGGCGCCGGCACGGTGTAGCGTGAATCAGCCTCAAGTCTTTCAGAATTTTACATAACTTAAATTCTTACCCAACATCACATCTTCTGTCAGCGTTCGACTTATGAATGGTACCGGAGGGTAGAGTCGCAGGGACTCTTTGATACAGCATTCAAGATACCGCAGTTTATTTAGGTCTTCCATTGTGGACAAACGGTCGGATTCACCAAACACATCCCGCAACTCATTATGTATTTTATCCTGAAATTGAAAACGATACATTTTGTATTTTATTCTGCCTGCCTAGAAGTCATGAAACCGTTAGGCTTGATTAAATAAGGTTTGAGCTGAAATCATTAGTTTTTCTATTGTTTTACCTACTTGCTCATGCTTGTGATTTGCTAACATCATCAGGCAATATGTTAATGCTGCTGCGGTTGTGTCATGTCCCTGTAGTTAGATCAATCATGTAATTAATTTATTTGTAATTATCATTATTCTGAATAATTTATTTTTTCTATTAATTTACCTCAAACATAAAAGTATCAACCTCTTCCTGTATGCCATTGTCATCTATCAGGTTGTCTTTTTGTGCTAATAGCATTAAATCAAGCATCGCTGTTTTCTTCCTTTTCTTATTTAAAAATATTGTTTCATTACCAATGTTTACATTATCATGTATACCATAACCGTTTTTTTCTACGTATTCTTTTCTTTCTTTTATCACTTTTCTTGTTAGACTATGTACTGTGTTCAAGCATACATCTTGTTTTTTTCCAATGGATGAAAACTTAAATATAAAATCGGAATGCAGGTAAATTCTTGTGACTCTTTGAACCAGCAGTTTTCCGAGTTCATAAATTGCAGCCTTGTAGGATTTTCCCGCATCTGATATTTCTTCAGATGGTCGAGTGCCCATTGCAGTTTCTGAAATGAACGTATTATATTCTTCAAAGTGGGAATATTTTATGAAGAAAGTAGTTTTCTTACACGATTTAATTATTCTTACCACAAATAGAGTTCAGTGTGAACTCGGACAACAGAGGTATGACGTCGACCGCCCTACCCCCGGCGCTGTCGAGCGTCTCCACCATTCTTTGGCTGTTCTCCTCGATCGATGTGTGGAACTTACGCAAAATGTTAAAATGAAATGCAGGCGTCAGAATTTTCCTTCGCTGATGCCATTTCTGACCTGGAAATCATAATAATATCGACAAATAAAATTAAAAATACATACCGATTAAATAAATATACCGTAAAATGAAACTTACCATTGCTCAAAAGTAACCCATCTTGTAGCCAAGGCTTCAAAAACGAGTAAATGTGACTTTTACCGTTATGTTTTGTCGTAGATATAATAGTCTGAAATGGTATCATTATGTTCATTATTATTAGATTACAGATTTATTCAACATAGTTACAAAGCAATTAATCAGTATCTACATTACATATAAATATCCTTTAATAATAAATATCTTGTGGACATTCCCACACATCGCCATCTAGCCCCAAAGTAAGCTACTCAAAGCTTGTGTTATGGGTGCCAGACAACGGATATAATACTTATATACTTTTTTTTTTGTAAATACATACATGATATACATAGAAAACACCCAGACCAATACAAACAGACATGTTCATGCACACAAATGTTTGTATTGTGCGGGGATCGAACCCGCACCCGCTGCGTAGTAGGCGATTTCTCAACCACTACACCAGACGGGTCGTCAAATCATCACATATCGCTCTAGGTGACTAGATTTTTAGTAACGGACTTCAAAACGGAGGAAGTTATTTTAAAGTTATTTTCTATAACAAAAAATATGTATAAGCAAACCTCAATATCTTCTGGAGTGTAAATATTCAATGCTCCGATAGTAAAGGCCCAGAATCTGTACATACGATCCCATTTGTTAGCACATTCTCTCATTAGTTTAAACAGCTCAACTATAATAAAAAATATTACATACTTATTTATTTTTCGTTACATGGTTTGACGTAACCTGAGTAGTTATGACAGTCATACATGCATGACCAGACTATAAACGAGCACTTTTATAATATTACTGTGAAATCTCTATAAAAATATAGCAGGACCATGACCACCCATTAGCCTTCAATTAAATAGTCACTTAATTTTCTAATTGCTACAAATTGTATATTTATCCTTTTTAACTCTTATTTTGTTCAGTAATTTGATTACTTCTGTGTGTTTCTTAGAAAGATGAATTCAATTAACTCCATTATAAATTTAATTTTTATGACTGAACACGATTAATTTTGGTTTACCGAGATGAATAAACTCGAAACACAAAACCTTTGTAGTTTGTACTTTTGCCACCAAACGACACAATTTTTTTATTCCCAAAAATCACAATGTTTTAACAACAACATGACTGCCAAACTGCTTAGTACTTTGTAGGCAGTAGTTCTCGGCCTTCCTTATGTTACAGTTGTTCCTAACTTGTTACAATTTGTCACGTACATACGTATTTATTCCCTATATATTCATATTTGAGGTATTCATTGCCTACTTAGCCAACTTCGGATACCTGCAGTGTACCTGAGGCCCTATTTTTGAATCACTCGCTTCGAAATGGCGAGTGATTTTCGACAACGAGTTTTTTCTATGACTTTTAATTCATCCTCGAACGAAAATCACTCGCCATCTTGAAGCGAGTGATTCAAAAATAGAGCTCCTGCACGTAACGTCAGTTTGTTTATGTTTTGATGTGATATTGCTATTGACTAGCATGCAAACAAAGCTCCCTTACACACAAATAACTATACAAACCGTGCTTGGGTAATATATCAAAATATAAACTGTTAAAACATTGGCAAAAATGGTGATTAAGGAACAAAGTAGCAATCCCGTATTAAACTATTCTATTTTTTTATAAAGTGCTATCGTTTACCTGGAGTAACAAGGTATTCCAGTGCGTTTCCCACCAAAAATACATCTCGAGGTCCGGGGATTTGCCTGAACTGTCTTGCTTTTGCACTATAATTGATCAGAATGTGCAGAGCACATAGAACAAAGGCGGTTAGAACGAGAAATAAGAGTAACATTTCGCCTTGTGCGCCGGCGCAGGGCTAACTGCTCGCCGATGCCTCGTACTGGAGCCGGTTGATCGCGACACTTGATTGGGGTTCCGTTGTCAAATTAATGAAACGCGCCAGATCCGTTATCAGTTGTTTGTCAGTTATACATGAACGATTAGCTGGATAACAATCGTACACTGTGTATTTTGAAGTTATCAGGAAATTAACTCTTTAAATTTAAACTTTAAAATAGATCAACTTGATTTGATGAAATGTATTTTTTATTTATTGTTATAATAATGTTTAAGTTATATTTTTTGGTTGATACTTTCTAAACACACTAGAAGTTTTACATAATTTAAATACGTATACGAGCTTGAATGAGACCTTAAAACAAAGAACGGGTAAAGAAAATTAAAATATGTCTTCCACAATTATTTTTATTGTACTTCTATGTTTGGTTACACTATTTTAAATAATCATTTCGAGTCGATTATATGTAACGAAGGTCTTACTAATTGAAATTGTATATTTTAAATAAAACATCACTTGTTTCTTCTTTCGAACTTGACATTAATAGGTCCGTTATTTCTCATCACTATATCAGCTATTATCTCTATATCTGAAGGTCGTGTTACAGGCAGTAGAGTATAATTCCGTAGTATCGTAGACACAACACATTTCATTTCCATGATGGCAAACTTTTGACCTTAAACAAAAAAGTATTAAGTCTTAAATTATAGTCGGGAAAAATAAAAGTTTCATTATTATAAACTAGCTGTGTAAATGTGTACTGAGGGCCCACTTTTGTTTTTGCGGATTTTTGCAGTTTAAATAAACACATGCTTATTAAAAGTTGTGGATATATTTATAAAACGAAAGTTAGAGTTTGTAAATACATCATTTAAAAGATAAATTGTCTTAGGTAGATCCCTCAGTTTACACATATACGCTCCCAAATCTAAATATATATGAGTTCACCAACAAATTTTAGTTATAAGTATACCTTTAGTAAAACATGAATAAACATCTTCACGATATTAAAAACCTAATGTGTATAGATAATAAAAAAACAAACGTCTTTCTGTGGTCCCTGAGGACCAACATACATTTATCTCATAATTAATAGATGAACATTAAATATTAATAAGCCCATCTTTGGTAAAATTACAAGTAAAATTTAGAAACTAAAGAAACATCACAAATTGTGGTAACTATTGTGAAGTTTGCGTTTTTCTTGGTGGGCCCTCATTTCACAAAAATGCAAATGCTAATTGTTTAAAATATAATTAAATACAACAATTACAAAAATGTAGAGCCTTTCAGTGCTTAGTATTTTTTTTATATTATCGATTTGTGTTTAGCTTGTCTGTTTGTTTGTGATTATACGTCCTAGTAAAAAACATTTGACGGTGTTAGTAAAAGTAAGTACATAGTTACCTATGCAGTTTCGTGGCCCCGCGCTGAAAGGGATGTACGCATAAGGATGCCGTCCTATGCAATTTTCCGGTAGAAACCGGTCGGGGTCGAATTTCAATGCGTCTTTGAACAGATCCTCGCGACGGTGCAAGTCGTATATGTGAATATGACACAACGAGCCCGCCGGCACCGTGTAATTGCCTAGAAAAAACGGTTCGTGCACGCATTACAGTTTGCAAACTCGCGGCTACTTGAATTACTAACTTAAGCCAGATTTTGAGGTACAGTTACCATAAAAAGTCGCCGAGGACTCGCTCAAACTCACAGAAGTTACAGTTTGTTTTTAAGAGATTTCTGAGGATTTTGCAATTTAAGAATAGGCAGTGACATGTCTTTTTTATAGCCATCAAAAAAACTTAACTACTTACTTAGGACCACGGTTTCGCTAATAGTGCGACTAATAAAATAAACCGGTGGGTAAAGTCGTAAAGATTCCTTGATGCAGCAATCCAAGTAACGCATTTTAGGCAAATCTTCAATGTTGACGGGTCTTTTCGAATCGCCAAATATTTCATTCAATTCATTTACGATCTTGTCCTGAAATTACTTAAATTAATTACTTTAAAATCTGAAAAACTCTATTTTTGAATCACTCGTTGGGATATGGCGAGGGAATCGCTTTCGAAAACCAATTCAAAATCAATGAAAATCACGCAAAATATAGACGTAGGTACTCACAAAATTTAGTTATGTTTTTTCAAATCACTCCCGCGTGGAATTATACTAATTTTCATTGGGAAATTGGACATTAAGCAATGAATTTCACACGCCATCTTGACGCGAGGGATTCAAAAATAGGGGCCCAGTTCCTTTCGAAAACTAAATGAAAATCACGCAAAATCAAAGACGGTAAATGTAGGTTTCTCTTTTTAAATCACTTCCGTGTGCAATCATACTAATTTTCATTGGAAAATCGGAAATAAATCAATAAATACGCCATCTTGACGCGAGTGATTCAAAAACAAGAGCTTGTTTCAAGTTCACTAACAAACACATGTATACTTAGATAAATTAAGTCAATTTCATTATTAAATGAGCAAAAACCTATACCCTAACAGTATTATTTAATCCATGCATTGTTTCAGTGGCTAGATCTGTAAGTAGTTCAATGATCTGCACGTGTGTTATTATTATATAAGTAATTGTTTAAAATGAAGGTTTTATACTTGGCACAATAATTATTTTAAGTACCTGAGCATCTTTGTTGTTAGCCAGCAACATAAAAAGAAAGTTTAAACCAACTGCTGTAGTATCGTGTCCCTGTAAAACAGTATCAATCAAGTTATTTTGAACCTAGTTACAAATTCCAGTATCTTGACTTAGGTCGGTACCAGCACTTACTTCGAACATAAACGTGTCAACTTCTTCTTTTATTCCTAACTCATCGATCAGTCCTTCTTTCTCAGCTGATATTAAGAGGTCCAACATTGCTGTTCTCTTCTTCTTAGGATGAACATACAAATGTTCATCTTCATCGTTTTCGGTATAGTCAAATGTTCGTTCATCTACATTCGATTTCCTATCGTGGATAACTTTGTCGGTGAAACGATGAATGGTTTCCAAAGCTTCTGCCTGTTTCTTCCCTAGTTTTGATAAACGAAACAAAAAGTCTGAGTACAGATAAATCCTTACAAATCTGTCGACTAAATAATTTCCAAGCTTGTAGATCGCTTCTTTGTATGATTTTGCAGATTTTGAGCTCTCTTCATTTAACTGTGTTCCCATTGCAGTTTCTGTAAAAAAAACTCATTATTCATTGACCTATACTTTATTTTATAAAGCTACAATCGAGAGTTACATTTTTTAACGCGGTCATCTCAGAAACTACTGGCCCGATTTTAAAGACGGAAGGAGCAAACTCAAATCGAGCGGACCCAGTCGCGGGGACTGCTTCTACCTCATTTATTATTATTGCTTCACTTATAACTAAAGTTTATATGTCCAAAAACTTTTCACTTACCACAAATAGAATACAATGTGTATTCTGAGAGCAACGGTGTAACGTTGACAGGTTCTCCCAATCTGGTACTTAATTTATCTACTAATCTGCGGCTGTTCTCTTCTAAAGTGACGTAGAATTGGCGCAAAATATTAAAATGAAATGTCGGCGTCAAAATTTTTCTTCGCTGCTGCCACTTAGCTCCTAACAAGAAACATATTAATTAGCAATAAGCTTTTGTCTTGCAGAATAGGAAATGACGATTAATATCCGCAATGATATGAAGCGATCAATGAACCTTTGTTATATTATCATAATGTGGTAAATAAACTTTGAAATCAGACAGTTGTTTTAGTCATACTGCTGGATTCCGTTGTTCCGCGACTAGATTAGATTTATATTTATTAGATTATAAGTTAACATTGTCACAAAACTAAATTGATAAAGTCTTGAGTTTTAAACATGAAAGAGTGCCATGTGTCATAATTATTATCAAATAAATACCTATTTGCTTATTAATTAAACTGAACGGTATTTCAAATAATAATGTCACAATTACCGCTACTTAATAATAATCCGTCGCGAAGCCAGGGTTTTAGCAACTTGTAGATCGGACTTTTGTCACTGTGTTTCATAGTGGATACCACTACCTGAAATAATTACAAGTATCATTAGAATAAGGTTATTTTTTCTGAATTGCTCCTGAAAATGCAGGATACCTTGCTCATTTTCAACAAACGCAGGCATATAATTAATGCTGCCAACTTGCATTCTTATGCTTTATCACAATTAACTGCACACAATGTGTCCATTTCATCACGCGACATTATCAGCTAAGTACGAATGTATCTGTGGAGTCAATTGCTTACTCTTGTTATTGTTATGACCGTGACTAAGTTCCAGTGTTCCTATTTTATACTGCGTACATTTATTATTCGTCTATGTCTAATAATACCTCAATATCTTCTGGATTGTAAATGTTAACGGCGCCGAAGGGATACGCCCAGATTCTGTAGATGTCTTTCCATTTGTTTGCATATTTCCTTCCTAATTTGAACAGTTCCACTGAAAATAAATTTCCACTTGTTTATTTATTAGTTCACTACACTATTGAGTTATTTTTATGTCATATCAGTGCTTGATTTATACAGCCTAGCTCCACTTTTTAGATGATGCTAAATTATAAAATGGTGTAGTCATCTAAATAATGATAACCCCAGTGTCGCCTTGATGAATAATTAGCATTATTAATGATCATCATTAAAAACAGATATTGATACTATTAACAAGATGTCTCTTTAATAAATAGATAAATAAATCGGGAAAATAGGTATTGTACATAACGGATTTTCTTTACAGTAATTTGGCTTATGTGAATCAAAATAATTATGGGAAGATTGCTTTATGTCATGAAAAGAAGGATATAACAGGGAATCGCTGGAAACAAAATATTACTTCGTAACTTTGTTGTTTGGACTAGTCAAGATATTCAAATTTTCGCAGCCGTACCTCTTTAGCTGGGAGGAAAAAGAAGGTTTGAATGTTGATTTTTTAGATTTTTAGCATATACGAGTATATCGGTAACTATACGTCCTAGAGATATGAGACCTACGAAATCAAAGCTAATAAGATTTGCTGCAAGTTTTACTCAGTCAACTTTTGACCCGACTTCAAAATGAGGAAGTTTTCCATTCCTCCTGTATTTTTTTGATATCGTTGGAATTGGCGAATATTTATTATAATAATCTTTTTAGGTGTCCAAATAAGTGTGTTAAATTTCACAACTGTATATCTGTTCGTATTTTTGATATTTGTATAAAATGTTGTGTTTGTTTACTAATATATTGGAAGCAATATATTGTGTCGAGATTATTATATCCTTAATCAATAAATTATATTCCGACTTAAGGACCAGTGTTAGTATCATCAAAATTGTTTCAGTACTTTTTGAGATATGGGCAAAACGGAATACTATAGAATAAATAATACAATATGCTCAAAATTTAAAACCAGTTTAAAAAATCTCGATAAAATGTCTCTAAATACCTTTGTTTTCCGCTTTAGGGAAACCAATTCATTTGGAGTCTTTTAAGCCTTTTTCTGTAGCCGTTTTTAAAGCGGTTTAAAAAGTTTGTACTTACTTTAAATTTTTTAATCCATAGTTTTTGTTTATTTTTATATTCAG
Source organism: Pyrausta purpuralis (assembly GCA_963924145.1). Classification (NCBI taxonomy): domain Eukaryota; kingdom Metazoa; phylum Arthropoda; class Insecta; order Lepidoptera; family Crambidae; genus Pyrausta; species Pyrausta purpuralis. The sequence goes on along the minus strand of OZ001659.1, from coordinate 11,104,178 downwards.
TAGTCTTTGAGTAATAGGCATATCTCAAAGACACCTGAATTTTTTTTTTATGAAACTTACACCAGTCTCTAAGTCGAATATATATAATCGATTACAAACATATTCTCGATGCATCATCTCGTTTGAAATTTGTAAACATACCTAAAATTTTACAAATATCAAACAAAGATTCATATACTTACGAAATTTAGCACACGTGAGTAACCCTTAATAGATCATTACATTCAAATATTACCATATTCCAAAGACGTCATAAAATGTGTTAAATGTATAATTAATAACCTCTTTTTTTGAAGTCAGTTTAAACCTGGATCTTATGTCGTTATAACGTATAGTTTCCGGTTATAAAGCGAAAAACTTAAAAAAATACCTCTAATCCCTCCCCCTTCTCCCGGCTTAAGGGCTACGGGCTGAGACTTGTTATGTTGACCTCCTTACTAAAAATCGTATTCCCTCAAAATCCCTCTACAAGATTAAACGATATTTATTTTACTGTCGTATTTGTTATACCTTCAACTACTAACTACGGGAAGTTTTCGTGTTGACATCTGTTAAAAACATTGTAATATTTTCGCATATCATATTTTATGAATATGTACCTTTACAGGAAATATTCCCATTTTAATAAATCACCACCAGTCTAAAACGTTATGTACCCATTTCTTAATAAGCACCGAAATAACAGCCATTTTATCGGTCTGTCATTTTAGGAACGGAAAATTTTAGGAAATGATACGCTAAGCTTACGCGTATTTAATTATTTGTTTTTATCTCACCTAAATCCGCATTCAGTACCTACATAATCGGTACATATAACTCAAATAACTGTTGAATTACACATGTTATAACTAGTTAAAGAAAGTCTGTTACCTGGCGACACGATAATTTCTAAGCCATTTCCAACAAGGAGCACATCTTTTGGTCCGGGGATGACTTTCAATTGTCTCGCTAATTTATTGTGGTTTAAATACAGTTCACCTAAACACAGCACAAATATAATAGCGATCAGGAAATATGCTATCATTTTGCACGAAATGTCCGTGCGGATCGGCGAAATTCGCTCAACTGAACACTGAACGCATATCAGTCTAACGTAATGTAATTGGTTACCTAATTACGAATAATTTCATACTTCATGAAACTATGTTAATACAATACATAAGTAAAAGTCTATAAATCGAGAGATGATTCAAGATTATTATAGTATTTTTTATATATTTAAATGCCTCAACAGTCAAGCAAGTATTCAGATTAAAACCTTTTGGTCGAAATTATATCACGGTGACGAATTTTATAATGTGTAACATTGTTGCATTCACGATTTGATTACTTGATATTATTTTACAATCTATTGTGTCGATTTTTAAGGGACCTAATTAAGATAATGCAGCTATCTCCAATCAGTGACAGAGTTTATCTAAGTCGATTCAGGAGGTAATACGGATTATTTATTGTTTCATAATACTATGAACTTATGAACAGTATGATCATAATTACAAATCGTATTAGTATAATTACTGTATGAGAAGGTAAATAGAAAAAACAGTTGTCTATATGAAATCATGGATTAGTGAGTCAGTCTTTATTTGATGTTATATTAATGTTACACGAATTTACATGAAGACACTATGAAGATATATGTATGCCATTTACAAATCATAAATAATTAACTATGGTAACGTCACATATAATCGAAAAGACAATCGTAATACTAATGAAAGTGATAAATTAAATATAAATCTAGTCCCTTTTGACGAACTTGACGTATATAGGGTGGGAAGTCCTTAATACAACGTCGGCTGTGATCTCGATGTCCGAATGGCGGGTGACCGGCTCCAATCTAAACTTCCTCAGCAACGCTGACAGAGCTGCTTTCATCTCCAACATCGCAAACTTTTGACCTGAAAACATTTTTTTAAAGTATATTTTGAAACCGAACTGTTAGTTCTCAACGCAGCGACCAACGTTATAACGATCAATATTCTAAATTGGCGTTTACGGAAATACAATAATAACTTTTAACTACAGTATTATTTAAAGATATTTATTAAGATAGCGCAAGATTTAAAAAAAACACTTAACTGACGTACAACATACAGTTATGAAACCCTGGTGTAAATGCGGTTAGAGAAAAAAGCAATCATGCAACGACGTTGTTCAACAGGCGCAAACCGACTACGGAGCTACGAATATGCTACGAAGTTTTAGCATTATTCAACGCAAATCGTTTTCAAATTCGCCTATATTTTTTGTTGTATTTTCTTGTAAAGACGTTAATATGAGTATTCTTACCTATACAATTCCTGGGTCCAGCACTAAACGGTATGTAAGAGTAAGGATGCCGAGTATGATTGTTTTCAGGAGAGAACCGCTCGGGGTCGAATTTCAAGGGATCCTTAAACAAGTCCTCACGGCGTTGCATGTCGTAAATAAACACTAAGCAGACAGTTCCTTCCTCAACAGTGTAATTAGCTAGAAAAACATATAAATGTATTACTAAAATATATTTGAAATATTAATTTCATTCAAATTATTCTGGGCTTCGAATATTACTTTATTTTAAGCATGTTATTGTTCAGGTGAAAACTGAAAATTATGTCAGAAGGTCGGTGATAATTATTAGATCACACCACAACTGGTATGACCCCAACGGGTAATACCTAATCAGAGCTTCTTCCACGCTATAGGCCTTGGTGCTACCAAAGAAGATCTTATTAAATAACTTTGTATTCGAAACTTGGCAGGGTTTTATTTTACTAACTAAAATAGTTAAAACCAATACCTTACCTAACTGAACTGTTTCCCCTAATCGCCTAGCCATGAAGTGTACCGGTGGGTAGAGGCGGAGAGTCTCTTTAATACAACACTCCAAGTAGCTCATCCTTGAAAAGTCGTCCATAGTGGACGATCTGGTAGATTTTCCAAATATCTGGTCCAATTCGTTGGAGATTTTATCCTAAAATATCTTGATCAATCAATTCATTATGTATGTACTTTTGTCATGTACTCATATGCCATAGTTATTGTAATAACCGTCTTCAAAAAAAGTAGAGATCAATTCAATATGTATGTACCTAAGTCCTTACCCATATTTTGACCTTTTTAGTCAGTTCTTTGAAGGTGGTTTAATTTTTTTTTTCTAATTACATGTTTAATTATTCCACTTACCTGAATATTTTGGTCGTTGGCGATAGACATCAACGCAAATGCTAAAGCTGCCGCGGTTGTATCATGACCCTGTTTTTAAAAATAAAGCGTCAGTTCATATTTTGGACATGACTACTTGAATCTTTCTCTTAGGCTGGAGTTATTTTAAAAACTACTACTGACCTCAAACATAAAAGTGTCTACTTCCTCTTGCACTCCAAGACTCTCAATAAGCCCTTTCTTTTGAGCTGATATCAGCAGATCCAACATCGCAGTCTTTCTTCTGGTTATACAAAATGTGTCTTCATTCTCGATACTTTCCTCATTGATATCGATTCCAAACCGCTCTAAATAGTCCATTCGATCTTTTATAACTCTTTTCGTGAATGTGTGAACAGTGTTCAAATATTTCTCCTGCCTCCTACCGATAGTTGAAAGGGAGAATAAGAAGTCATTGAGGTAAATAATCTTAGTAAACCTTTCAACGAACATTTTGCCAAGTTCGTATATTGCTTTTTTGTATTCCATAGCAGCAGTTGATGTTTCATCTGACAGTTGGGTGCCCATGGAAGTTTCTGCAATGAATTTAAGTGTTAAAATGTTTATCATATAATATACTAATACACTTTGTCAAAATATAGTATAAACAGATCTTATATTTTGTGGAAGTACCTCGAAACATAAGTGCGCCTTACACGCAACGACAGGCAATATCTACGGTTATCAAAATAATACCAGTTCCTATAACAAACATGATACAGCTTATTTAAATTAGGTACGGTTAGGTAGAGTTAATAATGGATGGAACTCCTATTAATTGGGCAACCCTGTATAAGATAATCCTGTTACTATAGTATAATTATTTATTTTCAAGTCTAAATAGTGTCAGTGCCCTGCGTACGAATATGTACGAGTAAAATAGTGATCCTTAAAATACACAGAGGGGATCTAATACCTAATAAACATTTATAAAGTGATCAATGAAAGGTCGCCTCTACATGAATGTACCAATTCATACCGCATATAGAATTAAGGGTGAACTCTGATATAAGCGGCACCACATCGACCTGTTCACCCTTAGTGGCTTCCAGGGCGTCTGCCATTTTTTTGCTGTTGTCATCCAGCGTCACACTGAACTGCTTCAGGATGTTGAAGTGGAATGCCGGCGTCAGGATCTTGCGACGGTGCTGCCATTTCGCGCCTGCGGAAAATGTATAGCTATTGTCCAAAAAGTTGTCAGTGAAATAGATGGAGAGCTAAAGATGCATATGCTTGAATCTTCCCGGTTTTGAAGTCGGATAAAGGTTCAAGATATAATGAATTGGACTTATTTACGTGTAATCTATTGTTGTTGTCGACGCCCTGGGGCTCTATTTTTGAATCACTCGCTTGGATATGGCGTGTGATTTTCATTCGAAAGCGAACTAAAAACCAACGAAAAACGAACAAAATAAATACGTAATTACTAACAAAATTAAGTATTTTTGTTATCAACCCTGTGCGGAATTGAATTGTTTTTCATTCAAAAATCGGACATTAATCAATGAATATCACACGACATTTTGGCGCGAATGAATTAAAAATAGGGCTCCTGGTACTTTACATCATAAAAATAGTTATTAATATTGACTTTCTATCAGTTGGAAAGTTCCGTTGGATGAACTTAGTACTTATCTAAAGAACCTATGACTGCTTACCTACAATAAACACCAACCTATCATTTACATTATTAGTAAGTACTAGCAAAATAAAGAGTATGTCTGCTTATGTTACTTTAAGTAGTATTTATCATATCCGCCATTGGTCAAAGACCTGACAAGACACTGAACTAATATAGGTCATTGTTTTCTAATTATTGTAAATTATCAATACTTGACCCTTGACCCTAGATTCATCCCTTGAACAGACGCGCAATAGATAAAAATATATGCTTACAATTTTGATAAGTAATTATTTATTGGCAATACTATTTCTGAAACTTTTAATTAGCGTTTCATTATTTGCTATTCCAAAGACTAACCGGTCCAAGAAAGTGGTTAAGTTGTAAGAACTTAATTCAGTAAAGAGATTGGTTAGAAATGTTTCCTATTTTGCTCTAAAATATGACGTAGTTAAGGATAAAAGCTGAATAACTAAATAAGGTGCAGCACGGTCTGAATATGTTATAAAACGAACAACCGCTTGGTATACAATATTTACAAGGGGAGGAGTGAAGAAAGTTCAATTTGAGAAAAAAACTCAGACAAACAACATAAAAAAACTTTAAACCTACCTATCCAAAAACAAAACCATTTCCATATTGAAAGATTAAGAGATTTAATTATTTTTCAATAGATATTAAAATAACCGCTTGGTATCATGCACCGACTCCAAATGACGATTCATGATGTGCGTCAACTATTGATGAACGTAAGCTTGAGATCACGCACCAACTCAAAATTAATTTGTTTCTTCGTTACAGAGGGCAATGTGTTGTTTTGAGCTTTTTAGTCAGTTTTTAGGGTTCCGTAGCCGAATGGCAAAAAACGGAACCCTTATAGTTTCGTCAAGTCTGTATGTCTGTCTGTTTGTCTGTCTGTCTGTCTGTCCGTCCGTATGTCACAGCCATTTTATTCTGTAACTATAAGCATCACACTGTTGAAATTTGGTAGAAGTATGTATCCCGTTAACCGCTTTACGATTCTCATACAAAAAAAATATGACATTTAAGGGGGGCTCCCATACATGAAACTAAAACCAAAAATTTTTTTTTTTGCCAAACCTATACGTGTGGGGTGTCTATAGAAAGGTCTTTTAAAATGACACCGAGGTTCCTCAAATCATTTTCTTTTCAAGTCTAACGTTTCATAGCTACACGCTTCCTAAGTGGTAAAATGGGCGTCTCCCCCCCCCCCCCCCCCTCCCCATCTAACTTCTAAACTAAGCGAGGGTAAATTTTGAAAAAAATATATAATGTTGATCTTAACAAATACTTTCAACGAAAATTGGTTCGGACGGAATCGAACGAGAACTTTTTGAGATATAGCACATTTTCAACAACCGCAAACATAACTTTGTTAACTAAATATTGTGGATTTTCTATCTGGAAGTAAGTGGATTCCCAAATTCCGTTAAAGTTGGCACGGAACCCTCAGTGCGCGAGTGCGACTCGCACTTGACCGGTTTTTTGAAGGTAGTATGATTTTTAAAATTATTATTTTGTATCATGATTTTTAGTCAATACCCATATATCGAAAACTACTGGACCGATTTTGATTTAACTACCACTGAGAAAAAATATCATCTTGCTTGTGCATCTATCATGACTTCTTGTTTTCGAGAGATCCGTGGACAAACATGATACAAACATACATACACTTTGCGCACGTGTTTGAAAGCCTTAATAGATCAACATACTTAAATATTATCATATTTTCTATATTGTCTCTGGTCTGGGTGTTGTGGTACCACAGTTGCGTCTGATTTCCAAAACACAATTGGCAATAATTCTAACAAGATCACATACATACATAAACATTGAATTGATTACCTTCTTTTTTGAAGTCGGTTAAAATATAAATAGACTGACATTCATACCGTTACTCAAGAGGAGTCCGTCTTGAAGCCAAGGTTTCAGGATCGTGTATAAGACTCCTTTATCATTGTGTTTGGAACTGGATAAAACTTTCTGAAAACAAACGATATGTTAAATTTCAAAAGTTCGTTACGTTGATACATTTTAGGTAACTCTACCTGATTTAAGTATTAAGAATCTATATAGCAAGCCGATATAAAAGCTCTTGCACACTACGGTTGTAACTCCAATGCCTTTTAGTTAGCAAAAATATGCAACTGCAGGTAAGAGCAAAAAAGGCAAAGTACCTAATTTGCTAGTTAAATTTCAGTATCGTAATTAAACATGGTTTATCTCTAGATACGGATATACAGCTAATTCTTCCTATTATTATTAGTCGCGGATATAATACAATTAATTATCAGCGATTTGTACTACAGAACAAGATAAACAATGTTATTTTCCACAAATTTATGACTAGGTGTAGGTACCTACTTCGCAAATCTTTTTTGTTTTTTGAAAATTCTCGTATTACCTAAGGATATAAAATTATTTCTAATCCAAAGGTCAGGTCATGTTTAGTGTGTTCCTCGCACTTAGCAGATTCGGTAATCTACCTCGGGCCATGTTTCTGTAAATGCTGAAACCTTAATATCTGGTAGGTATCTTAATAATATGGTATAAATCTAACTTGTTAATTTTCCTTTATAGCTCTTTTACCTAATAACTTATTATAATATAAGTGCATGGTATTTTTAGGGGTAAGTTTTTATTTATTTATTACTAGCGATCCCGGCGAACTTCGTTTCGTCACTTTTGACGGCCCCATTCCAGTTTTATAAACATTATTCTATATATTTTACCGTTTGAGCCTTCCCTAGACATCCACGAGTATTTCAAGACTAAAATCAGCCAAATCGATTCAACCGTTCTCGAGTTTTAGCGAGACTAACACAAATAGAAAATCATTTTTATCTATATAGATAAAGCCAGACCATGGGCCACGATTGCACGACAATGCAGCTTTAGGTGTAACATGTCTGCCAAGTCTCAATCTTCAATCACCGGTCTCAAATCAACAGCCTATTCACTCTGTTCTAAAAACTTTAAGGTTATCAATCTCCAATTTTATATAAAGAATCTCAAATATTGACATCGTGATATTTCTCAGTAGCACACAACAATAAAAATATTTACCTCTACATCACTTGGTTCATATATCGCTACAGCTCCGAATGGAAACGACCAAAATCTGTATATTCTGTCAAACTTCTGTGCGTATTTTCTTGGTAATTTAAATAACTCCACTGAAATCCGTAAGTAATATTTTTCAATTGAATCACAATAATGAAACAGAACTTCACCTTAGTTCTGAAACAGCTTTTTTACCTGGAGAAAGTAACAGCTCTAAAGCATTCCCGATGATAAACTGGTCTTTAAATCCAGGTATTTTTCTCAAGGCCCGCGCTTTCTCATTATAGTTAAAAATAACATGGACGATAAGTAAAATTAACGCGATTGCTAATAAATATAAAAACATTTTTTCCCCGGCTACTGCTCTTTGCGCTATACACTGACGAATGAGCCAAGCAATAACTTGTGCTTACGTATTTATGTTTATCTATATTCTTTGGACTTGAAAATAAGAACAATGCGATAAGTGTAATGTTTGGTGAATACAAATATTCATCATCGTGCGAAGTAAATAATATTGATAACTAGCGACCCGCTCCGGCTTGGTACGGGTGCATTTGATCCATATCGTAGGGTTCAGCCAGCGTTGTAAAGTAAGGGCATTTTTTATTACTTACGACTTAACTTAGTAACCTCTTAAATTATCAGTATTTCACTACTATTTATGCATGTATTATGCATAATTTAAACCTTCCTATTGAATTAACCTATCTATGAAAAGAACCGCATCAAAATGCCTTGCATAGTTTAAAGATTTAAGCATACACACATAAATACAGACAGCGGGATGCGACTTTATTTTATTCTATGTAGTGGTAATGAAACCCGTCTTATTTAGATGTACACTGGATAGCAAATAAACCGGGCCACCCACTACCTTGGAACTCTGATTCGATTTTTTCAAAAAATATTAAACCTACAACCATCAAAGTTATAACTTACAATAAGCACACTTCATGATGATTAAAAATGTCATGAAATTCATCGAGTGTTTATTAAATTTTTTACAATGATTTTGTTGTTTTAGTCTTGTTAATTGTTTTTGTCTTGTAAATTAAATATTACCTCTTTTTGCTTGGATAACAGCCAGCGTCATCGAATTCATCGACCTCACGAGTCTGACCATGAAATCTTGAGGGATTGCATTCTCTTCAATTGTGATTTGCAGCTTGTGAAGGTTTTATTGGAAGGAGCGGGTACCCGGGCTCGAACCTGACGTTTCAGCTCATCCCATTAGTATTCGATCGGATTTCAGTCCGGGCTTCGAGCTCGCTAGTCGATCGTACGAATACCGACGATGCGCAGATACTGGGTCACCACATGCGCAACATGAGATCGTGCATTAACTTTATGGCCTACCCGATATATCCTGCGTAAGGACCACATGAAGTGCGAGGATTTCAGTAATGTAGCGGGGAGCGTTAATTCACGTATAACCTAACTAAATGTGTAGTTAACGAGATGCCGCCCCAGACCATTACAGATCCCCCACCATAAGCACCAGTTTCCTCGATGCAAAGCTGAGAATTATGTTCTCCAGGGTGATGATATACTTTCTGACGTCGACCAATTCCATGTAGACTCACCCTGGTGTCATCAGTGAAGATTGCGTTAGCCCATTGGTCTGACGTCCAATCCCTCTCTCGAGCAAATTCAAGTCGTGCTTACCGTCTACCGTTAATTTTGGGCCTTTTGCAGCTCGTTCTGGTTTTTTCAGCAAGTCTCCTTCTGGCGGTATCTGAACTTATGACCACTTGGGGTTCGTCACGTAGACTTCTTTGGACTTCAAGGGCGTTCAGGCGCCGATTTCATAAATCAGTAAGTTGGATATAACGATCATCTGCTGCTGATGTAGCCTTTGGTCTGCCAGTACCTGGTCAGAGATTGAATATTCAGCCTCTAGGTATCTCCTACTGATGATCTGCGATTCGAAGTCTCCGAGCGACCTTACGCTGCAATTGCCTGTTTGAAGAAGAGCTACAGCTAAAGCTTCTTCCTGAGGTTTCGTATCTATTATTGACCGAAGAAATTAGCAAAAACATACGCGTATGAAGTAAAGGATGGAAAATAACTAAAGAAATCATAAGAAATATCGTCGTTTAAAAAATAACGGTAATCGTGAACCCAAGTAGAAACGGAGCTAATTTTTTGTTTCGTGTTTGATGCTTGATTAAGTATTATGTGATTTGACGGTACTTTAGCATCAATTTGTGGTTATTTTAATTAACATGAAACGTTTTTTGTAGGTGTAACTTTGATAGTTGTAACTTGTATACCTTTTGAGATAATCTAATCCGAGTTCCGGGGTAGCTGGTGGCCCGGTTTATTTGCTGCCTAGTATATAAGGTAATTAAAATATTTCTGAGCGTCTTCATAGAGTGTTTGGTTAGCAAATTTTAACCTTTTTACAATAAGATAAAATTATTTTGAGTCTGTGATCTGTGATGTGACAATATTTGACACCGGATAACAAGATGACACAAAACTTGTCAAAAGTGCAATGTTAAAAATATAGTAAATAATTAGCTCTCCTCAATAAAATTAGTCTAAAATAATATCTAATAGAGCTCATGCATTAAAATGCAATACTATGCAGCGTGGGGAAAAGACTAACCGAAGCAAACGCAGCCCAAACAGAGCCCAGTATGAAACCGTATCGCCGGGCTAACAAAGTCTTTATGGTGCAAGTAAGGGGGCCAGACGAGCTATTTACTTCTTCATTACCATCCAAGGTTTTGCATTTGAAACATTATACGTCAAATATTCTCAGTTTTTAAAACTTATTTAGAACCCTTCCAATCGAAGGCAAACTCGGGAATTGTCACGATTACGGTAAGTATAGTATTTACCGTATGTTTTCCTGAACATAACATTTTGACGACCGTAGGTAATCGCGGCAATTCTCGTTTATGCATGTCATTATAATCCAACGCGAGAGTTCTAAAGTGACATAAAAATAATTACTAGGCCATATTACTCTTTTAAAAATTATTTCAAATTACACTAACGCATCATCTCAGAACAACTCGTTCAGTCATAAAGAAGATGCGTTAATGCTTTTGTCGCCAGCAGCTACGCTCGGCGTCTGGCCTGGGCCGGCTGCGGGTCCTTGCGCGGGAGTTCGCGAGCGACGTCCACTCGCTATGGCGGTACGGCGCGCCCTTCCCCACGTTCCTAAAGCTCATTGGGACCCTGTTCCTGTGCCTGGTCGTCGTTATGCCCCTCATTTACCCGTTGTTCGTCGTGGCCATGACGTACTTCACATATGAGGGGCTGTTTTTGAGGTAAACGCTTAGTAGACAACAATTTTTACTGTAAGCTTGTGCTTAAATAAGCCGTTTCCATTTTCATTTACCAGAACTGTTCGAAATCAAATAAGTGGTATAACTAATTTACTCCTTAGGTGGATCCACTCAGCTCGCCGGGAGCAGTCTATTGCTTATTGTCATCCACCATTATAAAGAGTATACATACATAACGTATGAGAGTACCGTACGTTGTTTTTTGCTCGTACAAAATCTGAACCAATTTATAAAATTACTAATTCATCTTCCTCACTCAACCATAAGCCAGACTTGGCGATATTACCAACCGGTAAATGATATTGCGACCTAGGATAGATCATATAGATATCATGGTGGTGGTAACTATTACATGACCTTATTATCTTTGACATAGAATTGCAATTCCAGCTGGCATCTGGACCAACCATGGCGGTTCACACCGACAAGCATTATCCGACGTGCCATCGCCGCTTCCTCCCACCGCTGCAACTCGCAGGACGTGTGGAAGGTGCGCGAGGTGCTAACCAGAGGCATCCTGCTCGCTCACTCGCTCGCCACCTCCGTTGACTACTTGTGCGTGATGCAGGGGCTACTTGATGAAGCTTGAAATAGTAATAAATGGTAAAGGGGAATGATTGTGTCTTATTTGTATACAGGGTGTTGTTTTGGTCAGACATCCAACTCAGGGATGATAATATGAGTTATGCTTATTCTAAAAAAAAAAAAATTAAATTCTAAACAAGTTTTATACAATAAAACCTCTTCACAACATTAAAAAAAATACAAAACGAATGGGAAAACTCGCACCCTAGCGCGTAGCTAGCGCTTATCTACGAAATACTACGCCGTAGCTAGTAAGCTACGAAGAGGCTACCTGATGTTGGTAGTTTTGACTTTATAGCTGTACCGGATAAAAAAAAATGATTTTGTTGTTTTTTTCCATTTCATTTTTTTTTGGCATCAGTATCGTTTGTATAGCCACCCCTGAGTCGCTCGTCGCTGACTAAAACAACATCCTGTATTTAACTTTCATTTCTATGGCATAAAGCTGCAATTCCAGCTGCACCAGTCCTAGTATTGCAACAAGTATGATGCTTGGAAGGTGCGCGAGGTGCTTACCAGAGGCATCCTGCTCGCTCACTCGCTCGCCACCTCCGTCGACTACTTGTGCGTGATGCAGGGGCTACTAGATGAAGCTTGAAATAGTAAAAATGATTTGGGGAATGATTGTGTATTATTTGTATATTTAACTATCATTTATATGGCTTAAAGCTGCAATTCCAGCTGGCACCAGTCCCACTGCTGCAACTAGTATGATGCTTAGAAGGTGCGCGAGGTGCTTACCAGAGGCATCCTGCTTGCTCGCTCGCTCGTCACCTCTGTCGATTATTTATGCTTGTTGTAGGGGCAGCTTGTTTAAAGGTGAACCACTACAGTAAATCGGTCATTCTCACGCACCTTGCCGTGTTCTTCGTATGATTTCCGGCACAAATTTGTTCACGAAATTGTGTATTTTTAGCAAGAAAAATCTTGGAAATCACATTAAATTACCTACACAATTTTATCTATTTAGCCCTTCAATAAATCTTTATTAGTTAGAAATTATTGAAGAATATATTTAAGGGCTCGGAAATTACTCAAAAAGTTAGAAAAACTTTTTATTTTTCAATAAAAGCAGTTATGGGTTGGGAGACTGATTGATCGTGTTTTGTTTTTACAAAATGTTAGGCAATGATGGTGGGGCTACTGTGTAGCAATTAGGCTTTTAACATACATGCTGGAGCAGCAATAGCGGCGCCGACAATGCGGCTGCACCGAACTAGTGTTTGTATAATAGAGTGTAAAACTGTAAATGAACGTTTACAACGGCCGCCGAGATGACAGTGAGTCGCTGCCGCTGTCATATGATATTGTGTCAACAGCAGTTATCTTTAAGCCTTAGTAGTACTAAAAGCCAGGAAACGGTGGATAAAAGTTGCTTAATAGTCCATTGAATGAGTCCCTCTAAGGGGGGTCTAGAGTGCGTTAGTTAGTAACGTAAGATGTTTCTTCGGAAACATGTCAAGAGTCCCTAGGTAATAAACATACTAAAACCCCGGGACACTAGGAGGAGCCCCGGAGGGGGGGGAAAGAGTCTATTTTTTTCATTTTTCGCTTAAATCTCCAAAACGGTACATGTTAGAGAAAAACTTTCAAGGAAAAGTTGAAAGGCCATAAAATTTTCTACAAGTTAGACCTAAATCATTTTTTTCTATTAGCAGCCGTTTTCGAGCTACATCCCATGAAAGGTGAAAAATTCGAAAACATAAGCAAACTTTAGCATAAGCTTAACGAGGGCGGACCCCTTCCCATGCTACGTGTGAAACTTCATCGAAAAAATCCGAACAACGGATAATGTTGGGACATTGATGTCATATGAGAGGCACTAGAGGAAAAAAAATAAAAAGTTCAAGTATCGTAACTACCCTAATAAAATTCAATTCCTCCTAAACGCCTCCATGGTGGAATCTGTTTTTTTTATCAATGATAGACCTAATTATGAGCAATCTATCGGTACTGGTCACAAGTTGCACTTTTGAGCTTTTTGGAAGAAAAAAATAAAAAAGATCAAGTTCAGTAACTCAAACTACCCTAATATAATATTTTGACAATCGATTCCTCCTAAAGGCTTCCATGGAGGAATGTGTTTATTTTAACAATTATAGACCTAATTAAGAGCAATCTATCAGTACCGGTCACAAGTTGCACTTTTGAGGTTTTTGAAAGAAAAAAAATTAAAAGGTCAAGTTGCGTAACTACCCTAATATCATATTTTGACAATCAATTCCTCCTAAAGGCTTCCATGGAGGAATGTGTTTTTTTTACCAATGATAGACCTAATTAAGAGCAATCTATCAGTACCAATCACAAGTTGCACTTTTGAGGTTTTTGGAAGAAAAAAAATAAAAAGTTCAAGTATCGTAACTACCCTAATAAAATTCAATTCCTCGTAAACGCCTCCATGGTGGAATCTGGTTTTTTTATCAATGATAGACCTAATTATGAGCAATCTATCGGTACTGGTCACAAGTTGCACTTTTGAGCTTTTTGGAAGAAAAAAATAAAAAAGATCAAGTTCAGTAACTCAAACTACCCTAATATAATATTTTGACAATCGATTCCTCCTAAAGGCTTCCATGGAGGAATGTGTTTATTTTACCAATTATAGACCTAATTAAGAGCAATCTATCAGTACCGGTCACAAGTTGCACTTTTGAGGTTTTTGGAAGAAAAAAAATAAAAAGGTCAAGTTGCGTAACTACCCTAATATCATATTTTGACAATCAATTCCTCCTAAAGGCTTCCATGGAGGAATGTGTTTTTTTACCAATGATAGACCTAATTAAGAGCAATCTATCAGTACCAATCACAAGTTGCACTTTTGAGGTTTTTGGAAGAAAAAAAATAAAAAGTTCAAGTATCGTAACTACCCTAATAAAATTCAATTCCTCGTAAACGCCTCCATGGTGGAATCTGGTTTTTTTATCAATGATAGACCTAATTATGAGCAATCTATCGGTACTGGTCACAAGTTGCACTTTTGAGCTTTTTGGAAGAAAAAAATAAAAAAGATCAAGTTCAGTAACTCAAACTACCTTAATATAATATTTTGACAATCGATTCCTCCTAAAGGCTTCCATGGAGGAATGTGTTTATTTTACCAATTATAGACCTAATTAAGAGCAATCTATTAGTACCGGTCACAAGTTGCACATTTGAGTTTTTTGGAAGAAAGAAATATTTTTTGATCGATTGATGTGATAAACATGGGTATGTAGTATGGGGAAATTGTTTGAGCCAAAATCATTTTTTACTGCGTGTAACTCAGAAATGGTAGGATATAGGAAAAAATGATTAAGGTACAACTTGTAGATAATTTTATGACCTTTCAACTTTTCCTTAAAAGTTTTTCTCTAACATGTGCCGTTTTTGAGATTTAAGCGAAAAATGAAAAAATGGACCCTTTCCCCCCCTCCCCCTACTCCGGGGCTCCTTCTAGTGTCCCGGGGTTTTAGTATGTTTGTTACCTAGGGACTCTTGACATGTTTCCGAAGAAACATCTTACGTTACTAACTCACGCACTCTAGAACTTTTTATTCAATGGACTATAATCGGACAAAAAAAAAATATCTTGTAAGCTCAAAAACGTTTAAGTTTTAAAGGTATTTGAACTGGACTTAAAGATGGATTCGTCACTTATTTTTTAACAACTATCAACGATGCAATTGCATATAATATCTATAAAAATATTTCCGTTTGTCGTTCGTCGTTCATATTTGAAAGGAATACAAATGAATGAAATGATCTCTTATAAATAAGTCAAGAAATCAATGATATTTCATTACCAATGCAAACTACTCCATTGTATTTAGGATGTCGTTCGTAGTCTCAGTGAGGTCACCCTTAAGGAAAAGATAAAAGGTTGGTAGAACCAATTTTGCATCATGAATTAGATTAGCAAGGACTGAAAAATATCAAATAAAGTAGGACATGCAAACATCAATTACTTATAGATAATTAATTATTTTTAAACACATTTAATTTATGCAATGTATCCGGTATTGATAAGTATTTTTATCGACGCATTGACCACACTTGAACATTTCAGAGTTCTATCAGCAAGTAAAGATTCACAAATTACGTAACTAACTCTCGGTGTTATCGGATTATTGTTACTTAGATCTTTGACTTTATCGAGAAAAATTTAGAGGCAGCCTCTCGAGATTACCGTTAATTCAGGTTGGTAAAAAGGTGTGTTGTCGGTTCGTATTGGCAGTAAGCCAAGGAATCGCGGCACAGCGGGTCGTCACCATGCCGAACTGGACGCTTATCGGACTGCTTGCTCTGTGCCACACGTGAGTACTTGGACGTTGTTTACAAAGAAAAAATACACATCCTCGCTGGCTAGCTAACTGGCTCCTTAATTAAGTAATCCGCGGTCCCTTTATTCCCTAATTGTGACGCTCTTATGATGTACCTAATGTCACTAAGATCACTAAAATGTAATAAGTTATCTGTACAGTTTTGCAATAAATTCAGTGTTTTGTTTATTAATATCTAAAAAAAATGTATCTCATTAAAATTCGTAACCAGATCGATCAGTTGAAAATTCGGAGCAATGAAGGTCGCACGTTGGAAGATAATGATAAATCAAGAACTTTTGAACTACAGCACCAAATTCTAAAGCTACTTATTTTGTCAAACATAAAATACTAAGACTAAGTAAGAAGTAATATTTTTATAAGTCACAATACTCGTTAATGTCTAAATAAAATACTTAATTAAGGGCACACTTCAACAAAAATCATCAGAAAATAGTTTTTTTTTATTTAAAGCACAAAATATTGATAAACTACAATAAGTTTGGTAAACTTGATAAAAAAAGTCCTTAAAAAGTTATCAACACTGAGTTAACTTCCGCGGTTAAAAACTACGTACCTAACCGATATTAGATATCTCGACTCTGTTGAGTAAAGTTCATATTTGTGATGTGTGTGTATACGATATTTATCGAACATTAAAGAATTTATTTGTTTTAGTTGCGACATACTTTAACAACCGTCCGATTACCTAAAGACACAATTACAGACATGGATCTCATTATTATCGTATGATATGGCTACAGATTGTTTTGGTGAAGAACTTTAAGAAATAAAAGCACAAGATTATAGTTATTTTATTTCTTTTGCGCAAGTCAAATGTTATTCAGGAATACTGGTCGTAATTTTCTTTCGTCTTCATAGTTATTTCGAGTAACTTGTCTCGTAGCACTTTTGGGAATAATGTATTATTTTTTACCACCGCCGACTACGCGCTCCAAGTTTGCTACGAAAACTATCCTGTATTTTTACGCATATTTAAATTACGTCACATGTTTATTTGACTGATTTAATGCTACAGATGCCTTGCAGCAGGGTACACGAAGTTCCCTGAGGGCTTTACATTTGGAATTGCGACCGCAGCTCATCAAATCGAAGGGGCGTGGAATGTGAGCGGTGAGTTCTCTGAAATTAAGTATCTACTTTCTTTATCTTTTAGCGGAATTACACATGTCAGAAAAGATCTTACATGTGTTTATCTACGAGCATTTGTAAGAACCACTCTCGCGTCCGATAGATAGGTATTGATTGGAGATGCCCTCGTGACTTAGATTACACAAGCACTTGAAATGTGGATCAGTCAGATGTTGCTATGGGAATATGGTTTAGTTTTTAGAACTATCGAAATCGTTATTTTAAATAAAAACTTATTTGTTGAAAAGTTTACGTACAAACAAACTGTATAATGACGGACTTAATGTCAAAAGTATTATCTACCAGTTAACTTAAGTAAGCACAACGCCTTGAAAATCTACAGGATGTGACTTGTAATAAAAGCAAAAAAAAAACGTAGGCCGTTGAAGTAACCAGTAAAAGATCCTATATGGTATCAGTTGATTAAAATAGAACCAGCAATGTATTGCAAACAAAGTATCCAGTCATATAACTTGACATTGTATTTACTACGAGTTACCGATTTTGATATATTGATCTTCTTCTTCTACTTTCGATTACTATTTCTCTGATTTAAAAAATATTTGACCACTATGACCACGCCAAGGTAACTACGTACGTATACTCTGTAGAATACTTGATTCTATTATTTCTACTATTACAGGTTATTATACATAGTAAATAGGTTTAAAAAATATAGAAATGTATTTTTACTTTTGTTGCCTGAAATAAATAAAAGTCTCAACAGAGATTATACAGGCGC
This sequence comes from Pyrausta purpuralis, assembly GCA_963924145.1. Classification (NCBI taxonomy): domain Eukaryota; kingdom Metazoa; phylum Arthropoda; class Insecta; order Lepidoptera; family Crambidae; genus Pyrausta; species Pyrausta purpuralis. The sequence continues at coordinate 11,086,205 of OZ001659.1, read as the reverse complement.
TGCAAAGAAAGTAATGACGGTATTTGGTAATTGATTACCAATCGTTATGTATTTCAGGTAAGGGTGAAAATGTCTGGGATCGCCTCACCCACACGCGTCCTGAGCTGATAGCCGACGGTACCAACGGTGACATCGCCTGTGACTCGTACCACAGATACCAGGAGGATGTCGACGAGCTGGCCTACATCGGCGTCGACTTCTACCGGTTCTCCTTCTCGTGGGCCCGGATCCTGCCAACCGGTCGAGTGGACAACATCAACCCTGACGGCATCCGATACTACAACGACCTTCTTGATGCTTTAGCCGCGAAGAACATCGAACCATTGGTAAATACCTCTCATTCATTACATTAATATAGTAAATAAATGAATATAAACACCAATCACATACATTCTCTGATCCCAATGTAAGTAGCTAATTGCACTTGTGTTATGAAAATCAGACACAACGGTGGTAGGTACCACAACAACCAGACCCGAGACAATATAGAAAATTTTGATTTCTATATTGACCCGACCGGGAATCGAACCCAGAACCTCGGAGCAGCGACGCATTAAAACCAGCGTGCTTAGCCAGCTTAGCCACGGAGGTCGTCAAATAAAAGGCTATTGATATTTAATACTTTTCTAGGTGACACTGTTTCACTGGGACTTACCTCAAACTCTTCAAGACCTCGGAGGATGGGCTAACCCCAAAATGGTCGACTACTTCCGCGACTACGCCGACCTTTGCTTCCGTGAATTCGGTGACAAGATCAAGTCGTGGATCACATTCAATGAGCCTTACGAAATCTGTGAAGATGCTTACGGTGATATCAAGAAGGCGCCAGCTATTGACAGCCACGGTGTTGGCAACTACTTGTGCAGTAGCACTCTCTTGAAGGCTCATGCTGAGGCATATCACCTGTACAACGAGACATACAGACCAACTCAGAATGGCAGGATTATGATCTCTATCAACTCTATCTGGTACGAACCCGCTGACTCCAACAACGCTGAGCAAGTCGCTTTGGCTGAGGTTGCCAATCAGTTCAAAGTAAGTATTGTGGATGTAGATTTATACTCGTATTGACTGGCTGTCCAGTCACTCTGGCTCTTTGGTATAGACGTTACGGTTTTTATGTATATACAACGTGTAGATAATGTTAAATGCGCAAAACCTAGGATACCCCAAATGATTTTTAATTCAATTGACTTGAATCTGAAAGTAAAACAAAAAAATCATATGTGGTGTATTGTTTTACTGGCACTTCTGATAATTTCTTGCTTCGCTGACGACGCTCTGTCGCGAGAGAATTTGGTAGGTATTCACCGGGTCGCTGCGCCGCGCTGAGATTATTATTATTACTATCTACGCTCTTAAAGAACTACCCATTGCTTGTTTACGTTTTTTGGCGGGTTTGCGCACGCGATGAATTGTCTTATTAATAAAGAGACAAAAGTGCTTCAACAGATTCTGCTCGTTATTCCAATCAAGCTATATTCTTAAACGTTGTATATACACATATACGAGTATGTATTTGAATAATTTCAGTTCGGTTGGTTCGCGCATCCGATCTTCACCGCCGAAGGAGGCTACCCAGCAGCTATGGTAGTAAACGTTGCTCAGCAGAGCGCAGCGGAGGGTCTGCCCAAGTCTCGTCTCGAGCAGTTCGATGAGTACTGGACCGAAAGGATCAAGGGTACTTCGGACTTCCTCGGCATCAATCACTACACCACATTCTTGGTGACCGGCCCGGGCGTCGACCCCACTGCTAAGTCTCCGTCGTGGTTGAAGGATATCGGAGCTGTCACTACTATGGAAGTTGGAGGTGACTCCGCTTCCGAGTGGCTCAGGGTAAGTAGTTTGTTGTCAAACAGGATCAGAATGCAGTTTTTTTTTAAATAATGTTTTCTTCGAGGTTTTTTAAAAAATCTGTAATCTAGAGTCGACTCTTAACCACCCCTTGAATTTTGCTTGTACTTTTTTTACACCCTGTATATAATTTTAGAGATTAGTCAGCCTAAAGCAACATACAAATTATTTCAGGTGGTCCCCACTGGTTTCGCAAACCTGCTGCGCTGGTGTAAAAGCTCTTACAACGACCCACCAATCTACATTACGGAGAATGGCTTCTCAGACAGCCCTGGCACTTTGGAAGACTATGGCCGTATTGCCTACTACAATGTAAGTTATTTATATATAAGATGTTATTTATTACTGTTATAGAACAACCAGTCAAATTCTAGCTCATATTAGAAATTATCGCTATGCTTAGGGTTCCGTAGTCCAACAATAAACCCTTATAGTTCTCCATGTCCGTCTGTTTATCTGTCCGCAGTCCATCTCAGAGACCTTAATTAAGTACTAGAAAACTGTTATTCGACATGGAAATGTATTCCGATCTGACGAAGTAGTGAAATATAATTTTGAAAATATTTTTGGGTACCTCTAAGTAACGTGGGGGTCATTTATTTATGTTTTCAACTCCATCGTGTGGGTTATCGTTGAATAGGTCTTTTGAAATGATTATGAGATTGCCAAAATCTTTATTTTTACTAACTTAACTTCGTTAATCGCCAAAACGTTGATACCACTGCGCTACAAGCACCTCGAAATTATATCCTTATTCATTTAAAAGTTTGAAAGTTAGTAATTACATAAGATAGAGGTTAAAATCTGGTTTTATTTCATAGGATTACCTAAGCGAAATTTTGAACGTGATCTACGATGATGGAGTGAAGGTTCTCGGCTACACCGCTTGGACTCTTATGGACAACTTTGAGTGGAGGGCTGGATTCTCGTAAGTTTTTAGTAGTATATCTACCTTATACTAACGTCGCGTACGATAAGTATGACTGACTAACAAAAGGTCTGACAAATTGCGACACTATGGTTTAAACATTTATTTACTGCGAGAACAATGACTTTCTCGTATTTTTTCTTGTAAAATTAGCTAACTATATGTCTCTTTGCCGGTATTCGGCCAGTTAGTGCGAATTCTCAAATTTATCTCAACTTAAGCCTTAAGTTTTATTTTTTTGTTAGAATACATTAAGGTACTAATTATGATCTCAATTTTTTTAAGTACAAATTGAACCATTAGGAATTACATAAAAATAAATGAAACGAAAAAGAATCACTTCCAAAGGTGATCGTACTAGTTGATTTTTTGGTTAGTTAGAGCACTGAGCACCATTCAGACAATACTATAAAATTATTAATAGAAGTAGTCATAGGTAATAGGTATATTCTTCGTTCGTGTTAAATACTTAGGTTTTTAAAAATCACTTCAGGATGTTTGTTTTCTCAGTTTTTCTGACGCTTGTCTCTCAAGAGGCTGTATATCCGCACATAGCTGGATACCGGCGAAGCGATCCTACAAACATTTATGGACCCTTTTTGTATTATTGTAAATGTCAAAATGACGAAGTGCGCTTTTTTCATAAACCTTTCTCGACGAATTCCCTGAACCAAAAACGTAACCAGTATTGAAATCAGTTGTGTGATTAAACATTATAATAGATGTGGAATCTCAGCTCTGCGGAGAACTATGAAAAGATAAAAGTGATGTCTGATTAGGTGCAAGTTATAAATTGACGAAACATCTAATTATAAGCCGTAACACATTAATTTGTTTCCCAGCGAGAGATTCGGCTTCTACTATGTAGACATCACCGACCCCGCCAGGCCTCGTACCCCCAAGCTGTCAGTGGAATACTTCAAACAGCTGATCGCAAACCGGGAGCTGCCACAGAGCGACGTTTTCAAAGATCCTTCTGTAAGTAGTCTACTAAGGGCTGATTTTAACTATGTCAGATAAAACTTATTCGACTGAATAAGTAAAAAACGACCGATTTAAAAATGGAATTTACATATATTGAGATTGCTATTTAATTTATGTAAATTTCATTTTTAAATCAGTCGCGCGAATTGCTGACAAAAGGTAACGTTTTCGAATTAGGCGTATTGTATTTTATTAGATGAAATTATTTCCTGTCTGACTTTGGAAAATTATGCCTAAATAGAATTCGGTGCGGTGGTGGTAGTTAACTAACTAACATATAAAGTACATACGCGTTATTCCCACAGTAAACTTAAATAGAGGTTTTATGTGGTTATCACAAATCTCAGTGTACGCCACTAACTCCCTTTTTACAAAAAAAATGTACCAGTATTGTACCAAGGCAAAGTTACCGGAGTAACCCGACCAAATAAAAAGTGTAGAGTGTCTTCATTATGACATCTTTTTTAAATTTAATCAGATAATACAGCCCTAAGCCTAATACTAAGTTTTTGGAATACGGGGGTAAGAGTTTCTTAATAGTTAATCCTAAGGCTTAGTTGCGCATAGTCGTAGTCATAATTTAACCTAACTGTAACCGTCATAAATTATATTCATTTATTTTTGCTTATACTAAAATTAATTTCAATACACGTCCTTATATACACCTCACTTCTTCTGTTTCGTATGGAGATTGGCTGCCATTTGACATAAATATAATTAAAATAATAGAGTGCAACCGACCCTTGCTTACGTTTGTAAGTTGTTATTGTGATAATATTCAGTTCCTCTTGCAAAACTATCGATAATTTCATATCGGTAACTACTTGACCTAAAAATAAGTTTTAAATATCGATATTATGTTGGTAGTTATTTGAACAATTAACTTTGTACGTATAGAGCTAATTCTACATATTATATTAATTATACTAATGGTATTATTGGTAAGTAGTTTTCATGCTTCATAATTTTCATTGCTTACAGGTGAGGCGTCATTAATTTCAAGATGCATGTAAATAAAGTATTCACATACTTGCTTATACCAAAGTGCTATATGTCTATTAATTTAATTATTTAAATAAAAACGTTAATATATTTCATGCTTTTTCTTTCCTGCCTACTTTTAATAGGTTAGTATTTATTTGGGTAGATAGATATCTGATAATATTAACAAATTTCGTTAATCAAAACATGATCCACTTCTATCACACTTTGCATAGAGTTGTTTGTGATGTTATCTTCCAAATAAAAGAATGTTATCGTGTCTAAAAATACCTGTTGCATGTGTTAAAAATAGTCCTAATCATGAATAAAACATGAATGAATTATATTATATTATAATCTTAGCCAAGCTCAGCTATCACCTTGAATTGCATGAAATTAGCGAAAGTTAATTTGAAGTCATTTTATTGTCGTCAACAGAATATCCGCGACGAGCTCTGATATCGAAGGTGGGTATTAAAATTAATAATAAGTATTAAAACAAATATTTATTTCATTTCATTTATGATTATCAAATTATTTACAATGAAATAAAAGTAAATTAATTCATTACTCTTAACATTTTAATGAATTTCATTGTTATGACATTGATACACGTAATGTTACATACACTACAGAGAAAACTTGCATCTGCTATCAGACTGAAAGATATGTTTGTAAATCATAAAGGCTATACTTAAGAAATAAACGATATTTTACACTCGATATATTGTTCTGAATATTATTCTTCGTTGTTTGGGCGGGCCGAGCAGACCGGCCGACTGTTAGCAACATGGAATGTTTCTCAATGTGTCATTAAAGCGACGAACAGATATTGTGTGATGAGGCAGGATATGATACAACACGACCACGAGCGAGTGTTCGGCCGACAGAGCCGCCGAAGTGCCGAACACGGGGAAGGGAGCGATTGCAGAATAATGAACCGAACAATATGTGAAGCATCCACTTACAGAGTACAAAGAATTACACGATACAATATAAAGTACAACAATGGATCTACATAATACAAAATAAAATGTATCATAAACCCAGCACCGTTACCTCTAATTACAGTAGTTACACAGATGCTTACACTTGCTATTCGTATCATAACTGAAGATTACATTAAGTCTTATAAGAATAAAGTATTTTACTAATATGGCAAAGTTTTCTATGTAGCATTTCATAAGGCCTAATTTCGAATTGTAAATAATCAAGCTAGCTGAATTCATCACACTCATAATAAAGAAATCTACAGACTAGGTGGGCTACAAACGTAATTTTGAGAAGAACTGACGTTCAGAGAAGAGACGAATAAAAGATTCATATAGTGATAAAGATTAAGAAAGAAATTATTAGGCGACGGAAAATATTGAAATAAATTTGATCCTATCTAAGTTGGCACCAAATTGGACGTCGGATCCATATTGCACAGGCCTACCCGTCGCCGTCCGTACCCTACAGTCGACACGTCTCCCGCACACCTCTAAACGTAGCAAAAATAAACAAATAATTACCTACTTATTGACTTTCCAAAACGATTGTAAGAATCATCTAAGTCATGTCATATTTTGGAGAAGTAAGGCCCCGCGGCTACGGAGTGCCCTCATTAACCAACTTATACCAATCATATCATTACTAAACCACAGTAATAGTTGCCAACATTAATTATCTACTTCACAATTAACGATAAAACTTAACATCTATCAATAATCTCCAAAAATACACAAGGACGGTGTAAGTCGAAAAACCACATAACTATAAGAACCTACATACATACGTAGTTTTATAGTTTTATCAAATTAATACATCATAAGTTTGACAATAGTTGTGTATAAGAAATATTTTAACATTTATCTAAATTACAAAACACAATAAATATTTTTTTAAAGGCACAATAAGGCACTGTTATGTCAAGATGTTATCACAATCTTAAATTGATAATACATTAATTAGTAAAAAAATAGCATGCTTAATAGGATTTCCGATAGTCTTAGAGACAAAGAATATGGGAAACCTATTTTAAGAATTGAATTAGGTTGCAATTCACCTTCTTTCAGTTATGAAAGAAGCATTGCAATGTAAGGCCTCTGCGGACCTCTAGTAGGTACCTAACGTGACTAGCCACACACGACAGTCGTGGCCTACCTCGGTCCTTGGCATCCGTTGCTGAGTTAGGTAGCGCAACGCTTCCAAAATGCTTTACTTCAGCAACGCACAATTTTTGGTTACTTACTTCACCATATGCCGTTTAGCTCAATGCCCTTAAATATACATGATACAATGTAAATACACAATTGCAATTTACTTATTTAAAAAAGTTACTTCATTCTCAAACACGCGTTTGTAAATCGAACGGCGAACACTCACCACACAGAATTCTTCCACTGTCTCATTCGAATAAATGCAGAGACGACGAAACGAATTCTGAATAATAAGTGCGTAGACACCAGAGGCCGTAACGGTGCCGATACCACTACAGTCACAATCTACGGACATAACAATCACGCTATTCAAGCACACGTTGCACTATTGTCATTTTAGTGAAATGTACACCTCTGTCACCGACTTGTGGCGGTAGACGTTTGAAGCGGTAAGTACGCAAATTTAACGATATTCCTAATTTGAATGTTTGTAAGCAGCGGCGCCCGCGCGGCTGTGCCTACAGCCAGGTCAGCACATTGTCAGGCTTGCTCGGAGTCGAGTTGATCAGCGACTGAACGTCATCCAAAAGGATGTCGTTTGTGAACTCGTTCAGCTGAAAAAAGAAAATTGCCGGTCGTTAAAATTTGGTGATGAGTGATGAACAAACACAACATTTGCAATGGGAAACAAAGTTCTTGCAATTTAATAAATCGATAAAATATGAAATAGTCCTAAATAGAAGATATGTCAATTCGAAATTATTGGCACGTTGTGTTTATTTAACAGCAACAGAAGAAATTTAACAATTACACAACGTTAATAAATAATGGCTCGTAGGTTTTTTTGTTATGACATAGTTAATAATAAATAAGAATGTTCTAATTACATGTATAAATATCAATCAAGTTGTTTGTTAGCAACACAACAGTTATACCCAAAAAAATAGGGTGCTACACAGACAAAAACACTTTTACTCGTAGTTCACACTAAGTATAGTATGCATATGGATATTTCCCGATGGCAACCGTGTCGTTTTAAATTGAAACAAGAATTCGCAACTGGACATAAAAGTGTATGTTTGTTTTTACCACAGATAATAAGTATAATACTAGTAGCTGATTTTACAGAGATAGATATATGAAAATCAAATATTTACTGGTGCTTATGTATGACATAAATCACAAAAAGGTATGCGTTAGCGCAGCGTCAAATATAAGTAAAATAATTAAATCATGTAAACAATTAAACTATTCTTCAATGGGTCGGTACAAACGACGTCAGTTTGATTCATTGCTGTTACACAACTTTTACCATTTTAGTCCATGAATGAGTCATTTATTATTGCGTTCGTTATAATGGCAAGTTTATTAAGGAAAACAAACAATATTGTATATCTAAACAGAAAAAGGATTTCCCATAATACCCATTTATGTGAACGGACTAACAGATAGGTATAATTATAATATTAGTAACTATAAACACAACAAACTCGACTCCTTAAGCATAAATTAGTAAGCACATTGGCTTTATTTACGATTAATTTTAATTAATGGATATGTCTACGAACACAGATGTGGGTACCTACTTTGGTATGGTCTCAGATTTTTATCGTCCGTCTACGTAGACTATCAATTAATTAGCTCGCAAGCAGTAAGCAAAGTTACCTGCAAGGTAGGTACCAAGTCGTCTGTAGAGTCCAGGTTATCGCCAATCGCCATATCGGTGGAGTCCATGTTAGCGCCCGCCTCGCTGCTGCAGTCCATGCGGTCGTCCATGCCCGCCAAAAAGTCTTCCGGCGTGTGTGGGATGGAGAACAGCCCGTCTCCGTCGCCCACTCGAGGAACAGCCATGCCCAGACCACTGTCTGCAGACTCCTGCCGCTGGTGGTCAGTCAGCCCCGACAGAAACGGGTCCAGCGACAGCTCCGTGCTCGCCGCCGCCCCCGTACTGCTCGCCAGCGACGACATTATCGACGACGACTGCCGCGCCATCAGCTCTTGCTGAAAACATTTTCATAGCTCTTTAGTAACCCGTTGATTGATATGACTTTTCGGGACACCGAATCTTCTGTCTGTCCTACTGACCTAAGCCGACGCCTGGCGCGATGCCAAGCGTACCCAAGGTTTTGACGAAAGGGTTTCTATGATATACTAGAAAACTCGAGGTCACGCGTTGATATATTAGTTATGTTAACTTGTTTACCTGTAGTCGAATCTCCTGCTGGCGTTGCTTGAGCCGATCACGCTCGAGTTGAAGCGATTGCAGGCGTATTTTCTGCTGGCAGGCCTGCAATGACGCGTTGGCCCAGCCGCCGCCCGCCAAGCCGGCGTTCGCCGCCGGTGTGCGTTGTAAGTGTTGTGCTGGAAACGAACAAACAAACATCAATCAACATAACAACATCAAATCCACTAAACGTAAGCAACGTCAAAGAAAAATGAAGCTAACTTACGTATTCTAGGGTCGAACCATGACGTTGTTCGGGCGGCATGGTTTATAAAATAGGTTTCACCTTCAGGTGTCGTCGCCTGCTCCCAACCTTCTGGTAGCGGCCCTAGTGGATCCGTCGTCGTGTTACTACTTGTACTCTTCGATGCTGAAATTAAAGAAAAGATCACCGTAAATTAATCTTAGTACATTATATTCGTAGGAATATTTAGGTGCCGTCAGGCATATTATGTACTTTGAAGCAACCAAACACCATTGGGGCAGAGTCTATTTTGCAATACCATTGCCATGAAAGGAGCAAGGGACTCCTTAAATGAATTTTTCTTAACTGCGATTTTGTAGAAGTTAATAAAGGCCGCGATTGCGAAGCTCACACGTGATTAGAAATCAGGTGGATACGGGGAAGGTGCCGCAGCTTGTTCCAAGAAAACAACGGCGCCAGGCGAGGTGCGCGGGCGCTCGTGAATCACGGACGGATGTCGCGACACCTCCACCCCGTGGGTGATCGTGTAACTACTGCCAACTTTACAATCATACACAAATAGCCGATGAATAACGCTTATTGACCAAAATGTGGACCGATATAGAACCATTTGTTACTTCAACTCTTCCCTTTTTGGCATGTACAGAGTGAAGTGACAATATCAGGACAGTTGATGTACTAAAAAATCGTCTAATACATCAGAATGGTTGTCATATGTACAATTGCTACTTCATATTCGATACTTACTTATGTGAGGTATTTTCCCTTGTTAATGCAAGGAGCAAACAACAGTAATAGGTAAATGAAGAGACGCGTACATTTCATCAAGATAACCTCCTTATTGGCGACTGCGCTGCACTGTGCAGTATAATTAAACATTATTTACAGCGCCATTACTCAACTGCGGCGGTTAGGCGACTAAGCACTATGTTATTATTACGTTACTTAATACGTCAAGTCTCTAAGTCCACGATCGGGGTCCATAACAATTGAAAATCAATTGTGTCTGGACTGGAATCTCCGTACTCGAAGCATTAACATTTCGTTTTGTCATGCAATCCAAAACTTCAAGACATCTTCAAGCAATTGCCAAGCTTTATGGATACAATACCAGGTACAACATTCTAAAAACGAGTTGATGTATAAAGTTAGCCGTTTTATATCCCAGAAAGTTTTTACTTTCACATTAATAGGAACCAGCTTACCAACAAAGTAAAAAATGCTGCTGTAACACAAGCAGAGCGAATAACAAGATAAATATTTCGAGAGCCGTGAACGTAATAAGAAAGCAATTTCACTTGAAGTGATACCACGAAAGATAGGACCGTGTCATCAGATTACGGAAGAATGTGCTACGAAAACACAATTTATTTGTTTTGTTACCTGATCTACATAGATTGTCTCTCCTGCACTATGATAAGGCTAACAAGGAGCTAGTCACTTGTTTGACCAACGTCGACAGTTATGTACGTGACTAGGGCACGTACTAAGGCAAACTATCGGAAAGAATGCACAAATAGGTGCGAGGGCACGTGACTGCGACGCCTCGGAATCAACGTGTCAGCTGTACACTAATTTGAGCGGAGTACGTGTGACAGGTTTAAAAAGAAGGGACTTTAAATTTTCTGGGATATGATGAATGTTTGTTTATTGTAAGAGTGGCCAGGAGAAGAGTGCGGGTGCCGTGGCCGGCGGATGTGTCGCAAGCGCCGAAAGCCGCAGCCAGGGCCGGCTGCGCGCGCGCACGCGCCCGGCGCCGAGACACCGATGTATTTTCCGACCACCTTTCAACGCTCGTCTCGCATCGACCGACGGAAACAACGCGTTAATTCCCGTCATAAAATCAGTTTTAGAATTCGGGTTATTTACTTGTTTTTATTTCAGTTCCATGATAATTTTAAACTCGACTGTGTAGCCAATTAGATCACGTGAATACGGAATAGTGGATAAACGGTGACTCCCTTTTAGTACAGAAACGTTCCTAGGGTTTGAGAAATACAAATAGTTCAAAAGAATCTTCGTCTTTGCATGACGATAGCATTTTATCTCCAATTGTGTATTAGATTGGGAAGAATCAATATCATTATATTGAACTAGCTTTACAGAAGTCATGTAATAATTAGGTAGATACGTCCAAAAATGTGGCAGTCATAATATATTGCATGTGTGTTTGCAATGATTTTACTTGTTTTTTTCCGATGAAAACCGACCAAAGTACATGCTCTTGCAAGATATTTGTCTCTTAATTTAACAAATTACATAATATTTCGAAAAAATAAACGAAAGTGACATCATTCAGCTGATAAAATGAAAAATCCACCTCACGTTGAAGAGGTAGGTAAAATGTATAAATCTTAAGTTTTATGTAAAATTGTGAGTTCTTTGTATTATTTATTAACGAGTTAGTAAGTATTTGATGATTATATGCATATCAATACTACCGATTGATTAAATGATAACCCTTAATCAGAATAATTTCGGGATTTTGTAGTAAACATTCACTGATCAATCAATAGTATTTTAGTTGAAAGTCTTCTTATTTCATTTTGAAACTCAGATCATTATAATCTCAATAAGCCTCTGCAAACATCTACGAATATTAATTATCTTGGCAAATTGACAAGGGCAGTGCTGAACAAAACAGTATTATGTTAGCTACGCAGGTTTTTGTAACCTGAGGATTGTAGTTTGAGGTTCGTAGTCTAGTAGCAGTTCGTAGCAAGGGAGTCGTAGTGTAGTCGATTTGTGAATCCTAGGGTCAAGTATTATTTTTATGCTATCTCTAGCTTAAGTTTTTCCACATTTTTATTTGTATCAATCCACAGCTCTTGAATGTCGTAAGTATTGTTTGCGCAGCATACTTTTAATACAGCAAACAGGGTAAATAATATTCTTCATGTTACTTCATTAATTCAGACGAATAATAACCTCCAAGTTTGAAATACTTTTGTAAAACGTACCTCAGTATTATTTCCTATTCTAGGTCCCATCACTTCATTTGCCCCGCCCGTATTTTCTCTGTTTGACTAGAAGAGAATGCTTATAGCATTGAGTCCGCATGTACAATTACCGTTTGCGCATGAAGTTTTAAATAAATAAATAGTAAGTACCTGGTGCAGGTGCAGGTGTGATGGCCGGCGCGGTGGCGGGCTGCGGCAGCAACGTTTCCGCGCTCTGATGCTGCACGGTGCTAGCCGCTTGTGCTGCCAGCGTCTTACGCGGGTCATCCCACGTCGTCGTCTTTGTTATGTGACTGAAAATAACAAATTGTAACTGTAAAGACCAGATGTCAAGGAAAAATGGTAAAAAAATACATACGATTATCATGTAAAACGTCGCTCTATTAATTGGTAGCAACGATTTATACTATCAAAATCTAGAAAACAGATTTGTGTTGGCTATATATGATGATCTCACATTTGTAAAGTGTTCAGAAATTACAGTACGCCGACTTATAGATAAAGGTATATTATTTATATTACGGGCTTTAAAACCGTAACTGCAATTTTACTAAGCTTTCATCAATTCAGCCAGGACATATTTTTTTAAGAAAGACGGCATTATAAAGTTATTAGCACCGGTCGGCGGCGTGTGAGCCGAATCTTCCCACTTAGCGGTCGATGTGACCAATTTGTAGGCAAACCGGACACAGCGTGCGCGACCCACTGAGGAGCCGCGGCCGCATGATGAATGGCTCTTTTACTTTCTTCGCTGAAAGTAGGTAGTCAGTCGTCAGCTCGTCACAAGGAGAACGGCACGCCGGCGCGACGACCCCTTTTTAGGATGCTAAAGGCTATTTGCAATACGCACTCGAACGTAACACTCATAGAACCTATACGATACTACGCCGACACACGCGCTCGATGATTACTGCCTCGGCAATAAAGCATGAGTAATCGGCGCTTACGTTATCAGCAGTACCTACGCGTAGGATATTGTTCAAAATTAGAGCGTGCGTAAATGCTCTTGAAAATGGTAACCTACACACTCAAATTGATATTCAATATCAGCTGCGCCGGGGAAGGAGCTGCGCAGAATCGTACGGATGTGAAAAAAAAAAATAGCCATATGTTCCGGCAGTGCAAATCGAACATTCACGGGCGGTAAGATAAGAAAGTGTTGCATTCGAAAGTGGGTGGGGGCGTTACCACGACGGATCGATTTGCGCGGAGCGGTAATGAACTTGGGCTGGCTATCAGCTGTTGGCTGTGTCACGGCTCCACCTGTGCCCGGCACCTGCTCGCTGCATGCGCTTATCGTCTAATTCATTATTGCTTCCCTCTGCCTTAACCTTTAGCGGTCAATGCAGCTGGGTATAATTTTAGACCACCAAGACTCTGCAGTTGTGGTCGCGTGCCGCATTTGTTTATTTTTACGGGGCGAATGCGCAGAGCCCATTATACGTAGTTTTGCTAATAGGGTTAATCGCGGAGTAAGTCTTGTTCGTTTGCAGATCGGGAAAATATTATGTATGCTTTACCTTTTTTAGCCTTTTGAAATTAAAGGAATCATGCTTTCTTGTAATTGTAAAAACTGTTAATGTATACCTAACATTAACAGTTTTTATAATTCAGTTCATTATTTCACAAATAACTCTGGAAAGTTAAATAATAGTAATGTAAAGTTAGCCTGTAACATCCCACTGCTGGGCAAAGGCCTTACCACAACTATGAGGTAGTTAAATAATATGACTTCATTAAATGTAAACCATTTGTGATCATTATGAGCTCGTAATGTAAGTAAGCAGTTTAAGTTACGTAATGTACCGTCAATTTTTATTGAATAAATTATGAATAAATATGTAGGTACGACTTTCAGTCACATAAACTCTCCGTAACGTTTAACTTTCAAGCTGATCTCACGTGTAAGTAGTCACGTGTATGTTTCTGTAATGTGTTAAATTGGTTTTGTTTTTCTATCAAAATTACTTGTTTAAAAGACACCTACTCCAGAAATACAGCATTGAACTTACGTCTACGATATATGCCTGACTTTAATACTGAAAATTTTGCTGATCAGACCGAAACATTTATCATACGATGTTATTTGTGGTTTATCCGTCGCAGTTTTGTGGATTTAATCAAGTGCTTACTTTTGACTAATTTTACGTAACACTCAATTCAGTGAGAGACATTTTTTATTATTATTTTGAGTTAGACTTATACTTAAAAAAACAATCCTTTAAACAAAATGTTGATTATAGACAGTTACTTACAAACTAACGTTGCGCAGTTTTGATATACTATAGCTATTCATATTACCTACTTACGACACTCCAGCCACAGATTATAATACCTATCTGCACCGAAGTTCTCAGTGGCAGAAGTAGCAGTGGGGGAGGGTGGGAGGGAGGGATGTACCGAAGAGGTGTTCAGTTACAGGCTGCGTGGGGCTCTGGTTGCATAACAACAACCGATCTGCTATAATGCCAGGTTTACACGACCCAACTTCTGCACGACTGCATGACAACTATCGACACGATCGATCGCAGATATTGATTGAGTGAACTTGAGGTTAATTCGATCAACAGGCTCTTGGCTTATTAAGTCGTTCATAGTTGTGTAATACGACATGCATAAGCAACTAACTCTTGCTTACTGATGAATGAAACTGAATTCGTTTTAAATTCAATGATTGAGGTTACAAAAATTTTAACGATATAAAAAGAGCCGAGTAAAAACTTGAACCGTTTACCTACTAAAATGCGACAGTGATTGCTTGATCTTATATGCTATACAGAAGTAGATAGTGCAAAAGAAAGTTGAAAAGAAATCTATCGTACTTTTTTCTGAGACCATGATCAGTCGCGCCGTATAATCATCAACTGAGGCGCAGTGCACCGGCGCGGGCGCATCGTGTTTGTACACAATCACACTATTTACTCACACCCCGTAAGCGAAACACGTAATCGGCCGTTCTCAGAAACCTAACATCAAAATTGGCAACTGCGAGGAACACCTGGGTGACGTTAGTCATCGCTGTAGCACCATATTTTCTCAAGGGAAGCATGTTTAATTGCATTGATGCATATCCTTGTTGTGTAGTAGTTACGGATTTGAATTTCTTAACCACATAAGCTAAAATACATGCAAAAACTAGTAGCGAAAAAACCTCATCAAAAATAAAATCGTCCGTGAGGCAAATAGGCGAGGATGCTGTCTGCGTTATCGCGTTGGATAGCAATACTTAACCGTTGAGCGAGAAACGAGCAAGCTTTATTATTGGACAAAAGGAAATTTAGTTCAGGGGCAATTTTTCCAAAAAGCAATTTAGTACAAATGTAATTATTCAGTTTTAAGTAGGTTTCAATAAACTAACTGGTAATTCCATAAATAGTTACCGGAAATCGTTAGTTACAATCTGCACGTCATAGAAACGGGTAAACGTGTATTTCTATTTATTTAATTCGTGCTGAAGATCACGTCGTCGGCGCTACCATTAATGAAACTTGCTTAATAATGAATTTACATTTACAAACAAATTACGTAGTTACACATGGGTCAGTTAACAAGAGCAAGTAGGTAAGTAATTTGTTTTAATGCGAACAAGTAAACTGGCGTACGATATGACATAAGTGTGTAAGCCTCACGAAATTAGAATTTAAATAGGTCGTCGTAGTAGAACAATCGCAACAACAACGAGACCTGGGAAAGAAACGGCAACCATTTCTCTCGCGCGAAGGCCTTCTGCTCTTACCCAAGACCCAGCAGGAGCCGATCCAACCACGCTCGAAATCGAAAGGGCCTTCAGAATCACACATTGTAGCGACAAAGCTTTCATCAACCGCCTGATACAGATAAACCTTTTGTTTTATTTCACGGCTAAACTTTATTCGCGCAGGTCGCACGGACAGTAACTAATTATACGGGACACGTACAAACGACACACGATTAATTTAATCCATAAACGGTGCAAAATACCGTTTCTCACCGTCGACAACCACTCAAAAGCGCATAAACTCTCAATGCAACAAAGTAAGACTCGTAAACTAAATCGCGGGCACAATATGACGAATTCGGTGAAATGCCTCGTGTTTCAATTAAACGGAAAATAAAGTTGGCACCGCGTCCGCCGACGTAGCATAAACATTAAAATAACTATGATGGTTGAGTAGCAACACCCAAATCTCATTCAGCTGCCAATACATTACATATCTACGACACCTACTTTACGTTACAGTTAGCCGGGTAGTGTTTATTTGAGCTATTGCTTTGACTGAATGACGTGCAAACATAATTTTCGGTGTGCGGTTGCATCTTGGGGTTGTTGCATGCTCGTACGTGGCGTTGATATAGCCGGTTGCAATCGCATAACGTACATTATGGGCGCTTTGTTGGATTGAGATAAACAAGTCAATTAGCTAGTTAAATCGAGTACAATCTGCTGCGGCCTGTCCGAAGATGGCGGCAGCCGCGCGCGCGTCATGTCGGACGCACATCCTCGAGTGCGCGTAATTTCCCTGCTTTTACTGCTAGCAAGTACTACAGACAACAATGAACAACAACTGCAACCTCGAAATAAAGCAGCTTTATTTGCTCTCCGTTGCATTGCGTAACGCCGCTGATTGCGTTAATGTTTAGTTAGGGAGTATAAATTATTGGTTGGGAAACGTATAACCCGTTTATAATATATGTTGGAGATAAAACAGACGTTTTTTTCCGAAAGCTCAGCGACAAATTTTACCTAACTCGTAGCACTACGAGTCTACGGGGCTGGAAAAACATACTTTACGGGACAAATTGCTAGTATATTATGGTAGTGCATTTGCATCGGAACAACTCGAGACTTATCTGAGCTGTGCGTTGAAATGCAAATATGCCGTAAACCGAGAGATAAATAGTGGCTGCGGCGTAAACAGCGGGTACCGTTAGCCGAAGTGTGCCGACTCGTCAACAATGAGAATACACCTGCGACTAGGCTAGCCTACATCTTTGTCTCGCCTAGCCAAACTCTACACATCGTAAAGAACTATCCATGTAACATTAGGTTAGGGGTAACATTTATTCATACGAAAGTTCATATCCAATAACTTTAAAGCAATAGTAGAAAACCTTCCATATTTCAAGTTTCAGAACTATTTTCAGGTGCATATTTTTATTTAGTGTTTCATTATGAAGGTAGGTTTTGAAAGCTTTATGTAAAGTTCATTTTCTTAACATAATTATGGTAATATATATTGTAATTAGCACATTTCGTTAGTCATTGGAGGTACCATAGAAACTAAGCAGACCGTAATGAAAACTTATGACTAAGTAAATAAAATATATATAGGTAATAAAATAATAGAAAATATAACGATACGAAATTTAGCTATGAGAAAAGAAGGTTGGAAAAATTAAAAGTGTAGTGCTGCAACAGCACAGCACTGCGGCAACTCACACAGTTGTATTAGGGGCTAGTTGCAACAAAATATGCTGGCGACTGTACAAGTATAAGTTCATTACAGGAAGCTTACCTTAATATAAAACATGTACGAACGAAATCATACGTATTATCCTTTAATTACTTATCCATGTATTTGAAAACAAATTCGAGATCGTAAATGTTTGCAATACATATGACGTTACTAGTTGTACTAGTAGACTAGAAGTACATAAAGAGTAACTGTTTATAAATCTCTGCTCACAATTCAATTCAAGACAATAATATGGGAAAGTAAGTGGAAAATTGGTGAGGGGCATCTTTAACTCAGGTTTTGTTTCAAGATGACTCCAACACAACATTTGTTAGTCAACTAAATTCTGTGAAAACTTCATTAATTGTATGTTCCTTCTGTGTGTAACAAACATCGTTTATTTAGCAATAATACATCATGTGCGATACGAGAGCTGTCCTCCCAAGTACTAGCCGCACAATCTGTGGAACAACTGATCCAATTCCGAGCGTGACTCATTCATTCATTCACATCATACATTATGGTTTCCTACCATTCATATACTTTGGTATGATCTCCTCTGGCAAAGAAATAAGGAAGAAAATCGTTTAAAACTTTTTTTTAATTGATTTGTTAGCCTACGCAAGTACAACACACGTGGCGCCAACGATTTTCGATCAAATACCTACCTCCTAGTATTATCTTTGTTAATGCTACTATTAAGATTCAATTTTATTTATTACCTACCTCGCGCACAGTCGATAACACACGTAATTAAGTTCTTAATACATTTTAAATGATACTGTTACATGTGATTTGCTTGGTTTTTTTTTTAACTTTATTTATTGTTTTACGGCAAAAATAAACATACGAAAACGAAAAGCTAATACAGTGGAAGTTGTCTTTTAAACCGTCTTCTATTTCTGTGAAAGCAGTCTAGTCAGAACCATACGAAAGACATGAAAATGCGATTGCGATGGTTATATGGAATGGATGGAATTTCAGGATAATACAGAGTTGTTTGCAGTCTCTGAGTACTTATTCGTTTAGGCAATGAGAACAAAAACAGCGGTTCCAAGAGTTTCAGTACTTTCAGTTAACAATATCTCTGTGACATATCCACGGTTCCCAAACGATGGATCGTAGGTTTTTCACCGAGAACAACATGGCGGAGACGGCGTTCTAAATTTGAATCTCGGACGAGTCGGCGCTCGCGTACGTAAATAAACGCACACACCAATAATCAGTAACACTATACAAGTTTAGAGCAACGTTAAACTAATACTTGAGAGAAATTTTGAAAATATGGCGCGTGACCGTCTGTTATGGAACAAATCGTCGCTCGATCGCACCACTTTTGCGTACCAGCATCAAATACGGTTGCAGTGCTAAACAATCGAAACCCAAAATATTATGCAGTGTATGCTATATTCTGGCACACACCAGTCTAGTACACACACACGAGCACGAGTAGACGAAAACGTAAGCGTGACGCATCGACTTCCGGCCGGTGATTTTATTATTGGGATCTACTGTAGTTCCAGCCAACACGCACTGAACGTACTTTTCAGTACCTGCGTTTTCGTATAAATTTTCAGAAAAAAAAAACTACTTCATGTGCCTCAATAGTTATAGTCAATATACCCTCTCATCATAAGCGAATATAAAAGAAGTTGGTTCAATCTCAATGTATTTAATTAGTCCCTTACTCTACGTCATATCCGTATGTAGAGTACGTACATGTTAATTGTAAAATTTCAATCAAAAAGTTATATAATTAATTATATGCAACAATTTAAAACAGTACTATAGCTGACTCGATCTAATTTGTATTTCTTCGATGCGTTACCTAATACGATGTCAAAGATATTTTAATAGTGACTCTACGACAACATCTTAGTTGGTACCGTCATCAAAACATTAGCTATTAGACTTGAGTAACTAAATGCTGACCCGAATTCTCATGGAAATTCCCAATTTTATACGAAATAAAACGTGCCTCTCGGTGTCGAGACTTCGGGAGCGAATCAAAACAAAAGGATCGAGTTGGGCGCGGGGCGGCTGGCGCCAACTCTCGCGCAAGCGACAACACCCGCCTGATTTATGCACTGCGACTTCAAAAGCCGACGTGGCGCCGCGAACTGGCCCACAAATATATATAATTTTTAATGCAGCTCCTAGCATTCAGATTACATCAAATAAAAACAAATTGATATAATTAAAAAACAAAACTCTACCTTGACCAAATCTAACGAGAACAATGACACCTGCTTCGTCGTAGAACCACAATGCATTAACGATGCATGCGTTGTAGTAAACATAATGATTACATTGAATATTGATTAACCGATCCGTAAGATTCTGTAACATTAAACAGCAAAGAGCCCGCACACGAATAGAGGTTATTATTTAAAATATTGCAAAAGTATCAATATTGTAAAAGTCATTTGATAAATGATTGATTACACCTCAATATACAGATGTACATTATAATATAGACAGTGTGTGTCGGTGCGTACGCACTCACGCACGCAACAGCAGCGGCGGGCGCGGGCGGAGACCCGTCGGCCTTGCGGCCCGGTGGCCTGCCTCTCGCTGCCAGAGGTTAACTACGTGTTTTTTTCATCTAACTTTAGAAAGTAATAAGATAACACCGATCGAACGTTATCTAAAAACGACGACTCCGCCTTATCCGCCTCCCCGATAAAAACGATCTGCGACTGTCATCTCGCAATCGACGAATATTGTTATCGATTCAAGGAGTATTATCTCCTTGAATCGATAACAATAGCTTTATTATTTTGTGTGGGATTTTGATTACAGGGGAAGAGCATGTGTTGAAACGTATCGAATGATGAATATGCAATAGGCAATTGTGAACTAAGCTTCGCGTGAATTAAATTATCGTTTATTGGTTGACTTGATTAGGCTGTATGTCGTGACCTGACTTTTCGGCGCCGTTGAGTCAGGCAGCATCCGGGTCGACGGCTGATCTGGCGCTACGACTCACAGACACTCCAAAGTTCAAAACCACCGAACGTTTCCCAGAATTTTGATTTTGAATATCCTTAATCGTCGAAAACCTGCTTTTTCCGTACGCAAAGCGACCTCGGGCCGTTGACTTCATAATTTCCGTATGTATACCCAGATAACACTATAAAATAAGAATGGATATTATTTCCAATGAATAAAAACAGAAATGATAATAATCCGAAAATTAGCCCGTGGACACCTACGACACGTTAATTTTGGAAGTCGTAATGAAGTTATTTCTAAAAGAGTCGTAAAATATTTCGCAAAAGTGCTCATAAACGTCACTTTTAGAAACGTGTAAAGGGAATCTGTGTAGCTAACTGCGTCAAATCCGTTCATGTGGCGGAAATTCGGTCCAGAATAGCGTCTGAAAAAATATTACGCTTACATGCTCTTTAATTTTGTCATTTTTGTCTCGGATAACATTTAAGATTGGCTTAAGTGTACTTACAGTAAGCAGTTCTTCGAGATCAGATAAAATAAATTTGCATTTAATCTTAGTCATTTATTTTAACTTATAAATGTACAGATTTCTTTCCTTTCCCATTCAATGTGTTTCGTCAGTGTGTGACTTGAAGTGTAAATCATAGACAAGAAACTCGCTTTGCTCTTACTATTCTACACTATGGTGTAAATAGACTTGCTGTTTTTAAGTATTTTAAAAATACAATTTTAAAATATGAAACCGGAAAGTACGTTAAAATTAAGAAGAAGAAATCTAAATAAACAAGCATAGAATACGCAGAGCGCTCGCTGAAGTCTAAGCGCAAATCAGTCGCAGCGCTGAATCCAACCGTCCCTAAACCTAATGCAAGGCCCGAGTATTGTGCCGTTATTAAACAGGTTGAGTCACAAGTCATGTGAAGAGCTGCCCTATAATTAGACGTTAATCAGCGAAAAAGGCAAAGCACCGAGCACATGTCCGGCCGGCGCCAACGGAAGCCGGCTGGCACGAATAACTCATTGTGCATTACGCGCTGCTCATTCATATGGTGTGGAAACCGTGACCACACGGCACTTTTTGGCAGGACAGACCTAGTTACATTACGTAATACAGATCATCAAATAAATAGTCCGAATGAAATCCATTTGACTCAACAGATACAAATGCCATTAATATTCACCAGCACGCGATAAGGAATTCACTAAGAAAATAATTGTGGTTTATAGGTACATTTGACCAATATATCCGTGCATTTCTATGTTTATAAGTGTTATTTATTTATTATTTATTTTCCTTTAAGTTAATAAGCTTTAAAGCTGCCATTTATTTTTGTTATTTAAAACACTTCATGCACAAACAAAAGGTACTTATGGCGGAATTAATGCATAAATCATTCTCTACCAGTCAACCATAGGTCTATACAGAGAAAATGCTGGCAGCACGAAGGAAGTGATAAAGGGGCAAAAGAAAGAGCTGGACGAAAAAAAATACTTATATTATTGCTATGATATTGTTTCACATTGTGGGTTCTAGAGGTACAAAACATTTTTTGGAACCACAGGCCCATGTTACATATTTTACGTATTTCATCTATTAAATAGGTCTTATTTAATATTTATGGTTGACTGGTAGATATTTTTTTAGTATTAATTCCACCATGAACAGTTTGTTTTGCGCATGAAGTTTAAAAAAATATATGTTACGTCTCGTGCAATAAAAATGTCCCAGATGTGACCCCGACGGCTGGTCATCGAACAGGCTGGGCTACATCGAGCGCAGGAAGCTCTAATGGTGCACCACCGGAACTGGAAGCCAGGAACTGAACGGTTAACGCGGACGCCTTTTAGCTGATGTCGATCCATGTCTGGCTATTGACAGTGACGGAGTGGAAATCGGAAATGTAGAGTCACCAACAAACAACATGGTATGGTTTTGCATTAGAAACCTGGTTATGACGATTTGATTATAGACTGGACATTAGTATATATAATCATAAAAAAGAAATAAGAAACTATGGTACTATACTTTATGAATATAAAATATGACACTGTCAGTGTCAAAAAAACCGACCAAGTGCAAGTCGGACTCGCGCACTGAGGGTTACGTGCCAACTTTAACTGAATTAGGGAATACAGTTACTTCTACTTAGTAAAATATATTTTGTTGACTGCAAATATAACTTTGTTTCTCATAGTGTTTGTATGAAGTACAAAGTTATGTTTGCGGTTGTTGAAAATGTGCTATATCGCAAAAACTACTCGTTCGATCCCGTCCGAACCAATTTTCGTTTAAAGTATTTATTAAGATCTACATCATATACTTTTTTTTAAATTTACAATTGCTTGGTTTAGGAATTAGATGGGGGGGGGGGACGCCCATTTGACCACTTTGGAAGCGTCTAGCTATGAAACGATAGACTTTAAAAGAAAATGGTTTTAGGAACCTCAGTGTTATTTTAAAAGGCTTATCCATAGACACCCCACACACATAGGTTTGCCAAAAAAATATTTTTTTGGTTTTAGTTTCATGTATGAGAGCCCCTCCTTAATTGTCATTATTTTTTTTTGTATGAGAATCGGTAAGCGGTTAACAAGATACATCTTCCTACCAAATTTCAATTGTGTAATGCTTATAGTTACAGAATAAAATGGCTGTGACATACGGACGGACAGACAGACAGACAGACTTGACGAAACTATAAGGGTTCCGTTTTTTGCCATTAGGCTACGGAACCCTGAAAAACATTCTCAACCATTAGTAGGTATACATAAGTTTTAGCTTTAGGACCAATATCCTCATACTTATAAGTTATTATGTATGGATGGGAATAGCGTTTTATTTAACTATATAATAGTATTTATCTATTGTGTCGGTATCAACATAATAATCTCCCGGTATCCTGCTTACCTATGTTTAACCAACTGTGAACTGCAGGCTGGTAAAATAGTTAATTAAGCAAATAGCATCCAGTGAACAGGAAATAATGTAATAACGATTCATAATTAATATTAACTTGATAGCATTTGACAATATATGATTGATACACGACACTTTACACGTGTTGCATCAGCGCTGGATGGATGGACATGCGTCTTAGTCTTCAGACTTATCAAGATAAAGTCGTTGGACCACTTAGTTATCGCACTGTTATCACCTACTATAGTATCTAAATAGAGATAGCGCCATTCAACGCCACAAGAATTGATGAAATTTTAGTAATGGTAAACCCTACCTGTTATCTATGCCCGAACATAAATACGATAAATGAAAAGGAAAAATTAATGCGTCAGACTGATTGCAAAATTGATAACAAATATCCTGAAGGAAAGAGGAAATGGGCTGATTCGTTAGAAGCAATTAGGAGGATTCATGTTTTTTACACCTGTCAACTTAAATTGTTTAGCTTTAATGGCTTTAGTCAATTTTAATGATGTTGAAGATGAGGAAAATCTTGATACCACTCTCGATCTTCTGAATACAGGGCGATGCAAAAGGCTAGTGTCCTGCGGCGCAGACTTTGGACCCGGCTGTTTTATGTTCGTCTCGTTCCTTCCACGGGTGAGCGTCCCGTTCCCTCCCGAGGCGCCCTCCTCCTCGCACCCGCCACATCATTACCTCGCTGCACGATTCGTATCGGTGCACTTTTTGCTGTCACCAGGATAACTCAACCCCAAGATCTTTCTCTCAAGAATTATGCCCGTAGGACACGGAGCCTAAATTTAAAACTGTAAATTTCCAATATCGGTAAGCTCGACATTATTTATTTAAATTACACAGTAGGAAACAAAATTTTGCAAAATGCTCATGCTACGACCGGAGACAGAATGACAATCCATTTCCCACACGCGAGCAAACGAGCGGGTGGCCGCGGGCGAGTAGCTTATACCTGGCTACTAAATGACTTAGCGGTCCTTGAACCCCTCCCGCACATCTTTTCACGAGACCAACAGACAGGTAAAGCTGCATCTTCGGCAATCTACGATATCTTCTGTTCATGATCCCTACTAATAAACTATCAACGGTTTCACAAGTTACAGAACCAGCTTGCATGACTGGTTCGCCTAACCAGCTCGAATGTTAGAACAAGGAAGTTGTGTTTGCTTTACAAGACTTAGTCAGAACGATACTGGAGCCAGAACAAGGAGATGTTAAATCAAATGTTTCAATCTAGGACAATCTACGCAAGCGTTAAGCGCAATTCGTTGCGAAATAGCAAAGGCAAGCGAGAAGGGAGCGAAACAGCACCCGCCTCCGAGATTCAAAATGCCAGCTGTGATTTACATAATATTCGTCCCAGTTACGATTGTTTAATCACTCAAGGTCAACACTCGATGTTATTGTACTATATCGCGGGCAACTACTCAACGATCACAAGACAAACTTTTTCACAATAATTGAGCTTTTAGGAAATTATAGGGATAAACTCAGTCAGTATTACCAACCAAGCTCTACCACTGATGTGATTGCTTCATATTGTTTACCAATATTCAACAAAATCAAATTAAACTGAGGGGTAGGCACAAGGCTTGTTCATTTCGAAACCCGTAGATTTGGAGGATATAACGCGCAGACAAATGGTTATTTGTTGAAAAAGTCCGATTGCTCTAGAGACGCAACGCAAACACTACAAATCACCTGTGATCATGTTTTTGTGTTGGGTCTCGGTTATCTTGTTGGGGGAGTTGTTTGGAGAGCCTCACAGCGGTATCAGGGCTATCGGAGATTACTGAATGATCGGCTCTGG
Source organism: Pyrausta purpuralis (assembly GCA_963924145.1). Taxonomy (NCBI): domain Eukaryota; kingdom Metazoa; phylum Arthropoda; class Insecta; order Lepidoptera; family Crambidae; genus Pyrausta; species Pyrausta purpuralis. The sequence goes on along the minus strand of OZ001659.1, from coordinate 11,060,793 downwards.
TTCCGAGAAACGCGGCGAGCCTCTCAAAGGCCAGGGCGGAGCCGAGAGAAAAAATCAATCCCTTTGTTACTAACAACTCAGGTGTACAGAAATAAAATAAAAAGAGCTGAACACGAACTGGCATCGGGCAAGGAGGCGCACACGCAACACGTTCTATCAAAGCTATCGATGAATTTTACTGCATGAATGTAGCCCAGTTAATAATATGTCATGAAAAATATTAAGTTTTTGTCCTACCTATGTATTCTATGTCCAATGTGATCTTTTTTTTTTATTTGATCAGATTTATGTACAAAACCTGTACCCTAGTAATAGTTTGACATAATCGACATGTAAGGTGAACTTAAAGCCTGTCTAATTACCGATCTAGCGTGTAAATATTGGAAAATATGTGCAGTTACATGTACTGAAACAAAAAGAACTATATAACTTTTGCCCTAGTCATACTTCTGAAAATGGGGCAGAATACTACAATCAAATTCCAATTGAAGCAAATTTTGCGTCAAATCCTTTCTTCTTGACAAATCTTGACACGAGTCGATAGGTGCGCGTTGAGAATTTGCGGAATGAATGTGTAAGAGTTTGTCGATAGTGCATTGGCGCGATGGCGCAGCAACGGTTAGCCCATAAGCGAGGTTGTGGTGAGAGGCGATTACTGGCGAGGGGCGAGGGGTCCGATTCCGAGAAGAAGGCTCGCAGCCTCCAGTCGGTAACATCACAGGGGCTCGCTCGTTAACTCGGCTGGGAGGTGAAAAACGGACGGCGGATGCACTTTAAGCAGACTCAATTAAATTTAAAACAAAATTTTACTGCCCGATATAATTTAAAAAGGAGTATTGTATTTATCAGCTATTGCTGATCGGGATGGTCCTGATATTATAATCTACGAAGAGTTAAGAAATGAGGAAAAAATTTCTTTATCGCGAAGCGCAAGAGGTTCGATGAGAGTCGAATAAGAACTGCTTTGATTTCAGGGACCACAATATCGTGAACAGTACCTAATTGTGTAACAGATTAAAAATAAATTATATACCTAGGAAAATTATTGATTTGGCCATATCATCTTCTAATTCTAATTAATGAAAATACGATAGTAGAGCCCTTATTTTACGGATAAGTAAACGTGATATCATGAATAACCAAATACACGTGTAGAGGAGAAACTACGAGTTTATGTAGAGTTGCCAAAAACTATTTAGTAAAGCAAGTTTTCATAGTTTACCTTCAACACTAATATCGGTTTACTAACAAGAAAATCATAAAAATCTGAAATCAAGTGTGATGATCTGATTGAGATGGTGCCATAAACCGTATACTTTTTTAAATGAGACCAATAAGACTATAATGGCTTTTGAATTTTCATGTTTAGGAACAATGATAACAGAATTATTTATAAGGTCGAACTAGTCATGCTTATTGTATAATACGCCTAATCGGTAAACATGCTATATTTTCTCATGAATACAGTACAGTTTAGATTACTTGGCATATGTACTATCTTCACTGGAATAACTGCACCTGTCATAAGCCAGTGCAGAATCAAAAGCGCTCAGGCTTCGGAGTTCGGAGGCTGGTAAGTACATTGTGTGGCGTCGGCGTGCCGCCTTCGTTCCGCCGAAATAACCGCATGCGTACTGTGTTCAATGGGAAGCGGGGGCGGCGGGGGGCGTCGCGGCGCTCGCGCCAAAATTAGACGTAAACACGAGCCACGAGGCGCCGGCGACGACGCGCCCGACTCCTGCCGATACACCTTCGCACCATCCTCGTGTGTTTTCGTAAGGATTTCGCAGGATTCGAGCAAAATACGTGAAGCATACATGTAATGCATTCCCAAAGATTGTAATCAGATTCCCCGATTTAGAATCAGGTGATGCAAAAATTCCTCGTGTTGATGTCGGCAGGACAGCAGATTAATTGAAAGAAAATCCTTTCAGTGGAAAGTTACTGATAACTCTACATACAAAAGTCTAACAGTATTCGCATGTAGAGATGAGTTGTCTTAGAAATTGCCGTCTTACGCGTAACAGATGATTATAGTACCTATTGTACGATGTGGACACACTGCAAATAACGCACCTCATCATCTAGAGCCTCTTGCTCCTTGCTTGACAGAACAAAGCAGTGCTTGCATGATCATACGATTTCTGAACTAGCTAGCCATTGTTAATTGTTATAGTTATTTAATTCGGATTTTTCTTACAGCGCAATGCCATCTTTCCTACACTGACGTCATGTCTACAGCACCTCAAAAAAATCTATTACTGATACTACAAATCAAGAGTAAAGTATAATGCTGAATATATAAATGTAATTGAAGTCTTTTTCATAAAGAATATTAAACAGTAGAGACCTATGCATCTCTTCTTATCATGACACAACAACCCTGAACATGTAAATCCTATTTGTATCAGTTTCGTATAGGTTATTAATACTGAACATTGGAACATGATTAAGCAAAACCAGTCACTTGTCATTCTTACTAAATGTTCTGTACCTATTGCCATACAAACTTCAAAAATACTCTCGGCGTAGCGTATTCAGAAATAAAAAATATGTTATATGCCATCCGTCGCACAACGAAGCGGGTATAAAAACAAAACAATCGGGTGAATAATGAACAACAGTCGGTTGTCTTGTGAGTAAACTTATCAGTATTCAATGTAGGCGCGTACGGCAGCCAAGGCGATGGTGGCCACTGAACCACTGATCAGTGCCGTTCTGTGACATCGTATGAGTAATAGCAACCACAACAATCAATTCACAATGGTAAATTGAAGACGCCAATAAGAAACACCACTCGACCCTCCCATTGCACACGAGCTGACTTCGTTGACCGTTCATTCATATAAATAAACCCACGAATGCATGCATATGCAACTTATTCTGCATCTATGCATCTCATATATCCCTCCTTAGTTCATTGCACAATAATTCGAGTTAACAGTGGGCTCACAAAGTATGAATGGGATACGTAAGTGTTTATTCAATTTGCTCAATTAAAATAGTTACTCTTATGAACTGAACATAATATATATTATGTTTAGTTCATAAGAGTATATTGGTTCTGCTGTTATTATAACAATGCTGATTTAATTTTGTTACAACGACTGGGAGCAAATCATCTCTGCTAAGGGGACGCGCCTCTCAGCGATGACGTTGGCCCTAAGGCGCTTGTCAATGTACACAGTTGACCCCTTTTGATCCTACAATTAAGCATGGCGATACTCTCCGACTGTATTACCCATGCCACAATTCGGAATCGTCATCTAAATACTGGACTACGGGGCGTTACTCGTAAATAATTTAAATGTATCATAATTAACATTAACGTGGAGGTCTTAAAATAAGACGGGTGGTAAGTGCCTGCCCGCGGTAGGCCGCTGCGCCGGTGTGGTCTCAATGCTCCGTCTCACTCTTTTATCGCAACAGGCAGCTTTGTTGATCATGGCAAGTATTATTGGAGGACATTAATACCGATGACACAAGCCGACGAGAGCCATCTGTGTCCACAAGTCTTGATAATGCACCACGAACAAAGGTCTGCCCTTGAAGGTGCCGCGCTGGAGTCTCTGGCTTGGAGGTGGGCATAAATACACAGACACGCGTCCCTATGTGGGCTAAACTAAATATACTAAATTAGATGCATTTGTTACAAGCTTTCAAAAGAATTTCAAACATCTCAAGTGTTCTTTACCATGACTACGAATGGCAGTTTGAAGTGTTTAGAGTAATGTGTTTCATTTCATTAATTAGATTGTTGTTACTAATAGGCTTATGAGCAATTCATGGATTGCCTTGCCTAGTTAGGTACGAAGACGACTAGTAACAAGAAACTGGTTGCTAAGCGCTTAACTGGTTTAATATTCAATGCTAAAGTTCGATCCGTTTTCATAAGATTCAAATTTAGGTACGAGTAAAAGACATTTAAAGGTCTTTGAAGGCGTGAGTTTGTTTCGCAATTTCAATGACATTTGAGGAAATAGGTAGGTAGGTGATTTTGCTGTATAAAATTCATCAAATGTCAAGAATATGACATCCTCAGCCTAATTTCAAATGAACTTTTACATTCAAAAACTATCAAACACTTTGTATTGAGAACCACCCGTTTTTCGCAAATGAATACGAGGCATCAGAAAGTATAAGCCTTATTTAGAATTGCCTTCTCAATACAGATTTACAGAATACGAATAATAAACTATGATTAGGTTCGTCGAATCAGTTGATAAGGTGAAGGTAGGTACTTTGAACGCACAAAACTGGTTCTTAAGCCGATTCATAATACATAATATTTTTTGACTTCAATGTTTAAGCGTGTATCAGATGTTGCCCAGGAACACATTTAATGTCATCCTAACTAAACAATTACTCTTTCTTTAGTTCTTCATCAGACATGTTGGTTTATAAAACACTAGCAGATTCCCGCGGTTTCACCCGCATAAATATCGTATCTCACTAAATATCATTGTTAATTTCAGCCTATGTGCTATTCAAATGTATAAACTATAGTAATGTAAAGTTTTCATCAAAATCCATTCAGCAATTAAATTTTTGTGCAAACAAGTAATAAACAAACAAGAAGTAATAAAAAATCCATTCTTACAAACTTTCGTATTTATAATATAAGTAGGATGAACAGCAAATCCTGGTATATTTCTCTATCCTCCCTAATTACGGATGTGTCATAGATTGGTTGTTTTCCTTTTCTATAATCGTTATGCATTAGATCGATTTCTCAGAACACTCCTACTGTGCTAAGTTTCTGATCGGCGCCGATAAAGACGTTGTCTAGAGCCAACATCCAGTAATCAGAGCGTGGAAACTGAGTGAGTACCTTGTTGCCGCTGCTCGCTTCGAAAACAACACTCTCTACATTATCGTCTTAAGGTCTACGTTAGTCAGCACATCGCTACTAGACGCCTTGCACTATTATACATAAGGATGTAGATGTCACATGACTACTGAAAGGTACACGTAATGCGATATTAATAATGCCAATAACTTCAAGTCGGCATACGCAGTTAGTGAACTCCTTGTTTACACTCGAGACTTCATCCGCGGCATAACAGAACCGTCAAAGCGGAGGATGATAAAATATTTATATACTCTCATTCATTAACGTATAATTAATTAGCAGCGACCATATTTGATAATCTACCTGTTACAGAATCAGTTTCACTGCGTACAAGTGCTAGTTTTGAGCAGAGTAGAAAGTATATTAACGGCATATTATTACTTTGTTCTAAAACGAAAATTTTATTCTCAAGAGAGTGCCGTTAGGTAGAGCTACCTGTCGCGCCCGGCCCGCCTGCGCTGCGCGGGCGCAGAGTTCTCGGAAGGCGATAGTAAGCCGATTTGTGTTATCGCGTAGCACCCTCCGATAAGTCCACTTGTTGTATGTGATTGCTAAACGCCATCGTACCCTTCTAAAAAAGTATGGGGCATTTTACTAATTGCCTCGTTAATAAATCGTCGGTGGGAACATTGTAGTATTTCCTGAGTCCTTTCGTAAACACGATCGAAAAGTGTCACTTAAATAATTTTACGTATTAAATGATCATACTTAAATGAAGTTTATGTAGAGAAGGAACAGGTACGAAAGCATACCTACCTACTAAAGGAATATAAATATTCCGGTTTCTCTTATTATCACACAAAAGAATTACATAAGCAATTTTGCACTAGCGACTTGAAATTCAAACAAAGGCTCTTACTTTGTACAGACTGTTTTAAAAGATCGTACAATTTGAAGTTTTCGAGGAGGTCTTTTTTCTGAGAGAACAAATAGGTACCTCTTACGGAAATAGTAAAACTGCAAGTATAATACCAACCGATACATGCAGGCAATACATGTAGAACCGGTGTCAGATACCAGACAAGGCAGTGTAACTCTGCACGGACGGCCTTGCCAAAGTCGTCGGAGAGGCTATTCCTTTCGCCATCCACTACGCACACGGCAATTTACGAACCATATCCTTAGCTCTTATTACGACAGCCGCAAAGGTCACTCTCCAACAAAGAGGTTCTACACGTTTGCTGTTAAGCAAGTATCTGGTAACACAAATTATAATTGAACGAGCTGACGTAATTACTACTGAGAATAGACTAACCTATTCTTATGCGACACAAAGTATGGCGATGCTTTTGTCACTCTACTGTTCTGCTACTTGTTAAAGTTATATTCGAAGCTGCAATTCGTTTCCGACTACGGAAATGGTAGATACGTACGATCAAACCTGTTAGTTTTAGTCAAAGGTAGAGTCAATTTGTGCTTCTTCAAATTCGGAAAGCATTTAAAACTGTGGCCACCATTGTGGGCAATATCGAACATCGAAGACTAAGTCACCAGTCACCACACAACGCAAGTTAAAACTACCCACAAAACTAAGAGTTTATGAAGGAAAGAACAGAACGGTTCGTGTTAAAGTTAAACCTACCTGTCTAAATAAAACAAGAGTTGAATGAACTTGTGCTATCTTTTCGTACGACGCTTATTCCTTTGTATGCAACGCGAGAGGTTTCTCTGATTAAGGATTCAAAGAACGACACTTAAAAGGAAATATTGTTCGAAGCTCGGCTCCGCCATTGTGTAGATGAGCGGCGGTCGGCCACGCAACTACAAGCAGGTTGATATTTACTGACGCACTATTTTTTTATTCGCATTTTCCATGAGAACTGAATTTTAATCTGCCAGCAATACTAACTTAACACAGAAGTGTAAAGAAGAAATTGATACGGACACTAGGCGACTATAGTAATTTATTTCCTTATTTTTCTTTAATACTGAGGAATCAAATTCAATAAGAAAAACAGCTTCGTCTACTTTGAAACATTTGATAGAGTCTGGGTAAACAGTAGAGTATCTTAATTACTTGCGTTGCTTTTTCTTAGCACTGTCTCTATTTTATCCCAAATCAGAAGCCAGGGTATATGTGCTCCTGATCACCATTTCCAGCCCTTATTTCCAGTTCATCTGGGTTAGGGTCTCCAAGTACATCTGCGCCAGTGAGCTCTGTTCTGGGTTGTCTGGGTAGGTAAATTATCTCGGCTCAGATCGCTCAGCACATTCGCTAACCATATGGCAGTTGATTTGCTTCGGCTCTGGGTTGGTGCGAGATATTTAGAGCTTTCCTCACCGGGTGGTCTTCTTCTCGCCTCATGGTCTGGCCGTACCATCAAAGGCGACTTTATCTTACTTTGCCTACGATAGTCTACTTTCAGCGACCCCCTGAAATGTTCGTTTCGGTTTCTATCTAACCGGGTCACTCAAAGCAAAGCCAACATGTCCAACGTTTTGCACCGTATGTCATAGTCCGCATATGTGCTCCTAATAATAATAAAATAATTTGAATTTTATTTTAATACAATTCTAATGTGATAAATGGTACAAAACATTGTAACAGATTTATCGTTACATCCTGCTTTACCTTTGTTTATTTACTTGTCATACTGTAGAGTAGCTAGCTTATCTGTCAATAATATTACCGGTTGAACTTGCATACTAAACTGAGCGAGTGATAACCTTTGTTTCAACATGTTAATAATCAATTATACTGTTTTGTAATTAAGATATTATGTTATAAAGATGACTAAGCTTTATGGCGGAGAGTATGGTGGTTCTAGGGAATAATATTACGAAATTACTGTAGAAAAAAGTGAAAAGAATAACATACTCAAAGCAGGAGACCTAGACAGACGTGTTAAAGAAGTCAAGAGGTAACTTAGGTATGAATAAATTCAAAATGTAAGGTTGGATTTGTAAGATAGAGTCGGTTCTATAAGACGTCCAGGTACACGAACTTCGGGTCAAGCATCAGTTGAAGGTGTGATGCGTCGAAGCTCTGGGCCCGATAGCGCCGCGTTGGGCGTCCGCCAAGGCAATTTGCATCGCTACCCGTTTCGGAACATCGCCAAGTCTAGCCGAACAAAACCACCGAGAATTACCCTCCATTCCAATAATAATTAAAGCAAACATTTCGTAGCCGAGACGCACGCCGACGGACGTTATAGAGCTTATAAAGCATCAGCCGCAGCTCGCAATTAAGAAACGACGCGCACGTCTATTTAGGAACACGCGGAAGAGACGCAGGCGCACCGCTTGCAATGGCCCATCGCGACGCTGGGCCCGCCGGCCGACCGCTGTCTAAATTAATACCTTTGATATTCGAAATATCAATATTTTAAGGGAGCTTATGAAGTGCGTCGTTGCAGATACGCCCCGGCCTTCCGCGTTGGCAAACCTGACGTTCGCTAACGAACCGAGCGAAGCGAAATACATTATAAATCCTCATGTGAAACATTTATCTACTGAACCCAACACTGTTGCACTTCGCATTCATGTAACGAGTTTTCATCAGTTCGAATTGGGTAAAATTCAAGATGTTCATTGAGGCCGTTTTTTAGATCTCGTCTCTCGTGGCGTTTTTTTTTAATATTTGACCAGCTTAATTCAAAATATTTATTATTTATTGATGTAAGCCCTTACGTAATACAATTACCTAGTACGAGTGGCGTTTCAGGATTCTATGAAGGCGTTGCTTTAAAAAAGTCGTAACTTTTTGTAGTTATGTTTTCGTATCAATTAGAAATCTCTTTAGTCTATTTGACAACAGTACCTACATATTACGAGGAAATTGCGTTTATTTACGAGGTGGAAAAGCCTTTGAAGTCGCGTTGGCTGCCGTCCACGCGCCGGTGAGGGAACTAGATGTGACTAGAAGTTAGTTAGATATTACCGTCTTTTACCTTGCTATTGTTATAAAATATCACCTAAGATTACGTATAACATTATGATATAAATATCAACATGTTAGATTTAAATCCCGCCATGCGAATATTTTGATTCCGTCGATCAGTGTTTTATAAAACAATGAAGTCCAATTTTATCAGCAAAAAATCACAATACATGTACTTTATAGTTGCGCGTGCACTTCTTCTAATAGGTTTTGCATTAATTAACCTATAAACATGTTTTCGATTGACGTTGCGTCACTGTTTAATCGCGCCCAAAGTGCGGTAATTTTTTCCGTAATCGCGAACTTACGCGCAGCGCAAATGGGGATTGCGCTGGCGACGACAATAATGGCAGCGGCGCCAGACTATCAGCCATTACTGATTATCGATATAATTATTTCAATACACTCGACCTGCCTTCAAGCATTAGCGCCGCATCTGTTTCAGCCAAATACACGCAGATACATAATAATAAAATCTATTTGGAAACAGTTACAAAGAGTATTAGATAGCTACCATTTGCTTTACACACGATTGGCTTTATAATGGAAGGTTTACTTGTGAAAAAGCCTCACGTCTAATCTGCGTTTATTTAATAATAAATAAGTTGGGTGAACGAAGATCATGAGTTTAAGATTTTAAGTCACATTTTACCAACACTCGTTCGTTCGTGCTACTTTACGCCTTAAACCGAAATCCATGTAAGTAAGTAAATAAGCTTATATTAGTTAAGAAATTATGGGGAGGTAGTTTAGAACCAGGAGAACGATAAATATTGGACACCAATCACATACATTGCTCTGATCCCAAAGTAAGTAGCCAATGCACTTGTGTTATAGAAATTCAAGATGGATAAAGCATCCTCTAAGTTATATGACAAATAAGAAATAGTTGATAATGCAGGCGGTAAGTTGGGTAGAAGATAGATACAATGGCACATTTAAATGAGCAGGGCAATGGGTGTGGAGTCGATTCTGAAGAGAACACAGAAAGTTTTATGGATTAGGCACACTAGTTGCGGTCTGCGGTCAGGACTCCGGTCCGTATAATATTGCCCGCATGCAGGCAATATTGGATGGACCGGAGTCCGGACAGCAGACCGCAACCAATGCGCCATATCCTTATTATAACATATCTGGCGGTAAATAGACGCAAACGTATTAAACATACCGTGGTAGGCGAATAAGCTGTTAGAAAATCAATGTTAGAACTTTTGATGAAAAATATTACTTATAATATTAATTGTGAATAGGGAAAATGTTATTGTATCAGGGCACCAGTTTCAATAACTTTATGCTGCATTTATCGATTATCATCATGTCATTTTAGTAAATATTCATTACCTGGTTTAATAAACATACATGTCACTTTTTTTGTACCTATTAGGGTAAAACCTAGAGGCGATGCGGGAAGGCTAGCTGCGTGTTGTTAAAGTAACGGGCAAAGAAGGCATTCTAAGGGACTTTTCATTTACATTTCCACCTGCAATTTCTGTGGGGTAATAATCAACCTTGACTTCATTCAAAGCCATTTATTTATGCAAATTTGCCCACTGGGGGCACTTTTACACGTCCCAATATGAACCCTACCACAGCTTCGGGACAATTTTGGGCTGGAAGAAGATGCGCAACAAACTCTGGCACTACTATTAATGCATCTTTTCATTATAAACTTACAAGAATTAGAGAGCTAAACGAAAAGCTAAGTACCAGTATTTGGAATAGTTTAAAAGAATGAAGATCATCTGCCTAACTATGTATTTTAGAGATGCATTTTTTTACATTGCCAGGCAATAGAGGATAAAACGAAATATAAGATAGATATTGAAATGATTTAACTGATCTGTTATGTAATTGATAAAAAACGATTAAGTTATAAAAATATTGAAGGCGTTTTCAAAACCAACGTGGGAATAGTGATGTGTCAAACAATCCCGGAATCAATAAACCCGGGACAATAAATGGACCTAACAAATTACTGTCTTTGTTTTAATATAATTAATGATAGATGAATTTGTACTTATATTAGAGTGTCAATGTACCTAGGCCTAGGTACTCACAAATTAAGCAGTTCACTTGTGATGAGAAACTTTAGTGAAATAAATATTGATATATCCCGAGAGTTTGTATGGCTAGTTCATAGTCATGTACTATTACCTATTCTCCATAATATAATAAAGGCTTTTACTCTTATCTTGTTTTATCAGTGCACTGACGGCAGGTAGGTGTACGATCGCGATAAGATAGCAAATGACGACAAAGTGTTTTCAGAATGATGATAACAAAGTTCTCACCATTATTTCGGAACACTCGAAACATTTAATCATAATTCACGAAAAGTTAAGTTTAAGCTGATTATAACATTATTAATTCTTTAACTGTATTTTATATTTGTAAAATAAGGTATTTTCTTGCCCTTCTTTGGTTACAGCATTCGCTTAACATGCATAAAAGGTAAACGACAGCAGAAACCATATTGGTGCTGTGGTTATTAGTAATTTGCAATAGTACCTGGCCAGGTCGATAGCTAAGTACCTGACTTAACGAGCCAACTTAGTACATCGTCCACGTAATAATAACAAACTAATGACATGTAATCAAGCAGCACAATCATAAAATTTCTGACGATGTCCATTTCTGACACCACAAAGATGTTTGACCCAAATACTAAGATAAATAACCTCCTTTACTTAACTGATTCTAAATAGTGAAGGTTAAAGACTTATCTTTCTACCCATCCGAAAACATGATATCATCATTGTAGACTATAAAGATGATACTGCTTAATTGAACAGGTAAAAAAAAAGTATTTCTTTGTGTGGCGAGGTACACGTTTTCAAAAACCGCAACGCAACGCCAACAGCTACCTTGTTTTTCTGTATAATACATGTTATATTATTAAGATATAAGTTGTGTTATTAAGATACTTTTTCAATCGTCAACGCGAATAATATTGATACAAACGAAGATTTGAAGCATCATCAACATTAACTTACTTGAGATAATAAATCTGACCCTCCGGGGTTCTCGCTTGCTCCCAGCCAGCTGGAAGCGGACCCAAATCGTCGTGAAGGTGTGATCCGACATCGTACGATCTGTGTTTGGCGTGCTGGTGCAGGAGCGGCTGTGGCTGGGTCTGCTGGCCCGCGGCGTACGTCTGCTGCAGGCTGGCCGGCGAGGAGTGCGCCCGAGAGTGCGACACCGGAGCGGCGCCGGTCGCGGACGACGATCCGAACGCCGAGTCGGCCGAGTTTTCTCGCGAGTGAGACACAGATGGCGACTTGGAACCGGTCGACGGCGGGTTAAAGAACGACTTCGGAAGCTGTCGCATACGGAGAGGCACCTGTAGCGGCCGTTTCGAGTCCGGCTTGAGCACAGTGTCGAACAACGACTGCAGAACCGAGTCCGAATCCTGGTCCACCCGGAGGACCAGGTTCGATTTCTGCTCACCGTCCGAGTTGAGAGCCATGGTTGCGTCGGAACGAAGAGATCTCGAAACCGACCCGGCCCACCGCAGTGACACAACACTAGCACGCGACGGGCTGGCGCGGCGCCGCCCGACGTACTCGTAGTATAGCGCTCGGTGCGCGACTGCAGAGACTGACGCACGCCCCGCGCCGCTGCCCACGCGCACCGCCCGCGCGCCGCGCCGCGCTCCTCCGCGCCCGCGGACCGGTCTCGGCCCCGCGCCCCGCGAAGCTTACCTATCTCCTTAGCTGCCTCGCCTTGTAGGTAGCCGGCCGCGACCGCGCAACACACCTTTTTATTTATTTATTTATGTGCAGAGACACAAAGACCACCACCTTCGATGAACTCGCGGGGCCCTACGGAGCCGTACAAAGGAACATGAATAAGTTTATAAGCTGGTGTTCGTTTGGTACACTATTAATGGCTTCATAGCAAATGGCGATTAAAATGTGACATTCCAATATGTTTATACAAGGTCCCGTAAAATACCGGGATTTGGGATTGCTAGTGATGTGCCTATAAGGCATTTTTTTAAATCTAAATACCTATGTACACCAATATGCGTATGATTTAAGTATACCGCAGAAAGTACAGAAAAACAGATTCTAAATTACTCAAATATAAAAGTATGCTACCTTTATGTTTTCATTTTTGTTGTTAAAGTTTTCAAAGTCAGGATAATGCAAAATGACAAGACAAGACTTCAACTATGAAATAAACGTTTCTATTTGGTTGGGTAACTTTAGTGCTTGGTTTAAACCTAGTACTGCTGATCTTATTTAAGAATATGGGGTGAGGCAGACATTCTCTCCATGCATTTTGTGTCATTTAAAACTTCAAAATAGCACTCACTGGGCGGCTAAACATATATGTCTGTAGAAATGATAAATATGTAGGTACCTATCAAGAAAACACATTTATAAGGGTAAAGTGCTTGTATTTCTTTCAAGTAACAGACGAAATAGCTATAAATATTTGAGTAACTACTAACAGGAAGTCATACAAAGTGTAACACAAACATTCCATTTTTAGTTATTTAATACCTTACCTTAACCCAATATAAATTAATTGTGTTGAGAAAGAATTGAGTGTGACACTTGATATGATGTTTGTATCGTAATAAAACTTATGGAATAACGTCATTGTACATTGAAAGAACATTCAATACCTACATGTAACATGACGAGCTTATTGGATTTGTGTAAGAAGTACACAAAAGCCTTAAAATAAAGTCGATATAAAGCAAAAAAAATAACTTAAACCATTGGACTTCGAGATTAAAAAATAAGGTACTTGATACAAATATGCCCTACGTTGTAATACGGCCTATGCATCAGAAAACACGGATAAATAACTCCAACCGTAAAAATACTTTAAGGACACGTTCTCACACGTCCTATAACCCGGTCGAGTGCAAGAACGTCCAGCTCCGCGATCCTCATGCCAGTTGGCACGCATCCTTCAAAAATGGTGGGTGATTTCGAGCTCTCTTATATCCGGCGATTTCTTGATAAGTTTTCTTTTAAAATTACGCTGTTTTAGATTAAGTTTCTCTTAGTGATCGTTTCTTAATATTTATCATTAGCTAATAATTATTTTAATTTGTACTACTGGCTATAGATGCATTATTTAAAAAAAATTAAGACAACTTGAGCGTGATATCGAATAAGGCCTAGGCCTTATTTCAGCACGGTAGGCCATATTAGTGACGGTAGGCTTTGGTAAGAATCTCACTCCTCGTCGCCAATTACCACTTTGCAACAACTTAGAAAATTTTATTTCAGCAGAATTTTTGCCCACAACACCTGCTACGGCAGATATCAGAGTTCTGCAAGATTATTAGGGGTCGAAAAAATGATAAAAATCAGCCTGGGCCTAGTGGTTTATTCAATGCTCGCCGTCTTGTAGATTATAGCGATTCTGACTTGGATGAACCACGCAACAAACCTGACGATGACGAATGCTGGGAATCAGAAATTATGTCTAAATTGAAAATGCCAGCTAGATGTTTGACTGGAAGAAGAATATATTCTTCTTCTTCCAGTTTAGATACCGGTTCGTAGAGTGAAAGCTTCAAAATCATGTGTCTGACTCAGCGTTCAGAAACATGCCTGTTGAATGTAAACCTCAATAACACGTGTCTGCAAGTGCGTCCGAATTCAGCAATAGATCATGTGAATAAAATCTTAAAAAATGTGTTTCTTCCTCAGCATTTAGCAATTGAACCAGTGAATGAAGGATCAAAAAATGAGACAGTTTCAATAATCAGGAATAGACTATCATGGCATGTCTACAAGCCCAAAAATTCTATCTCAGGATCAAGATCCTTTAGATGAAGATAATATTCCTTTAGGACAATTAATTTCAAAATCTCCTTTTCAGAAACTCATGCCAGCACCTGATTACGGACAAATAAAAGCGTAAAACTACATGGGTCAAAGAGTAACAAAAGATTTATTTAATGAGAACGTTCCTAATTGCACAGAAAAGAAAAAGAAAGCAGTGTCGAAAAAAATACAAATCCTGTAAAAAAGAAACAAAAATCAAAACCTATAAAAATAACAAAAAGACTACGAATAAAGAAAACAAAAAAGTTTTTGATAATTCTAAATGAAAGCGGCATAAAAGCTGGTACCTACTGTCATGCCTGTCTCGAAGACAAAGTAGCAGATACCTATGCGACCATGCAAAGACTGCTTCAGGTGGTGTCACGAAGATTGCGTAGGAATAACCAAAGATGATTCAGAAGCCTAGAAGAATTGAAAACTCATGCAAAAAAGAACTAATTGTTTGTTTTTAATGATTTATTTTATTAAATATATAAGAAATCGTTACTTTGTCACTATGAATACTTAATTTTATTGATAATTTACGTGTTATTCTTAATAAGTACGATCTAGGTTTGGTTAGAGATTTACAATATATTTTTATTTAATTTGTTTGTAAAACTTTTGATTACGCAAAGAAATCGACGTTTTTAATGTTATTAGACTGAATTTTATTTTACATAACTTCAATTTTGAGGCCTACAGGCCTTTGAATCATATAGGCCCTAAATCCGTGTAGCCGATTTATTAAAGCCAAAACAGGTGGTTTCGAAACTTGATTATTTTGATTAGATTGAGGTAAAAATTATGTTATTTTTCATTAAAATGCTAAAATTAAAAAATAAAAGAAGTTATCCAACCTTGTTTTTATTTGTTTAATTAAATACTTTTAAAAATACAAGCATTCAAAATAAGGTAGGCCTTATTTGTATCAAGTACCTTACATTTAAAATCATCGTTTAACATCTCGATGTCAAATCAAATATTACTGACATTAATCAGTCTGTTCGAAATAAGTAATACTGTCAAATCACATACTGAAACCATCTACTTGAGTAATGCGTTCTTGGACAAGAGAGCGAGAGGCCGGTCCTTTGCCGGATGTTCCTTGTCGTGATGTATGAGCAGTCCTCTTCTAGTCACGAACTTCTCCGTGCAGAACGAGCAATGAAACGGCTTCTCACCCGTATGTTGGTACATGTGATACTGAAACAAAAACTTTCGTTAGACTTTTTAAAAGTAGTTTAGATTTATTAGTGAAGGTAAGTTTATCATTGCCCTTGCGCAACGACAGCGCCACGAACTATAGTGAGAAGTTGAAATGGCAAATATAAGTCTTTATTTTAGGAGATTTTAATGCGGATCCCCAGGAGCTGTTTGGCAAAAAACTGCAAGATTTTTGCGCAGTACAAAGTTGGCACTGTGATGCTCATGGGTCTATGAGCTGGCTTCATAATTGCCTTGTCACTGAAGCCGCGTGGCGGTCTATTGTACATATAAAAGTATGCTTTGACGTATACTGGTCAAACCACCATCTGTTAATGGTTCAAGTGAACTTGGGGGTAGGCATGGAAATGATTGCTACTTTTTATTCATTTTCATTTCATGAAATGATGATTTTTTTTATATGAAATCACATGCGAAATTTCATTCAAAAAAAAAATTATTCAATTTAGGACACAATATTCCACTTATGAACGTCAAATGTACAGTGAAAAATAAAATAAAAATAAATGTGCCCTGAAGGGGCCGAATCATGTCTCCTTATCTTTTGGGCCCTACCAGCGCTTCGAGACAGAACACAGACAATTAGGCAAGTGCTGAGAAGAAACGCTGGAACAAACTCAGTCACCACTAGCTGCCGTAAAATCAAAATCATCAAAGGTAAGTACATCAGTCGGTGCAGGCTGGACAGACCACACATTCGTGTCGTTCAGGTAGTCTTGAACCTTATAATAGCCTTTAGACATAAGCGTGTTTTTAACGTGTTTCTTAAATTTATCAACCGGCAATTCGACAAGATTGTGTGGTATATTATTAAAAATTTTATACAATTTCCCATGAACGAATTACTAGTTTTAACTAATCTGAAGTTAGGAACGACAAGCTTGTGTTTTTTTCTTGTGTTATATGAGTGAATGTCGCTCTTCTTCATGAAATCATCTAAATTTTTACGGACGTACATTATATTGTCAAAAATGTATTGAGAAGCCACAGTTAATATGTTAATTTTCTTAAAGACCTCTCTCAGGGAGTCACGAGGACTAAGTTTATAAATAGCACGAATGGCTCTTTTCTGCAAAATAAATATGGTATCAATGTCTGCAGCAGAACCCCACAAGAGAATGACACATTACCAATGACTTTTATAGCAGGGTGAATTGCGACGCGAGTACGCGACATTAGTCGCGTTCATAATTAATAGTAATTTCATATGAATTTCACTGTACGCAAATAATGCTATTTTCGTACCGACCCGCTACAAACTCATTGCAAAATGATCTCGACTTTACGATTATTAGAATAAAAATCATTTTTTTGCTGAGCCTCGTTAGTCAATATAACCGCATAGATAGAGCATACTCATTCCTACTCGCTCACTCGCGCTCAAGGATTTCGCCCGCTACATTTCATTCGTCAATGAAATGAAGTCCGTATGATATCATGATTTTGCAGAGTACAATTTATAGTAGTCTATATGAAAAAAAGTAGCAGGTGTGATTGAATTTCATTGCATATAAAATTTCATGTGCTATTCATGAAATGTTCCATGCCTACTTGGTGATTGGCTCAGTCTTGTCTGGCAAAACTGAAAGACAAAGTATTTGAGGTGTGAGAATTCCCTCTCAGGTTAAATTATATACCCAACGAAAAATCGATTTTCCTGAAGAATTTGCCTCTTGTTGTGACAATATGTGTGGTGTTGTAGGTCATAGGCTGGTTTTAGAAAGGTTGTATGATGAGATCGTTAGTGCTCTAAGAGAGGCAGCTGAATCTAGTTATGTATAGTCAAAACCGTAAAAGGCGTAGCCAGAACACTCCAGGTTGGAATAAGTTCATAAAGGAAGCTCATGGTTCATAAAGGAAGGCTAGACAGGCTTATTTAGACTGGGTGTGTCATAGGAGACTGAAATTTGGCCTTTTGCACTAATATATGTGTGATTCTCGAAGAATATTCAAGGCTAAGTTAAAGGCGTGTCAAAGAAAAAGAGGAGCAAATTAGATGGATTTACTGGCATCACAACATGACAATAAAAACTTCCAGAATTTCTGGAAAAACACAAAGAAATTAGGTCCAAAACCGGCTGCCCTGGTAAGCGTAGATAGTGTCAGTAAACCTGAGGAGATTGCCAATGTTTTCAAAAACAACTTTGTCAGTGAAACCGGTTTTCCGATCGGATGAAATTGAGGCTGAGCGTACTGCGGGCGTTGTGTCTGGTGTTCATCCTACCCATATCTGGCCTGCTGAAGTGACTGCATACTCAAAACGATGGATAAGGGTAAATCACCTGGACCACATCTCCCTAGAGTTCTGTCAATGCTGTAGACACTTTTTATAAGGCACTCATACTTACCTTCTGAATTGATGAGGACTATTGTGGTTCCCATTGTCAATAACAAGACAGGAGACATATCTGATAAAGGAAACTGTAGGCCTATATCACTGGCTAACATACTGGCAAAGGTGCTTGACGGTGAGCTAAAGCGAAGACTTAGTGACTGTCTTAAGTTAAACGATGCTCAATTTGGGTTTCGTCCTGGTTTGTCGACAGAAAGTGCTGTGTTTTCGCTTAAGCATACAGTCGGGTACTATACTCAGAAAGGGACGCCAGTGTATGCTGCTTTCCTAGACCTATCCAGGGCATTTGATCTGGTTAATTATAAGTTATTATGGTCAAAACTTTCTGACATGGCGTTACCACTTGAACTAATGGCCAGTAATTCAGTATTGGTATGGTAATCAAATTAACTAGGTCGGATGGTCTGAAGCTTTGTCAGATAATTATGTCCTCGAATGTAGGGTAAGACAGAGTAGGTTGTCGTCTCCCACACTCTTCAGCCTTTATGTTAACGAACTTATCGTGGCGGTCGGCTGCTCGATAGACGGTATCATGGTCAAAGGCATTAGATACGCAAATGATATGGTGTTGCTGTGCCCTACGGCGAATGGTCTGTGTAAATTTTGTCAGTGTGTGAGAATTATGTCTCTAAGCATGGACTTCTCTATAATGTTAAAAAAAGTGAGCTCATATATTTCGATCAGGCAATAAGAAACCGATTCCTGTACCTCCAGTAAAACTCTGTAATGTTGAGCTGAAGAGAATTAGTCAATTCAAATACCAGGGACATACTGTTAGTGAAAATCTATTAGATGACAATACAACGTGACATAGAACGTGAGAGCGTCAGCAGTTTGATGTAACATGCTCGTTCGCAGGTTTGCCATGTGTACAAGATATGTCAAGATTACTCTCTTTAAGACATTCTGCCAGAAATTTTCAATGCAAACAACGCTCTCCGTGTCCAGTACAATGATGGATGCTGATGGGGCTGCCTAGGTTCTGCAGTGCATCGTCAATGCTTGCGGAAGCTCATGTGGATGACTTTTACGCTGACATCCGGAAGCGGACGGCGTCGATGCTTGCTAGAATACGACGGAGCCCCAACAGCATCCTGATGGTTACCAGAGAGAGGCCATCGTGTGCGATCATTAGGCACTGGATACAGATGCATGTGCAAGGAGACAGGAACCGATTTTTCTACTGATCACTTTGTAGTGTTGTCGTTTTGTAGCTTTTATTTTACTTAGTTTTTATTTAAGTCTTACTAACTAACAGTTGAGGTTCTAGGGGAGTGGAGGGGTGTACCACGGCTCTCAGGACATTTCCGGTAATCGTTCAAGATCCCTACAAGTATCTTACTGGCACACTTCCTTCCCCCGAGCATCTCTGCTCTAGCGAGGCTCCACTCAAGCCAGCCATTGAAGGTAAGCAAGAGGTGGGAGATCCTGACCCTCGTCAGCGTTTACTCTGCCCGGCCAGTGAAGGCAAGACAGACATGAAGAACAGGGGTTCTCCCATGAGCAATCGGGTACGTGGGGTCGCTACTGCCCAACAGCTCGCTACAAACTGCCCTGCGTATTTATTATTATTATTATATTGTATATATTTTCATATCTCAGTCATATAAACTTGTATTTTTGAATAGTACGGGCCGAGGCCAAGTAATATTCATTTTAAATTTAAGTTAAAGAAGTTGGTGGATGGAGTGAGTAGAGCTTATTATAAAGATATTACTCACTGTAATATTGTCCCGATGGATAGATGCTATTATTATTAGGGCCTGTTTTACAATGTCCTTATAAGTTCTGGTTAGCGTTATATGTCCAAAACTTTATACGAAATTGTTTAATTAAGGAATGTCAATGTGAAATACTAATTTTCTACTATGCATTGGTTAGGGCGTATTTGCTGTTGGTGAAAAATGCCTAATTTAAAGGACAGTAGACAATTATTTATTGATAAATTAGGTTAATTGGATGTTGTTATGATTTAATAAGTTTTATAAGTAAATAATTTAATCATCATCATCATAATCAGCCAAAGGACGTCCACTGCTGAACATAGGCCTCCCCCACGGCTTTCCACAGCGACCGATCACTAGCGGTCTGCATCCAGTTTGATCCTGCGATCTTTTTAAGGTCGTCTGTCCATCTTGTTGGTGGACGTCCTACGCTGCGTCTTTGGTCGAAGGGTCTCCAATCTAGAACTTTCCTGCCCCAACGGCCATCAGTTCTTCGCGCTATGTGCCCTGCCCACTGCCACTTAAGCTTACTGATTCTCAAGGCTATGTCCGTTACCTTGGTTCTTCTACGTATCTCTTCGTTTCTGATTCGATCTCGTAGAGAAACACCGAGCATAGCCCGCTCCATCGCTCGTTGTGTAATTTTGAGCTTCATTATAAGGCCCATAGTAAGAGACCACGTTTCGGATCCGTATGTCATCACTGGTAACACACACTGATTGAAGACTTTCGTCTTCAGACACTGAGGTAATTGAGACGAGAAGACGCTCTTGCGCAGTTTCCCGAACGCTGCCCAGCCGAGTTGGATTCGTCGATTGACCTCTTTCTCGAAGTTGGACCTACCCAATTGGATCACTTGTCCCAGGTAGACGTACTCGTCGACAACTTCGAGAGTTGAGTTCCCAATGGATACTGGAGTGGATACAACAAGGGAACTCGACATAATTTTCGTCTTCTCCATGTTCATTTTAAGACCCACCTTGTTGGGATACTCGGTCGAGGTCTTCGAGCATAGTGCCTAGATCATCCAGCGTCTTTGCCACAACGACTATGTCATCGGCAAACCGAAGGTGTGTTATGTATTCGCCATTGACGGAGATGCCGAATCCTTCCCATTCCAGGAGCTTGAAGGCGTCTTCCAATGCCGCTGTAAACAGTTTCGGAGATATAACATCGCCCTGTCTTACACCTCTTCGCAATGGAATCGCCCTCGTATTCTGTTCCTGTACTCGGACCGACATGGTGGCGTTGTTATATAGACACTTTAACACCTCTATATACCTATAGTCTATGTGACACCGCTGAAGAGACCGAAGCACCGCCCAAGTTTCGATCGAATCAAAGGCCTTCTCATAGTCCACAAACGCCAAACATAGAGGCATATTATACTCCTCGGACTTCTGTATAATTTGCCTTAGCGTATGAATGTGGTCTATGGTACTGTAGCCTTTTCGGAATCCGGCTTGTTCGGGAGGCTGGAAGTCATCAAACCTACGTGCGAGACGATTCGTGATGACCCTTGAAAACAGCTTGTAGACATGGCTCAGGAGTGAGATGGGTCTATAGTTCTTCAATAAGGTTTTGTCTCCTTTTTTGAAAAACAACACCACCACACTCCTGTTCCATGCCTCAGGCGTGATGCCCTCTAGCAGAACGGAATTAAAGAGTCTCTGAAGGACTTTAAGTACCGGTGTTCCACCCGCTTTCAGGAGCTCTGCTGTGATTCCGTCCTCGCCAGGTGCCTTATTGTTTTTAAGCTGTTTCAGGGCCATCCTAATCTCGTAGAGGCTAATGTCCGGGATGTCTTCGGTGTAGTGTCGGGTCAGGATAGCTCGTGGGTCTCCGGTCGAGCTATCAACGGGTTTGGCTACTGAGGTGTACAACTGCCCATAGAACCTTTCGAATTAAATAATTTAATACCAGCGACTTACTAAAGTTTAAGCACTAAGGTAAAAAAACCGTCTAAGAGCGAGTCGGAACCGCGCATTGAAGGTTCAGATATATACTGAAGAACGAAGAATTTAGCCAAAATACCATAATATTTTATTTACAGCAAAACTAACTTTGTTATTTTTTAGAGTTTGTATGAAGGATAAAGTTGTATATACAGTTGTTGAAAATGTGCTATAAAATATGTATCTTCTTTTTCAAATCAATTCATATTTTTTTTAAAGATGACATGCTTAGTTTCAAGGTCAGAGAGGGGGAGGGGGGGAGGGGCCTTTTCACATTTTAAAAGTCGTCTATCTCCCAAATGTGAATGATGATTTTAAGAAAAAAATATTTGACAAACCTTGAATTAGTTTCATATATCCCGCCCTAAATTTTTTTTTTGGATGTGAATCGTGGAGCGGCTACGGAACCCTAAAAAATGGGACTTGAGTTCCATTTGAGGTCTGTGCGAACCTATGTAAAGGTAAACAGCAGTCACTTACTGTAAAGTTGTCTGAGCACTGAGCCTTGAGTTCCATATCCATTCATCTTTTCCATTTGCCAAATGTGTGAAAAATACAGAAGTGCATATAAAAACCTTCTTTCGTTGAATGTCTTCCGAATCCTCTCTCGGCAGAGCGTCGTCCGCAGAGCAAGAAATGATCAGAAGTGCCAGTTAAACTTAAACAGCACATAAAGCCTAACATATTTTTATAATTATAGTTTATCTTTCAGAACTGGGTCGATTGTATAAAAATCATTTGGCTTGGACCCTTAAAGTCCATGTGGAGGTCGCTTACATTCCCTTTCAGGTATATGTTAACCTAGGTAAAGCTAAGCAGTAACAACAACTGACTGTAAAGTGGTCCCGTTTTGTGAAGCTACAATCGCAGAGTGTGCACTGGTTTATCGAAACTGCTGATAGCCCTGATAGCGTCAATAGTACCGAATCGAGACCCAGAAGTACTTTCAATAGATCGATGCTCAATATAAAAAGCACAAATGATAATACCAATATTCAATATCAAGCTAATCGACTTATCGATACTACCAAAAGTATCGATACTCAAACTATCGATATTTTGGCAACGCTTCTGATGCTCGTCATTTTGGAATTTACTTGCATGCAGTGGATGGCTTTTTTGACATGAGACAAACACCAGGACCTCGTCAGTTTAAAAACCAGAAACACCACATTTTTAGAGAGGTTTTGAGTGCTGAGGTCCAAGCTGAGCCTTAAGGTGAACGTACACTTATCCGAGCCAAACGCGTCGCACGAATCGAAGTCAAGGAGGCCTCGCACACATATCCGCATCCGACGAATCAACGTCGAAGAAATCATGAAATAGCGCTATGAGTGACAGCTAAAGGTGGGAGTGAGTATGAAGATTTTATATTGAACACCCAGCGAGTCATCCAAATCGATCGCATTAGCCGCACCGAATCTGATGACGTCATCCGAATTTATCTGAGATTTCTGGGGTTCTTCCAGATTCGGACGATTCGACGCGGGAAAGTGTGCGAGGATATAAAGAATTCCAAAATTCGTTTCGTTCGACGCGTTCGGCTCGGATAACTATGCGTTAACCTTCATGGGGTCTGTGTGAAACTCTACAAAGGCAAATAACAAAGACTCACTGTAAAATTATCCCGCTTCATGAAGCTATGATCGCAGAGCGTGCACTGGTACTTGTGTGCGCCCCTCGCGGCTTGCGGCGGGCGGGCCGGCGCGCGCGGCGGCTGGCTCTCCCGCGGGACGGGCGCGCGCCGCCACAGCTTGCCCTCCACGCGCCGACCGGGATGCATCCTGCTCCGGTGCGAGTAGCAGTTGCCGGAGGAAGCGAAACTCTTATCGCAGAAAGGACACTTGTACGGCTTCGCACCGGTGTGCTGGTTTATGTGGAACTGAAATGTAAACATTAAAAAAATATTTTCCAATATTTATACATTTACTTTTGAGGTGGGTTTCATAGTCTTCTCAGCAGCATCAACCACTTTGTGTAACCATTTTGTGTTTGTAAAGTTGATATTTGATTGTAGGAAGTAACATTTTAAACATCTTCTCAACTAGGTAATTTAGTATACCAAGAATCTTATTCATATACATCACCAAAGGTTGATTATTTATTCAGTAATGATAATTTCATGAGATTCATTGTTTCGTCAAAAATATTTATGGTGGGTGATAACCATTAGCTATTGTGTTTCAAAATTTTAATGCTTGGGGGTGAAAAAAAACAGAAACTTGAATATAAACACTTTTCAACTTTCGCGATGCATTTTAAATACACTTACATACGGGAATTAACGCGATCGCGATAAAAAAAATGGTAAAACTCAATTGAAATGTCAGGCCAAAACATAAAAAAAATATGTTTTTAACTCAATCGCGTTAATTCCCGTATGTAAGTATATTTAAACTTGAATATATATTACGTTTTTTTTGTATATATTAATAATATTGTCTATTATACATAATATTTTGATGCATTTCTTAATTTCTATTGTACATATTTCCTGCACCCATTAGTCATTTAGTGCAATAGTAAATAAAATGAGTTGAATTATCTGAAGGATCTTGAAATTCATATACATATTTGATTTTATTTTTGTTTCAGAATGATATCAGCATACATTAAATTACAAATTCTGAGAAAATTAAATAAATTATTCAAGGTACCTTTAAATCCTGATTTCTTTTGAAACTCTTCTTGCAAAGATGGCAATGGTAAGGTCTCTCATTGCTGTGAGTAATGCTGTGGGTCTTCAGGTTACTCTTAGTGTTGTACGAACGGCCACAAACTTTGCAAGTGTAGGCTCTACTTGATTCAAGGTGAACACCCATATGTGCAGCAAGATTTCTCTCAGTCCTAAAACTGGGGAAAAAACATACTTATTTTGAGCACAACAAGCAAAATATACAATGTATCTATTTCTATGTGTACTATTTTTTTAACTTACCGTCTACCACAAAACTGACAAACTCCACTAGTTCTATGAGTTTTTAAGTGCTGAATTAAATTACTCTTAAAATCAAAGCTTTCATTGCATGTACTGCATTTAAATTGACTGTGGCACTTGTCATCATTGACATGAATCCAAGAGTGGTTTTTCAGTGCTAATTCAGTAAAGAAGCCACGTTTACAAGTTATGCAAGGAAACGGCTTTGGACTTAGATCTTCTTTTTTGTCATCATCATCTGCCAGGTTTTGGTCACCCCTTTTGATAAGTTTAATTGAAACATTTTCACTGTCAACATCATGAAGGTGGGTAACATCTTCAAATGTAATACAGTTCCCGTCACTGCTTGGTGTTGGGGACAATGGTACCTCAGAGTTTTGAAGTACTACACTTGGATCAACACTGACCTCCATCGCAGTGTATTTGCTTTCATCGTCTGAACCTTCAAATTCTAGTTTAATTCTACTGTTTCCATTCACCAGTCTCATACTTTTTTCAGCATTATATTGATCTATCATTATGCTTTTTTTAAGTAAAAGCTCCTGTGAACTTCTGGCTATGTCAATAAATTCACATACACTTTGCAGCTTTGAGCAACACTTGACACAGATATTTTTTGGGAGCTTATCATCTTCATCAACCTGAAAATTAAAAAATAACAAGTTTCTAGATGGGCCATAACATTGTACCTTGTAATAAATAAATAAATAAGTGCTACACAACACACAAACTGTATGGTTTTGAAGTAAGAAAGCTTGGAAGATAGGTTCAAACACCTTGCCAAACCAAACTGCTCAGCACATTTTACAAATTGTTGTATGTATGTAGTGGCAGCACATTACCTTCTATGATGCAAACTAGCCCTTATCACAACTGAATAAGATAGCGCAGTGTTGTGCTGTTGTCTGTACAAGTATGTTTTTGTTATTATCAATCTCTTGTTTAATTAAATTAATGTGCTGGGACTGCAAGTTGGAAGTTGCATGCATTTAGGTTATAATTTTTAACCTCAAAAAGTTATTACATATAATAAACATACCTCAATTAAAAGATATTGGTTGAGCTTGTTTCGAAGCAACATAGCTTCCGCTTCCTCACTAAATATCATTATAGTCACTTCCTGCTCCTCCGCACAGAGGCGGCAAGACCTTTCGAAACTCTCCTGTAGTGAAGGATCCATGACTAACTAACATCAGTGTACCATAGTTCAAGTAGCACCCTTACGAAGTATAATGTAACGATTTTTCCACCATCCTAATTTCCAGTAGAGTATGACGCATGCGCGTTGTGAGATAGCGATGCTGAAAAGCTTTTTATACTTCATCACTATTGATATTTTCCGAAAGGTATGCCGGGCTGGATAGCTTCTAAAACCCACTGCGCAGACTCCAGTCGAACAACAACTTAGCCAGTATGATGATGGCATAGAATACGGCCACGATGCGCAACGCACTGCAGTATGAAAATCCGGCAAATCTTTCATGATTTCGACAATGTTTATTTAGGCCGCAAAATTAAAACAGTAAACAGTAATAATAATATTTCCATAGCCATCTTTAGACATACCACAGAGTACTTTTGTATCTCTTTAGAAACACATACTCTTACCACGGACGAGTAAAAAAAGTAAGGACTCCGCGTCACCTACATTTAAAGTGAAGCACCCATTACTTTGGGTGACCCAAAGTAAGCCAGCATACGTGTAAATACAAAGCTACACGCACACACTGACGCAAAAGTAAGCCGATCGGCCGCCATTACCCTCTCTGCCATCGTCTGTGACAGTGCAAACCTTCGCGTATAAAAAAATGAAAAAATACCATCGTGTATCGTTAAACGGTGTAAAAATATTACATTTCTACAAAAAAAGTGCCAAGGAATTACCTTTCATAGGTTAGCCAGTACCTATTACGTTAATTAATGTTCTTTTTAAAATACAAAAAATATTTATTTGGAACACAAAACCTCCACTACACGTGATTTGCCGGTGACAGTAACAGCCAGTGTGGCCGGAAAATAAATATGGACTTTACCCGAAAAAACAGGCTAATTGCAAGTCGGACTCGCTCACCGAAAAACAAGAAGTTGGTTTTAAAGCAGTATTCTACTGCATAAACACAACTTTTTTAAGAATTTAAAATTTAACTTAAGTATTTAGTTTTAACAGTTCTTTATTTTTTTGACATTTAAATAAATTGTAGTGTTTGTGTAACAGAAAATAAAGCAAATTAATTATTTTTTTGTATTCGTAATAATAAATAGAAGAGCTGGCAAGCACTTTTTATTTCCATAAAAATATAATGAAATCCAACCAAAAGAATTACAGGTATGTAATTTATCTAGCCATTCCGATATCAGGTTGGCGACTTACATTATTTTAATTTTAATTGCGGTTTTGAAAGGCACATTACTTCAAATTTTACGCACATTGCTCACATTCATAAACGAGTAAATTTGCAGTCTCACTACCGCCATTCTGATACACCTACACAATAAAGGGAGAAACATTTGTGACAACTGGTATCCCCGTGACGCACACACATACAGCAGAAAAGTGGCTTCACTTGCTAGTATCGCGGTGCGGAGTCCTTACTTTTTTTACTCGTCCGTGACTCTTACTAATCTGTGCATATTACCCAGAGACATGTTACTTTACCGTTATAGTAAGTCTCTGATATTACCATAGTAGATATATGTATGGATGGAAAATGACATGCCGAACGTGACCACCCTCGTGCCAAATTCGTAGCGTAGTAGCGATCATAATAATATGTGCATACTCATATGCTCATAATAATCTGGATCATGTAATTTTTTTTTTGGCAGGTAGTGGTGATGTGCAATTTGACATTTAAGGTGAACGCACAGTTATCCGACCCGAACGCGCCGATTGAAGTCAAGGAGGCCTCGCACACATATCCGATTGGGCCGAATCGACTGAATCGGATGAATCGACCGCGTCGAAGAAATCATGAGATAGCGCTATTAGTGGCATCTAAAGGTGGGAGTGAGAATGAAGATTTTATCCAGTGAATCACCTGAATCGGATGATCGACCGCGTCGAAGAAATCATGAGATAGTGCTAGAGTGACAACTAAGTTGAGAGCGAGTATGAAGATCTTATCCGACGAATCGTCCGAATCGTCTGAGTCGACCGCATTAGCCGCACCGAATCTGATAACGTCATCCGAATTTATCTGGAATTTCTTGGGTTCTTCCAAAATTCGGACGATTCGATGCTGATAAGTGTGCGAGGTTTAATGAGATTTCATATAAATAATTCTAAAATTCGTTTTGTTTGACTCGTTCGGCACATTCGGCTCGGATAATGTCGTGTTTTGTTTTATTGAAACATGCAACAATAAAACCCACAGGAATTAAAAAATACAGGCATTACTTTTCAGCGGTAAGTAAATAAAATGTTAACTTACTTGATTATTTGTTAAAAACTTTTAAATGATTTGCATAAAATTCCGCCATTTTATACGAAAATCAATGATTATAAAAAGTGACTCGCACAAAATGGAATAGAAGGTAACAGAATGGAATAATTTGGGAGATCAGATTTTGCAATATTGTAGTTGTATATTTTCCGAATTATTTTGTATGAAAAATTTAAATTAAAAAATAAAAGATGATTTAAAGAATAATAAAACTATCCTTACACTTCTATTTATTCTAATTTAACGTTTATTTAAGTCGCAGGGGATACTCTACGATTTTGACCATCCTAGGCTGTAGATTACATCATCATCTTGGGCTGTAGCTTCATGTTTTACAATCTTTAAACTTCCTTTGATGAATTAACAAATTTATTCAATTATTTCATTAAATTTAATAAAAAAACTCTTCGCTAATAAAAAAAGGCTGAACAGATTTTCATGAAACGTCACTAAGAACACTACGGATAAAATTAATTACGACACAATGAAAATATGAAAATCGATTCATCCGTTTTCATAAAACATGACTTGTTCTTCAGGGTTCCTGAAGAACAAGTCATGTTTTATTAAAATCTATTTATCTAATTTAAATTCAAATTTTGTTTTTCTTTAGTTAAATGTACTATTTGAACAAATTTGTTAATTTAGCGAGGAAGTCTTAAGATTATAAACATCACGCTAGAGCCTACGAGGGTGGTTTTAGTCGTGGGGGATCATTAAATTATCATCAAATCTTTTTCTTCATTTAAATTTTTCATGCAATATTACTCGGGAAACTTACAACTATTGATGTAAATCATTTTATTACAAATTTAACAACATCCCATTTAACTTGCCTTATTTATGCCTTTATTACCTACTTATTCATTCTGTGCGAGTCCCTATTAATATTTTTTTAATTTCTTATAAAATGGCGGCAATTTCATACAAAACATTTAAAAGTTTTGAAAAAATAATTAAGTAGGTTATAGTTAACATTTTATTTACTTACCGCTTAAAGTTAACGCTGGTATCTTTTATTTCTTGGAGGTTTTATTGTTTAATGTCTTTAAAACACAAGACGGCATTTTTGACGAATTCATTGACCAAAATGACACATTGCATTTTAATTTAATTTTAATTTAATCATTTATTTCAGGCTACAAAAGGCCCATACAATAGATACCTTAAAGACTAACATACATACAATAATATTAAAAAATAAAAATACAAACAAATGGAACACTATTTTGCCGGCGTAGTGTTGCGCATCTTGGTGTCCGGTAACCGTCCGCGAAACCGACGATACAAACACCCTTTGGCCAAAATTCTGCATTCATGAAGGTCGACAGCTGTTCGGTCGGAACCCTCACCACAAACGAATTGAAATTCGTATTATGGCGAGATTCCAACCGTTCGACCCTCAGTGAGTATTTGGTCTTGATTTACACTACGAGCGGGAGTGAGTGACTGGGATGCCGCGCATGCGTTGATGTCCAGGACCATCAATTCATTTGACACGAGGTTTCTTCGGGATGTCATTTTCATACGTAGTAGTATAGTTTAATGCGTCCGGTCACCAAAATGATGATTCAAAATTATTGTGCCTTAAAATTGACTGTTAGCTTTTGTGAGTAAGCGCTAACAATCGCTCTTTTGTGGAGAAAAGGCAAAGTAACGATTCGCTTTGATTTGATTGCCTAGATAGCGCTATTCGAAATGTTTACAATAAGGCCGCACAGATGGCGCTAAGTCTACATGGAGGTCGATTCTGCTAACAATTCTTGACACTTCTAGTAAGGGGCCAAACAAATAAAATAAAATAAAATTGCACTCCGGGAATTGCAAATGAGAGATAGAACGCCCATTTTACCATTTTGCAAGCGTCTACATATGAAACGTTAACGGACAGACAGACAGACAGACTTGACGAAACTATAAGGGTTCCGTTTTTTGCCGTTCGGGTACGGAACCCTAAAAAGAGTTTCATAAAATTCTGCTCATACAGAACAATGTAAACTAACTCCGTAATTAGTATCTGGTACCCTAATCGATGCTTTTTAACAGAATCAGGTAAAACCCTAAACCATGACATCATTATTCATTAAAGTTATCCGATGATAACAAAAAAAAAAAAGCACTCCGGGAGTGCCGGCAGAAGTGAAAACTTGAATATCAACGTTGTGCATTTTTGATTTTTTGGAAAAGTTAGGGAATAATTTTGAATGAATTGCTCTTATTATCAATATAAAAGTACTATCATTTTTGTGATAGAATACAATAATAATAATAATAATAATATAATATTTTTATAGAATACAATATTTATTTATTGCGCTATCGTACACAAACATTAAAATTTATATTATATTAAATTACATTAAAAAGTTTATTTCTCAGAAAAATCAACTTACATCCATAATTTCGCCAACCGTCTTACGGTTTTTCGATCAGCCCACGTGTCCGGACGCGAGTTTCACATTTTTTCCCCATCCCACAAAAGTGCTCAACGCCGCTAAAGAAGTTTTCACTTCAAAAGGTTTTAAGGTTTTAGAAGAAGTTTCTAGTACCCTAATCGACGCTTTTTCTTAGAATTGTTATTTTAATCCCATAATAGATTTAGTATTTTTTTTTCGAACTGTTTAACAGGAAAAAATGCTGTTTGGAGCAGCTTAAAATAGATTAGGATGTTAGTAGACAATGCACTTATGCCAACTCAAGTCATTTAGGGATGTTTCGATACCATCAAAGTATCGATACCTACTCATTTCGATAGTACTCAAATCTTCTTTTGATACTACTTAAACAAATACTCCTAAAGTATCGATACTTACTTATATCGATACTTTACGAAAAACTATTATATATTTTTTATTTTAAGGATGCTTACAATGAACGTTGAAGGACAATATTTTTAAAAAAATGCTCAATTGGTAGAGCGTTTGGCCCGGTTAGCCAGAAGTCCCGCCCGTGCGCAAATTTTTGGTTCATCTTTATGAATTTCTTTTTCTTCTTGTGCCCATGTGCTAACTCCATATGGTGTTTCCCAAAGTCGTATGCAGGTGTTGCAGTAGACGGGACATCATGTTCTGACTTACTCAGGGCTACTTAGTTGTCTTAGGTTTTTTTAAAAGATGATATGCTGATTCGATTTGATACCAAGTACTTTTGTTTCGATACCGAGTAGGTATCGCAAGATTGATGCGATGCTATTTTTACTTGGTATCGAATCAAAATTATCGAATACCTACTCGTATTTACTTGTATCGGAATGTCCCTAAAGTCATTTTAAGGCAAGATCAAGCAGTTCCTGGGAGATATTTAGTACTTTAGGTCTTGTTTCATACAAAACAAACACAAATTATTTTTTTATGGTCAAACTATTAAACATGTCTTTCCGAATGTCTGAACTTCCGTTCGATAATTCGATCGGCATCATCCAAAAAAATTGGATTTGTCAAAAAAAACTCTATGTTCCTCTTATAACTGTTTCGACCCACTGTGGGACGGGATCCACAGATTAGTAAGAGTACGGGATCACAGATGATAAGTACCTAGCAGTAGTGGGATTCACGGAAGCGATCTACTATCGATCGATCAATTCTTCAAATATCAATTCAAACTACTGAATGCTTTTTTTTTTCTTGAAATAAAAAAGAAATATAAAATTAGCAAAGCACAGCACAGAAAGAAAAGGAAGTGTTGGAAACTGGTTGAACAGGAAGAAATTACTTTGGTATTTTATATATTTCTCCTTTTAAAAAATTGTTTGTGACGCAGTGTTTAACAATACAAAAGTTATGTTTACATGTTGAAGCAATGTTGAAGTGTTTCCAAAAGTAAGTTTATCATCAACGACCTTCATTAGTGACCCGTAAAACTTGTGTTCAATAGGAAATTAGTGCGCATGTGTAAAAATTCTGACAAATTGTTGTTTGGCGCGCTGATAAGCTCAGAAGCTGTTGATCACAATGAGTTTGTTTTTTTTAGTCGTTCAACAGATATCGTGTAACGTCGACGTTCGTAATCACTGCTCCGTTCACCCATTTATTTACAATTAAAATGTCTAATCACGACTTAACCTGCAAATATAAAATGGCTCGCCAAAATGGTATTGTGCAACCCCTACTTACTGGTAAGTGTGTGTCTAGTTAAATATCTAATTAATAAAAAGTATCGGTTGTAGAAGCATATTCTTATAGTTTGTCTAGCACTTTGAAACATTTATGATGATGGAAGTTCAAAATTTACCAACACCCATGACTGACTAACATTCAGAACTTTATTCAAATTCAAATTACTTACATATAGTACTTAAGTTGCTTACCTATACCTGGGGTGGTTAAGTATTAGTAATTTTTCTGTCCTCAGATCTATACCAAATAACCATGGCATATGCCTATTGGAAATCTGGAAAAGTAAATGATGTTGCTGTATTTGATTTATTTTTCCGAACTAACCCATTCCAAGGGGAATTCACAATATTTGCAGGGCTGGAAGAATGCTTAAAATTTTTGCAAAATTTTCACTATTCAGACAGTGGTTTGTATACACTTTTTAATATGTATAAACTGTTATTTAAAATATAAGTCACATTTTAGTTAATTCCTGGTAAGGATAAGTTGGCTATAGTTATAATTTATTACTTACTTGCTGCTTTGACAAACTTTGTTCTGTCAGACAGAAATTATTTTATCCTAAAAATATAAGTATTTAGAGTGGAGACCTAGTCACTTAAGGATTGCTTAGAAGCTTTTCTCAGAACAACAAAATCAAATAAAAAATAAAAATAGTCAAATCCTTTAGAAGACATTGGTAACAAATACTGTGATATAAGAGTTTTATTAAATTTACACTAAAATGTTTTAATTTGTTAATATTAATAACTACCGGCTTATGCTCCAAGTAGGAACTAGATTACTGCATTCTTGATTCCTAAGTAATGTTTTATGGTTGGAAGGTTGTTACTATACACATTATAACTGAATCTCAGTGTCATACTTATTTTTTATTTTACCAGATATAGAGTATTTGATGCAGACACTCCCTGACAACATTGAACCTGAATTCTTTGCTTATTTAAAGGATTTAACATGCAAAGATATAAAATTAAGTGCTATTGAAGAAGGTTCTGTAGTATTTCCGAGGTAAAAAATTATCATTCTTTTGATTTTTTAAATATTTTAGTCAACAATTTGTAAACTCAAGTCTTAAGTAAGTTTAAATATGTTATTTATTCCATTTATTTACTACATCAGTTTCATTTTTATTTCAGGGTACCTCTTTTAAGAGTAGAAGGACCTCTAATAATAGCTCAATTGCTAGAGACAACCTTATTGACCCTGGTTAACTTTGCAAGGTAAGCCAGTGATGTATTTCTATATCATCTTGTATCATTTAAGCTGTTTAAAATGTGTACAACTTGTAACATTAGTATGTAAACGAGACACAATAGATATACTATTTACTTGGGTGTTGAGGCGTTGAATGCGCAAAACATAAAAATAATTTGATTGGAATAACAAGCACTTTTTAATATGGGTCACAATTTTCTAAAAATTGTCATTAAAATGTTGCCTTGTCTATTTAAGACAAACCATCACGTGGACAAACCCACTAAAATACATGAACAAGCAATGGTTGGTTAGTTCTTTATTTATGAGTGTAGATAGGTGTAGATAGTAATAATAATAATGCCAGCTCGGTGCACTGGCCCGGTGTATACTTACCAAATCCTCTCTCAACAGAGTTTTCATCATCATCATTATCATTATCAGCCGAAGGACGTCCACTTTTGAACATAGGTCTCCCCCACAGTTTTCCACAGTGACCAATTACTAGCAGAAGAACAGAGTTTTGTGTCAGTTAAACTAAAACACCACATAAAACCTAAAATATTTTTTCAATTATAGTTTTTCTTTCAGAATTAGGTCAATTGAATTATTAATCATTTGGGGCGTCTAAGGTTTTGCACATTTAACATTACACATTGTATAATTTCATTCGATAGAATAAAATTATATTTTTATGCTATATTTAAAAAAAAAAACAACTAATTTCTTAGATCTGATACTGTCCTAATTTCTGTTCATTTGTATTTGTAGTTATTGTACTAAAACATTTATTTCAAGTAGCAAAGACAAAACAGTATACAGACCCATAATTTTGTTAGAAAAATAATTTAAAATAAATAGTAGTAAGGGCGCTCATAGCGCAGTGGTAGCTTCGCTTTGGTAGTGATACCGAGGTTAAGCAACCTACTGCGCGGTTTGGATGGGTGACCATTCCGACCGTTTAATTAAGTGATGTATATCACGATCATCTCCGTGCTTAGGCACGTTAAGCCGTTGGTCCCAACGAATTTCGCTTGATATTAGTCGTTAAGCCTAATCAGATGCGTATGTGCGGCTTGATAACATCTGACAGCAAGACTGGTCGCTTGCCTTGCAAACACCTCTCCACCAATCCGCACTGAGCCCGCGCGTGGTGGAGTATAGCTTAAACTACCTCATAGTTGAGGTAAGGTAACATGCATCCCACTGCTGGGCAAAGGGCCCAAAGCATTTGGATGTTACAGGCTAACATTACTTTTTTTTATTTAATAATAATCAGCATCAAATAATATTTAAAAAAACGGCTACGCGGCTTCAGAAATAAACTACCACTAAAAACAATTACAATTTCCGATGAAGTCATGAAATATAGCCTGGTGACAGATAGACACAGACAGACGGACGGACAGCAGAGTCTTAGTAATGGGGTCCCATTTTACCCTTTCAGTACGGAACCCTAAAAAGTGGGTAAAACCAACTAATGTCAAATGTTAAACAGAAATAAAATTCTACGTCATCCGCATTGTTACCCATTTCGCACATGCAATATTTATGAGATCAAAATTTACCAGAATCTTTTCATAGTTTTTAATACTTTGTATTTTTACCACGAACGGTATAATTTTATGCAGATTCATTCATGTAATACTGAGTGTATGTCTGCATAGATAGTACGCCACTACGCAGCGCAGGTATACATACAGAACAGCGACACAGTTATTAGCAACCTACATACTATTATCAGGCGTTATGCTCCACTAGATCAATTAATTGCTTGCTAGTCATCCATATAAAATATTCTTTGTCATATTTCCAGTGGTTTTACGCGACCATGTTCACAAATTGACTTTAAAAAAAAGTTAAAACCGACTTCAAAACCAAAATGCACTAAAAAGTCTTAAATAAACTTGACTATTGAAAGGAAAGGAACCCATTTTAGGCAAAATATCACAGCGCCGACTCCAAAAAGTAATTGTACTTTTTGGAGTTGGTGCTGTGTTATTTGATGCTTGATGGTCAAAGTGATGGCACCAACTCCAAAAAGTAATTGTTTGCCTAAAATGGGTTCCTTTCCTTTCAATAGTCAAGAGTTTATTTAAGCCTTTTTAGTGCATTTTGGTTTTGAAGTCGGTTTTTTTAACTGTTTTTAAAGTTAATTTTATTTTTTGATTTTTAGAGATTACAGGAGAAGGAGGGGGGAGTTGCACCTTATGACTCAGTTTTTTAAGAAGCTACAAACTATCTATTATAAGTTCTTTCATTATAATTACTGAACTCCTAATCGTTAAGATGTTCCACGATCAGCTTAGCCCCATAAGATGTTGACTATCAGACTTAACAACACATCAACATTAAGATTCTAGTAAAGAAACACTATACGTGCCTTTAAAATTTGAGAGTTTCTCTCGATTACACCAAGATCTCATCATCAGATCCCAAATTGGAAAAAATGGGACCAACTAGAAGGTACACCCTCTAAGAAGGCGAAAAATTTTTCGAATCGGTCGACATATGACTGAGATATGAGGTAACATAGATACAAAAAAAACACATTCGAATTGATAACCTCCTCCTTTTTTGAAGTTGGTTAATAACCTCCTCCTTTTTTAAAGTCGGTTAAAAATTTGTTATAAATTGACGAGTATGTTTGTTTAAACGCGTTAATCTTAGTAAATACTACTGGTCCGATTGCGTTACATAGCTTATTTATCGAGGAACATTACGCTATGTACTATGTACGTAGGTAGGATCTATTATAAGCGGAATGGAATAAAAATGCGCGCGAGGACGAAGTCGCGGGGGATACCCAGTGTATAGTCTATAATTTACATAACCCTATGCGGCGATCGAGGCCCAATTATTTCATGCTCAATTGTTACGGGTACGTATTATAATACCGAAAGTTCATAATACCTACAAATGAAATACCTACGCTTGAAACGTCGAAAATCAAAATACCGAACAAATGAAATACCTTTACTCGATATACCGAAGCTCAATATGCCGAATTTCAAATAACCGAAAGTTCAAAATCCCGAGAGTTCGAAATCCCGAAAGTTTGAAATACCGAAGGTTCATATCCCGAATGTTTCAAAACCCGAAGATTACTATACCTACAGTTAGTATACCGAAGTTCAAAATCCCGAAAGTAAGATTAACTTTGCGGTAGGCATGCAGCATGCAAGTAATCAAACAGACATGCATGTAGCAAGCAGGCATGCAGCATGCAAGCAATCAAGCAGGCATGCAGCATGCATGCAATCAAGCAGGCATGCAGCATGCAAACAATCAATCAAGCAGGCATGCATGCATGTAGCAAGCAGGCCTGCAGCATGCAAGCAATCAAACAGGCATGCATGTAGCAGCAAGCATAGGTTTTGCTCTTCTCCGGCGCTGCGGGAAGTGCAGCCCTTTCGCCCTAGCGTAGCGAATCTCAGGCACCCACGCTCGCCTCCGCAGCTTCGGCTTCTGGTCGCCTTCGGCGACCAGCCTCAGCCGCTCCAGCTCGCACGGGAGCCTGAGATTTGCTACAGCGGGCGAGGGCTGCTCTCCCTCCGCGCCTCCGGCTTTTGAATTACACTCTAGTATCGGACAGACTAGTACCACGGCGAAGGACCACGGCGATTCGGGGTCAATCAAAATTTGTTTTTCTTAATGAACCTCATCTTAATGGTATACAATTTGTTTGGCGTTTCGTTCATAGGTCTTGTAAATTCAGTATTTTTAATCTTCGGGTTTTAAATTTTTCGGTATATTAAACTTTCGGTCATATAAACAGTCGGTATATTGAACTTCGGTCATATGAACAGTCGGTATTTTAAAATTCGGCATTTTAGTATTCGGCATTCCAATCATAGGTCTTATAAGATTCGGTATTTTGAATTTTCGGGATTTCAAACTTTCGGTATTTAGAACTTTCGATCATATAAACATTCGGCATTCTAAAATTCGGCCTTCCGTTCGTAGGGCTTATGAAATTCGGTATTTTGAAATTCGGTATTGTAATACGTACCCATTGTTACCCCAGAGACCCAATTATTCACATCAAGTAATAAGCCAAATAATCTTTTTGGTTCCTGCATTCACTATGCTGCGGATAACTCGTTAGTCCTTGAGCAAGCACGTAGGCACCTACCGTAATCGTAATCCATATTACATCTAACTTAATAACCATGTTAACATGAGCTTGATTATCGTTAATTGATATATCCTTGTTTTAGTTTAATGGCAACAAATGCTGCAAGGTACAGAATGGTGGCCGGCAAGAACGTATCCCTACTGGAGTTCGGATTGCGCAGAGCACAAGGCCCCGACGGCGGCCTGTCCGCGTCCAAATATGCATACATTGGTAAATATATTTTTTGTATGTAAAATAATTCTCCGTCATGGTTACATAAAATGTTAGTCAAATTTTACGTCGAGAAAACGAAGGCGCTGTGTAATACAACGGCGTTATGCTGATTCTAGACAGGATGCCTTGACACTTTATGAATGTTTTATAGGTCCTCTTTTTTGGCATAAAATAGCGTAAATGAACTTTATATCGATTGTATTAGCGTGTTGCCGCCGCCAGGCAGGTGAAACCGATCTCGCCGTGCCAGGTACGCGCCGCCCGCCCTGCTCCAACTTGAGCAATATAACACACCGACGCGCCACTGACTCATGAGAAGCTCCAATAGCGAATATACTTTTATTTAATAGGTTTAATCAGGCAAGTTTTCGCGAACTTTGCCCTTGAACACCGACATACCGCTAGTCATGCCTACCAAAGTTTCCAATTCCTAACCGTGCTATCAAAATTGTACGATCTACCTCAATAACTTCACGTACCTATCTTTACGGCTTTTTATTAGTCTGTTACGTAACTTACACACTGTGACAGACAAGCCCTCGAATTGCATGAGTTCTACTCACGACTGCGTTAGACTTGAGTAAAAAAGTCGTTGACTTTTAATAAACGTTGTTGTTGATATCATTCAACGTAATTGCTGAGCTACATCAGCGCTCCTTATAGAAAGATGAGCTAACTGTAGCTAGTAGAACTCATGGGTTAATAGTATAATAGAGGTACGACTAGCGAGACTGGATAGGAAATAATAGAAGGAACAGTATTTATTAGCGACGTCATGGACATTTATAAATTGTATCCAATTACAGTTTATTTATAAATTTTACCTTGATGATACATGTTGAGGTAATTTCAGATCGATTGCAGTTTTAATGTTTATTTCCAGGCGGTTTCGATGGCACGAGTAACGTGTTGGCCGGGAAAATGTTCAACATACCCGTTAAGGGGACGCACGCGCACTCGTTCGTGACGTCATTCAGCACGCTGGATGACGTGCACTCCGCAGGGCTGCGACACGCGGAGACGCAAGAGCCCCGCAACTTGCTAGAACTGGCCACCGAGTGGCGCAACCGTGTGTCCGCCGTCATTGACATCTCCCCCGAGGAGGCCAGCGACGGCGAACTCGCAGCCCTAATCTCGTATGCCATAGCCTTCCCGACAGGTTTCCTGGCTCTAGTGGATACGTACGATGTCAAGAGGTATAATTTTCAAGGCTTACCGTCACGACACAGGCAGCATATGAATGGGCAGGCTGGCTACAATAGCAACTGTGGATTCAATGTACTAAAAACACCGATAAATAATTATGGATATAGCACGGTCGAACGCACACTGAGGTAAAGATGCAGACAGATGTACACTTTGACATAATTTGGTGTCAGATCAATCTTGTATTATTGTTTTGCATTGTTCATTTATGTCTAAGTTATGTGGAGTTTAAATTTATTAGATCGTTTTTGAAAGCTGGCATGCGTCCGGTTCATACATACTCCTCATTGGGATGGGCATGGATAACTCGCATTGGTGGGAGACATGTCGTCGGCACACACACGCTGGGTCCCCCGGGGCCTCTAACATTATACTCATGGCCGTAGTATGATATATTTTGTTTTGGCTTTTTCAGTGAAGCGTAAACGGACGGCGCTTCATTTCCAACCGAATGTAAATACCGAAACACGATCGAGAAGACTTACATTTGCTTCAGTGTGACGTATTGTCCTGGACTTTATGCAAAATTAGGGACAGTCTTAGTCATTGGGCACAGTTGCGTTGTATAGGGATATGCACACAATTACAGTAAATGGATTTGTGTTATATGCATGCACAGTTCATCAGTCGATCATCTACGTACCAATACGCACATTTGATGAAACACACACATTTAGTTACAGGCAGTCTTTAGCGTAGTTCAACCTCGTATTTTGATGTAGCAGTAAAATTGCGTAGCGTTGTTATACTGTACTAGTTTGGCTGGCTATGAGATCATTCTACATTATTGCGTAAACATACGTCAAATGCAAGTTCGCTGTCCTAAGTATACGATGAAGCGCTAAACGAGTCGTAAATTTGATACTGTAATGTAATGCACAAGCACTACGCATTAACATTCATTTGTTTGGTGTGCATTTAACTTTCGTTCATCACCGCTACATGCCGGCTTTTTAAAAGCATCGTTAAATCAACATCAGATGATTATTATTTGAAATGCATTTGAATAAACTAGATGTAAATTAAAATCAGGCAAAATCTCAGATAGTAGGTAGTGTTTGTTATTGTTTGGTATAAAATAAATAGGATTGACATTTTACATTGTAATCATATTTTACTGGTAGTGGTTTTTGATATGGAGTTTGTGTATTTCATTTCACGCCATGCTCTATTTGTTTGTTGTTTATTTTATTTAAAAAATAATTGGGTTTACAGAAAACTAATTATAAGTGTTCGCCAAAGTAGAAAAAAAACCTTCTTAGCTAAGGCAACATAGCAAATTACAATCATCTACAAAGTAATAACATTGATTACTATTTAATAAAAAAACACAACCTTAGTTTTGGGTTTATCTACTCATGTTAATATTTTGGCGAGTACTTTTTGATTAAGTAAGCAGAGCATGTTTGGTTGTAGGTGTGTGGTTCCACGTTATTGAGTTGCATTTTTTTTTCAACAGGAGTGGCTTGCTGAACTTTTGCGCGGTGGCTTTGGCACTTAACGACTGTGGTTATAGAGCAGTTGGCATCCGCATAGATAGTGGAGACCTAGCGTACTTGTCAGTACTAGCAAGAGAGACGTTCGACCAAATCGCAGAGGTTTTCAAACTGCCATGGTTCTCAAAACTGACGATAGTCGCGTCCAATGACATTAACGAGGAAACTATACTGAGCTTGAACGAACAGGGCCACAAAATCGATTGTTTCGGCATCGGAACTCATTTAGGTAAAGTTTATTATTATTTGATTCTTATTGAGTGAAACTATTTCTCATGAAATTCGGTTTTATGTAACATGTCTTATCTAGCTGAGTATTTGCATTTGTCTTGCATAGGTAGTTTGACCTGTGTATGAAATCGTGTATGTGCTATGAAAGTATTATTTGAATACATTTCTACTATACCTTGTGTGTTTTTTCAGTTACCTGCCAAAGACAACCAGCATTAGGTTGTGTTTACAAATTAGTGGAAATAAATGGACAGCCTCGAATCAAGTTGAGTCAAGATGTAGGCAAAGTAACGATCCCAGGACATAAAGAGGTAAATTTATTTTTTAAATATCATTGAATGATATGTGCATACATGCATGACATGTGGCTAATTGATTTTTTTATCTATAAGATATTCGATAGTGATTATTGTATCCTTCTAAATTTTGATAGGCATAAGTATAGTAAGAAGTAAAAATTAATGAAAACGTTAAATATTATTTTATCTTGCAAAGGCGATTGTACCTTGCAGCAGGAAAATTATATTGATCAGTTTATTGTATCTATTTTTAAGTTATATAATGATACTGATAAATAGGTAATGTTATGGATCGATTTTTTCAATCTGACGATTTATAGGTGCATTCACAGGTAATCGGATTACGCAAATCTTAAGACCTAAAATACCAGGATATTTTGTTAATTTCGAATAAATACGTAAAAATGTTAATACCTGATCAATCATTGGAGTGTAAAATTGGGAAAAACGCCAAAACTAAAATGGCAGCGTAAATTAGGAGATCTAGGATTTAATCATCACTAATTAGCGTTGATTAAAGCTACATTAGATATGAAAAAAATGTTTAATTACTCAAACCGTGGTCTTGAACTGGATGATAAGAGAACCATAATATATTTAGTATGTTGTAGACGACGCCAGCCAAGGTTACTTTGTATTTGTTTGTCACAAGTCCGGGCTTGCATTTGATATTTTGCAGTAGAATTCTTAACTCTTTCCATTTAAGTACTAACTACGTGATTTGATCTTCTATTTTAATTGGTACATCAGAAAACATAATAAAAAATTATGTGGGCGCAGCAATATAACAGGTGATTCCCTGTAAATGACAATATTATTTACAAGTTATGATTTAACTACCCATTCATATTTATAACTCTCAAAATATCGATCTCTTGGAGCTATGTACAAAATATAAGTCACTAGCAGTCGCCTGCGGCGTCACCCGCATAAATTACGGATTTCCCGTAAAATATTTCAACGCATTACACATTTTATTCGAACTAAGAGGCCAGAAACCATAGCGCAAACTCGTGTTGTTCATAAGCTGTGAGCATTATTTTGGTGCAGAGTTATTACTTATTGAAATCAAATGATGTAAAGGGAAATTTTGTTTGAAATGCTCAAGATCATGAATATGTTTATTTAAAAAAAAAACCGGGCAAGTGCGAGTCGGACTCGCGCACTGAGGGTTCCGTGCCAACTTTAACTGAATTAGGGAATCTACTTACTTCCACTTAGTAAAATACCACAATATTTTGTCGACTCCAAATTTAACTTTGTTTCTCAAAGTGTTTGTATGAAGTACAAAGTTATGTTTTTAGAACCTCAATGTCATTTTGAAATACCTATTTATAGACACCCCACACGCATAGGTTTGACTAAAAAAAATTTTTTTGATTTTAGTTTCATATATGGGAGTCCCCCCTTAGCAGTCATTATTTTTTATTTTTTGTATGAGAATCGGTAAGCGGTTAACAAGATACATCTTCCTACCAAATTTCAATTGTGTAATGCTTATAGTAACAGAATAAAATGACTGACATACGGACGGACAGACAGACAGAGAGACTTGACGAAACTATAAGGGTTCAGTTTTTTGCCATTCGGCTACGGAACCCTAAAAACGTGTACGGACAAAGCACGTCAAGGTAAACAGTGCGGTATCTTATGCAGTTGTATTAAGGGCTACTTTGCAACAAGACTGGGTAACCTGATGTGCTGGTGACTGTACATCATAACACCTTTGAAAGTAGTCCATATTTTTTTCATTTCTCTTGCTCGGAAAATTGAACTTTCATGTGAAGATGTGAAAAATAGCTTTTCCATCCCTAGGTTGGAAAGTAATTTAGTTTTAATTGCTAATATCAGACATAGAGTTAATGGTAATTGAGTCACATCATCTTATTAAAATAAACAAGCTTTCCATATTTTTAAGATAAGCTAAACATTAAAAGCGTGTTTATTATGGTCACTGATTTTAAAAAAATACAGTTGGTCTAATTTTTACAATTTATAATCTACAAATATAATATTCGGTTGCCCGCCATACATGGTGTTTTTTTTTTCATTTTGAATTGTCACACTTTGTTTGTCTTTGACGATATATTTTTTTGGTCGATTATTGCACATATTATGTATTAAGCAGGCGGAGGCGACTTCCCGCGAATTTGTTGTTCATTAATCTTCTTTCTCACTCCCACCTTAAGCTGTCACTCATAGCGTTATCTCATGAGGCAAAATTGAACCTGGAATTTGAAATTACCTGTGGTAGTTTTGGTGACAGTTAAGGTTGCGTTCTTTTACTATTATTATTGTCTGTGAGAAAAAATGGATCGATATTTTTAACAATGATTTGAAATATTTTATATCGTTCGCGTTTTATGTTCTCGTCTTCCGTGCCGTTACTGTCTTTCTAATCGTGTGTTTTACGTATAAAGACAGTAAACAAACTGATATGTTATGTAAAAACTTGAGGTTTCATCTCTCGCAAAACAACATAATATCTCATCATCGCATCACAATCACACAGCTAAATTTATTTATTTTTCCTCACAGGCGAAATGAAAAATAGTATGTTTAACTCGGGTGAAAGCACCCATTTCACTCTCGAATTATTAGCGCTCTCACTCCGTTCGAGCACCAAAAACATCTCGAGTGAAATGTGTCACTTTCTCCCCTTGTATAACAATAATCTATTTTTATCAAATTTATGAACATAAAAAGTTTGTAGTGAGTATACCATATCAGATAGGCATATATGCTATCGCAAACTTAATTGTAGAATTTTAAAGCGGAAC
This sequence comes from Pyrausta purpuralis, assembly GCA_963924145.1. Classification (NCBI taxonomy): domain Eukaryota; kingdom Metazoa; phylum Arthropoda; class Insecta; order Lepidoptera; family Crambidae; genus Pyrausta; species Pyrausta purpuralis. The sequence continues at coordinate 11,016,954 of OZ001659.1, read as the reverse complement.
AATCCCGTTATTCATTATTTTTATGTATCATAAACGGTTTACGCTGCGTATGCTACGGAAGCACTCAAAATAAATATTTTCCCCCAGTTTTTCATTGTTGCTCTGCTGTTATATGACGTATTGTGACTGTGTTTTATAATATATTTTTTAAATCGGTCGAGTATTTCCTGAGATTAAAGCGTTCAAACAAACAAACAAAATCTTCAGCTTTATAATATTAGTATAGATAGGACTGATAGCGTCTTGAGAAGTTGTGATTGATTAAAATCATTACTGTCAGTTTCCAGCGAGGTTATCGTAGAACTTAATCGCACATAGTTGAAAACTTTCCGCTGATGTAGTACACTAGCAACATTTTAAACAAGTACTGACTTGACTTCTAAGTATGTTTATACTCTGATTTTTAATTAGATAGACCAAAAAGACATTTAGTGGCATGCCACTTCATCGTCATTTAAAAACAGTGCTGTTCCTTAGTAATCGACAAACTCTATTTTTATTCAATCGTTACTTTAGAATGAGTAAAAAATAATTAAAAATATATAGTTTGAATTTGTGTTGTGCAAAAGTTTATAAAGCAGTTTTATTTAAAAAAAAAATCTATATAATAAAATCCGTTCCAAATTCATGTTTCCTACTAATATTCAAAATAAGTTACAATTTATACAAGAATATTGCAATTGCAAATGAAAAAGCTTTCGTTTTTACTGATATTTTTTTATTTATTTTTTAGCTGTGAAAAATGTTGTTTTTTTTATTTATCGCCCACAATTGTATTGTTACAACACTATTGTACTACGCTTGCAACATTAAAAAATAATAAGTGCAACTGAAGCTGTCATTCTGGTCTATCTAATTTAAATTCAGAGCATAGTTATAGTAGTATTACATCTTCTTTGGTGTAGTATGTCCTACATGGACGACGTCATTGTAACCTGGCCATATTGTAACATAGATAGTACTAAAAATAGTTTTTAAAGGAAGCTTCCCAATTGGTATGATCATGAATTTTTGGTAAAGCAACCATTTTATTCATCGAATCTTGTGCAGCTATAATTAATAAAAAAGATTATAGCGATGACTTAATTAAATCTTTGATATAATAGTTAGATCGATACATACCTAGGTACTTGTGTTAAAAAGTCTATCTTATCTTATATTGACATGATAAAGTCAGGCTAGACCTTATCGGGATAAGATGCTAGTGTATTTCGTTTTGATAACGCAGCTCACCGCTCTGTACTTATATTGCAAATGATCTGATAAGTAAATTACATCTACAAAGTAGCAACATTGTAATATATATGTATTATAAAATTAAGTCGTGTTAGTTAAACTACTTATAACTTAAAAACGGCTGAACCGATTTGGCTGATAATTGGTGTAGAGGTAGCTTAGAACCAGGAGAATGACATGGGATATTTTTTATCCCGTCTGACTGGGCCGGGGCTCGGGCGGAACTTGACTGGGGCGAAACAATGTTTGCTGGGACCGCTTAAATACTTATTTTTTTTAAATTACGGGGCTGGGCGTGACGGGCTGGGGGCGAAACAAAGTTTGATGGCTCCACTAGTAATTATTAAATGGTATACAGGTTGTCTCAAGAAAGGTGTACCAGTGGGTGTATGGTGGTAGATTTGACCCCCATGTATGTTCAGAGAACTCAACAGTTTTCGAGTTATTGTGTTTCGAACGAATTATTACCCGATTGGGACTTGATTCCGAAAAACACGTAACAAATAATCGGATAATGTAAAAGTCTCATTTTTTGTATTTTAACGATATACCATATAAAAATAATATTGAAATCATAGACTTAATAGTTTTCCAAAACATAAGCATTATTTATTATTAGTTGAAAAATAAAGAAAATTATTCAGTTTCTTTACCAAGTTCTTTTTCAAAATGATGTATTAGGAAAAGGTTTTGGCACGTACCTTATTATTTAGCTGTCGCCAATGCCCGCCGGACACTGGCTGGCCGGGCATAATATTATTATGTTGGAATAGAATAACTTATTTATTCTTTTACCAAAAAAATATTTTAAACCAAACCGAAATCGCGTTGTTAATTATTTGCACACCCGCCGGCGCGCATTATAGGACCGCATTCCTAATTATCATTCCTGTTAATAAATGAAAACCTATAAAGATATTGAAAACATTATCTACGAGAATATTTATATTTACATTTCACACCCACGGACATCATACGGGTATCATACGCGTTGCACACTGGCATCATTTATGGGTTGTATACGGATTCGTAGGCAAGGTGTTGCTTTTCTCGACTGACACGTTCCTAGCTAGAAATCATATGGGATAGGAAGCAGAAACTTGTAGAGTGCACGAAGCAAGTGCCGATCGGTGAAGCAGCCTTTCTAGAAGGCACGGAGGAGAAAGTCCGGTCGGCGTCTCCCGCGATTCGGGTCGTATGCCAAGACGGCAGAAAGACTCATGGGAGGTGATGGGATTGACACGTTCCTAGCAAGATCATGGTATGGTCCGATGCAGTGGGAAAAAAGCTTTAATCTATACGGGAAAAAAATGATTTCTAAAAGTGCTGAGAAAAACAGATGGTTCTTAATGCCGTGCACACCACCCTCATGGAGGTCAAATCGATAGCCCTTGATTTCCTCCACCACCAAACTTGCTGGTACACTCATCTGGGGACACCCTGTATTGTCAAAACTGGTGGCATCATCCACGATACTTTCTTGTGTCTAATGTTATTTCAGTTGAGTCTAATTGGTGTTGCAACTCTTCATAATACTAGCAAAAGTATTTCTTGCAATAAGTTTGTAAATCAAACACATAAACTCTGATTTTTAATTAGACAGACCAGAATGACAGCTTCAATCGAACTTTTTACCCGACTACGGCGTAGCAAAAAGGAGGGTTATGATTTTGTCCTGTATGTATGTATGTATGTGGGTATGGATGTTCATCTGTCCCCTCATAACTACTAAACTAATTATCATAATTGGACAAATGAGGTGTCGTTAGAAGCCTTTTGATCGGCCGCTAGTTATAGGCTACATGAAGTTACGTTAAATTCACTACAGCGCCCTCTAGGAGACTTAAAGTAAAGAACTAAAAAATATATTTACTTACGGTGTCGTGTGAGGTATCAAATGAAAGAGCTCTTTTAGCACATTTCAAATCTGTAAACAATATAAGCTATTGCTCACGGCTTCGCTTGCAATCACCTGATAAATGCAAGAATTTATATACTCACTTTTAAACTAGTTAGGAGTTAGGTACTAAACTAGGTATGCTCTGCATAATAATTATACCTAACATAAATTTACATAACTCAAAAAAAGTTAAATAAAAATAAATTTTATAAAACAAAAACCCGACTACTTAAAACACGCTCTAAAAAGTACGAAACAAGAAAATAGTCTTAAAGGATAGCCGTCGTCGTATGCCACTTTGATTTTATTTTATTATTATAATGAATCTGTTTTGCTACTGTAGGTGGCATACGACCACGGCTATCCTTTAAGACTATTATCTTGTTTCTTACTTTTTAGAGCGTGTTTTAAGTAGTTAGGTTTTAGTTTTATAAACTTTATTTTTTATTTTTTAATGGTGCAAGCGTTGTACCGATAGTTTTGTAACAATTTAATTGTACGCGATTAATTGAACTTGTGATATGAATTTTCAATAATGCGATTTTACTCATTTCGATAAAAAATTCATGTGAACCATACTTAAAGATATAAATAAACGTTATACATAAAACAGTTTTTGGGAGGAGGAGTAATCAAAACCTAGGTACAGTCGCCGTCAGATATATTGGAGCAGACAAAGTGACCAATACTTAATACTTCTGAACAGGTTAAAATGACAATTAGTTCCATACACTAAAAGTTACCATTAATATCATAACATTCATTACTTCATAAATATCTGAGCAGATGTTAGTCAATAACTTCTATACACACAACTAACCAATAATATCTGCACACTCACTTGCCTGAATTCATTTATTGCATGACACTTTTATGACAGTGATGACAACTGAAAACTACAAAGCGTTACAAACTGCCAGCGTCATATTACTATAATATAAACTATGAAAAGAGTTCCTATTTTTAAATAGTTTTTATAGTTACGTTGGAAGCACTTCATTCTGCAATTTTCCTCGATTGCTCAGATATTTAAGACTTGACTGCGTAGATACATTTGACGTTATGAGTGTTGATATATTATTGGTTAGTTGTGTGTATAGAAGTTATTGACTAGCTTCTGCTCAGATACGAATGAAGTAATGAATGTTTTAATATTAATGGTAACTTGTAGTGTATGGAACTTATTGACATTTTAAACTATTCAGAAGTATTTGGTCACTTTGTCTGCTCCAATATATCTGACGGCGACTGTACTTATCTTGCAATTGCAATATTACTTTATTATAACTTATTTTATAATACTTTTCATAAACAATAATCATAATCTTTGCAGGAAACGTGTTTTTTATAAACAGATTTCATTTGTTTTTTTTTTTATAATCGATTATAAACAGTAATTGAATGAAATTTTTTTTTCACCACGAAAGATTTGCGAGAAATTTACGGACAAACATTGTCCGCAAATATCTCGCGTTCAGTTGGATCGATTTTGATGCGGCTTTCTCTAAAAATTTTTTATACTGAGTAGAAGATTTTAGTTCAATCAAGTACATTGTAACTTAAACAATAACTAGATACGACAAAAAAATAATCACAAAAATGGAACCGCCTTCAAAAACAAACACAAAAGTACTAAAATAACGCTAATACGAAAAACAAACTCATTGTTAATTTTTCAGGCTTACCGATTGTTCGGCGCGGACGGACACGCGCTCATCGACTTGCTGCAAAGGTCGTCAGAGCCCGCGCCCGCGGTGGGACAGAAGGTGCTCTGCCGACACCCCTTCCAGGAGTCCAAGCGGGCGTACGTCATCCCTAGCAAGGTGGAGCATCTTTATAAGGTGAGACGGTGAACATAGCTATGACGTTCCCTTGAAACTGCCTCGACTCGGACTCGACTGAGGAACCCTCGAGGATGCCTCGAAATCGGTATTCTAAGTCAAAACGAACGACGATGAGGTACCTCGTTACGTTGAGTGGAGGAAAAGTGGCACAGATTATGCGATACTCACTGATTTTTACAGGACTTTGTAGTCTATGCTCGATTTTTGCTCTCTATGAATACTGATAAATTGAGACGCTTGACGAGACATACTCTAGATTAGTATGAGTGGAGTCAAGGGTACGTCTTAACATACGGTTGTTAATATTTATGTAAGCATGACTCTAAGAGCGAGAAGAATGACTAAAGTTATTAATACGTGTCTTACCGTGCAGTTGGTAAAATCAAGAGAAGAAGAAAATGCTAATCTTTTGCAACAAGATCTAGACAAATTGACTGAATGGCGTTGGAATGTGGTATGCAACTAAACGCCAATAAATGTTTTCAGGTCGTTTTTACACGTAAAATTAACCCATTACAAACGTAATACTCAATGAGTGGCATCAATTTAAAATAAATAGACAATTAGAGACCTTGGCGTCATATTTGATAAAAAAATACATAAACACATATTAAAAGCATTGTAAAAAAGCGTATAAAAATCTGGGGTTTATATTTTAAAATAACAAATTATTCAAAAAACAAAAACTTAAATACTATACAATTGTTAAGTGCGTAGTATACTGAAATATGGCAGCATATTATGGCGTCCTCATTTCGCGGTACATATGTTACGGCTAGAGCGGATTCAAAAAAGGTTTACGTGGGACCTGGATTACTCGATCTATCGGGCTATCTAAGGAAAAACGATCATATTCTAATAGACTGAACTATTTTTTATGTTACTGTTATTTTAACGATTAGACATTAATCGAGATGAAATTTATACATAAAGTATCAAATAGTGCAATATAAATTGCTTTAAGATAAATTGCTCTATTGTTTTGAACCAAATCTGCTTTAGAGTGCCGCGTCATCCCATTACACCTCTATGCCCTTCACTTCTCCGTACCTACTGTTTCGGGTACTAAGTCAGATAGTCAGCATTGCAGAATAGTAAATCAGCATAGTAGCCATATTCATCTGTTCAATGATATGATCCGAAATATTACAAGAACAGTGCTAAAAGAATTAAAATAAGTAAGATGCTTAATGAACATATACATACGTTTAATAGTATAATTAGGTCTGTTAATCCGTTTGATGTTGCATGTGGTATTTACCAGTAAAAAGTTTCTGTATTTAATTTGTTTTAAGTCGATAAAAAGTAAAACAATTAAAACGTAAAACATTTGAGAAAAAAAATGATTTCATTTTGATTTTACAATGTAACAAAAAAACTAGACTGAACTAAACTAAGGCATTACCTACAAATTGATGTTAATACCTTTGCTGTGAATCAATAACTCTTGGCGTTATGATAAATTGAATATACGGGAATGCTGCGACTGCTGAAAGAGATTCGTATTTAATACCTAATTTTCTACTTGTTTTATGCACTAACTAAGTCATTCCCTAAATACTGACGTTAATATCTTCGCTTTAAGTCAACCAGTCTAGCCGTTATAATTAATTCGACGACCTCCGTGGTGTAGTGGCTAAGCACGCTGTGTTTTAAGCAGGGCTTGGAAACCGGTATTTTTTTTGAACCGGTTTGACGAAAATACATGTGGAACTTATTGAAAAAGGTTATGTTCCTTTAAACCGGTTTGGAAAAATATGGGTATTTTGCATTAACCGGTTCAACTTTTCGTTCAGGCAGGACAACCACTCTGAACTTCTTTAAGATCTGTAAGCGTTGATCGCATCTGACGTTTGTTTCTGAATCTGATAATTAGTTTAACATCTTTTGAAGAATATTCGGTTTAAAAACAAGTCGCGTTGCGATCGTCGCGAGCGGCTACGAATTAACCGGTTTATTGAGGTTCACAGTATCGCTTTTATTTGGTTCCGCTCCGGAACGGAATTTTACGATAAAACCGGTTTAACCGTTATAATACCGGTAAATCTTGAACCGGTTTCAAGCCCTGGTTTTAAGGCGTCGCCTAGTGGTCAAGGCGTGATCTTTTTTGTAACATTGAAAAATAAGAGAACCTTTTTTCTAAAATGTATTATGTTTCAAGTGTTTTTTTACAATTTTAATGGAAGTTTTTGGTATTTTTAAAGATGGTAACTCGTTACCTACCTTTTTAACTGTCCAATGTTTTTTTTTGCTAAAATGTCTATGAATCGGTGGATATTGCTAAGTACATTAATCCACCCGTTCTCAGAAACAAACAAAAAAATGCTAGAAAAGTTAGATACGGGATTGCTACCATGTACCTTATTATTTATGAGTTTCCGATCAGTAACTCCGTGATCATGGCGCTTGCAACAGTGCCGAAATACATGGTAGAAATCCTGTATCTAACTTTTCTAATGTTAGTGACCATGAAAGTTTAAAACAAAAATTATGCTGTATTTTTGAAAGTAGGGATTTTATTATAACGGGTTTGTCAATAAAATTTATCATATTTCTGTGCCCTAACACACTGTATATTGCCACTGCACATTTGTTTTAGACACATGTTTACTTTCATCTAACTCGATCATCGAGACGAATTATCTTAGACGTTTTAAAATTGTTATTAAAATCGAATCGTTTACACTTGCAGGTGTACTGGAAAGACGGTTGCGTGTGCGTGCAGCCTAAGCCGTTGTTAGAGGTGCGCGCGCGCGTTCAGTCTTCGTTGCGCACGCTGCGGCAGGACATCAAGAGGAACTTGAACCCTACGCCTTACAAGGTAATGACCATTTTACAATACTTTGTATGTCCATATCGGATTGGAAAGAAAACAATCAATGCGTTGTGTTCGCGTAAACTTCAAAACAGATTATTTACCCTTTTTTGTTATCGCTACCAAATATTTGGTTAAATACTAATAGCTAACGGTTTTTTTTACAACTACAATCGCCATTAGCTATGCATTTCCTCAGCTTTTGTACCGATTACGCCGGGAATTCGATCAGTGTATGTTGCACTAAAGAGAGGTGACGTTCCTTTTCCGTTTCCCCCTGCGAGCTGAGGCTATGTAACACGTTTTTTTTCTTCAAATTGGATTAGAACTTTTCAATAAACAAAACTCTTCAGCATAGCAGTACAGATGTGTTATTGTTTTTGCCTAAACTTTGAATCAAATTAGTATGAATTTCATAACATTGTTTTATTTTGGTTAATTCAGGTGGCCGTCAGTGATGACCTCTACAATTTCATCCATGACTTGTGGCTTCAAAACGCGCCCATCGGAGAACTTTCGTGAAAATAAATCAAAACTAATCCTCATCCCAATAATCGAGCTAACCGATCCAACTATTATGGTTGTCATAAAAAAACGAATGATAGAAGTTATCACGGAAGATACACTTAAATATTTATTCCAGTGTCCCAAAGTTTTAATTTAAGCGTATTTTTTAGACGTAAGCGAAATCAAATTTGCACAAAAAAGAAACACTTTATTTATTTGTTGCATGTTGATTATTTGTTAATAGTTTATTGCCTTGCCATGAAAATATGGAACCAAAGTTATTTTGTAATGTCACAATGAAAACACGTTAATTTATTGGCTTATTGATTTGTGTCTATTAATCTAAGTGATAAGAATAAGTGAAAGTATAAAATACTTCACTGAAGTTATGAACACTGTAATGTTCGAGAATGTATTTAAAATCGAACAAAGGATTTTTTATAACAAAAGAGAAAACTCACATGAATTACTCGAGAATTACTTAAATACAATGTGTTAAATTTACACTTCATCAAACTCTCAGGAAGTGATCTCCTCGCGGGACCAACTTAAAAATCGAGAAAAAAAATCAGCTGTTCCATACAAAAACTCATTTCATCTCGGAGAAAATGTATGGAACAGCTGTTTTTTTTTCTCGTTTTCGAAGTAGTAGGGAATAGCGAATAGCAAAAGTTGTTCAAAACCATCATTAGAGCACTCCCTAAAAGATTGATCAAGTGAAAAAATTAACACATTGTTTATTCGAACACCAGTTTCCCATCATAGTAAATACTTACATAAAAATGTATAAGTTATTTGAACTAGTCAAATTAGTTTTTAAAGTTCACTTTATACACTTGATGGTGTAAATTTTGTTACGACAAAAACTGTGATTATATTTTATACAGCGCAGCGTAGAAACTTTAGTTAGTAGGTTACACTTGAACGAATTAATCCAAGAGGTTACATAGTAAATTGGTAAAAAGAAATGTATGTACAGTTACGAAATATATATATCTATGTATATGTATATAATACGGGTGTATTTTAGAAACTCATTATTACATTTCATTGTAATTGTTTTAACTAACTGTCAGAAGGTGTAATTATTATATTTTGATAAATAGCTACGTAATGACTTGAGTAAATTCTAATCTGGCACTTTTATGAAATTAATAATTAAATAAATTAAAAGGTAACTTTTCATACCTAAATGAAGTTATTAGTGAAGATAAAACACGTGTTTCTGTAGGTCACTATTAGTGACTCTAAAAGTTAATACAATTATTATGTACATTGTATAATGTAGTTGTCTAGTAGTTTTGGTACTCAGGTGCCTTTCCAACTTCTTAGGTTTTATATTTATGATCCATGGTAATTTCGCATTCCTTAGTGTCTGAAAATAAGTTACATACCGACCAATAGCAGACCATTACCTAGTAGATTAAGATTAAATCTTAATGGTAGTTAAGGGGAATCTGTTGTTTATTTTAGGAAATATTATATAATGGTACAATTTAAGTGAAAGTAGTGTTATTTTGTAGAACAAGAATTTTGGTAGCTGTACAAACTTAGAGCATGCTATTAGTATATGTATATTAGTGCATTTGGTTTAGTAACAATGTTAAATAATATTTCTAAGTATTTAAATGTTAGAATTCGCATTTCAAACACACACAAAAATAAATCTATTTTGTATACCGAATAAACAATTAGGGAATGGTTTTAATTTATTGGTTTACATCACAATATGCACTATTAAGAAGCACTTTGTTATACTTGTAATACATGTAAGATGTTTTCAATAAGGCTTAAATTTGCTAAGTAAAAAAATGAACGTGAGTGCAACAAATGTATATTACTTGGCTTGGACAACTTCCTAGCAGAGCGCAAGAAGGAAAGGAACGGGGTAAAGACGATAATCGTGGAAAAGTGTTAGTTAAGAGTTACCTTACAAAAGCACCACCACGTTGACAAAATGCTCTCAAAGTCGATTGTCCTACCGTGCCGGAAAGGAAAGTGGCGATTCTCCACACAAGCACAACACAATAATGTTCAAGATAGATCAAGGTTTTATTCTAAACTTTGAAGAGAGTTTCGTAATGCTCATGATGCGATTCGTAAGGAAGGAGGGCCTAATAAAACTACTTACTAGCTAGGCTAGATGGAAATGATGATGATGATGATGATGTTATGTTTTACGCACAAATTAGTTTGAAATTTCAGCATCATTTTGTATTTTTTACGTTTTTAGTATTTTATAGCTATGTAGTTCCAGCGAAATCAGGAATATTCTTTAAGGTTCAATGTAATTAAAGTATTCATTTCGTCGTTATTGCTTTACACTTTTATTCATGTTTATTATTGTTACATAAATATTACACAATGGTAGATCCAAACATATTCAACAAATTAAAAAGCAATACTTAGATCATGTGTTAATTTTGGTTGATTTCAATATGTGTATTTGATAGTAAAGGAAATTTATCTTTCTTAAGTTATGAAATTGAATGTCTATATTAAAATTAATGATAACATGTATGTAAATAACAGACTTACGGCCGAATTAAGAGACGTCATTTATGTTTTAAATCTTCTTTATGTGTAATAATGACATGAATCAATGTTTTTTCTTGAGCATCTGTTTATATTAATGATTTTCTCTGAGTATGGTACAATATGAGTCAAACGAGATAAGTACAAATTAAAGAGTATGAAGTAATCCCCTTCAAATAAGATAGCATATAACATTCAAACGCAATATGGTTTCTGTGCCTTTAATATCAAAATATGTGAAGCTTTTTAATAAATCCCTACATATGTGAGTTAAGTATACACGTTAAATGCTTTTTCTGGCATAGTAATTTATGCAAATAAAAGATTACATTTTTAAAATAAATTTTACTTCTGAATATTAAGCAACATTATTAATTATACAGGGTGAAATTTTAATCAGTGACCAAATTTTTTCTGATGATTCCACTGATGAATATGAACAACTTTTACTACGGGAGCAATAGTGAAATAGAGAAAAAAAACAGCTGTTCCATACAAAAGCTCAATTGGCGCCCGTCAAAATATATGGAACAGCTTTTTTTTTCTCCCGATTCCACTTTTGCTTCCGTATTAAAATTTGTTCATATTCATCAGTGGAGACTTCACTTAAAACTTGAACGAAAATCACTCGCCATTTCGAAGCGAGTGATTCATTAAAAAAAGTAAAAACCGACTTCAAAACCAAAATGCACTAAAAAGTCTTAAATAACCCCTTCACCATTGAAAGGAAAGGAATCCGTTTTAGGCAAACAATTTCTTTTTGGAGTCGGTGCTGTGATAGTTGATGCTTGATGGTCAAAGTGATGGCACCGACGTAAAAGTTTATTTTATTTCTTAATTTTTAGTGATTACATAAGAGGGGGGGGGGGGGGGGGGGAGTTGCACCTTATGATTCTATTTTTTTAAGAAGCTTCAAATTACTTACCAAAAGTTCCGTCATTATAATTACTGAACTCCTAAGCGTTAAGGAGTTCCACCATCAGCTCAGCCCGACAAAATATTGACTATCAGACGTAACAACACGTCAACATTAAGATTCTAGTAAAGAAACACTATACGTGCCTTTAAAATTTAGTGTACATCCGGCCGTCTGAGCCAGGCTTCTATAGAGATCTTGCATATCTAGGCTTATAAGGAATCGTTAGTGACGCTGATGTATCCAGGTTTCATCGTTTGTGACGCAATAGTTTTCTTGGAAAATCAAAAAAACTAGGCTCAGACAGCCAGAATTTCGCATTTTCTGACTTTCCAGATCTCAACTATCAGAGGGTTTCAGGTCGCTGTTTCTTATAAAATGTGATGTGACGCGTTAGTGACGGTCATCCGAAGTAGTTTCATCCATTTTAATCCAGTACTTTTTGAGAAATCGTGATCAACGTGTGGCTCAGACAGCCTGATATCCGGTCGTCTGAGCCAACTTGTTTTTCTCTATATTTCACGAAATGTTACGTTTCGGACAAATGTTTTTAGGATTTACTGATGTGACGACGTTAGTGACAGCTCTCGACCAGATTTGAACCTTCGTGACGCACGCGTTTTGGAGAAATTGAAAAAAAACTGCTGGCTCAGACAGCCGGATGCTGGCTGTCTGAGCCACCCAGTTCTACCACTTCCAGGTGTTGTACGAAGCTGAAAACTCATCTAATCTGATGTGACGCGGCCTCTAAGTACAAAAAATCGTAAGTGACGGCTCTATACGCCGCCAATCAAAAGTTATAAGCATTTCAAATGTTTTCCATACATCGATGCATTTGGGTGGCCACACTTCGCACTCTTTATGGAAACGGAAAGACAATTTAGTAGAAAATGTAAGCTAAAGCCCCTCATACCAAAGCGGATGCTTTCTCCTGCTATTTAAATATTTAATTACGTAGTAAATAACTACGCCGATGAAGGAAAATATGTTAATTATTTATGGTCTCAGGTATTCCAAGGAAAAAAATCGTTAGATTACTATTTATTTGAAAACAACCGCCAATTTATCGAAGGTACTACAATATTAGAGAATTTTGGTAAGGTACATACTACTTACATACTACTCGACTCTTCCCATGTGATTTTACGGCCCACTTGGGACAAGATGCAAAAAATCAATATAAATACTATCTTAATCCTGCAAGTCGTTTCCTTTTTTGTTTGGATGGAAAACTTAGTAATTCATTGACTCGTCCCACCATGCCTATATAATATTTGGGACGAAATGCGGAAAATCAAAGATATATTTACAAACTGCAGCTCGTCCTGAGTAATTCTTAAACTTTCTTAACGTTTAAAAAAAGGCTTTTATTTTTATTTCTACTTTAAAGAGATGATCTTACCAAGATTATCAGACCATGTACACTTGTATAGGCTCATATTTTATTCACCATTAAAAAAAATCAGGAATATGCTATCAAGTTAAAGAAAATATGTTAAAAAAGAACATTAAAACACTTTTTAATCACTGTTAATTCGACATGCAAGATAGCGTCAGACGAAAAAGAAGACATTTACAGTGATGACAGTTGCTGAAAAAAAATCCGCACTACTGATTAGTGACTGATGTACTGACAAGGAAACCTGCACTTACGAAGTTAATCATTAAAAAATGCATTTAAAGAAATTTATGGTGATAATAGTGGGCTAGTTATACTAAAAGGCGGCACAAAGACTTATGACAACAATCAGGCATGTTTTGAGGTGAGCTCCAGACTCAGACCTCAGTAAGTAGAGCAGTATTTAGTTGGACTACTTACTACTTTTACTAGGCGTAGTCAGCGATCTCTTGAAAAAAGCTAGGCTCTAGGCTGACTAGGCATACTCAGCGCTTTGCACTTACTTTTTTACTCGGCGTTTAGATAGCTGTTTACTGATAATTCTGATATTACCTAACGTCTAAGAATTACCATGTGGAAGTCTCCTGTTCTTGATATTTTAGTAATAATAAAGTTATTTTACGAATTGTTTCTGGTGTAGCATTTATACAAATAGTAGTTCATCAATTCATCCCATACATGTCTACAGCTTATTTTGGACGAGATTCAGATAATTTAATCAAATGATTTTTAACGTCATTTAATGTAATCAAAAAGTTAAAACTATCAATATGAGTATAATCAGAAAAAAAAACAATAATATTGTTACAAAAAAGTTAACACAATTTTGTTGTATGTAAGGAAACCCTTTTAATGATTACAAAGTGAAATATAATATACATCTGATAAAACAATTTTAGTCAAATGTGAATAATACTCCTCGTAAATAGGTATACTATACTCGTCATAAAACCAATAAAGTCTACGAACTAAGTAAAAATCCACGAGCACAAAACTTACATCATTGCTTTATTAAAACAAAATAATTATTGACAAGTAATAATTATTTTGTTGATGAACATAATGAACATAAACTTTAAAAGAAGATAAACGCTACAACCTGTGGCAATAAACATGACAGGTCCAAAACAAAATATATTTTTTTCATTTTATTTCATTATTTTCGTAAGTTGGTTTCTACGCACCTCTCTTACCGCCATATCCATTGTTACTTACTTACATTTTTATTTATTATGTATACATTTTGTAACATACATATTTAAACTTTCTTGTAAACAATCAACAACAATCTTTTGGGCTATAAAAATAAATGATATTAAGTGGATGATTTCTTTCCATCCTGCATAATTTTATAGTGTATCTATATATTTTTATATATATGATCAGCCATTTGACCACTATCACAACTGGTGGTAAGTGATGATGTCGTCGAGGATTGGTCATGTAATCCTCGACGACATCATCACGTGGATCAGTAATAGCGTAATCATTCTTCTTTTGAAAATGCCCAAATTAAGGGCTTCGGGAACACCTCAGCCGGTAGCGCATTCTATTCTTTATTCTCCTGCATCAGAAATATTGTTCGAACAAAGATGGACACAAAGATGGCGCGCGTCTCGTGTTCCGAAGGTGAAATAAGGCTGGCTTAGTAATTTTTGTTCGTAATAATAATAAGCGGTCCCAGAGAACTGCGTTTCACCTTCTGCGCTGTTTTATGGTTATTATTTTGCACCCAAAAAAGCAGGAGACGATTTGCATAATGATTAAAATTAATTATTGCATCTTGTCCCAAATGGGCCGTAATAATATGGGACGAGTTGAGGAATGAGTACTTATTATGTATTTAATACCGAAAAAGTCTTATATTGTAGTAACCAGCTGGAGCTAGTGATTATTTTTAAATAAAGAGTAATTTTAAAACCTGGAATACCACATACATAATTAACATATTTTCCTTCATCGGCGTAGTTATTTACTACGTAATTAAATATTTAAATAGCAGGAGAAAGCATCCGCTTTGATATGAAGGGCTTTAGCTTACATTTTCTACTAAATTGTCTTTCCGTTTCCATAAAGAGTGCGAAGTGTGGCCACCCAAATGCATCGATGTATGGAAAACATTTGAAATGCTTATAACTTTTGATTGGCGGCATATAGAGCCGTCACTTACGATTTTTTGTACTTAGAGGCCGCGTCACATCAGATTAGATGAGTTTTCAGCTTCGTACAACACCTGGAAGTGGTAGAACTGGGTGGCTCAGACAGCCAGCATCCGGCTGTCTGAGCCAGCAGTTTTTTTTCAATTTCTCCAAAACGCGTGCGTCACGAAGGTTCAAATCTGGTCGAGAGCTGTCACTAACGTCGTCACATCAGTAAATCCTAAAAACATTTGTCCGAAACGTAACATTTCGTGAAATATAGAGAAAAACAAGTTGGCTCAGACGACCGGATATCAGGCTGTCTGAGCCACACGTTTATCACGATTTCTCAAAAAGTACTGGATTAAAATGGATGAAACTACTTCGGATGACCGTCACTAACGCGTCACATCACATTTTATAAGAAACAGCGACCTGAAACCCTCTGATAGTTGAGATCTGGAAAGTCAGAAAATGCGAAATTCTGGCTGTCTGAGCCTAGTTTTTTTGATTTTCCAAGAAAACTATTGCGTCACAAACGATGAAACCTGGATACATCAGCGTCACTAACGATTCCTTATAAGCCTAGATATGCAAGATCTCTATAGAAGCCTGGCTCAGACGGCCGGATGTACACAAAATTTAAGGGTTTCCCTCGATCACACCAAGGATCCCATCATCAGATCCCAAAATGGAAAAAATGGGACCAACTAGAAGGTATACCCTCTAAGTAGGCGAAAAATTTTTTCGATTCGGTCGACAAACGACTGAGATATGCGGTAACAAACATACAAAAAAAAAAAAAACATACAGTCGAATTGATAACCTCCTCCTTTTTTGAAGTCGGTTAAAAAATAGGGCCCCTAGCCCTCAATTTTTGAATCACTTGCGTCAAAGAATATATATGCTTGCGTCAAGATGGCGTGTGAAATTCATTGATTAATGTCAGATTTTCGAATGAAAAACAGTTTAAAACCACGCAGGGTTGATAATTAAAAATAAAACCTAATTTTGTGAGTGTTTACGTATATATTTTGTTCGGTTTTCGAAGGTTTTAAGGTCGCTTTTGAATGAAAATCACACGCCATATCCAAGCAAGTGATTCAAAAATAGAACTCCAGATCTTTTTCTGTCACAAACAGAGGAGGTCTCATTGTACCTACCTATCGATAGCCCGGTACACAAACATTTGACTAATACCAAGCGTATGGAGAGTTTTAAAAATTGCATACGGTTCCATACCAACTTTGTGTAATGCAATCACAGCGACTCGGTTCTCTTTATCACCCCACCACTACACCAGACGACCCGTCTGGTGTAGTGGTCGAGAAATCGCCTACTACGCAGCGGGTTGCGGGTTCGATCCCCGCACAATACAAACATTTGTGTGCATGAACATGTCTGTTTGTATTGGTCTGGGTGTTTTTTATGTATATCATGTTTGTATTTACTAACAAAAAGTATTTAAGTATATATCCGTTGTCTGGCTCCCATTACACAAGCTTTGAGTAGCTTACTTTGGGACTAGATGGCGATGTGTGGGAATGTCCAAAGGATATTTATTGCGATCGAACACTGTCAACCACTCCATTTTAATATCGCAAAATATTATAAGATGTATTGGCGCCAAAATTAGAAAACACAATGAGCAATCGTATAAAAAGGACAGATTCTGCGGTGGCGGAAGCTGTCGAATGCAAGAAAATAATGTTTCACTCTTTCTGATGAATACCTATTTATTATATTATATTTTATGAATTTGCATTAACAAAGTCCTCATTCATTGGAGGTAGGGGTACACCTTTTCAATCAAAATAAGTTTTTTTTGTAATCAGATTCTAACTTAATAGCAACGGGTTTTCATGCCAGTCCCTGAGACTGAATTTCATAGTATTATTTTTTACATGTTACACCGTAAAACTCAAGGTATTAGGTATGCTATATTTTATTACTAATTTTAAGATTCTTTTAAAGGTGCGTTTCATCTCTCTGGGACGTGGGGAATTTTTGGATCTCCTTCTTTGCTTCAGCAGACTACGTCCTAAGGCAGGGACCTTTGTCCCTGCGCTAAGCTGCGTAACTATAAAGGCCGATCTGCGCGCTAGTGTTATAAGTCTACCGTAGCCTACCAAAACGCACGATATCCTTCTTGTAGAATACGAAATTACTTCGGCATACTACGTTGCTTTCGTAGATAACTTGTTATAAGGAGTTGCAAGATAGAAAGTACCAAATGTGACATACCAAGCCTCGCAATCGTTCTACAGCTGAAAGAAAATCCTCTTTTACTCCTTAATCCTATAACTTTTTCATAGTTCCGTAGCCGAATGGCAAACAACGGATCCCTTATAGCTTCGTCAAGTCTGTCTGTCCGTCCGTATGTCTCAGCCACTTTATTATGTAACTATAAGGATCACACTGTTGAAATTTGGAAGGAAGATGTATCCTGTTAACTGCTTTACGATTCTTATAGAAACAATAAAATTTAAGAGGGTCTCCCATACACTAAACTAAAACCATTTTATTTTATTCAAACCTATGCGTGTGGGGTGTCTATGGATAGGTCTTTTAAAATGAGATAGAGGTTATTAGAACCATTTTCTTTTAAAGTCTAACGTTTGATGGAAGACGCTTTCCAAGTGGTAACGGGGGCAACACGGGACATTCCGGGACACCGCAACGAGTAGGATCCAGCGCTCCACCAGATCCACTGCAAGCGCTGTAGCATGGCTACGGTTCGAAGCGGAGGAACGGCTCGCAGCCATCAGACGCAAGGAGCTAGAGCTTGAGGCTGCGATGGTGAAAAAGCTCACGGCAGACCTAGCAGAGTTAGAAGACGATAGTTAGATGCAAGAAATAGAGTGGCTGGACGAGTCTGCGCCGAACGTGGATGCCGAACGGGGGAAATGCCTGGAGGCTCCACCGGAACCCAGCAATGAAGAAACGCCCGTGACCTCAAGGGCAAGATTTTGGACGTCGGGACCGGTCAACCCCAGACCACGCGCAGAAAGGAGGAGATCGTCAACCCCAAAGGGACAAGGGATTGCACAGCTGGGAGACACGTTGTCACAGATGATTGCGTCGCGACTACCATAAGTGACGGATCTACCGCTGTTCTTCGGACCACCACTTGAGTGGATACTCACTCCATATAGATATTCACTCCAATAAATCCAGATATTCACTCCATACGAAAACTTGGCACTACTACGCATTGCTCTCAGAGGTGAAGCAAAGGAAGTAGTGACGCCACTATTAGGCGGCGCAACGCACCCAGACCGAGTAATGAAGACGTTACAGCAATGTTTTCGACGCCCAGAGATGATAATAGATCAAACATATGAGGAACTTAAGCAGCTGCCGAAGATGGAAAGCACTGCGAGTGAACTTCGACGACCCGTCTGGTGTAGTGGTCGAGAAATCGCTTACTACGCAGCGGGTGCGGGTTCGATCCCCGCACAATACAAACATTTGTGTGCATGAACATGTCTGTTTGTATTGGTCTGGGTGTTTTCTATGTATAATATGTATGTATTTACAAAAAAAAAAGTATTTAAGTAATATATCCGTTGTCTGGCACCCATAACACAAGCTTTGAGTAGCTTACTTTGGGACTAGATGGCGATGTGTGGGAATGTCCAAAGTATATTTTATATTTATATTTAACTAAATTCCTTCGCAATTAAAGTTCAGAACATCGTGGCAACTCTTGACAACGTGGATCCAGCATATCTGTATAACCTATTGCTAGTGCGTTAAGTATTAGAAAAGCTAAAGCCCACTCATCAAGTCAAGGTGGTTTGGCTTCGTCGAAAATCAGCCGAGAAACACCACTCAAATCATAAGGCTCTCTGAGTTTTTAATGCAGCAAGCTGACCGTGCCCTAAAACACAGTGACAGTGGTGTAAAAAAACTAAGTCCCGATCAAGAACACTAAGAATGAGCAGAAAAGAAAGGTACTCACTGTGACGGAGACGAGCGGCAAGCCGAAAGACCAGGGCCACGATCTCTCTAATCGGAAGTTGGAGTCAGCGGACCCAGTACTTGTCTGAAGTTAAGAAGCATTGACAAACAAGTCACGAACAGCAGAACTGTCCGCGTCAAGATTAATGGAGACGACGCCAGTGGACACAGCTCTGTCATCACACTCCGAACGATGGCAGGTCTGGACCTATCGACGCAGTCGGAGCCAAACTAGGTACTGCAGTTAGAACACCTGCGAGGGCTGGATACCTCAAGCCAGACCTACCTGAACGACAAGCCACGAGTACTCATCGGAACTTAATCATCACGAGAGAGCTGCGGGCAGGAAAGCCGAATCCGAGAGAGGAGATCTTACACATCAAGGAAGATGAGAATATCAAAGATCTGGTCGAACACCATTCGGATTGAATTCGCGAAAGAAGATGACCTACGACTCCTACGAGCAACGAAGATCTTTGAAGAAACCGCGGTGAATAAAGAAGGAAGATTCGAAGAAGGTCTACCTTGGAAGATCGAAGACCTGAAGCTACTAAACAGCTACAATGCTGCCTTGAAGAGACTAAAGACAGACCAAAAAAAAAGAAGCAGTACCACGCGCAAGTGGAGAACCTGCTGAAGAAGGGATACGCCGAGCGGTGTAGTGGAGAAGAAGAAGACATTCCAGCAGCATGGTACTTACCACACTTCACGGTGAAGACCCGACCAAGCTAGGGAAGATCAGGCTTGTCTTCAACGCAGCAGCCAAGGCGAACGGAGTCTGCCTATCAGCAGCGCGTCTGTCGCTTAGATGTGAAAGCATAAATGCGCTAAGGTTGAATACAACACATCATTATGTTGACATGGATTATACATAAAATGAAAAAAAAATAACTATAAAAAATACACCATTGCCGTGCCATATCATATTCCATATAGGCAGCTAGCTGCGTAGAATGGAATGCATGTCATTTTAATCTATGGCCTTTAGGGAAGTAGTAGAGATGTCGTTTGACAGCCACCCTTCACCCTCCTATATCGATAGATAATAGTCCCCTTCATATTGATGAAGAAGATAACTGATTGTGATGGATTACCTAAATAGAAAGAATTTAATGTTCATTTGTCCAAACATCAACGTCAAGCAAGACAAAAATCAAGTTAAAGTATGATCACAGTAATGTTATCTATACAGTATTCTAACTTCATACAAACGGTCGAAACGCGAGCTTTACCTACGCGCCTCGATTTCGGCACGCATTCAGCACGCAGACAGTTGTGACTGTGCCACATATACTAGTCTATACTGATGCCAAAAAAAGTTTTAATGGGTCTATAATTTATAAGACTAATTTGTCATTTATATAAAAAAAGTGATTTACAATCCCAAAACTAAATGGAAACATAAAGTAGGCAATTGTAATTAAAATGCTGGAGGCGGGCAGGCAGCCCTATCCCATGTTTGGGTACCGCGCAGCTGTAGGTATTTATTTCCAAGATTCGGCCGAGTTATAATACTGTATAGATAATATTACCGTGGTATGATAGTGTATCTTATGGTGTATCCACATGATCTTGAGTTCTGATGCCACCCACAGGGCGATGTGGATACACCATTATAGTATCTCTGGTGGCTTTGCCGGCAGTATATGTCAAATTACTGTCAGACAGATACTATGGAATTTATGCCACTGCGGCATCCTCGGTAATAACAGCATAACCGTCGGCAACATGCCACCGGGCGGTGTGGGTACACTAATACATCAAACCATAAGGAGTATAAAACGTACGTTTAATGTCCAAAGGAAGTAGCCGAGATTGGGCGAAAATGATCCAATATATTGTAGTAGTCAATTTAATACTTGAGGTTGGTGGATGCCGACTGCCGATAAGGCCACTTCACTAGTCTTGTCAAGCCCAAGGACCTGCTGCCTATCTGTCATCTTCATTTGCTGTGGCATCGGCAATTTGGCATCCATTATCTGACAACTAACCTAAAACAAGACTGATTTTTTATCGTTTTATACCGTAAATTATAAACAGTTTTTAAGTCTTCAAAGTGATCATCTATCGAGAAACTAGAAAAATATTTGATTTAAGGGTGAGTTTTATTCTATCGTTATTTTACTACACACAGATAATTTTTCACTACCTGCGTAGCGACAATGAAATTGAATAATTACTCAAATAATAGCGATCCTTGAGAATTATTATTGATTTTGGTAATTTGACCTCCTTGAAATCAAAGTAGATTCGTGCATCTACATATGATTATTTTACTAACTCCCCTGTTAGTAATAGGACGTGTAGGCGGTGTAAACATGTTTAGATATGGGAGAAAATGTGTTCAATCATAGTTGTTAGTGCTTCTAAAGCATTTACTGAGGTAATAGCCATACGTGACCGCGACCTTCTATAATTACAAATGCCTTACCTCTGGTTAGTCTAATCCAGTTTTATTATTTTTCCAAAGTTTGTTTTGTAGCAGTTTTTGTATGAAGCAGTTGATTGTTAAATAGTATGGTTAAAAAGAAACTAAAAGCTCATTCAACATCATCACTTGCCACACCTGTTTGTTATGCTTAATTGGCAAAGTATATTTTTGTTTGTTTATATATCCACTCACTGTCTTGATTTTTAGCTTGAAGGAAATGCATATTTTTAATTCTTCAAACTCATTTTTACAAGCAATAAATTATAATGGGTCCAATTTCAGTCAACAGTGTTCTGAAGAATAGAATAAAAATATCATTTTTGTCTTTATGACAAATATTTTACTATCTATGAACATATAAAATCAGTCCTAGGACTAAAAGAAGATAGTAGTTATAAGGAGTTATTTTCTTATGGATTGCTCCTTTATGCAAGCATTCTCAAGTTTACTACTGTTCTCCCATGTGCGCATTATTTAAATATTACACCTTTTGAGCAGCAGATGTCAATGAGTGTAGTTGCCAGATAGTTTGAAATGAACAATTAACACTTTCACAGCGGCTCACGCGGATACCAAGTGATCGCGCTTTTAATTTCATACGCGGTTCACGCGCATAGCAAGTGATGCATTCTAATACTTACTGTTCGTAAATCACTTGTAGTACTACGCGGTATCCGCGAACGAAATAAGACTCTTGTTGATATAACACACACGTTGATACAAAATTTCACTGTGTGAGTGAGTTCATTCAGTAACAAGAGCCGATCGTTCAAGAGCGCCCCGCGGCCAGTGCGCGACACCCTTTATGTAACGTTCCATATTTCAATATATAACATACATAAAAAGATTACACAATGTAAAATTCATAGTTTTTATCACTTTATAGTACTTATAAGCTTCAATTTCAGTTTGTAAGTCTTCTGTTAGAGTTTTTTTTTTTCGAGAAACATACTATTTTCATTGGTAAATAAGTAAAAGTAGTATTACAATATTTCATTGTTTTATTTTTTATAAACAATATACAAGAAAGCAAAAACAAAATAAAAAATAAATCAAACAGATATCTATTATAGTTTACATTCTATGACTATTTGAAATATGCCAAAAACCGCCCGCGTACGCGGAGGCGCGGTTGAGTAATCGCACCGCTGCGAAAGTGTTAATATTTATATTTTATCTGTTAATTAATGCCTTAAGTTCCCAATTTCCCAATAATCAGGTTACCCACTTTTATTGAAAACTAGCCCTTATTACAACTGAATAAGATACCACAGTGTTTACCTTGACATGCTGTCGTCATAACATAAAAGAAAGTTGTGTTGGTAAACCTTTTATAACTCGAGAACAGGTGGACTGAATTAACTGTGTTGTTTGTCGCAGCCCCTTATAGGATATAATAACTTAACGGTCTAATGGGAAGAAAATTTCACCAGAACCACTATATTTTATAAATCTCAACTATTCACACACAGCTCAGAATCAAAAATAGACTCTCGGCTGTGTGCTATCAGTGTTTACTCAGCTTCTTTGCTACATAGCATGACTAGAGCCTGATATTGTGGCCAACTTATGGTGCTGGGCTAAGTGGAAGGCAAAACATTTTAAGGCTGATCTATGAGCTGCTAGTATGACTTTATCAAAGAAATCATGGGGCACCTGGTCTCCAGGTGCCCCATGATTTCTTTGTGCTGAGCTGGAGATAGAGTGGTGTGAAAACATCTTGTAAAATCATCCACCAAGGCTTACTAGGACGGGCACAACCTTCAGAAATGAAGATACGACTGAGTAGAGAAGGTCACAATTACAATTGAGTGCCTGTTGAGTCTGGAAATATTGGTCTTAATGGGTTTATAGTAGCAATCTACATCAAGCTGTATGGGCATTTTACCACTTTGAAAGCTCTATATCTCTCAAACTTTAGACTTTAAAAGAAAATGGTTTTAGTAACCTCACACGCAGTTTGATATAAATATTTCTTTATTATTTTAGTTTCATGTATGGGAGCCCCCCCTTAAATATCATTGTTTTTTTATTTTTTTGTATAAGAATCGTAAAGCGGTTAACAGGATACATCTTCCTACCAAATTTCAAATATTAACAGAATAAAGTGGTTGTCACATCCGTATGTGACATAGTCAAGTCATAGTTTCGTCAAGTCTGTCTGTCTGCCCGTACAGACAGACAGACTTGACGAAACTATAAGGGTTCCATTTTTTGCCATTCTGCTACGGAACCCTAAAATAGTTTTTTTCTAAAAGTAACTACATGTAGATAGATACAAAATTTGTACTACAAATAAGTCCACCGAGATAATTTTACGCTTGTTGCTTTCTTAATTTTTTGTTTGTTCCCCCTGTATAAAACAATTTGTCGGGTGTAATACGCACGCGCGTTCCACTTGCACCCAGCGGCGACGCATTATTTGCAGCCGCCTGCTATTGTACTATAATCTTTCCCATTCAGCCCAGACCTATTACTGTCACACCTCGATAATAAAGAGTATAACCACAGTATAACATCCATACTTTCTTTATCCATTGTTGTAGCCGTCTCGTCTACTCTTACTTATTTACTTTCTTGGAAATGAGACATACCTAAAGATTGCAAGTGATTGGTTTTACTACAATCGAGACGTGTTACACGGCTTTTTCTTTTTGGTTAATTGACCAAATAGGTACCCAACTAAATAAACCGATGGTAAAAGCTTCCCGTTAAATTCTGATTACAACTGTTATTTTCGAATGCTAATTCAGCAGTTCTGTATGCGGTCTCTAAATTTTTCGTGCTGCGTAAATCAATCATTCTCAGCGACGACGTTACAATTTTTTTAAAAGGCATGAACACACCTATAATTTAACATTTATTTTGATACTATTACCATGATTAAAATAACAAATACCTAGAATATTTTTTGCTTACAAAACCTTCAAATTGAATTCTGCCAAAAAATATTTTAATCAAAAAGTGTGGATTGCCACGAGTCCCAACATCCTTACCCTCTAAAGCTGCGTACATCGTGGGTGGCAGGATGCGCCGGGCGCGGGGCGCATCCTCCCTGCTGTGCCTCCGCCCGCCCTGCGCCAGTCGTCCGCCGCCGCGCGCCCGGCCGGCCGCCGCCCTATACCACGACCGCACACCTCACCGAAACACGATTGTTACACAATTATACAATATCGTGAATTAAAAACACGTTATAAACACTTCAAATTCTATTTTAGCACAGTTTTCTATTCACTTGTTATATTGCCTTGACAAATTGTTTTATATTCAATGTTTGAAAACTATTATTAGTAAATAAAAATAAAAGTATATTTTTAAAATAAAATATTTAATTATGTTCAAAAGTTGCTGTGCGCGGCCAAATAAAAAAATCAGCAAAAGTAAATCGAAGCCTGAAAACATGGATTCAATGACGGAAACGAATGAAACACAAAATAATGAAAAGTTACAACCTGACATCGAACCTGAAGCTAATGCGACAGACAATAAATTAATTACATCTAAAGATATTGCGAATTCAGATAATAGTGATGTTAAAGAAGAAATCGACTCTCCAACAAAAAAGCAGCACTTGGATCAAAACAAAGTTGCGTTCGATGATTCAGCAGGTGATTCCGGAGATGGAGATCTTATAAATCGCATTCAATTTAAGAAGGATTTATCGAAGAAAAGATTTTCAGTGGATTACAAACGGAGTCGTTTAGATTTCAAAAGGTTTTCCGTGGATTGTCGTCGAGATTCTGCTACATTGGAAGAGTTAGCGCGCCTTGAGCAAGAATTGTCTCGAACAAATGTTGACGTACGACCTGGGGTGAGACGAAAATCCTCAGGAATATTGAAGTCGACAACCAGTAGCAGCAATGGCGCGTCCGAACAGCGTTTACCACTGAAACCAGAGTCCTCTTCGGAGGACGATGAAGTGTTTGAAGGAGCCGTAGATGGTGGCAGCGGGGACGGTCCACAAGAACCTCCTGCGACGCCTGTGGGTCGGGATGAGTTGGCTTTGCGTAGACACAGGTTTTTCTCCGATCTCGTTTGTGCCGCACGCGCAGCAGTAGAGCATCGGGTGCGATTTGATCCCCTGGGGCCGGTTGTCGCCGATTCAGGTTAGTGAATAGAAAAAGTTTTTCTTCTTAGTTGCCTGATACAACAGCACCAAAACGATATCAGCTTCAGTTTTATGCAATGGTAAATTTGTATCGAGTTAGACTGGTAGTCTTCCTTCTTCACTGCTTCAGCTAGCTGCTAGCTACTAGCTGGATCATTAGCGTCCATGTGTCTTTTCACTCTGCTGATAAGGTAGGGGTTCGATATACTGATGAACATTCATGCCTGAAGACGCTTTTGAAAACACCCTAAAATACATTGTCTGTACCTGTTCAACCTGTTCAATAATGTATGCCATCGCAGTGAACTATAATAAAATAAACTTTAAGTATTTATTATTCTTGAACAAAAAGTCTAGACTACTGCCGATTGTTTCTTCCCGAAAAGGATGAGGAAGTGTGTCTACGAAAATCAATGTTGGTTGGCTTATGTCCAAATAAGCACTTTTCGAAGTATTTCGAGTTCTCTGAACCCTTGAAGTTACAAACTGCACGTATTTTCCCAGGTGATCCGGAAATATGAGCGTCGTTTAGTGCAACTAGGGTGTGTGATACGTTGGCAATTTGTTCTAATTGATGTTTATTTAAAGGGACACGCGTTCAAATACGAATGCTAATAAAATCAATATGTTGTTTGTTTCCAAACCCTTTTTTGTCATCATTGTAAAACAGGGGCGTGCATTAAATTTTAGATGGAGTATGCATATACTAATTTTGATTCTTAACTTAAATTAACTTAAAATTGAACTTCTTAACAAATTCAATATCAATCTTAGATTTTGTATCTAGTATAGAGCTATATGAAAATGACGGTGTAATATTAGCAAAAAATAACTTACCTAGGTTTTTTTCTGTGCAATTTATGAAGGAAGCATACAAGCTGTGTTTGCGATGATTTTACACCACACACAAGTATCAAGAAAATGAATGATTTTCTAATGACATGTCATTTAACTGATATCCATAGTGGCTATGATACGATTTTGGCCTTCCTTATTCACAAGCAAAGGTCTTGCCTTTATTTAGGGCATCAGTGCACAGTTAAAACTTTCAAAACAAAACGAATCTTCCTTTGAACCCTCATCACACACAACATAACTTTTATGGCACTCAAAGTAACATTGCAATTTCACTATCGTTTCGAATACAAAATAAGCAAACCCCGAAAACACTTTTATTCAATCGCAATACAACTGTTTACTTGAAATTTAAGATTTTTAACACTCGCGGGAAGGAAGCGAAAAGCAAAACAAGAACTCCATAGATAAAAATGGCTGCCGCAAACTTTTAAAGAATGTTTGCATTACTTTTATACCAACACTTTAGCTGGGTTGAATTACTTGCATAAGAAAAATAAATTAAAGTAAAGTTACGGACTTTCCTGTGTTCACAATATCATTAGTTTGAGAATTATTAAAGATTATGAATTAAGAAAAAGGCGTAGGAAATTGCAACGTCGCGCCATCTATTATCGGGTAGACGAGTAACAACGAAATTTCCGCTTGTACACAATCTCCTTTGAAAGATTTATATTTCTTTTAATTAATGTTACATTAGTTTTTCTATATCACAATAACTTTAAATTTAAACCATGGTTTATTAATATAGATCTATGTTTCTACCTTAATTCCAAATTAAAGTTTCTCCTAAGAGATGTGTTTTGATTAGACTCCGAAGTATTTTACGTCATTTGCGCGCGAGTAGGACATAATCACTCTCCAATAGGAAATGATAGAGAAAGAAGATAGTATGCATGCCTACTTTAGGAGTCCATGATGCGAATATCACCTGTCACCTTGAATTGTACGAACAGAGCGTCATTTTCAATTCGGTCGGGTTTATATCATCATTGTGTGACATTGTAGGTACGAGGGCCGATTGCAAGAGTGTGCGTGTATTTAGCAAGCAGCCGCTGGGCGGCCTACTACCTAAATATTTTCGTTTCAAACTTAAGCGTTAGTAGGTACTTAATGTATGTGGGTTGATAATAAAAATGCTTTTAGTTGAAGCTTAGTTTAGTTATATTGTACTATTGATTTGCCATTATAATGGCGAGGTAGGCACTGCTTAACTGCCTATATGAAATGCACGCCCATGTTGTAAAATGGAAAAGCTTGTGAAAATAGTTGCTATGAAAATATGAAATTGAATTTTAATAGGATAGTATAAAACAATAACTTAAAAAAGTAATATTGTCAAAAACAAATAAACGTAGTGCGTTTATTTAGACAGCATATTATTAATTTTCCTTGGCTATAAAAAAGCATTACTCTTCAGTGTGTCTTCTGTCAATATACAGGTATTATAGCCTCAAGGGACTTTTGCCTCGGTAAAGTTCAGATAAAATTACTTGCGGATAAAAACGTAAGGCATGTTACCTTTTCAAAACTCCCTTCGAATAATGTTTTCGTATTTGTAAAATGTTTCTTATTGCGGAATTCTGATATTGTAGATTACTATGATTGTTGTTGTGGTTTATCGACATTGATCGCTTTAATTAGTTTAGTTACTGCATAATTGATGAATGCTTCAATGATGTTTGCCGAGTAATAAAAATAACCGGCCACGACTTGACCATCATTACGAGTTCTACGTCACCGCAATGAGTCACTCATTATACTGGCTTAATGCCGTGCACTGAGTGACTACTTAGAGTTGGCCGATTCTGCTTTGCCGGTAGAGCGCCAGAGAGAGACCGGCCGATGACAACAGATCGGTGAATCATGGTTGTATCCGTCCCCCGAGGCGCCCCGCTCAGTGCCAGTGTTTGGAAACTCACGCGCATGTTCACACGCGTATGTGTTGCCATTACTATCATCAGTGCGTGACAGAAGTTTCAGTGTTCGAAAGTGCTCTATCCGTGCCCATTTCAACGGATTTTTGGATTTCTTTTACCTATTTTAACAGGTAAAGTTAAACGCACTTAATAAGTGAACGCTTAATTATAATATGTGGACTTGTTTATCATATTATTTGTCTTCTAAAAGGATGATCTTTCCCATAGCTCCCGGTTGCCTATCAACAACGCCCTGAATTTGGCAAAATTAGCTGCGTGCATTATTCTATCGTTATAATATTCACATTGATAAGCAAGCATTAATCTGGTTGCCACTTTTCGAGTAAGAATAATGAATCATCTTTGAATATTTTTGATAAAGATGTAACTATGACATCAGCATGCCAGGTTGCAATCAACGACTTTTTATAGGTTTTGTGCAGTGTTACGAGTTACCGTAATACCTAAAGTATCTTATTGTTTTAAGCCTGTTAGCAGAAAGCGGGCTTGTCACCGGATGTAATATAAGTAGAGCTGTCATTCAACTGGCGATATGATATTAAACCACATTTATATGCAAACAGTGATGTTCACTGTTCTATTTATAATATTTTATTTATAGAGCTAAAATGTTTTTATTTCCATTGTTAAAAACAAAAATACACTTCTTAAGTTCTGTAACTACAGACGTCACTTTGGATATCATCACGACTTAAAAGTCGTATTTGAGAAAAAGCTTATCTCCAATTTGTATTTGTAAATTTCATTTAGGTATTTTTTTTATTTTCTACTGACGTATTTAGGTATTGAAATAATATTTTTTCGTTCTCAACGCCAGCTCTGTTGGTAAAGAGACATTTCAGTTTGTTTTCCCAGAATTTCCCAAGCGGTTGACTGGAAGAGAATGCCATTAGGCATTAAGTCCGCCAATTGTACAATTACTTGCAATGAAGTGTTAGTTAAGCGCTCATGATACCGTTGACATGTAGATTATTAATAGAGCCTTAAGTATAATGCAGTTTCTGTCTGATTGATTATTCAGCTTAACTTGCCTGACATCATCATCATTACTTTTCGAAGGGATTACTTAATCCAATTTACTCAACGATCTTCTACCAAACTTAGAACTCTTTAATTAATTTAAGTTTCTTTAACAACGAATTATCATAATTCCTTAGTTATCGATGATTAGTTAAAAGAAGTTACTTTTAATTTAGTTCTCAACATTTCCTGAAACTGTTATGTAAATTATCCAAAACCAGATGATTAAAATAGTTTAACGATACAACCAAAAACGAAAAGTAACCAGAGCATATTTTCCTTTTCAATAGTTGCTTCATAAAAATACAAATTAAGATTTTTTATTAAATTTGCCTGTTTACATTTTTGTAGCGCACTTGCGAGTTGAAACGGCGAGGGTCTGATGTATCGATTCCGCTTGCCATTGTCTAGAACCCATTGATGTGAAAAACACGCATTCAGTTCTGATTTATTGTTTGCTGGCTGCTGCTCCTCGTCTACATCCTTCCCAAAATGACAGGCCGCACAAATGAAGTGAATTTCCTCTTAACAATGTATCCATAAAATATCATATGTTCCCCAGAGCGCGACTTAAAATAAAATGGTCGCAACAAATTGTTGGTTGTAGTCCGGAAAAACCTTTTCAGAAACATTAATAATTCAAGCATTATTAAGCACTTTTCGATGAAAGATAACAGTATTGTGGCATATTAACACAAACATTTGCGGGCCTGCGCCTGATCTGACCCGGCTGGCACACCTCCCAAGCAAAATATAAATATAGAACGGAAAATATTGCTGGAAAACCAACGCTCTGACATCACTATTCGTATGTAGCTGTAGTTCCTCTCAGAATTCAAATTACTATGCCATGTTGAACTTTTTTACTGATGTGTATGTAAATGTTACAAGGGTACTAAACATTCTGTATTACCTAAATATTTTGCGGCTGAATTCTGTCACGTTTTCATAGAAAGGTGCTCATTAAAAATGTACGCGAGCCGGGCGTTTAGTTAGTCAGTGGTACGTAGCGAATGTAGAACGAGCTAAGAGGTTCCCACTTATATCTCGCTAGTCTCACCTTACTTCACTTTAATCAGAGTCGTTCCTCGAGGGCTCGTGTGAGCTTAAGATTTGCTTTTAGTGCGCCCCTCGTGGTGGCTATCGTTACCGAAATATATTTATATGGAGAAATAGGTCATTCGTGAATGAGAATCAAGAAATTGCGTGCCATTGAACACATAAGGAGCTGTAAACTGCTCATGGCAGTCAAGCTTAATATGTGCAACAGATGGTTAGTTATAATCAGCGGGCTGCTCGCCGACTTTTAAAGTCGAAAAAATATATGGTACTTGAATTACAAAAATATAAAAAAGATCTTCAAAGTTCTATAAGCTTTTACGATGCTGAGTTTACAACAACGGTTAGAAGCAACGAAAGTAAGGTACCACAAATATTCTTCTGATGCGAATGAAATTGGAATTGTTTCGGATTTAGCACACAAAGAGGATAATACTCGATTCAATTTATCTCTTTTGTGAGGCTGGCATTTAATAAATTTTACTGAATGACAATTGAAAAGACTCGAAAAAGTCTAGCAAATATGTACATTCATTGCCTGCCACTATGAAACTTCAAAGCCAGAGAAAGATTTTCCTCTTTTTTTTTTAAATAGATAATATAATAAATAATTAATTTAACTTTTTCAATAGGGCATACTGCCACTATAAGAGTTATTAAAGTTACAGCATCTGTAATAATTAGACAACCTTGGCCGCGTAAGGCTATTTTATGTATTTAAGATAAAAAGCTAACTTTGACTAGATTTAAGTTTCACATTACATATAATGTACACAGTTTTCTACTGACAATTTCGAACAGATCAGGTCCCCAGTAAATTCTTTTCTTGTAAACTAAGTTTTACTTAGTTTAGGCAGTTTTAGGTTTGATGTTTATAGTAATGGACGGTGGTTTTGTAATTAAAGGGTCGAGTCTTATCTTACAAAGTTTAAGAAGACCCAAGATCCTGAACACAAAAGACTTCTAAGCGTCGAGCGCAGAAACGAGTGTGTAATTTCTTTGCGAAAATTATTTCCATAGAAATTATTCCTTTTCATGTACTGACTATAATTAATGTTGTCATGATTTGTTTTTGCTTTTCTTTGTAAAGTGTATAGAGATGTAGATTAAGTTTTATAGTAAAATTAGGTCGAAGTTTGTGGAGCGAAAAACACGATCGTAAAAGTTCTTTAACGTCTTATGTAATTTCAGATATAGGTAATGTTATTCAAAAGTCGCCTGCCTGTCGGTTTTTTACAGGCTTTACTTCGGAGAGTGTGCAAAGAACTCCATAAGCTCATCCCACCAGCTCCCTTCTTCTATTGCACAACAAGACGCACGCGTATTACCACCCAATTCTCGTTGAATTTCCACTGACTTTAAACAAAGCGCTTCTCGACAAGGTTGCGCACAGAAAAAGTGTGTAACTCTACCCACATCTGTGTTTCCAACAGTCTACAACCCTGTTATTTAAAAAAAAAATGAGTGAACAGGCGTCTGTGTGAGTTCGCTGCATCGTCGTCTCTGTCTATGCTTTGTCTGGTATAGTCTTTTGTTTATCGATGAAATCAACAGCACATACATTTTTTACACTTACGTTTAGTTTTGACACACAGGGTATGGCCAATTACAGATTTCCCTAAGATTTCTAGCTAGAGAC
Source organism: Pyrausta purpuralis (assembly GCA_963924145.1). NCBI lineage: Eukaryota > Metazoa > Arthropoda > Insecta > Lepidoptera > Crambidae > Pyrausta > Pyrausta purpuralis. The sequence goes on along the minus strand of OZ001659.1, from coordinate 10,984,649 downwards.
AAGAGCAAACCCATATCATAAAAAGTAGTCACATTGTTATAAATCGTTCCTGTTGTAACCGTAGATACTTGATACTTGTTTCATGCTTGCTAACTCGGGTATAAATCTCTTTGAAACCATTAAATCCAGTCTGTCTGTCTACAATCCAGTTGCAGCCTTTGCAGGCTCGAATACACTTCAACTTTTTGCGTAGTGGTCTTGCGGTATAAGCTTTCATTAACTATGATTGTGTCACCGCTACCACATTTACGTAACATGTAAGCTTCGGTTTCGGGAAAGTTGTAAACGAAATACGTAGGTACCACCTATATTACTTGCTAATAAATCTTCAGAAATCTACACCATGAGAGATCTAATTCCGCATATACCTTAATCCGTCTTTTAACTCGTAAATTTAAGTAGACTGGATGGATCTCTTCTGTATTTTCACTGAATGATGAAAATTGTTCTCCTGGTATTCGTAAGAAAACCGGTTTACATCCTAATTTGTAGACATTGAGGTAACGAGCAGACATTGAGGCAAATCTCCGCGTTCACAAATGTTAGTCACATGACGTCACATTAGCAATAAGATCATATTTATTTGCAAATTAGGTCTAATTCTCTATTTCTCCGTTGCCTACAAAGCTTTATGATACCGACATTTTCGGCACACTCGGGCGGTTAGTTCAGTGGTAAAGCAATACTCATAGAATATTCTGCGAAAGATGTTGTTGTGATGTCCGGACTTCGGATATTATTGTGTCTGTTTATATAGAAAGATTTGCAAAGAAAAGAAAGCATTAATGAACCGCAATAACTTTTTCATATTCTTTACAATAATAATCTTACGACTTCTCTCCGAGAGTGCCTTCTATACAATGAAATTATCTTTGAATACAAAACTTTAACGCAATGTGACTTACAAATCTTCTAGCAATGCAAAAAATTAAGAAGATAACTCCACCTTAAAGAATTCCTTGCGACAAGGATTGCTTTGAAAATTCATAAAAATGCCTGCGCTGCCATTTAGGGCTCAAAAGTATCATTAATTGGATACCGAAAAGGTTTAATAAAATGCTACACTTCACATTGAATAGTGTTATTTGGTAAGTAACTATATTAAGCTGTTGATTAAATGTATGGAACGATCGATCTAAGTTTGGACCTCGAAAAATACGAGTGTCATCTAGTAAATAATGTTTTTTTTATAAAGGGTTTCTATTTAGTCACTTTTGAATCATAATGTTTTTAATAACAAATATTTAGAGAGCAATCAAACCTAAAATAGAAACCGGCAAATCTTTAGCTGGCATTATGCCCACTTAGTATATGTTGACACAGTATAATGTATTGTTTTGTATGCATGCTCATTTTCGTTAAGATAAATGCATAATCTGTAACCTTGTTTCCGTGCACAATAAATATCATTAATTAATTCATAATTTTTTGGTCTTCTAAAAACTTTAATGGATGTACTAGTAACTATAGCTTCGCTTTTGGGTTTATGAAGACGAGTTGCCAGTAGTGTTGTCACGTTTAGCAAAATTCTACAACATCATTTTATCAGTCAAACATAATCTTAAATTGGTAAATAATACAAATCATGTCTTGATTATAAAGGAAGAGTGGAGATGAAAAATACTTACTTTTAATTTGTAACTAAATGAACAGGTTGTTTGGTACGTCATGTGCTAAATAAAAATGGCTTACAATGGGAGTATAATGCTATAATTTTCTGCCTTTTTTGTCCCGGGGTTGGTATATCAATTTATATTGGTTTTATGAAAATATCCTACATTTGGCATTCGAAACATATTTTCTTATACTGTAATTGTTTTTCTGCATACTATTTTTATATGTTATTGTGTATTATGTTGTGGTTTTACTAACTTCAAAATTACTTACATAACCTGCCTCGTTCCCCTCGGAACACAATTTTCTCAAATTTGACTTGAATCTTTATATGGTTGTGAAAAATAAACAAAAAACAGGAGTCAATTGCAAATCGGACTCGCGCACTGAGGGTTTCGGGCCAACTTAAACAAAAATAGAGATCTAGTTACTTCCATTTAGCTAAAATACCACGATATTTTGTTGACAGCAAAAATAACTTTTTCGTAGTGTTTGTATGAAAGACAAAGTTAAATTTGCGCTTGTTGAAAATGTGCTATATCTCAAAAACTACTGGTTCGTTCTCGTTCAAACCAATCTCCTTTGAAAGTTTTACCTACCCACCAAGTTTCAGCTGTTTGAAAAAAAGAAAGAAAGAAAGAAAATACATTTATTAATTAAGGACATTACACACAAACACACACAAAATTAAAATAAAACATAAAAAAGTGGGGGGAAAAAACAGTAAACAAAGCTATTAACAAGCATAACCAGTTTCCGTTGTGCGTCTGTAATGTCCCAATCAAGAGGACCTCACTCAGCATATGCTTATAGTTTCAGAATGCTCATGCCATTCAGCTACGGAACCCAAATAAACGACTGGACTCGACGGACGTAATAAAAACTTCTCTACTCTGTTCTTCTGGTAAAAGTATGCATGCGGCATGTCATGAAAACATTCAGACTACTCCGTAAATTTTCTCATTATATGTATGACCCAGGTCGTATACTACTGCATATAAAATTCGAGTTAAATAACAGTTTTTCTAATAGAATGATACATAAAACTTTCGTACAAAAACTAGTTTTGGTGTGTGTTTTGTATATGTAGCATTTTGCGGCCTGGGTCAATTAATATGGAAAAAACGGAGTTATTTGAATGTTTTTAACACAAGTGGCAAACTTTACAATGAGCACAGTCTAGAGAAGTTTTCATGAAGTCTGACGAGTCCAGTCGTTTTTTGTTTATATTTCATAACCACCATGTAAAGTTGCAGGTCAAAGAGACAACGAAGTTCCGCAACTTGCAAGTAAACAAATTAAGAACTAGATGTTTCGTGTATGTGTTTTTGATGTTGGTAAACCATCAAATTTATACTGTAAGGCATTTAAAAAGATAGCTTCTTCCGGGCTTGCGCGCGCATTCGCGCCAAAAGTGTGACCTGTATCTTCTGTCTCTCTCTTGCGTCGAAAAAGTGGCGTCGCGTGTTGTTCTCTAAGAAATAAATGATTTAGTGTTTACCTGAGCTCCCTTTTAATACAAATACAAAAAAATCTGTAGAAAACAAGTATAGTTTAAAAAGAAATATATTTGAATGCCTAATTTCGTATATTGCTCATAAAAATCGATATAAAAAAACACTGGGACAAAAAAATGGCAGAAAATGGTAGCTAATAACCCCGCATTATAAGCCATTTCCATTTGGTACACGATGTACCAATCACCCTGTATAATTTCATTCCGTTTGTCACTGCTTTTAAAAGTGTAGAATGTTTGAAAAAATATGCAATGCGAGCCCGAATAGGATTTAGCATCTCCACAGATTATTTGAAACAGAATAATAATGTGGTTACGATGACCTTCTTTCAGCACGAATTATGCACGGTCCAACGGCTTTAGATTTATCTCGAGCGTGATATTAATACGAGCATAGATTCAGCTGATATCAGTTAGATTAAAGAGGAATGAAATATGAATGCTTTAATAAGTTTGAAATATTTCTGACTTATATAAATTTTCGTTAAGTTTTTGAGCGTTGTCGTAGGGTTTTAATCATATTCATCGATACTTAACCTGATTTTTGAATTCAGCTTTATTCAAAAAGTGGTTTCTAACATCTATTTTAACAGTATGCGAACTGATGGACCTCATGCCATTAGTAAATAATAAATTACCAAATTAGGCTTCCGTTAACAACACTTATTGACCCTAGCTAACCATTGAAATGTCTTATCTGTTGATTAAACTGTGACTGGATGAGTCGTCTAAAGACTTTATCTTTCCATATCTTTAGTCACCGGTGATAATGAAATGAACGTCTAATCAGTGTAGTACTCGAATCGTCAGTATCGTGTTTAGTGCAAATAATTTTGGTGTTTTAAAATAAAATTAAGGAAGTGTATAAGCTAAAACTGATTGAATATGGAGGCAAGTGCGCGGGCACGAGTTCTTATAGAAATGTTTGAGTCTCGAAGTGGTGACAGGGCGGTGAACGAATCGTCCGACGAACCGGATGATAAATTAGGTAAAATTCGTGATACGTGAGGGTTCTACATATCTACATATTTATACTAATGTATATATCATGAATGTTGAATTTGAGGCACATTGTGCTACATATTTTTGTGTAATGAGATGTTACTCGGTGTATTCTATTTGAATTTTCTGTAAAATACAAACGTAGATAAAGTTTAATCAATAATTCCTTACAGCAATTGGATAGATACTCATATCACTTTGTAGAATAGTGTTGCCATATTTATTTTTCAGTTCACTCATACAAATTTAGTACGAACGATCATGAACGTGTGCCAAATATAAATGGCTTATAATGGTCCGGTGTTTCGCAGTTTCCTAACATGAAAATCACTTACACAAGCCATCTAGTTCTTTTTTTTATTTACCTGCAAAGTTGCAAAACATAATTTTCTCAAAGAAGGTTGATCAAAAATCATAATCCATACAAAATTGCCCCACGTGACCCACGTCCTATAACAAAGTGACTTCTCTCAAAAAAATATAAAAAGAAACGATAAATATGGCATATTTCTTAACTTCATTTTTTTATACCTTCATATGAAAAAAAAAAACTATGAAAATAGTTTAGGCGCTGATAGGGAAAAACGTTACTATCTGATTAATCAAGTGAATTCTTTATTTATAAAGATTCTGAAAGCTGGTTTACCGTACTCACCTGTCTGTATAATACCTGAACAATCACAAAGTCAGAAACAAACTAGCTTTATTACTCCTTGTGGACTCTTACCTTTCTTAAAACTTTGGGATTTATTTATTATTTACGCTCCGGTAAGGTCCGGCTCCTTAAGGTAACTGAAACTTTCCTGAAAGTAACTGAAAGTTTCGCGTCTTTAGATTTAGGGAAAAAACCGGCCAAGTGCGAGTCGGACTCGCGCACTGAGGGTTCCGTGCCAACTTTAACTGAATTTGGAAATCCACTTACTTCCACTTATTAAAATCCACAATATTTTGTTGACAGCAAATATAACTTTATTTTTCATAGTGTTTGTATGAAGTACAAAGTTATGTTTGCGGTTGTTGAAAATGTGCTATATTTCAAAAACTACTCGTTCGATCCCGTCCGAACCAATTTTCGTTGAAAGTATTAATTAAGATCTACATCAAATATTTTTTCCAAAATTTACACTTGCTTGGTTTAGAAATTAGATGGGGGGGGGGGGGGCGCCCATTTTACCACTTTGGAAGCGTCTAGCTATGAAACGTTAGACTTTAAAAGAAAATGATTTTAGGAACCTCGATGTCATTTTAAAAGACCTATCCATAGATACCCCACAGTAAAAAAAATTTTTGTTTTAGTTTCATGTATTAAATGTCATTATTTTTTATTTTTTGTATGAGAATCGTAAAGCGATTAACAGGATACATCTTCCTACCAAATTTCAACAGTGCAGTGCTTATAGTTACAGAATAAAATGGCTGTGACATACGGACGGACAGACAGACAGACTTGACGAAACTATAAGGGTTCCGTTTTTTGCCATTCGGCTACGGAACCCTAAAAAGGAAAAGTCTGAAATATGTTAATGAAACTATAATAATAAAAAAAAACTCTTCTATGATAATAACCTTGTCTTAACATCTGTTTCTTTGTCTACTAGTTAACGAAGGCGAGCCAGCAGCCGCCACCTCAAGCCCGGCCGCGGAGCTCGAGGCTCTGATCGAGCGCCTGGAGCGGGTCACCTCGCGGCTCGAGCGCCTGAACCTGCGCCCGCGCACGCCCTCCCCCCCGCGTTCACCTGCGCCCTCCCTCGCGTCCACATCCACCCCCCCGCCCCCGCCTCCACCTCCGCCACAGGAGACAGTCGTCGACGCCATGAGTGTCAACGGTTATCAAGACATAGTGCAGGTGGGTTGAATACTCTAATCAAGCGCCTGGAACGGGTCAGTATCAAGACATAGTGCAGGTGGGTTGAACGCTCTGATCGAGCACCTGGAGCGGGTCAACTCAAGGCTTGAGCGCTTGAACCTGCATCTTCACTTTATTACGCCTAGTTTAGATGCTTGGGCTATTGTGCGTATGCTCTTCTACTCCGACTTTCCTACAGTGATTTCTAGAGTAGTTTTGCCATGTTTCTATAATATTCTAAAAGAAACTCATTATTTTTCATTATACATAGCAAACACTTTACATATTGGACTCTGGAATATGTGTCATCCAAAATATTTGTGTACCTGAGTACAGCACACATTGTATAGCTATAAAAAGTAAAGCGTTGATAATTTAGCGTAATATTTATGGTTCCATATTTTTTGCGTAATAACTACTACGATAGTGCGTGAATCATGAAGTGCGTCAACAGGCTAGGTCATATATACTTATAAATTTTACATGATCTTTAATAAAGTGAAGGTTACTAACCACCAGTCAAGGTTCTTTCCAAGTAAAGCTGCGTTCGCATTGCCTGGGATATAATTAATAATACAGAAAAGGGAAAAAATAATACAGAATAGCAATCGCACAATAAACAATATCGCACAATAAATAAATTAAATCCAACTGTGTGTAAACAGTACCACTTACCACAGATCAACACATAAAGAACTTGCATAAATCACAGTTTAGAAGAGAAAGTTGACTCTTAATTTAGATTTTACGTTTCACAAAAATATTGCTGCGTTACAAAGCCTCGTCGGTAGTGTCACTTAGCTTTAATTAGAGTCAGCGTATATGCGAGGCGAAAGCTTTCAGGAAGGCATATTGAGGTCCAATATCCTAGGCTAAAGAGTACTAGCGTCTTACTTTTGTTAATATTGAATAGGCCCTATACACATAAAAAAAATACAATTGCACGTAACCCAAAACTATTCAATTCCAAGAAAGTTAGCTAAGTTCCATAAAACCTGACCGGAATATCAAGCAGTTTGATCATATAATATTTCAGTTGGCTATGCTATAACTTAAGTCTTGTTTGCTGTACTAGTATTTAAATCACATATAAAAAATGCCTCACATTAACTTGCAGGGTAAAATGAAATCTATATCGGGTGATTTTATTCATTAGAATTAATGGAAGGCCCGGTAAGGCTAGGTATGGATCAAAATGTATCTAGCCATGCAGAATGTGCTACCTAATCGACAGAGGAAAAAGTTTTCATGATTATTAGTAGGATATTTTAACATAGGTATCTATCTATTTGAATCGTTTTCATTCGTTGATATTTATTTCGGAGCTGTTTTTTAAAAAGCTTGACGCTAGTTGACGCTAGATGTATATTTTTAGCACACTGTCAAAGCAAGGTTTAAGTGTTAATCAATCTACGAGTTAAAAGCAACCGCTCTGAATATTCGGCGTCCTTTCGCAACAAATCTAATTTTACGAAGTAGGCGTTTAATTACTGGTCCAATTCAATGGAATGAAATGAATTGCTCTCAGTTCAGTGATGCCTTCATCAAATATCGAATAAATGCCGAACGGCCAATATTTTCTTATCTTTTGTAACCAGGATTGTATTGTGATTCCTTAATAATTTGAAGAGTTTGCCGTTGTCCATCATCCAACATCCTTAAAGGAAACATATCTGGGGGCCCGGCAGTGCCCCCACCAAGTCGAGCAAAAAAGCGTCACGGCCGTACCATCCTTTTCTCGAAGCAATTCAGACCATTTTCGACCCCCTGTAACTTCGTTGTGGATAAAACTAGAAGACTGAAATTTTCAGTAACCATGAAGCATTGTAAAGACACGGTATATTTCAAATTTCATTCAATTTGAACCAGTATTTTAAGAATTATAACGGGTCAAATTTCTTAATTTTGTCACTCACTGACTCACCGATCATCAAAATTCTAAGGCACTTCTAGCAGACCTAGAAGCTTCAAATTTGGAATATGAGTAGTGTTTGGTGTATGAATCAAGGAAAAACTAAAAAATCTAGAAAAGACCGCAAAAAAAATTAAGCCCATACAGCCAAGTCTTCAGTTAAATTTTTCAATATAGGCTTTATTCGTAACGATGTTTTACGACAGTTATTATTATTGCGTGCAAAGCCCCGGGTTTAAGCTAGTCCCATATAAATATAGGCGCATGGTAGTGCCCCTGCCAAATCGAGCAAAAAATGGGTATTCCCGTCATGAAAACACGTTTAAATTAAATTATTTAATGCAAAAAACGTACCTACGTGCGTATTCGTACTTATTACGAGTGTGTAAGGTTGTAAATTAATTATTATACCAAGCGCTGCGATGCTAGCGAGTGAGCGCGGGCCGTTACTACGCGCTGCGCGTTGCTAGCGCGAGGGCGCGGGGCGAGGACAGTGGCGGGGCGTGCGGAAAGGTGAATGTCGCCGAGCGAGCTGTCGCGGTGCTAGCGCGAGGCGAAATGTTCATAAGTCAGAGAGAGGGCTTTAAGAAAATTCGTAGCTGGTAGATATACAAATATACAATAAGTAGAAGGTACCGAAAAGGAAAAAAGTAGAACTGTCTACAAAATACAAAAAGAATTGAGATCCCATCAAAAACAATACTTGTCAAAAAAAATAAGTCTCGCAACTCAGTTGTTCTGCGGTAAAAAGTTGTGAGATCCATGTTATACCAAGTCGGTTATTAATTTACTCAGTCTCTACTTAAGCGACTTTCTGTCTTAATACGTCCAGTCTCTAGGACCACTATCGTGGTCCATAACAATTGAAAATCGTTTGTGTCTGGAATCTCCGTACTCGAAGAATTAAGTTGTTACGTAATAATTAACAGCATCTTATAGTGACGCATATCAATATTAAAATTCTTTAATGTTTTACATAAATATATTGAGACTTGGCCATCGCCTGAAAACACGTGTAAATTCAATCGCCTGAAAACACATGTAAATTCAATTATTTTGTGCGATGGCCAAGTCTCAATATATTTATATAAAACATTAAAGAAATTTAATATTGATATGCGTCACTATAAGATGCTGTTAATTATTACGTAACAACTTAATGCTTCGAGTACGGAGATTCCAGACACAATCGATTTTCAATTGTTATGGACCACGATAGTGGTCCTAGAGACTGGACGTATTAAGACAGAAAGTCGCTTAAGTAGAGACTGAGTAAATTAATAACCGACTTGGTATTACATGGATCTCACAACTTTTTACCGCAGAACAACTGAGTTGCGAGACTTGTTTTTTTTGACAAGTATTGTTTTTGATGGGTTTTAGTATTCTTATTATTTTGGCTTTACCAAAAGTCCAAGCGATGTTTCAGCAAGTCTTTGTTCAGATAAACAGGATGTCGTATGATCGAAATACATGAGTTCCAATCGATGACGCGATCGCAGTTTAAGATAACATACGTCTCCAAAACTATGTCATTTTCATCCGTACTTCTCTCCTGTCATCTATCTGATCGCTCCATTTACCTTCAAATAAAATGCAAAACCTACTTGCATAAAATGTAGCTTCTGTTCAAAGGCCTAAAAAAATAAGACCGAATAAAATTTAAATGTAGCGTTTTAGCTCAATGGAAGCTTTTTATTATTCATGTTTTCTGACAATAGGTTGTCGGAGCTACGCTTTCTAGGTGCTTGAGGAAACAAAGTTTATGCGAAAACAATTTATGACACGGAAATGAATTTTATCAACGTGCTATAAAGTTACTTGTTCCACGTAATACTTAAAGAAGCCATAACATTTCTAAAAGTCCGGTTGCGTGTCGATAGTTAAATAATGTTTAAATGTCAGAATGGCTATTTTGACCGGGCCATATTCACAGATCTGAGTAATTCATGGGTATAAATATCATAGATGTACCGTAGATTTGCATAGCATAGCATAGAGTAGTTGGGAGGTCTTGTACCCCACATTATCAATTTCATTTTATTATGCAGGGGCCACTCCGCACGTACATCGAGCTTTCCCAGCAGATCGGCGGAGATGTTGCTACGCACGCCAATTTGGTCAACTCTGCCTTTCAGTAAGCCCATTTATTAAAGTAAATTCTCGTATAATGTAAAACCAAACATGTTTTAAATAATATTTAAATCTTCAACAGGGCGCAGTTACATTACATCCAACAGGCGGCAGCTCGAAGCAAGCCCTCTCAAGCCGACGAGATGCAACTCTTAGCTCCGACGAGCGATCAGATCTCCGCGATCCAACAATTCCGCGAGAAAAACCGCGCGTCCCCGTTCTTTAACCATCTCTCGGCTATATCGGAGAGTATTCCGGCCCTCGGGTGGGTGGCGATAGCGCCTACACCGGCGCCGTACGTTAAGGAAATGAACGATGCGGGCCAGTTCTACACTAACCGCGTGTTGAAGGAGTGGAAGGAGAAAGACAAGAGGCACGTCGAGTGGTGCCGCGCCTGGGTGCAGCTGCTCTCCGATCTGCAGGCCTATGTCAAGCAGTACCACACCACAGGACTCGTATGGTCTGGTAAGTACTATTTAAAACTAATATAAACTAATATATACAGGGTGACTTTGTTATCAGTACCGAAATTTTGTGTAAAGACTCCACTGATGAATATGAACAACTTTTACTTTGAGGGCAATAGTGAAATCGAGAAAAAAAAACAGCTGTTCCATACATTTTGACCACGCGCCAACTAAACTTTTGTATGGAACAGCTATTTTTTTTTCTCGATTTCACTATGGCTGTCATAGTAAATAAGTTGTTCATATTCATCAGTGGAGACTTCACACAAAATTTCGGTACTGATAAAAAAGTCACCCTGTATAAGTTTATATTAGTTTTAAATATATGTATTTGAATAAAGCGATATAAAAAAGTTATTGCATAAAAAACATATCACACAGCTCTTGCAATTTGCCAACGTTAAAACTTTATTTCAGCAATAAACCCGCCGCCCCGAAGTCGGAATCAGTAAAATTTGGTTAACTTCTCTTCGCTCTCCCAATTTGACAACGCGTCACACTGATAAGGCTACATTAAGCAAAATTAAAACGTAAATAAATTATTTTGTGAAGGCTTCCAAAGTACCGTTTTAACGCCCTCGTCGGCTTAACGTTATGGCTCTATTGCGTCGCGATTCGTTTGCTTTATTTATTATTCTTACTGGAAGCCTCAGCTGGAATTACAAACTTGAGTATTAGACTACAGACAGAGAATTTAAAATCACACTACCCACAGTTTACTTTGACGTTCATCTGGTGAATGTCGAAGTCATAATCAGTACTTCAAAATTTGCCTTCTATTCATTCAAAAAATCGACACGAATTTGGGTTTGGATTCTGATTTTATCGTGTAATGATTTCATTACACTAAGTTAGATTGCGTTGATTAATTAAATTATGAATAACTGAAGTACCTATGCACGTAACCATCGAAACCTTATTTTAAAAGAGATCCCAATTAAAATGTTCAATTGAGTCGATATCATTCGAACATTGAATCTTACTAAACTTAGCAAGTGCCTGTCGTGGCAAAGTTATTTTAATAGCATTCGATTGGATCCGATTTCAGGATCAGTTCAGGTAAAACAATATTGTTGTTAAGTTGGTTCGATCGATGGAGCTTATTAATTTCATTAGACGAATTTCGAAGTTTATCTATAGTAGGTGTTGGCTATGCTATTTCGTGTCTGTTCTCAATAAATGAACGGATAGATCACCTGGCACAGAATACATAGCTTTCTCATAAGACTTAAATTAAGTTCGATAATGTATTAGCAGCTTAAAGAATACTCTCTTGACGTTTTCAATTTTGACACAATATGTATGGGAAAATTGTCAGTGACAGGAATATTGAAATTCTTACCATACATTTTGTGTCGAAATTGAAAACGTCAAAAACACATTCTCTGAGTGACTGAACAATAATAATTTGTAAAGTGCTGGACTCTACAAATGTTTGTGGCACGAGAGGAAAGGGGCGAAAAAGGACGACTGATTACAGTCGCCGTCAGATATATGTATTGGAGCAGACAAAGTGACCAAATACTTCTGAACAGTTTTAAATGTCAATAAGTTCCATACACTACAAGTTACCATTAATATCAGAACATTCATTACTTCATTAATATCTGAGCAGAACTTAGTCAATAACTTCTATACACACAACTACCCTAAGCTCAGATATTAATGAAGTAATAAATGTTCTGATATCAATGGTATGGTGGAACTTATTGACATTTTAAACTGTTCAGAAGTATTTGGTCACTTCGTCTGCTCCAATATATCTGACGGCGACTGTACCAACCACCAATGCTATGCTTTTTCTTTCAACTCCGTAGCAAATTTTCAGCCAGTAGTACGAATATATATTGTCAACCTTGTATTAAAACAAAGTTTAAAACGTATCTCAGCTAAACTATCTGTGTGCTAGGTAAAGGTGGCGCGCCCCCTCCACCCCCTCCTGGCGGTATGCCCCCGCCGCCGCCGGCGCTGCCCGACGTCGACTTTGCGAACTTGTCCGTCGACGACCGAAGCGCGCTCTTTGCGGAGATCAACCGGGGCGAGGCCATCACCAGCAGTAAGTGTTACACGTATTGCCTTGTCTCTGTCGTACAGTCGACAGAACATCAGGTTACCCACTTTTGTTGCAAACTAGCCCCTATTACAACTGCACAAGATACCGCAGTGTTTACCTTGACGTGCTGTTGTCCGTACATCCACAGGTAAGATGGACAGACGACCTCGTAATGATGGATCACAGATGCAGAACGCTCGCTACTGGTCGGTGTGGAAATATATGAGGCAGACCTATGTAATATGCTATTTGGCGTACTGCTGATGATTTTGATGACGTGTCGAATTAAGCATGAAGTGTGCCACTTAATAAGAAGCGTGAACGCTAAACTGATACACGACGTTAAACTTGAATTAAAACAATAATTTTGTCATGAACGTGACATGAAGTTCTACGACGTTGTGTCTTATTATGTTACGAGCAATGTGGAAGTCTTTTAGGACAACGTTTGTCGTATTTATCAGAAATGAAATGCACGATGGAAGACATCTAAAAATCCTCAAAAGTCAACTTTTACAAATAAACATTAAACTTATGTACGTCTGGCGGACGAAACATTAAATGACATGTCTGAACCAAATAAATAAGAAAGTAATTGGTAGGCCTAATATCTATTATATTTAAAAATTTGTTACGCCCACGAGCACGGTGGTGATGTTATAGTTGTAAATATTGAGTTGCTGAAATGCCGAAGTTATTACATTTTCGCTCCGTTTTATATTTAGTTTATCTGTCACTTAGCGTAAACAGTCTGCCTCACAATTATTTCTTATCACTTAAGTTATAGTAATGTACATCATTTTTATTAGAAGCCTTTGAGTGCCTAGCTCAATCGATCTAGAGTCAAATCCCAGTTATTTTACCACTGAATACTGCTTAAATTTTACTAAGCCTCTATAAAGTGATGCCTCTGTGTCTCTAAACTGATCTTGGGGCACTAAAAGGTTAGGCCTGGATTCTAAGTTATTATTTTATTTCTATTTCTACTGTGCCACCAACTGCCTCGGTGGCGCAGCGGTAAGAGGCACTTTAAAGCGACGGCTGCGCCAGAGGTCCCGGGTTCGATCCCCGGGTCGGGCCTCAAATATATACCTGAGTTTTTCTGTTCAGAAATTCACAGCCCGGAGTTTAGAAGTTGGCGGTGTTTTACCCCCGTGCCTCGGAAAAGCACGTAAAGCCGTTGGTCCTGCGCCTGATCTCTCTCCGGTCGTGTCAAATTGCTGCCCCATCGGGCTATGAGAGTGAAAGGAATAAAGAGTGCACCTGTATTTGCGCAAGCACTTGTGCACTATAATATGTCCCGCGCAGTCGGCTAGTCTTTGTGATTGACCACCGTAGTCGAAATCGGCTAGGGGGACTATTATTATTATTTCTACTATACTAACTACTTGTTTTACCAGGTCTGCGCAAGGTGACAGCGGACATGCAGACGCACAAGAACCCGCAGCTGAGACAGGGCCCCGCGCCCTTCAAGGCGGCGCCGCGCTCGGGCCCCGGCAAGCCGATCCCGCAGCCCGGCGCGGGCGCGCTGCCCGACAAGCCGCCGGTGTTCGCGCGCGACGGGAAGAAGTGGCTCATCGTAAGTGATACATACAGCTGGCTCACACACCACCTCAGCTGAGACTTTTTAGGCCGCCCGCGTGTTAGTTATTTACTTATTGAAATAGATAGGTACACAAACAGCATACATGTTGTATCAATCAATAGTAATAAGTTGTAACCGGTAACAAGTATTTCAATCTATAAAAATATTATAAAGCTGAAGAGTTTGTTTGTTTGTTTGAAATCGCTACAGGACCTACTGGACCGTTTTGAAAAAAAATGTGTTGGATAACTTATTTATTAAGGAAGGCTTGAGGCAAACTCAAAACGCGCGGTCGAAGTCGCAAAGGAACGGTTTTCTATTATACTATCCATTTTTATGGGTGCTTGATAAATGTTGCCTTAAAAATACTATATAGTTTGTATTTGTGTTCTATAAAGTATCAAAGCGACAAATTCTCAATTCTATAACTGATTTTTTGACTAGCATGTACATCAAAAGACAAAGCAAACAATGTATTGTTTCTGGTCCATTGTAGGGTTTTGCTATACTCTACAATGTGTTCTGTTACGAAACCCTGCTCTTCGGTGCCTAGCAACAACTCGTCTAGGGGAAAGAAACTATGTAAATAAATAAACGGACCGCAATGCGCCCCTGTGTTATATTTTCCTCTCAGTATATTGACATAAACTGGGCTTCGCATCGCTGTAAACACTCGATTCCTCGTTTAATGTCAATAAATTAATGCCCTTTTAAAATTGACAGTTTTGTCAGTTGAATATACTCTTTAATAGATTAAAGTTGGATTAATACAACGTGAAAAATGCTAGTTCATTATTATCCTGTTGATACTTATTAAATCCGCAAAGAAACATGTACATTGTTCAACCTGATACAACATTAATCAATTATTTAGGATTACGAGGGTTCGGTCCGTAATTTTGCAGTAAGCCCAAGTTAATAAATAACAAATATTTAATGATCTATTTTAGAAGACGTTTTCTAGAAGCTTCCCCTAAATTAAATAAACGGTACAGGTCTTGGTCGACCTAAATTATAAGCTTGTAGGATTAATCCTTGTTTCATTTGTGTCGCCGGTAAAACCCTCATTACTCGCAAATCTCTCGGTTCGTTGCCTACAACTTACTTTTTTCCGCTGCGCACGTCTTGAAAAGCCTTTTAGAAGGTAACAGCTCGGAATAAACCGTTATAATAATCCTTTGTGGGCTTCATCTTGTGATTAAGAATTTAAAGGCTTTAATAATATTTTGGTATTATTTCAGTATAAACTAAGGTTTAGGCGTCTACCGAATAATTTTCACAGCAACCACTTTCTCGTGACACGACACCCCATTTATAAGTGGAAATGTTTCAACCATTTCATTAATATATCGACATAGACTTCCTATCTATCTACATCGCAAATTTAATGGCACGAATAGGTACTTTAAAGGTCACTTGTGTTGTAACGCGCATTGCCCATATCGAAATTACGTCGATTCCCAAAAGCAACCTTCTATTCGTAAAATAGCTACCTGCTCCCCAAACCCGCTCCCATTTACATTATTAACAAATGAACATCGAGAACAAGTAAAAACAAATACTTGTCAGGAAAATAAGTTACATGAAATACGACTTCGGCTAGAAACTCCGTGTTATTAAATAAAGAAAAGAACAAGTATTGATTTTGCCTTGTCTGAATATTATTGGTAATTTGAGATGCTTAACGATATCAATATGCCATTGCCATTTTTTCTGTACGATTCTAAGGCCCAGTATCACAGTTGTAAAATAAGCACTAACTTACGAATAATTCTAAAATGGAATGTCATTTCGTATGAAGTATTTATTGGACAGAAAACGCTAACCAGAACTTAGTAGTACATTTTAAAACAGTCCGTGAACACTTTTCGTGACAGTGAACGGCTATAGCCGTATAATAATAAAAGTTCTATTGCGTCTAGGATATTGCCCTGAGAAGTGTTTATGTGACTTGTATTTCAAATAGGCTGTTTTCATTTGGAAAACACCGTTAATATCCGTTTTTTTAGGGTTCCGTAGTTCAATGGCAAAAACCCTTATAGTTTCGTCAAGTCACTTTAATCTGAAACTATTAACATCGGGCAAACCAAACGAAGTATAGGCGTGCGGATAAAAGAACATATCGCTGACGTTAAACATAGACGGAACATAAAATCTGCAGTGTGTGAACCACTTCATATGTTTTGACCAGCCCAAACTACTTTCAAAAGAACGTCGGTTCGTTCCACGTATGCTACGCGAAGCTATAGAAATAAGAACACATCCAAATTTCAACAGAGAAGATAGTTAGAAAATTCCATCAGCATGGAATCCAGGGCTAGCGAGGAGGACCCAAGCTAGACCACTCACTGCAAGATCACAAGATACAGTTATCTCTTTCTGCGTGGATAGGAACGTTAATTAATATTACTGAGAGACGGTAGTTTATTTTTTTCAAAACTCTGTAAATGACAAATAACATTTTAGTCTGCAACGCTGCAAACGCTGTGAAGTGTTCGAGACGTCGGGATAAAATTTAATAAATCCGTAAAAAAGTGTTTTATTTCATGAATAATTTTCGCGTAAACTTCAGAAACAAGTTAATTGGATTTAGATTAAACGAGATTGAACTTTTGTTTTTTTTAAGATTTAAAACACATTGTCAACAACCGCAAGCAAATACAAACACTTCGAATTTTTTTTTTGCTGTCAACAAAAAATATTGTATTTTGCCCTAGTAAAAGTTAGTGGATCCCTTATTCAGTCATAGTTAGGCACGTAACTCTCGTTGCGCAAATACGCCTCGCACTTAGCCGCTTATTTTTAATATAACGATTATCGACAAATGCTTTCCTCCGCAGGAATACCAAAAAGGCAACTCGAACCTCGTTGTGGAGAACGCGGACATGAACAACGTGGTGTACATGTTCCGGTGCCGCGACTCGGCGCTCACGGTCCGCGGCAAGATCAACGGCGTCGTGCTCGACTCGTGCACCAAGTGCGCCGTCGTGTTCGACAACCTCGTCTCCAGCATCGAGTTTGTCAACTGTCAGTCTGTGCAGATGCAGGTCAGTGCGTGTTTGAACCTGGATATCATCAACTGTCTCGGCGCTATCAGAGACAAGATCAACGGCGTCGTGCGTGAGTTTGTCAACTGTCAGTCTGTGCAGATGCAGGTCAGTGCGTGTTTGAACCTAGATATCATCAACTGTCTCGGCGCTATCAGAGACAAGATCAACGGCGTCGTGCGTGAGTTTGTCAACTGTCAGTCTGTGCAGATGCAGGTCAGTGCGTGTTTAAACCTAGATATCATCAACTGTCTCGGCGCTATCAGAGACAAGATCAACGGCGTCGTGCGTGAGTTTGTCAACTGTCAGTCTGTGCAGATGCAGGTCAGTGCGTGTTTGAACCTAGATATCACCAACTGTCTCGGCGCTATCAGAGACAAGATCAACGGCGTCGTGCGTGAGTTTGTCAACTGTCAGTCTGTGCAGATGCAGGTCAGTGCGTGTTTAAACCTAGATATCATCAACTGTCTCGGCGCTATCAGAGACAAGATCAACGGCGTCGTGCGTGAGTTTGTCAACTGTCAGTCTGTGCAGATGCAGGTCAGTGCGTGTTTGAACCTAGATATCATCAACTGTCTCGGCGCTATCAGAGACAAGATCAACGGCGTCGTGCGTGAGTTTGTCAACTGTCAGTCTGTGCAGATGCAGGTCAGTGCGTGTTTGAACCTAGATATCATCCACTGTCTCGGCGCTATCAGAGACAAGATCAACGGCGTCGTGCGTGAGTTTGTCAACTGTCAGTCTGTGCAGATGCAGGTCAGTGCGTGTTTGAACCTAGATATCATCAACTGTCTTTTTTTTTCATAAAAGTTTTACGTCTTCGGCTCTATGCCATACGGACTATTCTTTAGTGAAAATTGATCATTTTTAAACACTTATTAACTAAAACTAACACTAAACTAGCCTATCTTAACCTAACTCATTGAAATGCGAGGTGGTTCGCATTTCAATGCTCAACAAGGAAGCTTAGCGCAGGAACAGCGATCCGGGTAAGACGGCGCGATCAGATCGCTTCACTTAATTCCCCACTTTAATTGCATTGTTTTCTTCAAAAGCACAAATTATCATGACATTTCGACCACACAATCACAATAATTGACCCGAAGAAACGAATTACTAAAACGAAGAATTAAGGTCCGTCCTTCCCTTTTCGTTTCCCGCGACTCGGCGCTCACGGTCCGCGGCAAGATCAACGGCGTCGTGCTCGACTCGTGCACCAAGTGCGCCGTCGTGTTCGACAACCTCGTCTCCAGCATCGAGTTTGTCAACTGTCAGTCTGTGCAGATGCAGGTCAGTGCGTGTTTGAACCTGGATATCATCAACTGTCTCGGCGCTATCAGAGACAAGATCAACGGCGTCGTGCGTGAGTTTGTCAACTGTCAGTCTGTGCAGATGCAGGTCAGTGCGTGTTTGAACCTAGATATCATCCACTGTCTCGGCGCTATCAGAGACAAGATCAACGGCGTCGTGCGTGAGTTTGTCAACTGTCAGTCTGTGCAGATGCAGGTCAGTGCGTGTTTGAACCTAGATATCATTAACTGTCTCGGCGCTATCAGAGACAAGATCAACGGCGTCGTGCGTGAGTTTGTCAACTGTCAGTCTGTGCAGATGTAGGTCAGTGCGTGTTTGAACCTAGATATCATTAACTGTCTCGGCGCTACCAGAGACAAGACCAACGGCGTCGTGCGTGAGTTTGTCAACTGTCAGTGATTGAACCTAGATATCATTAACTGTCTCGGCGCTATCAGAGACAAGATCAACGGCGTCGTGCTCGACTCGTGCACTTAGTGCGCCGTCGTGTTCGACAACCTCGTCTCCAGCATCGAGTTTGTCAACTGTCAGTCTGTGCAGATGCAGGTCAGTGCGTGTTTGAACCTAGATTATCCCCTCCAGCGTCGTGTGACGCCTAGCGGGAAGTAATAAAACCACCGGCAAGCGCTAGTTGAAGCCACAAATCCGTGTATAAATCAAGAACTATAGAGTCATTGACTTTTCGTAGAAAATACAGTCGAAAGTACTTGCCACAGTTAGCTTACTAAATTCGTCCGTTTAGTGGCTGTAATAAAATGTGTTGGATTTTTTTTACTCCGTTAATCCAATTTTGTAACTTATTCAAATAGCCTAACAATTATTCTATGAAATTAGTAAAAAATATAGTATTTACATGCTTCAATCAGATATAAAATGCTTTAAAAAACTTTGTAATATGATATAATCTATACTTTTTTGTTATGCATTTTAAACATACATATAGCATATGATATTTCGTTTCTAAAAATATGTAACATGATATAGTTACAATGGTTACTGTTGAAGCAATCATCGATAATCTGACAGTAGGTAGAAGCAAGTGTGCCATCGATTTTGTACCTCGACGGTCAACGGCTGTCGGCCATTTTCCTATGTTGACTCTTAAAAAAGACCTGCAGCCATTATTCATTACGCTTGAAAGAATAAATTAACCATCTCGGCGCTATATGAGGCAAGATTACGGCGTCGTGCACCAAGTGCGCCGTGGTTTTTGACAATTTCATCATCATCTTCATTCATCAGCAATTCATCACCGAGTTTGTCAACTGCCAGTTATGTAGATCCAGGTTAGTTCGTATTACTAAAACGGAAAACCTATCTGTAATCTGTCAAAACCGTTTTCAACAGCGATATCAAATTTCAATAAGCGTCTACGGTTTCTTCAGCGCTGTAAAATATACGTAGTTAAAGGGATCATAAATCGTTTGAATCTAATGGAGTATCCATTAGATATAACTTTAGCGAATAATCCATGAATGTTTGAATCCGGCTCAATATACAGATGAATGATCAATTCATTAAGAATTTACTCACGCGTTATGCGTGCACATTACGCTACATAAATAATTAATGTTCTCATTATACACAGGAATAAGCGTTCAAATGTTTGCGAGTGCTAACGTTGCTTTGCTTAAGCTAGCTAGGTATTATGTTTATCCTCATCCAATAATGTTCCAATAGATGGCATGATTTCAGAATTCAGTTCGGTATGTGTCATTCATTAAAGTTTTGCGAGAATTCTATTACGTAGCTATTATGAGTTTCCCCCCGCCTACCTTCATTAGCGACATATTACAGCTGTATTTATATCAGAAACATTTTTTACGATAAGCGTTGAAGTCATAATGAGTATTTCCAGAAATATTCATTCCGTAATCATTTTACTGCGAGACTTCCTTCATGGGCAGTCTGCAAATTAATTTATGATATTTCCTTATTCCAGAAAATATTGCGTTGAATAATGGAAGGAATGTACAAATTAGAATACTAGCTAGCTCATTGGTTGTCAGGGTTTGAACTAGGTCAGCGTGCATGTGTTCCATTCAATAGAAATATTATCATTTCAGTTAATTGCAACTTCCAAACAGTAGTTAAACGAATCCGTTGTTTGTGAAAGGGGATCAATAACATTTGCCTATTTAAATATTGTACAATCAGCCGATTTTTTCATGTAGATCTAGCTAGATAAATGAAGTTTTTCCGAGGCCGTTTTCACCTATTACGGATTCGATCTCTATCTGCTATATGATCAGCCGATCCGACATGTAAATAAATAAATTAAACCAAACACGGGCAGTAAGTTTATAAAACGATAATAAAAGACAAACGTCACGCTGCTATCTCCTGCGGCGCGGCGTCGTCTCTGAGCTCTTCTATGGCCACCTGGCTGATGGTCTCTTCAGGTAGCGGGCACAGGTGCCGCGGCTCGACCTCGCACGAACGATCCAGTGGATACCTCATCTCAAAGTCTTCACCGTACTCCCGAATGAGACCCGGTTCCGGTACCTCCTGCTGATTTATAAATTCAATAATTTATAAATTCAATAAATAAGTATCTGACAACATTATGTAAATAGCTGTGATTCCAAAGTAGCTATGTGTGTAATGGAAATTATGGAGAAAGTTGAGAACGAAGGTTCGATATTATATGCAAAAACAACAAGTAACAAAGTTTGTTTGATTAAACGAGATTTCCGATGGATGAATTGTTCCTTTGCCATAGCACACATCGACTTAATGATGCTGACCGTACCCTAACATCTAGACCCGAGAGAATATAGAAAATATGATTTCGATTTTGCTCCAACTAAGTGAATTTGCAATCGTTTGAGTGACAGCTGTTGATTATATCAAGACTTCTGTAACTAGCGTTCTCGCAACTTCGTACGTGCTTTTTTATATTAGTTAACATCCGTTGGTAAATACGTTAATTAACAATGCCGCATAAAATGTTCTTCATATTTTGTCTGAATTCAAACGAGTGTCTAAATTCAAAATCTTAAACATAGAACTTGATCATAACACTAAATATGTGGACATATTGTATTGGTGATACCAGGTACCTTATTTGCAAAATTTAGGTTAGTGTGAATAATAAATACACCTGCTTATCCTGCTATCACATGACAACGGGAAAAACGAGTTAAACCGGTGCTGGTAGCGGTGAATCTGTGTAGTTACTGGCAGACAAAAATAAACGGTGAAATATTTCGCAATAAGAAAATATTCTTTCCAGAGACTCGTACGTGCGAAGTTATTGACAGAAAAGTGATGCCTATTTAAATTCATATCTCTTTATCATACCAAGTTTCTGTGAGGAACTTGAAGTAAAACGAATTGTATGTTTATGTGTGTCGTTCGCTCTCAAAGGAACCCTTTAAAATTCGTCACGCTATATTGTAATTATCTTGTTATCAGAACGTGGCAGTAGCCACACCCTTATTTCGGAACAACACGTGTCTTTCCTAATTAGGTAAAAGGGTCAGCGTATTTTTTAAAATAATCGGCTCTAGGGTCTAGTTACCTAAACAATTATTTTTACCGACCACTCCAGCAATTTTGACATCGCTCTTATAGCAATAAGGATTGATTTTTACAACGTCAGATAAAGAATATTCGTCGAATAAAATAAGTCTAATTTGAAGACGTCACCTACTTCTTAGTAATCATTTCTGTAAACGTAATTTTGAAATCGGTCGTTTTATATACTATCGATACCGATATTTCATAGGATAAGTTTGACGTTGGTAAAATCGGCCTTTACTAGTAATTACAATTCTATATTGTTTTAAAAATTCAAAGTACCTAACATTAATATACGGGACTGCTACCATTTACCTTATTATTTATAAGCTTCCGTTATTTGGCACCGTTGCGAGCGCCATGATCAAAGAGTAACTAAAAGAAATATTATGGTAGCAAACCCGTATCTAACTTTTATAATTTAGATTCTGGTAGTTAAATGTAAGAGTTTTGATAACCAACTAACCTCGTAATTGTAGCAGTAGCTCCTATAAGGGTTCTGTGTCCACCTGAGGCTGTACTCATCGTACGATTCGTCGTTGTCGGTGCCGCTGTGCCGGAGTTCGCAGTCCGAGTCGGATGACTCCCGCAAGGTTGCCTTGGAGTAGTCCCCCATCGCCTCCTGCGATGCCACGTCGATCTGGGAATCCATGCTGAGGAGAGTCAGCTTGTTGCTCATCACCATGTCCAGAGATTTCTGCCAGTCTTCTAGTAGTCTTTTGATGGTCTCCATCTGAAATTGATTTCTTAATAAAGAATCTAAATTGAAAATTGTCAAGAATGTGTCATAATAACTGCTATAGAAGTATATGTAAACAATTATGGAACGTAAATAGGACGATATGTGTCACTGTGAAAAGATTATTCCTCGAAAAATGCTAGTCATGCGCGGTGCCTTAAATTTCCTGTTTCAAGCTCCCCTCGATTCCTTTTGCCGATTAAGTGTTTGCCCGTACCTAAACAAGTATCTTGATCGTAAAACGATTGGTTAGAATGTTCAGTTGCTGTGATTGCCTCGTATAAATAAATGGTACGATAGTAGAAGGTATTGGATATTGGGAAACGCTCTTACTTTTTTCTTGAAAAGTGCGTTTTTGTGAGCTCGTCGTAGGCGCTTCTGTTTGATGTAGTGCTTGAGGTAGGCTACTTTGTACACGTTGGTGACCTTGACGATCTTCACTTGGCAGTCCTGATTGCCGTCCATATCATTTAGCGCAGTGTACACACTGTTCTCTGGCGTGTGATACTCGGTCTGCGCGTGCTCCCCACATTCCATCTTCTCAGTTTCCATCTTCTGCTTAGTCGTCACTATATTTTCAAACTTCAAACCCTTGATCAGTTCCATTATAAACTTTCGATCTGAAAACGACATACGAACATTACATTAGATCGCGTTAACAATTCTATTATTGAAACAACCCGATCCCCGGTACGCTAGCCCGAATAATATTGTCACGTTTTATCCCAAAAAAATCTCAGGAGACAGTCTCGATTACGTCGCAAAAACCACAGCCTCGAATAAAATTTTCGCAGTTGGTATTAGATTCTGAAACGTTTTTTCTCGATAAAAGTTTCTGCGTGTTCCCCTGCCAGAAACGCGTCAGATTTGTGGTTGAGGATATCGTCCCTTGAGACACGGTGTAAAAGTTGAGTCAGCAACTTTAACTACTATATCACTTTAGGATATTATACTTACCTATGTTTATGTTATGTATGAAGATACGGTGAAGAATACGCTATACAATAATGTGAACGAGACATATGTCTCGATAATAACCTCTAGAACAGCCATACTCAACCTGCGGCCCATCGAGTCTTTTTGTGCGGCCCGCCAGCCTAGACACCAAGCGAGTTTCGCTAAAAAGGGAAAACGTGGAGCAATTTTAACGAAATGGGGCTACATTTTTTTTTTCCAATCACTATCTCGTATGATGAATCGTCAAATTGCAGTTGTTTCGATTAGTGTGTTAATGGAGGTTAACATTTTCGCGCTCGCGTTCAATCTGATTTTGCTGCTGTTCTGATCTTACAGACTTCCAATTTCTTTTGCTCTTGCTACGCTCGCATACACATAACACGCATAAACAGACGTCGCCCTGGCATAATCAATGTCAAGTCTTTTGCGCTAGCTTCGCTCGCTACTTAGAGGTATAGACAAATAGGAGTCGAAAGTATTAGCGCTCGAGCCAAGGACTATCACTTCTCAAACGTCTCTGCGGCCCTTTTTAAAAAAAGGTTGAGTACCACTGCTCTAGAATAAATGTTCACCGTTAGATTTTAATTGTATCGGTGCCGTCCAGGGGCCCGCCACAGAGCTGCAATCAAACGCCGCGATGAAGTTTTCGACGCGCTCGCGAAGACCGTTGTCAGTTTTGTGACATAGTTAGGGCGTGATGTGCTCGCCGTCGCTCCTGCCCACGTCCCACCGTGTAGAGCCTGCCGCAGAGCTTCATCCACCGCGATATTTCTCATGCGCCTGCCTAACCTAGCTGGTAGACCATAGTCAGTAAAGTGACCTTGTTCGGGGGTGGTGTGGTCGCCGTCGTTTTGTTTCGCGTCCCACACCGTGGCGCCGTGTAGGGCCTTCCGCAGGGCTCCATCCGCCGCGATGATGGCCCTGACGCGCTGGCGCAAGCGACGCAATCGGTCAACATCGCGCCGTAGCTGTTCCGTACACTCCGTGAACTCCGCGTCGCGCACGCTTATCTTTGTGTTCACTATTTCAATCTGTAAGACATTTGTAACTTTGACGGCGCATAGGGTTAGGTAGGTAAAGGCTTAAAAGGCCTCCTTGGGAGTAACATAACTTGAAATATTTCGTACTATGATAATCCATTGCGACATCTTTATGTCAGATTCTCATTAGACTCTAGTTCCTCGTAAAAGCTATGAGATTTATCATGAAAATCCTAATTTAATTAAGAAATACTGAAGGCAGCGCGCTAGTTAGCTCTCGAGGCTAATTGAACAGACTGAATAAGTTTTAATAAATTATCTCAATTTCATGTGTCGTAGATGAACTAAGATATAATCTACTAAATAATACAACAGAATTCAGCACTTTAACATTTACGTATAATATTTTATCGCAATGAATATTGCAATGATTTTATAGCATACTATAAAGTTCGCAGAGTAATGTTTCAGTTAGTTGCTATGCTACCTGACCGCAAAGCAGTTTATAATTAACAGTACTGTAAGTCATAAATGAACAAGTTAGAACCTTACCTGAAGCATCAAGTCCTCGAGCTCAATTTGCTTCTGATTTATCCTCTCGCGCGAAGTTATATAAATGTTATTTATGAACTTAAACATGTAGAACCCGGTTGGGACATACTTTAGGAAGAATATAGTCTGAAAAATTTACATAAATTATGAATCTAGAATCTCATTAAGCGAGTTCAATATGCTAAGCGTTTCATTACAAGTCAGGTTGGTACACGCAATTTCATGATACTCCTATTCAGCAATAAATGTAATAGTATCTTATTCATATAAAATAATCAATAATATGTTGATGAATACACAAAGGAAACCCACAGGCATTATTCCAGAAGCTGTATATTAATTTATATATACCTAAGTTGTTACTCTGGTAGATATTTCAGACGGAATGAAATAAGCAAAGGGTAAAGCGGACAGCATTCATCAAATTAACTTTGATGTTTGTTTACTTTGTGTAAGTTTGTATCTTGTTAACCAAACTGGAAACGCTGGTTTTAATTAAACTTATTTTAACTTTTAGACCTTTCGCACAGTTTGTCAGAATAATCGATTTAGTTAGTTCTGACTATTTTACAACTGCATATAGTATAAAAGGCTTTAAAACGAATAATAGCTCAGGTATAGAGACCTAACGGGAGTTTGAAGTTACGTTTCGTGCAACGTTTTTGTGATAACTTGTAAGCTGATGTAAAAATCTGTTCCCTTTCTTTTCTTTAAAGATAAGGAAAGTTATGTCAAGGCAGCCATGCATCCTTTCGCGCGTTCCCGTGTTTAAAGATAAGAACATAACTAACCACATTGAACAAAGATAAACTCATGTAGACTGAGTACAAGAAACGAACGCAAGCGTTTCCAATCGGCACTCCGTACTGGTCAATCACAAGGTGCCACCAATGCACAGTAGCTCCCTCGCTTCCGTTTATCATCTTTGCAGATGACTTCACAGATGTTCCCTTCATCGCTTCACCCCCCTCCATCACGTTCCACACACGGACTCCCAGTAGCACCGCCACTAATATCACTACAAACTTGATCATGTGTAAATGTATATTGTCAAAAACAACACATCGGCAACTTATTGTGTAAATTAATTTTGAAATTTCATCAAAACATCATTGACATCGAAAATGACGGACATGACTAGACGTGACGTTCTTTAATTTTGAAAGTTCTTGATACGTTTTTAAATTCTGATGTAAAATCCGGCGAACCTCTTTTCTATCAAGATCACTTTGTAAAACTTCCCGAGTATAAATTCACTATGCATGATTGATATTTATTTGGATTTTTACCTTTATTTAAACAGAATCTAACAAAGAAATCTCACAGATAATGTTATTTTCCAACTCTGATATGTCTGGTAGCTGGCTTCAGTAATAAATAATAGTCTAGCACCGCTGGGGTACTAACTTTTGGGTTCGTCTGTTATTACGAGCTATTCTCGCGCATGAAATATAGACGATGCAATAAGCGTAATGTTTGTTTGTAAATTCATTGTTGCAGGTTCTGGGCAAAGTGCCCACCATATCCGTGGACAAGACAGATGGCTGCCAGATCTACTTGTCACCCGAATCGCTCGCTGTAGAGATCGTCAGCTCCAAGTCTTCTGAGATGAACGTGCTGGTGCCAGAGGGCAATGGAGATTATGTAAGTGTTATTTTCTTTTTAATTTACATAGCCTGTGGACCTGTTACAGGAACAGTAACCAACGAATAATTCAAATATAGAACGACATTTAGTTTGAATGAAGCGTTTGGCAGATATCTCTAACTGTAATTTACTAGGATATTGTGAAACAGGCCGTGCGTACTTAATATATCAGAAAAGCATTTATTATCTGCCTATCCTGCTGCGAAGTTTCATCTACTAAGCACGAAAATTGATTTCAAAATTCCTTTATCCACTTTAATTAATTTTACCAAGCAACCTCAGTACCTACCTACCTGGCTCGTGCCATAGCGACAGATTCAAGTTTAACTCACTGCTACGACATCAAAGGGGCCCTTTTTGTTAAGTTACTACGAATGAGCGTTTGAACCACATGCGCCGAGTATTATTAATTATCTCTGTCATTAGTGAGTAATTGCTATTAATAAAGCGATTGCTAACTTGTTAATTAAGCCTCACGTTAATAAGGTAATTAATAAACATAAACATCTACGTTTGCATATTATAATGCTTGTTTATCATTGACCATGCAAGGGGGATTAAACCCTCTGACCTCTGTGTATTCACGGACTTCCTTCGGCAGAGTGCTTGTGAGGAAAGATGACTTCACTAAGATTATCTGTGTTCAAAGTGAGGCCCAGGTACACCAGCTCCTACTAGAAACGTGACTATTGTTAGTTATTAGTATGTTACCTCTTTTGTACTATCTTAAGAATACCTACTACTTGTATCACAATATATTTGGTAAGAACTATGCTTTGGACTCGATACCTTTTGTAAGCTCTATTCAGATGATCACACATACACCACCTCAAATAAATAATTACACTTATTTTAACGTACAAACACACACATACTTATACATGTTTACACACTCAGAACTAATTTTTAGCTCAAAACATAAAATAACCATACCTATACCTACGACCAAACACACTTACTTATCAAATCATAAACATACATACCTACACTATAATATACAGTCCGTACAAACTGCCACCTCGAAACTAAAATCGATTACTCTGAATTACGTAAATACAAACAACCTAACACTCACGCTCTTAACTAATTCTTACTATATCAACTTACAAGTATGCCTAACAAAAATAGCCCTACTTACCTTACATAATAACTATAGTTTCGACTTTCTGTTTTATTATAAACCTAATTATAATGGATAGACATCACCACTCGGCACAGGAATTAGACTGTATTCAAACGTCATATTCAGTTAAATGTAACATACAGGATTTATCTAATCACTGCTCAGGTTCACCTCGTAATCATTTACGTATAATTACCCAAAATATAGTAAGTATTTACAAAAATTTTGATGACTTACAAGTTACTTTGTCGGAATTGAACTTCGATGTGGACATTATAATTCTCACTGAATGTAGATTAGATTCAATCAAACAAATACCTTTGCTACATAACTACACCAGCTTTCAGTCAACTAAATTACTAAACCAGAACGACGGTGTGGTGATTTATATCAAAAACAACCATCGGGCAAAGGTTACAGACCTTAACCTCTCAGACGCCACGGGGCTTCAGATTGAAATTACAGATTTTGTTTTCCTGAGTATTTATCGATCCCCTTCATTTCTTAACGCCGATGATTTTGTGAGATCACTTGACTCTCACCTCGAAACTATTACTCAACATAGAAATGTGTCTATTATTGGCGACATTAACATAAACTTGCTCCCTAAAGATACCGAAAATTCACAGCATCGTCGTAACAGACTCAACTACCTAGATGTACTGGCTTTGCATGGCCTCTTACCTGGCCACTGCCTTCCTACGAGGAAGACCTCCAGCCTTGATCACGTTATGTTAAAACTAGACCGAAATTGCAAAACGGCTTTCACAGCCGTCATTAATACTACAATTACTGACCATAACCTAGTCTTCATTCAATTGTCAAGTACATCAATACACAAACCTGTCGCTAAGTCCAAATTAATAACTGACTTCACCGGTGCTTACAATACTCTTAAATCTACAGATTTTACGGATTTAAACACAATGAATAATCCAGAGGTCTTTGCCAATAATTTGATTCATATAACTAACTCAGCTATCCAAGCAAATTCGAAATTAGCTTACTTCTCTAATAATAAACGGATAATAAAACCCTGGATAACTGCAGGTGCTCTTAGGTGTATTAGGCTAAGAAATAACATGCAACAGAAGCTCGATAGACACCCTCACAACATAATATTAAAAATTACGTATAAACGTTTCCGCAATTATTGTTCTAATTTAATAAAAAAGCTTAAGCGAAAGTACCAAAGACGACCCGTCTGGTGTAGTGGTCGAGAAATCGCCTACTACGCAGCGGGTGCGGGTTCGATCCCCGCACAATACAAACATTTGTGTGCATGAACATGGCTGTTTGTATTGGTCTGGGTGTTTTCTATGTATATCATGTATGTATTTACAAACAAAAAGTATTTAAGTATTATATCCGTTGTCTGGCACCCATAATACAAGCTTTGAGTAGCTTACTTTGGGACTGGATGGCGATGTGTGGGAATGTCCAAAGGATAAAGGAAGGAAGGAAGGATACCAAAGCCAATTAATTGAAAAATCAGCTCACAACCCACGTAAATTCTGGAACACTG
This sequence comes from Pyrausta purpuralis, assembly GCA_963924145.1. Classification (NCBI taxonomy): domain Eukaryota; kingdom Metazoa; phylum Arthropoda; class Insecta; order Lepidoptera; family Crambidae; genus Pyrausta; species Pyrausta purpuralis. Next base: position 10,955,118 of record OZ001659.1, on the reverse strand, counting down.
TTAACGAGATCACTCAGTATAAACCACCCAAGACTGAGAACGTAGCCCTACTTAACCTTCATCCGTCACCATTGGTTTCGGTAGACTGCGTGAATGCCTTCTTCATTAGTATTGGCGCTAAGCTGGCCGAGGCCATTGCTGGTGAATCGGGACAAGGGAATTGCCGATCTGTGCCTCTGGTGCACAGATCTAACTTCACTCACCCTTCTTCTTTCGTACTGCTAAATACTGACTGCAGGGAGGTCGAAGGCATCTTGATGAGTCTTGACTCTGGAAGTTCACCTGAATGGGATGGTATCAGCACAGCTTTTTTGAAACATGCTAGAGAGATCGTTGTCCCCCTCATGTGTAACCTAGCAAACCTCTGTTTTAGCACTGGTGTATTCCCCAGCTCTCTAAAGAGGTCCATTGTGACTCCTGTGTACAAGAGTGGGGACAGAGCGGACGTAAACAATTACAGACCTATCTCTGTCCTTACATCAATTTCTAAGATTATTGAAAAACTGCTTAACATTAGATTAACTGATTATTTAACAAAATTTAAAATATTATCTAGTACACAATACGGTTTTAGGAAGGGTTTATCAACACAAGATGCGATTTTAGACCTCACCTCAACTTTAGTCAAGGAGGTTGATGGTGGCAACAAGTGCCTTACAGTCTTTTTAGACCTCAAAAAGGCTTTTGACACCGTCTCTGTCCCAATTCTTTTACACAGGTTAGAGAGTATAGGTATTAGAGATACTCCACTTAATCTTTTTGAAAGTTACCTCCAGGACCGAACTCAGGAGGTTAAAATAGGTAGTTACAATAGTGATAAAGCCAGGGTAAACTTTGGTGTCCCGCTGGGAAGTGTCCTGGGTCCGACTCTCTTTCTTATATACATAAACGAATTGGGAAAGATTCGGGATGTCGGAGGCAGGATAGTTTCCTACGCGGACGACACTGCAGTTGTCTTTACCGGTAGAACTTGGGATGCTGTCCATGAAAGAACTGAAAGGGGCTTATCAATAGTATCCAACTGGCTCAGTGATAACCTCTTAACACTAAACATTCAGAAAACAAACTTTCTGTTTCTCTCCTTCAACTAAATCTCAACCGCACAATACTTTTCAAATCAAAATTCACTCTTGTTCAAATCCTAGTAACTTAATGTGCAACTGTCCGTTCATTGACAAGGTTAACCAAACTAAGTACCTTGGTATTATACTAGACCAACGCCTCAGCTGGAACCCACACCTGGAGTTAATAATGAACCGAACTAGGAAGCTTATATGGGTGTTTAAGTCACTACGTAGGGTCATGTCAAATAAACTCAAAAACAAAACCTACATGGCACTGGCTCAATCTGTACTTACTTACTGCATCTCGATTTGGGGAGGAGCTGCCAAAACCCATGTTCTCGAACTGGAAAGGGCGCAGAGATCTCTTATAAAAGTAATTTACTCCAAACATTATCGTTTTCCTACTGACACGCTATATAAGATGAGTGGTCTTCTCTCAGTTCGAAAACTTTACATTCTCAACATTACTTTAAACTGTCACAAAACTTAAACCTATGTCAATCGCTCTCATAAAAGAAGGAAGGATGTTGTAGCTCCCATTCCTACTATACGTACAGCCTTTGCTAGAAGACAGTACTTAGGTCAGTCTTCATATATTTACAATAAAATTAATAAAACATTAGTAATATACCCAATGCTGGCTCACAATTGCAAGAAAACAGTTACCAAATGGTTATCATCACTGACCTATGATGAAGTTGAAAATCTTTTAATAAGAATTAGTTAAATTATACACAATAAAATAAATTATCACTCAAACTTAGTCATGGAATCTGTAAGTGGACTACTCGTACCGAACCCAAGGAATAATCCGTAGGGCTTACAGATATCCCTTGGCATCATGTAGGTATACACACAAACGTACTATAATAGGTATAGCACCTGGACTTGTACATTTGTGCGCAAACGCAATCTCACGCCCTCACACTGACAATTCTGTCTCATAGCACGCACGCACACACACACACACACACACACACACACACGCACACACACACACACACACACACACACACACACACACACACACACACACACACACACACACACAAATAAAATAGTATACCGTTAAACGCCCTCCACTTGAATACCAAGTGGCGCGTCTGTCTTTTCTTTTCATTGTTTTTCTTTACTTTTAATTAATAGCACAGAATCGAATCTGTGTCACACACTTAGTCATAATTATAATTAAGTACTTTTTCTCGGTACCAGCCTTTTAGTGCCGGTAACCACTAATGTAACTAACTTTATAATTACCTACCTATATCTGTCGGCTATACCTTTAGGGAAGTTGCGAGCCATTCCCAATACAAGTGTCATTAAGACTACTTACCGGGAAGACTCTGCAAAAATATTGTAAACAAGATATTTGAAATAAAGATTTTTATTATTATTATTATTATTCACATACGTTGATAATGCACCATGTGATCCATGTCTAAGGAGATTTATCAGAACACATGAAGTATCGCCAACTCGCTCCACAGAATCTCTACAAGGTTTTACTCGCAATAGAGTTTGCACGAATGCGATTGAAGTAAACTAAACGAATTCCTAGCGGTTTATTTTGTACGATTGCTGAAAACCGTTCAAACTCGGGCTCTGGGAAATTCAGTTCAGATTTTTTCGTTGCACAAGTGTGCATCGCTTCTTTACTTGCTGGCATTGAATTGATTTTCCGCATTGTAAATACTTTTTTGAAGCATTGACTAACAGTGAACAATTTAATAACCTGTTCCAGACAGCTTAGGCCAGCGCTAGACTTAATCAATAAATATGCGTACGACAAACGTATAAAATAGAACCAGAGGCTAAACTATCTCGAGGAGAACCTAACTTAAAATGATTCGAAATCAAAATTGGTATTTATTTTCAGAACGAGCTCCCTATTCCGGAGCAATTCAAGACGGTTCTGTCCGGCAAAGGGCTGACCACCACCCCCGTGGAGAACAAGGGCTAAGTCGCGTGTCCCGCCCGGGAACACCTTGCTTATAGATTAATATCTTTTCGCTTCGACGCCCCTTGTTCGTCTCTGCTTTTGACAATATCTACCCAAAAGCAAAGACGGACAAACTGTCTCAAGCAACCCATACGATCTCAAAACCCACGCAAAAAATACGCCTAATTATACCGAATTGAAACATCAGTCTAACACATGTGCATCTGTGTACTCGTCCGTGCTGAGAGATTGCGTGGAATTTGCGAGCGTATAGTATAATAGTAATTAATTCGAAACGAGGCGAGTCTCTCTTAAATTAATGGTAATGAAAATATATTTTGCACGGTCTAGTTCAATATTAGTTCACTCGCTGCGATTCGCCTCGAGTATCTAACGTTAAGCACAAATTATTATTCGGTAACGGTAAGCAGCCAGTTCTCGGGCCCCTCATTAATCCTTCGTCTTCATCATCTCGAGTTCTCTCTTCATTTCCTGCTCATTCTCGCTCGATCGTATAATAGTATTTAAACATTTATTCTAATATGACGTAGAAATAACTATTATAACTCGTGTATTTACTGGCCTTTAAATAATAATATTACTGTAATGTAAAGATGTTCCTTACATTCAAGTTTTGAGATTTTAATTTTGACATTATGCAGAAAATATATTGATTGCTTGGAGTACCAGATGGTACGGGTTAGTTAAGTTAGTTGTAAGGCGTGTGATTGTCTCGATTTCGGAAATGAATAGTTTACTTTCTTGACTCGCTGCGTGTGCGCATAACCCCGGCTGGCGTGCGTCGGCCTTTCTATTTTTTCTGTTCTCGCTAAGTATCAAAACATTTCTTTCAATCATTCGCTATTTTCTCATCTAATTTATTTAAGGATAACACTATTTTTTTATTTGTTTTAATTATCACTATTCAATTCATGTATTAATTAGTCAACGATGTATATCAATGTAATTTGTATTCCGCAATTGTAATGTTGTTTGTGTCGTCTCTAAACTAAGCATTCTAATTATTTATTATGCCATCATTATTTTGAACAATATCAAATTGTATTACGAAGCATTTTGTTAATTTATTTGTCGAGATTAAACTAAGTTTTAAGTACCATTTCTTTTTCATTATCCAAAGATTCTTCTTTAGGACGGATTATTTTATTTAACAATCCGGTGGAGAATCCAGGAGATATAGTGTTAAGCAGGAGGGTAAATCAAAGTCTTAAATATGTTAAAATTTTATTTCATACTTTTCATGGCTTACATCGTCCATTTGAAACTTCTAATCCTATAATTCAAACGGAAAAGGTCATCCATGGATTTTCAATAAATAGATTGGATTAGACGTAAACATGCAGTGGTAAACAATGTGTTTGGGCGTAGATAATTAAAGCTATATGTACAGGCCCCAGTTACTAAGATATGGCAAAATTTTCCAGCATTACGTGTAGAAGACAATCAAAAAATGTGTAGCTAATCTTTTTTACGGTATTTATGTACCCTACTTGAGATTCAATATTCTTATACTACTTACAAAATATCAGTCGAATTCGAAATCTTTACGTTATGATTTACATACTGGCTAATAAGTAGCTTTGAAATTAAAACTATTATTAATCTGGGTCGTGAACCCTTGAGCTGTTTTGTGTATGCTTCGCGCATTGCCACTCGTCGCTGCCGTCTGAGCATTCTATGAAGCCGTTGCACACGCTCGAAGGAGGGAGACATTCCCCGAGCGGACATCTGTACCCTTTGCAGGTGTCGATTCTTGTCGCTCTTTTATTTTCGGCAGCTTCTAAATCCGCGTAGAAGTCGTCATCGGACTCGTATTCGTCGCTTTGCGTCGCGTTGTGGTGCGGCGTGTATGTGGCTATGACGCTGTCGATCCAGTCGATGTAGTTGGACACCTTAGTGTAGACTCCGGGTCGGTTGGCGCGGGCGCACCCGTACCCGTTGCTCGTTACTCCGTAGATGTACCATCTGTCTTGTTCCTGTAGACAATACATGCAAATTGTTAGATACTCAGTTGTGTTTCTCAGACGTGTGTGCTAGATTTTCCTTGAAGGCGGTTAGGCGGCAAAGAATGGGAGAACAGTTAAGTATACCGTACGTATACTAAACTGTTATGCCATTGTATGGTGTAAGTTAATACTATGCTATGGACACAACTCGGACACTCGGTAGAAATGTTTCATGTTGGCTATACATCGTCAGGCGGCATAATAAACATTATGTGTCGGAGAATGGTTCTGTCTATACGATAATAGTCACGAAAAAATCCTTTGCAAATTTGAACTAAGACCACCACACACTAATCTCTAGGTTACACAGTACAATTGCTTATTCGTTTACAACATACACAACCACATCTTATCTTTCAGTGCACACTATTTTAATGATCGGAAAGTCATGAAAAACAAAAAAAAAATAATTAGTTGCAATTTAAAGTGCCGTTCGCCCTGCCGCGCCGTGCCATAACCGCATCGCATACGACAATTGTCAAAATATACAAACATGGCGAGCATACGACTCATAAGCTGCTCCATCCGGCGCGGGGATGACGTAAGCTAGTCTGGGTAGAGGATTAGAGTGTCCATTCTGTATGTTGTACTATTCATTATTCTGTGCAATGGATACAAAAATAATGTCGTTTTTACTGGGCATTAGTTGCATTCGGGGAGTTCCAGATTGCACTCACGCTTGAGCACTTGGCCATCGTAGTAAGGGGCTGTCCAGTAATCACGCGAGGATCGTAAGGGGAGGAGGCTATGAAAAATCACGGTATATCACAAGGGGGAGAGGTAGTCTTAAAATTATGTATAAAATTACATGATTTATGGCCCTTAATAGAGACATGCGACCCGCCACCGTGGTAAACTTTGGACTACAGGGTAGTAGTTGATATAGGAGCTATAATTACCTGGCACATGAGCGGGCCGCCCGAGTCGCCGAGGCAGGCGTCGCGGCCGCCGCGCTCGTAGCCCGCGCAGAACATGTCGTCGGTGACGCGGTACAGCGGCAGCAGCCGCGTGCGCCGCCGGCACTCGGCTGTCGAGATCACTGGCAGCTCCACTTCTTGTAATGTGTCCGCTGCAGAATTGAACCACATATTATTTAGGGTTTGATGCCGTAAGGCGGTTACAGAGCTCGAGTGACCATCGGAGTCGATTTTACAAGCGTCAGATAGAACTTGTCCGACCGAATAAGTTTAAAACGACCGATTTTAAAATGTAACTTTCATAAATGTTTCACGATTTTTTAAATTGGGCGTTTTGTATCACATTCGACAAATATTCCTTATCTGACTTTGGTAAAATCGACTCTACGTCAGTCCTGCCTGACGGTCGGTCGCGCATTGCTTAAGTATGAAAATTCAGCGTAGCTGTCATGCCGCAGCGGTATTTTCCATAGTATCTGACAAGTCTTGACGAATGCCGCCGGCCGGTGTGAATACACCATTACCTACAGAGCTCGACGTACTCACGTCCTACTCAAAACGTTGCGTTCTGACGCTACCGACCGAGTTTGAACGACCTTGTGGTGTTCAAACTTGGTGTACGTCTACCTACACGCGCCACCCAGAAGGCGTTTGATATTTTGTATTCATCTGACAAAGTGAGTAAAACTTACGAAAGACGCATTTATGCTCGTACAGCAGCCCCCACCAGACGACCGTGCAATGTCGGCCCGCTGGTGGGTGCTCTTGGTAACGGCAAGCAGCACAGGCCTAAGCCTTGCGTGTAGGTAATCCTTTGCACTGGGTTTATCCTCAGCATAGCAAAGCGTACCGCGGGTATAACATAACTTGGTGTAACACGCCGAGCCGCGCCAACCACTAGGTTTCTGATTGTCTTAAAGCAGGACTTACGGAACACGCGCTCATGCTCATACAACTGCCCCCACCCGACGACCGTGCAATGGTGTCCCGCTGGTGGCTGGGCCCTCGGTGGCGGCAGACAAGCAGGCCTCAGTCTTGCGTGTAAGGCCACAGGATCTATTCTCAGCATAGCGATGTCGTTTCTGAAGCCTCGTGGTGCGTATCGCGGGTGGAGTACCACTTGACGCACGCGCGCGACGCGCTCCCACGGGCCACGGGGCCATGCGCCGCGTCGGAGAGCGCCGAGACGCGCCACCCAGTGGGCTTCTGTCGCTCTGTGGGTATGATAATAGTTTTTAAAACATGTTTAGAGACTTCAAGTTTTAGAGAAGCAAAAAGAAGTACATATACTTTAAAATAGGTTTCTATTATTATGCCATCAATTTCACGTATGAAGATTTCATGCAAGAAGTTATATCGTAGATTGTTTAATTTTTGTTAAGTAGAAAACATGGGTAACTTTCTTATTTTTTATACTATGCTATGCAGTAGATGATAGATGTCCGAGTTAAAATAATATCTACTAGATGATATTAAAAGTTATAAATTTTGCACATATTTTTTATCAGGATTTGTTGAGCGCCTTCGCTGTCCACCTAACGCTTAAAAAAATATGGCAAATTAAATATTGTTTCAACTATGCAATTAATATTTTACTAGGTAAAGCTAGGAAGCTAGGTTGCATCATATTCATATTCATTTATTCACTTCATAATATAACATTACAGCAGACAATATATAACATATAGGCAAAAGATGGTTATTTTGTTACATTATGACCTCAACGAGGTATTTGTGAATTCAAGTTATTAAATTCAATAAATTACAATTAAATCAATTCTTCATTAAAATAGTAATGTCAATAAGTATTTTGTCAAATTGTTAGTATGTCAAATATAAAGTCATTTCTATCTATCTAAATAATAATAATGCGGTCATGTTAAATTCAAATTAAAAGAAAAAAAATACAATCAAATCATGTCAATTTTCAATTTAAATCACAGATTAGTAAGAGTTTAAATTATATAATGTAATATCTAAATATATTGAAATTTATCATTGAAATATTCATTTATATTATAATATGCCTTTTTAACTAAAAACTTCTTTAATTCCCTATCAAATTTAATACCTTGGAGGGCTTTAATAAAGTTAGGCAAATGGTTATGTATCTTTATAGCCATATAGTAGGGACCGACCTTGAATAACTCCAGTCTGGCCGGAGGCAAAATAAAATCATTTGCGCGCCGCAAAGCGTAACGGCTCGACGTGTCATTAAAATGCTGAAAATATCTACTGTGTTTTCTTATAAAACGACATAATTCGAAGATATAGACGCAAGTCACCGTGAGTATTTCAAATTTTACAAATAACATTCTACATGTGTGTCTCGGCGCCGTAAACGTAATTATTCTAAGACATCTCTTTTGTAACACAGATACCGCATGCACATTGGTGGAGTTGCCCCAAAACATAATCCCGTAACGTATCCAGGCAGCAGCATGGCTATGATACGCAGTAAGCGCACACTCCTCATTTGTGTTTCTTCGAAGTTCGCGCAGCGCGTACGAAAAACTACTAAGCCTACTTACTACGACTTCTACATGCGGCTTCCATGAAAGGGTTGAGTCTAACGTGATTCCAAGTAGTGGGAACGTATTTACTTGCTCAATCAACTCTCCCTGATGTGATATGGACAAAACTAATTCCGTTCTCTGATAGGGCCTAAATTGCATAATTTTAGTTTTCCCAAAATTTATTGTAAGACCTATTTCTTTTAGTTCAGTTACTATTTTATGTAGGCATTCACTAATAATACCCTGTATATTGTCTATATTATTTTGATCACAAGAAATCAAAAGCGTGGCATCATCCGCAAACAGAATAATTTTATGTGAAACTACTGAAGGTAAATCATTTATGTAAGCTAAAAATAACAAGCAGCCCAATACACTGCCCTGAGGTATTGAGTCTGTTATAGTTTGAGTAGTGGAGTTAACTTGCTTAAGTTCTTTAATTTCCCTATACAAATGCATAATTTGTACAAATTGTTTCCTATTGGAAAGATAAGAAGTGAGCCAATCTTTCGCCTTCCCTCGTATGCCAAGAAAATCTAGTTTTTTTAATAAAATATCATGCAAAACACAATTATATGCTTTGGAAATGTCCATAAAAAGAGCTACCACACATTGGTTTTTGTCTAATCCATTTAGTATTTCATAAATACATTCGAATACTGCAGTTGCAGTAGAATGATTTTTTCTAAAGCCATGTTGATTTTTATTTAGAACATTATATTTTTCTAGAAATTTATTCATTCTTTGACATATTATTTTCTCAAATATCTTTGAAATTACCGGCAATAAGGCAATAGGGCGATAATTTGCAACATTTTGTTTATCACCTTTCTTAAAAATAGGCTTTATTATTGCCAACTTCAAGGCATCAGGGCAAATGCCCTCGTTATAGGACTGGTTAATTAAATACGTTAATGGTTTCACAAACTCATCAACACAATGTACGAGTAGGATACCTGGAATTTCATCATACCCACACGAGTTATTACGTTTAAGGCTTAGTATTGCTTTTTTTACATCTGATTCCGTAACATAATCTAAATACATTGAGTTAGGCAATGATATTGCTCGTTGTTGGTTAGGATTAGTGATTATTCCTGAACTAATACCTACATAGTAATCATTAAATGTTTTGGCAATTTTTCCGGGTGAAGTTTCATTTTGATTTTGTATTTTTAAGCAGATATTTTCATGTTTATGTTTTTTATTATTTGGTTTAATTTTTTCATTGATCATGTTCCACATTTCTTTATACTTATTGTACGAATTTTTAAGTCTTTTTATGTAGTATTTTCTTTTTTGTTTCGCAAGGATTTTTTTTAGAATTTTGCTGTATGATTTAGTGTAAGTTTTTAAAGATTCATTATCATAAGTAGATGTAAGTAAGCGTAAGATACGTTTATGGTAGCAGCATTTCTGCAAACCTTTTGTAATCCATTTTGTTTTTTGACTATTCACAAGCATTATTTTCTTTTGTGGTATATTTATATCTAATAAATCCTTAATGGTTTTAAGAAAATTGTTATAGTTATCAGTAATATTGCTATTTGAATTTAATATACTATTCCAATTTATTTGCTTCAGTTTTTCTTGAAATTTATCCATGTTTTTGTTATTAAATATCCGTTTACTTATTTTGTACGAAAAATTATTAGTACGAAAATTATCCTGTAGTGGAAATTGTCCTATTAATGTATGGTGATCAGAGATATAATATTTCTTCACAGTCGCTTCCATGTTTACGTTTGCAGACACTATGAATTGATCTATACACGATGCAGTATTTGGCGTCACTCTAGTATGTTCTTTTATGATGCAGTGTAATCTAAACGATTTTAAGAGATTTAGGAATCTACGCGTTAAGTTAGTATTTTGGGTTATGTCTATATTTATATCACCTGCTATAATAATCCTTTTATTTGAAGAGTGCTTTGTGATATGCTTTAACAGAGCATATAACTTTGAGAAAAACGTATCTTCTTCCCTATCTGATCGATATATAGATATATAGATAGATATATAGATCATGTTTACTACATGGCATGTTTACGTATAGTCGAGGCCCTTTCGCGCCTAACCACTATAGACAATATTACTTGCACCTCGCGTGTTCTTTTGTTTGAAGTGACGCTCGTTTTTTTGTGTCGTAGTGTAGCGATACGTGATTAAGCGCGTGAAGCCTCGACCGTACAAAACATCGAGGAAGTAAGAATTAAGAATAAAAGCAGAGATATTAACATGTGTACTTACTGGTAGAAGCAATGGCTGGCCGACACTAGCCACTGCGCAGTGATCAGCGTGGCTCCGCACTGGAAGTCGCCGTCGCGGTACAGCGCCGCCTGCCACGGCCAGGCGCCCGCCGCCGCGCCGCCGCCGCCCACCACCCTGCTCCAGCGCACGCGGGTTACAAGCCTAGCCAACACGTCTTATAGGGGACTATACATTTGATAAACGTAAGCGTACGTAAAGCAAGTGGTTCGAACCACAGATTACAAAGACTCCGGTGCAATGGACGCGGGTTACAAGCCTAGCCAACACGTCTTATAGGGGACTATACGTTTGATAAACGTAAGCGTACGTAAAGCAAGTGGTTCGAACCACAGATTACAAAGACTCCGGTGCACCGTGCAATGGACGCGGGTTACAAGCTTAGCCAACACGTCTTATAGGGGACTATACGTTTGATTGTAAAGCAGGTGGTTCTGCCCACAGATTACAAAGACTCCAGCGTAACGCACGCGGGTTAGAAGCCTAGCCAACACGTCTTATAGGGGACTATACGTTTAATTGTAAAGCAGGTGGTTCGAACCACAGATTACAAAGACTCCAGCGTAGCGCACGCGGGTTACAAGCCCAGCCAACACGTTTTATAGGGAACTATACGTTTGATTGTAAAGCAGGTGGTTCTGATCACAGATTACAAAGACTCCAGCGTAGCGCACGCGGGTTACAAGCCCAGCCAACACGTTTTATAGGGAACTATACGTTTGATTGTAAAGCAGGTGGTTCTCATCACAGATTACAAAGACTCCAGCGTAACGCACGCGGGTTACAAGCCTAGCCAACACGTGTTATAGGGGACTATACGTTTGATTGTAAAGCAGGTGGTTCGAACCACAGATTACAAAGACTCCAGCGTAGCGCACGCGGGTTACAAGCCTAGCCAACACGTGTTATAGGGGACTATACGTTTGATAGTAAAGCAGGTGGTTCGAACCATAGATTACAAAGACTCCAGCGTAGCGCACGCGGGTTAAAAGCCTAGCCAACAAGCATCTTTAGGGGCTACACATTTGATATTGTGGAAGGTAATGCCCTGGTGCGAAACAAAAGACTGCAAAGACTAATTTGAATAACTCATACTCATTTATAAGTAGTAGCCATTTTCAGAAATTCCTACTTAAGCAATCGGTCACATACACAAACATGCAGGTTGTTTACACAATATGCATATAAAATGGTATGAACGCTCTGAACGCGAGCGGCGATTATGGGTGTTTATATTCTCAGCGATTATGTAATCGAAGGGGGTTCCAGCAAATTCTAATGGCACCACCGCTACGGTATTATCACTACATAGTATAAAACAAAGTCGCTTCCCGCTGTCTGTATGTATGTATGCTTAAATCTTTAAAACTAGGTACGCAAAGGGTTTTGATGCGGTATTTTAAATCGATAAGAATGATTCAAGGGGAAGATTTACTCGTATATGTCAAATGCAAGAATCTATTAGTGAAACACTGATAATTTTAGGTTTCTAAGTAAAGTCATAGTTTGTGCTTACATTACAAATTAAACATTGCAATCGTGCAAAGCCGGGGCAAGTCGCTAGTAATGTATAAACAGCTTTACTCAAAATTCAGGATTTGATTGGAGTACTAATTTGTTCATAGATACGTACGGAGGAAAGGTTTGATTATAATATCTCTATTATATAGTATCTGGAGCCTGGAGTATACCAACCTGTTTTATGATTATACTAAAAGGTGAACTCTGGCCACTAACCAATAATTCACCATACTACAGTTAACAACCTGTATCACATGCAATAACTTGACATGCTTCTGATTTTACCGGTTTGGTGAATAAGTAATTGATTCAGGCACAGGAGGAAAGACATAAGCTATCACCGGACAGTGTACATCCGGCCGTCTGAGCCAGGCTTCTATAGAGATCTTGCATATCTAGGCTTAAAAGGAATCGTTCGTGACGCTGATGTATCCAGGTTTCATCGTTTGTGACGCAATAGTTTTCTTGGAAAATCAAAAAAACTAGGCTCAGACAGCCAGAATTTCGCATTTTCTGACTTTCCAGATCTCAAATATCAGAGGGTTTCAGGTCGCTGTTTCTTATAAAATGTGATGTGACGCGTTAGTGACGGTCATCCGAAGTAGTTTCATCCATTTTAATCCAGTACTTTTTGAGAAATCGTGATAAACGTGTGGCTCAGACAGCCTGATATCCGGTCGTCTGAGCCAACTTGTTTTTCTCTATATTTCACGAAATGTTACGTTTCGGACAAATGTTTTAAGGATTTACTGATGTGACGACGTTAGTGACAGCTCTCGACCAGATTTGAACCTTCGTAACGCACGCGTTTTGGAGAAATTGAGAAAAAACAGCTGGCTCAGACAGCCGGATGCTGGCTGTCTGAGCCACCCAGTTCTACCACTTCCAGGTGTTGTACGAAGCTGAAAACTCATCTAATCTGATGTGACGCGGCCTCTTAGTACAAAAAATCGTAAGTGACGGCTCTATATGCCGCCAATCAAAAGTTATAAGCATTTCAAATGTTTTCCATACATCGATGCATTTGGGTGGCCACACTTCGCACTCTTTATGGAAACGGAAAGACAATTTAGTAGAAAATGTAAGCTAAAGCCCCTCATATCAAAGCGGATGCTTTCTCCTGCTATTTAAATATTTAATTACGTAGTCAATAACTACGCCGATGAAGGAAAATATGTTAATTATTTATGGTCTCAGGTATTCCAAGGAAAAAAATCGTTAGATTACTATTTATTTGAAAACAACCGCTAGTTTATCGAAGGTACTACAATATTAGAGAATTTTGGTAAGGTACATACTACTTACTCACTTACTCGACTCTTCCCATGTGATTACGGCCCACTTGGGACAAGATGCAAAAAATCAATATAAATACTAACTTAATCCTGCAAGTCGATTCCTTTTTTGTTTGGATGGAAAACTTAGTAATTCATTGACTCGTCCCACCATGCCTATATAATATTTGGGACGAAATGCGGAAAATCAAAGATATATTTACAAACTGCAGCTCGTCCTGAGTAATTCTTAAACTTTCTCAACGTTTAAAAGGAGGCTTTTATTTTTATTTCTAGTTTAAAGAGATGATCTTACCAAGATTATCAGACCATGTACACTTGTACAGGCTCATATTTTATTCACCATTTAAAAAATCAGGAATATGCTATCAAGTTAAAGAAAATATGTTAAATAAGAACATTAAAACACTTTTTAATCACTGTTAATTCGACATGCAAGATAGCGTCAGACGAAAAAGTTGACATTTACAGTGATGACAGTTGCTGAAAAAAAATCCGCACTACTGATTAGTGACCGATGTACTGACAAGGAAACCTGCACTTACGAAGTTAATCATTAAAAAATGCATTTAAAGAAATTTATGGCGATAATATTGGGCTAGTTATACTAAAAGGGGGCACAAAGACTTATGACAACAATCAGGCATGTTTTGACATGAGCTCCAGACTCAGACCTCAGTAAGCAGAGCAGTATTTAGTTGGACTACTTACTACTTTTACTAGGCGTAGTCAGCGTTCTCTTGAAAAAAGCTAGGCTCCAGGCTGACTAGGCATACTCAGCGCTTTGCACTTACTTTTTTACTCGGCGTTTAGATAGCTGTTTACTGATAATTCTGATATCACCCAACGTCTAAGAATTACCATGTGGAAGTCTCCTGTTATTGATATTTTAGTAAATAATAAAGTTATTTTACGAATTGTTTCTGGTGTAGCATTTATACAAATAGTAGTTCATCAATTCATCCCATACATGCCTACAGCTTATTTTGGACGAGATGCAGATAATTTAATCAAATGATTTTTAACGTCATTTAATGTAGGTAATCGAAAAGTTACAACTATCAATATGAGTATAATCAGAAAAAAAAACAATTATATTGTTACAAAAAAGTAAACACAATTTTGTTGTATGAAAGGAAACCCTTTTAATGATTACAAAGTAAAATATAATATACATCTTATAAAACAATTTTAGTCAAATGTGAATAATACTCCTCGTAAATAGGTGTACTATACTCGTCATAAAATCAATAAAATCTACGAACTAAGTAAAAACCCACGAGCACAAAACTTATATCATTGCTTTATTAAAACAAAATAATTATTACTTGTCCTATGAACATAAACTTTAAAAGAAGATAAACGCTACAACCTGTGGTAATAAACATGACAGGTCCAAAACAAAATATTTTTTTTTCATTTTATTTCATTATTTTCGTAAGTTGGTTTCTACGCACCTCTCTTACCGCCATATCCATTGTTACTTACTTACATTTTTATTTATTATGTTATGTATACATTTTGTAACATACATATTTAAACTTTCTTGTAAAATTCAACAACAATCTTTTGGGCTATAAAAATAAATGATATTAAGTGGATGATTTCTTTCCATCCTGCATAATTTTATAGTCTATCTATATATTTTTATATATATGATCAGCCATTTGACCACTATCACAACAGGTGGTAAGTGATGATGTCGTCGAGGATTGGTCATGTCTGATCAGTAATAGCGTAATCATTCTTCTTTTGAAAATGCCCAAATTAAGGGTTTTGGGAACACCTCAGCCGGTAGCGCATTCCATTCTTTATTCCCCGCATCAGAAATATGGTTCGAACAAAGATGGACACAAAGATGGCGCGCGTCTCGTGTTCCGAAGGTGAAATAAGGCTGTCTTAGTAATTTTTGTTCGTAATTATAATAAGCGGTCCCAGAGAACTGCGTTTCACCTTCTGCGCTGTTTTATGGTTATTATTTTGCACCCAAAAAAGCAGGAGACGATTTGCATAATGATTAATATTAAATATTGCATCTTGTCCCAAATGGACCGTAATAATATGGGACGAGTTGAGGAATGAGTACTTAGAATGTATTTAATACCGAAAAAGTCTTATATAGTAGTAACCAGCTGGAGCTAGTGATTATTTTTAAATAAAGAGTAACTTTAAAACCCAGAATACCCCATACATAATTAACATATTTTCCTTCATCGGCGTAGTTATTGACTACGTAATTAAATATTTAAATAGCAGGAGAAAGCATCCGCTTTGATATGAGGGGCTTTAGCTTACATTTTCTACTAAATTGTCTTTCCGTTTCCATAAAGAGTGCGAAGTGTGGCCACCCAAATGCATCGATGTATGGAAAACATTTGAAATGCTTATAACTTTTGATTGGCGGCATATAGAGCCGTCACTTACGATTTTTTGTACTAAGAGGCCGCGTCACATCAGATTAGATGAGTTTTCAGCTTCGTACAACACCTGGAAGTGGTAGAACTGGGTGGCTCAGACAGCCAGCATCCGGCTGTCTGAGCCAGCTGTTTTTTCTCAATTTCTCCAAAACGCGTGCGTCACGAAGGTTCAAATCTGGTCGAGAGCTGTCACTAACGTCGTCACATCAGTAAATCCTAAAAACATTTGTCCGAAACGTAACATTTCGTGAAATATAGAGAAAAACAAGTTGGCTCAGACGACCGGATATCAGGCTGTCTGAGCCACACGTTTATCACGATTTCTCAAAAAGTACTGGATTAAAATGGATGAAACTACTTCGGATGACCGTCACTAACGCGTCACATCACATTTTATAAGAAACAGCGACCTGAAACCCTCTGATATTTGAGATCTGGAAAGTCAGAAAATGCGAAATTCTGGCTGTCTGAGCCTAGTTTTTTTGATTTTCCAAGAAAACTATTGCGTCACAAACGATGAAACCTGGATACATCAGCGTCACTAACGATTCCTTTTAAGCCTAGATATGCAAGATCTCTATAGAAGCCTGGCTCAGACGGCCGGATGTATACACCGGACAATATTTTTTGTTATCCTTTATATGGCTCGAATTACGTGGTTGTATCGAACGTGTGTGTGGTACTTACACCCTCTTAGATGGGTGCATTTGGAAATTAAGACAAAAGGTGGATTTAGATAGCATTCAGAGTCTCTATTCTAATGTAGGATTTCTGGAAATGCTATTATTAGGTTCAAACCTAGTTTTAATAAAATAAGTAGTATTTTATT
This sequence comes from Pyrausta purpuralis, assembly GCA_963924145.1. Classification (NCBI taxonomy): domain Eukaryota; kingdom Metazoa; phylum Arthropoda; class Insecta; order Lepidoptera; family Crambidae; genus Pyrausta; species Pyrausta purpuralis. The sequence goes on along the minus strand of OZ001659.1, from coordinate 10,938,325 downwards.
GTAGCAGTTGAGAATCAACCTTTTGAGATTTGAGATAAGGAATCGAACCCCGTAAACTTTGCCTATAATTTGTAACTATAATTTCACAAAAAAGAGATATATTTTACAAAGTCAAGGGATATTTAATAGTTAGGGAGGCGAATAGGGGAATTTTCGGTAATACTCGACCGTGGCAGTTTAAGATATGAGAGATATCTTGGACCTAATAGAACAACCTCGTGAAGTATTTAGATCTATATGTAGTGACGCGCGCCTAGGATAGACGATCAGATTAGTAAAAAAAAAACGATAGTCTGAAATACTCGAGCGCGTCAGGTTAAGATTTGGGGGTTGATTTTAGTGTTTTAAGACTAAATTTTAATAATCTGACGATAAGTCCTTGACGCCGCCGAGTTATAGGGTCGCGAACTTGTAAAAAAAAAAACGTTAATCCGGCATTCTCAAGCGCGATTATTTTTTATTTAATTTTGAAGAATATAATCTAAAACGTACTAAAAATACAAAATCTGCCGGTTTTCGCATGACTGGGAGTGTGGAGGAGCCATTTCGTCTTCCGAAAAACGCGTTGCGGCATATAAGTCGCGAACGATACATTTTACAAAAAAAAGTTTAAATAAACAAAAAAGGTAATTTTATTTTACACAAAAAAGGTCTCTTTAAATTTTTGTCCAAAGTTAAAACTTTTTGACTTGAAGCATCATAAAAACTCAAACTCCCGGTTTTTTGAGTATATCTTAAAAACTGAGTTTGTTAAAAAAATATATATGAAATAACGATGATTAAATTATGTTACTTTTATTATATCTCAATTTTTTTTTCTAAAGTTTCTCGACAATCTTCGTGGACTCGGAAAAAGTTACGCGTATTTGTATTCAAAAGTATTATTAACATGTACAGTTTCATCTATACTAATATTATAAAGCTGAAGAGTTTGTTTGTTTGTTTGTTTGTTTGTTTGTTTGTTTGTTTGTTTGAACGCGCTAATCTCAAAAACTACTGGCCCGATTTGAATTTTTTTTTTTACGTTGGATAGTCCATTTATCGAGGAAGGCTTTAGGCTATATAACATAAAGATACAACTCATAAGACCACAGCAGAAATGAAAAATGTTGCGAAAACGGGAGAAAGATATTCCTTTTGAGAGCTTCCGCTGCATACGCTGCGAAAACCGCTTAAGTTACACAAAAATCATGTATGACAGGATTGTTCAGCATTAAGAGTTCTATAATAAAGTCCGCGACAGCATATGTCTATCTTTTATGGTTGACTTACTACAACCTTTTTTATGTTAATAAATTTGTAAAAAAATAATGCATTATTTTTAGAGGTGTATCATACACACAGGTATTTATTCTTATCAAAATAAATACATTCATCATCACGAGCATTTTATTTAGAACCAAGTTGCCCTTTATAACATTTGATTTCAATAAATATCTTAGGAGCTATCACAGTTTTAACATAACTCCGCACCAAAATAATGTTCGCAGCTTAAGTACAACGTGCGCTTGCGCTAATATATTATAAAGCTGAAGAGTTTGTTTGTTTGAACGCGCTTATCTCAGGAACTGCTGGACCGATTTGAAAAAATATTTCTGTGTTTGATAGCTTATTTATCGAGAAAGGCTTTAGGATATAAAACATGACGCTGCGACGGGAGGGGAGGGAGCAAACTCAAAACGCGCGGACGAAGTCGCGGGGGACCGCTAGTGTATGTATATTATTCAATAGCCTGTTGATCCTCAAATTGCTTTTTGGACGTACCGTAAGCAAAACGAAGTGAAGAATTATTAAAAAGAAAGAAGAAAGGAAAAAAAAGAAACCAAAAAACCTTTCCGGTCAGATTAAGAGAACCCACCAACATTTTTGTCAGATTAAGAAAATATGCTTTCAGGATACCGAGGTAAACCTCCCCTATGAAAATCTGATGCGCTCGAGTATTTCAAAAAAACTTTTTTTTGCATTTTCAAAAATTCATCGTAACTTATGGTCACGCCGAAATCGTCAGTTTTTTTAAAGGGAGCTTCCTTGGGGCCTACTTACCATCCCTTCCGAAAATCTGCCACGCTCGAGTATATTTTTTTTTGCATTTTTGACTACTTTATATGCCTACCCCCACCACGCAAACCGGCAGATTAGTATACCGTGGTTATCAGAGGCACTTGGGGCATACGTAGTATGAATATCTGACGCGCTCGAGAATGCCCAAGTAACTGTTTTTTTTTACATTTTTGAAAAACCGTACACGCCAACCCACCGCTAAAATGGTTTTTACCATACGAGCTTTCCTTTTCGAAATTATTTTATCTTTCGATTTTGATAGGTGTCGACGGCGCCGTTGAATTACGCCATTTAGCTACCTCGCCTCCCTAACTATAAGATCTGTTTCATGATATCCCAATAAGTTCTTACACGAAATGACTTTTAATTTATTAATTATTCGTTGGTTAGTCCTTATTTATCGATGGTGAAACAGGCCCTAAACAGATAAATATGTCACCTTGGCTGCTGCACATCAGCGTGTGGTCGGATCCCGCAGTCTAGATCCCGGCACCTAACTCGCAGCGCGCGGCGGCGATGACACGTGGACCGGCGAAAAGTCAGCCGCGACTCCGCTGACCGAGCCTCGGCGTTGTGCCACACCTCCCAGTAGCCAACTGAGCTGGCCCGACGACCTTCGCGCGCTTCGCGACTCCATGGAGAATCCCTATAAAATATATTGAAGTTCGAAACACAATTTTCAAAAGGCAGATTTACTTTATAGTTATGGACAACAAAGATGCTTTGAAGACCTATGAAGCATGAGATTCTGAAACAATTAAGCAACATTTGAAGACGTAATATAAGTAAGTGCCAAGTCTTAACTAAAGAAGTTTCGTGAGTTCGTGACCTAATAGATCTATAGTTATTGAAGATAAGAAATATCACTGACTAAACATTTAGCATAGGTATGTAACATGATTCCTTGTTACGGTCAAACAGCTGAAAACGGTTATTTTTTCTAGACAACTTTTACCCACCCAGGTAGGGTGGGTGCGTATTGCGATGCAGCTCTGCTTTACTGTCAAATTAGCTATTCTTATTGCGATTTCGCTTTAAATTGATAATATTATTTTAATACAATGACATAAATATACATATTCATATGATTTTAGTTTTATTCTAATATTATTATATTGATAATATTTGTTTACACTGAGTGGATATTGAACTGCCTGGAAATTGAATGCTAATCCGTTAATTTTCCAGGCAGTTCAAATTCCTAGATTAGATTGCAATACGCCCCAGAGCTACCTAACTTTCAAAGCTGCATCGCAATACGCACACTGATCAACAGGATCATAAAAAAATATGTGGATTCTTAACTAACTACTCACTGGAATGTCATGGCCCGGCAAACTGCTTTGCCCAGATCTGGGAGTTTCAGGGGACTATGTGCTTTCTGTACTACGTCAGTAAAACTTTCTACACAGAGTCTGCCCCAAACACCTCGTTTACGAACCATCACAAAACCTAAAAACAGAAAAAAATATTTGAATTGTCACTAATAACTAAATTGACACAAACTACCACGACGACTTGAATGTGATTAGGTGCATTATGTATTACCTTCTTCGTTATACGGGACCACTTCATTGTCTTCTAATTCATCAGCCAAGGCAACACAGCTTTTTTCATCGTCACCTAACGGACAGTCAGGTGTTCCATCACAGACCTGATTCATCTTAATACACTGTTTGGCATTAGCACACACGTATTGTCCGTCTCCACACCATTCTGTAAAAATACTCTCAGTTCTAAACAAGTCCCAGAAGTGCAGTAGTTCCTTAGTGACAGTAGGTAATAGGTACTTACCACACTTATTTTCGTCCGAATAGTCCCAGCAATCAACGATTCCATCACAAATCTTGGATTGGGAGAATTCCGCTCGAAGATAGTCTGCGCAGGAGCAAGCACGTTCGTCTTCTCCGCCAGGACAGTCCATCAAGCGGTTACAACGAGATGTCAGAGGCAGGCAAGCGCCAGTCAAACATCGAAATGACGTCGTATTACTGCACTCTTCTACAAAGGTTAATAAAAACAGATATTTATTGATAATGCGATCATAAAGTGGAGTTAAAATATATATTTACAGATTGTTATTACTCACCTTCTTTGATTATATCTTTATCAATGTCTTTTTCTTTGTTAGGCTTGTTGGAGTAAGGTTTGTTGTATGTTTTATCAGGTTTGTCCAAACTGTTATCATCTTGCTTCGTCGATTGCAGTTTATTGAAAGTTTTAGTTAGTATCTTGAAACCTGCTTGGTTTAAGGTATAACTGGAAGGGATTGCTTTAGTAGATATCACCCCTCCTGGTGAACGAAATAACGTATTGTTATTTGAATCTGAAATCGTTGCCAGGTTAGCCAGTTGTTTGAGTTTGTCAATAGTTAAACTGCTTGACTGATTGTAAGGAATTTCTAATACTACGTCCGGTTCTAAAGTGAGCTCGTAAGCTGGCAGACTCTGTGTTTTATTCGCTTGCTTACTGCTAACGCTACCTGTTACATGGTACGACACTCGAAAAGTTCCTTCAGGAACATTTGTTCCATGTGTAAGTTTTTCCTTTTCAGCGATTTCATCAGGTGCTGTGTCTAAATCATCGCTAGATTTTGGTAGTCGACTCTTGTTTGGGTTATTTTCAGAGCTGAATTTTATGTTTTCAGTAACAGTAGCCAGCATCAAACTTTCACTGCCATCAAAATTGGATGAAGATGTTACAATTTCGGAACTACTAGATGCTTCATTTGAAACTTGAAGTATTTGCACATAGTTTTCAGTGCTAAGGTTATTTAAAATTTTTTGGGTCTCTGGGTCGTTACGAAAAAAACTTCGGATGCTTTCTTTTGATGGTTGCGCCTCAATTTTAATTTTAGGACGTGGTCTCAGTGGTCGGTTTACGCCTAGGTTAGATTTAGCAGGCAATAATGTAATAACGCTTGCAGTAGTCGTTTGTATTTCATCATCGAGGACCACTTCTACTGATCCCGTCATTTTATTAATATGACCCTGCCGATCTTCTACTTTTTCAGTACTTTCTGTTTCTTTTACTGGTTTCTCGGTGCTGTTTTGGGAGTATCTTTTAATTATCTCAGTAAGATTTCTTAAGATAGATACTTTGTTCTGGAAACGGGGGGTAGTGTTAGGAAATACTGCATCGTTCTTAGTAATTATTGCCTGTAAAGTATCATTGTAATATTTTTCAGGTGAATTCTTACTAAATGAGTCATTATCGTTAGTAGATGTATTTACCAATTCCCATGTATGAAGAGGTCCACTTGTAGTTGGAATAATGGATACTTTGTTATTAGGGCGTTTCGTTGATGTTTCTTTTGTGAAGTTTTTATTCATCTCCTCTAATAGTTCAGAATTATTTGTACTTTTCTCAATGCTTTCTGAAACAGTACTAGTTGAAGTAGATGTTGTACTTGTGGTAGTTCTTGGGGTTGTTGATGTCTTTGTGGTTATTGTTGTAGAAGTGGTAGTAGAGCTGGTAGTAGTAGCATTAGGCTTTTTAATTATTGAGGCTCCATCAATAGCAATTTTCTCTGTGCCAGTATCTTGCTTATCGGATTGTGCTACATTCAAAATTATGGAAGTAGTTTTATCCTTAGGTGGCCTTTGCTTAGGCTTTCCGTCATCATCATCATCGGAAATGAGGTCAGTTGGAACTTCTACTACAGAACTTATTTTGTCTACAGGTATAGGATGTGGCTTTACATAACCAGAACCTAAGGTTTCCATATCTTTTAACGGAGGGGCAAATGTTGGAAGCGTAAAACTTGTATAAACAGGACTTGGAACATAAACATCAGCAGCTAACTCAGGATCAACGTACACTCCCGGTCTTCGTGTAGTTCTATCTCTGTTTTTAACAGGAGGTATAGGAGTCAGCATACTTTCTAGCACAGATACGTCATCAACAACTTCTGCAACTCCTATTCTGTCTTCTGCATTTTTATCGCTACTAGCTTCATAAGCTGGTGGCGTTTTGCTTGAAATTTCATAGTACGGTCGCGTGATTGGCTTCCAAGGTTCATTATCTATGACATGTGGGACTGTAAAAAGTGAATCAATTTTTGGCAAGTCCTTATAATGATTCTCATTTGTTAAGAGGTCTAGTAAAATTTGTGATACGTTATTTGTAGACGTTTCTAATGTTGTTGATAGTGTGGTATCATTAGTTTTTGGTGTGGTTGAGGAGGTAGTTGTTGATTTTCTGTAATCTTTATCGAAGTCTTTTTTAGGCGTAGCTTCTGTTTTCGTTTTAACATTGAGCGTCGACACAATAGTAAAAGGTCTTGGTTTGGCCGTAGTCGTTGATAATCGTTTTACAGTCGTTCTACTCGTTGTCGCTTTTGTAGTTGGGGCCCTTGTTGTTGTGCTAAGCTTTGCTGGTACCGGTTTGTGTGTTCCACGTACAGGACTAGAATTCTTTTTGTTCTCTGTTATGTCTGCTTCTGTTTTTGTGATTTGAAATGTCCCTTGCACTACAGGAATATTTTCAATGTCGATTTCAGGTTCTTCAACATCTCCTTTGTTTGATTGGTTTGGTTTCACAGTGGTTTTTCTTACGACTCCTACTCTAGTTTGTTGTGGTTTGTCTTTAGCATTCTGTGGTGTTAATGACTTGGGATAGCTGGTAGCCATGCTTTCATTCATCGCCTCCTTTACATATGATTCAGAATGGTATGTATGTTCTAAATCTCTTTTGATTACTATACTAGATGTGTCTACTTTTATTGTTTGTCCAAATGCTGGATGCTTTGAAAGCAGATCTTGGACTAAGACATTCTTAAGAACTTCTTCTATATTTGACACGGTGCTGCAATAGAATACATTTCAGTAAGTTTTGGAAGACTCATAAACAGAAAAAATCAGACATCTTTTAGTATTATTAGTCCGATTGTTCGGTTTATTGAAATCGTTAATCGCTAGTTTATTTGTTGGAGCAAGGATTTGTCTAACATGACCCTACGACCAATCGGAGCGGATCTATTAATGCAAGTCGGGTAAAGTAAACATACAGAAGCACGCTTCTAGGTCTACGCGCTAGGTCCCACGGGACCTAGTGAATGAATAATGAAATTACCTTGGTATTTTTCTTCTATCTAAATAAAGTCGAAAATGGACATCAAGTCTTCTGTCTCCGAAGCCGGTGACGAGCGCGCCAGCGAAGGCCTGCCTCAACGGCGAAGGCCCGGCATACACCTGCCGCAGCGCCGCGCCGTATCTGCGCGCGCGCTCGCGCCAGGCGGGGCTGTTGGGGGCGCCGCCGTACACGTCTCCGCGCGTCACGCGGAACGAGCCTTCAAACGTCATCATTGCTGGAAAACAAATAATAACAGTTTACTAACGAGATCTCGTTGAAAACTGAAAAATCAAGTAGTGCAGGTAAGAAAGACAGGTTTTTTTTTCTAAAAGTTGTTTCTAGGTAGTTACTTAATAGCAGAGAGACAGAGAGACATTTGAAAAGCTGAGATTACTGGTGAAGTTGGTATTACGTCTAGTAAGACGCGAATACCGATCTATCAGTTTCAGTGTGGCTGATGATAAAGCCAGATATTTTCAGAATACTATCAACACTGTCTACTACTACTACTATCATACACAGGGCGCCGCCCACCAGTAACTGCCACTGCGGCCGATCCCGCTGCCTTTATTAATAAAGTGAGGGTACTTACGCTCTCCGTTGTCCGGCCTGAGCGCGCCCATGTAGAAGGCGAGGGCGGCGACGGCGAGCACGGCCAGGGCGGCCAGCAGGGCGCCGCCCACCAGTGCCGCGGAGCAGAAGCCGCCGCCGCGCCCGCCCCCGCTGCTCGCGCGTGGGTACCCTCCACCCGCAAACCGGTATTCACTCTGGAAAAAATATGGTTTTCAAAATTAAGTAAAAATTATAATTACTTAAAAGTAATTTGTACGTTTAAGAACAGGAAAATTTACAAGAATTATCTGCCCAGTGCGAAGAGGGAAAAGTTCGCTTTACCACAAAATAACTAAATCTCATTTAAATCATGTTTTATACTCGTAAATCTTAGAGATGATTGCTAAAACCTACGATATGTTCGTAGATTTTTTCAACAAGAGGTACGTAATCTACTTCTAAGACCCTTTACACACTGCGACTTTTAGCAGCGATGCAGTCGCGATGCTAACGCGCGTTACCTTTGATACAGTCGTGTTGCAGAAGCTGAAAATTGTCAAATAATGGACTAAAATTTGTCAACTGCATCGATACTAACGCGCAACTGCATCGATGCTAAATTGAATCTGTTTATTGTGTGAGTCGCGACGCTGAAGCGCGTTTTCTTTAAAGTCGCAGCGTGTAAAAGGTCTAATGGTGCGTGATCCATTTTTTTCAATCTCGCCGTTCAGTTTTTGTCGCATTCGCCAAGGTTCGAGATTATCATTGTTCGTACGTAGCCTTCGTATTTACTCGTACATGAATCGTATAATACCGCGGTTTTTTATTAGAGAGACAAAGAGCTTATGAAACCCCGTAGCAGAAGATTAAATACTTTTGCCGTATATGGTATACTATAATACTCATCAAAAAAAGTTTATGATCACTAGCATAAGCAATTTTTTTAAGGAAGACATATTTGTTGTGTGTTTTCTTTAAATATAAAAGCCCTGTATTGTTATGACATAAATATATTAATTATATTCACCGTAAAAAAACAAAGTGATCGCAAACTTTTTAAATGTGTGTATACTTTTTTCTGTTCGGGCCTAGCAAAAAGATTAGGGATTATCTAACTTATTATAAAAAATGTTGTTTTCGAACAACTATTAGTACTAACTTCGAAGCCTAGGTAACCTAACCTATGTTGTAAGTAAATATTTTGTTATGATTCAGCGTTCTAGACGTGAGTCTTAAGGCAATGGGAACTCAAATTTCACAAACAGTGTGCTAGTGACTGATGTCCCTTTATGGGATGAGAAACGCCCGCGGCCGGCCATCCGTCTGCTTCACTCGCCGCTTATTCTGTCAATACAGATCGTTTACCCATTAGAAGGTATATATTATCAAACAGGTATGGAATTGTGTAAACAATCGTTTTCATTTGACAGTTCAAAACATACGAAATGATCTGTCAAACGGCAATGAACAAAAATTTTGACAGATCATATCTTACTTTTTGAACTATCAAATGAATACGATTGCTTTACACAATTACCCCTCTGATACAACAAATAAGTCAAAACTTGAAGCCTAACAAAATCGCACTTGAAGCACAAAATATGGATAGTAACTTAAAAGTTCTTGAAAAGAAGATCCGAATTCGAACATTTTGAACTTCGTTATGTATCAAACCCTAAAATTCTATCAGCTGTTAACTTACTTTTAAAAAATCCTATGTTTTTTTAATTACCTACCCGTAGAATTTTCGCGGGCTTGTTCTGGAATTAAAAGGACCTTGCTAATTTTGGATGAGAGCATTTATGTATGTCTGCATTCCTTTGTTTTGGCAACATAATAATTTTGATTTGTTACTCAGAATAATAAGAAAGAGTTCGCGAGCAGTTTTTTGGCTGGAGTAATTACAGTTAAATGCGCCCATTACAAAAAGTTTCGCATTTTTATAGTCGCAGGAATGAAGAAGTTCTGGCTAAGACAAATGATCGTCGAATGGAGTTCACTTTTTACAATATTTTTGGGATAGGATTTAGAATTTTTCATAATTGTACCTATTTTGTGATAATATCAAACTTACTATTTATCAATGGATTAAAATACGGATAACAATAATCACCAAGAATCAACTACTCGATTACCAATCTAGAATATCTTTTTATCATTCTGATTTTATTACCTAATATTATCTTTATTAATGACCATACGTTTACCTAGAAGTTTACTTTTTTTACTACCTATGTAGACTTGGTACAAATACGTATTTGTAAATTATAGACGTACTAAAGAACGTATCCCCAAGGGACCATATTTCATTGTGATCGTATTTTCTTTTGGTCCGAACAATATAGTTTTAATGGCAGCTGTATTTCAAACTTAATTGAAACCCAGGGCACAGGCGGGCGGCGTCATACCTCTGGCCAGTCGCTCATATGTTGGTTCGAGTCTGTCTGCGGGTAATATAATTATTTCTTATTTATTTAGCGGGTCGAGACACCAACATCCGCCCGCCGTGTAATTGCACCTCACTGAATGATGTTGCGTAATGAGGACCCTGAACCCGGCCCAACTGCATTACTGGACCACAGCTAATTTACTGTGCAAATGTTGAGGGAGCCACTGTCCACGCAGATTGTTTAATCCACCGCAGATAGAGCGAGGTTCCAACCTTTTCCGCCTGCACACATAACTTTGCCAGACGTACACGGGGGCATGCTCTGTATCGACGAAGGCATGCGAGATTAATTAGTGAAAAAAATCGCAGTTACCTCCTTTTAACGATGTCGCCTAATATACCGAAAGCAAAATACCGATTGATTGTCGTGCCGACTCCTCATTTTATTTTATCAATTTTATCGGCAAAACTGTAGCATCAAAAATATTTTCTTAAGGTTTGATTGATAAAACCAACCAATAGTTTGACGAATCATAAAATAAGTAGGTAAGTAGTAGGTAAATCTTATAATGAAGTTGGTAACTGAGCTTTTTATCTAAAGCTTAGTGCTGCTATAATAAAAATAGGCTGGTTGGGGATGATTATTGGTACTTAATAAGTATCCTGCTTGTAAAAGAAAATGAAAAGAATTCAAAATGTGTGTTTAAAATGATGATTACAAAAAGTTAAGGTCCCACCGAGATTTGAACTCGGATCGCTGGATTCAGAGTCCAGAGTGCTAACCATTACACCATGGGACCGCTTGGGATGAGAACTGAAAATGGAAATCTACTAACAATACAATGCAGATTTAACCTTTCTCATTTCACAGGCTGTATGTATATCTGCAGAAATGCATTTTTTTATTTATTTTAATTATGTAAAACACCTTTTTATTTAATTTTACTAAATATTTGCAATCGAAAGTAGCTTTACAGATTTTCATCCAATGCAGCGTATTAATATCGCGCGTGCGTCATTATGTGCATTGTTTAACTGCTAATAGCAATAAATAATTAAGTATAAATATTGCAAAGGATGACAGGCTGACCGTGGACCCGATGCAACTAGGCTGAGGTAATAATAGCTTATGTACATTCCGCTGTATGCATCAGTTTTATCAGTCACTAAAGATACGTTACGGCCATGCACATACGCGACGCGATCGTTGTTGTATAAAACCGTCTTAATAATTATAGCTTTTAAGCTCTTCAACGAGAAGAGCTACGCGTTTTATCCTTAGAGCTATTATTATGCGTTTATTAAAATCGACGTAGGCAGTGTCTGTCTGCTCATAAAATGGCTATTTCATGCTCAATTAAGTGCTCTGTAATGAACTTATGTGATGCCCGCTATGAGGTAACTAATTGACATTATTGATAACCCTTTAAGGATCGGATCAGGGCATGTCAATTTACAGCTCATACAGAAACCCTGAGGTTCCACTAAAACTTAGATATAAATCACAACACCACTCTCTGGGGTTCTATTTTTGATTCACTCGCTTACAGATTTCTACTGATTTTCCATCGTAATCTCAAAATAGGGCGATCATTTTATGTACCATACCACCATCGTCGATACTTCTGTTTTTTCATAAACATCTATTAAAATACTTGTTATTTAAGTAAGCCTCTCACGTAAAAGTTACATTGTAGGTACTTTTATTATAATTAATAACCTCCTGCCTACATCTGTACTACAGACGGAACATATAAATTAAAAAAATCTACTACCGGTTTTTAATACTGTAACCCCAAAATATTTCAATAGCGACATCTATCGACTATCTGGGTTTCATTAGAAAGCTAAATGACAGTTCCCACGTGGTCCTCTTTCTTCAAGATGGCGATGGAAGACAGACGTGTGTCAGTGCGTGCGCACAAAGGTAAGTTAATCGATTGGAATCTTATTAGAATCTAAGTTACTGTTCGATTTCTTGCGATAACCAAGTTATTCGAAGTATAAAATGATGATATACAGTTTTATTTTTGCGTATTTGTAGAATACCTGCAAGACAACGTATTGTATTTTTTTATGTCCTTTGCAAAAGACAAATGTAGGCAATAAAAGTTTTAGTACTTAGACTTCCGATGTACTGTGTAAAGTACATTGATAGATATTGTATAATATTTATGCTTTTTCCAGTTTTAACGGACAACGGGATAGCGGAAGCTTTAAATGATTCCGAATTTGACTTTTCGGGAGATGATTCAGATGAAGATCCAGAGTTTGTGCCGCCGGAACCTAAACAAAGTGCCAATGATCATCAAACTAGTGAATCAAGCAGTTCAGATGAAGAAGAGAACACATTGGTTCCTTCAGCTGCTTCTCCGGCGTTCTCGAATAGTTCTGTTATCGCATCGACGTCGTCACGGCTCCAGTCAAGAGGACGTGGTAGAAGTATTTTACGTGGGCGTGGTCGCGGTCGTGGGCGTGGTGTCATTTTGGGCGAAGATGCTTCGCGGCCACTATCTTTATCAACTCGTCAGATTGCGAATAGGAATCGTCAATATAATAATGGCTTTCAAGACACTTGGACAAAGGATACATTAGACTCCGAAGTTCCTGAATTGATGCAGCCAGCATACATACACAAAGAAACTAAAGGTTGGGAATGGAATCAATTCTATGATCAATACATCGACGACAATATTCTAATAACTATGGTCAACTGTACGAATAGGACGCATATCTTGGAGACCGGAAAATCTATGGGACTAACTTTGAGAGAACTCAAAATATATATAGGAATTACAATGATAATGTCAGCACTGCAGTATCCGCAAATTGATATGTACTGGTCAGAAAATTGGAAGGTACCCATAATTGCAATGGCTATGACAAGAAATAGATTCTTTTTTATTAGACGACGACTGAAGTGTGTTTATGATGTGGAAGTGACAGCAGAACAGAAGACACAAAAGATTTGGAAAATACAGCCGCTCTTTAATCGAATCTTAGAGGGATGTCACGAACAAAACCGCCCAAAAGAAATGAGTATTGACGAAATGATTATTCCTTTTACTGGAAAATGTCCGATGCGCCAATACTGCCCAAACAAACCAAATCCTGTTGGGCTGAAGGTGTTCGTTCTTGCTACACCACAAGGGGTAGTTTGTGACATGGTGATTTATCAGGGTGATACAACATTTCCCCATCTAATCAGCCAGGGATTTGGTTTAGGCGAAGCTGCAGTCTTACATTTAACTCAAACTTTGGTTCCTGGGCACTTGTTGTTCTTTGACCGGTTTTTCACCTCAACCAAACTATGCGACGAACTGTTGAGACGCGGATTCCATGGTACAGGTACGGTAATGAAAAACAGAGTTCCTAAAAATTGTGTGTTAACAGAAGAAAAAGTTTTCCGAAAGAAAGCAAGAGGAAGTAGCGAAGTTAAAGTTAGAGAGGATGGTAAGCTGGCTCTTACGATGTGGCTAGATAACAAACCAGTTTTGATGATGTCCACTTGCTATTGTGATCAAAGTCACGATGAATGCGAGCGATGGTCAAAAAAAGACAAACGGTATGAGAAAGTCAGAAGACCTGTCGTAATAAAGACATATAACCAGAATATGGGTGGGGTTGATCTTACTGACAGAATGCTTTCTGTTTGCCCATCCCGTAATCGAACCAAGAAATGGACAATTCGTGTGATCTCACATCTTTTTGACCTGGCTGTGGTAAATGCATGGCTACATTATCGCATTGTGCAAGGAGAAAAAGGTACGCTCAAGAGAAATATTATCCAGCTGCGACAATATAAGTTGGATTTGGGCACAAAGCTTATTTCTGATAACGAAGGAAGTGATGATGAAGGCGAAGATGATGTTTATGAAGAAATGGAGCCAAAACATAAGAAACGCAAAGTTCTTATAAAGCCGATACCGTCGAAAGAATCTCGTAAGAAAGCTGCTGCACATCTACCCGAATATGGAAAAAAACAGTCGCGCTGTAGAAGAAGTGGATGCAGTAAAAAAACTACAGTATTTTGCAAAAAATGTGATATTTATCTCTGTTTCACGCCAAACAGGAATTGTTATTCCGATTTTCACAAAAACTTAGAGTAGTAATAAGGCATAGATGTTGAAAAAAGTTGATTGATCTCTAAAATGTTCCTAATTAAGACTGATTAGTAAGCTCGGAATATGTTTTTAGTTAAGTCTAAGAGAAGTAATCATTATTTTTGAAAGTTTCGTTTAGAAGAAGTCTATTTTTTTTTCTGAAGCTTTATAATACTTAAATATAATATGAAGGTTGGAAAGAAATGTTGTATTTGTGTTTTATTTCTTCACTTATAACAATTTATATCCATTAAGTATTCAATGTACTACAGAAATCACATAGTAACATAGTCACTTTGTCCTACATATAGGACATAATGAAAATCCGTTTTTCCAGGTGTAGGATTTTTCTCACTATTTTTTCATCATATAATACCCTATTACCGACATTATACTAAAATTTCAGGAGTGTACTCCAGAAAAAGTGTCTCTGGTAGGCAGGAGGTTAATAAAGAATACACTTTTTAAAACTATTGTTTTGTTGTAGTGTTCAATCATGTATATCGCTTTCCAAAAAGGTTCCGACACCAAAAAAGATTGAGAATGGCTGCCGTAGGAGCTTATTTCATTTAACTAGGTACCTTTAATTTTACCTAGCTAAGTAAATAGTAAAAATAGTTCGCGTTTGCCTACTTATAGGTTTGGTAGATAATTATTTATAATATATCTGAAGATAATGCTAATTGATTGGTTTTTTTTATAAGATGTAGTTTTATTTGAAGCATAGGCAAGCCCTGTTTACGGCGCCACTAGGCGCCCGCCTTGTGGGAGGAGAAGTGCTTGCGCACTTAGGGATGTGCGGTGTTTATACTCGTATGAACAGGTAAACCAAAAGCTAACTTTGAAAATGAAAACGATGAGGTCTTTCAGACATATCACTTATTCACGGAGCTTCAACCTTTTGCCTTATAAGGGGTTATCTTAATTTCGCGAGAGTAGAGCTATAGCTGACAATGAAATATGAATAACAAAAATGGCTCTGTCAGCAAATAAATATTTTTTTAGATACCGACATTGATAAAATTCATACCCGTGTTACAGCGGTAAGGCGGATAAGTGTTTTTTTTTTCAACTTTTGCAATTATTGAATATGTATCACATTGTAATAAGTTTTTTCTTAAGCTATCAGAATTTGTTATTCCTTTAATCCCTCAAGCGTATGTGAACGAGACACAATGCAAATTCTATTGCTATGCGGTTGCCTGCAACCGCTCGGGTGTTGAAGCATTAATAAGGCATAATATTATTTTTATGTTTTCATTTACCTTGGATTATGTTCGTTTGTGCGTTAGTCTTCTTTGTTACAACTTGTGATTACCAAGTAGATCACAAAATTGTATAATTTGTAGCTAGCTAATCACTTGTAAACTCTGGTTATCCTATTAAATAAAAAATAAGTATAGTTTACTTTCAGTAACTAAATATTCAGGAATAATGTATAGATTAAACTCATCCCTAGCGCGGGCCGGGAGCAGGTATTGACTTCTGTGCGTGATTATTCAATTTGGCTTAACGACGAGGGTGCAGTACCAAGAGTTATGTTCTAAAAATGAGATAGGCTTATTGATTAAAAAAATCTGCTTTCAGAGTTGTCTGATCTCTATGTTACTAGGAGGTTTCTAAAACCCCTTTTTTTTCGATAAATACTATGAGAATACATTTATGAGAAATTTTAATATATATTTAAGTTATACATGCAAATATTGCTCAATGCACATGCAATGCAAATTAAGCAACACCTGCCAATCAAAGCGTAATAAAGCTAACATGCTTAATTGTTGTGCAAGGTCCCGGGTCACGGGTGAGCTTCGATAAATCAGATAATAACGCAAACTAATTCGCAGTCATGGCTGCTGGAAAATCATCAGCTCGCACCGCACAGGTATGACATAATCGCCAAGTTATGATTGATGGCTTTTTGTTGTGATTCTTTTCTAAAACATAATGGCTCCTTATGAATATGAATACGGCCTACTTAATGCCAGTAAGTTATATCTACTTGTAAAACATAGCAATAGTCATGCTAGTTTGTCCTCGTGAACATTCAATTTACCTCGTATTCCTTGGTTTAATATCTTTAATTAGCAAGCTCGGTCGCATGAGATGACAGTGAGTACTCGAGTTCGTCATTGTGATCCTAGCACGACAAACTGGCTGACAGCCTTCCTCTGATGATTACGTGTAATAACCGCCATTATTTATAACTATTGTGCCCGATGCAGGAAGAGTTTTTGTTAAGAAACCTTCGTCCACAAAGAAGTAGGCAGATGTCTTTAACAGGGATTTCTAGGCACTGACTAAGAACTATTTGAAATTTAGTTTGTATCATGCATCAATGCAATAAAGCTTCAAGCATAACTTCGGACACTATCCAAGCAAAGTATTGTTAATAACTTATAATTCATCACGGTTGATATGTATATGAGCATCAAAAAGAAGTTCAATATTTTTTATAATATAATACAAATCTCGAAAGTAGTGTCAGACCCGCAACTCCCGCACTTGAGTGTAAAACGACCGTTATTTTTCACACGTTCCGGATACTCAATACTTTAGCTACCTACCTAAAACTACAGTTTTAGATATAAAAATGTTTAAGCTTTATAATTAAAATTTTATAGACGCAAAAACCTATCTACCTACTGCTGGCATTGACAAAAACAACTGCCGTCGGTATGTCTATGAGGGAAGTGAATCACAAACTAGTCTGAACAACAAACAACTATTGTATGGTATATCCAGATAGTTACTTGGTTAATTACTATGGCACTTTACATGTGGTTGATAGTGACAAAAAACCTTGACATGTAGCAACACAACGTCTCTACATAAATCACAAAAACTCATGGACATAACTCTTGTGGCTTTGAACTGTATCAAGGTTATAAAACTAGTATTTCGTTGATCTGGTATTTTGGCAGATTTTTTATCATTCTCCGTCTTATGTTCGTGTTTTAGACACGAATTCATCACGCAAACCGAAAACAATATGAAGGCTTATCTGCCATCTCATAATTAAGCAAGCTGTTTTTTATTCACTTTGGTTAGGAACTCGTATTTGAGTTTCATTAAACGTTACTTAGGTCTTGCTGTTGTTGTAAGACCTGTTAGAGATTTTCTAGGTCTAGGGTACACGCAACTGCTTATTTACGTTACTAATTCCCCGCATGGACGGCACGCGTTGGCATGACACTTTTATTACACTGGCCGTGTACACAGGTGTCATCTGAAAATAACACAGTTGCAGCAAGAATGCGGTGCGAACGGCCTCTAATCGAGCCGGGAACACAGATTGCTCGATGACGAGTCAATTCGCGATGACATTCCTGCCTGGCATTGCAGTGCTTTTCTTTTATGGTCATCAAAGGCCGGCTATATAAATCTAGACCCGGCTGTCGGCGAACTACACGCTCGATTTAGTATCATCCGTCATAGATATAACGTGCGAATGCCGGAATAATCACAATACTAGTCTGTCATCTAATCTGGTATGATAGTCTAAAAGACGAATATAGTAAACTAAGTATATTACTTCCATAACTTAGGATACCGATTAGTCCCCAGCCCTGACTGGGCTTAATTATTCTTATTTTGTCAAACTATTTTGTACCCAATTAAGTGAATTTAAACGTAAGATATAAGCTTTCTTTCAACCAAAACGCCATGTAAACAAATATACAGTTGATTCAACTAAAGAACGACTTCTAATGTAGCTTTTAAAAGTGTATGAATTGGAGGAAGCTATTTTGATTTCTAGACAGCTGTGACGGATTAAGAATTTCCCATTAACGACGCAATCATAAGAGCGATTATAGCGGGCCGGAGATAAAATAGAAAGCAACAGCGCGTTCGGATGCGCGGGAGTGTCGGAGTGTGTCGCCTAACGGGAATCGCGTCACGCTCCTCGTGCCATACTCTGTCAGAGGAGCGTAACCTTTTCACTTAGAAATATTTAAAAAAAATGCACGAGAACGGTGCATATAAAGAAGGTAAGGACAGTTAGATGTATAAATAAATAAATAGTACCAAGGCACTTCAAAGAATGACAAGTAATATTTATTGAGGAATTTATTAACAAAACTGGATTTTTTCTAGTAAAATGTGTTTAAAAAAGAGAAAACATGAAGTTTGAAAATTTTTTTTTTAAAAAATGTGTTACAAACGCTGATTTCCAAATTATTTGTCGGACAAGAGTAACCAACTAAGTTTGTTGCGCAGTCTCTTCTCAGCACTAGCCCACAATTGTCCCGAAGCTGTGGTAGGGCCAATGTTGGGACGTGTATAAATAATTTTGAATTTTAAAAGTCACAATACTGCACAATTCACACTTATCAGATCTGAACACTTACTTCCAAATTGAAATGTTTCTGTTTGAAAAATAACCAAAAGGCTATCCATCTCTGCTCTTGCCTGGGCATCCTCTACTGCGTCCGTGAAATAATGGCTTCCACGGTAAACAATCTACTTATTACTTAGTAACATTGTCGTAATATACAACCAACTGCCTACTTCGCTGCAAGTCTACATGAATGCTTGTGTCAGATTAGTTTACATTCTACTTGTGTCTGTCGATTTTGTAAAGAGTAGATTAGTAGATTAAATCTGAAGTTTAATCGTTTTGTATGCGTAGTCTTGTAGTAAGCGTGCTTTACTACAAGACTTGACTGATTTATGATGTAACTGTTTCCCTATTTCTTACTCATAATTCTTTTTGGAGTTGAATGACCAAATTGAATAACATTTTATGAAAGAAGCATTAATCTTTTTGGTGAGTACGAGCACAATTATTGAGTACAATGGTCACGTAATTACTCAATAGTCAGCAAAGCCGTCACGTAGTTTATAGGCTCAAATATTTGATAAGATTTCAAGACGTGGATCAGCGCTATCTGGTCAAAAAAACTCATTTCAATTTAATATTTGACGCTAGATAACTTTGTCATTTACGCGATGTCTTCACGGAATCAATTGTAATTGAATAGGATTACATAATTAATTACTCGTATTATTATCGCAGTCGGTACAAGAATGACGTTCCATGCACTCGCGTGAACAATATCTGCCGGTTCGTACCATTGTGATGTCAGTTACAATGTGGCAAAAAGCCCTGTTAAAGCCGTGTGATTCCGATTCACAATTATTTTATTACGTTTTACTGTAAATATCGTGATTGTCATTACGATATGATTTGCAGATGTTTTGCTTAAAAAGTAACAAGTATGTTTGTAAATAAATGGCTTACTTACTAAGTATTGAGCTTTGGGTAGATACTTATTTAATGCTACTATACCCTCGCAACAGAAAGCTTCACGCAAATTTTAGAGAGAAAAAAACGTAACAAAGAGACGCATACCTATCGCAAACCACTTTCTCTGGGTCTACAATTGAACACTTTTAAATACGATCCGCCTTATAGAATAACAACAAAAGACATTAATATTGATTGAACCAAATAGAAATGCAAAATGAAATCAGACACAAAAACATCCTACATCTTACATGAAAGAAGGAGAAAATACTCATCACATAGTTATAATAGGTACGAGTACCTAAGTAGTTAT
This sequence comes from Pyrausta purpuralis, assembly GCA_963924145.1. Taxonomy (NCBI): domain Eukaryota; kingdom Metazoa; phylum Arthropoda; class Insecta; order Lepidoptera; family Crambidae; genus Pyrausta; species Pyrausta purpuralis. The sequence continues at coordinate 10,918,586 of OZ001659.1, read as the reverse complement.
GCATCAAAGAGTTAGATTCAAAGGGATTTAATTAAAACGTAATTATAATACCTCTCACAACCACAGCCTTTCACCTTATCGCTGAGAGGGCGAAAAGGCGCGAGGCCCTTGGCCCTAACTGAGGTGCAGTTAGAAGGGCCGCGGACAAGGCTGGCCTTGTGGGTCAAGGCCTCGGTCAGTCACCCAACTCACCCAGTTCCCACCCACAGCAACCGCTTTAGACCCTCCGTTAATGGTAATATTCGGTCGTCCTTCTCAATGTCAACGATCTGTGAAGATGTGTGGACGCGACGTTTAGAAAGTTGCTCTATAAAAGCTCATTATAAAGCGATGATGCCTCACGTCGAAAGTAGACATGGAGTATGTTTAGCTGAATAATGATTTTGAAACTATATTAGGCTAGGTAGTAGGCACTCTAGTGTCTACTTTTTTCGTGTGGTAATTCGATTGCGAACTATATCTAAAAAAAAATAGAAATCGTGACACTGAGATATCAAAATCATTTTTTCTTGACAAAGAAAATTGGATCGATAAACTTTTTATGTATACGAATTGCAAGAGAATTGGCCCCCTGTTGTAGCGTTGCGGGCCGCCCACTCGGGCCCGAGTGTACGGTGTTGTCATTTTATACCTCTAGCAAACGGATCCGAGTGCTTGGCCACCACCATGTTGTGTGACTACTAGGATCCGAATGTCTATTTTTTATAATAGTAGTAGCTCAAACATTGATAGCGATTTTTTTTAAACAAACGTTAGAAAATCGGATCCTGGATTTTATTCCCAAAAATTTTAAATCACTCAAAGGGTTAAGATTTTAAATTAAAAAATATCGCGAATTTTTATGTAGGTACATCCATCAAACATTAAACCGTACATCATACATCCACATCCATGAAAATGCAGGTAAGCTCCTTTTGCGCCGAGTTTTAAGTGCGTGGGTGCGGGTGCGACACACTGACCGCGCCAAAACGAGAATCCGTTTAGGAAGTAAACATTCTTTGACTGCCTTTATTTAAAATACCCAAATACATTTTTTACAGCTGCTTTTGTTGTCAAAAAAGTGAAACTTCCCAAATCCTTTTTTGAGTTGTGACTTTTCCTTTCATTTGAGTTTAGAAACGAAGTCATTTAGAAGGAACCAAAATGTGTATAATAAGTGTTTATATGTATATGTGTTAATATCCTTAAAAGTAACTCATAAAAGATCAGTCGATACACTGAAATCTCTCAGAAATCTCTTAAATTGTACCAAACTATTCTATTCAATCATTAACTTTATCAGTTGTGTTTAACTGATAAGCAATTTAACTCTTTACAATAATTTCTGCAAGTTTTTATAAGTATCTAATATGAGGACGTGATTTTATCTCGTAAGATTTCCTATAAACCTTGGAATAATAACATGTAGCGAATTGCATACAAAATAAATTTCGCGTCATCCTGTAATTTAGTTTTGCGAATGGAATTTTAATTAATTGTGTCGAATATAATTTGATAAAGGTGATTTTAATACTGAAAATTACCTTTCCAGGATCTCAAGCCGGCTTTTGAAGCGTGTCAGATGGAACAGATTCGGGAACCATCTAGGGTTTCAATGAAGGAAAATGATAAATGAGATCATTAAGGAACACAGGCTCAGAAAACGAGTAATGAACTCAGGGATTTCAAAGACTTTCTTAAATCTCTCAGGATTTCGAAATAAAACGAGTTGATAACGAATGTGTTTTTTGAGTGATTGAGGTCATTAAAGCTCCAATTTGTTGTAAAATTATCAATCATACTAAGCCTTGGGATAGAGTTCTAAATCTAGAATACTCGTGTATTATTTTGATTCTTAAGATTGCTTTGGAAATTTAATAGATGCATTTTAATTTTTATTATTGGTATTGATTTCCTACGTTGTATTGCGCTGCACGTGCATTACTGCAGGGCAAGTGCTCAAGGTACCCTGTAATTTGTATATTTTTACTCTAATGGGTACTCGCATTGTGAAGAGTCCGAGAGAATAGCTTAAGGATCTCAGATCTCGGCAGCGGCGATACGCCTCCACAATGGAGATTTAATGTTTGCGGTGGTAATTAATCGTTGTTCAACAGCCTGGAGACTTATGCTTGATCCTCTAAAGCAAACACAAATAAGCCACAGCTCTTGGAAATGTTTATAAGTACGAAATTATGATTGAAATAGATGTGTAATGGAGCTTTAAGATCTGAGACTCACAGAATCGATAAAAAATACCTGCTGATTAGAATATAATGTAAATATCTAATGTACATAAGTGGACGATCTTTATGCAGCTTTATTTATAACAAACAAGAAAAAATAAAACTATGACATGCAACTTAAAAAAATATCTTAAAATCTACCTATTCAAAAACGAAACCATTTCCTTGGCGCAAGGAAGCTTTGATGCTGGCTGCGTTGCCGCGTTGGATAGCTATGCTAATCCTTTGAGCTAGGAACCAGCCAGCTTATTGGCTGATACAGATATTTTTTTTAACATCAATAACACTGTTAAGATCGGATCAAATGGGCACAAAACCTGGTGTCTAAATTTCAAATGTATCAATTATAAAACTCTATTAAAAAGCCCTATTATCATCTCTCGCTCAAAAACAGATAAGCATTATGTGTAAACTTTAATTTATATTTGTGGTTATCGACCTTGAATAAAATGCAGCTTGTAATTGCAATTAACGTATTAATATTATATTGTTTCAAATTACGCGAGCGTTCGTCGAACCTCACGGGTGCTTGACCGCGAGGCTTCGCCGCATTTCGCTATGTTCCTACACTAATAACGCGTCGCCTTCGCCTCTCCTATCCCGAACGTGCCGAAGGAATCCGGATCCGATGGTAGGACGCTTAATCCTTTTACTCGAATTCAAAGAATTCGATTCGAGGGTTCAATGCAAGCTGCTAAATAAAGCTTGAGTTAACTAGTTAAAGTATTATTTCAATTAAATTTTGATTCCACGAGTCCATGCAATGTGAAAGTACCTAGGTGGAAACACGTAGTGTTCTAGTTGCACAAAAAATATGTGTTTATGCTTAAGTTTAAGATTTTTTATACTCGGCACTTAGCTCAAACGTTTATTCTCGTAGAGGGCGAGAGTTTTCATTTGAGGCATGCTTATTGACGTGGAAAGCCTCGCAGATCTGTGCTAAAATATGCAGGCGTCAGATATGAAAGAGAGATGGAATGTTGGCAGCGAAATTAGTGTTCATAGCACGGATCATTGATATGCGTCGGGCGCTTGCGTGGTCCCAGCGCTAGCGGTCGATAGACCTCGATACGCAACCACAGTGCCACATGGCACATTCCGATACCACAGCCTTAGGATTACGCAGCCGCGATGTTCGACGATCTGTCAAATCAACGGTTGCAAATCAATTCCGTCGCCAACGCAACGACCTGCAAAATTGCTACCTGACATTGTTTGGTCCAGTTTTCATATATTGTGTGCCATTTGCCACTTGCATATTGACAACCCCTTGTTCTTACTAACCTAGATAAGTCATACTTTTATTTAATTATTAATAATATATACAAAATGTTTATCAGCACAGCAGTTGTTCTAATTGGGTGTAAGAATTCAGAAACGACAAATAAAATCTAGATCACTCACTACACGCAAAGAAAGATTTATCTTTTTGAAGATCCAACCGCAAAACCAAAGAAGGTTATTTATAAATTTCAATAATGCCAAAACACTTTCTTATTGTTTTGCTTGAATGAAACAGACAGTATCACGAAGTCAGCTGTAAAATATGTTTTTTGCTAACGAGAGGCGGAGAAAGGTGAGCGACTGGACCCAGTAACCGAGTTGCGAGTACTTTCCTCGCACTTATTGTTCTTGCTAAACGTTATAATGTTGCTACCCAGAGTTAGCTAATATAATATATATACATTTATAAATAATGTTTTAAATTTAGACATAAAATTTCATATAAATCAGGAACTCAGTCATTATTTACACGTTTTTTAATAATTTAAATAAGCATAACCTGGGCGGCTAAATTTATATGTTTAAGAAAAGTTAGTAAGAAAAATATTATGCTTTGATATGACTTTATGCTTACTGCTACTTTTGCTGACACCGAATGATTAATGCATAAGCGCTTCTCAAAAGCAGTGGTACCAAGGGATGAGTTTAAACTTCCATTAATTTCCTTAATACTGCTGTAATGTTTTTTTTTGATGACCTTTACTTACAACAGCTTTGAATTATCATTAATGCTTTAGTATTTTATGTATTCGCCATTCACTAGGATAAGACTGAATTAGTCTTATTATTCTCTAAGATAAATTCTCATATACGAGGTATCTAAGTAACCTACTTATGTACGACTAAACTTTTAGGTAGCATTTGATTGTTGACATAAGTTAAACTTTCTTAAACCTTCTTTACCACCAAGTTATCAGTTTCAGTAAAAACTGTATTTGGTAGCGTTAGAAAATACGTTACTACCCGTACTAATATTTACGATTTAACTCCGCAATTTGTGTCAGTCTTATGTCTAGTATAAATGCCAATGCGGATACAGAATTAGACATTATATGCTATTGTGGTCGCTCGTGTGAAAAACTACTCTTTTGTGGCTGAAGCTAACGAGTTGCTTTATAGTGTAACTGTCAGCTATGGCTCGGCTTTGTAAATAAAATATTTTGATAGCGATATGTCCAACCTTCTCGAAGAGCTTATTGACTCTTCCAAAAACATGACGAAAAATTACAAAATTAAAACTGAACGCTGAAAGTCGATTGCGAAATCAAGTTAGAATTGGGGTCAAGGTGTACTTAACGTATCTAACAATTCAAAAGTATTATAAACCAATAGGGAGAAACGTGATTTCATTTTATTATATCCGTGAAAACGGTAGAAAGAATCTTCGTTACAGAAAATATTCAACCGGTTTTCATTTTTTCAGTAATTCAATATGACGAGAAACACTGCTGGTGCACTTGTCTTCCCTCAGGGACATGCCAGTAATGTAATGACTCTAGCATAGTCCCGCTCATATCTCCATGGTCTTGTTAGGTTATATTTAGCCGCCTAGGCTACCTGACTACCTGTCCTGCCCTGTCCTGCCTTTTTTACAGGCCAACAACCCTCTTGCTGGATTTTAATTAAATCTATCCTCACGGGTAAAGTGTGATCCTAGACACAATATTTCACTTCCAATGATAAGGTTAATGCCCTTTTAAGCGGCTAAGCAACTATGTACTTCATTATCACTAATTCTACATAGCTATTTTAAAACGTAGTTATTTTAAGGTTAATGGAAGGCTCACATTAGACTTGAAAGGATAGTCGTTGGTTTATATATTTTTTACGATTTACTTTTAATATAAACTTAGCAAACAATAAATAACATGTTTTTAAACAGAAATAGGAATACCCAAATAACTGAACATCGAGCTCGAAATATATTACCTTTATTTGTGAATAATAAAATTGAAAAGTGCTTTACACTTATTTATGTAGTCCGTGGTTCGGATGTGGAACGTGGGACGCCTCAGGGCAGGTTGCACCGAAGCCAGGGTTACCGGACTATAGAAAATTTTCTGTTGCGACGGTTAGAGAAGCACAATGTATACTAGTGATGGTTAAAAAAATGATTTGACAGAATTCTGTGAACCAAAAAAGTAGTCTTAATTGTCAGTCTGTCTGTCTGCTTCACGATTCTTATACAAAAAATATATAATGCCGATCTTAACAAATACTTTCAACGCAAAATTGGTTTGGACGGGATCGAACTAGTAGTTTTTGAGATATAGCACATTTTCAACAACCGCAAACATAACTTAGTATTTTATACAAACTCTACGAAAAACAAGACTATATTGCTGTCAACAAAATATTGTGGTATTTTGGCTTACTGGAAGTAGTGAATCCCTGATACAGTTAAAGTTGGTACGGAACCCTCAATGGGCGAGTCCAACTCTCACTTAGCCGGTTTTTATAGTATCTTTTGTCTTTTTATTGTGACCCTAGCCGTGTGTATGGTGCGGGCAGCCCTCAGGGCCGGGTGTTGCACTGAAGACGAGTCGCAAGTGCAAGGTGAGCCGCCCGCACCACGTAACACTCAGTGACGATGGAGCGTTTTGCACTTTTTTCCCCTATCTCCTTGATCTCCGGTACTCGTTGCGTAGCTCGTAGCGCTGTATTTTTAGATTATGGTTGGTTTTAATTGGTCAGTTCGAAAAAACTCTTACGATTTTAATGGCTGCTCACATGTAAGTAATACTTAGTTATAAAATGGGGTTGTAGGATTTTATCTGGTTGCACTCAGTATTACATAATTTATATTTTTGATAAAGTACTTTATACGTTTATACGATATACTTTTCGTAGGTATTTCATACTTCCTGTGTAATAGGCATGTCTCATGCCTACAAAGTTGTGCCTACAATGTTTAGATCTTCACCTTAACAGGATGATAATGATTCACTATTTTAGTTGTGGTGTACAATTAACTTGTGGATTTATTGGTGCTTAATATAATCATTCTACAAAATACATTATTTTTTTCTAATTATAGCATCAGGAATGAAGTATGAATTAATCCACTATTTGACTACCTTATGCATATAAACAGTTTTAAGGTGTTGAGCGATGTATGTTATAGAAACGACTTATCTAATTTTATTTTATGTGTATTGCACTTTTTTTATAATATTGCATTGGTATAATAAATATGCGCCAGACGACACACTAATTATTGTGATTTCGAAGTTGTTGTAGTCTTCTCCCATAAATACTTCAATAGATATAAACATTCATGACTTAGGTACGAATGTTCGTGCTCATCACACAAACATTTCCCCCTTGCAGGCTTAGAATCCGCGACGGCCGACGTCAACAGGAGCTCATTTATTGAATCACTCGCTTCGAAATGGCGAGTGATTTTCGTTCGACAATGAGTTTTTTTCTATGACTTTTAATTCATCTTCGAACGAAAATCACTCGCCATTTCGAAGCGAGTGATTTGAAAATAGGGCCTCAGGGCGACTCAGAACTTTCGACAAGCCATTCGGCTAGATTTTCAATTAATTTTTCATGTCGCAGATAGATCGGATGACGATATGTCAGTTCGGTAAAAATATATAAAAGGATAAAATAAAATTGTTGCATCAGATAAATCCACTTTCTTATAATTTATGCAAGTTATCGAATCGAAAACGAATCCTTAACCGAATAGTTACGGAATCGGGGCGCGTCTCATAATATTGGGATCACTGAGATTCTCTCCCAAGACTCATCAATTTTGCAGTTCTAAGTATGTAGTACCTACCTACTTGATGCTGAACTTGAATTAAATGCACCATGCTCATTACGGTTTTCATAATGTAAAATGATGTGAAACTCCCACATAGATGGGATGAGTAGACACGTTAATGTCCCTTAGGCATTACAATAAAACTTCGACAAACCTCGCGAAGGTCGGCCGTCTTGAACGAACATGACACAAAACTAACATGACATCAATTATAGCGTTTTATTGTTTTGTTTTAATGCGGTCCTCACATATTTAATTTACCTTGTTTAGTTAATAGGGATTTGAAATATGTTTCGTGAACAAATATCTGTAAACAAGCATACTTACTTGTGTTTCGGCTTTTAATAATGTACATATTCGCTGCAAACACAAGTAAAGTTTCTGTATGGATTATCCGATATGCTCGTACATATAATTTTCTTAATAAATTTCAGACCAACCAATAAATACATTTTATCTCATCAATATATATATGCATTGAAATATTTTCATGTTCAATGTCTGACCTACAGTTAATTTTCCAATTAAATCATCACCTCACCACATTATCAGTTTCGTTAGAGCCCGAGTCCCGTTACCGTGTCCCAAAAAAAGTATTGTGAAACCAATAAAAAGCAACAAAACACAAACAGGTTCATGGATATCTATTCGAATTTCGATAGCGCAACCAGTCTCAAGTTTGATGTGTGTATATTTAAGCAGGAAATGTTAAGATCATTGACACAAAAATCCCGGTTTAGTGTTTGTTTAGAACCGTTGTGTGACACCCGACCCGCGGGTCGGCGATCAACCCACATTCGGACAATGCGCATGAGATTTTTTCTCAGATCTTAAATCTAATTACAATGGAAAAGGTGTTGATTGATCATAATGATGGTAGCGAACGAACCTTCTTATACGATAATGATCACTACTGTTAAAATTATTACCACTCAATTTGCCTACGAAGACGAAGACGGGATTGTTTAACGATAGAAAAATAAAAAGTAAAGTATAAGTCGTAAAATTCATTTATTTATGCAAATAGGCCCTCTGGGGGCACTTTTACACGTCCCAATATAAACCCTACCACAGCTTCGGGACAATTGTGGGCTAGTGCTGAAAGAAGCTGCGCAATAAACTCAGTCACTATTGTCAATGCCTCTTTTCAAAAGGTTAACAATGTTTGTAGTGATCATGCAAGTCCATACATTATTATCTTTTAAATAATCATCTACTTTATAATACCCTTTCGTCATAAGGGTTTCTTTAATAACAGTTTTAAATTTATTAACCGGTAAGTTTACAAATGTGCTCTGGTAGTTTATTGAAAATTTTTATACCTTACCCCATGAAATAATTACCAACCTTTCGAAGCCTAAATTGTGGAATAGCAAGCTTATCCTTATTCCTAGTATTATATTTATGTATGTCACTATTTTTCGTGAATGCATGTATTTTTTTTCCGTACATAGGTACATCAAATTTTCGTTAATATACTGAGAGGCTAATAAAGTAAGTATGCGAAATTATATACTATGTATTCATTATTATACTTGTGCTTTTTGTAATCCTGAAACACACATGACTATGATAGTGATCGGATAATCGGAGGCATATCAGATAAAGTTGAGGTGTTGGCTTAAATGGAATGAATGCACATTTATTATCGAAGAATCCCGGGATATCTGATTCGACAAATCTATCTAGTGTTTTTATTAAAGAACCAAATGGGGTGTACTGGTATTATACTGTCTACTAGGTCCTCCCAAAAAATAACGAAACGATTCTCGGTAATGAGGTGGATTATTCAACCACTTTTATATATAATTTCACAACTCATATAGTAATTCTGAAAAATCCACTCAATAGCGCGTTTCAATATACACACAGCACCGTCTAGTGTGAATGTGTAGCAAATATTTACTCAAACAAATATGCATCCGAATTACCGATCACTGATGATAAGGTAATGTCTAATATACCCTGTCCCTATACAATTATGATTATTAAAATTATATACTTTTAAGTTCAAGAAAGTTCATAGAGTTGTTTGTATGCATACATGATACAGCAAATTAAATAATCTCATCTCATGGCTTAATCGTTGCGAGCTTATTACATAATTGCGGAAAACTATCTTTACCGGCGCGTGTCTTTACGGTCAGGCGCGCGCGCATCGCAGCAGTGCTTCACACTACGCGGGCAATTAACCGAATATGCGGAAGAGCATCCATCATTATTCATTAACAGCATCACTTAGATCTTAGGCTAGCCATGCTTCCTAGGTTTTTCTGCGCAGGAGTCGATCGTCTCGCGTGCCCGCCGCGCTCGTGCGCGTTTATACTTACATCATTACTCGGAATAATGTTTACCATTTACCCGCTTTATGAATTTTAATTTAACGCCTAACGGTGCTATGCCATTTGAATTATTATCTTTTTCTGTTATGGAAGTTAATGTTAAACGACCATAATATCCGTGGTCTTCAATAAAACTTCACGGTTTGTAGGTAGTACTAACTTCTTGCAATTAAATCTCAAATTAGTTTTTTTTCTACTCTGCACCACAAAGTTTCAGAGTGTTAAAATTTATAAGGAAGATACCAGCAATGAAATAAATAAATATGAGTTTGAAGGTGTTTTCGATCCTTCTGTCAATCAAAATTCTGATAAGCTATAGAAAAACCGAGACGCAACTTGTACTGCACTTCAAATAGGCGTGCGTCTGTGGGCTAATAAGGAAATTATTAAAAGTTATTTAAAAAATAATTAACTTATGTAAAATTCTGACAGTAATTGGTATTAATGAGTGTTTTTTGATGCAAGATCATGACTTAACATGGTTCTAAGTTCTAAATCGAAATTATAAATCATCTCACGTTTGGTTTGACACACGCAAAATAACTGTTCATTCACTCGAAGCAGTTGTAGCTCTTGTAACGGATTGATAGCTGAATGGCTCTTTAAATAACATTCTTGGAGCCAGGGACTTGTTTTATTTTAGAGGTACACTTGTTTTACTCAACATCCCGTCTCTAATGTATTTGTTTTTTTTGTAAATATTTGTCTCTATTTAAAAAGTTACCAACGTCATAATTGTAACGTACAAACTTCAATTGTAAGCTTCCTATTTTATTCCAGCAAAATCTTATCTTTCAGAACTCAAAAATGTACGTAAATGTATGTAAATGTGTAATGGTACCACCGTTGTGTTTGATATCCATAACACAAGAGCATTGGCACATACATTGCTCTGATCCCAAAGTAAGTAGACTTTGGGATCAGAGCAATGTATGTGATTGGTGTCCAAAAAAAAATGTCTATCTTCAAAAAGTCTTCAGTGATTAAAATAGACCCATGTGTTTTATTCTTGGAACAGAGTGCGTGTTCAAATTCAGCATTTGAAAATATTTGTTTACAGAATGTGAATGTGTAATGAGTACGTAAACAACTTATTCTTTATAGCACATGACCGGTTTATTTATCCCACAGTCTCTGACCACTGATTTAGTGAGGCCACTACTCGCCGTGTGGAAGTCTCAAAACCGAATCGAAGTAAAAAACTTTACCGTTTTTCACTGGACCGGAAACGAAGTGGGATCGAGCTTAATCCTAAGGTCGGACGACACCGTTACTTCGACGTTTATAAATTAAGAATTTTATAAATCAATCGATTTCTTAGATAAAAGTGTATGTGTTTTATCACTTGACTTTACACAATGACATTAAAATTTGTAGTCACAATGCGAACTGCATCGTTCTACGATGAACATTCTTCAGCAACTTAAGCTTTGGTTAATGAATACCTACAGTCAGATGTGACACACATTTACAAAAACATTTTTATAAGGATTTGCAGCTATTAATTAGTGTTTTAGAAGTTTGATATGAATAGTGTTCTATATAAAGCCACAAAGATATAAGATGTGTAGGTCGCGAGAATTGTGTTACCACCAAAAGAGATCGATCTGGCGCACTTGAGCATGATGAATAGTTAATCTTTTTATTGCATTCAAATCTTTTAGTTGTATGCTGTGGTTAGAATTTATTCAGGTTTTTAGGCTTTACATACACAAGCCAGGTAAGTACAAAGTTGTAGAGTTATTTTAGCATTCGATAGAGCTTTCGGTTATACACAAAACAGGCCTAAATTATCTTTAATTTTATGATATGTGCTTGTGAAACCAATTCATTTCTAATTTCTTTAAGTTTCTGGAAAATCATAAAAATCCATAGCCTGCTTGTCCAGTCAGTCAGTAGTCGTCAGGCTATTTTATTATTTAAAGATATATTTAAGTTTTTGTATAAAAATGTTTCAATAAATTATTTCAATAACACACACGCGTCTTAAAAACACAACAGTAATATGGCATGCTCCGACATCCACGGCGTCCACGGTTCCATGTTCGTGAAGAATGCTATTCAATTACATTAAGCCGAATTTTGTGAAGAAACGTGACAAAGATAAATATGATAAGCATTAAATATGCCCAAACAGTACTTTAAACTGGAGTAAATATACAAAAACATCGAAAAAGTTTCGTTTACGTGAGCTTACTATTAGATGATACTTTTTTTGTTTTGAGAATTAAATACCAAACTCCTTTAAATGCTCATTGAGTTTATAATAATTGGAGAAACAAACTCATTTGAAGTCGGTGCATGATGTGCGGTAGACTGCTGCTGTCCGTTAAGGTTGCCATCATGCACCGACTACCAATGTGTTTTTTTCTCCTATTAGCGTTATTTTAGTCCTTTCAGTGCTTGTTTTTAAAGGCGATTCATTTATGATAAAAACTTTTCTTTTTCTTATTATAATATTTTAATTATTGTTTAAGTTATTGTAACTAAAAACGACGAAAAATTTTTTTATTGAACTAAAATAGTTACAAAAACCTTTTCCTCAGTGTAACAAATACTTTAGTGAAAACCGCATCAAAAGTGGACCAGCCGAATATTCGCGAGACGAGATATTCGCGGACAGACAAATACAAAGATAGGTACAGGTCGAACTGAGAACCTATTTTTTTTGAAAAAATATGTTAACATAGATTAACACATTTTCGACTTTCACAAGATGACTTACATTATGACTACAATTTACGCGTAAGATGCAGTCAAGAGCATCTGATCAAGCAAGAAATTCGATGCCCTGAGATGAAATCAAAGGTAACGGTTACGCAGCGACGGTGAACGACACCGTGCGATCGTCAGCGCGGCGCCCGCGAGGCAAAGCCGATGTCGCACTAATTACCGTCGTGTTATCGATCGGCATTCGATTAATCGTATCGAGAAATTCAGATTCACTAATTATGCGCCAATATCACTGATTTTCCATAGAAATGATCAAACTTTAAAACATGCTCCATAAAAACTGAAAAGGATAGATTTGGTGTGTACGTATGTAGATTACACACTCATGTGTGCTCGGTTCTTATATGCATAAATAACTTAATGCGATCATCACAGTACGTTCAACAATTCCTGAAGAATGATTTAAATATCCCTGTAAATCAGAGATTTCCAAATTTATTTGGTCTAGCGCCCTCTTTGAAGATTTTTTTATGTCACCCCCATAAAGTTTGTTAATAGTAGATGCGAGTGAAGCGATGGCTCAAAAAAGTTGTTGATGACTTTTTTGTGTAAATTTTGTTGACGATGCTTTTCAGACTTCGAGCATGAGAATGGTAGATGCGCGAGCAAAGCGAGCGCGCTAAATTCTGGTTTTCGACGCTTAACAACCTAAAGGTATGGATAAAAGTTGGTACGCGAGTGAAGCGAGCGCGTAACAATTCGGTTAACAGCGCTTATGATTGTGATTAGGGCTTTAGGCATGTCCACCGCGTTTAGGACGGTGTGTATTTACCGTCTGAGTCACTTGAAGAGTCGAATATTTATTACTCAAAATGAGTTCATTTTGAGTAATAAATATTCGACTAACAAATTGATGTTTTCCAGTAGAAAAAATACAATTTCAGTAGCAGCAGAAGTTACAAATCACTCAGCGCCCCCTTAAACCACATCAGCTTCCCCCCAATTTTTCTGGGCCCCTTTCAGCTCCCTCTAGGCCTTTAGCGCCCGAAGGGGGCCCACTTTTGGAACCACTTCAGTAAATACTCATACCCACGGCATCATTGCTTACTTTATGTAAATTAATACTCGTTTTATTTAAGGTTTAATCAAGTTTATTTGCTAGTGGCTACACATAATGTTGAAACGTAAAGTACCTAAGTACTTAATGTGTTAACAAAAACTGCCTTCCTCCGATAAATCGTGTGTAAGTTACTAATTAGTTAGTATTGTACCTGCACTCATATAAGCCCATACGATTGTCAAGGAGAGCCCATATTAGCTTGACAAATTGACTATGCCAGGAACAAACTTCCGGCAACTTTATGTATATTTCACGATTCATCCGACGACTTATTTGGTATGGCACTCATGGCTTCCTATAAACTGGTATTATGATGCGCGTAATAAAACCAAATTGATATTAATCTACACGGCTCCTTATATTCAGTCGACGGTCACGAATGTGTACGCGTGCATACTGCATAGAGCTTTGGAATGAGTCCTGTTTTTATTTTATTTGTTTGTGTACGTGCACGAAGAAGTCTCAAAGTAGTTAAAGAAGCATTTTTAATCATACTTTTTTATCATTTTATAATATAGCTAAATAAAAATAATAATATAAAAGTGCTTTATGTGCAAACGAACACGACACATTTACATCGATGATAAAAAGTAGGTTTTACGAAACAGAAACCGCTATTTGGTATAAAAGCGCGCGCTTTCTTTTTATAGCTACTAAAAGTTTGGCGGTATCATTGCGGCTGTTTTAATTTAGATACCCGAGAATAATAGTTAGTCGGTTATTCCAGTTTAGCGATCGTCGCGGGTACCGTTGCGGGGTAACGGGACCGCCGGCCCTAAGCCCGGGCCCGCTCCCATCGCATCATCTCGAAAATTATACACCAAAGGCCACGCCGTTTGGTACTTCAATGGGTATCGATTCAATTGTAAGGATATCACAAGTGGATGGTGCGAGCTTTGTGCCGCTGGAAGCATTGAAACATTCTTACGAAAGGAGAAGACATTGCATGTATTACAACTGCCAACTACATACATGCACAAGCTGAGAGCAATACACATATTTTGATACCCATACTTAAATGCTTTTTATTTTACGTTATCCTAACAATGTTCGCTCAGCCGTTCAAGCAGTCTTGCGTTATATTAAGGGCTCTAAAATAACATACTCAGCGACGCCATATGCGCGACTAAGGTGTGTAAACCCGTTTGAAACTTGAAAAAATATTTATCTAGCAAAGTGGTATTACTCCATTATTTTATAAAACTTTTTTTGTAACCTAAGACTTAAAATCTATTAATAAGTAACCCACACGAAAAGACATCTATGATATGCGTATCGTTTTTATCCATTTTGTACTTCTTTATTTGTTGTCCTTTTTGTTGAATCCAGGACATTCGTTATAGCTGTTAAAGCTTTACGAACCTAAGGAAAGCAATTACTACTTGATTATATATGTTGAGCTGAGTAGCTAGCTAGCTAGCTGAATAGCTCCAGAACAGAACGTAAGTGAGAAAATACTTTCTATACTTTAATAACGTGCTTAAAGTAATATTTATCTTTTGTCTTTACTTAAGTAAGTCCTACCTGTGGCCGAAGTGTCGTATGCCTGGAATAATAGTCATGTTGGTGCTGGTAGAAGTTTGTGGGCGATATCGGCGGCCGGTACTTCTTGTGGCCGTAGCCCATCGTATCCATGGTGTGCATGTTGCCACCGACACTAGTCCATCACACTGTAAGCGGTTCAAGCGCTAGATCACCCCCACTTAGCGCTTTACATCTGTAACAAAGGAAACGGCAGTTAGTTGGGAACTTATAATTCTATGACAGGAAAGAGTTGTCTAATAATTGTTTGTGTATATAACCACAATATCCTAATTAGCCCCCACGTTTGTACACACTAAGTAGCCGCTTCTCGCAATATGCATTGTTTTTGTGAAATTATAAAAACTTTCATAATAGAAATACATATTATACAAGCTTTTATTAAGCTAGATACAAAGAATAATTAAAACAAAAGAGAAATTACGTCTAGGTAATAGGCAATAATGATGCAGTTAATTTGTGTTCCCTAATTGCGTACATGCGCTTGAGCAAAACAAGTGTATAAGCAATCGAGCAATGTTTTAATTTTTATTATACAAAAATAGTTACGAGGGTCAAACTGAAAGTTCTTAGAACTGGCCACTTATAAACAATATGATAAAAAAAATATTCTAAAATTTGAAAATAGAACTCTTTGCCAATATTACTGAGTATATATTTCATTCATTTGTCATTTGTTTTACGATTTGGCGGCAAATTGAAAATTGTCTGTGTCACGTCAACATGAATTTAACACGAGAAAATTTTCGTGTAATGATTTTTTATGACTTTCGATGTCATTTAAGTCAACAAGAAAGTTATGATAGACTACGATTGGCCTTTCACGATGAAGCCCCATCTCGTGCGACTGTTTACAACTGGTTTAATGAGTTTAAACGTGGTCGCACTAATCTCACTGATGATGTACGTGAGGGACGGCCTTCTACGGCGACGACTGAAAATAACATCTGTGTTGTGCGGCGTATGATAGAGACTGACAAAAGAGTGACCTATCAGCAGATTCGGACAAGCTAAGGCATCGGTATGAGTCAAGTGCACAAAATCCTCCACGAACATTTAGCGGTCAGGAAGCTTTGCGCCCGGTGGATACCTCATAATTTGACTAAGGCTCAAAAACTCCATCGTGTGGATTGGTGCCGTAAAATGATTGAAAGATTTAACGGAGGTGACTCAAATGCTGTGTTCGACATACTAACAGGTGACGAAAGCTGGATTTACTGTTATGATCCTGAAACCAAAAGACAATCTGCTCAGTGGGTGTTTCCTTTCGAGGAGTTGCCAACTAAAGTGAAGAGAGATCGAAGTGCGGGAAAAAAAATGGTGGCCTCGTTCTTTGGAAGGATAGGTCATTTCGCAACAATTGTGTTAGAGGATCAAAAAACAGTTTCTGCAGAATGGTACACTACCAATTGTTTGCCACTTGTCTTGGATAAAGTTCGAGAGAAACGACCTCGCAGTAGGATCCTCCTTCACCACGACAACGCCTCGTCGCACACCGCCAAGCGAACGATCGACTATTTGGCGACATCAAACGTTGAATTACTGGGTCACCCGCCGTATAGCCCCGACCTCGCGCCTTGTGATTTTTATTTATTTCCAAAAATTAAAGACAAACTTAAAGGAAAGCGGTTTATGAATGCTGAAGAAGCGGTGGCTGCGTATCGCGATGCCATTGAAGAGACCCCTAAGGACGAGTGGGCAAAGTGCTTTTCCCAGTGGTTCCATCGCATGCAGCGGTGTATTGACGTCAATGGACAATATTTTGAAAAGATATAATAAAACTAATAACTGGCTAATGTAATCAGTTTTTGATTTTCTAAGAACTTTCAGTTTGACCCTCGTATGTAAGTATCTCCTTTAATTAATTTCTCCAATTTATAATCAGTCGATTTAATAACAGATAACGAATATGACGTGACAAGTTAAGCTGACGTGTCAACTACCTCAAAATATTTCTAGTAACGCGACTCATTTCAATCAAATCTCCGTAGATATTACGATTTTGTTTTAGGTGGGATAAAGCTATATGATGGATTCAATGAATGATAAGACCATATGAAAGATAGATAAATAGAGTTGGCAGGCAGCAAAACAGGCGCACGATTAAAACATGTTAAATACAGACGAGTAAAGTAATAAAAACAAGTCCAAAATGTAATTGAAATCGTTCGCAAACGGTAAAACATTGTTTCGCACATGCAATTGATAGCTGATTGCTAGCAGCATGAACAGAATGAATGAGAATGTGTGTCAGTAAATGAAAAGATTTGGTATTCGGTAATACAAGAAGGTAAATTATAAGGAAGACTCTTTAAATATACGAATACAGTACAACGCTTAATTGGCTTTTTATGTACCTAAGGTAATTAGATCTCAAAATAATAAAGCTTAATCAATCTCTGCAAAG
This sequence comes from Pyrausta purpuralis, assembly GCA_963924145.1. Taxonomy (NCBI): domain Eukaryota; kingdom Metazoa; phylum Arthropoda; class Insecta; order Lepidoptera; family Crambidae; genus Pyrausta; species Pyrausta purpuralis. Next base: position 10,901,218 of record OZ001659.1, on the reverse strand, counting down.
TTAATTCTATTTTGGTTCACAAAGTGACTAGACAAATTATAAGACAGAACAAGAACGACATTCAAATGTGTTTTGACTAATATTTTTTGTTTCTCATAGTTCTCACGTTTTTATCAGACTTTGGTACGGGCATGTACGTTTGAAATAAGGTCTAAATGGTGCAGGTACATATATATATTTTTTGCTGTAGTTTAGTGGCAGTATCAAAGTCTCATCGAAGGAGCTGTGCGTGACCTCACCTCACGGCCAGGCATTGCACTATCGACCACTGTCCGTTATCGATATCACGGATGAATGGTAATTTTTTACCGATTTTTTTCCTCAACGATGTGTCATAATCATAACTATTATTACATTAAATTCAACAAAAAAATAATAGCGATGTTGAAATTAATTGATGATTGCTATCAGGAAGCCGTTGGTAAAAATTATTTGGTCAGCATCTGTAAAGGATGTTTTAGGCTAGCATGTAATCAATAGTTTAAAATAAAAGTAGCTGATGCTTTAGCTTTCTTGATACAACTTATGCTAACAGCTTAATTTAAACATAATATTGTTTGTTTTGTCGTATAAGTTTTGTGACAAACATGTTTAAATTTTAAAAAATGCAAAAGAGCCTGTCGATAACATTTACATCGTTGTATTATTTACAGTCCTATGGATAGTCAAGATTATTATGTGGTCTTATGCTCAACATTACGCCGTATGACACGATGTTGCACATGTTACATCCACATACAGTTACAACTGTACCACACATCACCGCTAGAGCTAACCATAATGCCCTTCCAGTTTTCGCGCGTTACCGCAGTTACGAGTCGTTAGCACGTAGAGTTGCCTCAGTCAGACCCACAGTCCACCAGGCCTTGCCCTGCTGAGTCACCAGCTCACGGCTAAAACGTCACAGCCGTGGGAAAATATCACGGCAGCTACTCAGCGGGCAATAAAACTAGCGCATGTAGAGCAAGCCAATAAGCCGGTATTGTTGAAAACCTACTCGAGCGATTAGTGATAATGTAAATCGTTACCCAGTCACCTACAGCTATACAGCTAGTTTATTATTCAACGTTTCTCGCTGTGATGGATGAGAACAGATACTAAAACCTTCGCAGTAATTGATTCAAGATCTAACCTATTCCTCAATAACAATCCGACACTATAATTTGCTGAGGATAGAGGTTGTAATTGTATAATATTGATAAACGCTGGTTAGATGATCGCGTGCCATCATTGAATGAGTAATCTTTTAAATTGGTACCTAAGCCTATGTAATAAATTAATCTTCGGTGCCTGCTAGCACTAACACAAAAGTTTATGCCTGCAGGATATATTAGATGACTCTACCTGTGTTTTTCTACAAAGGAGTTAGCTCCTACAATATTTGCTTTACTTTACTTTTCTACACGGTTTGTGCTTTTAAATAAAGCTCCAATCTGTATTTTACTTCTAAGGTTTTCTTGATATTTCATGGAATTTTGTTGGTAAACAATATACCTGCGGGTTCAACGTATCCGGCGACCCTGTGCCAAAGTCAATGTCACCTCGGCACCGCGGCATCGCCACTCACTCACTCCGGTTGGCTGCTGTCGCGTCGCGTCGAGCCGCGTCCATTCATACGTATCATAGCGTTCCACAATCAGATCGCAGCGTAAAATTAACCTTGAATATTGGTAGTAAGTGGCGTAATATCTAACCAATGATAAGCTAGGTGGGTCAACTTAAACCGGGACAATGGAGGGTATGCGAAGAGTGGTGTTGACTCGCTTTTGATATCATTATCAGTCAAAGGACGTCCACTGCTGAACATAGGTCTCCCCCATGGTTTTCCACAAGGACCGATCACAAGCGATCTGCATCCAGTGTGATTTTGCGATCTTTAGATATGCTATATCTATATTATTGTTTACCTTATCATCTATGATACGGACTATAGTCATGACTAGCGTGTTCATCCAATATGTCTTCTTTAACTAACTTAGTGTTGTGGAAAAAGGCTCTTCCTAACTACATATTATGAATTGCAATTTCATTCCAATAACTTGTATTATGAACTCCATTTAGACGGGTTCATATTGGGTTGCATGAATTTAAAAAGGATATTTTAAAACTGTATAACGTTTTGAGGGTTCTTTTATTTTACAAGGAACTCTTATAGCTTCGCCATGTTCGTCTGTCCGTCTGTTATTCTGGGAATGGGTGTTCATTCTTATCGTCTCACCAAATTGGTAAAATAAAATTTAGATTTTTTAAATATATTTTTTTTTTCTTGCCAAACCCATCTTGGGTATTGTTGAGTAGTTATTTTAAAATAATTATGAGTTTGTTAACATCCATTAAATGGCCTCTTTTCGTATCATTCAGTTATAAAGGGCACATTTTTGTTAGAGTGCTATGTCCCCACCCATTCCGAACTAAATGTTAGTAGATGGATACGTGAAATAATTCATAGCACTACCATATTTGTTGAATTTAGATAGTAAGTTATTGAAAATTTATGCCAATAAAATTATAATGGGCTTATAACATTGCTTATCATAATTTATGCGAAAGAGTTTATGCTGAAACTTTTAGGCCAAACTACATTATAGCGAAAGAAAGTACGCGACTAAACAAGCTCCCCATTCAGACACAGAAGGGCGGCTAAACTTGTTAATTTAATCTCTCTGTTCTTTAATCTGGTGAACTATTTTTAGGTTGGCTTGGAACATCGCCAAAAACTTATAAGTTTTCTCTTCCAGCGATAAAACTTCTCATGAACATAAAAAAAGTCAAAAAACAAAAGTCGTATAAAACTGTCTGAAACATTTTGCTGCCACTGCAATAATATGATAACTTATAGAAATACGAAGATTCCTACCTCGGTGCAGCGACGTCTCGATCGGACTTTGTGGAAAGCTTCATGAATGCGAAATGAATTTGCTATCATTTGAATTCTATCTGATATCGCTAGTTCAATTTTATGCATCACTGTCTCGTGTTATTAAGATAACTTTGTATCTCGTCTATAATACTATAAATTTTAAAAAATATGTAAAATGCTTTAGCAAAGCAAACTATACTTTGATGTTACCAACTATAGATAACGAAATGATATCTACAAATTTCGTGAAGTCTTTAGAAAGGAAACGAATAAATCTAGTGAGGAAAAGAATGCCAAGAACGCAAGCCTCAACTCTCAAGTAGGTGACACGCATTCCTGACGTAAGTTGAGTAATTGTATGTAAAGGTATACGAGTACATGTAAAGAGAATAAATGTGGGTGAGTTAACGCGAATCGGACGGAATTCGGCCGACCGGTGCTGCGCGTGAGACTACCCCGTAATGTGGAACACCAAATTGACAATATGGCTTGTATGACAAACAAGCAACAACTGTGCAACTAATACAAGATGAGGTCGAGCAAACACTGTCCAGGTCAGCCACAGTATTAATTATTTATTTATTCACTTTACTCATTTAATCGAACGAGTTCTTTTAGTCACTGCAGCGTGGTCACATCGAGCCTTGTCTTGTGTTAGACATTTAGCACTTGTTCGGCGCTATATGACCAGGGCTCTGTCTATCATTATGCTATGGATGGTATATGGAAGTTTAACAGGTCAACCAGTTTTGATTCTCACGTTGGATACATAGTATGATTTATATTAACCTAGTAAGTCTACTCATAGTGCTTGTGTAAATATAGTACACGCTTTATTTCCAGCCCTACGACACTGATCACTGAATATATCCAGCAGCAAGTTAATATGCAAATATTCTCACACCTGTTTGCTGTACATAGATTTCTAGATATCCTCTCTAATAGAAGTGAAAACAGAAACCGAATCCCTTTATATTTCTGTTTCGCACTGATTTTAAAATGTAAATACAACCTAGCATAAATGAAATCTGTAATGTTTGTAAAAGTTTCAAATACTAGGTATATACGAGTAACCATTAAAACTTTTACAACACACGAGATTCCCATTTATATCAAACAGCTCTGATATTTTATAAATATGTACCTCATCGAGAATTAAAATGCTAGGTTCACATTATACACAGGAAAACATGCAGCACACTGCATAATTTTCAATTAACGCAGAATATTTTCCGTTGTTCTGCTGCGTATACGTTGCGCGTGCGCATGACGGATGCGCTATCTCAAATCTCTGGAGGTGTAAAAACAAAGCTTTTTATAACACGATCCGCGTTCAAGTGAACACGACCACGTAACCGTGAAGCGGTTAAGTCATCACTTAAGTGACCAGTTAACGAGGCATTATTATTTTTTAATAATGGCAGCGCTTCCTGCTGCCGTATGAGATATCGTGTCACGCGCTGGCCGGCCTCAGCTCCACTGATGAGATGATGAGCAGCCCTGGTAGATCTGATGAGATGACCACTATTTCTATCATTCAGATCGCACCGCAGTCTTATGCATGTAAATAGGTTAAATTGAAAACAATCTATATCTCTATATTAATATTTTCAATTGATTATATTTTCGTGTAAGACCCTTTACACACTACGATTTTTAGCAGCGATGCATTCCCGATGCTAACGCGCGTTAGCATCGATATTGTTAGAAGCTGGAAATTGTCAAATTATGTACTGAAATTTGATGACTAACAATCGGTAGCATCGATGCAAATGCGCGACTGCATCGATGCTTAAAGCCGCAGTGTGTAAGGGGTCTAAGCGAAGTTAATCTAACATACTACACATACTACGGTACGAAGCCACTTACACACTTAACCCATTTAATCCTACCCATTTTTTATTATTAAAGAAAGTTAAGTAGGAACAATAACTCTTTGTAAATATGTTTAAAACCTCCAACTATACTGAATATTAATCAAAAAGCTGAAGAGTTTGTTTGTTTGAAGCGCGCTAATCTCAGGAATCACTATACCGATTTGAAAAAATATTTTTGGGTTATATAGCTTATTTATCGAGGAAGGCTTTAGGCTATGAAACATTACAAACACAAAACGCGCGAAAAAAGTCGCGAGGGACCGCTAGTAATTCATATATCTTCAAGTGTTTGTTCACTGCAAGACTAACCAGCATCAACGACTTGTTTGCCAGCATCCCTATTCATAGCTGACGTCACGCAATCATTAGTCATTATATACCTTAACTTCATGCAGATGCGCCGTGTTATCTAATAGTTATGATCATCACGATTGTATAATCATAATTGAACTTATAGCGCTTAAATGACCATGTACCAATTAACGATTCTTTATCTTCATCTGTGGTAAATCATCTTTAAGATAAAGATATAATTTTGATTGTAACAACCATCCAATTTACCAGTTTTTCATCCAAAATCAAATGTTTCAAATTAAAGGCTTAAAACTGTCTGATAAAATCATATTTAACCGGTATTTCAATTAATTAATATTGCTGGAAATATTGTGGCATTATTTATAGATACCGAACTTTTAAGGACTCCGAAGCCCATCGCAATAGGTATAAACCTATTGTGAATTAAACTAAAAAGCTTTGTTCAACTACGGAACTAATAAAAGATTCCTGTGAGCAATGTACCAAAACCATCTGAAGTTAACAACACCATAACTCACGATCAGATAAGATTAGTACTCCAGGCAGCAGTGCAGCACAAATTATCGTACAACGAGCTAGAAGTAGCAACTTACTACTACTAACAGTAGACTTTAAGTAAAAACTAGGGCTGATAGTGCGGACTGGCGATGCGTGGAAAGAGGCTACTAATCAGTAATCTACGGTGCCTTCCTTTGTGATATTCTATAATGTTCTAGTGGATAACTTGCTCGTGAAATCAGCCTCAGCCATTTTTTCATCGATTTTATTCACAAATTTTGACAAAACATTAAATGAAAACATGAGCTCTTTTGTTGAAGATATTTTTTACATCAAATTAGTAAAGTTAGTTTGGACTACGTATGGTCATCATTTAAATGCTTGAATATTATTGAAAAGTGCTTGTTAAATAAATTACGCATTCACTAATAATGTATTTTTTGCAGCAAGTGTGCGTGCATCTCTACTGGAGGTGCAACCGCGCGCTATTTACACTGAATGGGCTAACGGCGCACTTGAACTTTACGTAACTCTGCCTTCAATGTTGCAGCAGTAAATCCTGTAATAACCATTTAAACACGTAATAATATATCTCACCTAATGATGATGCATAATATGTTTTAACAGTTCGTTTCACATAAGTGGTTTGTGTCTCTATATCTTATGTAAAAATAATTTCTATAAATAATTAGCAAAAGCTGATTTTTGGGAAACATCTACATTTCATTTCTTAACAATTTTGTTATCTCCTACAAAAACTGATGCTATCATTAGTCATCCGCAGCCGCAGAAAACGTTACAACTTTCTTTTATCCGAATTGCTATAGGTACGCACGAGTGAATCACCAGAAGGCCCCGAACAATAGTCAACTAATTCACAACGCGTCCGCCAACCTACTTTGACGTTTTTGTTTTACTAAAGACAAGCATTGATAACAAACGTTATTTAAACAGTAGGTACATGACAAACTGCTGTACAATCGTTTCCGCTTGATTTCTTCCCGTTAAGTTTAAGTTTTTCACTTGACGACATTGTCTGTTCCCTGTTATGGACGCGATCACAGAAGGCATTTACGTGAGATAATGTTACCGCTGAGTTTTACATAGAATTATCGCATGCTCATAACACTATGTGTGTCAACAGTGCCGCGGCCGTCCCGCTACGCTGCGCGCACGCACATCTAGCTGCATCGACGCTAGCTGTACTAGCTGTCATAGTAATGGTTAGTATAATGGCTTCGCAATATAAATCTGTACCTGTTAAACACACGTCTCTTTTGTTGTCATCGTTGTTGCTGCCAAGAGGTTTTCTCTAGTATTGCCAGGGATCAGAGGTTGTTGCTCTTCCTAAACTGTAGGCCTGATATTCATGAGATGTGAATACAAACCTAGAAGTTTTCTTGCAATACTTAAGACCTCATATTAAATAATGCACATAACTACTTGTTACCTGTTTTAGTTCATATGGGTATGATAATTAAATGGGTATGTAGATATAGTAACACAAGTCTATAAACAAGTTCTGTAGTATTTATCCACTAGATAGACTAGATGCCTACACCGTTTATACTGGATAAAGCTGATAATATATCTACCAACGATGGTTCACATTATTGTGAACCATTTGCAGATACGATGTATGTTTAAAATAGATTTGTTAATGAGAAATATTTAACAACTAAATTCTTACACATCTTGCTTTGTTTATTAATATTTAATGGATAACATGATTATGCACAAATGCGATCCCTGAAATAACAAACATACATAAATTTACCTTTCATATCACTTGTATGCAAATTATTTAGACACATCATTACGAAATGTTTGAAAATACTAGATACTATATTATGGTGTATTTATTAAGAACGTAGTTGTTATTCTGACACTGTGTCCTTTAGGAGATCATGAGGTCATGATCAGTCTTAACGAAAAATAAAATAAGATGTCATTTAAAATTATGCGGAGGTATGTAAGTACCTCATGATAAGTCATGAGTACCTACGTTATTTGTTGTTTGAAAGGGTCCTCAGTATTAGACAGTCTTTTAATATTTTGAACAAAAGATGCTTGGAGTTACTAACAAGCCTGTTCTGCTTGAAACTTAAAGATAATTAGCGGTGACTGAGCATTCAGTCCGTTACTCGTGAGCTTTTCGTAAATGTGCTGCTAAGAAGTACGTTGACTTATGATCGTTCCAAATCCATTAGTGTTTTGAAGCTTTGTAACATTTATTTTTGTAAAAATAAGTAAGAGTTGTAAAGAGTAAGACTAACTGAATTATCTATAGAAATGTATTTATGGTACTTAAAAAACTATAAATATATAAGTACGGGCAAATTGTTTCATACTTTATGTCTGAAGCTAAAGACAAGAAACCACATGGCATTGCATCTTTAAAAACTAAACACTATACAGAGAGTCAAGTTATGTCGAAGATATGTATCAGTTTACTATTTAATTATTTATTTAAAATGTCGTTGATGTCTTTTCAAGGAAAGCGCTACGTGCTACGAACTTTTAAAGCGTGCTACATAATTTCGTAGTACGTGGAATTCTAATTATGCATACCTAAATAATTTATTAATTTCTATTATTTACTATGTGCGTTTGATAGTGCAATAATAATAAAACTTGACTATGTTGTTGTTATCTTAGCAATGATAAAGCATTTTTAATGTATTGTTTATGATATGCGGTAGTAATATATTGAGCCTTAATTTTTTGCAACTTTAATTTAACTGAGCTTTTTTAACCCGGTCCTTCATTTTATCCTTTTCTATCAGATAATAAAATATAACATGCTTCACCTTTTTCATCGACCCGAATAGAAACAGCAGCACATCCAGCGACGGCACGAAAATCGCAATGTCCAACAATCACTGCACTGAATTACTGTTCCCGAATCTACTGCTAGATAAATTCGTGTCACTCAGCGTTATTTAATAAGACAATTCGTATTTGGATCACGGCACTGAGGATGCGCTGACGAGCGCGCAGCCGCGCACAGAAACGGGCCCGTCGGGTGTGCGCCCGCGGTGCACTTGATCATTGAACTGGCGGCACGATGCTGCCAAACGCGGACGACTCTAGCCGCGCACACCGCGCTACAAAACACCGTCTCTCCAACTCCGCCGGGTAACTCTCCTACGGCCCGTGTAATTGTAACGCAAAATACGAACGCAGACGACGGCCAAACCGCAAACGCAGTTCGGAAAATGTTGTGGTCGCCCGCCGAAGCGCGAGATAGCTTAATTGATCGTTTGATGATCGCTATCTCCCATATCACGGTAAAATCTTATTATCAAGCAAGCCTAACTGTTTCGATAGATATACTGATTGTTTTCTAGAATTGAAACTGTTGTTTCCTCGTCAAGGAACGATGACGTTTTAATAAACCGTTTTTTTTACAAACACTAATTTATTTACACGTTACTGCCATCTGCAGCAATAAATCAGTCATACCTATGAGGTTGGAATGTAGTTCTTTTTACACCTGATGGATAACACTCATTGCACTCCGATACGCTTTAAATAAAGGGTAATACTAAATTATTTCATATTGCTAATTCTCATTAAAAACGATGCAAAGCAGAGTAAAACGTTTAATAAAATATGACCCCCAGGAAAATTTCACAAGCAGGCACACCGCATTGACGAGGTACATCACTTGAAACCTTCTTGAAACACATAATCATAATTATATCATACAAACAACGCAATTACAGATATACGCACACAAATTTATGTAACTAGTTAATTAAATGTAGGTAATATTCGAATAATTATTCGCATTATGTGTAACTTAACTATGTATTTTAGTGACCATAACAATAAAATTGTTATAATAGCGTATCAACAAGCCCGGTACAAGGTTATGATGAATAAAAACATGAGGTTGCATTGAAGATCAGTAGAGCTGGAGCCCAGCAATGGAATAAATATAATTTTCATTTGTTATGGAAATCCTATCCTATTATGGAAATACTTTGGTAGTACATTGAATCATCATACCTGAAATTAGCTTCTTGCTCTTTGAGAAGTGAACTGAAGTGAAGAACTGATAATAGTTATCTTCAAAAATGAATTGGAGTCACATGTTATACAAAAAATTTACTAAAAAGCTTAAAATAAAGAATTTTCTTTTATTTAGGAGAAATAAATTCTTTTTTTAAAGGCGGTTTAATCTTTGTTGTTCATTATTTTAGTTAATACAATAATAGCTATAACTCAAAACCTACTGGACTCATTTTGATGAAACTTATATTGTAAGTTTAAAAATACCTTATTGAATGAGAAAACAATCATCTCGCTATAACTCCTCATTTTCGGGAAATCCGTAGACAAAAATACAAACATACACACAGTTACGAAATTGCATCACCATCATCATCATCAGCACTCGTGTTTGGAAGCCTTATTAGATCAACACACTCAAATATTATTTAATTCCAAGGATTTCACAAACATTGTTTACACATTGAGTTGAAACCTGCTTTTTTGAAGTGGGTAAAAAATAATAGATTAAAGCGTCAAGACAATAGATTACTCGTATAACTGTCAAGGTTTTTAAACTTGGGAAACGTTAGTGGTATATAAACATTTGCAGGTCGCTAGAGGCTAGAGCTCGTAAAGGGTTTAATGGCGACATCCTGCGCGTCCTGCGCCTGCGCGAGCGCCGACCGGCCGTCGAACCCGCGCGCTGCCACCGCGCACTGAAACCGATCGATTTTATGATGCTTATCGATCATTATGTAATTCGATTTGATTACTTGAATTTTGCTTAAAGAATGAACGTATATTTTTTTTTCTTTTTTTTAAATCTTTATTGCACTGACAAATCTAAACTACAAATGGCGGACTTAATGCTTAAAGCATTCTCTACCAGCCAACCAATTCTTCTGAGAGAAGATGGCTAACAGTCTAAAGAGATACAGTAGAGGTCGCTGTCGCCTATCCACTTTAAAATAAAAAATACGTATCAAACTGGATGCATGATGGTGTATAGGTACACGTTGTACTACAAAACGATCGACAAAAATGAGTGAAAACATACAGTATACCTAAAAATTTGGTAAATATTAATGATAAAAAAGGTTTTCGCATAAAAGTAGAAAGGTACATACCGATACAAATATTTACCTGCTGCGACATAATTTACATTTCCCGTACGATGTCAATTGCAGACCACTAGTTGAATATGAAATTAAATCAAACAATGGCAACAATAGGAAACAATTTCCGTCCAAGTGCACGTCGCGGCTGCATTCGAAAGCTTTATTTCCCAATAGGCGCATGGTAGTGCAGGCTGCAACGCATAAAACGCCCGCCCTGCGATTTACGACCCTCACGGGCTCTTCTCACTAGGGCTCAGTTTAAAGCCCATTATGCCCGGCCACAAATAAATTTCACACACCTTACGCTGCCTACACCACACTTGACACGGTGCAAGTGAAGCTATTGCCGGTTCAAACGTGTAAGAACTGTGGAGGCTTTTCCTGAAGCTTGGGCTACAAAACGTTGACCTCTATTCATTGCACTCCATGTGTTAAGTTGACCCTCTAGTTCTAAAACTATAGTAAATAACTAATTTTTCGTTCGTAATAGGGGGGATATTCGTGGACACGCAAAATTTAACACAATGAAATTTAAAAATTATTTACTATATAATATTGTCTATACAAAAAAGAATTTGTAGTGCTAGCTAGGAACTAAATTGAGCAATGTAGTCAACAAAATTAAGATACCATTTAAGTAAAGTATATACATGATATTATGTATGTATGTATGATTAAACTTCCTTCAAAACAATGTTCTTCTCACGTTATGAACTTTGGAATAAGTGTAATATATGGCATTGCTATAATTGTTTCCTCTTTGATACAGGGTAACAAGGATACATTTGACATTTAAACTAATTACTTACATTAAAAGACGTTACCACTACAAGTGTCAAGTCGTCGTTACCCTGTATGAAATTAAATACCTATCTATAGACTAATATGGAACTCTATCGATCAACTGCCACCGTAAAAATCTACATGTTGATCAAAGTCTTTGACCAATGGGTTCTCGCCTGCCAGGGACCCGATTTTTTAATCACTTGATTGAATATGGCGTGATGTTTTCAGTCGATAACGATTTAAAAATCAACGAAAAACACGCAAAATATAGACGCAAGTACTTACATAATGAGTTGTCTTTTCTTTAATCCGTTTAACACTTCCGTGTGCAGTTGAGTGTAACCGATTTTTATTCGAATTAAAAAATAGGGCTCCTGTATTTTCATGTTGCAGAACTTTTAAAACTAAGTTGCACTGTACATCATTCTTCTTCGTAATGTTTGGCGATAGCGTCTAGTATAAATTGGAATGTGCTCGAGTTTATCCAGCTGTGCCCAGAAGGAAGTTCTGAAGAGTCGAGGCTCCTGGCTTTTCTGCCTACAGCCCTTTCGAGGAAATAGTCATCGTATTCCATGCTGTAGTCCGGTAGGATAGGGTTGAATTTTGCGTAGTAGATGGCGGAGAAACACGCGTATAGCAGGAGAGCCGCAGTGAAGATCTGTAAAAAAAAACATTGTAAGCTGAGAATGTTAAGGAAATTCACCGAAAGTCTTCTCCTCTAAGAAACTCAGTTGTAAAGTCTTCTTCGCAACCTTTCAAATAAACAGTATGTATAAATTGCACTTGTAAAAAGCTACTTTGGCTGTGAGACAGACAAAGAATCCTGACTGGAATACTGAGAAATGACAAAAAACACTATAAAAACAAAATGAAATTATATATTGTTTTTATGATTGTTAAATATTTGTAAAAATATATCCTTCGGATATTGTGAGAGCAATTTTGCAACATTGATGACGTCACGCAGCCTACGCGATAAAGTAAGCACTTGCAAAATTCAACAGGCTTTCTAATGTGACGGTAGCCGAGTGGTATAGGCATACGCCCGGATAGTGTAAGACACGGTGTTCGATTCCTCGTCTGTCACACAGCCAAAGTTGCTTTTAAAAAGTGCAATTTGTATAAAAAGGTTTGTATACTGACAAAAAACACTATAATACAAAAATGAAATTTTAACAATATAGTCTGTTTTTCTTAATAATGTCAACTTTTTTTATAACTTCTAATATCGGTACATAAAATTAATTTCCTATTTGATTTAAAAATATCTCAGTGCTAAAGACGAATTTCCCATGTATTTGATGAGTTTTGTGTTTATCTTATTATAAAATAAATTATTTCAGAAAAAAGGATTGTCAAGATTGTTTATAATATTTGACAAGCAATAAGACACTGAGTTTTTCAACAACAATTATAGTATCAAACTTATGAGATGAAATACGAAACCAAAAATTGTGCACGGGCGGAGTTCAACCCTGCAACCTCTGGCGAACCGGGCTAACGCTCTTTCCAATCGAGCTACCGTGCCATCGATCCGACCGCGTCAAACTGGTCTTTTATGGATACGTCATTACGCGTGACGTCTTTCGACGATTATTAAGATGAACTTTATAAGCTGTTTGTTGACCTATGTCGTCCATTGCATTTTAACAAGATTGAATCGATTTGCATACTTTAACCCGTTAGTTTCTTTTATCAAATAACGGTTCTTTATCTACGGTAACATGGAATGCGGTTATCGATTTTAGAATTAACATCTTTCAATTGATCTCGAAAGAGTTACACCTAATTGCATTAACGATCCTAAAACACTAGAAATAATTAATTCTCATTCACATTACTAAAGTAATTAGGAAATACCCCCAGCAAATTAATTTTAATAGCCGCATCAAGTTGATTGATCTAATCACGGCATAGTGTTTGTTTGTTTACTGTTTTGATTGACGTTGATGACGTGTGCCATGGGCTAACGGTTTACATTTTCAAATTTATTCTTGTGCCAAACTTAAAATCGATGCAAAATGTTATCAAATAATAATGTTACATTACATATGAGCAAAAGAACCGGTAAATAGAGAAAAGGGTCTGACGTGTAACACAAAATAAGACAAGCCTTTCTGAGGTAGACATGTTATGGCCGTATATGTCAACAGGGGCATAAAATAATGTTAAGATAAATATAACGGACAACTCCCTTTCCTTCATCCTTCTAAGCAATAATAGCAGAAGCATGACTTCTACCTATAAAACCATTCTTTTAATTCCCACATATCAACGTGAAAATAATGAGGTCTTTTCAAAATCGTATCATAACATTCCAATTATTAAAAGTTATTTGGCATCTGAATACCTAAAATTGCTATTTAAATAATGGATTATTTCAACTGATCAGTGAGTGACTATTATATGAAGACTTAGACAATCTTGGTGCTTGCCGATCAATATGCACCGTTCAATGAAACAAATGAACGATTGACGATAGCTTCCGAGGCGTCGTTGCGGAACCAGCGAATTAAATAATAGACCGTTCACGAGCGCGGTTCAATACCGCGACCCGCACGCCGCCGGAACTCGCTTCAAAGCCACTAAATTATCTCAAGATGGTTTCCAGAAATAGCACAAAATCATAACTGATGATACGTAACTTAAGTAATTGTGTCACGTACAACTTACATTAATCATGCGTTGTTGGTACGTACAGCGTGTGTTCACTTTGGGTTATTTATTAGTATACAGTTATTTGTAAAAATCTTAAATATGTTATAAAACCTATGTCAACGTGTAATGTTAAATGCGAAATCCTCAGACACCCCAAATAGTTTTTAATTCAATTGACCTTATTCCGAAAGAAAAAAATAATTTAAGGTTTTGATTCAGTTTTTCTGGCACTTCTGATTATTTTTTGCTCTGCGGACGACGCTTTGTCGGGAGAGGAGTCGGTAGGTATTCACCGGACCGCTGCGTCGTGCTGGCATTATTATTATTACTATCTACGCTCATAAAGAATTAACCATTGCTTGTTTACGTATTTTGGCAGGTTTGCGCACGTGATGGCGTCTTAGTTATAAATAGATAGGGCAACATTTTAACTAAGGCTTTTTGAAAAATGAAACCCATATTAAAAATAACCGGCTAAGTGCGAAGTTCAACTCGCCCACTGAGGGTTCCGTGCCAACTTTTACTGAATTAGGGATCCACTAACTTCCACTAAGCTAAAGCACCCATTTTTTTATTGAGCAAATATAACTTTGTTTTTCATGTTTGTATGAAGAACAAAGTTATGTTTGTGGTTGTTGAAAATGTGCTATATCCCAAAAACTACTATTTCGTTTCCGTCCAAACTAATTTTCGTTGAAAGTATTTGTTAAGATTTATATAAGTTATATATTTTTTTCAAAATTTTTACTCGCTTAGTTTAGAAATTCGAGGGAGTGGGTGGGGGACCACTTTACCACTTGGGAAGCGTATATCTCGCAAACGTTAGACTATGAGAGTAAATGGTTTTAGGAACTTCGATGTCATTTTAAAGGACCTATCTAAAGACACCCAACACGCATAGGATTGACTTGGAAAAAAAAAACGGTTTTAGTTATATGTATGGCAGCCTCCCTTTAAATATCATATTTTTTTATTTTTTGTATAAGCCTCGTAGAGCGGTTAACAAGATACATCTTCGTACCAAATTTCAACAGTGTGATGCTTATAGTTTCGGAATAAAGTGGCTGTGACATACGGACGGACAGACAGACAGACAGAAAGACATGACGAAACTAGAGGACTAAAACCAAAAGGGTTCCGTTTTCGGCTACGCTTAGCGGCATCTAGCCGTCTGTTCATGAAACAGTGGGCCCAAGCAGTTATTCTTTACAGAATAAATTCAACTTGGAAATTGATGACGCTTCGCTATCTAATGGTTTAGAATGTTTTTAACACTCAGTGTCATATTTTATATTCATAAAGATGAAATAAGAAACCAAAAATTTGCGCACGGGCGGGACTTGAACCAGCAACCTCTTGGCTGACCGGGCCAAACGCTCTTACCAATTGATCTACCGTGCTGTCAGTCCGACCTTGCGAAATTTGTGGTCTCTTATGGATGCGTCATTGCGTGACTTTATGAATATAAAATATGACACTGTGAGTGTTAAAAACATTCTAAACCATTAGGTGGTTATTTGATTCTGCTAGTTATTCCAATCAACCTGTTTCCAAGTTTTGCGCATTTAAGGTTACACTTTGTATAACCTATATAACTTAAATAAACCTTACTATTTAAAATTTATAAAGTTAAGCAAAGTTTAAAGCTAGGTATAACCCCATTATCTATACTAATATTATAAAGCTGAAGAGTTTGTTTGTTTGTTTGTTTGAACGCGCTAATCTCAGAAACTACTGGCCCGATTTGAAAAATTATTTTTATGTTAGATAGTCCATTTATCGAGGAAGGCTTTTAGCTATATAACATAAAGATACAACTCACAAGACCACAGCAGCAATGAAAAATGTTGCGAAAACGGGAGAGAGATATTTCTTTTGAGAGCTTCCGCTGCGTACGCTGCGGAAACCGCTAAAGCTACACAAAAATCATGTATGACAAGATTGTTCAACATTAAGAGTTCTATAATAAAGTCCGTGACAGCATAAGTCTATCTTTTATGGTTGACTTACTACAACCTTTTTTATGTTAATAAATTTGTAAAAAAAAATGCATCATTTTTAGAGGTGTAGTATACACACAGGTATTTATTGTTATCAAAATAAATACATTCATCATCACGAGCATTTCATTTAGACCAAAGTTGCCCTTTATATCATTTGATTCCAATAAATATCTTAGGAGCTATCACAGTTTTAACATAACTCCGCACCAAAATAATGTTCGCAGCTTAAGTACAACGTGCGCTTGCGCTAATTTTACATTATAAAGCTGAAGAGTTTGTTGGTTTGAACGCGCTTATCTCAGAACCTGATGAACCGATTTGAAAAAATATTTCTGTGTTAGATAGCTTATTTATCGAGAAAGGCTTTAGGATATAAAACATCACGCTGCGACGGGAGGGGAGGGAGCAAACTCAAAACGCGCGGACGAAGTCGCGGGGGACCGCTAGTCCTATCATATATTATTATCATGATATTAGCGAGAGTACCTTCAGAAGTTAAAGCAAATATTTGCTGCTATATTTTTTTGTTATCGTCATTCGCTAATCATAATTGTGATCATCAACAAAACCTGTCAAATATACTAAAAGGCGATGCATAGAAGACTTCTATCTATGCCCGAAGGTATGGTGCCTTGTTGTCGTGCAGTAATGACAATTTATGGACCGTACATAGGTGGGTACTTCATGGGAACTTTGAAATGTTCCAAGGTGAAATTAAATTCACACTGTTATCATACGTTTTTGCAGTGTCTGTTTGCCTTTAACTTGGAATTTTAACATAATCTTCGTCAATATATAAGCAAATAATTAATCACACCGGATAGATATTTGTTTTCTACGTAAATCAAATCTACAGTGATGTTTTTCCGAAATATATATCGCTACACAAAAAAGTTAAAACCCACTCTTGACTCTTTAAAAAGAAGGACTTAGGCGAACAATTTATTTTTGGAGTTGGTGCTCTGATGGATGATGTTTAAAATGGCCAAATATGCGATTGCACCGACTCCAAAAAGAAATTGTTCACCTAAAATGGAATCCCTTGTATTAAAAAGTCAAGCTATTCCACGCTTCATATGCTGTTTTAGCATTTCGTACATGTGGATATATGGACAGGCATATTTTTGCCAAAGCCTTCATATTGTTCTTATCATCTGCTTTGCCCTCAATTGTTACATGCTCGTACGAGTCCTCGTGTACCAAAACCATCTTCATTGCAAATTTCCAAGAGTTTATTTAAGACTTCTTAGTTTTCATTTTGTTTTTGAACTCAGTTTTTAGAATTTCGAATCTGTACTTATATAGGCTAAAAAGTACCTAACACAAGATCTAGCTTTATAATCACTGTACTCCTAAGCGTTATGGAGTTCCACCATCAGCTCAGCTCCTCAAAATTGTGACTATTAGACGTAAAAATATGACGATAAAGATATGATGATGTCATCATTAAAATATTGCTCCTAGATCCCATCAGCAGACCCCAATTTAGCAACAATGGAACCAACTAGAAAACAAACCCTCTATGTAGGTGTTTTCTTTTTCAAGTCGTTCTACAAATGTCTAAAATATGTGGTAGCATACAAAAATACATACAGGCGAATTGTTAACCTCCTCCTTTTTGAAGTTCGTTAAAAAAATATGATGAATATATGGTACATTACATTATTAATTAAAATGTACGCTTATAATATGAAAAGCATCATGCTTTTCTCAATAAAATAATTAAAAAATATATTACGTTCTAATGTGCTACAGCACTCTCGTCAAGCACAATACATTAGAAATTCTAGTAAATTTGTATTTCACTCTGAGCCATGTAGCCCCCGGAGGATGTGTTGATTTCATATTCTATTACTTTGTATCACGAGTTTGTAAAATAATGTGTGAGTTGGGATATGCTCTTGGTAGCGAGGAATTAACTTAGATACATACATTGCAAAAATAACATCATTTTCGCTTTACTTGCTCAGCAACGTTCGATTACACGTCACATATCCTTGACTTTTTTTGGCTAGTCCAATAATATAAATAATCTTTTACAGTAATAACAGTGAATTTGATTTAAAAAGATCTCAGTATAAAACTACGCAATACCTACCCATGTAAGTTGTGAATTTTGTGCTAATCTCATTTTAAAATTTATCATTTCGTAAAAAAGGAATGTCACGATTGTTTACAATATTTGACTTGCAAAGAAAAACGGACTGTAACGTTTAGAATCGAAGGACATGACGAGCTATTCATAACAACACGGTTATTGGCCTCTAACCATTTGCGGACGTACTATATTATTTAGTTTAAAAAATACGGAAACATTTGATGATACCATTAAAACAATTACGATCACTTTTAATAATATCCTCCAGCAAAAATATGTACTAGTTTTAATAATATAATTGCAGCTAACTATTTAACTGAAACAATAGCGCGTAGGAGATGTATGCAAATTATATGGGAATAAACATTAACTATTTATACTTGCACAAACCATTTTAACTGTGAAATGGCAACTAATGAGTGGTACTTGTTGTATGCATGATTGATCTGAATATCTAGCATTCTAGGCGGTAAGTACATTAACTTTACTTCACGAGATAATGGGACACTGACTGTGCCATAGATAAGAATATAATTTGCATCTAATCATGCTTGATCAAGCTTACATAATAAGTATTCCCTGAGCTTTACCGGGAACGCCCATGATTGAAAATAGGATGCTTTTGATATTGTGTGCCAAATGAAAAGGCTTAAACCGAAGGTCATTGCTTTTATTTTCTGCCGTAATTTATTTTGACAGGTTTTTTTTATATCGATGTTTTAAGGTAATTAAAAAAAAAAACTGAAATTCGGCATTTGAATAATAATATTTTTTCAAACTGAATTGTAATTCTGTATATTGTATGATGTTTTGCAGTTTTACTAATAGCAAAATCTTATTCACAAGCCATCTAGTTCTTTCTTTATTTACTTGAAAAGTTTCGGAACATAATTTTATCGAAGGACAACAGTCATTTTGGACCAAAAGTGCCGGCCAGTGAAAATAAATAATAGTTTATTGAAAATCACGTAACGACGATCATTTTTAGGGTTCCGTAGCCGAATGGCAAAAAACGGAACCCTTATAGTTTCGTCAAGTCTGTCTGTCTGTCTGTCTGTCTGTCTGTCTGTCTGTCTGTCCGTCCGTATGTCACAGCCATTTTATTCTGTAACTATAAGCATTACACAATTGAAATTTGGTAGGAAGATGTATCCTGTTAACCGCTTACCGATTCTCATACATAAAATAAAAAATAATGACATTTAAGAGGGGCTCCCATACATGATAGTAAAACCAAAAAAATTTTTTTTCGTCAAAACTATGCGTGTGGGGTCTATAGATAGGTCTTTTAAAATGATATTGAGGTTCCTTAAACCATTTTGTTTTAAAGTCTAACGTTTCATAGCTAGATGCTTCCAAAGAGGTAAAATGGGCGTCCCCTCCCATCTAACTTTTAAACCAAGCAAGTGTAAATTTTGAAAAAAATAGAAAATGTAGATCTTAACAAATACTTTCAACGAAAATTGGTTCAGACGAGATCGAACGAGAAATTTTTGAGATATAGCACATTTTCAACAAGCGCAAACATAACTTTGTACTTCATACAAACACTATGAAAAACAAAATTATATTTGCAGTCAACAAAATGTTGTTGTATTTTACTAAGTAGAAGTAAGTGGATTCCCTAATTCGGTTAAAGTTGGTGCGGAACCCTCAGTGCGCGAGTCCGACTCGCACTTGGCCGGTTTTTGTTATGACAACTCTACATAGTATAATAATGTAATACATATGTAGGTATAATAAGCGGCCAACCATTTGATTTAGGTATGAATGTTTCATTTTCATCCTAAGAACGAACGTGGCGGCCAATAGACCACATAACTCGATAAGCGGGCAAACAGTTATTTAAGTTTGAAGATTTCGTTAAAAACTGAAAATTGCGGCAAATCGAAAAAAATACTCGATTAGTAAAGGTGCTGCTGGCAACCATTTTTTGTAATGACAGCAACACTCTTCGATTAGCGGCCAAGCAGCTTTTTAAGTTTGTAGTAAAGTGGCCAAACCATTGACGACCAAATTTATTTTTTTGGCAAGATTACATCCAGTTCTATCCAAATATGATGAAAATATAGTACTTAGATAATAAAAGGTACGTTAACGTACATTATTAATTAAAATGTACGCTTATAATATGAAAAGCATTACGCTTTTCTGGCTAAACAAATATATAAAAAAAATACGTTCTAATGTGCTACAGCACTCTCGTCAAGCACAATACATTAGAAATTCTAGTAAACACGTACTAACACGTAAGTATGTTAGCCGAATTTTCGTAGATTTCAGGATATTAATTATTTCCGCAAATTTTAAGAATTCTCAAACAAATTACACCAATTTATAAGGTGTTGTCGTTTTTTAAAAATGCAGTTTGATCCTGATAAATTTAATTTACTTAGATTAAATTATGAGCTAGCTGAAACTAAGACTAAAAAAATTAAAAAAATAAGCCTCAAAAACCAAAAAAAATGGCTATCAAAAATATGGTATATTTGGATAGACCAGTAAGCCTAACATGCACGCCCCGATACCGTTTATCGCGTCGATTAAATAATTTTATTTCCTAAACAACATGTTTTGACACATAGTTTTCACTTGTATATCAATCCTTTTTGCTTTTTAAAACTAATAAATACAACAAAATAACTAAAAACCTTTTTTAAAATGATAAAAAAGACGTTTGAAATTTATCGATAAATGTCAAATAGGCGCGCATCTTAGGCCCACAGAGCTGGAATTGTGTAAGGCAATCGTATTCATTTGACAGTTCATAACGTACGGTTTGATCTGTCAAACCCTTTGTTCTTTGCCGTTTGACAGATCATACCGTACGTTTTGAATTGTCAAATGAATACGATTGCTTTACACAATCGCACCCCTGGATGTCACTGATTTGGCCACCCTGTATAATATTCTATCGTAATAAAAATTCTATGTATAATATAATATCAATATCTATCATTTATAACAATATCCGTATTCAAATGCCAAATATCAGATATTGTTCACAAAAACCATAAAAAAAACGATATATAATAACCACCCGACAAGAAATAGTTTTTAAAGGTAAAAAATATAGTTAAGACCTCCTCTTTAAGCCATTTTTATTTGACGCACGATTTAACAAACACCCTGTATATGTTTGAAGGTATAGTATAGAAAACCGTTTCTATATCAGTAAATAATGGCTGCAAGGAAATTTATTAATTATTTAAATTACAAATAAAACCGATAAAAGAGTCACCAGTCACCACCTCGTAATGGAGATCATGCAAGTAATTAACATACGTTGTAAAATAATCTATAATCTGATCAGATTGTTTATTGATTGCATACAAAGTTATTAAGGCATTAAGAAAAACACGAGTAGTTATAGGAAACGTTTGAGCATAATGACTCGTGCGAACAAGGTCCGACCAAACGCGATGCGGCCTAGGTGGCACCCATGCCTGACGAGGGCCAGCCTGCTAAACTATGTCAATGTTATGACTTCGTCCTACGTTTGGTCACCAAATAACAACGTAACAGCCACTTTATAACCGGAGCAATTAACAAAAATATTTTGCGCTACGATGCGCTAGGGTGAACAAGAGGTCAAACCTATTTGTATTTATTTGACAACGACAAAGCTAATTTGTCAAAGAAAAACGTTGACCGTAATGCCGAGGAAACAGGAAACTTGCAGTAATATTACTTCGTTATGGCACACATGCGATTGTAACATTAAATATCTGAAGGATTCAAAATAACAACGTTGAGTACGTATTATAGCTTACTGCTGCTGCTACCACTTGTTTTATGCGGATACCACAATTTCATGTTGCTGTAAGATTTACAGGCAAACTTATAGTTAAGTGTCCAATTGCAATAGCACTCTGTTAACGACGTCATAAAATCTAAAATCAGACCATTAAAACCTCGATACATACATCAATATACATATTGCTCTACCTAAAGGGTCTTTGGCAGAAATTGCTTCCAGCGATAAGATCGCTCAAACTGTTTGGATACTGATTTTTAATGGACGTCTATAATGCATGATGAGCCGTGTGGTGGCCGGCTTAAGACTAGCACCAACCTTATCATAGGACAAGGGTGTCGTAAGACTGAAAGATGTGTCATTTCCATTGGTTTGCAACCATCTAGTAGAAGGAAAACTCCAAAAGTAAACATGACAAACATCCCGACATGGAGTCGTCGTAAGGCGCAAGTATGGTCCAACCCATACAAAAATGTGACAGATTACTGCAGCCAACCTAGCTCCATACGTATCGGCTGTCATGTCATGGGATTACCAGTCAGGCCGAGAAGGTAACATAGGTGCTGAGCATCCCTCCCTGCGTTTTCTAAATTCCGTCCCAGGTGGTGTAATTGTCTATTATGTGCGATCTTTGTGTGTGCGATCACGTTGGGTTTCAAGGCTTCGCCGCTTTGAGGTCCCGGGTTCGATTCCCGGTCGGGTCAATATAGAAATCATATTTTTCTATATTGTCTCGGGTCTGGATGTGGTGGTACCGCCGTTGCGTCTGATTGCCATAACACAATCGCATTGGCTACTTACTTTGGGATCAGAGCAATGTATGTGATTGGTGTCCATTATTTATATATTGATTTATATATGCAATCATTAGTAACCTTGTCTTATCGTGTTACCTGGAAAACACTCCAGAACTTGAAGGAGCCCTCGTTGATGATCCAGTCGTAGTACCCGGCCCAGGGGTCGGTGTACCGAGGCTTGGGCTTCATCGTCGTGGTCTCGTGGTGGTCGTGGTGCTCGTCGTAGTAGTCTTCGAACCCTCGACCGCTTGCTGTGGCATTGCTGGATTTTCGCAACTGAAAGAGGTTATTATTAGATTGAGGTTCAACAATGATATGTCTGTCCACTAAAGTTATATCTACATTCTTCTATTATAGAAAAATAAGTTATTCAAAGTTTTCCGCGAATAAAGGGGTTACTTACTTCACTAAAAGTCGATTTTACCAACGTGAGATGGGACATCCATCAAAATGACATTTACGTAAATGATTGCTGACAAATAGGTGACGTTTTCGAATTAGGCGCTTTGTATTGTATTCGTCAAATATTTCCTATCGTTGGTAAAATCGACTCTTAATCTCTTTATAAAAAGTCGCGTATTTTACTTAACACGAGGTATCGATCCTTGCGGTCCTTATCTAAGAGTGTGTATGATAAATATTATTTTGATGTGCCTGTTTACATGCGTAGTTGTCGGGAATGAGAAATGCATAATTTTATAAGCTATATTCGTCGCAAGTACGTGATTTGTCAACGTTAACATGATTTCGTAGTAGGTACTTTCGCGTAGGTACTAAAAATCACTATCCCTATATAGGTTACTAACAGACTTCGTGCTCGTCGCATCGTGTTTTTTCATTCGTAGCGATCGTCTCGTATCAATTTGCACGACTGTGTAAACCCGGCGAGATGGCTTGTCTAAACAAGGGTGCCCGACGTTTCACGCCGACACTCGGTCACCCAGTTCAGGCGGTACCGTTACTGTGACCAACATAAACCATTCATATATTTATGTGGAATAATTAGCATGCTTCTAAAATATTACTGTAAACTCATTCGAGATGCCACAACCTGCCCTAACAAGGTTATAATGGCAAAGCAAACCTGCTAGCAGCAGTAGGTAATATAGATTCAAATCAAACTGATAAAGTTAAGTTATTTTTAGTTACTCGTAAACCCATTATTGTCCACATAAAACTGAACGATATGAATATTTTACTATCGTAACGGCGGTCCGCGGAAAATCACTGAAATGTGAAATTAACGCGGGATGATATGGGTTGCTCGTTTTACAGTCAAATGCATCTGAATTTATGGAATTTGTCACTGTATTTACGTGTGATATGTAGGTAACGTTCTTTTATTTTTCAGTCAGAGTGAAGAAAACATTGTAATATGTAGTACTAGCAAACGTGTACACACATCTAAAAAGTTTTGATCTTTTACTGATATAATTTTATAAATGTAACTGTGTCAAAACATAGGTGTTTGTTGTGTGTTTTCTTAAAATAAAATAAAAACCCTGTATATTATAATTACATACATAATTTTAATAACAATAATATGTAATGATATCATTTACCGTAACAGAAATAATTGTTGTGTAAATGTTCTTTTCAAAGTAAGTAAAGTGACTTTTTATGATGTTGAAATTTTCTTAATAGCGACTTCTACAGTGATGGGCATAACTGTAGGTAGGAAGTACCAAGTAAGATCAATAATGTGTTTTAATTTTATGAAGAATTTAAAATCTAATTTACTAAATGAAGTTTTTTTAATCCTATATTAAAACGTACATCTCATGAGGAGTTTATTCGTTTTTCTGCTGAGGCAACGGTGAGCTTGTATTAATGTGATTCAGTCTCGAGTCTCCACTCCAAGTAATAATTACTATAATTATAATAGTTACTTGTCTTGCTGTCTCTTTATATGTGTATCAACTTTAGTGATGTCAAAATGTAATGACGAATTAAGAAGCTGCAACTTACCACAACAGCAGTGGAGTTGGTGGCAGCAATCCTTGCGCCCGCCCGCCTCCTATTGATGTTCCTAACGACATCCAGAAGCGTGCGTAGCCCCGTCAGGATCAGCTCCGACGGCGGCATCCCGCCTCTTGGGGGCTCGTCATCCTCCAAAGGTGGTGCGTCTACATGGTCTGCTTCTTGGTCTTCGTTGCTGAAATGATTTATTTCATTATGACGCGCGGTAAGGTAATATGAAGTAAAGTAGCGTTGCGACTAACGCAGATGTATTATTATTGCTTGTATCAGCCGAAAAAGACACCTATTATTGGGCATACATGTAAGCCTCTCCAATTTGCACGACTATTGTTCTGCCCTTCCCTATACAAGGTGGCCAGGGAGTTGACTTTCGAAGCTAAAAAGTGACGGTCGAGACTTGCCCCAGAGTCGTTTCATGTTTGATTACAGAAATACCTAAAGAGCCTTACTACAGAGGGTTATAAAAAAAATACTTCTATGTAGTGGGGTATGAAAATTCAAAAATTATTAAATGTAACTATGTGACGGACGCTCACCAATTTGGTGGCCACAAAACTGACAGTTAGCTGACGTAAGTAAGCGCTCGCAATTGGTATTTTGGAGAGAAAAGGCAGTGACGGCTTCCTATGATTAACATTTAATTACCTAGATGACGCCTATTCAAAATGAAATTACATTAACAGTTTTCTAAAACAAGATTACAAATCAAATTCATTTTAGGTAATTCAGTTTTGGTCGGTCACAAAGAATTTTACTTTTGAAGAAAACAATGTATTGGGCCTCGACCGTCTCCTTTAGATGCCTTACTTACATCAAGGTGTATACAAATCACCCCCATGCATGTTCTACGATTAAATTACACCTTAATGTAAGTCATCTATCTATATTTAAGCTTTGAACGTCAACTCCCCGGCCACCCTGTATAATACATCTCGAGTGTACATACATTCGTTGATATTTTAGTTAATTTTCAGCAAAATAAAATAACATTAACGAAACCTGTATCTGATAAATAGCAAAATGCATATTGAGCCACGCATACTTAATAACTTTAGCTATTAGATAGCGATGTTGACACAAGGATTAATGAAGTTAGACGGGCAGTATATCGGGTGATCTGAACCTACCTCCTGTACCAGATGGGATTACACTGTCCAAGCCACAGAAAATGAAATATAATACATAATACAATACTTACTGTAATGGTATGTACTTGTACTTGCTACTGGGCGGCGTGTGCGGCGTAGCAGCGTCGTAGCGCACTGCTGCGCCCGCGCCGGCCGCCCACAGCGCAAGCACCGCCGCCGCCCACACGAACACATGGCAAGAGAACAACAAACCCCCCTTCGAAGACATTAAACTTTCAACTATTTCTTTTTATTCTAAAGATATATATTTTTAACTTCTGTCTCTGCTGTGAACACCAGGCCGGCGACTAAGCAACTGGAAGATTTGAAAACGACACCACCCATTAACTGCGCGAAGGGAACGCTACAAATATAATTTCCGTAAACATCGCACGCGTGTGATAATTAAATTTGTCTCTCGGGCCGGGTGTAGACAGTGAAAGCTATGCGATCTACTTGGACGGCTTGTAATTCAGAGCACTTGGAGATAAGAGAAAATATATCTAGACATTTTATCGGTCTGCTTTCCTCTTTACTTCCTGATATGACATGACATTAATTTTCTCCTTCACTTGGTCGAATTAGCTTATCCTAGGCCGTCCTCTTCCCCTCTTCCCTTCTATTTTTCCTTCTATGATATTCTTTAAAAATCTGTCATGATGTCGTATCAAGTGTCCTATCATGTTGCCTCGTCGATTTTCTATTGTTTTCAAAATATTCCTTTCTTCGTCTACAATTTTGAGCACTTCTTCGTTTGTTTTTTTTTCTGTCCAACTTATTCTTTCCATTCTCACCCAACACCGCATCTCAAACGCTTCCAGCCTCTCTCTGTCTCTCTGTGTCAGTGTCCACGTCTCACTTCCATACAATGCTATTCTCCAGACGTACGTTTTTATAAGTCGCTTCCTAATTTTCTTAGAGATATTTGCTCTAAGTAAATACTTTTTGCTGTTGAACGTATTTTTAAAGGCTATACGTTACGAATGGGTGAAAAAATCTTTGTAGTGGTGTCGCTTATTTCTAGGCTAGACAACCTAGTCTTGCCATAAATATTATCACAAAGAAAAACATTTTTTTAATGCAAATAATATTTATTACATTTACAGAGTGTTAGTTTTATACATAAATATAAAACAATTTAAAATATAAAAAGCTTATTCGAAGTGGTCTCCATTGGCTGCAATATAGTCCTTTAAACGTTGAGGCCAGTTATCAATAGAAGCACGCACTCTATCCATGGGATAATTATTCACTGCCAATAGTATGGATTGTTTTAGGGACTCCAAATTATCATGGCGTTTAGAGCAAGCCATACTCTCTAAAACTGACCATAAAAATTTTTTGTGACCTCACTTTGCGTACCCCTTCAGAATTTTTTTCGATTTTACCACCCTATTCTTTTTTAAAGTATCAGTTAAAAATGACCAGTGCGTTTCTTATAGGCTACAAGTCCTAAGTCATCTTTTAAAATACGCGACATGGTTCTGGGTGCTACTATCTTCAGCTCCCAAGATAAAATATTTTGCTTTCGGACAGGATTTCTGCGAATTCTTTCCCGTACTGCTTTGACCACCTTTTCGTACGAACACTACGTGGACGGCCAGATCTTTTTCTGTCACAAACAGAGGAGGTCTTATTGTATCTATTGATAGCCCGGTACACAAACATTTAACTAATACCAAGCGTATGGAGAGTTTTAAAATTTGCATTTGGCTCTATACCAACTTTGTGTAATGCAATCACAACGATTCGGTTCTGTTTATCACCCCACTTCATTTAATATCGCAAAATATTATAAAATGTATTGGCGCCAAAATTACAAAACAGATTCCAAATTCAAATGTAATATCTTTCTTATTTTTAATTGTAACAGTATTTATGGCCAGACTGTGTATATTCTAAAATGACGCTGGAGTATTTAAACTTTACTTTCCCAGAAAATAAAATTTATTTTAAATCATATTATCTTTGTAACAACATAATCTGTAACAAGACGAATACTCTCTATTTATGCATTTATTTACTACTTTATTGATATAGATTATTTACGTGTTGATGTAACTTATCTAACTACAATAGAACAGGCAATCGGTTGCGATAAGAACTATCTCCGAAATTGATAAGTAATGATAGTTTAGAATTTTGTAGGTTTAATACCTTCATTAGGAACAAAAGAGAAAAGGTACAAAGTCGTATTTGGCCCTAACCACTTTTGAACGAAAATCACTCTACACTCATGACACAAAAATGGGCGTCACTTTAAACAAAATACAAAGCGAGATTCAAATGATTTTGGCTTGGTGGATAGGCGACGGAGAACTCTACCTCTCGCATACTTAGAACAATTTCAGTCGAACAAGATTAATTTAGATTTCAGAAAGGTCTAGAAATTAGTTACACTCAGTGGTTTTGTTGCCATGATAGATTTTATCATGTACAGATATTCCCCAGATCGATGTTATCAGTTCTAGATAGCATAAATTCATAACTTGTCATAAGTCATCCTATTTATTTACCGAAAAGAGATAATCTTCAAGGTCTTTAGATAAGGGCTCTGTTACATGCTCTTCGAATTCTGTGCATTATTGTTGAAAAATAATGAAAACCTGTTCTTCTACTAAATCTTCTTCTTATAAGTATTTTTGTTTAAATATTCAAAAAATTCGTATTACGATACGTAAAAAAACTTTTAAATAATATCAATTCAATTTGGTTACAGTACTTTTACTTTAACAAAATTCGAACTTTGCCTCATTATATCATGTTGCTTCGAAAGTGAAAACCTACCTTCTAGCCAGATGTACTATTAATTATTTTAGAGATATTGTAAACTATTTTTAATTCAGCTGAAAATTTTGATTTCTGAAAAAAACATATACGATAAATTCGGTTTTAAGGTCAAGCATATTGTTTGTGACCGCGGTATGAAAAAATCTTTAGAACTACGTAAAAGTTTTATCTGTCAATCGAGATAGAGGGTTCTCTTAAGACAATCAGATTGCGAAAAATGATCAATACTCTTCAGAGTATCGGAGTGTGAGCAATATGGGTGGGGCAATATTTGTAATTCCTTTTTTATTGTGTATAATTCTTCAGACCCATGGGCTGCCCCGGGTGGATCCATTGGTCGACTCAAAGGTTGGACTCATCAGAGGTCTGACGGCTCCAGATGGTGACTACGCCATGTTCTTGGGCATACCCTATGCTACAGTGGACCCCTTAAACCCATTTGGGGTAAGTATAGTCTTAGAATTTTAAGCAGGTAGAAATAAGTAGGTAGGTAGTAAAGTTAGGTTTACAAGAACACGCTGCATAAAAGCGTAACACAGTCAAATCTTTCAAATTCTTTCCAAACACATGTATATTTTTTTTTACAACAAAACTTTTGGTACACTTATCACCTGTTCAATAAATATTTACTAAAATTTCAGCCGTCAACTCCACATCCCGGGTTTAAAGGTACTTTCGATGCCTACGACAATTCGGCAATCTGCCCCCAAGTTGAAGAATTCAATAAGACTATAGTCGGCTCTCTGGACTGTTTGCACCTGAATGTGTTCGTCCCAAACTCTGCCAGTTCCAAAAATCCTTTACCTGTGCTTGTATGGATCTATGGTGGCGGATTCATGTATGGATTCGCAGGGAAACAAGTATATGGACCGAAATATCTGGTAAAACATGACGTTATCTTGGTTACTCTAAATTACCGAGTTGGACCTTATGGCTTTATGTGTCTAGATACTGCCAGTGTACCTGGAAACCAAGGGCTCAAAGATCAGTTGACAGCTTTAAGATGGGTAAAAAATAACATTGAGGCATTTGGCGGAGACAGCAACCAAATAACATTGTTTGGGGAAAGTGCGGGCGGAGCTTCGGTTGATTTTCATCTCACATATACTCAAGAAGATCTATTTAATAAAGTTATAATTCAGAGTGGAAATTCTTTGGCACCATTTGCAATTAGTGATGAGGATGTCAGTTTACCATTGAAACTTGCCGAGTCTTTAGGTTTCGTTACAACCAATTTAGATGATGCATTGGAATTTTTGAGAACTAGCAATACAGATCTAGTGATAGCAGCAACTACTGCATTAGGACTTCTACCTGGACCATGCGTTGAAAAAGAATTCGAAGGAGTGGAACGCTTCATAAATGATCACCCTATAAACGTTAAAGTGCCTAAAGCTAAAACAGTGCCCATCATAATAGGTTTCAATAATAGAGAAACACTTTCCTCATATATAAACTTAGGCCCTGAAAAGTTAGGATCAGATGAATTTTATAATCAACTAGAAAGATATTTCACTTTCAAGGACGAGGATCTTCCTTATGTAGCAGCTAATGTACGTCAATTCTATATTGGAGATGAAGATTTAGGTGAGAATGTTAAATGGGAAATTGCTGATTTTGCGGCCGATTTCTCATTTGCCCATCCAACATATAGAGCTATCCAAAAGTATTTTGAAAATGGCGGTGATAAGATATATCATTATATATTTTCTTATGACGGAGAGAGGAATTTCGTCAAAAGACGAGTTAACATTACTACTGAAAGTGGTGCAAGCCATGCTGATGAAATTAGTTATCTATTTGATTACGCACCGTTTTCTGAAACTCCTACACCGGAAGACCAACTTATTATTGATAGAATGACTTCATTATGGACTAACTTCGCTAAATTCGGGTAAGGTTTTTTTTTAGAAACGCTAAACTATCAATGCAACGGCTTTGGGTTTTCTCAACTTTGTACTTACCCAAATCGATATTTAATTCATACTACCAATTAACAACTTTGCTGCATAGCGCAAAGATGGGTAAGGTATTGTACCTATTGTAAACTTCTCTATTGGGTAAACCGGAATTGTTTTTAGCTAACTGTGTAAATACGATAATTGCTATTATATTGATGTAATGTTTTTTAATCAACCACTGAGTTAAAGCAAACAAAAGTGTACATAAGACCTATTTAACAGAAGCTTTAACTCCTTATTTTATTCAGGTTATTATGTTTATATAATTCGGTTTATTAATACTGCTAATTATTTGATCTTTTCAGTGAGCCGACGCCGGAGGCGAGTGAAATGTTCCCTGTGCTTTGGCCAACCGTTACAAAGGATTCTATGAACTCTTTTAATATTGATAGGGAACTAAGTGTTCAAAAAAGGCCCCTCCACGAAAGGGTTGCATATTGGGACTTATTTTATAAGATGAACAAGAAATACCAAAAAGGATTTCAGGAAGATTACAATACTGCGTGAAGTTGAGTGTGAATTATCTTGTGTCACTGAAAAAGTTAAACAATTGGGTATTACATAACACAGTGACATTAAATAAAAAGCATGATCATAATGCTACAACTTTTATTAAACCTATAACTTCGATCTTACACAGACAAAACATATAACCTACTAAGTTGTGGTTGTTGTGACAATGAACTATATTTAAAGTAAGTATTGCAAAAAAATACAAATCTGAAATTAAATATGTCCAGTTCACAACTTTAAAAAACTATTTACATGTCTTATAAATAAGTTAAACATATTTACTCTGTTTTCGCTTTTTCACTCATATACTTGTCAGCGGCTTCTGCGATAGCTTTTGTCACTCTTCCAGTAACTTCGTGTAGATTTTCATTTGTAAGATTCCACGAGTCTACTGACCGTTTTGAAAAGAACGTTGCTGTTGTGCCATCGGGTTTCCAACTATTCGGGTAAACAATTTTGTGCCGAAGGACCGCTTTGATTATAAGGGCTCCCACATACACGATGAAATAAACACTGAAGTACAAGGGTAAGTAGTAAAGTTTTTTACCTAAGTAATAATAACTGTACCTATTTACACGAGGGGTCTCCGTCGTTGTAGTTGTGTGATGATGATGAGGATAATGATGGAAATCGTGGTCATCGTCAAAGTCATGGTGATGAAATTTAAAGTCATGAGGAAAATCGTGAGGAAAACCACTATCATCACTTGGGGGTCCTGAATCTAATCCTGGTTTTACAGCAGGAGGCGGTGGAGGTACCATCATTGACATGTCGTTCCCCTTCATATCATTTGCGACATTGTCACCGCCCATATTACCATGAGGCTTGTTGAATATCAACTCAGGATAATCACTGTCATGTTGATACGATGATGGACCATGGTGATCGAAGCTTGGTGGATGGTGATGGTCGTCGGAAGGTGCCGGTTTGTCATAATGATAGCCCTGAAAGTCTGGTTTATCATCTGAGACAGGTGGAGAGTCCATTTGTGGCTTATTGTAAGTATACCCCCCTATATCCATGGCCGGAGAAGAACCGAAAGTCATAGTTGGCTTTTTATAACTATACCCATTTGTGTCCATTGCTGGTGGAGTATCGGCTGGATTGCCTGGTTGATCATATGAATAGCCCTTAAAAGGTTTAGATAGTGGTGGTAGAGTTGGTAGGAACGAAGATGATGATGGCGGCTTATATCGGTAACCTAAATCCATGGGTGGGCTACTATCATCTTCATTCGATGATGGACCCGGTCCAGTGTCATCCGATGAATCGGTAATTGGTGGGCGATACATAGATACTGGAGGATTTAATGCTGATGAAGGTGGCGCTGCAACTGGTGGAGGTCCATGAGGAGCATATGGCGGAAATGACTCGTAATTCGTTGGTGCAGGAAAATCGTCTCCGGTAGCTTTGGGTGGCGGTGGTGGTGGAGGTACTAGACTTGCCACTGCTTTAGGAGGAGTCGAGTCGGGACTAGACTGTTTTGATTTACTTCCATATTCTTGCGGTAAATAGGGTTGAGCTGGATTATACCGATCGATAGGTTGTTGCATTAGTCCGCCGTCTTGGACCTCTCCTCTCACGGGATTTTTAATTTCTCTAAAGTTATCCAAATTTGTCAACATATTACTACCCTTTTTGCTATTGGTTAATACATTTAAAGGTTTCTTTTGATTTTTAACTTGGAACGGTTTCAAACTGACATAAGGAAAACGGAAGTTAGGTTCCGTACGAATAGCCCTCGACTCGTTTTCAGCACCATTGCCCGGGTTTGTGCCAAATCTGTAAAAAATATGTATACATTTTAAGCCTTATCATACTATTCAAGTATATAGATTATATCCTCATATGTAGATTTCAAAATATTTACCCTGGTAAAGCAAAGTCTTCGTTAATTTGTACAGCTTCAGTCGTCGTAGTGATGTCACTGAATTTATCTTCATCTGCTGTATTTTCATTGTCCTTAGCAGAATCTAGAGGCACTTCTTCCCATTTTCCAGCATACTGGTCACGCTTTTCATTGTCAATGATGTGCCAGATGTTTTCTACATTTAACGGTGCTGGAGTTGTAGTTGTTGGCGTGGAAGATGATTTAGGTACATACACAGGTGCAGGAGCGTTATACAAGTTGTTGTACAGCGCGAAATAGTCTGTCTTATCAACTTCACTGTTGTTGTCATCTTTTGCGACGTCTTTATTAGGCACAGAATGTACTAGATCATCATTAACGTTACTAGCTTCAGGCACGTATATCGGCTGCGAAGTTGTGGTCGTAGAAGTCGATGTTTTTGCTGCCACTCTTTCTTGTTCCAGTAGTTTTCTTATCGATTTTCGCATGTTGTTCCCACTGTCAGACTCAAACTCCGCAAAAATTAAATCTGGGGTCTTCACTGTCACCCTGGGCGTCGTTGTAGTGGTGGTCGCAGTGTCATTCCGCGGAGCGTCCATTCTTCTCATCCAGTTGTGATAGTAAAACGGAGCCGCACGCGCTTCATTATTTTGTTGAGATCGTGGCGATGGTGTGACGACAAAAACCGATGGACGAGTTAGTATGTTTACTGCCTCTGATCCGTTTACTAGTAGAGACACTAACACCATACAAAATATTACTTTTTTCATTGTAATTTTATTTGTACATGGAAATTGTGAAGGACGAGTGAAGCTCGCTAGGTCTGACTAGTAACTAAAAATGCAGAGTTATGTCGAAGATTTTGAGGTGTCACACATTTTGAAGCATCGAGTGTAAAATTGCGATAATTGTTAGCGGTACTTCAGTATGTGGCACGGCTGAAGCACGATCCAGATCGGCCGGCGGCCTGCAATTTGCACTATTAGCCACAGCCGATGTCGCTCGCCGCTGAGGCCAGTGGAAAGTGTTCCATATTTGTGTAAGATATTTACTACTACACATATAATTGGTTATGGAACTACTAGCATGCTTCTGAAATAAATATACCTACGTACTTTCATAGACGTCAACAGACCATTACCATCCTTAATGTTTATTTTAAACTTTATTCTTGCCTGAAAATGTATTTGTTATGAACGCTGAATAGCAAGATAGCTCCTCAAAAGATTCGCTTTTCTCCTGCAAGAAGTAAACTAAGATTAACGCATAAGTTACGTACTGTTCCTAACTGGTAATAATAGAAAGAGGTTCAGGATCTAAGATGGTTCCGATTAAGTAATGAAAACTCCATTAGTAATCTGATCAGTCGCAAAATACTGTCCAATTAAGCGGCACATTAGTGCTAATCACAAGAACCCGTGTGTGTGCCGTTAATCCAAATACCAACGTCGTCTTTAAATACTCTGCTTTACAAGGTAATTGTATTTTACTTGCGTAAACGGTTTAGGCAGATATTTACCGCAGCTCTAAGTGTCTCATCATCATCATCATCATTATCAGCCAAAGGACGTCCACTGCTGAACATAGGCCTCCCCCACGGCTTTCCACAGCGACCGATTACTAGCGGTCTGCATCGAGTTTGATCCTGCAATCTTTATAAGGTCGTCTGTCCATCTTGTTGGTGGACGTCCTACGCTGCGTCTTTGGTCGGAGGACCAAACTAAGTGTCTGAATATCTAAATAAACGTAAATTAAAAAAAGAAGAATAGATAGTTCACAAAAAAAAGATAAAACAAATATAATTAGATAACTAAGATAAAAGTTGTCGTTGTTATTCTATTGCAATATTTTTGCATGACCTAACTAAAGGTTAGTTGGCTAGAAAATGCTTTCAGCATTAATTCTACCTTTTGAACAAATACCACCACTCGAAACATACTACATTCATAATAATATAACTTTTCGTAAATTCATCTTTATGCGTTGAAAGCTCGAAAGTACCTTTTTTCAAGAATTGATTAATATTTAGTAGGTAAGTAGTTACTAAGAAAAGAATCAGTTGCGTTAAATTCATACGCGGCTGAACAGCGCTGAATTTTGCACAAAAATCCTAACCCAGTGTGCAATAAAAGAAAAAGTTTTAAAAACAAAATCTGTCTTTATTGCTAACATTTTAATAATAAATACCTAATCAACTTTTTTATATACGTTTTACGTGACTATATTTTGTATTTTCATAATATATTACTTAAATATAATTTGTATTTCATCTTATTTTTTTATTCCAGTGGTAATACTATCCGTTTGTCTTCGCGTCCTCTTTCCGTTCGGAGCTGTCTGTGTCGGTGTAGGCCGGGTTGTCGACGCCTGAATCACTGCCGCC
Organism: Pyrausta purpuralis; assembly: GCA_963924145.1. NCBI lineage: Eukaryota > Metazoa > Arthropoda > Insecta > Lepidoptera > Crambidae > Pyrausta > Pyrausta purpuralis. Next base: position 10,865,849 of record OZ001659.1, on the reverse strand, counting down.
ATCTATGCAGTCCGCCGTCACTTTACTCTCACCCACTTGAGGCACTTTCTCCATGTTGCTATCGGGCTTACTTTCCAGTTTAGCTGCGACATCTACTTTAGCTTTACTTTCCATGTTCATCGTCTCCCGGCACTCGACATCTAGAACTGCCGGCTTTTTCTTACAGATGTCGTCCTCAGCGGCTTTCACTCGTTTGCGAATGAAGAATTGGTTGAATAGGAAGTAAATGCAACCGGTGATGAATGTTGATGCGGCGAATATCTGATAGGTTGGCCGGGTACCGACATATTTCATCAGGTATCCGCCTATTAGGCTTCCTGCACCACGACCTGCAAATAATACAATTAACTCTCGTTTTTATATGTCTTTGTGCTTCTATTGGACGACTGGAATCTTAAAAACGACTTTGGTTAGACAGATCTCATGGATATATTTCATACTTCAAAATACGTATGAAATTTAAACTATTATGAAGATATAAAATAATGCAAATATTTTCTAAATGCACTACTATACATATATTTATAGCGAATATTGAAGTCAGTATAGATTGTATGTACAATTAAACAACCCTGCGATAGGCCATTATTATGATTCATAAATAGTTACAAGTTAATCTATAATAAGTCGAATCGACTGCTTTTCATTATAAGCTGAACTCGCAGAGAAGGATTTAACTAAACTCTATGTTTCTCGCAGCATACGAAACAATATCAGCACTATCAGTCAGTCACTCGCTCAATCAATCACTCGCCCACTCGGTCATTCGCTGACTCAGCCAAGGAGATCTATTTTTGGATGATTCAAGATGGCGAGTGATTTTCGTTCAAAGATGAACTAAAAGTCGTAGAAAAAAACTCAAAAATAGAGCTCCTGGGGCTCTATTTTTGAATCACTCGCTTGAATATGGCGAGTGATTTTCGTTCGATAACAAATCAGATATCAATGAAAAGCACGCAAAATATTGGCGTTGGCACTCACAAAAATCATCATTTATCTTTTTTGAAATCACTTCCACGTGAAATTATATTGATTTTCATTGGAAAATTGGACATTAAACAATGATTATCAGACGCCATCTTGACGCGAGTGATTCAAAAATAAGGGCCCAGGGGCCCTATTATTGAATCACTCGCGTCAAGATGGCGTGTGATATTCTTAGATTAAAGTCCAATTTTGGACTGAAAATCAGTTGTAATTTACACAGGAGGCATTTAACAAAATATAGCTCAATTTATTTAGTACTCACGTCTATAATTTGCGTGATTTTCATTGGTTTATTATTAATTTTTGAATGTAAATCCTACGCCATAACCAAGCGAGTGATTCTTAAATAGAGCGCCAGGGCCCCTATTTTTTAGTCACTCGCCTAAATATAGCGAGTAATATTTAATCGAAAAACAATCACTCGCCTAAACATAGCTAGTGATATTCGATCGAAAAACAATTAAAACTCAACGAAAATTACACGAATTAATGACGTCAGTACTAACAACATTAAGATATATTTTTTAAAATCCCTCCCACATGGATTACATCTGATTTTTATTCTAAAATTCAACTTTAATAAATGAATTTCACTTGCCATCTTAACGCGAGAGTCAAAAATAGAGCCTCAGTTCTATCGCGTGTGCTACAATGTATGAAATAAAGGCTGATTCACGCTACACCTGCCGGGGCACGGTCAAACATTATTGTATACATTTTGTATTAAGTGATTCATGCCTAAACGTGCCCCGTCCCGGCCCGGACGGGGCATAGCGTTGGAATGTCTATGGATTTTTTTCCCGGCTCCGGCACGTTGTAGCGTGAATCATCCTTAAGGGTCTCCCCGAATTTTCGACGCGCACATTAGCGCCACTCTAATTAAAATATTTTTTACTCCTTAAATACAAAAACAATAAAAAATCTGGTAGACACGATTGCAGTACAGGTTCTATAGTTTATTTTGTGCGTTTATATTGTTTCAAAAGTAGTTTACTATAGTTAGAGTTATAAAAACTGCTAAATATGGTCGTTTTTGGCATTTTTTCTGTCTGTAACTGCAGATAACTCTGTTTTATTGAACTTAAACATTGTATCTAAACCACATAACCAGAGCTACAATCGCATCAATCAGATTTTCGATTGGTCTTTTATTTAACGAGTTGTGATTTTTCTACTAAAGTGGCGCTAGTGTGCGCGTTTAAAATTCGGGGAGCCCCTTAACCCGTCCCGCAATTTATGCACAACCCTTTTGTACTGCGACGCGATTCGTGCACATACCGGTGTACATTTCGCTATTGGTCAATTTGTCATTTGTTTCTTCGGTCCGAATTTTGCTACTGGCAGTGTTGGCTGCATAGATCGTCTCTATGGTTCATAGAGAATCTTTTTTAGGGTTCCGTAGCCGAATGACAAAAAACGGAACCCTTATAGTTTCGTCAAGTCTGTCTGTCTGTCTGTCCGTCCGTATGTCACAGCCATTTTATTCTGTAACTATAAGCATTACTCTGTTGAAATTTGGTAGGAAGATGTATCCTGTTAACCGCTTACCGATTCTTATACAAAAAATAAAAAATAAAGATATTTAAGGGGGGCTCCCGTACATGAAACTAAAACTAAAAATATTTTTTTAGTCAAACCTATGCGTAGGATAGGATATCGTCTATGGATAGGTCTGTTAAAATGACATTGAGGTTTCCAAAACCATTTTCTTTTAAAGTCTAACGTTTCATAGCTAGACGCTTCCAAAGTGGAAAAATGGGCGTCCCCCATCTAACTTCTAAAATTAAGCGTGCGTAAATTTTGAAAAAAATATGTAATGTAGATCTTAATAAATACTTTCAACGAAAATTGGTTTGGACGGGATCGTACAAGTAGTTAAAAGTTAATAGTTAAAAGTTAATAGCACATTTTCAACAACCGCAAACATAACTTTGTACTTCTCACAAACACTATGAAAAACAAAGTTATATTTGCTGTCAACAAAATATTGTGGTGTTTTACTAAGTGGATTCCCTGATTCAGTTAAAGTTGGCACGGAACCCTCAGTGCTCGAGTCCGCACTTGGCCGGTTTTTTTTAAATAATGCTGTCGTTAAATTTAATCGCGAGACGGGTTAAAGTTGATTCTGAATCAGTTGGTGGGTGACTGACCCACGCCGTAGTAGAGGCCGCCCAGCAGCCCCTGCACCGAGGTGTCGGTGGTGGTGGAGGACAGGCGCGCGGCGTACGTCACGGCGGCGGTGAACGACAGCGACGACGTCACCGACTCCAGCGCCTCGAAGATCAGGCACAGCCACGGGTTGTAGATTAGGGAGTAACCTGAGCGAACAATATGACCTCGTGTTCATTTTATCTGTGGTTACATCTATGTTTAGAACAATTGCGTTATCGAAGTGACACCACGAACAAATTTCGTGCTCCATGAATTGACGACATACCTAGATATCAAATCATAGTACATATTCATAATTCGAAATGCTAATTTCAAGGAAAACGCCACAATCCTGTCGTATTTGCGACACATCCTTTGCTTCTCATAACTTCTGTATACGTAATATAATACGTTAACAATTCACTGTCATCTGCACCCTTCCAATTATGAACTCACTTGACTTTTGTATTCAATTGTTTTATAAGGACTCACTCATGAATATAAACCACTTTTATTAGGGGGCCATTAGCTAGTAAAGTAAACCGAGAAAAAATATTAGCTGTTTCATACAAAAGTTTAATTGCGCGCGACCAAAACCAAAATGTAAGGAACAGCTGATATTATTTTCCTCGATTTGAGTATTAGTGCCATACCTACTAAAAGTTGTTGTATGCTTTCCTGCATGCCCATAGGTACACACATAAAATTTTATTTTTCACAAGAAAAATATTTGATTATGTATGTACATAAAGATGACTTTCGCACTTGCCATGAATGCGACCCATCAATAAAAATTTGGTCATCCTTAATATCCATTGTCGTGCCACAAACGGCAGAGTATAATCATGCACCTATAGTACCCTCTCGGCGTAATATCTACGTGACTAGTTATGTTATTGAACTTTTATTTAAAATCATATACTTACAGCGTGTGGCCTGTAATTTTAATCCCTGATTATGCAAAGTATACGTAGCTACCTTCACCTGGTCATAGTGCTCCAAAATATCTTAATTCAAAATTATAGTAATCCAAAGTTTTAAGCCCTAATCAATGTATATCAAATCGCTAACTCGTTCTAGTAAATGACAATGTCAAGTTCTATGACTGGACTCGTTTTTTTGCAATACATTTCCGGTTCGGTTTATTTAGTTAGAAAATGTAGAATTGATTATTAGGTACCAAATTTAAACATTGATTATTGGTTACTTAAAGAGCCTATATTATCATTTCTTGCTACTATTACAGGCCATAGCTTGTATATTACTTGTATTGTATCATTTATAAAACTTTTGTTTTGAATACGATTAACATTTCCTTGTATTTATTGAATACATACTTCAATATTGACTAGACTAAGACAGCAGTTAAATTACCTAAATTAACACACTTTTTAAATTGAGATCGACCACAGGATGCAGACAGAAAGTGAAAAGAAAGCCATGGTAACAACTGGTTTGCGTTACCTAACAGTCTGATGGCGTAGAAGACGAATCCGATGAACAGCACGTTGGCGTGGCCCAGTTTCTTGATGATGGGCCCTGAGAGTACCAGGAGCGGCAGACCGGCTATACCGCCCACGGTGATCGTGATCCCCATTAAGGATCGGGACGCACCCAGGTCCTGTAGTAGCCAGAAGAGGAAGCTCTCGATGTAGCCCCACGCTGTGCCTGTTATTTGAAAACGATTGACGATGAGAATTGAAGCGACAGTGTAGCTACTGATTGCAATTTGAGTATGAATCGAATAAATACCACGTTATATTTTAAGGAATCAGATATATGTGCAAAACAACACCTAATGTCAGGTTTAGATGAGGTCTACGGTGATACATATCTGCGTTTTAACAACCGAAAAAAAAGTGAATATTTTATAACTTTAAAAAAAAAACAAATACCAATCCTCACGGGTAGGTTTACCTGTTTCATCCAAACATAGATATTTATATATTTTACGTTATTTTATTACTTAGTAATTTATGTACATGGGTTTTATTTAATGTAATAAAAAAACCTTACCCAATAACTAAGTGAACCTATTTATAACTTATTTTTAAATATATTTGCCCTAGCGCCTCAGGGACTTAGGCTGGGTACGATACGCGGTGGAAGTTATTGTCTAGCTAGAATGTCGTCGTAATGTGGCGATTCCCTTTATTCATTTATTGCTTTGACCGAGACGAAATCGAATATAAGGCATTCGACTACGCTACTTTTATGTCGGACTAGCGGTCTCCCGCGGCGTCGCCGGCGTAAATTTCGGGTTTCCCGTAAAATACTTCCACGCATAACGTTGCGCTAGGAAGAAATGGAAGCTCTTAAAATGAATAATTTTCCCGCGTTTTGCAACACTTTTTATTGTTGCTCTGCTCTAATAAATCGTATCGTGATATCATAGCCTAAAGGTATCCTCGATAAATAAACTATCCAACACAAAAATAATTATGCAAATCAAACAAACAAACTCGTCAGCGTTATAATATTAGTACACATAAGTACGCATTTAGATTTACCCATAATGAAGCAAGCGATGAACAGCGCGACGATCTCGATGTTCCTGAATACGGAGATGACGTCTTCTAGAAGATTCTGCGCGGGCTGCTTGAACTCCAGGTCGATGCTGAGCATCAGCGCGCCCGACGCCACCTTCAGCACCGCGTAAAGGTAAAACGCGGGCCTGGAATATAAAACGAATAATGAATCACTATTAGTACGGTAAAATTAAACATCCGTCCAAAAGGTTGCCAAAAGTTCATTCATTCTAAATTTTAATATGTTCTTTAGAACAAAACCAATATTACAATACTTAGCAGAATTTGCAACTTCCGAAATTCTGTGCGAGCGGTGTGGTGCCCAAATACCCACAAGTACTGGTAATACAATATACAAGTGAAAAGAAGAAGTGGGCACTTTGGAAGATGCATAATTTTCTGGTATTTTAATATTGGTTTAGGTTTAACAACATATAAAAAATCAGAATGACTGTAGATACCATTTAAAAGCATGACCCCCTTTTCATGTTTAATTTAACTGCATTATACTTATGACTGTACGAATAAATTAAGATAGATCTATATAGCTCTTTATTGCACATTACTTAGGTCAGTTATTCGTTAAAGTAATTATTTAAATAAATAATTTTAAATAAAAAATAAATGCGAAACTTCAAAGAACGGTAGACGATTGCGTAAGGCAAAAAGGCATCACAGTTAAATGTATTTTTAACCGACTTCAAAAAAGGAGGAGGTTATCAATTCGACTGTTTTTTTTTTTTTGTATGTTTGTTACCTCATATCTCAGTCGTTTGTCAACCAAATCGAAAAAAAATTTCGCCTACTTAGAGGGTGTACCTTCTAGTTGGTCCCATTTTTTCCATTTTGTGATCTGATGATGGAATCTTGGTGTAATCGAGGGAAACCCTCAAATTTTAAAGGCACGTATAGTGTTTCTTCACTAGAATCTTAATGCTGACTTGTTGTTGCGTCTGATAGTCAACATCTTGTGGGGCTGAGCTGATGGTGGAACTCCTTAACGCTTAAGAGTTCAGTAATTATAATGACGGAACTTATGATAGGTAATTTGTAGCTTCTTAAAAAATAGAATCATAGGGTTCACCCCCCCCCCCCCCTCTAATGTAATCACCAAAATGAAGAAATAAAATTAACTTTAAAAAATCACTTTGACCATCAAGCATCAACTATCACAGCACCGACTCCAAAAAGAAATTGTTTTCCTAAAACGGATTCCTTTCCTTTCAATGGTGAAGAGTTTATTTAAGACTTTTTAGTGTATGTATTTTGGTTTTGAAGTCGGTTTTTACTTTTTTAAAAGTTAATTTTAGACTATTAGGATAACTATAAGTCCCAGAACTTTCTATCACAAACTTCGGCACTTTCGAAATATGTGATAATGAATTAATGATTTAAATAAAAAAGCGATGTTAACTAAGTAAGATAATAGCCTGACCGGCATGAAACACATTCAATTTCAATTAATTCTAAGACGGAAGAATAAAAAACCGATTATGTTTTAATACTTAGCCTTCAGTGTCAATTCTTTAGTAATTTGATATTAATGTCAGTCACAGTGTCTTGACTTGAGCATATTAATAATACACGAATGCCTATTAATACATTCAGAGATCCTTGATTGTGTGTAGGTTATTGTAGGACTGCATTAATATTTATTTTTATATTTAACAAGTTCACAAAAAAACAAATAATCTTATAAGACATTTATAAGTAATTCGACATACTAGATAATTTAATAAAAACGCGCAACTGTTGACGAACTTGTATCTACAATACGTGGTATTATTAGGTTGAGGTTTATTTTCATACATAGGAATTTTATTGTATAAAGCAACTTAAGCTCCGTATATTATACCGTATATAAATTTGTAAAAAAATAATGCATTATTTTTAGAGGTGTATTATACACACAGGTATTTATTCTTATCAAAATAAATACATTAATCATCACGAGCATTTCATTTAGAACCAAGTTGCCCTTTATATCATTTGATTTCAATAAATATCTTAGGAGCTATCACAGTTTTAACATAACTCCTCACCAAAATAATGTTCGCAGCTTAAGTGCGAACTGCTGGCCCGATTTAAAAAAATATTTCTGTGTTGGATAGCTTATTTATCGAGTAAGGCTTTAGGATATAAAACATGACGCTGCGACGGGAGGGGAGGGAGCAAACTCAAAACGCGCGGACGAAGTCGCGGGGGACCGCTATATAATATTATAAAGCTGAAAAGTTTGTTTGTTTGTACGCGCTTCTCTCAGGAACTGCTGGACCGATTTAAAAAAAAAACTGTTTTGGATAGCTTATTTATCGAGAAAGGCTTTAGGGTATAAAACATCACGCTGCGACGGGAGGGGAGGGGGCAAACTCAAAACGCGCGGACGAAGTCGCGGGGGACCGCTAGTTTATAAGTAAAAATAGGTGAGTTCCATTTTCAAAATGTCCCTTCCACATGTTTGCGAGCCAATTCAAAGTATCGTGTCTGACTGAAAAATGAATCTGCGCGCCGGGACATTTTAAAGCTATGATTTTTTACGATTTCAAGTGTCCCTGAAACCGGAAGAATCGTTCGATAGACTTCAAATGGTATTTATGAAGGCCTCTTCAAGGCCACCGTGTATAACGAATTCAAGCGCGGTTGACCAACCTTGGGGGATGAAGAACGAAGCGGTCGCTCTTTGACGGCTAATACGGAAGAAAAAAGGAAGGAAGTGCAAGCAGTGAAAAATGTAATCCAATATAATAGGCGAATTAGCACATTTTGCTAATTAGCACATTTTCGATTCAGCATATTTTGAAGATTGGATCGGGAAGCGTACACGAGATTCTAAACAGGCATTTTCACGTGAGGAGGATCACTACCTCACCGAAGCTCAGAATGCAGTCCCGGGTGGAAAAGTGCCGTGATATGCTGATGTGCCGATAACAAGTTGGAAGCAGGCTCGTCTCGGCGTGTTTACGACATCGTTACAGGTGATGAGTCGTAGATTTATCAAAAGGATCCAGAATCCAAGCGCAAGTCGACAGTTTGGGTGTTTCAAAATGAAACAACGCCTACCAAGGTAAAGATCTCGGAGCGAAGATTTTGACGCCAGCTTTTTTAATTTGACTGGCCACTTGTCGATTCCCTTACGAGTTCAAAGAAGCATCAACGCCAAATGGACTATAAAATGTTTCCAGAAGTTTTCTCCGTTGTGAGCAACAAGCGATCAAACACTGGAAAGACAATGCACCTGCACACACCGCGCTCAAAACGAGGAACTTCCTAGAAAGCACGCCAGTCAAACTCCTGGATCCCCTCCTTACAGCTCTGATCTAGCACCGTGTGACTTCTTTTTATTTCCAAAAATGAAAAATCTGCTCAAAGGGATATAATTTTCGTCGCCGGAAGATGCGCTGGCTGCGTTCGAGCAGGCTGTAAACGAGGTGTCTGTGGCGGATTGAAAAAAGTGTTTTGAAAACTGATTCAGACGCTTGAATCTTTGTTTAAAGGTTGGTGGAGAGTACTTTGAAAATATTGTAAAAATAGTTCTACTATTTTTTTCAATGTCGCACAACTTTCTGAGTGTCCCACGTACTTAGTACATAGTCTATTGCATTATTAGCACGCACCTGAAGTCGGTGTATCCCTTGCCGCGGCTGACGTAGTCGATAAGCAGCCCGGACAGCGGCGAGGAGATCATGCCGCCCAGGCTGCCGTAGACCCGCTGCAGCCCGTAGTCCGCCCGCTGCTCGCGCACTATCGCAATCACCGCGCCCTCGAACATCGCGAACGCGGTGCCACCGATTATGCCGATGAATACGCGCACCTGAAAATTTAGGTTTGCTAAAAGTTAAACTTGTAGCTTGATCACAATCTTACGTATAAAATACTAGCAGCCCCCCACGCGACGCCCGAGTGAACTTCGGATTCCCGTAAAATATTTCAACGCAAAACATATTTTCATTGGAAGTAAGAGGTCAGAAACCATAGCGGATAGTGCAAGCGCGTGTTGTACCTTTTATTATTTTGGTGCGCAGTTATAATAATGATATTATAATTAAAATAATTTTGATGAAAATAAATACCCGAGTGCTTCAAAACACTTTTGTAAATAGTATTTTTTTTATAAAATTTGTAAACATAAAAAGTTTGTAGTGAGTAAAACATAAATAGACATAGGCTGTCTTTATCGTTGAACTTTTTAAGCAGAACATTCCCGTGATACATGATTGTAATGAATCTTAAACAGTTTACGCTGCGTACTCAAAGGAATCATACAAAAGGAATATTTTGCCGCCGTTTTTGCAACAGTTTTTATTGTTGCTCTGCTCTTTTAAGTTACACCGTAATGTTATATAGCTTTTCTCGATAAATAAGCTATCCAACACAACATATTTTTTTTCAAATCGGTCTAGTGGTTTCTGACATTAGCGCGATCAAACAAACAAACTCTTCAACTTTATAATATTAGTATAGAAAAGTTTTGAAATCCAATTTCTGCGTATTATTGAGTATCCAAAATCGACGTTCAAAATTACATCGAATCTTTTGTCAGAAATAGTTAACAACCGCATACAAAACTTTGACCGAATCGTGTCAAATAGGTAGACGTTTAATTGCATAAAAAACATGAGCGCAGGTAAATAGTGCCTGTACTCGTAAGTTAGATCAACATACTCGTACATCAGTCGGATCGGTTGATCTAGGACAAGGCCGGCACGGGCCTCGTCTGACGATTGCGAAACAATAAAGAGGCAGAGTTAGAAGCTCGCAAGCTTGCTATAGCCTAGCCGAGAACCTACATGGCTTACTCACGAAATTCTCATTAAAATTTAGACTTTGATTTGTCTGATAACAGCGCATTCACAACAACGCGACGTTCTCAGAAGAGCTCAAGTTCCTCATGACGTAATGTTTTTGCAAACTTTTTGCAGTCATCTAAAAGTTTTTTGCACCAACTAATAACACGGAAATGTGTGATGTGTTAGGCACACTATTCAACAATTGCATTTTTGTCATTATAGAAAAATAACTGACGTTATCCACATTGCAAACTTGATGTCTCAAATACTTTTTAAAATAATAAAACTATTGTACTCTATACATCAACACTAATATAAAGATAACATTATACAAATATCAGAGAGGAAAACCCTGCTACGAAATAGCTATAGGTACCTACTGGATATAAAGTTAATTTACCTACGTACGATACCAACATGACCAGTTAAAACATCTATAGAAGAGAATCTACGAGTAAAACTTAGGCTATTTTTTCTTTTGGGAAATAATGCAAGATGCTTCAAGCTTATTCATTATTTTAACCTAATAGCACTGTAAGTTGTACATTTGGCGGACTTAATGCTGTATGGCATTATCTACAAGTCAACTTGTGTAGTTATGTGCAGTTCCGATTTCTACATCAGAATAGGAGCTTATAATCATTAAATACGATGTTATTGCATTTTTCTCACGCATTATCTCGTAGAAAACGTGCATAAAAAGTGGGAGTGCCGAGTAGGACGACACTGGGTGCAGCCGCAGACGGCGGAATGGGGACGCGTCGTGGGTCGCCTCGTACGCTCTATATCAAGTTCGCCATTAGCCAGTTAGCCACGATCACCCGACAATCTTCCCATTAACGGTTCCGCCACTCAATCTGCATGCGTTTACGCTGCCGCTTCACGTGTTCCCCTTGAAAGTTAAAATCGTCCGTCGCGGAATTAGGGAATGACCGTCCGCCTCCGATCGGTCTCATTACGTTTATTATTCCATCCTCAAACGGCAACGTCATTGTCTTCTGTTGCGTAACAAATCGCTTTCATCAAACATCTCAAAGATAAACAGCAAACCTACAAAAACTGACTTAATTATAAAAACGGTACTTACAGCAAGATAAGTCCAAAAGGTGAAGGCCGGGTCGAGTTCCACGAGCTGGTTCTTGTTTTGACAGAGAGTCTTCCGCGGCACCCTCCCCGCGCACGCCGCCGAACACCGCGAAAGGCGCAGCGACGCCACGTGGACTCGCACGCCCTCCTCATCGAGCGCCTAAAACATCATGATCTATTAAATAGACTTACTTTAAATTAACGATCTACACCAAAATTATTAAATCTTACCCCATCAAAGTAGTCTTTACATTGGTAATTTTCTTTCACTTCAGTTAAATTTCCAGTTACTAATCCCACTACATTTATCGTGTTTTCATCGTCATGTGTGATGCGTAACTGATATAGCTCTTCTATTCTTTTATCTGTCATTTCATCGAACATTTTGTTATTACCAAAGTAGCATACGGCATCTGTTGAGTTTCTAGCGCATTCCATTTGGTAGAGCTGTGGCGCGGGGAAGAAAATCTCATGATCTGATATTTTGGCGACTGTAGTGTTAAAGAAGTCGTTGTTGGTTAGTATCCGCGAAGTGCTTTGGTCTTTCTTTGGCGCCATGGTTTGCGCCATAAACGACGACACCGTATGCCTGTACACAAGTCGTTGGGCATCGTCCAGCGATTTTACGTGTAAATCATACGAGTGTGTGTGTAATATCGCGTCTATATCCTCAGTTGACGCGTCGATCGGTAGCTCGCAGACGAAACCGCAAGATGCAATACTGTAAAGATATTGAATATCACTAACATTAGGCAATATAGGTGTACACACGCTATGATTTATTCGTTGCGTATGAGCCTTCGATAAGTATATAAAGGTATACATCCCCTCCATTGTTAGGCAACTCAGGTTTGAGGCGTAATATTTAAGGTATTAAAGTAATTGAAAATCTATCTGGTCAAAATAATTTAAGTTCGATAATGCTTATAAGAGACGATAAATATGAAACACATATTTATGATTGCATCTATTAATGCGTACAGTTTTCCAATCGTAAATGGCATTGAATTCACTGTTCACTGTAAATACTCTTTCAATCCATGACGTAAGTTAATGGCACTTACGTGAGATTGACGTCGTAAGGAAAAGGGTGCAGCGGCTCGCAGGGGTGGTCAGTCATGTGGCGCAGGCGCAGCCCGTCGCTGCAGCCGGCCAGCAGCTCAGCGTCGGGAGGAAACGTCACCGTCAGCCGCCCAACTGGGACAGCCAGCAGTAGGAGCGCTGACGCCCCGCCTAGCGCCGACGATAGTGCTAGCAGCAACTGAAACAGACATACATTAAGAACATTCAACTACTTTATTAAGAGAAAGAGGTACTCTCTGACAACTAAATACACTACATCTTGAGATCTTTTGCAGCAGTAGCACAAAAAACAGCTCTGAAAGCAGCTGGAAGAGACACACTATAAGATCATAAAACCCATTCATCGTGAGATCTTTCAGCAGCAACACACATTAATAAATGCAACCCTAAACCTCCTCACCATAGCTTTTATAGCAGGGCAGTTTTAAACCTCATGATTTTTCGATGTTAGCTAAAACTGGACAGCTCTTCTCTTCTAACTGATGGTGGGTCTACAAAATGTGATGCAGGCGAGAATTTGTTGCTTCTGAACATTTTCATGCCCGCCATTGTAAAATATTAAAATAACAGCAGCTATAAACTGCTATTGAAAACTAAACGTCAAAGGCTTAATTTGTAACTGCAGGGGGAAAAACAGGATGTAGCGTTTACGAAGCATGATCAGCAGAAGTAGACAAATTACCGTTTTTAGGTACAATTTGTGAGCCACAATGCCATCCAAGAATAGAGACGCAGATGTGCGCGGACCGTGTAAGCTGATATCGGGCGGGATAATTAAGTCGTACGAATTTAGGTATAAATGTATACCTAAGTACGTACTTTGAAAATTTACTCATTATTTACCTTCTACTACCCTTTTATATTCATTGTTTTTTATGGTTCCGTAGCCGAATGGCAAAAACGGAACCCTTATAGTTTCGACAAGTCTGTCTGTCTGTCCGTCCGCCGTCCGTATGTCACAGGCAGTTTATTCTGACACTATATTAGCATTACACTAGGGAAACTTGGTAGATAGGTGTATTCTACCAACCACTTAATGTTTCTTAAAGTGGTTGATAAAAAATAATGACATTTGAAGGGGGCTCTCATACATGCAACGTTTTTTGCTTAAACCTTTGCATGGTGGGTGTCTATGGACAGGTGACATCGAGGTTCCTAAAACCATTTTATCTGAAAGTCAAACGTTTGTGAGATAGACCCTTCTAAAGAGGTGTAAAATGCCCCCCCCCCCCCTCCCCTTCCCTCTAACTTTTGAACTAAGCAAGTAAAAATTTCGGAAATTTTCACAATGTAAATCTACAAGTACTTTTAACGACAATTGGTTGGAAAACGAGATTGAACTAGTAATTTTTGAGATTAGCACATTTTCCACAACCGCAAATACAACTTCGTCCTTCATACAATACTATGAAAAACAAAGTTATTTTTGCTGTCAACAAAATATTGTGGTATTTTTGCTAAGTGGTAATTTAGTTAAAGTTGGCACGGAACCCTTAGTGCGCGAGTCCGACTTGCACTTAGCCGGGCTTTTTGTAGCAAGAACCGTAAATACATCCTGATAGTGGTTAAGTAACTCACTCAAAACTGCGCCTATTTAAATAAGTTGTCCAATAGGTTTTATAACAACATCGTTTGACCGTTTTCCATTTAACCCAGCAAGTTCAGGAGATAATATTTAACATATTTAAAAAATCATTAACATGGTTTGCCGTCACACTCACAATTCACGGTTTAACTGCCAGTTAAGTTCAACAAAGCCATTCTGAAATAACTAAATCATAAAAGGTAAGTAAATGCGGATTAAGTTCTTGATTGTCATTATGTAAGTTAATTGTGCAGTTGCTACAGATTGTCGTCAATAGTAACATCGCATGTTGTAATTATGTGCACGCATCGTAATGTTGTTTTTACGGCAAGTTAATGACTCGTATTGAGATAAATACGAGTACACAACGCCATGACATTGCGCCATATCATATTGACCAAAGTTAAGGAACTCCTTTGGATGAAGTAGAAAAATGGAGCTCAATTCTACCATCACATCTACCATTAAATGATTGATGATTTAAAAAAAATGCAATTTTAACCGTCATAAAAAAGGTAATTTGATCATATTTGAATATGCTGATCTTTTAAGGCCTCCAAGCAGCCTCCAAGCACGTGTGTCAAAATTTCTTAGGAAAATCAAATTCATTTGGAGTCGGTGCTCGATCTCAAGCTTATACGTACAGTTGCCAACACATCAGGTTACCCACTTTTGTTGCAAACTAGCCCTTATTACGACGGCATAAGACAGATTGTGTTCCCCTTGACGTGCTGTTGTCCGTACAACAGCAGTCGCATGTCATGCACCGACTTCAATTACTCCAAAGGATTTTTTTCCTGAATAAAAGACGAAAGCGTGTTTTTAAGATTTTTAGTCAGTTTTATGAAGGCGGATTATAATATTTTATTTTTTTGGTCCACTCTCTTCAAGATGGTGTGTGTTTTTTTAAGACAATTTTTTGAATTAAAATCTGTTTATCTACACATGCAGAAAAAGGATAGCTCAATTATGTCAATATTTAAGTCTGTATCTTGTGTGCTTATCGTTAATTTTTAATTCTTATTCGGACAAGTAGTTTTCTCTAAACCAATTTCACTGCAATATGCAACTAGGTATATAGATTGGCCCAAACAGTGAAGCCTAAAACTGTTTGGATTCTTTACATCTATTTTCGAATCACTCGCTTGAATATGCCGCATTGAGATTTGTTTGAAAACAAAATAAAAAAACAATGAAAAGCACATATCGCCATATCCAAGCGAATGATTAAAAAATATGGTCTCTTAACTCGATTTTTCAGACAGTTTTCACGAAGAGTTCAGGATAAGAAATCCATAAGCCCGTAAAAATATATTTTAGTCAACCTCTTTACGTCATCTTTATTAAACTTCACCAAAAGATAAATAAGAAATTAACAATCGAAAGTAAAATTTTAGTCAAGTCTGGTGGACTTCTATATAAAGAGCTTGATACGGACGGCTAAAACTCGCTTAGCTTTTATTACGACCTACTTTCTCTACAATACACAGAAGGACTGCCTATAACGTTTATTGTGTGTATAAGTATGAATGAAGGTACTATAAAATATCAAACATATAACATCTAGCCTTTATAGTAAACGTTTGTCTGTTAATCAATTTCTTAATACGTGGGCCGGCAGACACAGAATATAATTTAGTCGTATTAACTGTGCTAGCTAGGTCTTATTTATTAAAGATCTTAGTGCAAGTTATTTCTACAAATGCAAATAGGACTTCATTAATAAGTTTTACCGTAATTTATTGGATTGCAAGATTGCAACTCTCTAACTAATGGGAATCCTTAACAGGCTTTGACCCTTAAGCTTATGTAACCTAGTAAGATATTAATAGTTTGTAGCACTTGTGGTCAACGGTTAAGTCCTATCTCCCAGAATACCGTTAGTGAAGTTTGCATTGCAAATTAAGCAGAACATCGCTACATGAAAGTTACCTTTAATTGTTTATGTAGAGCCTGAGAATCTGACGATACTCTGCCTACCGCATTTTCTGTTTGTCATTCTACATACATTGTTCTGTAAAAAATACGGTTCTGGTTCCCACAAAATTATGATGGCTACCTTACTATGGCATTAGGGTACAAAATACCTAGATTATGATAAAGATAAAAATATCTGTTTACTAAACATGTTTGTACATAAATGATGACAATAAAATAGTGATTTTAGTATCAACATGTTTTGCCAACATTCGGCTTCTAAAAATGACATTAAAAGTGAACAAATAGTATTTAAATATCCAAAATGCAGACATAATTCCATCAAGTCATAATTTAATAATACCTAATAATTGATAAAAAAGAAACAATTTCAAATTAAATAATATATAAAAATGTCAAAATTTGTCATCTAAAAATGCTTGTACATTATAATAACATTTGTCGACCAAGATTACTTTAAGTTTATTTTTAGTAGTTTGTTGTAAATTTTAAGGGTCATGCATACACAACTTTTACTTAACAATGCGGTTTTCGAAGGATGTAAGCATACACGGTTTTATTAAGGATCACAGCTCGTTTCAGATTCTTGAAATTCAAAAATATTTTGTATTTTTGCAGCTCCGCAATTCAAAAACTTGGGAAAATTCAATTTCATGAAAATATATTTCAAATCTGTTAAGTTCACGTATGGTTCTAACCCTGTATGTTGCTTAGTTTAT
Source organism: Pyrausta purpuralis (assembly GCA_963924145.1). Taxonomy (NCBI): domain Eukaryota; kingdom Metazoa; phylum Arthropoda; class Insecta; order Lepidoptera; family Crambidae; genus Pyrausta; species Pyrausta purpuralis. Next base: position 10,848,985 of record OZ001659.1, on the reverse strand, counting down.
GTATTGTGTAAGTGTCTCATCAATCGAGGACTCTGTTGCTCAGTCCATCCAATTTGGTAGCGGTATAAAGGCGTTGATTGCCGCTGCGCTTCCGCCACTGTGACGCACAAGCACCGCGGCGTCGCGTGCACTCCTCGTCTCGTCGCAATACCTCCTATGATCGACACAAAGGCGATCCATTCTGCTATCTCAAGCGCCTTTCTGCAACCTATTGTTTGATAACCTGCTCTTAGATATAGCTAAGCTTTTTGCTCTACCACCAACACATCAGCAGATATTATTAGCGTAACATCTAACATTCAGTTAGACATATTGCGCAAAAAAATTACGATGAAAACTCAACGAGGTACCTAACTATCACTAAGCAATCGAACACGTCGAAAAGTAGCGTTCGTATAAAATACCTACTTTGGGAATTTTATCTCGCAACGGACGAGAGTTCTTTTTCAGTGTTTTAATAACACTCGATAACGACGTATAAACAGATGTTAATTCTTCTTAGAATGTAGTATTTTTATGGCTGATTTATATGGGTACGGTACCTACATGTACACACATAGAATAAATAAAAGGCGCAACAGGAATTGTTAGAGGGGTACCAGTCCATTGCCGGCGGATCGAGGACCGTACCGCGAATACAATGCAAGGTAAAGGTTATTGTGGCCAGATTGATTGTGATTTGTGTTACGCATGAAGTGGATCAACACGATTCATCTACACCGGAAGGGCGGAGTTTGAAAACATAATCCAGAATCGAATTTACACCGAAAATAACGCCAATGATACGATTATGATGTAAAGGTTGTCACAGTAATGCAAAATTTGCGGACATTGTCACCCATTGTTCGTCTCATGTGAACGGCTATAATATTTGGTCACGGTTGTGAGCCAGATAAAAACCTATCTAGGAAATAACAGGGCGTTATTTCGGTGAGTCACATCAAACTCAGGGATGATAATATGAGTTATGGTTGTTCTAAAAAATATGTAATTTAAAATAAATGCAAGTTTTATAAAATAAAACCTCTTCACAAAATACTAAAAAAAAACGAAAGGTGAAACTCGCATCCTCGCGCGTATTTATGAAATACGCCGTAGCTAGTAAGCTACGAAGAGGCAACCTGAAGAAATTGATTTTGTGGGCATAAGTATACATCGTATGTACAACTACCCCTGAGTCGCTCGTCGCTGACCAAAACTACACCCTGTATACTGGTGAAAATGCACTTTATTTTAGTTAACCTTAAACCGTGTGACGATGAACCCAGTTACGTAGCCTAAACCGTGACAGCTGATATGATCGCGCCGTCTCCTCTAGTACATTGATGTCTTGAACATGTGGAGAGAGTTACATATATAGCTCTAATACATGTAGATCGCTGACCAAAACTACACCTGTATACTGGACAAAAATACTTTATTTTGGTTAACCTGAAACCGTGTTACGATGAACCCAGTAACATAGCCTTAACCGTGACATCTGACATGATCGCCGTCTACTCTAGTACATTGATGCCTTTAACATATGGAGAGAGTTACTTAAATAGCTCTGATACATGTAGATCGCTAACCAAAACAACACCCTGTATACTGGACAAAAATACTTTATTTTACTTAACCTTAAACCGTGTTACGATGGACCCAGTTACGTAGCCTTAACCTTGACAGAGGACATGATCGCCGTCTCCTTTAGTACATTGATGTCTTGAACATGTGGAGAGAGGTACATATATGTATACAGCTCTGATACATGTAGATCGCTGACCAAAACAACACTGTACACTGGACAAAATGCACTTTATTTTATTTAACCTTAAACCGTGTTACGATGGACCCAGTTACGTAGCCTTAACCCTGACAGCTGATATGATCGCCGTCTACTCTAGTACATTGATGCCTTGAACATGTGGAGAGATGTACATGTACAGCGATGATACTTATAGAATAGATACTCACCCTGAAGTTCCCTATCTTGTCCGCCAGCATGCCGGCGAGCGGCGGCATCACGATGGAGACGACGGGCGTGACGGCGGACATGATCGCCGTCTCCTCCACGTTGATGCCCAGCTCGCGCATGTGGATCGTCAGGTAAGGGTACAGCACGAACAGAGCTGGAATTCATTCAGTTGTTTCTTACACCGCATAATTGTATTTGGTGGATCTACGATTCTACGTCATCGATTAGAGTTGGAATACATTCGGTTACTATTCTTTTACAGCTTTTAATATTTAGAGATTCCTAAATTATTTGAAAATGTTATACAACCTAGGATCATCACAGATAATGCAGGATTCTAATAGTGGATTTTTTTTTCAAAACGGTTCAGTAGTTTTCGAGCCAAATCAAAGCAAATAAACAATCAAATGTTTTCTCTTTATAATATTATTATATTATATGTATTGGAATTATAATATAGTATAGACGAACCCAAAGTCTAATGGCTTAGGTAGATTCCAGTTTTTATAGTTATAATAGGTTCGGAAAGCTGATTACACTTTTGAATGTAGGTAACCATGGGCTATTCTACTGTGCACTTCAAAATATAGAATTTCGCGCACTGGTTGCGGTCTGCGGTCTGGTCCACACAAAATTCCCCGCATGCGGTCTATATTATGTGGACCAGACCGCAAACCGCAAGCACAGTGTGAATACAATACACGTAATACGTTACGTATTATTCAGGCACACAAAGATCATCTAATCCATACGCTTCATTGAGTTCCAATAGAATCTCTGTTATGTTTATGTAACGTACCGAAATGTCAAGGTTTAATTGCAATCGCCGATCGCACGGATAAAATGCTATAGCGGCACGCTAACTATTTTAAAATCTATTTCCTGGCTATCTTGACAACCAGTTAACAAAAAAACTCCTATTCCTGGATATCTTGTTACTTTTAACTTTCAATTTTACACTTATTAGTAAGGTACCTTTCAGTTTAGTCATACGGTTGATACATTAATTTAATATTTTAAGTAACGGAGATACTTACTTGAAGCATGGACAAAAAATAATAACTTCAGAGGCACTAATTTCTTCAGCTTGAGATCATCTATTATCCGCTTGAAGAACGAGCGTATGAAATGCATCTTGGCGGTATATTATTAACTAATTGTACTCTGAAGGAACGACTTTTAGACTGTCGGGATAGGTACGTTTCTTATGTAGGGAAATTCTTCGTCACCCAGCCGCCCTCGTTGATGATCGTTCGATTATTTTTTTGATGCATGGAAATTGTGTGTCTGTAAAGGATAATAAAAAACAGAGTTGGTCTACTTATTTATAGTATTTATACTAATAACTTGCGAACAGCAAACCAAACCATTTACGAATCGACGAATTCTGGTTTTTCCATAGTTTTATTATTACACATTTGTAAACTTTGACTGAATATGATTGATGAGTCTGTTATTTCAATCAATAAAGTTTATACCAAAGTCACGAAGTGAAAACGTTTTGCAACAATTATGGCTAGTTTAATAAGATATGTATTTACAACCTAAGCTTCTGCATCAGAAGAAGGCTTAATCGTGTTCAATCGATGATATAGATAGTATTATTTTGTGATTTTTTCAGTAGTGGTTACCTATGCATCAAATTGTAGCTTATATATTAGCAGATTTAAAGTAACAATAAATCAATTCACCAATCTTTGCATGGCATAAACCGCGATTCAAATGATTAGGATAACTAATATGTTTATTATTCTATGCATTGTAATAATAGTTTAGCTATGTATAATCATAACACATGACATGCCCGACTTTTAGGAGTGACGTGAAGAGCTAGCCGGCTGCAGGCAAGGCACACTTTACCACTGCAAACAATGGCCCGCCACAATGGCTTCTTGTAACAAAATATAAGCAATGAACTCCACGACCTGACTGGCACGCATACTTTAAACTCGTACCAGCCAGGTCTTTATTTCACAAAAGTGAAACCACGGTCCACGACAAGAACAGAGCCTGCGAACTTGTTTGTATCTAAGTAAGCGATGCACTACAGAAACGTTAGCATAACAAAGTACTAAATAAGTTTTGTTTGCAACCTAGCATGCCTAGACTACTCGTACTTCAAATTACCTTAAATGGTAAGATTATTTTGTGTGACGACGCAACGCTACGCTTTCTCAGTATAAACTTCTCTATGTCGGTACTTGTCCGGTACTGTAAAGCGGGTCTAAAACTATCTTAACATTTAGCATCTTAATACTAAAGAGTTGTAAGGTATTTTGTTTCTATCTACGAAGGAAGATTTAAGATTTTGTATTCAAACACAATATATATGGACTACTGAGTCTAGTCTCCGAATACATTAGCAGACTTGAATCGAAAGCTACTGGCCCACCAGTACCAGTCCTATAGCTAAACTATTGCTACTCACATAAGTTGGTTAAAAACAAATAATAGTACTTAGGATTCTGGCACTATTGAAAAAGGGCTATTGAAAAATCTCTGCGACGGCTACATCGATATCCACAAAATGTAGCTAACTATCGATATATCTTCCAATCCATTAAAGATATCAAACCTTATTTAGCTATTGTAGGTCATTAACGAGATCGAATCAGAAATGAGGAGATACGTAGGAGATCTGATGTAGCGGGCATTAGCCCTGCGAATTGGTAAGTTAAAGTAGCAATGGACAGGACATTTAACGCAAAGAACTGACAGCCGTTAGGCAGATAAGTTATGGATAGGAGACCCTCTGATTAAAAACGCAGCGTAGGACGTAGCACAAGTAAGATGGACAGACGACCTTGTCAGGATCGCACTGGATGCAGGTCGATTGCAACCGATCGCTATGGAAAACCATGAAGGAGGCAGAATGTCCAGCAGTGGACGTCCTGCACCTCTGATGACATCATTCACATAGCAGTATAATTATCATTTAATAAGTGAGTACCCAGCTGTCTTCTTTAATGCTATGCAACAGTAGTAGGTATCACCAATGCCCAAGTTACGATAAAAGTTGGGATTTCCTTTTGAGTATTGAAACCTTGTTCCGGGAATAAATAAAATAACTTATGAAGAGCGACCTAACTCCAAATAATCACATCTCTACAGTTTTTGCAGTACTCTACATCAATAGCAAATTAATGACCTATCGTCATATCAACTAATGAAATTATCTTCCTTCTAAGGGTTTTCTTTTATTTTATAGATAAATTATTATAATTTAATTAATCATTGCTTTTGTATTCGCAAGGATACCTACTACACCTAATCGTAACTACAGAATTACGAAAACCAAATATTAATGTTGTACAAAGAACAGACTATATGACTTTTTTATGACAATATTTTTAAGTGTGTATCAATAAGTATGTTGTTGATATAATGTGGTTTGGTTTTAATTAAGTCATTAAACATAATATTCAACGTATGTTCTTTCAATACTTATTATTTAAACAATTACATGAATAACTAAGTTTTAATGTGCGCGTTCAAGTTTCGGTGTTAAAAATACTACAGTTAACATCGAATAGCAGAATAAAAAGTCTCACTTACCGATTCGGAAATTAAAAAAACCTTATCATAGAACTCCACAGTGAATGAATTTGTCGTTTGATTCCAGTTAAAAAGGCACTTAACCAGTGACATTCACATTCGTTTTTTTTATTTTTTTAGATGGTTATTAAAGTGAGTTTTTACATTAGTTTAACAAATTTGTTTTGCTATATTTTTTTATAGAGAGCAGAGTGCACGGCGTGAGAGTGCGTGCGGTGCGCGGTCGCGTGCGCGGGCGCAAGTATGAAAGTTTTGCGCGGCACTGACGCGGCCAACCCTGTGCGTCCTCGTTGAAACACCATTCGTGCGACGATACCAGGCAAAGTACGTCTTAAGTCTCTAATGCAGTGAAAGGTACGAGTCGATGGTTTCCTATACAGATAAACGCGAGCAACGACCCACCGCAACCAGTTAACTTCTCCCTTGCGATTGTTTCTGTCTAGTTAATTAATGGAATGCAAAAATTTGCATGTCTAAAATCCACTGAATAATTCAACAGTAACTTTAATAAACCTGTGTGTAGCCTATTTTGTATCTGAGCTATTTTAGGTAGATTCTGGTATCAGGATATTAATCTAACTAGGTAAAGGATACCTACACAGGAACCTACTTAATTATTCAGCAGACGGACAATACAAATGCATTTAATTTGATGAAGTGCTTATTAACTACCTTCTTGAATTTACATGCACACCTTGATCACGCGTTAAATACGGTAGTTTTGTATAGTAGTTAGTACGAATATCAGTGGTTCCCAAAGTGGGCGATAACACCCTTGCAGGCGCGCTGAAGGCCTGAAGGAGGGAGATGAGGGGCCCAGAATAAAGTAGGGGGCGCTGATGAGATTTAAGGGGGCGGCGGTGATTTATAACTCTAGCTACTTCATATTTTTAAATTTAGTGTAATTTAAATCCTCCAACTTCACAACATTCATTTGTTAATTCATATTTATTGTATAATTTACCTATATAAACTCAATATAAAAATATTTATTATTTTTAATGCGTTTACAAACTATTGATAAAAATACTAAGTATACTCCCAAGTATCGCAAATAAGATCTTCACCTCCGAAACAAGCGCGGATACACCGTTGTTGGCGCTGTGAGCACGTCCACAACCATAAACACTGTAAAAAAAAAACTAGCTCTACGGTTATGTGCTCTTGGCTTATGAACAGTGATCGGATAATCAGATGCATATTTACCTAAAGTTTATTTTTTGCTATGATAGTATGGAGGCGGCTTTTAAAAAAAAACATATTTTTTAAATTTTAATCCCGGGATTTCAATCGCTTAGGAAATGTAAACATGGTGAGAAAACGACGTCTTTAGCAAGTGGTATTTTATTTTAAAAAACAACTACGGGGTTGCATATAATTAATAGGTAGGTAAGTATGTTCTTGAAGTTTATTTCAAGCTTCCCATCAGTTTATGAGTATGTTAAATGTAAGAAGAGTAGTAGACAGTACAACATACAGACATAGTAGTACACATGATTCAGCTCCATAATAAACATTAGATTTGTCTATTCTGAAATCCCGGGTTTTTTATATGAAATTTTCGATTTTCGATCAAAAAAAAATATTAAATTCTATAGTATATACATCAAATTTTGGTAATTCCGCAATCCCGGGATTGTTACGATTCAAATGTGCTCACCATAACTTAACACCACAATTTTAGATTTTAAATATGCAAGTTACAGTCGTATAATTTACAGAAATGATGGGCGACCTGAGTGTTGGGCTCTACGTCGCAACGCGCGCGCATCTCTCCCATCAAAAACCGAGCCGAAATAGGTGGAGAACATTTCGCATATTTGCGCAACATTTGAGGAACTAAATGTGCCCACACACATTGTCACGGGAATAGCGGATGAGTCTTTGTTGCTTTTGACATTTCTGAAGAAGTGCTTACCATTACGCTTGATATCAGATTCACCTGACTTTAAATAGGTCATGAGTAGCAGTCAGAAAGAAGGCATTTACAGCGAGCACGGAGCATACTAAAGCAGTTATAGTCCAGGGGCGGAAACCTCCTATTTTTAGGGTTCCGTAGCCAAATGCCAAAAATTGAACCCTTATGGTTTCGTCAAGTCTGTCTGTCCGTCCGTATGTTACAGCCACTTTATTCTAAAACTATAAGCATTACACAGTTGAAAGTTAGTAGGTAGATGTATCCTGTTAACCGCATAACGATTCTTATATAAAATAAATAAAAATAATGATATTTAAGGGGAGGCTCCAATATATGTAACTAAAACCTAAAATCATTTTTCGTTCAACCTATGTCTGTAGGGAGTCTATGGATAGATATTTTAAAATGAAAACGAGGTTTCTAAAACCATTTTCTCTAAAAGTCTAACGTTTAAAAGATAGACGCTTCCAAAGTGGTAAATTGGGCGTCCCCCCATATAACTTTTTAACTAAGCGAGTGTAAATTTTGAAAGAAAATCGTGATGTAGATCTTGACAGACTTTCAACAAAAATTGGTTTGAACGAGATCAAACTATGTAGTTGTTTTTAAGATGGCGCACATTTTCAATAACCGCAAATATAAATTTGTTATTCATTCAAATACTATGAAAACAAAATTATATTTGCTGTCAACAATATATTGTAGTATTTTAGCTAAGTGGAAGTAAGTAGATCTCTATTTCAGACAAAGTTGGCACGAAACTCTTAGTGTGTGAGTCCATGACGGCACATGACGTGTTTTTTATAAGTCATAGGTCCATGCTCTAAAATACCGATTCTCATACAAAGAATAAAAAAAAACATTTAAGGGGGGGCTCCCATACATGAAACTAAAACCAAAAAAAAAATTTTTGACAAACCCATGCGTGCGGGGTGTCTATGGATAGGTCTTTTATAATGACATGGAGATTTCTTAAACCATTTTCTTTTAAAGTCTAACGTTTCATAGCTAGACGCTTCCCAAGTGGTAAAATGGGCGTCCCCCCCATCTAACTTCTAAACAAAGCGAGTGTAAATTTAAAAATATATATATAATGTAGATCTTAACAAATACTTTCAACAAAAATTGGTTCGGACGGGATCGAACAAGAAGTTTTTGAGATATAGCACATTTTCAGCAACCGCAAACATAACTTTTTACTTCATACAAACATTTTTAAAAACAAAGTTAAATTTGCAGTCAACAAAATGTTGTGGTATTTTACTAAGTAGAAGTAAGTGGATTCAGTTAAAGTTGGCACGGAACCCTCAGTGCGCGAGTCCGACTTGCTCTTGGCCGGTTTTTAAGCACTCGCTTCGCTCGCGCATCAACTTTTACCATATTCTTGGTAAAAAAAACATCGTAAAAAATGTTTTTTGCGCTCGCTTTGCCCACGCTTCACCTTTTCTCATACATTTTAATTTATAAAATATCGCAAACATAAAGTTCTTCGAACTCGCTTCGCTCGCGGATCTCTATTTTTATCATGATGTTTGTGTTTGGTTTGAAAAGAGTCGCAAAAACCGTTTTTAATACGATTTAATAGACTTTTGAAATTGATCGATTGCCGAGATAAGCAACATACGCTACATCGTAGGCCCGCATGTTATTGGTAAGAAAAGCATCGAAAGCAATATATTTTCGGGCTCGCTTTGCTAGCACATCAACTTTTATCGTGCTTTGGCTTATAGAGCATTGTAAACAGATTTTAACGGGCTCGCACATCTCATTTTATCATTTTCTTGGTTTAAAAAGCATTGTAAACAAAATTTATGCGCCCTCCCTTCGCTTGCGCTTAACTTTTATCATGTTGAAATTTTAAAATTGCATGATTATTAAATTGCTCTCTCTGGTAAGAAAAGTTTCGTTTATAATAAAAGTTAAATTAAACTTCAGGCGATAATAAATGTTACAGTGGTATTTAATGTGAAAAAATCGGGAAGCGTTACGAAAAAGCGGAATATATAAGTAAAATTAGTTTGGGAACCTATGACGGTAGATAATTAACTTGCATAGCCTACCTAGGTCCAGGCAGCAAGTTTACTTACACGAGTTATTTAATATGACCTTAGATCATATTAATCTGAGCTTATGACCTCACCTTAAGGCTGGTTTGTACAGATTACAAGATCTGATTTACCCATAAGTACTCTTCATCCTTTATTCATTACCATCACTTAGTACGTCGGCCCTTATAGTTTAGCTATGTCCGTGTGTCTGTCTGACTACAGTTCAGAGCAGAGACCTGGGGCCCTATTTTTGAATCACTCGCTTCAAGATGGCGAGTGATTTTCGTTCGAAGATGAATTAAAAGTCATAGAAAAAAACTCGTTGTCAAACGAAAATCACTCGCCATTTCGTAGCGAGTGATTCAAAAATAGGGCTCCTGAGGTGGTACAACTAGAAAACCATTATTTGGCATGAGTATGTTATCAAATCTCCCCACCAAAAAAATAAAATTTTGAAAAATATATTTTATGGAGTACCTACTTACCTCTCATACAAGTAACACGGGGATATTTTTATTCTCTTAAAATCTATTTCTGCCATTTTCGTTGTCTATCTAAATGTCTCATTTACAAAACTGAATTTTCTCATTATAAAGTAAGTAAATTATGTATTCTTCATATTTTGCAAAGAAAAACAACGTGATACTTATATGTATTTGCAACAAACTGTGTAATGCAAAGCTAGACGATCAGAAAAGTTCCTAGGCACTGTATTCTCACTTACCTGGAGCTCTATTTTTGAATCACTAGCTTGGATATGGCGTGTGATTTTCGAAAACGAACTTAAAACCAACGAAAACCTAACAAAATATATACGTAAATACATACAAAATTAGATTATATTTTTTATTAAAAACCGTGCAACGATTACCAAATCCAATTTTTTTAGAGATGTCATGTTCGACAAAATTTAGTTTTTTTTTTGTATGAAACTATCCATAAACCCTTAAGGGATTCATACTATAAACTGCGTCTTCATCCACAAAAGTGTTAGTGCAAATTATATCTCTATAATTTCTCAATTTTCAAAAGAACCTTCTGGGAAGTATTAAACGGGCGTCGTTCTATAATAAATATTAAAATATCTTCTGTGTTCCCAGAACTCCCGAAATAAATTATCATTCTGTCTCTTTCAACATAAATAACTGAAATATGACTTCGGTAGTAGGTACGGACAACAGCACGTCAAGCTAAGCACTGCGTTATCTTTACTACTAGGACTAATTGACAACAAAAATTGGCAACGTAATGTGCGACTGCACCTTTTGAATAAAAACTCATCTTCAAATAATCTCATTTATTTTCATAAAATCACACATTCACACCGCACAATTTGCAATTCATTTATATTAAAGCAGTAGTTATAGTTAAGTAATGAGCACCTATCAGCCTTTTAGGTAATTATAGATCTAAAATTTTAAAGAAATACTCGACTTCTAATAGTCCATCTTCTGGTAAGTCGCTGCAATGTATGGCATTTTGAACCTTTGTATTTCCTAATTTGGCACGTAAAGTGTGTGGACGTAACAAGCGCGCAATTTTCTGAAAAATAATAAAAAAATATTACAATTACAAATCATATTTGTCTCCTAGATGTTTTCTTTACTCCTAGGAGGATAATATGATGTGGAGCATGGATATTTTGATGCAACGTCAGCATAGTACAACTTTAAAGTTTACACAAGATATTAAAAAGGAAAACCTTTAACGTCCCACTGCTGGGCAAAGGCCTTACCTCAACTAAGAGGTAGTTTGATCTATAATCCACCACGCGGGCTCAGTGCGGATTGGTGAAGGAGTGTTTGCAAGGCAAGCGACTAACCTTGCTGTCAGATGTTATCAAGTCGCCCATAGGGCATCTGAATAGGTTTAACGACTAATATCAACCGATATTAGCCGGATTTTTATAAATATAGATTTTTCACGAATTTCAACTTCACCACCTCGCACCGCAGCCACTCGTGCGCCGCCCGCGCCATTTTGAAAAAAATGAGTCAAATAGAACTTTATAGACGATATCTCCCAATCACGTGATTGCCAGATGACAAGTGAAGGCACATCTTTGAAGTAATTTTACACCAATTTATATGTATTTTTACCATGCCCAATAATCTGAACTTCAGCTAAATAGTGCCCCCTAAGAGAGGTAAACACCTACACTTATATTTATCGCAATTTGATTGATATTGATGGTGACGAGGTTTACATTTTTGACCGAATATCGAAATTCATGATTAAATTTTGTGAAATGTTTACAAAAGTTACACATAAAATGTATATTTGAAGACGTCATGGTCGTCCTCAAAATACACATTTTATGTGACAGACGACATCTTCGATAACATTTATTTTGACGGGTTCCCTCTATCTGGCAGAATCTTTTTGCTCCGAAAGTCACTTGGCATAACACACTTGGCATAATTTTCTTTAGTCGAATATTATTCAGGCAGAATTTTCTGTTAGCATAATTATTGTTTGGTCGAATATTTATATGCCCGAATTTACAATGACATACTTTTAAGATAGCAGAAATTTATAAGGCATAATTACCTTTGGCAAAATTTTACTTTGCATACTTTCGCTAAGCATAATGTTTATTAAGTACGATGTTTATTTGGCATAATTTGACTAGGCATACTATGAAGAAAGTAGAATTTCGTTTCGAATAATTTCACTACGCATATTGCTATTTCTTTTAAATAGTATTTAACCCTAAAATTGAATTAAAAAGTCATTAAGTTGTGGTACAAAAGTTAGTGACAGAAACGAATCGATGCAAAACCGACTCCACGCAGTCTTGTTTGCCCCACCCCTAGAGTGTAATTCAAAATCGCATAGGCGCGGAGGGGCGAGGCAGCCCGCGAGCTGAGGAGCAGGTGGTTTGAAAGCACGCCGCCGCGGCTGAGGCTGGCCGGCCAAGCCGGCCAGCAAGCCGAAGCTGCGGTGGTGAGCGAAAACCATCTGCGACGATAAGCTCGCGTGGGACTGCCGGAGCCCCGCAGCGCCGGAGCCGTGACAGAAACCATGCATGTTGCATGCTTGCTTGCATGCTGCATGCTTGCTTGCTGCATGCTTGCTTGCTTGCTTGCATGCTGAATGCTTGCTTGCATGCTGCATGTTTGATTTGCCATGCATGTTGTATGTTAGTATTGCTGAGATAGAACTACTTGGGGTACACAGAGAAATTAAGGTTTATAGGAGAATATTAAATATGAAAAACATGTCAAAAGACGATTCGGACTGTGAATTTTCTGCGATAGGATGATTCTGCCTATTAGTGACTATATATACGAATTGTATGCCACAAGACGATTCTATCTGTGAACTTTCTGCGTTAGGATGATTCTGCTTTAAGACTGTTATGGATATTAAATTGTTAAGAACGTCTAATAAATGAGTGAATGCTAATTGATGTTCTGCGAAAGGAAGTTTATGCTATTTGATGATATGCCGAATAAAATTATGACAATAAAAATTCTGCGAAACAAGGTAGACCCTATTTTGACAGATAGCGCTCAGCGCTCGGAGGAGAAGGGTGTGTCGCTCGTTGTCTACACTTTGTATCGTGTATGATACGATGTAATGATACCTACTAGCGATCCCCCGCAACTTTATGAACTACTAGTTTGATACTGTCCAAACTTATTTTCGTTGAAAGTATTTGTTAAGATTTAAATATATATTTATTTCAAAATTTACACTTGCTTAGTTATAAGTAAGAGGGACGACGCCCATTTTACCACTTTGGTAGCGTCTATCAAGCTATAAGCGTGGCTGTGACATACAGACGTACAGACGACGAAACTATAAGGGTTCCGTTTTTTGCCATTCGTCTACGAAACCCTAAAAATGTGTTACAAGAGTATCAATTAGACCATAGAGGAACCAAAAACGGAGGCCCTCAGGGTAGTGCCCTGGGCCCACTGTTGTTTTAGATATACCTACACATACAACGAGTAACGTCATATGCGCAAAACTGAAAAAAAGAATAGAAGCTTAAAGCTTTGCCGTCTGTTCATTAATAAGACAAGCCATCACGTGCGCAAAACCCGTCGAAACACGTAAACGAGCAATGGTTATAGTTCTTTATGAGCATACATAGTAATAATAATAATGTCTGTGGTAGATGGTAGTTAGATGCCACATTTTCCCTCCTCCACTACCTTTCCTGCATGCAAGGAGGCACCTTTTAAGTACAGGGCTAAGTCAGCTCTGATGAACAATCAGTACATCAGGTGCAAGGCAGATTCCTTTGTTAATAATCTAAAAAGTAGTGGTCCACTAAATACTGGAGTAGGTGTACAATTACTAACTAAAAGTTATTCGGCGATATAGCGTGTTACATAACACTTTACGATGCTCCTAGCTCTTACGCCAAAACTATTGATTTTACCTACGAGGAAAAGTTGTAGTATAACAAAGTTAAGGAAATGTTCTCGTGTTTGATTTCGGCGAAAACTGAGAAGATCGTTTTATCGTAAAATGAGTAAGAATGGTGATATCAAAAAAGTACTTCTAGCTAAAATTGCGGCGCGAGCGGCAGACGTACGAGGTGACAACGATAAAATCCGAAAAAGCACATATAAATTAAGAGGATCGTGTGCGCGCGAGCTTCCATACAAAAAGAGAAAACGTTTTCCACCCCTACGTTGTCTGATTTTGTCATTTTTAGAGTTCCGTAGCCGAATGGCAAAATCGGAACCCTTATAGTTTCGTCAAGTCTGTCTGTCTGTCTGTCCGTCTTTATCACAGCCATTTTATTCTATAAGCATAAGCGTAACTACAGTAGGGCCTCGGCCTCGGTAATCCGGACTCTCGCTTGTTCGGTGATCCGGCCGGACAATGGGATACGCGGGGGAGGCCCGGCGGCATGTAGGTGCGGAGGCTGTCATGAGCCAATGCGCCGTCAGTCTTTTGTTTATCGCCTTTCGTGTAATACGTAGTGACGTGATCCTCAAATAAGTGAGGCAGAAGCTCAAGAATTGGCTGCTGGTGGTGCCGTAAGCGAGTTACAAAGATATGAAGTGTTAACTGATGAGGAGATTGTGCGAGCGGCTATGTGTGAGGACGATGAGGAAGATGAGGACAATAGCGTTGAAATTCTAAAAATCACAAAAGTTGGTAATTCAGAGGCAGTAGGAGCTTTAAACACTGCTTTAAAATGGGCTGAAGATAACGAATTTGATAGGCACGAAGTTATGTTTCTCCGTCGACTTAGAGACCGGGCTTTCGAAATGAAGTGCGAAAATTATAAACAGAAGAGTATTACAGACTTTTTCAAGAAGAATTAACTAATGTTTTATTTTAACTTACTGATTTCCTAACATAGTTGTAATTTTGAACATGTACATTTTGTCTATATGCTATAATTTAAAAATTGATTAAAGAAACTAAGGTTAAACATGTGTTTTATTAACATTTAATATGGCATACTATAATCCGGACGCCTCGATAATCCGGAAAGGGTCTTGTTTTTGCCTCTACTGATTAACGAGGCCCTACTGTATTCACACTGTTGAAATTTGGAAGGAAGATGTATCCTGTTAACCGCTTTACGATTCTCTTTCTAAAACCATTACCTTTTAAAAAGTCTAACATTTCATAGCTAGATGCTTCCAAAGTGGTAAAATGGGCGACTCCAACCAATCAAGCCATAACTTTAATAAATCGAACACGTACAAACTTAATTTAGGGTGTATGAAAACGAATAACATTTGTTTCATTTTAAAATGGTTTACGGTTAAGAAAACGTTTTCGCCCGCAAACATGTTTCGACCGTTGGCGTTCAAAATGTAGGCAATTTTGTGCTGCGTTCCGCCTGCACACGATGATCTTCTTAAACTAATTTTTAAAAGGTCCAGAAAGCTTTCCAGGCAAAACTAATAATGTCATGCAAAAAAAAGGGAACTATAAAGAAAGATAAAATTCACATACAGGATCTGATGGGCCAACTAATTTCCTGAATTCAACAGCACTGTTGAGTGTTTTATCCTTTGATACAATCTCCATGGCTACACAAGGTCCACTCGATAACTCTTCAACCATGCCCTATAATGAATTTACAGTTACTAAATGTTCTTGAAATCATTTTCAATCTTAATTTATTATTTGTGATGATAAATACTTTATACTCAGGTATAATTCCTTTGTACACTTCATAAAATTCAGCAGCATTTATATTCTCCACAATAAACATGTTGAGTGCTGTTACTTCAAAGCCTCCTTCATCAATGGCTTCCAGAGCAGCACCAAGTTTCCCTTCTCGGATCGCATGGGGCTTCACTATGCACAGTGTGCAGTTTGACAGAGTAGCTGTTAAACGAAGCCTTGTAGAATGCAATGGTGGTGGAGGAAAGAAATATTCTAAGTCCTGCGAATAAAAACCAAAAACATATGAAGTTATAGATATAATTGAAATTAAAAAGTACTCATTATAACAAAACTGCATGTGACTTACATGTAAAGCATTATCAGGGTTGGCAGCAGCATGAACACAATTTCTTACAGGGTCAGTTCCATACAAAGCTCTAATAGTGCCTGGAGCAGCCTTGTGAGGATCTCCATCACCCAAGATTTTTAAACACAGAGATACCGCATCTTTGCCAACCAATTCTAATCCATATACAAGTTGACCGGTCAAATACTCCATCAAAAATCTAAAAATGTGCAATACCCACACATAATTAATCTGTCAAACTTATTTCTTTAGAACATGAAATCTTTGAATACTATCTAATAATTACAAAAATACTTACGGGAAAGTTGGATGTGAAAGCATAGTCCTATAAATAGCATTGATATCATCAGGAGTAAGTCTAGCTTTTTTCATACGTGTGATACGCAGGCCATGTTCATTGAATTGCGTTAGTATTTTTCCTGCTGTTTTCGTGGGTATAGGCTTAATCATAGCAAAAGTCCTGTTGTTAAAAATAAAATTGAACAGATAATTTTAAATGGTAGAACTTAAGTATATTATCCACTGATTTTGGCAACAGTTTTTTTTACTATTTAATTTTATAGTCTTTCTGTTAAATTTCAGCATCAACAAACACATTGTTTTTTTACAAAAAAAAATGAAATATCAATATTTGTATGTTTGTATGGGTTTTTACTGCAGAGATTATTTTTAAGACAAATTGCCTTTTAACTGGACTGAACTTATACTGCTTTTTTTTACTTTCATCAAAGGAGGAGTTCTGCCCTAGTGGTATTGTGCCTTAAACTTATGGACAGAGGGCTTTTTTACAAGTTTTACAAAGTTCTGACCTAATCTAAGCAATTAGTTTTTGCTATTATTTGATGTATGGCGAGGGCTCCGCATTCGAACCCTTCCTGGAGGAGCTCCCCCTACCTCCTCATTTTTTTGTGAAAAAACAATGGTGTTGATGCTGTCAAATTATTTGTATTGATTAATAGTGAACACTTACACTTGCATATCTTTGTGCAGCTTTCTTCTTGTGTCTTCACAAGCAAAGTCAACTATTTTAATTAGACGGCCTAAAATATACAGTGTGCAACCAATGTAAAAACTATCTAAAGTAATTCCATTCACTTTGACTCTCCTGACGAAGGTCTTGCGATTTTTAAGATCAAACATTTCGAGAGTGTCATCCGTTGGGTAGTAAAATACATTATAGCGTCGTATGAGGCTTGCTTGATTATCATACCATTCGCCAATAAAAGAATATTTGTCTTTGTATGCTCCTTCCTATAGATAGAAAATTGAGAAAAATATTTATTATTTTAAATATTACTAAACACTATTAAACTCTGTGTGATGATTGAATTGAATTTATATTCATTGACAAGGCCTGAAATGAAAATATGTATATACTTAGTTGATTTATTACCATTGCAAAAGAAAAACCGAAAGTAAAATATATATTATTTCTTTGTAACGGTGTGTATGAAAATATTTAAATAATCACTTGTTGTTTTTATATCGTTTTCGTTTTACTTTATGATTTCAAACTTATGTAAACAACAAACCGACAACAACAAACAAAACCGCAAGAACTTGGTGGTTTTGAAAGTTTGACACTGACACTGACATTGTGTTTTTTTCTCACATTCACATAACTGGGTTGAGCAGGCAGGCAAGGAGCCAATCAAAGGCAAAGAAAACTCACTATATTATAGGGCTACTATACTGAGAGCAGGTGGAGCAAGTAACAGAGTCCTTCCCCTCTAGAAAAAACGCTGGCAATAATGTATTGATATATAATAGAACTACTTCGTCGCGACTGTTTGGCAGACGCTGTTGCGAACTGTCGCAACACTCGCAACTAACAACTCCACAGCAAGGAATAAAGATTTTTTTCTCAAAAAACACTCATCTAAAGTAAATTCTCACGTTCAATATAATCAACACTTTATCGAAAAATATTTGTGTTTTCAATTTGTCGTTATTCGACAAGATACATAAATCAAGATCAATTTTTTAAAGTACTCCTACGTTAAAAAAATGATCTTGGCTAGTGCGGTGATAATAACGTTGTATAATTTACTTAGTAATTAAATTAGCCAGAGTAAAATTATAATATTAAAACATTCTATACTAATTCAGGATTGCATTTTTTCTGAAAGATCCTTATCAGTCAGGAATAAGTGAAGAAGAGTTTCTGGGCGAAAAATCTGGCGTACCTACTATGCATACAAGTACAATCTGCTCCGAACATTTTGAAACAAAATGCCTAATTTAACTACATGTTTCGTATACTTTACTTATCTTTTATACATACTTTCTTTCAAAGATCACTTAATTATACAGAAAGCATCTTTAGTGCTTAAGCATAATATTTAGATTTTACCGGAACCGCCTGCTACTCAAACTTCCCACTTGCTTACTAGTTCAAAAAGATTACATTACTTTTTGAAAACTTTACTAACATTCAATTGTAAATACGAGTATTACAGGTTTTACTAGAATCCCCTACGCCACACATTTGCCACTTGCGTACTTGGTTTTTTGTATTATTTTTTATAGGCAGCATATTATAATTTGTAGAGTATCAAACCAAAAGAGACGTTGGTTTTTTACCCTCAGCTACCTCATCGAGTTGTGGTATTCAATCACACATCGCACGTCATCTAAAAAACTGCCATAACACAGAAAAAGTGTGTTTTTAGTTATTAATGCAGTTTTTTCCGCTTTCAAATTTCTTTCTATGTAAAAAACAGCCGTATGCTGTAGCATGAAAAAAATATACTAGATGGCGCAATTGTCCGTTTTCACGGGAGCAGGAATTTGCATGACTCACTCACGAAGAATGCCGTATACATACTTGCCAACAGTGGACGTGTATTATTGATCGTGAAATCTGTCTTAACCTGTCTTGAGGCTGTATTTAGGGTAAGTTAATTTTAAATTCCATAAACACAAAGAGTGTAAGACTGCCATAAGTCATAACAAATAATACCACAATTAAGTTCATGCATTATTTATTAAAAAAATTAAATGTGATTCAAAACAGTGTAACATTACAGTTTACGGCATTATTTTACTCAAAATTTCAAGTAACTTATGTTTTATTTGTCGACAAAACAGGTGAATCCTAGGTTGTGTCACTTTTTTTTTCTTTTTATTTGGCAAAAACTTGTGCAAACTGATTTAAAAAAAGAGTCACGAAATAGGTAATACCTGTTTTATCCATTCCAGTTTTAAAAGTTTTAAGTTAAACTTGCTTAGTATTCTGTAATATTGTAGGTTATGGCCGTTTTGTATAGAAACTTCTTTAAGTTTACTGTTTAGTAACGAAGTGTATTGATTGCGTACAACGTTACCATTTCATCACCATTTCATTTCATCTTTCTCTCAATCTCACAAAGGACTGATAACAGAACCTTGAGGCAAGCCTTTCCAGACTTGTCTAGGGGAAAGAGGAGCGTTCTGGCTTCGAATTAGGATTACCTTGTGTACAACCGCCAGGTTGACAGGTCACAGTCGAGGGAATGGTAGGTTGCTTTGCTAAATAAAAGCCAACTTCGCAGACAACGGTTTATTGTCACAACAGATAGTCAACATAAGTTACATCCAATTTACTATATACGAGTGTAACCAAAAACTTCGTTAGTGCAATTTAACGAGGAATAGCGCCATCTGTTGCTACATTTTAGAACTAACTTTACTTAACTTTTACTAATTGATCTTACATCTACTACCCGCCAAGGACAAATTGATACATTTAGTCCATAAAAAAAATTAAAATATGTGATAAAACTCATAAAAACACCATATCCATTTAAAATATCAATTTACCTTGCAAGGTTAACAAAAACTTTAAATTTATAACAAACTTTAAAATGTGTTAAAACCGAGTAGAATGTATAACTTAACATGATAAAAATCTTTGTAGGCACAAAATGTTACTTTAAATAAAAGTTTGACACTTTAAAACTAAAAAACATAATAAAAATAAAATAAAAATCTAACAAGTAACAAATGTAAAAGTAACACAGTTTAACCTATTTATATAAATTTCATTAAGTAGTTATTGGTAAAACACTCAATTTATTTGTAGGTTTTGCTTTTGACTGTGACTACCCTCGCAATTCCGTCACGCCCCGGATGTTCATCTACAATTTTACCATATAACCAGTTCCAGAAATCTTCTGCAATACGCTACGACTCGTACGAGTTTCTTTAGTTTCGAGAACTTTTCAAATAAATCTTCTTCCTACTATTGTTTGATGAACTCTTACTGCTTCTGTTTCAGTCGTCAATTCCATGGGCTTCTCACACTTCACATTCTCGGTCATTAAAAAGGCCGGACCGTTTAACCATAATGATTTATTTTTCAGATCAGACGGAGAAACACCTCTAGATGGACAGTCTGCTGGGTTTTCGTGAGTGCTAACGAGACTTAGGCGATTTTTTAAAGTTTGCCAAAGCCTTATAGCCATATTAGCCTTAACAATTCTTTTTTGATTGTCCATTTGAACCGATAATTCAGCCTCCATATTTAAAAAATATAGTAAATCTGATGTAAATAAAAAAAGTAACTGGACAGTTAATAAAAAAAAAGCTGAGTAAAAATTTAACGTTTTAACAAGTGTAATTAAAAAACAACTGTAACGATTTCAATAAAAATAAACTAAGTTCATGCAAAATTATTTAATTTTTTTCTAAGTGTTTGACATTAAAAAAACTTAAACTAAAATCGGGCATTGGTTCCCCGTATTAACCAAATTTTCTTAATTATTCTAAGTCCCTTAACTAACTTAAAATTATTCTTAGTCCAATATCTTCATACAACTATAATCACTAAATCTTCAAAGTTAATTCCTTCTAAGACATATGGTTCAATTTCCTTGTTCAAAATCACCAATCACTGAGATATATTTTTTAAAAGTTATTTTCTGATTTGACATAAAAATATAAACGCACTCACAGTTTCTCCTTTGCACTCACTCGTGGCGTGATGCCTGACGTCACTCGAACTGGATCTGACGTCACCCGGGCCGTGCCGCACCGGAACTTGATCTTGACGTCACCTCTGCTCTGCGCCACCTAAAGTCCCCAGCCGGATTCACCACCAAGTCTGGACCTTCTCTGCAGCGGCACCACTCCTCAGGATGCTACTCCTCCACCAGATCAGAGTACCACTCCTGGTATCACCACACTTGAACTTCGCAGACAACGGTTTATTGTCTCGACAGATAGTCAACATAAGTTACATCCAATTTACACTATACGAGTGTAACCAAAAACTTCGTTAGTGCAATTTAACGAGGTATAGCGCCATCTGTTGATACATTTAGCTTAACTAACTAACTAACTTTACTTAACTTTTACTAATTGATCTTACATCTAGACATCATCGTGTTACAGATGATTCGGGTCAACTTCTCTGGGATACTCAGCTGTTGCAACTTTTGCCTAAATACAGGAAGAAGAACGTCGTAGGCGAAAGCAATGTCCAGGAACACTCCTACTAAGTATTCTTTGTCTTTTATAGCACATCGGATGTATGTGGTTAGAATAAGCATCGGATGTATGTGGTTAGAATAACCTAAGCAGGTTATCGAGTGTACTTCATCCCTTACGGAATCCGAATTGAGACATTGCCAGTAGATTTTGTGCCTCTATAAACCACTCCAAACGATTCCTTACCATGTGCTCCATAATTTTTAACAAGGTAGAGGATAAGGCAATGGGCCGATACGAGTTGGGGTTGGAGGGGTCCTTATCAGGCTTTGGAATAGGTATATCAATCTGCTGTTTCCAGGAGTCAGGAACAGTATCCAAGTCGATAAAGGAGTTAACTAATGGAAGGTAGTATAATTTTGCGCTATCGGGAGACTTTATGAAAAAGGAGTACGGAATTTCGTCCGGACCCGGAGAAGAATCGCGGAGGCCGCTTAGGGCACATAAAAGCTCGTCGAAAGAGAAAGGGGCGTCTAATTTATTGGAGGAAGAGAAGACCTGACCGATATCAAAGGGGAGACAATCTGAAGAGGGTACAAATGAGTCATTGGAGGAAATGTTAATAATATTGTGGGCCTGACGGAATCTCTTAATTTGCTTCCATACCATACCAGGTGTTCTCAGAGATATGCTCTCGCAGAACTTGATCCAGCCGCATTTTTTTTTGCACCTTTTTATAGGATACTGATGGTTTAGGGCCGGATGATTGAGTTGGAGATGGAGAAGGGGCATATGAGGATTTCGTAGTGTCTGCGTAGGATTTGCGGACAGATAGAAATTGGGAAGCTGCCTTATTGTACGATATGTTGTCTTACGACATCGCAATCTTTATAGATTTTTTGTCTTAAGTGCTCCTGGCAAGATTTGTTTGATGCGTAATGGGAGCCCGAGCATAAGATGCATGTTGCATTATCTTCAGGGATATTGCAAGTATCGGAGCAATGGGATTGAAAGCATTTAAAGCACCTGGGTTGAGATCGGGACTGAGCTTTAAGGTGCTCAAAACGGCAGCATTTGAGACACTGTATGGTGGGAAGTTGGTATGTTTCTACTGGTATTGAGGTATGGTAGCAGTATACTCTTGGGGATAAAATTTGTCCTCTAAATGTTACTACAACTGATTGGGTGGGGATTCATGATGGCTGACCGTTGCTGGTGACCTTGCGGTTAAGTCGTCTTGCTTTTATTAAAATGCCACAGCCATCAGGAGTTGTCAACCTTTCTGCCAACTCCGCCATTGTCATATCCGTAAGGATACCTCCTATGAGACCCATACGCGTTACGCTGAAGGTGGGTATCGAAGCCGAATATTTGTATAGTTGTAGAATTTCATTGGACAGGAAGTTATTCGCGTCGATGCTTGAAGTGAATTCCAAAGAGATACGGTTTCTACCTATTTTTTTCACTCCATCCTTAACAACGTTTTGGATTTTATTATTAACCAAAAACTTACCGAATTTTATGGGTTGAATATGTGTTCCAGGAGTAACCCCTGTCTCCTCTTTTGATACGTGAACAATAAATGGCCCTTTCGAACCAAAAGCATACGGAGCTAGTCATTAGCTAGCTCCGTATGCTTTTGGTTCGATTACGACTGAAGGGTGGGTGTACACCGGTTGACTACTGGGAGACAAAGCTCGCCGGTTGACCTCTTAGCGGGTTCCTCAGGAATCTCTGAATCTTCTAAACGTCTTTAAGTTCCAGACCCCGATTGCGTGAACACGGGTGGAGAAATTTCGGGAACTGACAAATCCATTGGCGACGGGGGCCGGTCTGGGGGATCAGGAGGAATGTTATGCATTTTAGCTACTTACCTGGTGAAATGGACCCACCACCAACTAACACAGATAACTAGGCTTAAATTACGCAAACCGTGAGAGTTTATACTCAATCAGAGAATTAATAGTGCACAGAAATTCAACAACACGTGCCGCCGCAACCAAACGAGAAACGGAAGTCCATTTTGGTCTATGTTATTAAAAATCAGACAGACAGCTGGTAAACTTATGTTCGTCGCCACAAAAGAAAGAAGAAGAAGAAAATCAGAGCATACCTAATTATTATTCTTTAATTGCTGCTCTTTCTTCTGGTGCTAGCATTTTTTTTTAAAATAAATAATTCTTTATTTCAAAAAGAAGTTACAGTCATGAACTCATAATTCATATCATCACGGTCTACAATACAACTAAAACTAAGTAATTCTGTTACAAAAGTATTACAAAGCATCTGCTACCGAACTAGAATAGCTGTATCCTGTGTTTCGGTATACAGCGCCTCTTACCTCGGCTAATATCATACATACATATTTAACTAAAAGTAAGTTACCAAAAACAATCAAAAAATGAATAAACAAGCCTCAGAATAAGTAATTATACATTTTCTTGTCTTAATTTCTAAATCTAAGATACAATTTGGTTTGATAGTCCTCTCTGTGTGTAAGAATGAGTGTATGTAAGAGGTTGTGTAAAATGTACGTGTAATCTATGAAATTGAATTCAGGTGACACAATTCTCTCAATTTTGAAAAATCATAAATCTATAAGTTTAGAAGCAGCAATAGTTTGACGTATGAAGTATACTAACAGCAAGCTACAATCAAATTTTCAGTCTCAACATAGGGTTTTGACATCAGAAAGCGAGATACTGAAATATTCAGTATTTTATTAACTTTGTTGTACGTGATAGGAGCTAAGAAGGGAAAGAATCTGTGGGACCACATGGTTTTTGTCATGGCGGGCCGTTCACAAACAGTATACCATCTGCGCTTTTTTACAAAATCCGGGGAATACTCCAGCATCGAGTGTCGTTTTATTATTAAATTTAAAAGAAATAGCTGACGAACTGTTTATACTTCTGTATATTGATATAAGAGGTCTGTTGGAAATAGAAATTGTTTAAAAGTGCATATTTTAAGAATGGCTCTTTGTGCTATCTCTAGCTGTTTATGAGTAGTTTTGGAACTCCTCCCCAGGACGATATGCAGTAATTTAGTATTGACTGACACAAAGCAAAGTAAATTCATCTCAGGGTAATAGGTGGAACCACATGTCTCAGAGTTTTAAAAACATACAGCAGTTTTCGAACTCTCTTGGTAAAGGTTTCTATATATTGCTTGAAGCTTACCTACATGGTTATCTATTATTATCCCCAAGTATTTTGTGGAATCAACACGCTCCAAGGGAATACATTGTCAAAAAGGTCCAAGGCTAAAAACGGAACAGCTATGTGCAAGAAGATTTAAATTATGAGTATAATTTCGAATAGAGAAAGCCACATACTTCGTTTTATTAGTATTTAATGTTAGAATATTGTTTTTAAGCCATTTTGTTACCATGTTAAAGCCATTTTGAGCCAACCTATAATGTCTCATTCCAGGTTTTAGCAGCAAAAAGTAGCGCTGTATCATCAGCTTACGAAATGACTCTTCCCGGAAAGGAGTTCAGAGACAAAAGATCATTTATAAATAATAAATAAATAAATAAAGTTTATTTCACAAAAAAGGTTACATTGACTTATACAGTGACCGAAGCGCCCTTTTAAGCTTAAAAGCCTGTATCAGGGAGCAACGCTCTTCCATTACTAAGGTCGTTATCAGTATACAGTAATTTAAAGAACAAGATAACAAAAGTATCAAAAATTAGAATTAGTAGGTTAAACTTTTATTCATAGAAATTATGTGTGTATATTAATGTTGTGTGTGTATGTGTGTGTATCATCATAGGTTTTGTTTTCTATAGACCAAAAAGAGGGTTGGTCCCAAAATACTGCCTTGTGGCAAACCGTATGAAATAAGTTGTGCTGATATGTGAATCAATTTTTGCCCTTTGGTATCTGTCTCTTAAATAATCGGCTAAAAGATCCTTTTGGGTGCCTCTGATACCTATTTTTTCCAACTTGTTTAAAAGGATGGGGATCGAAATCGTGTCAAATGCCTTTGCCAATCAATAAGGGTAGCCAGTGCAAGAAAATCTCCCTTGGTTCAAGGAATTTATTTATTAAGGACTTTTATTTATTACCTTATATTGTTTGCCCGACCAAAACAAATGGGACCAATGGGAACAGATATAAATAAAATAGTACAATTCATGATTGTTTATATGATGCGATGACCCGTCTGGTGTAGTGGTCGAGAAATCGCCTACTACGCAGCGGGTGCGGGTTCGATCCCTGCACAATACAAATTTTGTGTGTAGAGTTTTGAGAGATTAGAGTGTAGTGAAATCTTGGGGAGATTTCACTACACTCGATCTGGTAACCGCATTTTTGAAATTGACCACGTTAGTTCTGATTTGCCTTTGGCAAAAAAAAAAAATCGATCGAAAAAAAAGATCGATGTCGCGCTGTATTTTTTATTCCTTGCTTTGGAGTTGTTTTTTTGGCTCGCGCGGTTTGCAAAGAGTTGTTTGTTACGACATTTTTCGAGTGCGTCTGTCAAAAGGTTGCGACAAAGAAGTTTTATTATACATCAAAACTTACTGGTTTTCAGCTAAAGGGGAACACCGTCTATACGGGGCCGTCCTCATTGTAAAACAACCAACAACCAACCTATACCTATACATTCGAAGGGTTATTCCGATTTCCCACACAAGAACCACTACTTCCACTACCAACTAGAGTGGAAATCGTTTTATTTTATCCATATAACGAAAAAATCAAATTTTGCCAAATCCACTGATCATGCTAAATAAGATTACATTGTACAGTCGACAGCACATCAGGCTATTTACTTTTAATGCAAACTTACCCTTATTACAACAGCATAAGATAGCGCCGTGTTTAGGTACCTTGACGTACTGTGTTGTCCGTACCTAATGTTTTTTGGCAAATTTATCCTTACGTCATGATGAAAGTCAAATTCAAGACATAGTATTTCTCTATGTTGGCAAACCTATCCTTACGTCATGATGAAAGTCAAATTGTAGACAGTATTTCTCTATGTTCAAGACTGTCAGATCGATATTTTGTTGTATATTTTGGATTGTTTATTTTATTGTAGGTTTGTGACTGTGCTACAATCTCGTCTCCATAATATAGGATAATTTGAATGTTCTGCATTAATATAGGATTTCAAGAAAATGGTGAGTAGGCGTGTTTGGTGATCCTCCGTCCTCCTTCCTATTGCGCCACATGCGGAAACTCGAGGAGGATTTGGCAATGGTATAGGTACCGTCGTAATTTCCAAAAAAAATGCACGTGATATTGCGCGACAACAAACAAACCTAGTAAGCATCGTAGTACCAACACCCCCCCCCCCCCCCCCCCCCCCTCCTAGTACTGGTAATAATTAATGAATGATTTTATTCACCACACATGACTAATACTTACTTCCACTAGTAATCACACCATTTCTTATGCCCGAGTGTAGTACTTAGGCTCAGATAGAAATTTCCCTTATAGGTAGGTAACTTATGTATTTTTTTCAGGTTTTCGATTATTTCGACAAGTATACATTCCTATGTGAAATGTATGACGAAGACGCTGACGAAATCATGGAACTAGTTTTGAATTTCTTCCCGTTTGATAATGCTGTTCAGATTATCAATTCTAAAAAGGGTAAAAATTTGCTGCGGCGTGTGCAGTTGCCTACCCTTAGCCTGGAAATGCTGCAAATAGGAAACATTGTGAACATATTCTCTAAACTACTTTATATTGTTGATTGCGCACCAGCAACCCGAAGATCGCTATTTAATAATGTGCAAAGGTATGTTGCAAGCTGAACAATCGTATCTTGAGCAGATCGTATTGTATTGTATTAATTAATGAGCAGTGACCCAGCAAGAATAACCACTATCTAACTAGGTATATCTTAAAGATCTACCTTCCTTTATATTTCTCTTACTCAATCCCTTACAACGTCATGATGCTTTTGTAGATCGATACATTACCTATATACCTCGTATGCTCATAAGTTTTGCAACAATCTTTGTTAATGGCTGGCTTCTCTTTACTTCTTTATTTTGAATTTGGAATGTTCAATGTTTTAAAATAGGTATTTTCAACACTCATGTGTCATATTTTATTATGTTAAGGATGAAATAAATATCTTCTCCCATTACGCTACTTGTAGGGTACGATACTCGAGTATAATACTAGTTGGATACATGTTCGCTACGCGACGCTCACATATTATCATCATCATCATCATCATTCTCAGCCAAAGGACGTCCACTGCTGAACATAGGCCTCCCCCACAGCTTTCCACAGCGACCGGTCACTAGCGGTCTGTATCCAGTTTGATCCTGCGATCTTTTTAAGGTCGCCCGTCCATCTTGTTGGTGGACGTCCTATGCTGCGTCTTTGGTCGAAGGGTCTCCAATCCAGAACTTTCCTGTCCCAACGGCCATCAGTTCGTCGCGCTATGTGCCCTGCCCATTGCCACTTGTGCTTGCTGATTCTCAAAGCTATGTCCGTTACCTTAGTTCTTCTACGTATCTCCTCATTTCTGATTCGATCACGTAGAGAAACACCCAGCATAGCTCTCTCTATCGCTCATTGTGTGATTTTGAGCTTCTTTATGAGGCCCATAGTTAGTAGTTAGTTAGTAAATATGGAAGTCCCTGCGACACGACATCCGTTGCTTTAACACTAATAGTGTTAAAGAAACGATAGAGCGGAACCAAGGCTCCAAAGTGTTTGCAAGGAACATGTCTATTGGGCACAGCTTGTTGACGAAGCTTAAGACGGAGGATGGCAGTGTAGCGTCGACGAAAGCAGAGGTTTTGAGGGAGATCGAAAAGCTCTATGGGCAGTTGTACACCTCAGTTGCCAAACCCGTTGATAGTTCGGTCAGAGACCCACGAGCTATCCTGACCCGACACTTTACCGAAGACATCCCGGAAATCAGCCTCTACGAGATAGGATGGCCCTTAAACAGCTCAAAAACAACAAGGCACCTGGCGAGGACGGAATCACAGCAGAGCTTCTGAAGGCGGGTGGAACACCGGTACTTAAAGTCCTTCAGAGACTCTTTAATTCCGTGCTGCCGTTTTCAAGGGTCATCACGAATCGTCTCGCACGTAGGTTTGATGACTTCCAGCCTCCCGAACAAGCTGGTTTCCGAAAAGACTATATTACCATAGAACGCATCCATACGCTTAGGCAAATTATACAGAAGTCAGAGGAGTATAATATGCCTTTATGCTTAGCGTTTGTGGACTATGAGAAGGCCTTTGATTCGATCGAAACTTGGGCGGTGCTTCAGTCTCTGCAGCGGTGCCACATAGACTATAGGTTTATAGAGGTGTTACAGTGCCTTTACAATAACGCCACCATGTCGGTCCGAGTACAGGAGCAGAACACGAGGGCAATTCCACTGCGGAGAGGTGTGAGACAGGGAGATGTTATATCTCCGAAACTGTTCACAGCGGCATTGGAAGACGCCTTCAAACTTCTGGAATGGGAAGGAGTCGGCATCAATCTTAATGGCGAATACATCACACACCTCCAATTTGCCGATGATATAGTCGTTGTGGCAAAGATGCTGGACGATCTTGGCACTATGCTCGAAGACCTTGACCGAGTCTGTCTGAACATGGAGAAGACGAAAAATTATGTCGAGTTCCTTGTTGTACCCACTTCAGTATCCATTGGGAGCTCAACTCTCGAAGTTGTCGACGAGTACGTCTACCTGGGACAAGTGATCCAATTGGGTAGGTCCAACTTCGAGAAAGAGGTTAATCGACGAATCCAACTCGGCTGGGCAGCGTTCGGGAAATTACGCAAGAGTGTCTTCTCATCTCATCTACCTCAGTGTCTAAAGACGAAAGTCTTCAATCAGTGTGTGTTACCCGTGATGGCATACGGATCCGAAACATGGTCTTGCATATTATGCTTCTGAAAAATTACTAAATTCATCATTTGTGCAAACTCGTTTTTTGTAGACGGACGTTATGTCGAGCGACTCCAGTGACGAAGAAGCTCTTGCAGTTTCTGTTTTATAGAAAAAGAAGACGTCAACGCAAGAGTAGTAAAAACTGGATTCATCCATATATTGAAAGAAACATAAATTGTAGAGTTTTTGTAGCCGCACAAGAACTACAACATGATGATATGAAATTTTTATCTTTCCGAATGTCTAAAGAGACCTACTTGAATCTTGTTACATTAAGTATTATAACCAGCTATACATCTACGAAATTACTAAATTTAGAGAATGTGTCAGTGCGGAAGAAAGGATTCTGATAACCCTTTGCACATGCACAAGCATGTTCTTCAACTTAATATTTGTTTTTTGCTCCGTCGCCATCTTGTCGAAACGCGCGAGACGCGACGCACAAGCGACTAAGGCCCTTCTCCCATTACGATACGCCCGCACGACTCTAGTCTCGGAGACTAGTCGCCGCGAAGTATCTCACATACATTTATATGGAGACTCTCACACTACTATACTAGTATTCTACGCGTTCGCGGACTAATCTCGCGATACCCGCCGTGTTGGTCGCTCGCTCAATCTTGCTGAAGTTAACGTAAATAAGATTTATGAAAAAAAGATTATTCTTTGGCAAGGACAATTAATTATACCAAAATCTTTGCGATTGTAAGTACTAACGTATTTACATCGCGGCCATCCTGGAAAAAGTTCAATAAAAGCATTAGCGCATTTTTACGTAGACGAAGACATAGACAATTTTATCAAGCAATGTAAAGGTTGTCAAATGTCAAACTAATCGACCGCATAATACAGAGCTTCCCGTTTACTCATAGCCGATACCAGCCCCCTTACTCTGGACACAAAACCCGATCCAATGAATATAGCCATTCTTGTCACACGCGTACACGGCCTGGTATGAGTGACAGGGATGGGTATGTTCATTGGATCGCGTTTTGTGTCCAGAGTAAGGCCACAGAGCAAGTATGGGAAAGGATTCATATTGACTTTGCTAGACCATATGAAAATTCTTATTGGCTTGTTGTTTGTGATGCGACGATGATGTTGTTGTCCAAATGGGTTGAAGTTAAACAAATGAAAAACATAACCACTAAAGATTAGTGTGTAATTCTGGACGACATATTTGTGACGTTTGGATTACCTCAAATGATTGTTCGGAACAATTTGAGGTTGCACGGAAGAAGCCTCCCCGCGGCCCATCCTAGAAGCAGCTAGTCACCATAACGGAGTGGCTAGGCTGACTAATTCTTTCACTACAATGGCAAATCTACAAACACCAAAACAAAGGTTCTTTTCAGACCCAGCAGTCACAGTGTTTCCATCAATATCGAGGGCTTTTCTAATGTAAAAAGCAGACCGCCTTAAAAACTTCTGTGACCAAACCAAGTGTCACGTACTATGTGTACAATAAACACACAGAGACCAAAATAGCCCGCGCCCCGAAATCCTAGGCATGAAACTAATCTCAGAAGTACCACACTCAAATCACGTAGCGCTGTGTTCATAAAACCTGACCTGATTGTTAAATCAGCTTCCGCACAACGAACAGTGAACAACACAGAAATAATCAGCTTAGACCTCGGAAACTGCTCTGTCACCTCAGTATACAGTCCACCGGGTGAAGTATATGTATGGAAGCTAAGGCGAGTAGATGCTCATTTACAGACAAACCCAATACCACGTACTAAAGGAATTGGAGAGCTAATCTATTGTGACATAGGAGGTCCTGTCACACCCATAAGCAAAGATGGTGAGAGAAATTACCTGACAATAATTGATGTACAGGACGGCGTCTAAATGTTAAATAGTATACATTTGTTGTTAGATCTATAATTTGTAAAATCGTTTATTTGTTAGTTTTGTTTAAAACTTATTGTGAATATTTGTATGTTAATAAATAAAGTAACAGCCGGGGGTATAGGAAACACATTTAGTAGGCACACACCCTCGTATAGGCTAGCGAGGACTAGAAGAATCATAGGGAAATAGGACGCGGCTCTCTTTACGGTATTGCCTTTTTTAATCAAAATATAAGCCCGCTCTATTTCCTTCTCTTTCTAATCATGAGATGGCACGCGGCTTTCCTTACGGTAACGCCTTTTGACCGCGAATATCACGCGCGGCCATCTCCCCTCTCTTTCTGATCGTGAGATGGCACGCGGCTTTCCTTACGGTAATGCTTTTGACCGCGAATATCACGCGCATGCTATTTCACCTCTCGCTCCCACTGACTTCCTGCTCGCACATTTGGACACAAAATTGTATAAAAGACGGGCAGAAACACGTAGAAAATGAGTTCGACGAGTCCACGAGCCCCACCAGCCGCAGCTAGAAGAACCATCTCTCCTAAGGAACAGGAAGAGCCCTAGAACACAGAAGAAAGAACATTCAAGAAAGAACATTCTAGGAAGAACACATTGGAGTTCGATCCAGCAGCGGCTAGAAGAAACATCTCTCCTGAGCAACATAGGAAGAGCACACAAGAAAGAACATTCAAGAAAGAACGTTCAAGAAAGAACACTGAAGAAAGAACATTGAAGAAAACACTTGGAACAATTAACGGCCACCTCACCGTACACAATACAGTCCACATTAGAACATTGGGTTGGCTGTTACTCTGAAACCTGACATAGGAGTTTCTCATTTACGCGTCCAACATCAAGACACAAACGGGCGACCGACCGTCTGACTTCGCACCAAATCCAGCTCCGTGCCGTGTTATCCGGCACAATTGATGATCATTCACACTTTATGGAAGTACATTTGCTCCAGACAAAAGATGAAGCAAAAAAAAAATATCATTCATTATATAAAAAGAATGAATAATAATGGTAGCAGTGTGAAAAGAATTAGAACAGACAAAGTAGAGAATTTTTAAATGAAGACCTAAAAAAAATTTACAGAGAAAATGGTATTATACAGGAAACCACTTGTGCTTATACTCCACAGCAAAA